>CM063294.1:13396451-15796451 GCA_032173965.1 Sitta carolinensis
GAAACCTTAGAGGCCAGTAACATTACAGGAGGTTCCAGTGATGATTGTAATTTAATTTTTTAAAATCTTTTATTAAAGAACCACAACAGCTATGGAAAGATGAACCTGTTTTAGGTGACCCAGGCTGCTGGCAGGACAGGGGGACATGTCACCCCAGGCAGGAGAAGGTTTCCAAGTGATGGCAGTGCTGCTCTCACTGAGACCTGCAGACAATTCACAGTGCTCAGCTCTCCAACTCTTTGTGTGTGTGTCCAAGAGGGACCAATCCACACCAGTGTTCAGGCACTTTGGGACATGTATAATCTAAAATGATGATGAAAAATGAATCCATACAAAGATACAATTTAATCATAGGCAGATCAGCAATCACCGAAATAAAAATGTTTATATTATTTTAAATAAATAGGCTGGGCCGTATTCCCAGGGGAGGTTGCCAGTGAGTTGTCACCACAGTTTGGACTCCTGAGTATTTAAAGAAAAGCCTGCACTGGCACAGAACTCTCTCTGCTGGCCGTGAGCAACCACTGCCTATGAAGCCATGACCGTGTCAGAAACTCCCAGCGAAGGCTCTCAGCAGTCATTTTCCATGTTAATTTAACTCCTAATGAAACAAAGTACCTAAATCCCTCTGAGCCTTTGCAAAGGCTGCCTACAGGACTCCACCCTAGTTCCCAGCTGGGTGGAGAGCTCAGGTCCTGCAAACAAGCCTTGTGCCCTGTGGGGATGTGCTACAGCCACCCAGTCCTCACAGCCGCTGGTTCCTCACCTGCAAAAGGCAAGAAATAGCCCGGAACTCCCAGAAAATCTGCGGGCATCAGTGACAGTGTTGGCCACCACCAGCTGCTGTGTGAGCTGCAGACAAGGCAACAGCTGTGGGTGCAACAATTCCAACCCAGCTCTGTCTGGTTAGTATAAAACCAGCTCATTTATATTTCATGGAAATATCTCCACTGGTACCATAGTGGCTGCTTGCTCCGTAATGCACAGGAGGTTAATGGGCTGGGGGATGTAATTAGAGAACACTAATCATCTGGAATCTGGCACAAATCAGGTCAAAACATTTTCCTTTCCTAAAATTTTAATGACAAACATGGAAACAGAGAATCACAGAATGGTTTGGAATGGAAGGGACCTTAGAGATTATCTTGTTCCACCCCCTGCCGTGGGCAGGGACATCTGCTAAATCCAACCTGGCCTTGAACACTCCCAGGAACCTGCAATCTCTCTGAGCAACCTGTGTCTCTGCACACTCACAATCAAGAATTTCACCATAGTCTAAATCTCTCCTCTTAATTTAAACTGTTCCCCCTTGTCCCTTCAATATCTGCCCTGTAAAAAGTCTCTCTCTCACACGCAAGAGAGGAGCAGATCTTCCAGGTTGCTGATGCACCTTCAAGGAGGACCAGCACTGAGGTGTGGAGATGCTCAGTGTCATGTAAACCCTGTTCCCCAGCCCTGGCAAGAGTTTTTGAACAAGTTTTAAAATGCCCGGAGCAGAGGAGTCACCTGTTACACTTACCCAACTCTGCTAAACTGCATGGATTTCCCAAAAACTGGAAGCAAAAAAAAGAAAAAAAACAAACCAAACCCAAAACTAACAAACATAAAACCAAGCCAAAAAATAACTGTCAACATTTATATCTCAGACACTCAACCAAGGCCTGCAGAACTAACAACTGGTGTTTTCCTGTGCAGCTCAGGCACTGCTGCTGTTGCTGTTTTCTTTTGCCATTAATCCCATTTGGTGACAGTTTTCATGCACCCAGGAATGATGATTCACTGCCCCCTTGGGGAGTGTAGACGCAGGAAACTGGGATGATGTATCCAGAACCATCTTCACAAACGCTTGGGAGAAACCTATGGCATTCTTGCAAAAAGCATTCAAAGTTGCACCTTGTTTCTTTTCAATTAAGATTTTTTTTTTTTTTTTTTTTTTTTTTTTTTTTTTTTTTTAGGATGTAACTGATTGAAGGAAGAAACCAAATGGCTGTGGTTGAGGTTAAAAAAAAAAAAAAAAAAGTATATAATATTTGTCCCTCCCATCTGGCATATTCTATTCACTCCATCAGACCTTTGAGAAGGATGCAGCTCCAGCAGGGAGGAGTGATTTCCCAGGGCAGGGAAACCATCTTGAAGACTCTTTTTAAAGAGAATGTATCCATGCAAATCTGCACAGGTGGAGTTTTTTTCCAGATCAGTGATCTTCCTCAAAAAATGCTTTTTGCAAGCACCATACTGCAGCTGCTTAGCATAGCTGGTGTCTGAGGGATTTTTTTCCTTTTGATGGTAATCATGTTTCCTGCAAACGAGAAGGAAAAATTGAAGCTCTGAGTTACTACAGCATGATTCCAGCTGATCACTGCTGTTAGTGAATTTAATGCATGGAGGTTGTGGGTCATTTCAGCTAAATTCAGCTGTTTGGCACCAGAAGTCCAAACAGCTTAAGCTTACATACCTGTTATATTGAAATGCTAAGCAATGGCTATTTCCAGAAAAAAAAAAAAAAACAATCTGCTTGGAACCATATCCTGAAGGGATGCACAAGTCTGTTGAGCTGCTTATTTCTTTTTACTGGAGATAAAGAAAAAACCTGAATGATGAGCGTGGGCTTGGGTGACTATCAGCTGTTACAGCCAATTCCAGCCTGAGTGCTGGTAACACAGAATATTTGCAGTAAAACTAAAGCAGAGATTTTTAATCTAGGATTTCTGCTTTTCTCTTCATCTCTCTAGCAGGTCAGGACAGGCATTGTGGGGAGCAGCAGGGCTCAGAAATGCAGTCATATGCCCTGGCCTGGGTGCACAGGGATGTTGTGTGGGATGGCTATTCCCCAGGAAAGAGCAGCAGCTGTTGGGGCTGCCTCTGAGGACAGTGTTGGGAAATAAATACAGAAGAAAGATTCTGCTCTAACATAACAATTTCATCTCCCCACACAGCGTGATGCTGCAAGAGAGGCTGTGAGAGGGACACTGGGGTTACTCCAGAACTGCAATCAGTTTGCAGCATTTTAATAAACCGGGAAACAAAGGCAAACCCCTGCTGCCCAGGGACCCACAAGGTTGGATGGTGCCAGTCCTCCTGGCAAAGCAAATTGCTGTAATGCACGTGTGGTCGCAGAAAAACATGAACGGGGATGATAGTGGGAGCAGTGGGAGAGGGGGGATGGAGGAGCAGAGCCTTGGGAGGTGCCGTGGCAGGGCTGGCTGCTGCTGTGCCTCCATAGCAACATGGATATACAGCTCAGCCCAGGGGCGTACAGCCCAACCCAGGGGTGTACAACTCAGCCCAGGGGTGTACAGCTCAGCCCAGAGATGCAGAGCTCGGCCCAGGGATGCAGAGCTCAGCCAGGGATGCTTGGCTCAGAGCAGAATGGGAGCAGTGACAGAGGAGAGCAGGGAGCAGCACTAACGAAGCTGCAAACACCCACTGCCTCTTGGGCAAACCTGCACAGATTTGTTCACAAAATTAGGCAGAGAAGGAAGAAAACCAGCCCCAAACCCCAAAGATTCCCCTTTCAGCAATAAATCATGGAGGAACTGCAGCTCCTCTTTTCCCAGCCCAGCTTGGAGCGCAGGCAGCCCTTCCCCTGCCGCCGCACGGCCCCGCGGTCCCTCGCACACGGGCGCTGTCGCCAGGCGCTGAGCCGCAGCCGTGTGCGGGGCCAGCCCCGGCGGGGGCTGCCAGCCCGGCCCGCTGCTCGCCCGGCCCCGTACCCGGTGCTCTCCCGGCCCGGTGCCCGGTGCCCGCCCAACCCGGTGCCCGGTGCTCGCCCAGCCCGGTGCCCGGTGCTCGCCCAGCCCGGTGCCAGCCCATCGCGGTTCCCGGTGCCCGCCCAGCCCGGTGCCCTCCCAGCTCGGTGCCCAGTGCCCGGTACCCGCCCAGCCCGGTGCCCGGTGCCCGCCCAGCCCGGTGCCCGCACAGCCCGGTGCCCGGTGCCCGCACAGCCCGGTGCCCGCCCAGCCCGGTGCCCAGTGCCCGGTGCCCGCCCAGCCCGGTGCCCGGTGCCCGCCCAGCCCGGTGCCCGCACAGCCCGGTGCCCGGTGCCCGCACAGCCCGGTGCCCGGTGCCCGCCCAGCCCGGTGCCCGCACAGCCCGGTGCCCGGTGCCCGCACAGCCCGGTGCCCGCCCAGCCCGGTGCCCAGTGCTCGCCCAGCCCGGTGCCAGCCCATCCCGGTGCCCGGTGCCCGCCCAGCCCGGTGCCCTCCCAGCCCGGTGCCCAGTGCCCGGTACCCGCCCAGCCCCGGTGCCCAGTGCCCGCCCAGCCCGGTACCCGCCCAGCCCGGTGCCCGCCCAGCCCGGTGCCCAGTGCCCGCCCAGCCCGGTACCCGCCCAGCCCGGTACCCGCCCAGCCCGGTGCCCAGTGCCCGCCCAGCCCGGTGCCCGCCCAGCCCGGTGCCCGCCCAGCCCCGTGCCCGCCCATCCCGGTGCCCGGTGCCCGCCCAGCCCCGTGCCCGCACAGCCCGGTGCCCGCACAGCCCGGTGCCCGCCGGCTGCCCCGGGGCCGCGGCGCCCGCCGGCTGCGGCTCGGGCAGGGCAGGCAGCCAGCGGGATATATTTAGCAGCAGCAACCAAACAGGCAGCGGGATCAGCTGACTGAGGCAGGGAGCTGGCGCACGGGTTAGTGTCAGACAGCACATCATCCCCCGAGCCGGAGCAGGCAGAGAGCGGGCAGAGCCGTGCAGCCGCGGGCACCAGCGCCGCCCGGGCCCCGCAGGTAAGGGCAGGGGGCTGGCAGGGGCCGTGTCCTGGGGGTCGCTAGGAGTATGCGGGGTGCTGGTAGCCAGTGATGCTCAAGGAGGAAGGGAAGCCGCAGGGCAGCGGGCGCTGCTCCCCGGGCCGCAGGTGACCTCGGCCGTGCCGGCGCGGTGCCAGGGCGGAGGGCACCGCATCCGGGCGGGACCTGGTCCATCCCATCATCGGAAGAGTTGGACTGCAAATAGGTAATTTAATTTCCTTCCGGAGGAAGGGCGTGTTGGCAGGACTTAGTGATTTAGCGCGACATGCCCGTGCCCCTTACCGGGAGCATCCTGCTCTCATTGCCGGGCCCAGGCTGGCACTGCCGAGCTCGGGCAAGGGCTGGGAGGGAAGGGAGGAACGAGCCTTTTCTTCAAGGCTTGAAGACATGAGAGAAACAGAGCAGACAGGGGAAAGGGTAATATAAAGGCCTTAAGGTTCAAAACAAGCATCTCCTGCTCTCAGGTCAGCAAATCCCAGCTCGGCTGGCTGTACCAGCAGCGCTTGAGAAGAGCCCGTGAGGGGCAGCGGCAGCCTGGGGAGGGACGGGCGCCCAGCGAGCTCTGCCCTGGGCTCGGCACGAGCTGCTCATTTGTGCTCCGTGTGTGATCTGCAGCTTTGCAGAGAGGTTCAACAAAGCCAGATTTATTTCCAGCAATGACAAGCAAGGCATTAAAATAGCTAGCAAAGCACTTTTGCGTTTAATCACACAACAAAGCTATATTGTGTCTGCAGATTAGTCACATACAAATTTCATTGGGGGAAGCAGTAAAAAAAAAAAAAAATCCAGGCTATGTGGTCAATTCTGCCAGAAGGGGAGATAAGCAAAGCACAGGGAGGAGTCTTTGAAGGAAAAAAAAATCATTACAGTTAGAAAACACTGCAGTACAAAATAGACTGAAATATTTGTAATTTAATATATTTAACTGAGTAGTGGAAGCAGTTTGATGGAAATACATCCTAAAAGGAATTGAGGGTCACTATTTGAATATAAAGGGCATTAAAAAATTCCCTTTGATTCTATGTAAGTGCTCAGGGGAGGACCTATCTGACCATAATGACATTTATGAACTACAGGCAAAAGTGACCCTGTACATCCTCACCTACAACTTCTAGAAGAGACCACTGTAATGCTGCTTTACTTAGGGGCTGCCCCCCACAGGGGCAGGGCAGCTCCTCTCCTGTTGGCTTCAGTCCTGCCTGCTTGGACTAAGGGTGAAGTCAGAGCCCTGTCACAGTGAACAAACATGAGCATTAAATAAGGAGAGTAGTTTGTGTCTTGCTGCTCTGACAGGCTCATGCCCTGCCCCACACCTCTCCAGCTGTGCTCCCTTGCTTCAGGAGGGAGCAACACTGCTGATCTCCTTAATGGACCTTCTGTTTACTGCCACATTTAATGACTTGGTTTCTTTGGTACATTTATGAAGCCATGGATATAAAAGTACTGCCAGCAAACTTTTAAAATGCAGTTTTTGTTAGCAGCCCTGTTTACCACCAGCAGACATCAGGTGGCTCAGGTAGAAACAAGCCCAGGATTTCTTCACCACAGCAGGTTCTCACAGCTGATCGTGTTTGCTCTGTCCTTTGCAGCCATGGCACCCCGGATCAGACTGAGCCTTTCAAAGCCCCTCCCAACCATTCGGGAAACCCACGAGGAAGCGATGGAGGAGCCAAGCAGCAACCCCAGGCGTGCTGGAAGTGCTGCAGCCAGCCCAGACTCGTACTCCAGTGATGACTACATCCAATCCATCTGCCACCTGGCCAGACCCACCTTCCCAGCCCTCCTGGAAAGCAGACGTAAGGCTCAGGACACAAAGACCCTGAAGACCCTTGAAGAGGTGTCAGGTTCTCCACCGCTTGTGGGGATACAGCAAGAAAGGTCAAAATGTAAATTGACCAGTTTCATCTCGAATGTGGTGCCACTGGGAAAAATTCCACCTGCAGAAACCGACTTTTGGTCCAGAGAGGACCCCCTGGAACAAATTTACACCAATTCAGGAAATCTTTGCTCCCCAAAGGCTTCTTCTTATGATGAAAGTGCCAGCACTGGTTACTCACAGTGCAACTCTTCTGCCCCAAATGGTGACCTTCATCCCACAAACCTAGGAGAAACAAACACAGGGAAAACCAGTTTTCCACGAGTGTTCAGTTTTCCAAGGCTTCCCTCCCCAAGACCACTTCAGAAAGAAGCAGTATGCTCAGAGCTGAAGTATCTCAGAAGGGATGAGGGAACAGTTTTAAGGAATAACCACAGTCAGAAAGAAAATGGCCCCATATTGATTAACACTGAAGAGCTATTGGCACCCTCAGCCAGAGGGAGGGTGGTAGGAAACCCAGCCCTTCCCTGCTCTGCAAGAAGACAGAATTTGTTCAATACGGCAGGCATAGATGAAAAAGAAGGAAGAGAAACTTCTCACTGTGACAAAAATGTCATGGGTGATGTTCCCACTAAGCAGAGATATTTCAAGTCTTTCCAGGTACCTAAAAAAGCCACTATCCATAACTGGATTTCGGAGCACAGATGCATCTGGAAAGAAGCAAAGATAAAAGCTTGTTTGCTCCCAGCCATTGCTGAAGTGTGAAGAAGTAGCTGCTTAGAATAATTTTATTCACAAAATATAACCACCCCGTGCTCTAGCAGCTCTCCCTGGAGTCCTCACAGAGAAAACATGGCTTGAACATGCATGCGAGTCAGGCAGACTCTTGTGATCCATCATATCCCTCATCCATGGGCAAAGGGACAATTCAGAGTCTCATCTGCTAAGGAAACAGCAATCAGTTTTCATTTTGGAAAGGCAACAGTTCATAAAACATCTCCTCCCACCTACTGCCTAGAACTGCCCTGAGCACGAAGGAAAGCTGGAGAGAGCTGGAGAGAACACAAATCCCATCTGTGCTGGAGAAGTGGGAACATTGAAATCCCAGTGCTTTCCAGCCAATGCCAAGCAGCCAGATGTTGCTGACACTTGGGTACAGTTTTTTAAAAAGGAACCCTTTGCCCAAGGCTCAGACAGTATGAAATGCACTCTCTGACACACTCATTTACTGGGAGACCCAGCATAGATCCCTGCCTCAGCACCAGGATCCCACTGGACAGGTCATCAGTTAGAGCAGTAGCACAAAGAAATATTTCTTAAAAATCATAAGAAGTCTTTTATGAGGATTTGCTGAAGGGCAGTATGGAGAGTATTACACCTCCTCGGGTGGGGAATTTCCTGGTGCTTACCCTGGCACAACTCTGTTCCCTTTACTCCTGGACTCACCCCTGTCAGGAGGAGAGCTGGGAGCCCTGGTGGGCACTGCTGTGCCAGTGCTGTGGCTGTTGTGGGGCCAGCTGTAAAGAAACAGGCATCGTGTTGGGCTCTGCACTGTCACAGCCAGGCTGCACACCATGGGCACCCACGGGATTTGCTGCTCAGGACTGGGAGCCCCGTGAGCCCACAGAGAGCTCTGCAGGCTCAGAAGAGCTGCCTTGGCTGGGGGGCAGCCTAGGGATGCTGGGCTGGTGCTCATAGAACCTGAATATAAAATAATAACTCGTGTTTCTCTTCATACCTGTGCTTCTGTATTCTCACCTACCTGACCGTGCTGATGATGTTGACTGAGCTTTGCCTCGTGCTGCGAGACCGAAACGTGGAAAAAACAAATGTGCCAGTCCCAACCATCCAGCACACAGCATGTACAGACAGTTCCTGTTGATGGTGTTGCTGCATGGGATGTCTGCAGGATGAGAAGTGTTCCCATAAGGCTGGGAGGTCCTGGCATGGGGCTGTGGGCACATGCCCAGGCCATCCCTCAGTGCCACACAGACACTTCTCCATCAGAGGAGCTGCCATTGACAATTCCTCCTGCAGTCAGAGCAACCTCACTCACCTGTGTCTGGTGCCTGTCCTACCTGTCTCTGTAGCCAGTCTGGAGGTGTAGCTGAGCAAACTGCAAAGCAATACCAGCCTAATTATTACTACTACTAGGAATAAATGTTTTGGCACAGCAGAGAGCAGAGGGACCAGGCTGTTTGCTCAACAGCAGCTAAGATGAGAAACAGCATTGGAAAGCTGCAATTATAAAAATGCTCACAAGTGATTTCCAAACCACCCTCAAGCAGAGTAAATGAAAAAGCAACTTCTGCTCAGTACCAACGTGAGTGTAAATATGCTCAAGAATCAAAAGGTGAGAGTGTTTGAGCTTCTCATCCTCACATCTCTTACCTCAAATATTTTTTTCTCCTGTTGAAACTTCTTAGTGCTATGGAGCTGAGCTGCTTCTCAGCTCTGGTTTTGAACTAACTACACAGCAAGAACAGAAGTTTAGCTTTCATTAAAGCTGATGGAGAAAGTTGAACCCAGGAGGTCCCAGCCTGCTCTGCCTCCTCCACCCCTGTCCTTCCCTTCTCAGGTAAATGCTGGGGTTTAAGTGATGCTTGTCCTCACTGCTCTGCTGTTATTTAAATTTCTCTCCATGTGAATATTTATGAGTCTAATGCCTAACAAGTCTTGTGCCAACTGCATGTATCACTGCTTTTGACAGAGGAAACAAATAAAATCCTTCCATCCAGTTGTTGTTTTCATTCTGCATTCCCCAGGGTGTTATTTTCAGTGCTGGGCTGATCCACAGCACATGGGCTGTGACTTGCCATGCAAGCACCTCTCACTCTACCAGGTCACCAAAGGCCTTCACACCTCACCCCTTCAGCAGCTGCTGCCCAGGACTGTGATTCCTTCTCAGTTGCCACACAATCCTGCAGCCTCTACACCCCTGAAAACCCATCACCTTTTCTCTCCAGAGCAAAGAGGCACAGCAGCAGCAGAGAGCTGCAACCCAGGACACACTGGGGAAAGCCTCCAACTCCTACTCCAATGTAGGACTGGGAGCAGGGCTCAGAGCTGAGGACTTTTAAAAACACAGGGTTAGTTGCAGGTTTGCTCGGCAGGGGCTGTTATGTGCCCATGGAGCACCAGGAGTTTGGAGTTAGGTGCAGCCAGGTTTGGAGCAATGAAGTTTAGGAGTGAACTGGCTCTTTCTGGAGAATAGTTTTTCTTTAGTGAAAACTGAGATTCTACTCAGCAACTGGATTCTGCAAGAGAAGCCAAAGCTGCTGGGATGCAGCAAAGATGGGGGCAAAGAGACTTGGGAAAATTAGGGTCATAGAAGAGGCAAGATAGGGAAGGGAGGAGGGAAATATGGGGCTGGTGGTGCCAGTGAGTGAGCAGGGCAGCTCCCAGCACAGGAGGGATGCTGGGTGGCAGGGCCAAGAGCCCAGGGCTGAGGAATTCCAGTTCTGCAGTAGAAACTGTGAAAGGTGAGAAAAGAAAAGCTGATTTAACACAGGAGAGAGGCAGCACATAGGGAGGGTTGTTTCTGTCCATCCTATGGATGAACCTCTAGGCCATCAGAAAATGCTCCCCCTCTTCCCATCTCTGCAGAACAGCCCCTGAGGAATCACTGGCCAGGATAAGGCTGCAGAAGTGCTGCCTGTTCAGAAGTGCTTCCAGACAAGAAAGAAAACCTTATAGAGGAATTTAGGTCGCAGAGAGAGATAAAAGCCATGCTGCTTCCATGGCCAATCTCATGGAAGGCTCTGCATTTGAAGTCACCAGCAGAAAAATCTAATTTATTGAGATCATCAGGACTGCCATAGGGATTTGGATTAATTTGAATGGGGAATTGGTATCGAAATCCCACTGGCAGCTTTCAGTCTCAGACTTCACATCCAGTTCACATGCAAACTGTGAGCTAACATGGCAATTTTGCTTGCATGATCATGTAGCCTCTTCCTGCTGAAAACGACAAATGCATTTGGACACAGAAAATCATGACCAAACAATCCAGAGATGGCAAGGCAGAAAGAAAGAGAACTACCCCACTCTTTCCTCGGATTCTTGCCTTTTAAATGACAAAGATACCCATCAGCTGAAACCAAAGGCGAGGAAGCAACAGCTCCATGAGCCTCTGCCTGGGTGCTCAGACTGTGCAGTGCAGGAGCTGCTCCTACAGCACAGAGAGCCTCAGCCACAGGAGGGGCCTTTCTGTGCCCACACAGCCATGGAGTGGTGATAACCGAAGCAAACCAGAGCCAGGGCAGCGGGATTGCAGAGGCACAGCCGTGCAGGGGCTCTCCCAGCCGGGGACTGGCACGGGAGACAGGCGGGAGCAGAGCGAGGGGCAGGGAGGTGCTCCAGGGATATGAGCAAGGGCAGCAGAATCAGTTTCTAAAAAAGTCTTTAACTCTGAAGTTAGGGTTAAAGCAGCTATTTTTGATTTCAGAAAAAAATCCAACTCTTAAAGCTCCAAGGAAAACTTAGAGCTGCCATCTTTTAAGGGGATCAGATCTGAGCCCGAGGCAAAAGCCAGGATGGCTCAGCTGAACGCAGGGGCTTTGGGGTGGTGCTTCAGGCTTTCCCCCTTCCCAAAGTGCCTGCATTTGGGCCTAATTGCTCTTTGAGGGCATATTTTAATTAACTTTGAGCCTTCCTAAGTGGAGCCTAACTTCATTTATCATGGTGCAGAATGAAGTTAAACTGCATTTAGTGACTAAGCAGGAATCCCTTAGCTTTGAATGAAACCTTGACTGAACCATCAGCAACGTAATTAATGGCAAAGTGTTTCGTATTTTCCATTTGCAACTGTAACCGTGGGCAGAAGAGAGCTCTGAAATGATAGCTGAAAGCTTTTCTGCTCGTGTTTGAAGAGCCAGAGCATTCAGGCACAGCTCTCTGCCTTGCTCACCAGGGCCCACGTGTGTTTTTGTGGCTGGCATCACTTAATGTGGGCTACAGTTGACAGCAGGGATGAGCCCTGAAGTGCCACATCATGGGCTTGTGGCCTTTCCCCATGCTCAGGGATTCTCAAGTATAATCTAATTTGCTTGACACGAGCTAGAGCTGATGCAAAATACATGTTGTGTAAATAGAGAGATATTGTTCCTGGTAATTGCAGCCTTCCTGGAATTAATGGTCCTGGAGGCAATGCTTCCTAGGACTGTTGCAAAGAGCTGTAGAAAGACTGGGCATTTTTAGAATACCAGCTTGTTGCTACATAGAGTTTGACCAAATGCCATTTAAATCAAAGGGAGCCTTTAAGTGCTTTGGAATGGGCTTGTAATGGGAATAATTTTCTGCTGCATTTAAAGCACAGATTTCTAATAGCAGCTGATGAGGAAAATCAAATTATTAGTTTATTTATTTGTGTGTATTAGCATGGTATCAACTGCTTCTTGTCTTTGCTTTTAAATTAACCTAACTGAAAGCCCATCAGCCTGCTGTGAGCTTAGCAAAAACTGTGTGTAAGCCACAAGGCTTTATCTGCCTGTGCCTCACACACCTGCAGTGGCTTTGTCTCTCGGGATCAGCAAATCCCTGCTCTGCAGAGTGGGTGGGCACACACGGTGGGAGCAGGAGGAGCCAGCAGGGACACTGCCACATCTCACCTGGCAGCACAATGTGACATTTGCAAGTCAGCTGTGCTTAGCTGAATGTTTTGTTATTTTTTTCCTGGATGGCTTGTACCAGAGGGTACAAGAATGGTTTGTACCAGAGGGGCTGGGCTGCTCTCTAAAACTCTCTGAAAGGAGGCTGTAGCCAGGCAGGGGTTGGTCTCTCCTCCCAGGTAACAAGTGGCAGGACAGAGGAAATGGCCTCAAGTTATGCCAGGAGAGGTTTAGATTAGGTATTTAGATTAGGGTTGTGAAGCCCTGGAACAGGCTACCAAAGGAAATGGTGGAATCACTGTCCCTGGAAATGTTCAAAAACATCTATGTGAGGCACTGGGGAACATGGTTTAGCAGTGGGTTTGGCAGTGCTGTGCTGAAGTCAGTGATATTAGAGGGCTTTTCCAACCTTAATTATTTTATGTTATGTTTTTACATCTTTCCAGCTCACTCAGTGAGCACTGGCTGAGCTCCACTAGCTCGGCTTCAGAATAGGGAGATGCCACATCTCAAGTGTCCAGGCTCCAAAGCAATTCCACAATACCAAATTTGCTCTCAATGTTCTTCCCATTCCCCCCCAGGCCATGCTACAGAAGCATCAAAAACTGCACAGGATAAATTGTGAGGCTGGCTCACAGATCCCTTCGTGGCTGCTCAGCAGTGCCAGCCTCCCTCCAGGCCCTGTTGAGCTGGGGGCTGTGCAAAGGCTGGGTGGCCATCCCTGACTTGCTGAGCCTCCAAGCCTTTCCAGCCTCATTAGTGGGATGAGCTGGGAGCCCCACATTGAGGCTGATTTGCACAAAGAGCAAAGCAACCTGCACATGGTTCTTGCTCACAGAGCCAGCTGCGGAAAACAGTAAAAAATGTAACTGCCTTTTAGGGGAGGCAAATACAAGCACAGGCCTGATCATGCCCAGTTTTGAATCCAGAGACATCCAGATCCTACTCCAGACCCCAATTGAGGACAGATGAATGTTTAACAACTGCCACTCTCTGCAGGTAAGGAGTTTGGAGGTACAAATACTGCAGGTGAGTTCCTGCTGCTGCCCAGAAGAGCTGATGGGATGGGCCAGAGCAGCTGCATCTGGGGCTCTGCTGCTGCTCCCAGCCTGGTTCAGTCCCAGCTCTCTCCAAAACATCACTGCCCCTGTTCCTTCAGGCACTACAAGGGACATAAAGCACAGCCAGGCTGTGGTGACGTTTGAGCTGCTCAGTCAATGTTCAGCTTTCCTTCAGGTGTGCCGGGGTGTGAGGCTTCCCCAGCCCTCCAGGGATGATGACATCCCTGCCTCAGATGCCAAATTCTGTGTCGACCCTCCCTGCTGCCTCTGCTCAGACCTGGTTTGCTGGAACAAGGGCAGGCAGACAGAAAACACCACGGCCTCCGTGCTGTGCAGGGTCAGCTCCTGGAATTAATTGCCGCAGATGTCAACAAGATAAAATTCAGCAGGATTCAAGAGAGGATTAGACAGTCCTGTGATCAGGAACATTTGTGAAATGCTAACTGGGTCAAAGAAAGACAAGAGAAATTAAGTGTTGTGCTTCCCTGAAGGGCTGGGCTGGCACCCGCTGGGTTAAGAACAGATTCCTCCCCACCTCCCTTTCCCAGTCTTTTTATAGCAACAGGCAAATAGCAGGATCTATTGCAAAGTGTCTTCTCTTCCCTTGGAATAATAAAGCATTGCCTGCTCTAGGAAGTCCTCGAGACCAAAGTGACAGCTGATCCATGCTGCAGCACTCTGCAAAACCCTACCCTAGTAATTTTAAAGGCACAAAATGAAAGTTTCCTTTCTCTGATGCCTCTAAGCTTCAGATCAACAGTCTTTCAAGAAGGGAATGAACCACATAATAAACTGGCTGCAGATGAGCTGCTTGTATCTCCACCCTGTTACTCTTTTCTAAGTGTAATTAACCAAATTAATTATATAACTGCACAACAGTGTTAACCAGAAAAATCTGTGGGGCAAATAGCTGGATCCAGAAGCCAACAATGGTATTATAGGGAAGTGTCAGGGGGATAATGAGTGATGGTTTCCACTACTGAAGAGAGCAGAAGAGATGGGGTCATGCAACAAGGAAAAAGAGGAGCAAAATCCTCAGGATTTTGGGATAGAGTTCACTCTCCAGGTTGGCAGATACTGCACCAGGTGCTCCAGGCTGGGACTTGCCATGGAGGTAGAGGGTGGAGGCTGGGGCACCCAGTATAACCTTTTCCTAGACTTTGTTTCTCAGTAGAAAGATGCTGACAAACATCCATAATCTCTGCACATTTTTCTGACATGCAAAAGTGCTCCTGGCACAATTGGCCAGCAGGCACAAGGCACTGCATGTGAGAGCAAGGGCAGTGCAGCTGCTCTGAGCACATCAGTTCACTTCATTAAATTTCACTGTCCTCAACAACAGGATTCTGAGAGAAAAGCCTTGCTAATGCTGGCAACTGAAAATTACCTGGTGATCTGAGACAGGCAGCAGAGATCTTTGGATTCTGTGCCCAAAGATGAAGCCTCCTTCCTACAGCAAAGGATACAGGCCAGAAAGGAAAGCATGTCAACATTTAACCATGACCCCATTAGGCTTGGCAAAATTTGTGATGCCCATTTTATTCAAAATTTTCATAGCATTATAGAATGGTTTGGACCTTAAAAATCATCTTATTCCATCCCCAGGCCATGTGCAGGGTCACCTTCCACTAGACCAGGTTTCTCCAAGCCCCATTCAGCCTGACCTTGAATATTTTCAGGGATGGAGCAGCCACAGCTTCTCTGGGAATCTGCCAGGGACTCCCAGGGAAGAACTTCTTCCTAATACTCAATATAACCCTGCCCTCTGTCAGTTTGAAGCCACTCATTTTTGTATTTGCTGCCAAAATTAGCAAAGAAACAAACCCTCCCCGAACTGCCCCACCACATTTTGTTGCATCTAATACTAATTCTAGCAATTTACTTTCAAAAGGAAATTCAAAATGTTTTATTGTTTGCCTTTTCCCTGTTCTTCCAGAAATAGCAAGGGCTAATGTGGCCTGTCTCAGTTTGTCAGACCCAGTGACCTGTAGGGGTTGTGAGGTCCCAGCCATCAGACCAAACATTGTAATTAACCTTTATTAGAGTCTTTCCTTTCTCATGAACAGTATCGAGCCCCACATTTACATGGTAGTTTGTCATACATGTTTGGGGTTTTTTTTAGAGAAGTGTTTTTGATTGGACCACAATAAAACAGCTGGGCTCTTAGATTTTACTGCCCCTGGTACAAGCACTCACATCCTGACCCATAGGAGCTCCCAAGGTCTCTCAGCTCCACTGCACTTCAACAGACAGCACAGACTTAATGTATCATTTTGGATCACAATTTTTGCAGACGTATTTAAAAAGTCATTGCTCTCAGAACCTTGAACAGAGAGTTCCAGGCCAGCAGTACAGCACTTCTGAAAGCTCTGTGAAAACAAAGCACTTTCCTTTTCCTGGGCACAGGAGGGAACCAGCCCCCCTGACAGAATGAAGGCACACTGCTCCTCCTGCTGTGGAGAGCAGCTCCAGGCAGGACAAGGCCACGGCTCTGTAGCCTCCTCAGTCCACCTGATCTGCCTGCATGCAGAGCACTTGCACCCCTGCTGAAGTCCCTCAGCTCATGGGATGAGATTCTCACCTGTGGGACAAGAGGGAGCAGAATCAATCCAGAGTCCAAGCTGGGGACTGCAGGTGTCACCTGCTCCAGCACCCAGACACCCAGGACCTTCAGCTAGTTGCTGGCTTTTGGAATTATTTCTGCTTTCTGCAGAATGGGAATCATTCCTGCTTAGGGGAAGAAGATTCATAGGACTAGCCAAACGTATAAGGAAAAATAATTATATAGAAACAGATTTTTCAGAGCAAGTAAAGAATCACAGAGGTAAAAGAGGAACATGTGCTGCAGTGCCAGGTGGTTCTTTCTCTTTATTCATTTCACCAGTTCCTACAGGACATGAATAATACACGGACAAATATAAGGGAAATGCTGGCTGGCTCCTGAGGATGATGCAACGAGTTGAAACGGCAGCTTTCACACCATCAAATTGAAAGCTTAATTAAGTTGTGCAGCCACACCAGACTTGGAACTGGACCCAGCAAAAATGCAAACTCAGTTCAGTGGAATGTGAATCCTGTGTTGGGTGCCACAGGTCAGACACTGCCCTCGTGCCTGCAGGGCTCAGGGGTTTAGGACAGGTCTCAGGGAAGACAGGCTGTTCCACATGCACACCTGGTAACTTCACTTTTCTGTACTCCTGATGATATTTTCCCAGTGAAAGTCCACTGGAGTTAATGGAGAATTTCCTGTTGGCTGTTTTGGGCCAAGACCCAGATTTTTACCTTTTGTTCATCTCCCTCCTCCCTCACTGGTCTGTGGATAAATGATTCCATCTGAGGGAGAAAATGTTACAAAGGGTAATCCCAATCCTTCCTGAGTCTATTACCTCAGCTTACACCATAAATACTCCTAGTTTAGTAGCTGCAAGCATTAGCAGGCATAGCCCCCACTTACACAGGGGTCGTCTCTCAGAGACCAGCTAAGGCACTAAAAACCTTCAGCTGCCTCACACACCAAATTAAAACACTGCAAGGCACATGAAAATGCATAAATTTGTGAAGTCAGAGACTGAAAATCAAAGAGCAGTTAAAGGAAAAGCATGTTTGATTTGATTTTGTCTCACTGAGCAATGCATGTAGAATTTTACTTGGTGTAGTTGTTATTATTCACTGGAAAACTGGCCAGCCACTAACCCAGCACTGCCAAGCCCACTATGTCCCCAGGTGCCACAGCTAAACATATTTTAACTCCCTCCAGAGATGGCCACTGCACCACTTCTCTGGGAAGCCTGTTCCAATGCTTAACTACCCTTTCCATGAAGAAATTTTCAAGGGAAATCTAATACCCAATCTAAACTCTTCCTGACCATTTCCTCGTGTCCTGTTGCTGGTTACCTGGGAGAAGAGACCAACCCCCAGCCGGCTGCAGCTTCCTTCCAGAGAGCTGTGCAGTGGACGAGGCTTCCCCTGAAGCTCAGTTTTCAGAGGTATTAACCAAGGCAAATATCCACTATCTCCAGTTTCCTTTGCACAGTAACCTGTAATTCAGGTTACTGTGCCCCCCATGACACACGTGAGTGCACAAGTGTGGCAAGGACTTGGTTCCCAGCATCCCACCACCATGCTGGCCAGCCATGAAGCACTCTCACAAGCCACTGGAGCCTGGCATTTTCCCAGAAACCAGAAAACTGCAGAAAAGACTTAAACTAGGAGAAAAAAAAAAAAAAAAAAAAAGGTACAGCCTCATCAAGTGACTGATGTGTTACTTAAATCTCTGTGGTCACTAAAATCCAGAAGAAGGGTATGCATATTTTATTTTTTTGCAGTGTGTGCTTTTTTTTATGATTAACATCTAGCATTTTAAAATAAATCAGTACTGTCCACTGATACACTAGGAAGATTCAACCAAAATGTACCATCTTATCTTTTGAAAACTGATTATCTGTGAGAACACTAGGCTTATTTTGGAATAAGAAAATATTTAAGTGTACCAAAGATCCCTATAAATAGCTTAATTAGATTTACTGCTTTCCATACAGAGTAAGGAATATTTAGAGAGTAAACCATTACTGCCTCTAGGTTAGGAAGGGAGGATGAAAAGCAAGGAAAGAACCAGAACACTCACCTTTAGTGAAGTAGGGCTTCTCCCAAGAGGTCACTTCATGTAGCTGGCAGTCTTGTCCTTTCCACTTACCTTTTTCTCTTTGGGCTCAATTTCACAGGTTGAGGTTTAATTTAAGGTTCCTCTGCTTCACCAGTGACAGTAGAAAAGACAAGCCACACTGTCAACTTCTTAGATTTGGGGGATTCTCACCCTAGAAGGCCCAAATCCAACCTTTTTTCTATCACTGAAGAACCAGTGGACATGGAATATGAAGGACCAGTAACCAGAGTCTGCCCAGAGTGTTTGTGCAGTCAATTCTATTAAAATAGCTCCAGTTATTTTACTGCAAGTTAAGCAAAGACAAGATTTCTATGACATGGCTGAGGACAGGACACAGGCTCAGCTCAGTCCTTTGCCTTTCAGGGAGAGATGCTGCTTTCTCTCCACATTCTCTGAAAGCACACTGGCCTCAACATTAATTTTGGCAGTTTCCCTACAAACAGCTCTCCCCATACTTACATGTCAGGTTTGCAGAAATTATTTAAGAGCCTGTAAGCTCTAATCTGGACCCATGTAACAATTGTACTCATCTAAAGTAGATGAATGCAACAAGGGAAGGCCCTACTGAATGATTTTGTCACTGAGGACCAAGTACATCCTTTTCATTCTTATGACAGCTGGATTTATAAAACTGGTATTAACTTGCATGGAAGTTACTGAATCAACTGCCACCACAAGGAAAGGTTCAGCCCTGGGCCTGAATTCCCACAAATATTCTTCAGACTAATTCTACAAGCCACACTTTGTGCATGGCAGTGAAACAGGTTCAGGCAGCTGAAGTCTGTGTTTCCCGCACCATCTAGTGGCAATCCTGCAAATGTGATGGGAAAGAACATCCCGCACAAGAGACAAACCCAAAGAGAAATCATAGCTAGGCCTCCAAGGGACCCATCACACAGATGGGGACTTAGAGCTGCTTCAAGAGAGCACATTTTAAACCTACCAACAAGCTGAACATCCTGGGCCCTGTGGTATTTACGGGAACACTGAACTAGATCATTTATTTCATAGCAAAGCAGCACCAACATACTGAACAGGGGCTCTGAGGAGGGCAGTGGTGCCAAGAGAGACATTGGGTGCTTCAGTGCTCCACACACACAAATGTGCTCAGGGGTCTGATGGTTTCCTGCTGCCAGTGATGGGAACATCACACCAAACGTGCTGAGACTGCACTGCTACAGACACTGGGACACCCACAGAGATAGAATGGGCTATGAAAATACCAGTGACAAGAGTCTGCTGAATCTCATTCCTGAAAAAGAAGTTGAAAAAGTCTTCACTTTGTTTCCCTCCCATAGTAAACTGAGTATTTGAATCCCTTCCTGCTGTCAGGCCTCAAGTGTACTTTGTGTTTCTGGGGCAGTAAGAGGAAGGAAGGAATGGGGTTTACAGGACCGAGACAAAACCTCCACTGCACAACTGACCTTACAGACTGACCTGGAAGGTCAGAGGATGGCCAGCTATGCAGACAAGGGGTTGAGAAGGTTTGGACAGTGTTCTCCACGAGCTCTGGAGGCTTTTCTGATCATGTCTTCACTTTACAATCCAAACCCAATTGACTGGAGGAGATTTCTGGTGTGCAGATCCCAAAAGCAGCAGGAAGCACAGCAAGGTCTTTCGGGGATTATCAAGCTCCTTATGCTTCCATTTTACCCTCCACACACTTCACTCACTTTGGCTGTAACTCTTGAGGAAGAACTTTATGAATCAAGTTAAAACATGAATTAGACTTCAAGAAGGTTTGAAACAGATACTGGATTTATTGGTCAGCTATGAGTAGGAAAATACATTGGTAAAGAAAAAGAAGACCCTGTATATAAATATAATACTAACTAGTTAAAATTTGACCAAGAAGAAAGTTCCACTGAAGAGAACAGTAAAAGCCCTTGTTTACCATCAGACCATATTCAGTTTCCCATTTATCTTATTGAAGAGCTGCCTATAGACAAATGCAACATTCTTTGAGCTTAGTGCAGATAATGTGCTGGTTTTTGTTACATGAATGGTAAACAAGAGTTAGTCCAGTGCATTACACATTATACAGAAGTACTGTGAATAAAGACTAAGATATTCTATTTTAGACACTACTTAAACATACCAAGACACTTAAGTGTTACAAATTTATGCAACCAAAAGAAAAGAATAGCAGTTAACATACTAAAAAATACTGTGTCCGGCTGGATGAGAAAGGCTTTGCTACTGAAGCGGTTAACTGAACTTTTCAAAGTTTTACAGTGTAAGTAGTTTTCTTTTCCCCTCCCCCACAATGGTGTTGCAATTATTTTGTCTTTCATACAGGTTTAGCATGGCTGAAAAAGCAAAGCACAAGCAATTTTCTAAGCCTGCTATAAAAAAAACAAACAACCTTGAGAGATTTGCTGAAGTTACATCAAAGATGCATACGACGTTCTTAAAATCAGTTCAGTCAAATGCTAGCCAAATTTACCTTTAATTTAAAGCTGCTAAAAGGATAAAATAATTACAACACACCAAATAATATGCTCCTTCCCCCCCACTTGTGTTACGTTAAAAGCAGTAACTTGTGGTATTAGTCTTGTACTCTAAACAATTGTTTTAGTTAAGGGTGTATTTCAATTTACACTTTTGACACCCAGAACTCTTGGTAAATGTAAATAAAACTAGACAAGATATGGCAGAGTGTACTTTAAGTGGAAAAAAAGCCTGGTCTTACCTAAATAAATCCTTTAACCCCAAGGATGTTCTGTGACTTTTGCTGTATGTGCTTTTACAACAAGAACACTGAAGGTACATTATGGCAACACCCAAAACCACCTCGAATAAAAATATTGCAAATAACCATTTCATGTTAAAAACTATGAAGCAAACATTTTGATTTTGTGAAGACACGGTTTATTGCCTTATTCTATGTTATAGCTGGAAATTGAGACTTTTGAGTTAGATTTGTTTGACACAAGAATGTGTTTTCTTTGAAAGATTGTTTGCTGAAGTTTATCTCAGCTCTGTTTTGGTGCCATCTGGTCTTTCCCTATTTTCAAAACATTTCTCCTTCCTTCAGCCCCCGAGTCACAGCTGCAGTCCAGTTAAAACCCAGTGAAGTCAAAGGAGTGTCTTCAATGGATTCAGAGGGTTTTCAATCAGGACCTGATGGACTACTATAAAAGCTGGAGGAAATGGTTATTCAAATGGACCCTTAGACCATAAGGTGACTAAGCAGGAACAGTTGTGTCTCCAAAGCACAACGGGCCATATTTTCACATGCTGTCATAAATTCAAATATTTTTTAAGACTAAGCAATAGAGGAGAACACATACTGGATAAAGCTCAAACCTTTAGAATCTAACAAGTGCACTCAAGCTCCAGCATCTATTAAAGTAAATTATCCCCCTCTAAAAAAATACAAAATGAGTAAGTGCTTCCCTTCCCCTTCTGTAAAGCTTTCTGGACTCCTTACACAATCCAGATATCAGAAAAGAAAAATAGTTTGCTTAGTCTGACAAGCTAAATTGGCTCATCATTACTGGAAATTGTCATGATGTACATTACCAAGACATCATTAAGGAAACATGAGTAAAACACCTTTTATTCACATTTTACAAAAAAACCCCAAAAAACAAACAGAAAAAAAATAACACTACGCATTAAATCTACTACAGCAATACTACCAGCATTTCAATGTACTGATTATAAACTGGACATGTTTGGTGTTTTTACAACTAAAACCAAAACAAGATAACCCCAAGAGATCAGGTCCCAGACAAGGATTCAAGATCAAAATTTCTTGTATTGAAATTTTAAAATGTACATTTTACACACCCGAACTGTTTGCAATTTTTACTTTGAGCTTAAAACAGAACGGTTTGAGCACACTTGTGTGCTATTTGATAAAATTTTGAATTATTATTACCAATTCACTCTCTTATATATAAAAAATTCACAATATTTAGAAAGTTTTCTCTTAATGCTCAGTGTCCTTTTGCTTCCCTGCCCGCAGCTGAAACAAAAGCTGTTTAAGACCAAGCTCTATCTCCATTATTAATTTTTTTTTTTTTTTTACATTTATTATTCAAGTTGTATTAATTTAAGGAGATGACGAATTCTCCCTTTTAGGATACAAATAGACAAGTTAAATTTGTAAGCTGTTATACACTTGGCTTCATGACACAAATGGCACTGAGGGTACACTATAACTTCGGTCTTGCTTGACACTTTAAAATAAGACTTGGTCACTTTAAAATATGATCTGAAGAATTGTCTTTGGGACCTGTATCGAAGATGCATTTATTTTACACTGCTTCATTAATAGAAAATGTAGGGCTAGGTTTTTATCTTCAAGGAATTATACTTTCAGAAACTGAGGAACACACAAACGAAAGAGAATCCACATGATAATAACTCTTAGTGGGAAAAACGGCACTGTGCAATGACACTGAAAGAAGCAGTGCATGGGCATTAGAAGCTAGAAACTGTGTACCCATAACCTGAACATGTTCCAAAGGGTGATATTCAATGCTTCACAAAGGAAAAAAAAGATGCCACAGCTTATACAAAAGTATCTTCATAAAATTTTCACAAGTGTTAACATTATTTAAAAAAATAAAAGAGGATGCACAGGATCTCTCTGCATGCACAGGCAGTGCTAGTTGAGAACAAATTTAAGCAGGCACAGTGGAGATAGGACAAATATTTAAAACAGAAATGAAGAAGCTGTACACAAGTATCCCTAGATTTTACTTCAAAAGTTAGAGATGAGAAAAATGTCTGAGTGTGTACAGATCAGCAATAACTTTCAATCCATACAGGTCTACTCATATTCACTGCTCAGCTTATCTGTTCTGCGAGAACTCTATGCCTCTTTCTTTTTTTTTTTTTTAATCAGAAATAGAAAGTATTTCGTTATCTCTGTAAGATATTAAGATTTTACAGGTTTGGATTTTGAAAGCAATGTTCTCAATTGAACATAAAAAGTAGTACAAAAGGGCTAACGAAACCCTAACAGTGCAAATCATTAGCAGAGAAAACCTGTGACAACCTCTTTTACATGCTGGCCTTTATAACACATGAAAACAGATAAAAATTTAGCCTTAGTTTACAATACAATCATTTTCCAAATCTGATTTTTCTTTTTTTTTTTAAAGTACAAAATCTCATAAATCAGGTTTTCTGTTGTTCATATACAATCAATAAAGGCTAAATTCAAATTCTATATTTTACAAACAAGTCTGAAAAAGGAGGGAGTGAAGTACGGAGAATGTTCTGTGGATGTTCCTACTGGCCTCAAAAAAGTAGTGCTACAGATAACTGTGCAAAGAGAACACACTGTATAACAATTCCCTATTTCAAGGCATGAAAATGTCACGTTGGAGAAAAGAAACAGGAAGGTTAATTGTAATGTATTAAAGAAAGGTGCAAATGCACCAATCACTGTGGAACAGTATACAAAGTATATTGGGCTCAGAATTGTGTCTGTTGATAGCACCTGGCTTTTACTATGTCTTTAGCAAATAATTAGATTTAAGATTAAGATTATTAAGAAAAAAAAAATCCCTGTTGGCCATACCTCACTCCTCTATATTCAGATTTTACAATTGTACAAGTTAGATTGAGGTTGCCCTCTAAAATGTATTTGACTACCTCCTGCCAGGGAGATGGATTCCATTTACAGGAGGCAGGAAAGGCAGCAAAAGCTCCAGTTGTGCAAAAAGTGAGAAGTGGTCAGAAGGGATGAGTGGATGTGGACAACCACTTATATTGTTCTCTATTAACCAATGATGATCCAAAGGTCCAAGAATGCCAAGAATGTTTAGCTGAGGTTTAGAGTAGAAGATGTAATCAATAATACCCTAAAACAAGAGGGGAAAGAAAAGATTATTGTTAGTATTTATTCTTGTCTCAAGCTACTATTCCAAACAAGAGGTGAGCTCAGTGTTACAAGCAATGAAATATCCCATTCCTTCTCTATAGCACATCACAATTTAGATTTCTTCTTCCTATATCCAGTGGGATGTTCAATATAGATTAGGAAAACAAAAGAAAAGGCCACCCTTTATTGCTTCTGCTATGCTTTTGTGGGTTTCAATTTCCAACCTCCAACAGAGCTTCAAATCACATTTTGCTGATTTTGAAGAGGAAGAAAACAATCCTTGTTTTCCCTGGGCAACAGAGAACTGAGACTTTTCCAGATGCAACATGGATTATTTCCTTGCACTAGACATCTCAAGTGCCCCTGTCATTTAGCTTGGAGTACCAAAACACAAACTCTTACTGTTTACAGGGAAGGTTAAGAGCACCCCAACTCTTGTAAAGCTATTGCAAGTTATTAAAAAGAATGAGATGGTTTCTAGGAGACTGAAGTTTGTTGTTCCAAAATATAAGCAAACCCTTACCTTGAAATCAAATGTGTAATTTGTATAAGGCATTAGACCATTTCATAGGCACTCTTCAACTTGAAACCATGTGTGATTCTTCCATTTGTTGTCCCATTTTTTCCATTGCAGCTGAAGTTAGTAAGACTTTCATTGTATCTCAGTTCCTTAAAATCTTTGTGGTTTGTTTCCACTCCACCAGTGCTCAAGTACTCAACAACACCTGTGAGGAGGCACATTACAAACAAGAAGATATTAACAAACATTCTGCAAATAAGTGTGTATAAGTACTTGAAGTCAGACATGCAACTTTAGGCTTTATATAACCAAAACCTTAACAATACACAGTACAATCAACAGTAGTTCTTTTAAAATACTGCAGGGCAATGTGTTTCAAGAGCAAATGTTACCTAGAACAAGGAGACATACTTTGAGCATAAAAAATGAGAAGGTTAATAAGCCATAGATTGGGAAGGGGAAGATGAAAAAAATTACAAGTAAAATTCTATCAATGCTGGTTATTGGCTGCCTCTTCTTGCTTTTCTGCTCAGGTCCTGCCATTCAAGGTTCTTCAGCTCAAGTGTTGCAAAAAAGCCAACTTCTGAAACACTACTTCAAAAAAAGTTAACTTCAAAGAGGCTGCAAAGTCGAATTGATTAGATTTCTGTCACAGAAAACTGTGATTGTGCCTCAAGTTTCAGAATAGCTGTGCTAAAGTTCTGGAAGGTAAAAGAAGCAGTGAAGTAGATCCAAAGACAAAACTAGACATGTGAACTGGTCATTGCAATCACCACTAGTGATACTGGCCTTCCTGGGATCAAAAAGAATCCCATTTCCATTTCTGCTGAACAATAACTGCTCCTTAAAACCCTAAGAGATGTTAAGAGCTGCCCAGATGAAGCCAGAAGGACGGGGACCAGGAATGGAGATGATTATACTGAACAACCAGCAGTAGGAAGGAAGGATGGCTCTTAAATAAAGCACTTCAGCTGGGTGGCACCTGAGTAAGCAAGCTGCAGTCACTGAATGTGTTCTTTTCTTGTGCTTTATAAAGTTGCCACTAAGTCAAGAAACAAAGTCCCCTTCTGAAGGGGATGTATTGAATTTTAGCAGTTCTAAAACATGACAGAAAATGATTGTATGGTAGCAAATTTAAAGGTCAAAAATTACCTTTTCACCCTTAAAATTAAGAAAACCGAATTATCAGCAACACACTCGTGTTTCCAGTTATTTTTGGAAGATATTTTAAAATACAGGAACAAAGAGGGAACAAAATCACAGTGGAAATGCCTCTGAAAGACTAGACACAGCTCTGCTACAGCACAGGCTATAAGGTCACTCACAAATGAAATAGTTGTCTCTCCTCCTCCTCCTCTCCTACCTTCTCTTCCCGTAGCACCTCTAGAGCTTAAAGCTTATATTATCAAAGAATGCATTCTCTAAACAGAAAACTTAAAATTGTTACACATTTGAAACAGACTAAAGAATAAGAAATAGAACTCTTACCAGAGTCTGGTAGAGAATTGAGATCTGCACACAGTACAAGTGGAATGGTTCCAAGTTCTCCCGAAACACCAGGTTTGAGACTACGAGAAGCTTTATCAATAATGTTCTTTACCTCGGACAGGAACATCATAGTCTGAACCAGCTTCACATCAGAATAATCTGGGTCCCAATGCATATGTGCATTAGCTACAAGAACTAGCTGCTTTTCCATTCCAAGATGTGGCTTTCCAGCTAAAATTTAAAATCGGTTGTTTATTTAAAATCAGTTAGTGACAGAAAACGCTATTACAGGAAGTTAAATAAAATGCTTATGGGGACAAAACCCACAAAATACCAGTATGACTTCAAGAGGGTTAATGCCATTTGAATGAAGAGGGTCAGGCAACCCCTCTTACATTTAACAAATGTTTTAGCTGATATAAAGCATTAGGAACGATATTTCACATTCAAGACCATTAACAAACTATCTTGTTACATGTAATGCTTTTGTAGTCACTGAAAATTAACATAAGCAAAAGATAATCCTAATTACAGGCAAATAATGTTTTTCTACAAAATTACAGCAGCTTTCCTCAGGCTATGACAGCAAACAGGCTCTGTTCATAACTTATGAGGCACCAAGCTCTGAATTCTAAGCTATCCACATTCTAAGTTACCCCTCTTGCTGGAAGTGCTTCTTAAAAGGCTTGTTTGCTACAATCTGAATTAATAAAATATCGTTTGGATAAATATAATGCAGGTTGAGTAGGTTCCTGCTGTGACACTTATACAGCCAATTTATATTTCCTAAATTAAGAATGACAGGGCAGAACAAACAGTTGGCTGTATAAGCATGACAGTAAAGAAAATAAGTTAAAAATGATGGAGATACATGATCCAGAAACACACAAGTAACACCATCTGATTCTTTGATACTTGTACATAATTTTAAGGAGAAAAACCCCAAAACCAAACAACAAAAATCTCTCACACTCAAGTTTTTATATATTTTCTCCTTAAAAATACAAGTGGAAAAAAATCCCCCAAGCTCATCATTTAAGCAATATGACTTTTCTGCAAAATCCTCTTTGGAAATAAATTTGTCTGAACATAAAATCCGCAAAGCCAAATTCACCTGCAGAATCTAGCTTCTCTTGTTTATTATAACAAGAGCAATTTTTTTTCATTTACAAAATACCATCCATTTAAAAAATAAATGAAATGGGACTTACATGACATTTCTATCAATTCCTTTCGCAGTTCTAACAGAACAGCAACTCCAATGTTATCTTTTGTCATAACTCTGTTCAGCATAGCCTCTGAACCTTCTGAGTTTGCCATTGCTAGTTGATTGAACTCAACAGTATGCTTTTGAACCAAAGTAAATCTGAAAGAAAAACATCATATGTAATTGTTTTCACCAGCCAGATACAGTTGGAAATGATATCAGTAATTCTCCTTTTAATTAAAGCTCAAACACATTTATGATGTGAAAATCTCAGCCAGTCACATCATTTCATAAAATGCTAAATTGAAATCAAGTGATATAGTTTTCCTAGAAATTTTCATGTAGTTTATAGTACCTGAGTTACAATTAAAAGATTTTGTTGAGAGAGACTTTTATTTTAGAAAAGTCATGCTTTCTTCTAACTCTGCATCTGGTCCTGGTTCAAATATGCAGATTTAACAGAGAGGGACTAAATAATTTTCCAAGCCACTAGGTAGCAAACCTGGCACCTACATTTACTTGTGGATACACAGGAATAGAAGCAGGAAGGGACATTATTACCATCACATCCAAGGTTGTACAAGTGCATTATGACACAACCAGTAAGTGCTGAAGCTCCTAAATGATTAGGGTTTTGTTTTTTTTACAGAGGTGTGCAGTGATACCTTGTTTGCTTTACCAAAGGCTAATGTATGAAAAAAATCAATGTCATTGAGGCCTTATTTCAGCAATTTGGGGATTATAAACTCCTTTAGTCAAAAAAAAACCCCACAAAAGGCAAGAAAACATGCTTCATTTTTCATTATTTCCTTCATTTTTTATTATTAGAAATAATGATGTCCTAATGGTTGGGACACCCACACTCAACAAGTAAAGGATAATTTAGTGAACTCTCAACCAGCACTGCTCAAACAGAATGAAATCTCATTCAACTCAGTATTTCAAGGTTAAATTTTTTATTGCTAGTTCCACACAGAATGATCTCTCTCATCTAACCCAGGCCTGTCCAGGGGTAGGAATGCTCTGTATGAAAACCTGCCTGCCTACAAGGACAGTTAAAGCCCAGCTGTTTGAATTAGAGATCAACCTGAGAAATTATGTAAAAGACAGCAAGAGACAACAGAAGGCTTAGCAAACCACATCACTTACTTTTCTGTTTTGAAAAATATTGCACAACCATCAACGTGTTTTCTTTCCTGTTCTGACATTGTCCTAGCTCTAGATTTTGGACTGAAGAATCCATTATAGCCACGTTCTTTCAATTCTACCAGGAAAAAACTGTAGTACTGCTCTGTTTCAACCTCCTGCAAAATTAAGGCAGCACAGCATGAACACTACTATTAGCAAAATATAGAAGACAGATATTATTTAGACTCTTCAGAAGTGTAAATCACTTTCAAATTAGATTTAAGGGAAAAAAAAATCCAAGAATTAAGTACATCAGAGAATGCAAATTCAAAAGCAATATCCTTATTTTAAGAAAATATAAATGAATTTCTGTAATCCCTGGAGTTATGATTATCTCAAGCCTCTTATTTGAAAATGTGTCAATTACAGCCCAACATACACACACAGGCACAAAGACACCCCCACGAACACTGCTTTGATCAGGGGCTGCTGGTTCCCATTCCAACTGCGGGGGCTGAGAGCCTTCTTTTGATGTCAAGCAGCAAATAATGTTCCAAACATCACTTCTTTTTCTTTTGTTTGCAGAAGGTTTTCAAAACAGACCGTTTACTATAAATACACTTAACGTGAAGAAACCAGTACATGGGAATAGGAAAGGAAAAGAAATAATGGTGTATTTTTTTTTTACCTGCAGACTTATGATGTCAGCATTGCAGCTCAGTATTTCCTGCATAATGGCTTTTTTTCTGTATTCCCAGTTCAAGGCCCAGGATGGACAATAGCCATACAGCTGCCGGGTGGCATATTTGTCACAGAGGACGTTGTAACACATGACAGAGAACAAGGCTGCAGAACAATAATTTGACTTACACACTGATAGATTAAAAAAAAAAACCCAAACAATTATGTTCTTGACTTTTGTCTTCTGCAAATTTATCAATTCACGCTTCATTTGTTTCAACCAAAACACAGCATGTGTATCTGTGCTAAAAAAAATTGTTAGTTCTTCTAGGGAGACAAATTACATGTTTGGACTTATGGCAGCTGTCTTCTAGTATTTAATTAGGAAACAAACACCCCCCTTTATATGGTGAACAGCGAAGAGCAGAAAAATGTGTTTTATGCTAAGTGGTGCTGTACTGTGAGAAACCCAAAACAAAGTAAGTGTATTTGAAAACTCGTATTTGCCAGCTACACAAAGGTCTGCAAGTCTACAATCAAATTCTTTAAAATCTACCTTGATTGCTACCACCACAAACTGTAACAGATCCATAGGCAGGGTGAGGATCCTTTCACACAAAGAACAAGTGTAGGCAAATTAACCCCTCAAGTACTTCCACCTCAAAAAGCCATTCAGGCATAGGACAAGAAATATTTCCTCTCTGTATTGATTTGAAACAGGAGTAATAATGAGACAGGCTGGGGCAACTTGACAGCGTGCATGGACTTGGAGGGTTGTTCTGTTGGGTTTTTAGGCCTGTTTGTTTTTAAAAGCACTTAAAGAATATGTAGTGCAACAATGAGATACTCAGAAGCTCCTCTCAAATATAGAAAAAAGAAACAAGACCATTATTTGAAGATATAGAGAATTCAGGAAAAGAATCTTGGGCTGACTGGTGTCAAAGTCTAGCATTTTGAAAACAAGTAAATAGGTGACACAAGCTGCATTAACAGCATGATCTTTGAAGCAATCCCCTTAATAATGGGAGAATTATCAGTCCTGAAAGAGAAGACACTGCAATAATTGAGAAATACACTAAGCTTTTTTGGAGTGCAGTTAATAGAAAAGACTGCATTTTAAACAATTTATGCAGGAAAAAAAATTAGTAAAGAATTAAACATGACCTGAATCCCAACAGCAAGAAAAATGCTGAATCAATGATGATACCCTGGTTACTTAAAAAACAATTCTACGTTTTTTGGAAATCATGCTCAAATGCTTCCATTTTTTTATTCTTCAATAAATGTTAAATTAAGCCTGTTATAATTCCACCATTTAACTAATTGTGGACAACAGTTTCAATTCCTGTGAGGGGGACATTAATTAAAAATAAATTACTTTAGAGTAAAAGATGGGTAGCTCTGGAACAGGTGTTCCAATTGGGATATAATGACTTCAGCTGGCTGATTGGGTAATTTAAGCATTAACTTCTTTTCCAGTAAAGATCAACAGCTTTTATTAAAAGGAAACCAGAAGAAATGAGAAATCCTTGAAGTGTTACAGTACCTGTTGGTCTTGTACGGTCTGGTTCTTGCAACATAATCCAGGATCTTGGAGGTGGCTGTTCTGTCGAAACTATGGGAACATTTTAAAATAGAGATACAACAAGTGATAATCACATTTATTTTACACAGCAGAAATAAATGTTTTAAGAATGATCACTTACTTCTTTTTGCAGTACCTGCCAAATTATCAAGCAAATAGTTCAGTAGCCGTCGTGTCCCATCTGGTTCCTGATACAGGTTCAGAATATCCTGTGTAAGTGGGTTTCCTACAAACCAATTCACAGGAATATTGAATAAAATATACAGAACTATTGCAGACTTGCAGATCAATGTTGAAAGCTGACATCTTGGAGACAACACCTACTATGAACTACTTTGGGGTTTCAGATTTCAGGTCTTCAATCCCATAAAACCCTGGATGTGTGGACAGCCCCAGTGAAGTTTAACAGCATTCCCTGCTGATTTTGCTGTGGGACTGAGCATCCCAAAGGTGGTCCTTGGATTAAGAGCAGTGAAGAACTTGTGTGGTACAACAGGCAGAGCTGATGAGCACAAACACAGGAGCCACCTCTGCTCAGTGTGGAAACATCCACCAGCAGTTGATGTGATTGTGAGATCTCAGCAGAGACTCTGCCATCTGCCAAACGTAAGCAGATTGCAGAAGTTGTCATGGCCAACACACACTGCAAGTGCCCAGTTTTAAGGGGGACATAAACAGATTTTTGGGACTTAACAGTATTTAGAGGTATTATATCTCAGTGCTTCTGATTTTCTGACTCAAAATTTCCCAAGGTCAGCAATTTTGTAGCTGGAATCCATAAAGTTCAGAGCACAAAAAAATGGGAAAATACTTATATTGCTGCTTGCATAAACAGCACAGAACCCAGCAGCTGTACAAAGGATGTTCCCTTTCTGGCTGGAGATGTACCACAGTTAACCACAGACTATTTCTTAGTTAAAGCAGAACTGCATTCAACCCCCACACGAGCAACAGAAAGCTTCTGCACACTCTGCAAAAAGAAAAGGAAACCTCTTTCTATGGGCACTGCTCTGCCAAACCTGTTATTTTTCTAAATAATCCCTAAGTAACAGTATTTATAAATGTGGAGTGAGCAGCTACATCTGGGATTGCTAATCAGTAACATTTTACAAACCAGCAGACTACAGCCATTACAGCTGAGCAGCAGTATCACTAAACGAGCACAGATACCAAGAAAAAAACAGCAGTACCTTTCAGACCCAAAGTCTGTAACTGGAACAGTTTTCCCAGCTCAAAAGGTAAAACTCGTAACAGGTTGTTATTTAAATGTAGTTCCCTGTAGACAGAACAAGAATCATATGGGTCTGAAAACAGAGCAACGTTTATCTGCAGCAGTACAAGAACTGAACTGAAAGAGAATCAATATAGTAGCAAACCACAATATTGAAAAATTCAGAGACTAAACAGCAATGGTTAGGGAAATCCTGCTGTACTCAGACACACACACCCAGACAAAACAGATTATGTTGAAGTACAGAGGAAAAGAGCTGTTTGGAGAGTTTATCTTAAACAGTCAGGCATTTTGTGAACATTAGCAGTAATTAAACACTTTAGTATCTACAAGTGATGATGCAGTAACAGCTCAGACAAACCAGACCATGAAACAGGTCAGCTGTGATTAAGAAATAAAGGGAAATTATAACCCTGAAACCAAATTTAAAAATCCAGGATCATGGCAGTATGATTACTGCTATGGCATTATCATGCAGTAGTCATTTACAGCAGCAATTTTCTGTTGGTTTGGGTGGTTTTCTTTTCATAATTTCAGTGGCAAGACAAAATATGTGCTTTGTAACTCACAAAACCAATATATAGGCAGAATTCATGTCCTGAATTCTGATATCCCAACATACTGGGCAGAGAAAAGAGACTTTTCACTTTCCTAAATGAATTCCAACTAAGCAGTGAAGACTTTCATAGAATCAATCAGTATAAAGTTGCTGCTCCAAAGTGTTTAGAACTTGGTGCCTAGAGACTCGACAAGTATTTCTGGGCAACAAAAAGAAATAAAACAAAAAAGAAAAAAGAAACTTGGAGGGCAGGAGTTAATTTAAGTCTTGTTGATTTCTACAGAACAGTACTTGAGGGTTTCAATGTCTTTGTCATAAGCAGCCCAGACTGCCCAGATGTGAGGTGTGGGGTCCACAATGCCCAGCCCACGGGGACAGTCACTGCCCCAGTCCTGGTGTCACACCACTGCTGATCCAGGCCAGGTGCCATCAGCCTTCTCAGCCATTGGGGCACACCTGGCTCATGTTCAGCTGCTGCTGACCACCCCCACCAGGTCCTTTTCCACCAGGCAGCTTCCCAGGCACTGTTTCCCCCGGCTGGAGCACTGCTGGGCAGTGACCCAAGAGCAGGACCCAGCTCCTCACCTGACTGCCCCTCGCACCACTGGCCCCAGCCCATGGCCCCAGCCTGTCTGGATCCCTCTGCAAAGCCCTCCTACTCTTCCACCCAGCTCTGGGGCATCTGCAAATGTACTGCCCATGTACTCAAGTTCTTTCAAGAATATCAAGAGAATCTGTTTTACAGCTGAGCTTTCCAAGATAACATGTTACACTGTTTATTTTTTTTTCCTTTTTCTGCAAAGATTAGAAATCCTACTGCTCTGACATCTCTTTTTTCAACTACTTGCAGTAAAAAGGGAGATGAAAGGAGTCTTGGGTGAACTCTACAGTACAGACCAAACCCAGAGCTCCAGATGTGGGAGCTGGGAGAGCTGTTATCAGTTCTCAGTGTTGAGAGCACAAATGATTTCTGTGGCTTGGGGTATCAGCAATGCCCAGGGTTGAATTACCGTTAGTTTGAACAACTTCCCAGAATCCAGGGGAAGTGTCTGCACCAGGAGCCAGCCTGGAACACAAAACCCTGGCCCAGATGGGACCTGCAATGTGCTCTCACATAGAATGTGCTTATGGGTTTTTCTTCACTTTCACTACAGTAAAAAAACCCATGGAGCAGCTGCAATTACTGAGGAGCACAGTGGGTTCATGCACAGCTTTTCACATCTAGAGATCTGGGCTCAAGTCCTGTGTTTTGGTCTTAAGTAGAAAGCTTATGTGATCCTAGACCTTAGCTACACATTTTGGCATTTACAAGATTTACTGTTCTCAGCTCAGAAGAAACTTAGGACTTGCAAGAGCTGAAGCTTCGCAGAATCAGCCAGAATAAATCAGGAGTGTTGGGAAGAAGGCATAATGATTTTACATTACTGATGACTCTGCACTGCTAAGCTATCTCCATGTCACAAGTGAAACATTTACAAAAATGTTTTAAAAAGAAAAAGACTGAAAAGAGGCTAATCAAGTACAAAGATTAATTTGAGACTATTCCAGTAAATTTAGGGTTGCTAGCTCACAATATCAAGGAGTTGGATAAAGAAGGGAAGAAACCTGTTACTAAAACCTGCTTTTAATTGAAATAGCAATGCAAAGAACTAGAGCTTAGGACAGACTCCTCTTGAGTTGAAAGCAACTATACAACATGCTACAAAAACAGAGCTGCCAATTATGCTTCAAAAAGCAAGGTCCCTTTGCTCAGCCTCCAAGGCTGAGACTTGAACTGCCTGGAATTTGAGCTTTTAGTACCAATTTAATCAGCTAGTTTAATCCTCTCCAACAGAGAGGACTTTTCTAAAGGGGAAGAAAATGCAATGACAGATATTTCTATGTGCAAACTTGCTTTGCTTCCAGTTTGATGAAAGCTGTGCTGGCAGTCCATTTCTCTACCATTGTCTTTATTTCTAATAACATTCTCGTTACTTTCAGACTCTGTACTTTCTGAATTTGAGAAAGCTGTTCAGAAATATCTTCAAAATGAACAGCAATGAAGGCAATAACTGGCAACTGACTAATAAACCTAAGATAAGGCTCTTCCTTTGGGTCAAGGGCAAAAGACTGTTGCCTGTAAATATTTACTCTCATATAAATAATTTATATATTTATGTAACAGTGTTTTTACAAATTAAAATGCTGCAGCCTTAAGTATAATCTAAATAGGCATAAGTACTCATTTCACTTCCAAAAGGAGTGTTCACTCCTTGCTAACCTTGTACATCTTGGCAATACAAAACTGAAGGAAAAAGCCCCTCGAAAAGCTGTGCTGAGAACATTTTTTCTTCTCCCAGTCTGCACAGGAATGCAGTTACATCACAGTAAGGTGGGGAGGAGATGGTACTTGATGTGTTGCAATTGTTATACAATAAAGAGAACAAGAAGTATCGTAAGAATAATTATTAAATATGAATAAAGAGGAGAACATTGTAGTTAGTGTGATTATAAGCATTGAATCCGATCTTTTTCCTAACTTACTATGAGTTAAAACCAATTTTTTTTGGTGCTTCACTTACTCTTTGACACAACCACCACATAAAAGGTTTGTAAAAGAATCTGGAAAGAGATGCTTGAGAGGAAACCTGACTTGAAAAAATATAAAATGGGTGATTGCCATCAAACCAAGCACTTCTGAGGCTCATTCTGTGCTGTCATACATCAGAACAGGAGATCACAGAAAAGCCAGTACTGCTATAGCTGCACAGCCCACAGCAAGTATTCAGGGAGGCAGACAAGAGGGAGGAAAGGAGAATTTAGTTATGCTGAAATCTGAACTGCTGCTACATAGATAATGAAAGAACAATTTTAACTCCTGTTAGGATTCACATACCTGAGTGACACCATGTTTCCGAGCTCTGCTGGTAAACTGCGAATTTTATTAGAGGACAAGTCCAGATATACCAGATTGTGAAGCTTGGCAATGTCTGAAGGAATACGGGATAAGGAATTGTCACTGAGATGCAAAGCTGTCAAATGGGTCAGTGTCCACAACGATGAACTTAAGCTTCTCACTTTCCCTGTGGAAGAAAGGTACAGGAGAGAACAGAACATTTAAAATACACAGATTTGGCAATAATAGCACATTTCTCAAATATGTACAGGGCAGGAGAACTTGAGGAGGAGTTTTGCTTGTGGGTTTTTTATGGGTTTTATTATTATTATTTTATTCAATGCAAATTCCATTAGTCACTGATTCTATAGACAAAAAAATTGTCATTGTGTGAGAAAACAGAAGCTATTGCCAAGGATGCTTGAGGTTGTTTTCCCCAATCCATACTTAAGGTTTAAACATCTGACTTTATCTAGTTCCATACAAGACAGAACATATTAACTAGCTGACCAGAAATTTATCGTTAACAGAGGTGTAAGAAACAGATTACAGTTTATGTCTGAGATGAAAGATGGTGCTTTGGTTCATCCCTTATTTCCACACATCTTTCAAACCAAAAATCTTTACTCTATGGCATTAATCCAGCCAAGAACAGATAGAAACACTATATTTAGGGTGACTAAGATGCTTAGTTGAGAACATGGATTTCCATCTGGCACTCAACTAAAAGCTGTATCAACTATTGCCAGATATTTTAAAAAAGGTATGATTTTTTGTATAAACTGAAGGGTGGAAACATGGATTTGTGTGACAGAATCAAGAGTCTTACACTGCCACATGCAAGGAATGTGAAATATCATCAGAAGGTCTCAAAGTATTTCTTCTCGCCAGGATTTTTTTCCTCCAGGGGTAAACCCTTTTTCTTTTACATAAATCATCTCGCTGTACCAAAAGCATTAGGAGTACCAACATCAGTTTCTCCAAGGCAAAAAGTTAGTTGGAACAACTTTAAAATCTCCACTGTGACTCAAGGTTAACAACGGTCTGGTTAATATTATACCAACACATCCACTTTGTAATTCCTTTCCTTAAATGATTTTCTCCAAAATAAGAATTCATATTTAGTGCCCAGGGAAGGTTACACTGAGATATGGGCATCTGGGACTCAGTCTCTGGCAGCAAAATGTTTAATGCTAGTATAATTTCCAGTGAGCTGTAACAAAACAAGGAGCATAAAAAAAATCCTGTAGTGAAAAAACATCATTTAAATGAGATCAGCTAAAACATTTGTGACCTTCTGTATTATGTGACCAAGTATTTTGCAAGGAAAGGACAGCGGACAGCACGAACATTAATGAAACAAAAACATGGCACGTTTTATTTTGCAAGGCAAATGCATACAGTTCTTAAGGGATTGATGCTCCTCTAATGCTCGTTAAGAAATCTTTTGAACGGCTTTAAATACAAATCGATGGCTCTTTGCATTTTAAAACTGAATTAGCACCTCTTTCCCCCCCTCCCCCCCCAATGCAAACAGGTGACTGTGATCACAGAAAGCCTTGTAGCTGAAAGGATTTCCAATCAACATCCCTGATCCAGGCTCTCCACTCCAGCACCTCCCTTGGGAATCAGTCTATAGTGAGATTACCAGGCATGAAAGGAAAGAGCCATCACTTAATGCACTTCCTATGCAGAGCAGCAGATGTCCAAGAGGATTCCAAGCCTAATGCTGATATGTAATGCTGATTCCTGAAGCAGCATTTAACTGGGTTTCTGCATCTGTAACCTTCAGTAAAGAATGCCATTCACATGGTGAGGCACGTGGTAGTGGAAGCAAGGCACAGATTCAGTGAACTGGATGGAAAGATTCTTCACAATTTGAAGAACTGTTTGTTAAGTCCTTCTCCCATAAATTTCTCTACCGAACAGTTATTTATAAATCCCACATGGCAATTTTCATAGTTGCTTAAAGAACCTCCATATCTACACAAAATTACAGACTACGTTTAAAACATCAAAGAAGAGTTTTTTTAATTCTTAAAATATTTGCTTGAATGTCCTTGTATACACACTTTTTGTATTACAAACCCAGGATTTATTCTACAAATCAAGAGACTGGTTAACCAGTTGATATACACGCTTGTGAATTCTGAGCATTATCTTTTTTTTCAGAAAAGATTCAGGAGTCCAACAATACCTCAAAGCTTGCACAGATTGTGGAGGTTTTGGTGTTTGTCTTTAAGAACAAAGCAAAAATTACAACTGTTTTGAAACAAAAAAGAACATAACACTATAGATCAACCCAAACTTCACCCTCTTCTTTTTTACAAATTAGATCTTAAATTCATGCTCTCCCTCACTTCATCTTAAAACACAAAGAGCTCACATCCATCTCCTCACTCTGACAACTTTTCTACACATGGGGATTTCCCACGTGCCCCACCTTACTCCTCCTCCAGCTGCCTGTGTTCTCCCAGCCCAAGCCCTTCCCTCCACCCGCTCCAGCTGGCAGCTGGTACCGGCTGCTCTGCTGGCTCACTTCAAGGGAGGTAACTCCACCCCAGCCTTGGTCAGGCCCTCACTACTTGCAGTGAGTTCATAATTCAGGACCATGCCTCAGTTTCTTACCACTTATTTCCAACTCTGCCCAGTGTGATTTCTTTCCATTGGCTGCTTCCTCTGAGGACATAATTGTGTACATCCTCCGTGGATCAGGTGGATCGTACTTTTCCTTGGGCATTCCTGTTGAAACCAAAAGGCAAGTGATTAACTGAGATATTAAATACCAAGAATTCTTTAGAAGGTAATTGCCATTTCAGTTAAATTTCATATTAGAATTTTGTACCAAATACTTTTCAAAGCTACAGATAATGTGCCCGTTTACAAATATGAATGGGTAACACTGCTATAAAACAGAAAATCAGATTCCTAATGCTCCTAAAATGGCAGACAACAGCCTAGCTCCCCCAATAATCTACCAGAATCTGCAAAGCAGTTTAAAAATTGTGTTCCACCACCTTCCATGGTTATGTTGTGTGCCCCTCAAAACTGACACATCCCACTGAAGGCTCTTGTGTCTTCAACAACGGAATGATCATCATCAAAAAGGGATGATCACCATTCACTGGGATCTCTCTCATACTAGAGAACACATTTGCTACTAACTCTGATTATCTATCAGTCCAAGGTTTACTGCAATTCTCAGCTTTTCACACAAATCAGCATCAAGAAAAGAATTAAGGTTTCAAAAAGATCCTCCATTCTTTAACTCTGCGAAGTGAGAGGTTTTAATCCAGCCTTCACCCTACTCTCAACAATGTGAAAATATTGCACCTAAGTGATATTTCTATCACTTTCTTCAGCCAGGTATTTAATGCTGAAATATAACATAATTTTTTCTCATTGTTTTTCACATAATTCCAGGTAATTTTATAAAAATAATACTTCTAGGTTCTTTTTACCATACTCAATCATGCACCATGACAGAGAAGCAAACATTCTCCAACAACAAGCTAGATATCTGTTTACACTAAACAGAGAAAGTAAACAATGCTGGCTCAAGACACACTTAAGAACACATTACAAGCAATATTATGCAATTATTCAGCAAAATGCATTATAGCAATATTATAATACTACCCAAACCCACTCAATAAGCAAGCAGCTGTACTAGGCAAATTACCAAAAGAAGTCTTCCTACCAAGTCTTTTAAGGCTTTCTCATTTTTTTCATTTCCTGGGACAAACTGAAAAACGTTGTCATTACATATAGAAAATAATCAAAGAATAAGTCCTAGTAAATAAGATATCAATCAGACTTATAATCTGTTTACTGATTTTACTGAAAAATATTTACTTTGCATGTTAAACAAAACAAAAGAAATCCACAAAAAACTTTCTGATAACTATGCATCTTAAAGAAAATAAAGCTTTTGGGTATCACATGCTTACTTTAATATAACAGCTCTTTTACTAAGTCACACTCCTCCTTCCCACTCCCACTACTGGTCAAAACCAGATTTCTGCAGTAAAAAGAAATTTCCCTTTAAGAAGTGAATTGTGGGTAAAAGGATCAGATTATAAATAGCAGCTGGGTGAGGCTCCTTCCAGAGTGAAGGCATTTAAGTACCCAGGGTGTGGGAATCACCAAGTGTAACACTTTTTTCATCAAACTTCACTAATTAAATGAGAGGAGAGTGGATTATAATCTCCAGAAGGGTAAAAGCCTAACTTCTCCCTGCAGTAACTATGCAACTGGTGCAAAAATATATATTGGAATAATATACAGAGCATCTCTTCTGAAATGTCTATGTATAATTATATATAATTCACAAAGACCACGTAGGAATGCTCCAGCTTGTCAGGAAACATTTACCTTCCTCAGACATTTACTGCCTTCTCTTCCTGCCGCTCCCTGAATTAATAAGAATGTTCCAATTTTTCGAGAAGCAGGTATAGCAAAGACAGAAATCTCATTCAGTACAGAAACACGAATGCTCCCCAGAGCACACTCAATCACACGCACTAATTAACAGCTTTGCTGGTACCAGCAGTGTAGCACTGCTCACTGCTACAAGAGAATGACATACTTTTCCAGTGGGTTTTGTTAATGTACACTAAAACAATTAGAGATTTAAGAATGTGAGGGTTTAACCCTAGATCCTGGTGATCCTGCACGCCCAGTTGCTCCATGGCACCACCCTCCCTCTCTCAATAAAGCTCCTGCTCTCACTGGTGTTCCCTCTCTCTCTGCTGCATATCTCAGAGGATGAGGCCCTGCTGTTTAGGATTACCAGGTGCCAAAAAAGCAGCAATTTGAGAGCCTCCTGGCTGAAGGAGCTGCTGCTGCCCAAGAGCATCACTGCCACCAGCCACATCTAGGATACTGTGACACCAGGCATTAGCGCATCTTCATCTAACACCCAGAACTCAAAATCTCTCAAGAACTGACAAGAAGGCTAAATTTGGGTTGTATCTCACAGTACAGCATAAAATACAAGCACAACACCTTGAATTGCATTTCAAAACTCACAGCACGGAGTAGTTAAAGAAAATCAGTCTCTTTTACTGTCTCCTTTCTCCACCTCCCCAAATCCAAATTTAGCACCTGCTGAGCTGCTACAGTAAAACATAAAAGCTGAGGCAAACATCAGATTAAGTGATAGAGTTTTGTCAGACTAAAGCAATTTTTAGTAATACCCATAAAATAGTGTTGAATATCCTTAGAACCAATGGTAACTGCAGCTTCTAACAATAATCATGGTAATTTTCAAAAGAGCTCATACTACCTGTAATTTTCACTTGCACCAACACATGGTGAAGCACCATTAATGTTAGGTTCTTATTGCATACAGTAAATCAGTTTGTAAAGGAGAAAACCTTTATAACAAAGATATGACATGGATTTCTGGAACACGCTCCAGACTACATAAATTTAATAAAAAGGACATTAAAATATGTTTGAATGCAAATGAAATTGTTTACAATCTTGTACCAGGTTATTAGAATTGTTCTTTCAATAGCTGAAAAGACAGAAGAGCTTGAGAGTTGTACTGAGTGTGGCTGCCCACTCCTGCCGTGGGTCACAGTCCCCAAACAGAATTAACAGCCCTTACCCCAAAGGAACTGAGCCAAGCACGGCCAAGGAGGTCAGCAGTGCACAGGGTCTGACATGGGGAATTAGAGCTCAAGCCTCCAGTGCAGACAGTGCTTTAAGCCCTGGTTTGGACAGGAGGTGCTGAGAGACAGGCACTGGGACAGGGTGAAGGGCAGCAAGAACCGACAGCCCCTCCAGGGAAGGGTGACAGGGATCAGGAAGAGAAGGGAAAACCCAAAGGTTGTTATGTCAAGGGAGGGCAACCTGCCGAAGAGAGCTGACAAAGCTGGCTACCACAGCAGGCAGGTGATGGAGCTCTGGCTTCCCTCAGAACAGATCACTGGAGGCAAAGCCAAATGTCCCCAGGTGGAGCTGCAGCTGCCCTGACTGCCGCCCGTCTCTCCAGATGACAGCCGAGACTGCGGGCAGGCCACGCGTGGGCTGGCCATGCACGGGCTGGCCATGCACGGGCTGGCCATGCACGGGCTGGCCATGGCCATCAAGCCGGCCATGCACAAGCCGGGCCCATGCACAGCCGGGCCATCACAGCCGGGCCATCACAGCCGGGCCATGCCCAGCCGGGCCATCCCAGGGCACCCGGGCCATGCACAGGCCTGGCCGGATGCACAGCCGGGCCATCCCAGCCGAGCCATCCCAGCCGGGCCATGCACGCCGGGCCATGCACGCCGGGCCATGCACAGCCGGGCCATCCCAGCCGGGCCATCCCAGCCGGGCCATGCACAGCCGGGCCATCCAGCCGGGCCATCCCAGCCGGGCCATGCACGCCGGGCCATGCACGCGCATCCAGGGCCATCCCAGCCGGGCCATGCACAGCCGGGCCATGCCAGCCGGGCCATGCACAGCGCCCATCCGGCCATGCACAGCCCTGGCCATGCACAGCCGGGCCATGCACAGCCGGGCCATGCACAGCCGGGCCATGCACAGCCGGCCATGCACAGCCGGGCCATGCACAGCCGGGCCATGCACAGCCGGGCCATGCACGCCGGGCCATCCCAGCCGGGCCATCCCAGCCGGGCCATGCACAGCCGACCGCGGCCATCCCAGCCGGGGCCCATCCCAGCCGGGCCATCACAGCCGGGCCATGCACAGCCGGGCCATGCACAGCCGGGCCATGCACAGCCGGGCCATGCACAGCCGGGCCATGCACAGCCGGCCATCCCAGCCGGGCCATGCACAGCCGGGCCATGCACAGCCGGGCCATGCACAGCCGGGACCCACCCATGCCGGGCCATGCACAGCCGATGAGCCATGCACAGCCGGGCCATCCCAGCCGGGCCATGCACAGCCGGGCCATGCACAGCCGGGCCATGCACAGCCGGGCCATGCACAGCCGGCCATGCACAGCCGGGCCATGCACAGCCGGGCCATGCACAGCCGGGCCATGCACAGCCGGGCCATGCACGGGCTGGCCGGGGCTCTCCTAGACAATGGCAGTGCCACCAGCACCACAAGCTCCTGGGGAGCACTCCCAGCCACAGCACCAAGGCCACAGAGGGCACCATGCCAGGAGGAGCTGGTGGCCTAGAAAGGACTTTGGGGAGGCCGGGCTGGTTAGATACACTGCTGGTTTAGATACACTGCTGGTTTAGATACACTGTGGTTTAGATACACTGCTCCCTGCAGAAGAACCAAGGGAGTTCAGCTCATTGCCTGACAAGATGTTTGGAATAATGTGTCCTTAGCTATGGACATGTACAAAGTGGAAGCTGGACTATGAGGCAGTTAATGCTCCAGGTGACTGCGGAAACTGCCAAAAAATAATGTCTTCAAAATGGAGAAATGAGTCTGCTCTGGGTGACAGGGCAGGAAAGATGATGACTTTTTTTCCTGTTCTACCCTTCTGCCATTTTTATGAAATGATACTTTGAGATTTATGTTTTGGGGATTTTTTAAGCACTCCAATACTACGGCAATTCTTCATTTCCTGAAATACTTTCTAAGACACCATGATAAATTAACTTGATTTCAAAACTAAACTCCTGTAGGTCAAGTACAGTCTTTTCTACTATTACTATGGATGTAGATATAAAGTTTGTCCCTAAAACATCATCTTCAAATTAGGAAAAGAAAACTTGAACTCTAAAACTTCGTAGAAAATTATGAACAAGGAAGAACAACATGGTGTTCAGACATAATTCCAACTGATCCAATCAACTATTCGGAAATAACTATTTCCATGCTTACTATGAACTATCTATAAAACCCATTTAGAAATCTGGGAGTACCTTTAGAAATATTTCAAGATCACAATGCTGGAGCATTACAGCTCTGCTTCTGAAACTTCTTAACACAGGTCGGTGCCTTCTTTTGAGGTCCCCTCCTTCCCCTTCACTTGCTTTTACTTGTGACTAACACACTAATGCAGATCAGGAGACAGCCAGGAAGGGAAAGTAAACAAAGTAGCACCACACCTGATCAAGTGCAGAATTACTCAAACTTTTTACTACTTTAATTAAAAACAGTGAATAAACGATGCAAATCTAGACCAAATAAAGTAAGAAATAACAAGACAATGGGACAATATTTTCCATTTGTTGATGCAGTGCAGTATAACTTGCCAAATAAATTACTTCTCAACTGCTGAAAAGTAGCAGGATAGAAAGCAATCTATTAAGCTGCTCAAAGATTTCATAAGAAAACAATAGCACATACAAGAGTCTTTTTTTCCCCTTCTCTCTCCAAACCCTCAACTGGAAGCTCACCCCAAACCATTCTTTTGTAACCTTGTGCCTTTAACCCTGAAGCTCTTTTCCACGCAATCCAAAGTTTCACTTAAAAATGGGTTCCAATGACCGTCCCCACAAATATAAATGTTATTTAAATTGACTTGTCTGTTTTGAATTCAAAGTTAATTTAGGATCCTCCACACCCTCTACCACTTGCACTGTGGTTTTACAATGCATGAAGCAGAACTAAGCTGGTCCTGCTGCAGTTCCTCCTCCCCAGGACCCAGTATTTCCACTTCACTCTTGCATCAGCACCAACTTTTGTCTGATAACAAAGGAGCTGGTGAAGAGAATTAAACTGGCTAAAGGGGGAGGAGGAAAAAATATATATATTTGATGGAGACTAGCCCCGTGTGTTATTATTCCTGTATAGCAGGAATGTGTGTGTGGATTTGCAGCTGTGGAAATCAGGACACCACTATAATGGCACTACTGGCCACACTGACACAAAATCTCTTCTCCCATAGCAGGAAGCAAACTCTTGCTTCCAGCTACCCTCACCCAGTTAAACAGTAACACTGAACAAAGTCTGAAATCCTAACTGAAGGCAAAGTACATTGCTTTTTAGATAACTTAAGGCTGTACCAGGTCTAGCAATGTATAGACTAATCAGATGTGTTAACCTGTATTGAAAGGGTTAATTTCTGCTGTGAGCTTTATTAGAATTAACAGGAATTTCTGCTTTCAACTCCAAACAGTGACCCTCTTCAAAGGGAACCGAAGTACCTCTAAAAGATAACTACTGTACTTTGGAAAAAAATCTTTACGATAATTTCATAGTGCTGTATTTCAGTTTTACTATAAAAGTGCAGATTTGTCCTTTCCTACTCAAAGACTCATTACTCCTTCTTTAAAAAGTGCTTTTCCAACATGAATTAAGCTTGCTGTTTTCCCTGTCCTGTCACTGGTGGGGCTTTACTCATCAAGTCATGAATTTCTATGGGAACTTAATTGCATTTCAGCTTGAAATACAGGCAAGTAAGCAACAACACTGTCCCTGGCCAGGGTGACAAGGTGCAACATCTGGCACCTCCTCACTGAAAAGCCACAGCAGCTTGAACAGGGCTTATGATAAAGGTCAGTCCCTGCAGAATTTACACACTTGACTTGATGAGTTGAGTCAATGACTGAATTTATCCTCAGCCTGCTCCATGCCTGGGCAACAAACTTGAGAGTGATGTCAAAACTGAAGGAAAAACATTCATGGGCAAGATACCATGATGAGGAAAGGAAACAAATACCCAATGCATCCCAGCTAAACCTCAAGTGCCCTGTGAAGTACATTTAATGTATTTCAGCTAAATTCTTGTTTAAAATTATTTGGCATCACCCCACCCACTGAAGACAAACTAGAGAATTAGATACTTCTTCTGTATCCTGATACTGTTCCTACAAAGCCTTCTAAATTTCATGTTATCTAATTTCTATAAGTGTCTTATTCAAAACATACTAAATTGAAACTTTGGGGTTTTTTTGAAAAAAATAATCTTAATAGATTCCTGTAGTTTTGCATTTCCCAACTACCAGCAGATATACACGCATTAAAGAAAACTTGCATTCAGCTGTGAAATATATCTTGTTAAATAATGCATATTTTGTTGCAATATAGCATATAATTTATATGTTATACACATTTTATACACAATGTATTTTGCTACACTGTATTGTAATGTGCAACATAGCTGCAAAATATATTTTGCTACAATACACAAGCAGATAAACCAAAGTTCAGGAAAGCAGGTGTGAGCCATCACCCAAAAGAAAAAAAAAATATCTGAAATAATTAAATATACCTCAGAATTGAGAAATCCATACTACAGTACATTAGAACTAAAATCACAAATATTCTGAGGCTGAATAAACAGAAATTTAAGGACTTGCTTATCTACTGAAATACAACCTTACATTTAACTTTGTAGGCATGAACTAGATCCCTCTATTGAAATATACACAAAGAAAACACCAGTGTTGCAAGAAACCACATATTTATTTTTCCCTACTAGTATGCTACTTCAAGGCAAATATCAAGTCTGTTGTGTAAACACCTATTATTTGTGGACTAGTACAAACACTCTTGGCATTTTATTTGAAAAAGGCTGTTCAAGTAATTTTTTTTTACAGTAAGTATTTGGTATTGAAAACATAAGGCTAAATAAAATCCGATTGGGAAATCAGCTAAAGGCCAACACCTGAATTTTTCCGAACACGTGCTGTAAGTTCAAAATTTCCTTTTGCCTAATGTGGGGAGGGATGGCAGGTACCAGCTGTGGGCACAGGCAGAACTGCAGCAGCACAAGGACAACTCCTGAAAAACTCCCCCTCCCAAGAGACTCAGCTATAACATGTGGGAAAGTGTCAAGATCCCTTTAACCCAATTTATAGCTTAACGTTGGAATAATCTAAATTAAAATTATAAAAAAAGCTGTTGAGTCAACATGAAGTCAATTGATTCATTCCAAGTACTTTTTCACTCACTAAGATCATATTTTAGTGGCTGTTAGCATATTAAGATTTCATGGCTTCATCAGGGATGTAATGCTTCTGCATCCTATTTTGAGGACTTCTAAAACTGCAATTTTACACGACTGCCAAAACAAACCCACGAGTTACCCTTCCTCTTTTTCAGACTTAAGATAATGCTGTGGAATGTGAACTTGCATGTGAACATGTGTAATAATAAATACAAGACACTGATTAGGTCAATATCCATTCATTCATGAGAGTGTATCTGCAATATTACTAATCAGATCAGTTATTTGAATTTGCATATATAAGTTCTACTAAACTCAGAAGCTGACAAATGCTTTAATATTCTTTTAAAAATCTATAAAGCTGTTAAAGTTCAGCAAACCCCTTAATCTAGGCAAAGCTGACTAAAATGAAACATAACCCTCCTGAAACTCTAGCAAAGCATCCTGGTTCAGATAAACTGGGCCATAAACGTCAAAGGATTTACTTGCTGTCTTCAAATCAGGAAGGCTCCATTAGACTAGAGAGTACTGACTAGAACAGGCTTTAAATTTTTTTAAGTTCGAAACTCAGTAATTTCATATTTTCAAGAAGAGCATATTGAATTTTGACCTGCAGGTATTTCAAATTTAATTAAGGTTTCTTTGTCCTTCGTAAGACCTGTTTATGGAACCACAAACTGGCTGGCTCCAGCTGGCAGTGGCAGGCATAGGGAGGATGTAACTTTCCCAACTTCTACTTTTTCTACCCAACCCCTGCCTATTACAATTTTCCACAGATTAGAAATATGCAGCCCCATATTTTAATGGTGTATGTGTAATCCTCTAAACCTTGCACAGTGTGAAAAACTTGTTTACCATCATTTCACTAATGCAAAGAAGCAATTGCAACTTCCACGTTCAGTTGCTATAAAAACTAGTTTAGGTTCAGAAGAGAACTCTAAAATGGTCAGAACACAAAAGGCACAATTGAGGACAGAGGTCCCTGACTGCTCCATTTTCTAGACAGACCTCCAAGACAGACCTGTTCTATCAGACTCATGATAAAAACCCTCAAATTCCCACCCCTTAGCCTGCACAACATATAATCACTAGAAATACCATGTCCAAATGTTCTCAGTGTTGCAAACATGGTCCAGATGATTAGAATAGTTCTTAATTATTAGAAATTGTATCTAATTATGAGTATAGTAAAAGGCTGCTGTATACAAAACAAACACTAACACAAAACCAAATTGCAATGCAAAGACTGACCTTAACTGGTACCCCTGGAAGCACATTGGCTAGTTAATGAGTACTACACAGCACTCAGCTTTCTGCACATTCTGTTAGTGTATTCTGAAATGCCAATATATTAGAGATGTCAGGTTCACTAATTACTTTAAGAATTTAAATAAATTGGATTGCATTACAGAATTGTATACTGTACGAGTCAGATGGAACCTAAAAGACCAATTTCAAAAGGAAGGGCTGTGTTGTAAAACATTCAGCTTCAGGTTTTATAAATGTAGACAGAAAGACCAAGGCTTAAAAGCTTCACCTACAAATGTCTTTAAAAAGCTGAGAATAGTCTTACACTCCAAAACATTAATAAAACACCAACTCCCACTCCACTGGTTGTATCCAATCATAGCTGACAAATTAGCTATGATTCTTCACAATACATTGATTCTTGTTTAGGGGACCCAGTGCAAAATTTCTTACCTTGATCCAACTCAGTAACCTACTCTAAACACTGGCACATGCACCAACACGTTTCTTACCACATTTTCCTTTATGTGTCTGCAGAATGCTAACCACATTTCTGCTGTTTCATGGGGGAACATCAAAACTCACCAAACAAAACACTATTTCTTAGTCTTATAACAGAACTAAGGAGTAAGAGAGAACTCAGCTACTTTAAATGAAGTTTGGACATGAGCTCATTTTCGGCATTCCTGCAAGAGAACTGAACTAGAGCTTGACAAGAGATGTCAGTATCTAAATCCGAAAATCTCTGCCTTCCTAGAACACAATTTCTAGATACATAAATGTTTATTACTTTTAGTGTTGCTAAACTAACTGAAGGTCAGGATGTCACAGAACTCATTGCACAGTTGATGTTCTACCCATCTAGCCACATCCTGACAGCAAGCAAATTATTCACAGATTGGTTTTACTTCAAATTTAACAAACAAGCCTGAAAATGTTTTTCCACAACCACGCTCTTGTGCAGCAAAACCAACTCGAGACTTCTTTCCTGTCCCCATGTTCCACTGCATCACCTCTCTCAGTTGTGTTGATGAAACTGTTTGTGAGACAAAACCGAAAAACAACAATGATACCCCACTAAGAAAGTGGCGTTTGGAGGTTGTGGGGCTGGGTTTTTTAATAATGAACTATCATGGCTCAGCCACGTCACTGGCTGGTTTTGAGCATTACTCTGACAACAGTTGTACTGACATGGATGATGTGGATTTAATGAGCAACCAAAGTAGCAGCTTTCCAAAGTCTGCCACTGGAGAGAAGTCCTGACCTAATAAATCAGAAGAAACCATGAGGTGATCTAGCCCACTGCTTCCTGCACACACAGCATCCATACCATGACTGGCCATTGCAAATCTCAAGATGGATCCTTCATCATGTTCCTCATCAAAACAGGATTCCTTACTGGTTTTAATTATTCTTCACACTTATTATTTGTTCACAAAAGCTCTCAATCCTGGAAGTACTCTGCAGTTGAATTGTGATTAATGCTTTACTGAAATTCCTCTTAATCCACAGGACCTTTGCTTTGTCAGACAAAGCTCCTCTGTTAGTTGACCAACTGTTAAAACTTCTTTAAAACAGTATTTAAAAGTATTAATGGACAGAGCGTGGCATAAAATTTCTCAACATTTTTTATATTCAGCCATTATGATGCCATTTCCTTGCTCTGACAGGTGATACACATCAGATGGTGCACAGCCAACCCTGCTGGTGTTTCAGTTTAGTTTCAAGCCTTTTGTCTTTGTAGGTGTTGGCTAAACGTGGCCTTTGTTGCAAAAATCACATGAAAGATCTGTCTCTGAAGCAAGTTTTTTTCTGATCCCTGACTTTGCAAACTGATCTATACAGAGAGATACTTTTGTGAGCAGCATTTAAGTCAGATCAATGTGCAGGATCCACATCTCACCCATTAATACACTCCAAAATAGCTCAAGCAATAAAGCTGTATATTATCTGTAACATGCAGGATATGACATTACTGTATATTCCTGGCCTCCTAACCATGGCAAGATGCTGCACCCTCATGACAGGATCCATCACTCAAACTGCTTCAGCACGTTCTGGAAACCCCAGTCTTCCAACTGAAACTGCTGCCTTGCTAAGGAAAGGGGGAAGCTCAAAGGATGATTCAGAAATTCTGGTATTATAAAATGGAACAAAAACTTTAGGAAGGTCTTCAGGTAGGGAGCCCCTTCATTTGCAGAATAAAGGCTGCATACCAGGAACATGAACAAAGATGCACAAGAGAGCCATCCAAATACCCAGGCTGTGATCACAATGTCGAGCTGGCAGCCTCCACAACAACTAACAGCATCCCCAGTCTAAAAAAATCTGAAGTCAAATCAATCTCTTCCTGTACATCTCCACTGTAGCATAAAGCAGAATCCTAACAGCAAGTATTTTAGTTCTAAAGTAAACAACTGTATATATTTACTGCTCCTAGTCCCTCCTTGATTCATACACTAGAAAAAAGGCCTCCAAGGCATTAAGGAAAGGATTCATGTTGCAGTCTTACAAAAGGGAAAACTGAGTTGTTGCCAATCTTTTTTTTTTAAACAAGCACCATCTTGGAAGTGCAATTAGCAGCTAAAAGTACATGTTAAGCATTTAAACAGCTTTTTCTTTGGGATCTGCCTAAGCATTTGTAAACTCTTCAAGATGTCAGCTGCAGAAACTGCTCCATGTAAACTGTGAGTGCAGGTCCCCAAGCTTATGCCAAAACTCCCTTGTTGAGTGGACTTGTACAACCCAATTTCATTATAAGAACATAAATTATGTCACTTAACACAATGCTAATAATCTTGCAGGGTACTGTACAATAATCACACTTCCAAGTGTGAAGCACCAACACTTTAGAAGGAACAAAACAGATGAAACCCTGCAGTGACTCAGTTTGAGCAATTTATGCATAAAGCTTTCAAAATTACACCATGGAGAAGGCTAAATTTAGACTGGAATCAGTAATGTCAGTATTTTGACATGGGAAGTAGTGTAAAACCTCAATATATGGATTGAAAACCCCCAGATACTTTGTATGCAACCGGGCATTGGTCAAACTCTGCCTCACACAACCAGAACTAAACTCTGGTGGTTGGGTCTGTTGAGAATATTCCTGTGGTGTTTTAAGGTCACCGGGAGCTTTTTAAAGCCCACCATACACAACTGTTATCTATCCATACTACATATATTTCCTGAAAATAAAACCCCTATAGAAGTAAGTGTCAATTCTTATGCATCCCTTCAATTCTGACGACTGAAAGGCATCCTCATTCCTAAAGATTCTGTGTGGAATCTTTGCCTAACATGGCCCAGTTTGATATTGGGGTATAATGGTCAGACTGCACATACACAGGTGTGCAGCCAAAAGGACAGGACAAAACCAGATTGTAGTAATATAAAACTCAACAGTCTGCCAGCAAGCAGAACCAGGGCCTCTGCAACAGGCACTGCACATGTGGATGGAAGAATTCTGGTTCACCACATGGACTCCTGGCACAGTGGTGAGCCAAACAGCATGGCACAGTGCACTACAAACAATAATACTTAAGATTTTTGGTAATAGATTAACAGAACCATTTCTGTTTAAACAGCCGTGTTTTCAAATATAGATTCTTTTGTTCATATGTTGGGAAAGAATTTTTAGTTTGCTCAGTCTTGGAAACATTTTAAAGTGGTTTCCATCACAAACATTGCACTTGGTCAAAAGAAAGTCTTCCTAATATCTATTAGAGCCCTATCTTGAAAAGATACCATGCTTATGCAATTTATGACCCTTTATAACGTGTTTTCAAGTCTTAATGTATAAAATGTCAAATGTATTTACCTGCCCATGCAGTATTACAGTTTCATCTATCTTTATATTTCAGTTCTTCCTCTAAAATTCAAGCACAGTAAACAGCCTGAACATGGGACTGTATTCAGAGTTCAACTTCAGAATGCAAACAGAAAAGAGATGCATGGTAGGATCCTTTTTAAACACGGGCTGATCCAAGCGATTCAGGTGAAAAGTGAACAAAGAGTTAATCCAAATGCGAAGGGCTCCATTTCAGTAATAGCATGAATAAACCCCCACAGAAGGCTCCATTGCTAGCAGCAAACTCCACAGAGTCCAGATGAACCAGCAGGAAGAACAGAGGGCGGATAATCCTGTAAAATTACCCCAGTGGAAATGTTGATAAATTCCCAATTACGAGACCTGCTCTAGAATGAAAAAAAATGCGAGATACAATACAATTACCAGTCAACACTTGCACATCTTTGTATTTAAGCCAGACAAATACCACAGGTATTTCTTAATCCCTTGGATTTTGAATTAGTTTCCCACTGTGGCGAAATCTAGATTATGAAAATAAGCCCCAGAAATCAAATGAAAAAGCAGGCAATCTGCAATTTTAGTTACAAAGCAAATACCCATCCATGGAGTTCTATTTTCAGTGATACAATTTTCTACGCGTTTGTGGAAATACAGATGGCTGTATTAAAAAACAAACAAATAAAAAAAAACCAAACCAAAACAAAAAAAATAAACCGAAACAAAAACCCCCAACAAAACCTTTAGCTTACTGCATTTGTTTTGAATATACTTCTTATATTACACAAAGCAAAGCAGCAGAGAATCAGGTTGGAGAAGATCTCTAAGATCATTGCGTCCAACCTAGGAATACAACCTAGTAGGGTTCATATGAATTTTTAATGTTTGTGGAAAAACTGCTGATAAAATACGTGTTCACCATAGATACCAAGACAGAGACAGGTGCATTAGATATCTCCTTTTCTAAAGCCTTGTCTGATCCGAGGCTTATCGCTCTCCATAAAATTCTGGAGGAGCACGGGCTGTCCTGCGAGCCCCACGGCGGCCCGGCGGCCGCGGGAGCTGCCGCCCGCCCGCTGCGGTTCCGCGGGCAGCCCGGGCGCTCAGCGCCCGTGCCCGGCCGAGGCAGCGGCGCCGCCCGGGCCCCGCTCGGGCCCCGCTCGGGCCCGGAACGGCGGCCGGGCCGCTGCGGCCCAACCGGCCCGGGCCGTCCCCGCCCCAATCCCCTCTGTTTATCCCTGCATGCGCCCGGCCCGCCGCCCCGCGCGCCCGCCCTCCGCGCCTCCCCATTGGCCGCCGCGCCGTCACTCACAACCCACGCGCCTCCCCATTGGTCGCCTCCGCTGCCACTCAGGGCCCCCGCCCGCCCCGCCGCTCCCTCCGCCGGAACGAGCGAGCGGCGCTCGGGCCCCGGCGCCAGCGCGGCCGCGGCTCCCGCTGCCGGCGGGGCGGGGAGGGACGGCAGGGGAGGCGGGCGGCTGCCGCGGCTCCTTCCGGAGCAGGCGAAGCGCTCCGCTGACAGGCAGCGCTGCCGCCCCTCGGTGAGCGCCCAGCCAGGCGGATCGGCCTCCGGGGAGGCAGCGGCGCGGGGCGCCGTGCGTGGAAGGTGGACGGGCAGTTCCCCCGATTGATGTCATTTCCCTCAGCCTTTTGTTTAATTATTTTAAACTCAATTGCACGGTGAGGAAAAAAAAAGAACAAAAAAAAAAAAAAACAACAAAAAAACCCCCAACAAAATCAACAAAACCTAGCAGCACCAATAATAACAACAACAACAACAAAAAAACAACTTCAGGCTTCCAGATGCCATTATACTAATTTCTCTTAATTGCCTCTCCGATGCAAACAGAGCCGGGCTCCTGCGCGGCGCCGCCCGGCCCGGCTCGCCGCCCCCCCTGCCTCCCGCTCGCCGGTGGGCGCTCGCGGCGCTCGGCCCGGGGCTGCGGAGCCCCCTGCCCGCCGCCCCCGCTTCGCTCCCCGCCGCCTCCCCGGGCGCGGAGCCTCCTCCGGCCGTCCCCGCAGCAGCGACTGCCCAGGCCCAGCACCACCCCCCCCGGAACCCCCCCACGCCCAGAGGGGCCCCGGCCCCCCCGACACCCCCAAACGACGGCGCGGGGGCTTCTCCCCGCCGAGCCCGGGGGTCTCCCCTCGCCGTGCTGCTGCCGGTGCCCCCCCCTCCTCAGCGCACTCCCCCCGCGGCGCTGCCCCCCCCCCCCCCCCGGGCAGAGCCCCCCGCTCCGGGCCGGGCGCGGGGGCCGCCCCTACCTGTGGCTGCAGCATCCCCGTCCCCCCGCCGCCCTCGCTCCGCCGCCTGCCTGGCTCTTTGTTTCCTGCCGCGGGCCGGACGGGAGAGCGGCTCCCCCCCGCCTCCTCCTCACACTCATTGAAAGCAAACAAGCATCATGGCGGCGCTGGCGGCGGCGGCGGCTGCGGGCGGGCCGGCCCCCCTCCTCCGCCTCCTCCTCCTTCTTCCTCTCCTCCTCCTCCTCTCCGCTCCGCTCCGCTCTCCGCCCCACCTGCCCAGGCCGCCCGCACTGCGCGCACGCCCCGCGGCGCGGAGGGAGCCGGGGGGATGCGGGGGGATGCGGGGGGATGCGGAGGGAGGAGTTCGGAGCGTGTTTGGGGGTTCGGCCGCAGGAGCGCGGCGGGGGAAAAGTGGGTGAAAGTAGCGAGTGGGCTGCCGTGTAAGGCTCGAAACGCGTGCAAATGGTGTACGGCAGGGAAGGGGTTCCTAGCGGAAGCCCAAGGAAGGCGAATGGGAATAATCGCTTGTTTGGAAAAGAACTTCTAAATTCTCCAGCAAAAGCCCAAGTGGGTAGCTCAGCCTTGAAGTGGAGGAGCTCAGGCACGGAGCGGGTGATAGGCCAGACGCTTTTTAGGAAAAAGAACATTTCTTTTATGTTTGTGTCTTTAATGGTATACTAGTGCCTCAGATCCTTTGCTGTGACACACTCAGGAATAATGTTTACTGTGAAATGTCCCCGGAATCGCCAACAGAACATTTTTGAAACTCACGTTGCAGCTCACGTAATTTTTCCCATGAACTGGGGAAATCCAAGATACTGGATAGAAACCAAGATATTTAGAAAAATAAAGTACATTCTCATTAAGTGTTGTTGTTATTACTGTCCATGCACAACAGGACTTTATGATGAGAGATACCAAGTGAAGTGATGGTGGGGAAGTGCCATCCATGGCATAATACTAGCAAAGTCCTAAATAATGACTTCCAAATTAAGGATTTTGTCAGTTTTTTCAGAAAGTTAAAATGCTGAAGCATTGATGATGCTGCAGCAAATGAGCACTTGGTACACACCACTTCATCCAAAGGAATAGTGAAGACAAAGACGCTGTCCCAGATACAGGACCCTGTTTCTGATCTGGGAAAGCTGGGTAGGAATTGAGGCCTCCATTTCAGTATAACTGTATATGTAGCTGGAAATAAATGACATTCACGGTGTTGTGCAGCGAGGCATTCTCTTTTAACATAACGTGAAAGAGGATGGTACCAGGTCCAGCTTCTGAGGAACACCACCCCCATCTATCGAGGCCAGTGCTTTGGAAAACATGACCTTGGCATGCTGCAGAGCAAACCTGCTCACAGAACGTCCTCCACAGAAGCGTTGACACTTGGTTGGAAATAATCCTGCTAAATTTCAGATTTCTGTTCAGCCTTATCATATCATATATCTGAAATGCTCCTGGATGATAAACTATCTCCTCTCCACATGGTGCAGTCCTGTGCTAAGATATCCGAGCCTGCTCCATTACGGATGCGCACGGGCTCCGGCAGAATGCCGTATCTGCTTCCCCGTGTTGGCTGGCTCTGGAGAGCTGACAGTCATTCAGAATTAACTCGAGTAGCTCTACATGTCTTTCTCCTGCACTGCATGTCTTTTCTTTCCGATAAGCAGCTGTCCTGCACATTCTTCAGTTAATACTTTCTGGGTCAGATATGGCCTCAATAGACTGTATCATTTTGCCCAGAGCTAATTCTCCAAAAGCAGTAGGAAGGTCTTTGAATACGTTGTGGGATTTTCCAGGAATTGTTGCTCAGCAAAGAAAATTCAGTTGATCATAAGTCTCTCAAAAAATGCTTGCAGGGAACTTCCATTCCTCAGGGATGGATGCTGGGGTAATATTACATTAAACATGGGAAGGTCTACTGGCAAAGGCCTTCAACGTTGCAAATGGAGAACAAATGGCAGAAAATACTGTAATTCTCAAATAACTGAGATAAGCAAATGAGAACATTAGAGAAAATAATTTAAAAGCAATTAAGAATGATTCTGTATTATTGCCCATTATATATATTAACAGGAGATCACAGTAATTTGGAAGATTTCAAGTTAATAAAGACAAAGTGAACTTTATTATGATTTTACAGGTTATTTATAAAAAAAACAGCAATATTTGAAGAGCCTAAAGTTACAGCCTTTTATGTCAACAATTTTTTTAACTGCCAGCTTGTGTGGTTTGAAAGAGCAGAATGAAGTAAAAACAGATATTGGGGGTTTTTTTAGAAACTGTTATGTTCCACTGAATTTCCTGTGCAGAAGTGCTGTTGCTCATCTGTACGTCTGATTAACTTTTGCTCCCTGCAAGTGTTATCAGACCTGTAACCAGGCAAACAGCAGAGCAGATGGCCAGTACCAGTATCGGTGTTTCTGGTCTGGGTGCTTAATGAGATCTGAGAGTGTAACATGAGCCTCTCTCATTTTGTCTGTCTCACATGGCAGATATACTTGGTGCAAGTGCTCTGGTTGCTCAAGGTCACAGATTCATCAATCAAAAGACAGCCCTTCCCACTAATCTTTTACCTGCCCATGACAGTTCCATACATCTCAGGAGCTGCCATGTCACACTGAGTGCTGTTGTCCTGAGTTTGGGACAGTAGTGCTGTGAAGGACAACCAGGTTAAGCAGAAATTAGCCACCATTTAAACACAGCACTAGATGTACTGTACGCTGAGTGTAAGTTTTCATTCATTAACTCTAAACCAAAAATGCCTTTTTGTACTGGGGAATCAGCTGGGCCAAATCTCCTGTCCCACACACTCACATCTCACACTATGAAGGTGAATGCCCTACAATATTTCTTACCTTACACTTGGAGATAGACGTATTTGCTGTGAGTGGTTTAAAAAATCTCAGTGCCCCCCACCATGTCCTCTCTGAATGCACACAGCCGAGGCCAGAGCTGGGAATGTGCCTGGGAAGCCTCAGGGCAGCCACGGGGTCCACTGGACCAACACTTACAGCTGCTTCGAGGTCCTGGTGCCACTGTGCACTGACAGAGGGATGTGAAACTTGTGGTAGAGAGTTGTCTTTGTGGCTGAGCAATGGTGCTTTTTTGCTTTATTTGAATTGCTAAATTTGGTGAAGACATACTCTTGAAATACCTCTATACTGTTGCACAGTAGAGGCTTGTTTGACTTTTAGTTCTTTGTGGTAAAGGATGCTCTTCATCCTGCATGGCTCATCCATCACCCCATGCTGAGGGAGAGCAGGCACAGAGGGGTCGTGGCTTGTGGGATCTCTTGTGTCAGGGGTTACAGAAGAGGTGCCCAAGGAAAGGTTCGGTCCTACCCACTCCCTCACTTTCTGTGCTTAGGGAATGTGAAAAAAGCAATGTAACTGGAGGCAGGAAAGGAATCACGGGGGAGAGCACAGTTATGGTAAAGCAAGGGAGATAATGATGAGGAAAGAAGGAGTAACTGGGAGATGGAGAGGGATTCCAAATAGGAGGGCAGAGCCTAATTATGGTCTGCATTTGCAGTCTGTGTGGGTATAGATACAGGGATCTGAACTGCAGGATGGCTTCCATGGCTGTTGAGATCAGTGGGATAGCTACTCTGAACATGGCATATGCCTAAAATGACAGGTAGTCTGAAAAATGAAGACTTGGAGCACTCACATTGTGCTTCTGAAATCATTGCATTTTTAATGATTTCAGCCTTAAGTTTTATGGCCTGTTCTCCATCTACTGAGTGAATGTACGAGCATCTTCTTTCACAGCTGGATAGTAAAGATAAATCTTTGATGCTTATTGAGCATTAAAACTACAGTGAAAGCTCCATACAAAAAGCATTGAGGCAATTAATATTCCTGCTTTCCTCTACATGGAATGGAGTTCAGTGGTTTCCAGAAGACCTGTATGTAAAAAGATAATTGAAATCTCCCCTTATGCATATCCACAACAGAGATGAATTCAGGAATTTTAATCCTGGAATGGCACATTTTTTTGGTAAGGGCTTTGTGGCCTTAGAATTACTTTAATATTAGACATTGTTAGACAAAAGTGGAATAAGTACTTTGAAAGAAATTGAATATGATCAAAAGCTTTCTTTCTAGAAATATCTGCATTTTAGTAGGAAGACTTCCACAGTGAGAGAAGAGTTTCTAACTCCTTTTTGTCAGTTATGGATACTACTATATAACTCTGCCACCACCTGAGATGCTTGTGTACTATGTTTAGATGACTCTTACAATTATTTAGATCTTTGATAAGCTGTCAGGATTGCAGCTGTTTAACATGTGCATTGAATCTTGCTCTCTATCTCAAGCATGCAGGTCAGTGGAGCATTGAGTCATTAATACTTCCTAGTGTGTACATTTTCATTAATACATTTCTAGTGTGTGGCTATACTGTAGCTGTGAAGTAACAGATCTAAGAATACCATAATTCTTACTTGTCCTAATCAAATATTAAAATCTGAAGTCTGTTAAGAAGCTAAATTTATGAACCATGATGTTGTTTACCTCATAGTGATTTTTTAGACACAGGCTGATTCTTGCATGTTTTTATTCTTAGAATTGCCTCTCCAGCTCTTGGTCACCATTCTCCGTGAAAATATCCATCTTTTCATATTAGAACTAAGTTAATAACATGAAAGAAAATGTTAATGGTGTGACCTGCCTAGATTCATTACATGGGCAGAGCTCCTGGTTGCATTCAGAGCTCTGCAAAAAGAGCATGAGGCTTTGCCTTTCACAGCAAAAGCTTTTATGTATGTGAGTGAATAGATTAAATTGCTATGAAATACCTGAATGCCCAGTTATGGAGTCATAACTGAGTGGTTAAATGCCAAATAATGGTATTACTGATGTAAGATGGGAGGATTCTTTTCAGTGGAGAGCCAGTGTTCAAACTACCCATCAGGATCTTTGGTGTTTTCTGCCATATCCTCTTTGTACCCATTTTGGCGGCTTTTTCCCCTTCCTCTCTCAGCATCTTATTTTTCATCTTTATTCATCGTCACTTTCTATGCTTTTCTCTAGCAACAGAAACATATTTACTTGCAAGCTGATCCCATCTGTGCTCCCGCATTGTAAAGCTTCCCCCTGCCGTGGCACTGCATGTCTGATGGAGTTTCATGCGACGGGTGGGAAGCTCCAGCCTTCCGCAGTGCCAGGATTTCACACCGTGGATCAGGCAGGCAGGGCACTGCCGACTGGGCATGGGGTTTTTTTTTAAAAAAAAAAAAGGGTGGGCAGTTTTTCTTGTGTAAGAAAATGCAATAATACCATAATCATTTGTCGCCTGACCGTTCGCTGGAATGGAAGAGTGCTGAACTTTTAATTTAATTGGGTCTCTTGTGCTTGCACTGCTTCCTGCTCATGAACCATGAATATATGAGGACTATAACTCAAATATACACTAAGCTGTCCCTGCTGCAGTCTCATCCCTTGCAAATTAAGTAGGATCAGGACTCAAAAGAGATAACTAAGGAGACCTATGTCCTGGAGGAAATTACCGTGAATTACAAAATGATGGTTTCTCTCTTAATAAAAAATGAACTAATGCTCCAGTGTGACACTATGGAACTCTTCAGTTTATAAAGGTAGTGACTTTCAGGAAATATATATGTTAATCCAGCTGTCATGCATAAATTCTCATTTGGGGCCTGATCTAATTCCCATTGAAGTAGAGATGGACTCAATCTACTTAAATTTCTCCATGCAGTTTCACGGCTTTCCACTATCTTCATCTGTTGTATCACATTACTGTGTGTGGGTAGAGTTGCCACATTCCACCCATGACACAACTGTTTCAGTGGCAAGTGAAGTGATACGTGCATATGGTACACACAGGCTTTACACAAACCGTATGCTTTCAGACAGCTATCTGTGTAATTGGGGGACGCTGGAGAGGCTTCCTGAAGAAAAAGTCCATTTGCTGCATTATTAGAAAGTGTAACAAACTTTGTTTATTATCCCCATGACCTTACTTTTGTTATTTGAGGGACAGAATGAGTGATTTATTGTTTACCTTTTGTAAACTAGCAAGTTAGATTAATTACTTTGAATAACAATAAAATGGTTGCACGAGGATTTTGGAAACAATCTCTTAACATTATTATTTACTGTGTCAAATCTTAGGCCCAAATTTTTTTTATTTAACAGCAAGCAACTTCATAAAATTTCTAATTGCAGTTATACATAGTCTTTATGCAATATGTTTCACATTTCCAAGATGTCGAATGTCCTCGTCGCTGAATGTTTTGTACAGGAGATTATTATTATTTATCTGTAGAATTTTGGCTAAGGGAAGTCTCTGGTGGGGAAAACACCCTCCAGAGAATTTATAAAGTACACTTTAATCTTGAGACTATTATAGGCCTACTATTCTTGGGGATTTTTTCATTAGTGGTTGCAAAAAAAAAATTACAAAATGACTGAATAAATTTAGCTGGTAGTTAAGTGTGGCTATTTCCATATTGTATGAATTGACAAGACATTTTCCTTAGAACATTAGGTATGCAGAGAGAGGGGACAACATAATATCGGGTCAAACACCAGCACAGCCAAAATAATTAAATATGAAAATTTTCAGCCTCTTATGAAGTTACACATTAGTTTGCTCTCCACCTGCAGGACCAGATCCGTGCTTTGGGATGTGCTGGATTAGGATCAGCCAAAGAAGTGTAGGCACACGTGTGTGTGTGAGCTGCTCACTGCAGGGTGCCCCTGCACGCACAGGAGGCTGCAGTACCTTGGGGCTCTCACTTCTTTTTGAAGGCATTGAAGGCAGGCATTGGGGCTGAGGTGATGGAACTGGAAGAGTTTTATTTCCAAGCACTGGGAGACCTGGCTGAGCTGAAGGAACGCAGGGTATTCACTGCTGTGAAGGGCGGGGGGTGACTCAGTGTCTGCAGCCGTGCTGGCTAAAAGGCTTCACCACCGAACAGCTTCTGCTCAGAAAAAGGGTGAAAATCACTGCCTGCTCCACAGGTGATCACTGCAGGTGACAGGAGGAAAATTTGTGCAACGTTCACATCTGGTGATTGATGTGGCTTTTCCACTCCTTCTAAAATACTAGGCACTTTGAATAAATGCCCCCGTGAGGGACAAAATCCAAGTTGAACAAGCTGCTCATTTGACATGCTGTTGTTTCTTCTGTGTCCAGAATTGTTGTCTGCAAGATTAAAAAAAGGACAAAAATTTGTCAGACAAAAAAAAAATCAAAATGTTTGAGGCTAATGTAGCAGGCTCAGGCTAAATCACGTTTCCCAAAGTGTGGCTTTCAATATCAAGCCTACTCCTGAGTAACTGGCAAATGCTCAACGAGCACAACACGGAGACAACTGGCAGCCTGAGTCATTTTCACATGTGATTGTTGAATGTGACAGATTGAGAATAGCAAGGAGTATGAGTTCATGCTATGAGAGTGAAGTAACCCAGCATCCGCTTGCTGGCTCGAGCCTACACAGAGATGTGGAGTGCTGTGGCAGAGAAATGCCATCGAGGCTTTGGAAAAATGGGTTTAACACACATGTTGTTTTCTTCCTTTGCTCATTTTTATTTCACCATAGAATGTTTCTTTCTTGTGTTCATGGCAGATGGAAAGTAAGAGAAAAACCCTTGACATGTTTGTAAAGCCTGAATTGACATTAATTTACTCGCCTTTTTGCTTTTTCTCTGATTACCTTTTGCCTTTCTACTTTTACTGATGCTGTATTGGCCTTTTTATTCTATTGCTCCAGCACTTTGACTGTACAGAAATGGTTTCAGATGAAACAGGGAGATACTTGCTTATGGAAATGATCCCTTCCAAACCAGCCTGGTGGGGTTTCCTTTCAGAGCAAACTGTGACAGGCTGGGGAAGTCCAGGGGAATTACTGATGAAATATCTGCAGCAATCCAACCTTCTGTTGCCATTGATCAGGGTGTTATATCTGAGTCATATATTAATTAAATTTAACCACAATTTATTTTAACACATGTTCTTGGAAAAGGCAATTTCTTCCCAATTTCTTACTCAGAGTTGTTTGACATGTGGTCTCTGCCAGCACAGCTGAGCACTTCGGCTGTTTGGGACACGTCTGTAATGTGTTCTGCACTGAGCTGCTCTTTGAAGTCTGTTGCTCAGCTATCTAACATTACATGTGAGGGATTAGTTCGCTGAATCTTTGTAAAACACTGTGCTTTATTAATTAGTTGTAGAGGTGTTTTGAGGGGTTTGGATGGGATATGCCATGGGCCAGTGACATCTTGCAAAAAGACTTTGAGATGGGTAACGTTGATGCCCAGGGCCCTTGCAAAAAGAGAATCCTCCACATTGCTTGAGAAGGATTAAGGAAGATTTTTGATGTGTCCAGAATTTCTTTTTTTTTTTTTTTTTTTTTCCCTGTAAGATCAGGACATATGTGGTTCTTTTTATGATAACTAGAACCAAATCCTTTTACTGCCTTAATTCTTTCTTCATCCGGACTTTGGGAAGATGATGACTCCTGAGAACCCTTTGGCTGCAGTGAATGGTGAGTACCTGGACTGACTCCACTGGTCTCTGTTTTGTTCTATAAATAATTATAGGTAATACATTAACACAGAGAGCTGCCTAATGCACTGGGCACGCTCTGTTTGCTCACCACAGCAAAAGAAAAGGATTAAATGCATTCTTTGTGTTCATGAGCTCTGGGCCGTTATTCTTGCCAGCCCGAGGTGATTTATTGCTTAGATCTGAGTTGCCAGTCCCTGGTGGGGACGTGTGGAAGTGAAGTGACCTGTACAGAAATTGGTCTATTTAAACCCATATTTGTTTGGTGAATCGTTTGCCTTAATGGCTGTTTGTGACAGCAGCTGCCTGTCAGGGATGTGCCAGTGGGTGGTGGGGGGCCCCAGGTCGTGGAGGTCTGGAGCTGCCAGTGCTGTTTTCTCCATCTCGGTCCCTCCATGTCTGTCCATGGTTCTGACACCACGAGAAACTGCGCCAGCCTCGGCGTTTTTCTGACATTCCCTTTAACCTCATTTCCTAATTCTCTCCTCGATGCTGCTGTTTGTTCATGAGAACTCAACAAAATGCCTTCTCTCCTGGGTGACTGGTGCCCCTGAGCTCCCCATGGCTGGCCCTTCGTGGGCTGAAACTGCTCTGTGTCCTTGGGGCTCTGCTGAGACCGTGGGTGCCCGGCCCTGCTGGGGACCCTGCTCTTCCAAATAATGGACAGCAGGTGGTAGCACATGTTCATTTCAGCACTTTCGGGTTTTTTTAAGAATTAAGCTTTGCAAAGCTTCATCTGATTTTCTAGAAAGGGAAAGGGTGGGAAGGCTGCCTCTGAAGAGGATGAGCACCTGGCCTGCTTCCAAGTTTTTCAGTTTTTCCACGAAAGCTCAAGCCCCTGACTTTTGTACAGACACTTTCCTTCCATGAATTCCTTCGCCGTGTAACTGAGAGCTTGTCTTGGCTTGACTGCAATCCTTCCTGGATAATTTCCCTGTGGAAGTGCACAGGTAATGCTGAGCCAGCAGAGCACCAGGGCTGGGAACAGCAGCGAGCTCAGGCAGACTCTGTGGACCTGAACTAAAGCTGAATTAAACTGGTTGCATCAGCTACCAGGGCTGCTGAAGGGAAACACTCTCTTCTAGCCCAAAATCCTCCTGAGAGGTGTGAAGGTAGCCAGGGCAGCGTGTCAGACAGACAGGCTGAGTCCACCCTCCAGCTGGCAGATCAAATTTACAGATCCCTCTCCCCTGCAAGCTGAGTGGCAACAGGAGCAGCATTTTTAGACAAATATTCCTGCAGGGTTTGTGATAAGACAATACTTTTTGTTGGCCTGGTGAGAGCATCTGCATGGGCAAAGGCACAGACAGGGTTTCGAAATATCCAGCCCAGTTAATCCACACGTCAATAATACATTTATCCTGAGATTTATTGAATATTGACACTTTGTTTACTGCAGGCTTTGGAAATATTTCAGCTCCAATAAAAGTGCAAACTTGTTTGTTTTTTTAATAATTGGATTTATATAATTAACTGATGTGTTGTGACAGTCTATTATGGCCTGAAAAGCAGAGCTTCAGTCATGTCTTAAATGAAATTAAGACAATCTAACCTCAGGTTTCTTGTTTGACTGGGTTGATAATTGCTTTCAGACTGCCCTTAAAAACGCCCACATGTGGACAACAACACCTGCAGTTTGGCCACTGGGACAACCACAACTCTTGACTTGTTGCCTTGTCAGACCTGGGCCAGAGCCCAGCTGGTGAGTGCCAGGAGGCTGAACCCTCCTACGTGGCCCATGTCTCCAGGTGTAGCTGGTTGTGTAAAAATATTATATGTCTAATCTCTTATATCTGTATATATCTATTTATAGCAGGGAGAGCAGAAATGCCAGCATTTTATGCTCTAGGAAATGGATACTGTCACAGGAAAATGTGATTCAACTTGGCTCCACTAGTTTTGAGCTGCTTAGGTTTGCTCAGGATTGAACTAAAAGCCTGTTGTAATTAAATTGTTTTTGAGCTTTTATGTCTTGATTTTGACAAACCAGAACTTTTCTTCTGCAGCAGCAGGCTGGGATTCTGTTCCCAATTTAAATTTAGAAGAAGTAACAATTTTCCAAGGAACTGGCCAGAATTCAAAATCTTCCAGGACTTCTGAGTAGTTTAAATTGGTTCTCAATACACTCTTGTCACTGTGTCATGTGTTTTTCAGTGCCAGCCTGTCTCAGGAAGGTGCTTATTACCTTATGTGGCAATATAACCTTTTGTTTCATTAAACTTTTATCGGTAAAACCTCATTCATTTTCATCTGGATAGTCTAGAAGATGAATTACCACTGCAGTCCTCCTGCTTTCCAGAGTTGTAGTCAAGCCAAACCCCAGCTTTTCCAGAAAAGCAAATATTAATTTTGTGTCTCAGTAGCTGGTAAATCACATGGTAACTGTTAATAGCAAAAATGGCTTCTCAATTACGTTGCATTTTTTGTAATGCTATGTTAAAAAAAATTACTCTTTAGTAAATCATCCTATGAAAGACATATTTGAAGTAGAGAATAGGGGATTTGCTAGCAGTGACTTATTTGTTCTTACGTTAATGTAGAAGCAGTAACTGATATGAAATTGCCAAATTCTGACGTGTAATTGCAACATACTGCTTCAGAAGGGTGGTGCTTGCAGAAGTATCAGAGCGTGTAAGTAAAATTCCCTTCAGGACAGGATGATAGGAAAGCTCTGGGAACAAGCCCTGAAGTAGACTGGGTGTCCTGCCAGTAACCTTCATTGAGGTGACGTGGGAGGAACCACCCATTGTAGGAGTGCAGATGGCTCACACTATTAGACATGTCCCCAGCAGGTTGGTCAGTCCTTTATTATTTAATTTCAGTACAGCAGGGAACATGCTATTAATATGAGAAGGGGTGTGGATGGGCAGGCTCCTGCCCAGCTCTGTAAACAGAACCTTAAACCTCAATCTCCCTTCCATCTTTTCATACCTGGGGCTGATGGTATCAGGGGCTGGACCAGGGTCCACGAAAAAATCCCTCCTTTGAGTGGTGTCTTTTGTGCCTCCCAGCAAAAGAACCCAAATTGTGAATAAACACCAGCATGGAGGTGGAACTGGGACAATCTGGTTTTGCTTACTGGTGTAAATTATTTTAACTTTGTTTCTCAGTCCTGGCTTAAAAAAAAAATAAATAAAATTTCTCAGAGACGAGTCACAGACCTTCGCTCAGGCACAGAAGTGCTTCAGTCTGAAAGGCCAACTGATACAGGTTTTTCTGTGACTGGGGGAGCCCTGCCATCCAACCCTCTTGGTGGTGGCTCCCATAGTGTAATACTGAAACGTGTCCCTTGTCTGCTGTTTTCTAGCCCAAGTGACAACACGTGCATGCCCAGAGAATAAAGTGATGCTTCTCTTGGTTTTGGCACAGACCAGAGTTCTTCTGTTATTACTGATGGGTGAGCAGGGTAAAGGCTGTGTCCTTCCCTAGATTAGCAGAGCTGTACATCAGCTCTGGCTCCCTGGTGGGATGTCAGAGGTTCAGCCCTCTGGCTCCTGGCCAGGACAGGCAGGAACTCCCTCAGTGTCCTGCTGTTAGATATAGATGGGCCTAAGGAGAGCATTCGTAATCAGAGCAACTCCACCCTGTTTGGTGGAGATACAGTACCCTAATGGGAGATTCCCGTGGAAAATTCGGGTAAAGTTGATAAGAATCCACAACTGACCTTTGATGTCTGCAGCTTTCAGATGCAAAATGTTTAACTTAAGGAAATGGTGAATCTGAGGTGTTCCCAAGTGGATCTGAACAAGGGCAAAGCTAAAAATGTATTTAGAGCTTTTGCTATAGATGTATGGGTTTGGTAGGGTCCAGCCAGAGAGAAAAGGTTTCCCTGTTGGCCACAGAGAGGATGCTGTGGCCAATTTCCCTACAGAGCCTGGATCCTGCAAGTCTTGTTTCATAGAAAAAAAGATCTTCTCAGCTGGAGCTTTGCCTGAAGAGATTCAGAACATACCTGTGTTTTTCTCATCTTACACAGTTTTCATTTAAGTATTTGTGGTGCTGAGGTGATGCTTGCAGAGGTCAGGATTGTTCAGGGTGTTTTATTATGTACATGTTTTTTGGTGTACATCCTTGAAGGCTTGTACAGCCCTAAGGAACACACTGACCCTGTCACCAACTGTTCTCTCCAGCACAGAACTGAATGAAGAAAATCATAATACAGCAGGTGAAGTAAACTTCTGGCTCCTCACCACGGGAGAGCTGGAGGAGCAGCAGCCCAGGCTGCAGACATCAGAGGGGAGTGGAGGTGATCATCGTGCAGGGATGCAGAGGGGACATCTGCTCCAGACAGCAGTGACAAAGCCAAGCTGCAGAAATACCCCTTGTTTCTTGGATGGGAGAGTTCAGGAATTCTGTTAGTTATCACTGAAAAGCAGACTGCAGCCTCAATCCTGCGTTCTCCAAGAGTGAGATGTGTAGGTTCAGATCAAAGGACCTGGTTTGTGTTTACTATGTATGTGCTCATCATGGCCCTACAAAGCATTTCAGAGCTTATGCAATGAATGTGGATAATTTCATTGGTCTCATTGAAACTGGTGGTGTATGTAAATTCAGTGTTGGAGTGCTTTGAATGATTGTAAAGTCTCTAGGAGAGACAAAAGTGATTTAATGGAAATATTCAAGCACTTCTAAAAAAGAAAATATTCCTTTGTGCTGGACTGGCTGAATTCAAATGAGGCTTCTCCAACCACCTCTTCAGGTCAGGTAAAATAACCAACCCAGATAATTCAGGGTGAAGAAATACTTTTAAAGAAAACTACCTCTGTTAGCATCACTTCCAGTAACTGTGTTGGTGACACAGAGTTACTTGGTGCGTCACAGGGTGTGTTGGGTGTATTACACTATGTTATATGGTGCAAAATCCTTCTCATTTGGCAGGAGAACTGCTGGGCAGTAGTTTGAAGGGCCTGTAGCTTGTCCATAAAAGACCTTTGCTTTTGAGCTGCTGCACTGCTAAGCACAGGAAAAGTGATGTTCCATATAAACAAGTTGTAAAACCCCCAGATATTTCTGGGTTTTGCCCTAGCTGGTTACCACTGTGGGCAGATATAAGACAGGCTTTTTTGTTTGTCATATTTTTAAATGTACTAAAAGATAAAATTGTTGCATAAATATATCCTAATTATCAGATTCTTAATACAAGTTCTGCCTGCTCTGTAGAGTCTGATCTACACTGTTGCTCACAGAGGTGACTGAGTTGATGCAGATGTTTTCCCTCCTATATCACAAGTAACAGCTGAACACACAAATTCCAGCTTTTCTCAGTCAGAACTGATCATTGCCTCATACATAGCTTACTAATATATAAAAAGCAGATTTCAAAATGTTACAGGGAGCCGAGCAATTGTCACTTTTACCTGCTTTATTACCCAAACCACAGAAGTCTCAGGAGTTTTCTGTATCCACTCAGATGCTCTGGCCAAGCAATCAGCTGTGAGATAAAGATATGTGAGCTTCAGTAGGTGTAACTGGCCCCAGTAAACAGAAGGAGGGTTGAGTGCTTCCTGGGGTGGCACAGGTCTGGTTTGAAGAAAGACCAGCACTGAATGCCAGCTCAAAGTCATCACTGTTCTGCCTTTGCTCCTTTAGATCTGTTTCTTCCCTCTAATCAATAGCTGGCCTCACAGCATCTGATTGTTACAGGTGATCCGTGTGCACTTAGCAAGATCAGGAAGGGGGCTGGGATGTGCTGCTTCTCCTTGGTACCCTTCCCAGAGGGAGAAATTGCAACTCCAAGGGACAGCTACTCACTTCCAAGCATTTAAAAGGAAGTATCCTGGGTGCTCATCTCTGGAAAACAGCAGAGAAGCTGAACTGGAGAACAAGCAATTTAAAAAGAAATGGTATAAAATATTTGCAGTTTGCTTTCTACAAACCAGGTTGCCTTTGCCTTTGGTGAAGTGCCCCAGGATAGTTGCCCAGTGGGGTATTTTAGGAGGCTCCTGGGGTCCCAATTCCAAATTCCAAAACCAGCAGCAGCAGGAGCAAGGCTGGTGTGCCCTGTGGTTTGGCTGTGCCTGCAGCGAGGCACTGCAGAGCTTCCCCAAACAGGACATTATGCTCCATAAAAAAGTCCAGCTCAGCTGGGCCAGCCACAAAGCAGATATTACACAGATCACTGGATTTTCCACAATCATTCAGTTGCTTGTAAGAAATGGGAAGGAAAATCAGCTCTGTTATCACAGCTGCCTTTGCAGGCAAAGGGACAGATTTTATGACCTGGTTAGAGGCATATTATGACTTAACAGTAATTCCTCAGTTCTTAATTTGAAGGTAAGATGATTTGGGGATAAATACCTGTTTTCAACCAACAGTCTTTCCTTTGGTCTGTAGTAAAACTTAAGAAGTGTTTTGATTCATGCACATGTCAACCCATCTGCCATGGTTTTTGTAAACCAGCACCCCTCTCTTCTGCCACCATCCCCTTGTACTTGCTCCTGCCCTGCACTGTTCTTTTCCAAAAGTGACATGGATCTTTCTCCTTGACGTGGCAGCTCCTTCCCCTGCCTCTCTCCTGGCTTTAGTGTCTTCAGTGCTCTACTTCACTCTGAAGACCAGGACTCCTCACCCTCAGATCTGCCTCTGATTTTTATTTTTGCTGCTATATCACCTAACTGAGTAGCTATGCCCATCCTACAAAAAGTCAAAAGAAGGAGAAGTAGTGTTAATTTGGGAAAAAAACTCTCCATGAATGTTACATGTTTTAAGAACATTAATATGTTTTATGCTCTCTGTCCTCCCAGCTCTCATCATTTATAAATTTGCAGCTCTCCAGACGAACACACTCCTCAGCACAGTGGGATCCTGATTTGATCCTAATTGTGACTGCTGGGCCTGAATAGGCTGTTAGTCAGCAAAGTGCCCCGTGCACACAGCGGGGGTTGGGAGCCGGGGCTGTGTGACCAGATGCTGTGCCAGCTGTCACCTCCCTGCCCGTGCCCTGCCCGACCCTGACCTACCTGCAGGGAGGGTGGGGCACACAGACACCAAACCCACGTGGGTACAAAACTCTGAGAGCTGAGAAGATCAAGTTTTGGTCAGCTAAACTCAGGACTAAGCCAGGCAAAGCTCCTTCAACTTAGTGACCACCTAAATTTTTTTTTCTAGTGTAAACACAGTCCATTATACAATTTTTTCATCTGTAAAAGACTGCAAAAGAGTACACAAACATTTATAATTGTGTATTCCAGACCACTTAACAGACTATATAACCTTAAACATTTGTGACCCTCTGATTAAACTCCACCAGAAAATATTATGTTGCAGGTTGGAAGCCCTCTGAAACCTTGCTTTTCTCTCTCCCAGGAGAGAGAAAAGTTATCTCACAGACTTACACAATTTTTGTTTTGCATTGCTGCTGAGGGGCCCTAATGAGCTCAGCTGGCTGTGCCCCTGGCTGGGGCTGCCAGAGCTAAAGCTGTGCAAACCTGTGGTTCCCCCAGTGGAAATTGCAGCCAGACAAGTTATCTTCATTTTGCATCATCTGGAGTTCCTGCAGTGGGTAGTTTTATTCTGATAATATTAGCCAGTCATTTCAGATTTTGATGGTTGCTTTCCCAATGGTGTGTTTTAAATGGATAATCATACATGCTTGTTGTCTTCTTGCATTAAATGGGTCACTCATCTATAGGATGATCTCTTCTGTGTCCCACAGTATCACAGAGCTCAGCAGTGCTCGTGCTTATGGAAGTTTTGCTGAATGGTGAACAAACAGAAAACTCAACCTCACCTCCTCCAGAGCCACCAGCAACAGCCTCTGCTCTCTATCAGGCTAGCTGGATTTAAAGAAGTGATAAAGCATGGGATTTTTCTCTAGCCTTTGAGCAATCTTCCTGTTTTTAATGTTTATATTTGTATCTGCAGGTGGTATCTGATCCATAAGACAAGTTAATTGAAAGCCTACTTTAATCATTAAAAAAATGTGGGAAATAGCTGGAGGGTGAAGTATCAGGCAGGGATTATGAGACTAAAGCTGCATTTTACAAAGGAAAACCTTGTGCCTGGCAATTGTCCTTGTAATGTTGCAAGAGCCGGAGGTGCTGAATTAATTCCCAATACAGCTGAGTTCTAATTATCCAAACAGATCAGGGGAGCCAGGAGCAACACATCCCCCCAGTGCTCCCAGAGCCACTCCAAAGCAGTGTGGTGGGATTCCCTGGGATGCTGGGGTGTGTGCAGCCACCACGGGTGGTACCTCAGCCAGCATCACCTCTTACCTCAGTGACAAACTGAGGCATGCTGGGGTTTGTTGGTTTTAAATAAGGATGGGACATCCCCTTATTTAGGTAATGCAAATAGGACATAACTCACTCTGAGGTAATGGAAAGTGGAGTTTGAAAGGAAACCAGAAAGATGAGGTTCCTGTAGGAGAGCTTGCACTGTCTAGACTATTTTCCTTATATATTCCCAGAAGGACAAATCAATAGTTCATGATCACATTGAGCTGAAGGTTATCACACTCATTTATTTTAAATTGACAGAATAGGGTGTGGTGTTTCGGGCCATGGGTGGGACGTGGATTTTTGGGTGTTTTCCTGATTTATGATTGGAAATACTTAAAAAGCAATTTCTGTTTTGCAGAAGAATAGCTATGTCATCTTCCTGTGAATAACACAGGGTGTTCACATCTCCATGGTAATTGGATGTGATAAAATAAACAGATTTTCTGAGGTTTTATGAGAAAAGTCCTGTAAAGGTCCGAGTTTCAGTGCTCCTAATGTACATATATCCCTTTGCCTTCGCATTTCTCGTAAATAACAAGGTCCACCATGGGGCATGCTACAAATCATGGGAGAAGAAAATCGTGGCAGGAAAAATTTTCATTAACTTTGTTTAAAAAATACTGGAAAGGATTTTAGGAATAGGGCACTTGACGCAACATGCCTTTAGCTCCTTCTGCCCTAATCCTGTCTGCAGCTTTCATTTCATATCCTAATTCCTTTCCTCTTTCAGAAATGAACAGAGGTATTTCCTAAATTCCTCAGGCTCAATCTCCTGCTCTCCAAAGGCTGCAGCAGCACAGCAGCCCCTCGAGGAAGAATGTTCTGAGGAGCACCCTCCTGGCCAGCACCAGCCTGGTACCTCTCACCATCGTGTGTTATGGGCACACACAGACACACAGAGACAGACAAACACGGACAGACAGACAGACACAGACACGCAGACAGACAGACACAGACACAGACACACACACACACACACAGACACAGACACACACACTCTCCATGCAATTTCAGGAAGCCCTAAGAGACCACAGCAGTCAAATGAATTTGAGCCTTCATCTGAGCAAGTGTCAGAAGTTGTTGACCTCCCTGAGCCCGTTTTCCAGAGCCAGCTCCTGGGGGTCAGGGCAGCTTGAGGGCACTTTTGGGTCTGGGGAGGTGCTGCTGGATTTTGGGTTGTGTTTGCCATGCACGAGTGGAGATGGAGAGGAGGGCAGTGCTGCTGTCTAAGTCAATATGTTCTTGCTGATATTTCACTGATGCCTAAAAACCCAATATAAAAGTGTAGTTGCCTCGTGCTCTCTGCTGCCTTTGGCCTCACATACTCTGCTTTCCCAAAAGGCTTCATGCCCCAAATGGATGAAGGAAAGAGTGGGAGGGGAGTGTGGGGTGGTAGGGAGAGCTCCACACCCTGCCTGGCAGGTCTCTGGCTGTGCTGGAGCAGCACCAAACCCTCCTGACTCCCAGCCCAGCATCTCACCCACAGCTTTTCTTATCATCTTTTTTTGCATTCTTAAATGCATTTGATGGACTGCAGTTGCTGGAGCACCAAAGATCTGCTCAGAGGCTCTCTGAAGTGCTGGAAGATTAAAGTGTAAATAGAATAGTTTTGGGGAGCAAGCCATATTCCACTGATAAGCCTGAGGGAAGAATGATTCAGAACAACTCAGCCAAAGTCACTGCTTGCACATGGGGTGTCCAGTAGTTTTGGGAGTTGTCAGATTTTCTCTCACTTCATATAAATTGTCGCGAAGACAGAGTTTCGTCCTTGAGGAATAATACAAAGAGGTATTGAAATTATATTCACCACTCTTTCTATCTTGAAGGCACCCTTTAATTTCAAATGCTTGGTCCAAGTTGTTTTTGCTGGAATAATTATAAGGTGTTGCAGTTTATCATCCTCTTGGATGACAGCCATACCTGGAAAAAAGCACTGAATAAAAGCCATGTTAGCAGTTAGCCCTGGGCTGGTTCCCACTGTGAGCCAAGCCCTCTCACTGGAGTTCAGCTGTTTGCAGTTGGCAGTCCATTCATTTAAAAGCTGTTAAAATACTAAATATTCTTTTCCTAGGAATTCAATGAAATTGTGTGCAATTAAATTCCACATTTCCAGCAAGCAATTAAATTATTTTTGTTCCCCATTAGCTAATAAAGCTCTTGAGGTGGAAAGCTGCTTTCTGCCACAATGAAGCAATATTAATATTTTGCTCTTAAAAAGTCAGTGTTCGTTTGGGGGTCACAACATTTTGCAAAGGTGGATGACTGTATGGGTTGGCATGTATACACAGACATATATATATATATATATATATATATATATATATGCCATCTGTCATGGTCTTTTCTGTTACTCTCTGTTGTCTCTAACTACAGCCACAGCTGGTTCCAGCTGGGGTGAAAGCTGACCCTCACCAAGGAAATGTGGTAACTTCCAGACCTCCAAATTCTTTAGGGGTGGTTTACAAAGCTTGAAAACACCCATTCAGTCTCTTTCCCTGCCTAGTTCCATAGTAGAAAAAAAGACTGGAAGTTTTTGTTATACTTTTTACTTAAAAAAACAAAACCAAGCAAATACCCCCTCAAGGTCAAGCTGACTGGAAGATTTTTGAGGGTGAGTTGGGGGGAACTAATTTTCTTGGAAAGTTTCAATTTCATTTCTAAGAAATGAGAAAAATATTGAAGTCTCCATTTCTTTTTTTTTTTAATTATTATTATTAAGTATAATGCTGTTTTCCAGCCAACACTAAGTCTAAAAATCCCAAACAATTACTAACATGATCCAGTCTTGGGTGCCAAGGTAAATCCTTTCTGGCTCGGGTAAAAGACCAGCGAGCACTGGGCAGGCGCAGGAGCACGGAGTAAGGTCAGGGCAGGATTTCTGGAGAGATTTTTCCCTCTCCAGGAAATCTTGATGGGAAGCCCATCAGCCCTGGATCTCTTCCCTTTATCCAACCAATAACTCAGGCCTTCAGTCCCCAGCCAAGTGTGTGTCCCTTTGACAAACCCTTTGGCCCTATCCTCCATGTCAAGGGGCTGGCTCCCCTGAGGTTGTTAACAGCTAAGCCTCTTCATGCCTAAAATTCTTGGGAATTTTATCCCCTCCTGCATTTATCCTCACTGGCCTGTCCTCTTCCTTTTCTCCCTCCTTCTCCCCTCCCCTCCCCAACACTCTCCAAGCCTGGCTTGGCCTCTCCTTTGTCAAAGCTCTGAGATGCTCCTGCTGCTCCAGCGCAGGAGAAACGTGACCACACACCCTGAGCAGCAGTTTGCCGTGGCTCCTTCCCGTGGAGGCAGCTTTGCCAGGGAAGCAGGGGATGAAGAGGCTCAGAGCAGAGCCAGGAGGGCTCAGCCCCCTTTGCTGCAGACGTTTTGCGGGAAAGCCGCGTGATCCAGCCCCATGTCAAATGACAAATCGTGGCTCTCTAATGCAAATTGTTTCCAGTTGCTTTCCAGCAAGAGAAATTAATCCAACCCGAAACTACCCATCAGGAGCAGATGAAGTTGCACAATGGAGCGTTTAATGCCAGGTGATTTTTGAAGTGAGAAGATAAGGGGATATATCCCATTTAATTGGGAAAGCAACAGAGTCAGTTCAGAGATTTAGACTTATGAGCAGCAGCCAGTTTGGAAATAAAACAGACCTCTTTCAGAATATACTGTAAGATCCTTTGCCAAACATCTATTCTTATTCACCTTTCGGTGAACACTGGCCCTTTTAATTAAAGAGGGAGCAAATTCCATTATTATGAACTGTTGACTGTCAGTAGGAGAAGAAACATCTGTCCCATGTTAACTAAATTTTCAGGATTTTTTCCCCCAAAATACCTGCTTTTTATAGGCTTTAGCTTTATTAATATTATAAATGGAGTAAATTGCCTCAATTTAAACATCTCCCAAATCAAGCAGTTCACCTGACTTTTAATAACAAAGGTGTAAGCCATGGAAGAGAAATTGTTATGAAATGCAGTGAAATTTTTTGTGAAATGAAATGCAGTCACTGGAAGCTTTGCCATTAACTTTGCTGGAGTCAACTTTTTCCTTCAGTTCACTTTCAAATTTCATTTCTTCTCCAAGCATGAGGACAGTACCTGTCCCTTGCTGCACCAGGGCTGAGGGAGGGCTGGCCAGGCCATGCCTTCCTTCCCTTCCACAGCTTTATCAGCTGCACCAAGCCTGCCCCACCACCCTCCTTCCTCCCTGCTGCTTTGCTGAAGGCAAGTGGAACCCAAAGCTGTCCCAGCCCTCCTGCCTGGGATGCAGCCTGGTTAAACACAGGCAGGTCTGGGCTCTGAGGCCACACCTGCAGAGATCAGCATGGGCCCTTTGCTGTCTAAGCACCAGAGCTCAGGAGTTTGGCAGTAGCACAGCCACCCATTTCCTAGGTGGGCAGGATTGTTTCAAGCTGTACCACAGCATCACCTGGTGCAGGATGTGTTGCCTCATCCTTTGGCAAAATTACAGTCCCCACCTCTCTCTCCCTCCTTCCCTTGCTCCATCCCTCCTGTCCTTTTCCCCTGCAGCCAACTGGTTCCAAAACAAGAGCTGGCTCACCCTGAGCTGCTTGGATGCTGCATAGTAAAACCTTGATGGATATTAACTATCCTTCTTGGATTTGCTTCCAGCAATGCTGGCTGTATCAAACTGCTAAAATTATAAAATTAAAATATATTTTTTTAAAATGAGCTCATTTCTCTCTTCAGAACTCAACAATCAACACCTTCCAGGGTATGTCCTAAAATGAAGAAAAAGACATGTTCCATAACTAAGAAAACAGAGTTTATAAATATTGATAGGGCTGGAAAATGAGTGGTTCTTGGTGTTTGATAGCCCCTCTTCAGTGTGGGGTACAGAAAGAGGAAATGGCACAAAGGACTCTTATCTCAGTAAAGGTGCTCATTGTCTAAAATCTAGGAGAGCCTTCAGACTTCCTGCATAGCAGCACACGTTGCTACATGTGCACAAAATGCCTGGCTTGGATGTTTTATTTAGCTTGGTTTGATTTCCAGTTCCCATTCAGGCCTTGGAGCTGAATGTTTGTCACACCTGAGGCTCACAGAAGGTCTGCAGATCAGTGCACAAGGGAAGGGGCAGGAGGTGGCTGGCAGGGGAAGGGATGCCTCCTGAGTCCAAAGGGTAATTATTTGTGTAACCAGAGTGTCACCCATTGGAGCAGTGGCTGGAACAACAGGCCAGAGCACTGAGAGCTGTCTCATGCTGCAGGAATGGTGCTCCCCAGCAAGTGCTGCACTGATGGGTGGAATTTCTAAAGCAGATGCATCCACTGCTCTGCCTCTTGTCCCAGGGCCCTGACCCACAGACCGCTGCAGCCAAAAGGAGCCTTTCCATAGACTGGAACACACTTGGAAAGGAATCTGGGCTGCAGACACACTAGATCCTGTGCACAGAAAAATAATTAGAAAAATTCGGTTGGCTGCAGTTGTTACCAACTCGCATGTTTGTGGATTTGTCTGGCCGGACACACGGTTAGAAGAAAGAATGAGGACTGCACACAGATCCCCTAGAGAATTAACTTCCCTTATTCCTATCAGACCAGACCACCAAAGCCAACAAACATCTTGACACCAGACTCTTTATGGAGAGTGTTGTGAATCTGCAATGGAAATGAGACTCAAAGGGCCAGATTCCATCACTGAACTGGTGAGGGAGGCCTGGGCCAAGTAGCAGGGGAAAAAATCTGTTCAAAATACTCTAGGTAAATTTATCTTGTCCACAAAAACCTTTTAGCTGGAGATATGCTCAGTCACTTGGGGCTTGGGAGGCTGGAATCCTCTCTCCAGATTGGCCATGAGCCCACTGGGTGATCTGGGCAAGTACCTTTGTTCCATGTGGCTCTTTGGAGGCACTTGAATTATTCCACAGTTAGATATTCCTGGCAGTCCAGAGGCTTCACAGCTATTGGATTTTTTTTTTTTTCCCTTCACACTTCTGGGCACTCTGCAGAGAAATCTTGCATAACAGAGGCTCTGGAGGCACAAGTCAGAAGTAAATCCTGGTGTTGGGGTGTCTCCAAGCCTTTCCTATAAACCTGATACTTCTGCTGGCAGAACTTCTGCTTATGCCCAGTTTTACATTCTCTTAACCTGTTTTTGTCCATCTACTGGGAGAAAGGATTTCTTGCTAAGGAAAAAAAAGAGGATTGACGTGTGATGAAGTATTGAGGGTGCTGGGGAAGCAGCCCTGAGTCAGAGGGCTGTGGGGGTGTGTTACTCACGGTGAGCACAGCCTGACTTCTGACCGTGCTCTCCCTCGCTCAGGATCAGGCTGGACATGAGCCAGCATATCTGCACTGCAATTAATGGGGGCTCACCTACTCATGCTAGACTTGGGATTGCCCCGGTGTTTACATGGCTGGTAAAGATCCAGCTGCCTTTTTTTTCTTCACTTGAGCTTTGACAAATCACAGGAGAAATATTAATCTGAAATATGTGTGCTGAACCTTTGATCGCCTTGAGCCAATGAGAAGCTGTGATTAATTTTAATCCTTTAAATGGTCAAATGCAAATCCAGAAATCTGAATTAATATATTTTGCTGGCATGAGTAAAGGATTGTGAAACAGGAAATTAAGAGCACAATAACTTAAATAAAAGCTTATGAAGAAATAATGGCAGTGGTATGGGCAATGAGTCAGAGTGAAGGCTGGGCTGTTCAGAGATACCTGTAAGAACAGGGCACCAGTTTGGTGGGACCTGGGGACCTATTGCCCTTTAAGTTTCTGGAAAATTCCAGCCTAAAGCTGTTGCCAACATTTTATTGCAAGTTTATATCTTCATAGCAAAAGTTCTTAATAAAATTAGCTTTCCTCTGACCTTGTGCTGAGTCCCAGCAAGGGCCTTTGCCTGTGGGTATTCCTTGAGTCTCTTGTCTGCACAAGGACTGATTTGTGTTGCACAGGATGAGTAGAGATGGTCTCCATCAACACACCAAGAAATGCTGCAGTTTAATTGCTTCTTGTTATTGATACTGAGCGGCAGCCTCACAAAATGCAAGATATAAAATGTATCTGGTGGTTTTGGTCCTGCAAACTTGGGTTATGAATTTATCTCCAATTTATCTCTAGTGTCCTTCATCATATTAAAAAGCGACATAAGTATTACTTATACATGATGGTTGCCCTACTAAATTACTTACAAAGATTTAGTAATTGATGGATGTTTTCATGAGGAACAGGTGTCACGAGTGAGTACAGTCATATGAGCAATAAATAACGAGTCATAAAAGACTAACTCAGTAACAACAGATTAATCATCATTATCCCTCTCTGGAATATTTATAATTGGAATCAGTTCGTTAATTTTCTGCCTACAAGCACCAACAGGTTAACCAGCCTCTTGTATTACAGAGCTGCACCTCTGGAGGCCTGATGCTGATGCTGTTTGCCATCCCATGGGGCTGGAAATGACGCTGCTCCAAACTCAGTGACCCGGTGCTCCTGGGGCTCTGTGCTGGCCTCCTCCGTGCCTACCGCAGGCAGGGGACGTCATCCCACCAACACATTCCTAAAAATACCCAAAATATTCACTAGCCTGTGTGCTAGTCAGGTCCAGGGGGAATGAGTTTGGGGGAATGAGTTTGGGAGTCTGTAGTGTCTCTGTTTCCCATGCTGCCAGTCTCCGCTGTCTATAGGAGTCTGGGATTCTGTCTGAGCCTTGGGAGCTGAGGAACTGTGTGAGTGTGAGTGTGTGTGAGTGTGTGTGTGAGAGAGAGAGAGAGCCACTGCCGGATATTCAACATCTGGAATCCATTGTGCCACAGTCATCCTGAGCTGAGCTGCAACCCAGAAGAATTTCAGACTGCATGGGCGCATTTTTTTCCTCCGTGCTTGTGGGATTTCTAAAGTGCAGAGGAAAACTAAAAAGAAATCTGAATCTCAGCATCTCTAATCCTCACAAGTTGACTTCACATTCTTTGGTTTTAAGGGTCAAATTGTGACTCTTGCACAGGAGCCAGAGAAATCTCCTTCCTCCTGTCCTTCCAGGCACACTGTGCCCACAAAAGCCAGTCTTGGAGAGCGCTGGCTGCATCTCCACTCTCAGCACTGCCTGGGAAGGATGTGCAGCTTGATTTCACCTCTTTGCACCACTTATATGGTGCTTAACAGCCTACAGAGAGGGGGAAAACAACCCCCCAGAATCCCATGTCTACCTCTGGGCTAGGCATCATCCCTGTGCTGCCTGCCTTCTGGTCCCTTGGGGCACTGCACACCAGGAGGAAGGATGGAGAGCAGAGGGAGGAAGGTGGTGGAAAGGGTGGGTCTGGGCTGCATTGTGCCGATCCTCATGAAGGGCTCAAGGACCCTCAGTTTATCCCAGAGACTATACCAGCCCTCCTGTGCCCCCAGAATGTCAGCAGAACGAGGATTTTTACCCCTTTGGCACTGCTGAGCTCAGTCGTGCTTTATTTTAGAGAGAAGTTTCTCTCTGAGGTTTTCAGAGGCTGGAACTTGACACCTCCATGCTGCAGGAGGCAGGAGCCAGAGCCTGGGTTCAGTGGCAGTGCCCAGAGGCCAGAGTGTACAACAGGACACTGGGAGAGGAGCTGCAGCATCACCTGCTATGGCTCAGCCTGTGAGACCTGTAGGGCTAAAGAACAGCTGCCATCTCTGTGGCACAATCTGCAGGGGTTTGCAGTGGCACAAATCTGGGAATAAATAATTCACCCCTTGGCATAGTCCCCTCCTGATGCCACAATTTGTGGTGCAGGTAGTTGGATTCTTTGCCTGTTGGAGGCTGTTCCAGAACCCCCCTGCTCAGATGGTGCCTGATTCTGAGCCTGGACTGGTCTGTGATCACTTAACCTCATCTGTTTCCCTGCTAAAATGTCTCTTAAATAGCTCTTCTCTCTCACAGGCATTATCTTTCCAAGTATTTATAGAAAGCAATCAATGTCCATTCTCACTTGTGTAGACCGAGGATTCACTTTTCAAAATCTGTCTTTGAGGAACTCCCCAAGTGACATGGGCAGTTAATAGTTCCTTTTTTTTACTGTTGACTTGGTATTTCCCTTTTCCAGACAAAATCAATTTTTTCACTTCAGCTGGGGAAATTAGGTCATCAACAGTTCCTTATTAATGCCCGTTTCCCTCAGTTTATTTGATTTTCCTGGTGATACCTAACCAAATCCTTTACTGCTACCACATTCCTGTTCTGTAGGAAATGAGATATCAAGGAAAGATTCTGAGAGTGTAATTGGTGTTGCCTTTGATAATTTGCAATAGAGGTTCATCCTGGTTTTCTACATCTGAATGTGGAATGAGACTTCAGGCACATTCAGGTATTATAATGGTTATTCCATGTACAGAATGCAGTGATTAAAGGTAGAGATTGAAGGAGATATATGTGGGCATCTTTCAGAAGATAAAGCATGAGGAAATGAGATTTGCAGCAAAATGAAAGTGCTTTGGTTGCTAAATTTAAGAAAATCCTCCATTCTGTTGGGTTGTAAGCAAAAAAATCTGTGTTTCTGCTTTTGGGTTTTCTTCTGATGTATGACACTTGTCAAGATGTGAGTCTTGATGGGGTGTATGAAACTGTAGCTCAGATAAAGGAGACTCTCTCCTAAAATCCATTATTTCTGCCTTTCTCATGCTATCTGGTGATGTTTCCTTCCTCTCTCTAGTGAGCTGCCAAGTTGGGGGGTTTGGTGCCAGCTGGTGGAGAGCAAGGAGGACTGCTGCAATGGAAAACATGAATGCTCTCACTTCAGAGCAGCAAAACAAGTAGCAGGAGCCTCTGCCCATGTCTGATGAGCCTCGGGGGTGGAAGGGATGTCATCTGCCCATCACTGCTCAGAGCTGCCAAAGAGACAGGAGAGATTCAGATCCAAACCCCCAGGAACCACATCAGTTTCAATGTGGGACTGCAGAGCTTATGCCATTTTGCCAGCCTGGTGTAAGTGACGTGGGAATCTTTTGTGTCTCTCGCATCCACTGTGGACATCCTGTAAAGCAAATCACTGGGTGACAGCCCCACACAGTCCAAACAGCTCTTTCTCTGCAGCTACAAACCATGGTTTGCTCCTGTGTCCTCTTGTGAACATTTTAAGTGTCATAAGAAACCAAAAAGTGTCCTATTTCAATCCTGTTCTTTATTGCCTTAAAACCCTACAGCTGTAGGAGTAAAAGTCCCCCACACCCAATACCCCAAACTGACTTAGTGATTCAAATATTCCTGAGCTATCAGCTCCCTTGATCCTGCCACAGAATTTATGCCAAACTCCAGCCAAGTGATCACCGAGGGAGGCTTGAACTGAGAAAACAAATAAACCCTGGTGCATTCTGAAGAGATGCAGATTTTTACTGCGTATGAGCCTTGACAACATACATTATGTCTGCATTCAGCAACAAATCTGTTATCTCCTGGCCGCAAAAATATGCCACAGATGCAAGTTACAGAAAAACAGCTGCTACAAAAAGGGGATGTGTAAGTAGTTACCATCAAAAAAATCCACAAACCTAAACAAATGCGAACTACTACAATGTCTCGCTTCTACCCACAACAGAGAAGGCAAGTCTGGTTTAGAGGGGAAATGATGCAAAGCACTGCTCTCCAAATCAGAAACATCCCAGCAAGACCTCCCATAGCAACAAAGGATTAAAAATAACAGAGAGAAAACAGGACAGGGCAGCCAGCATTACCTGGGTTGCATATTCAATTTAGAATCCCTCACTGTCAAGCTGAAATGTTCTCTGTTATGCTGAAAACATTTTCTGATTAAATGACCTCCACCCAGGCACTGCCAGCAGTGGCCCTGCAGCTGTGGTGCCTCCAGCATCACTGCTGTGCCTATCGTGGGCTGACTACATCACACTAAATGAGGTCTCCCAGATAGTGCACAACCCCAATTACTAAAAACCTCACATTCTGATCAGCCATATAGTGATGGTTTAGAAGGAGCTAGATCTGAAACAGAAAAGCTGTGGATTTTAGTTTGGCCCCCAGGAATATTGCCTGCTGCAGGGTCGGGCGGGGTTTGTTTGTTATGTGAACTGCCATGTGAATATGGGGCTGGAAATGAAGAGGGCCCTCTAGCACACAGAAATTGGCCATTTCTCAATTAGAGGCTCACTCTTTGAGCAGCTTCAATGGATGTGGTCAACTCTTGGCCATGAAATGTTGATGGAAAACAACTGCAGCAAATGAGCTTTTTGACTCTGCCTGGTAAATTTTAGATCTTCAAAGAGGGATAAGAACTGGACTGTACAGAAATTCATTAAGAATCAACTTACATTGGTGGTGTATTCTGAGTTAAAATCTGAGTTCTGATTAAAATCTTAAAATGTAGCCAGCTACTTGTACTCTTGGCTTTTATATTTTCTTTAATTACTTCAGACCTTGTCTCTCAATAGACATTTCTGTTACAAGCTACTACAGGGGCTTCCCAGCTCCATTCCTGGTGTGGCAGTAGGGTCTCAGACTATATTGGATATTGGAATTTCAGGGTGGAAACTATTCACTAATTATTATTTTGGCCTTTGCAGTAGGCTCCAGCATCTTGACTTCTTCCACTTCAGAAATCAGAGAGTGTCTGCCTGCCAGCCATGTAATATAATGTAATTTCTGCCCAGGACTTTGTGGGCACATGAAGTTTAAAAAATGTAAAGAATAAAATTCCCTTTAGCATTTTCTCCTTCTTGTCTACCACAATGTGACTCTGTAATTGGTGAGCTCCTTGCCATATAAAAAGAAGAGCTTATGAAAACTCAGAGGAAAAGCTCCCCAATTCCCTAAAGAGCCAAAAATGGGAACAACATATTCTGAAAGTTCATCCTCAGCAGCCAAACTCTGATCCAACACAGATGTAGTTAAATATCGTAGATGGAGAAGATTATAATTTTATATAATATTTCTCTTGCTTTATAATTCTCTATATTTTTTTGGGCTGGACACATTTTGCTTCCTGTAGGAGTATAAACACGGGTGTGAATGAACACTGCTGTGCAGAGCCTTTTTCTGGTAGCAGCAATGGGAATTTTTCATCCCGGGGTTCGCTGTACAGCACACGAACCTGCACACTTCTGATTCCTGGGTATTATACTATTTCCAGATAATAAAAGTGTGAAACCCCAGTTTATTGCTCTCCATTTAACAAAGGAAATCAATGTTTATTTTGTATGTCTGAAAAGTACAAACTCGATTAAAGGAATGACCGACGAAATACTGACTCAGGAGCTTGTCCACACATTTAATCACATGTGTGGGAGAAACCCCCCCGGAAGACTGTGCTGCCCATTGAGAATGATGTCAAAATCCATTACCTTCAACAGGAACAAGAACTGGCCAAATCTCCAAGTGCCTCTCCAGGCTTAGAGTTGGCAAGAAAATTCCAGCATCTGCTGCGGGATCCTGACTTCTGCTGTGCACACAGAAAGGCTCTGCCTAGAAAAGCCCACATCTACAAGGACTCCCTGCTGCAAAGGGCAGCTGGCTGGATCTGGGTACCCAGCAGAGCATAGCTTGGATCCCACAAAGAATTCATCCATCCCTGTGGTATTAATTTTACTGTCCTTGAGCAATGTACAAGCGTGGGCAAAGGTCACAGCTGGAAATGGCCAGTCCTGCCTTGTAACGCTGAGGGGCAATGGCAATTTGGTTGTGTGTTTCCCATGCACAAATATGGCAAGCTACAAAATTCCCTAATGTCAGTTATTTAAAATATTGCAGACAAATTTTAACCAGGCCTCGCTCTAGCAGCTCAATGCCTGTTTTTTAACATGTGAAAAATAGAAGTTTTTTTGCTGGCATAGTCTGCATCTTCAACATCATCATTCATAGAGCTGAAGGCACTGACAAAAATTTTCAGTTATGCCATTTTCAGTGTGATTTAGGCACAGCTACGTTCAGATGAAAAAGACATTAGGAAGGAAAAAAAAAGCCACACTGGGCGTTGTAACCATGAGAGTGACCTGTTCACTTCCCTACTACAGATGACTTGCGTAATTTGATGGTCAAGCCTATTGAAACGACACAACAACTCTGTTTTTTAATTTTGTGGACAGTGATGTAACTCCAAAACAAGCAATGATTAATGAAATATCATTTGTCCCACCCAAAGCAAGAAATGTCACACTGCTCCAAGCTTTGCTATTACACTGAAAATGTTTAATAAAACGTCTCTAGAAGAGCTTCAGCGGTGCTGTTTCTGTCCCAGACGTGGCAGCTGGTCTTCTCTGCCACAGAAAATTCCATGTGATAGAGTAGGGATGCTCTAGGTACATCTGGAGAATGGTTCAAGTGGTTACTGTTGGGTGAAGAGTTCCTTACTCAATATCCTCAGTCATTATATCTGCTAGCTTTTGTGTTTTCTTTAGAAACCAACGGAATTGGGTTATCTCATGCAAGGCCACAGCTGAAAAGGAAGTATCAGAAGAGAAAATTCATTTGGAAATGTCTTGTTTTGTGGAAAGGTGACTGTGTCATGTCTCATGCATCAATGGCTTCCTCATGCCTGACTGCTGTGGGAGGGGTGCATGAACCCCACACCAGGAATTCACACAGAAACCTCAGAATTTCAGATAGACTTGTTCACTGCTCAGCTTCATCATCTCTCCTCCTCATTAAAGTAAAAATATCATATAAACCTGGAAATCACTCAGTAAAACTTCCTCCACATTGATCCCCACTGATGGAGTGAGAGATGAAAAAGAAGCGAAGGCTAAAGAAAGGCACACCAAATGCAGAGGCAAAGCTGCGTGTGAAATGTGTCTGCCTCCAGGGTCACGTAAATCAGCAGCAGATGTGTGAGATAACCTCTTGTGGCTGGAACTTGACATGTCAAAGAGCAATTCTGCCCTACAGACCTCCACTTCTTCCCCCCTTACAAGGGTAACAGGAGATCTTTCTGTCATCCAGTGGAATTTCTCTTCTACCACGATGCTAACTCTGGTAATTCAATACATATCAGCCTCTGAAACTGATATATACCAAGGGGCTGGAGAGGCAGGAATCCCTCCAAGCTCTGATACTATTTTGGGGATTTATTAGGACACTTCCATGGGACAAAAAACTGTGCTGAAGTGTTCACAGCAACCCACGTTCCCTGGGGTCACCAGCAAGTGGTCTCCTGTGGATGGGCCACTGTTGTGCAGGAATTGGGAGTTGGGGTGAATGGGGTTCACATGCACAAGATTGATCTCTCTGCTAGTGTCCTGGCTCTCCTTGCAGGTAATGTGACTACAGAAGTGTTTTATTGGGTAGGCAGTGGGGCTCTAATCCCTCACACCAGAGCAAATGTGATGTGAATGAAGCTGGCAAAAAAGCTTTGCAAAAAATCAGTCACTCAGCAAGTTACTGGGATGAATACTTTTGTCACCAAAAAGTGGCAATTAATTCTTCACCCAGGGGATCTCTGTCCTCTAGTCCTCCAGGCAAAAAAGTATATGTTCTGGTATTCCTGCAGAGCACATTGTAGGGACATGACAGAAACAAGAGAGGTATCTTGGATTTGATTAACCCTCATTTAATGAAAGCATGGCAAAAAAATAAAGCCCAAAATAAAGGTGAAACTGAAGAGGAATTTCATCAAAACCTTCATCTTTCTAGAAACAGTTTATCATTTTCACACAGCTGCAAGGGGCAGCCCCGGAGTGGTGGCTGGAAAGCAGGAATATTCCCTTGGTGTAATCACCACTGAAAGAAACCCAATCAAATCAATTCACCAGAACTGCAGGTTCAGGTCTGTTCTAAACTAATCCTTATTTTATCACATTGCTGCACTATAGACACACGATAAGGCTTCCATCACTCTCCATCATCACATCTTTAACACCACTGCACACATATGAATCTAAAATACCTTTATTGCCCCCCCCCCAGTAATTTTAATCAATTTTTTCCTTCAGAGGTTGACTTTCTTAGTTATTCTCCCCCTGCATAATGAAAAATACTGTAGTAAGGAAGAAACTGCTCCTGATTATAATGAAAACCACATTATGGCAGAGCCCTGGGGACTGGCTGGGGGAGGTGGAGGCAAGGGGGCTCCCTGGCTCTGCTCAAAGTATGATCCAATAAGTCATTTCCAGGGTAAACACATAAATCTGTCTATGTTGAACAGAATCCAAACAATCAGAAGTATTCCCCTTGCCTTATTCAAAACATCTCTGCTGCTACTGAGGAAATAAAAGGACTGGGTAAAAACAAACACCCTTTGGTGGAAGTTGAAAAAGAAAACATTCAGTGTAAATGTTCAGATGGCCATTGAGTAACTTTGCTCAGAGGTAAAGTTCTGGCTGCTGCTGATGTTCTCCACCTCACTGGTGGTGTCTTGCATGCCCTGATGTTGTTCAGAGTGCTGGGATGAGATGGTTGGATGAGATGTCCCAGAGAAAAGAAAAAGCAGGATGGGAAAGAAATAAAAGAACCCAACAGTTCTTCCCTGCAGCAAAGATGGTTTAGCTGATGTGCAAGTGTGGATTTATATAGAGAGCAGAACCTCCAATAGCAGTTTTCATCCTGTTTTCATCAGTGTAGGACTGGCTCAGTTGAATGGTAAAGATAAAGGAGAAAATTCTTTATATGAGGGTCAAAACTGCTTGTAATCTGCAGTGTCAAATTAAACTCAAATCTGAGAGATTTTGCAGTGCAGATGAGAGCTACTGAGCTCTCATAATCCAAGCTGTCCTGTCCCCAAAATCCAGCTCTGTGTGTAATGTCACTGAAGAAGTCACAATCTGCTACAATTAGTGTCAGGTATGGCTCACCCTGCTGTAAACCAGTGTCTCTCTGGGGAGCTTGTCAGACCTAGTGCTATTGTCTGCTATCTTGTTTAAAGCACTGTCCTCCTTTTTATCTTCAACACCTTTTTCTGCAGAGACAGTGATGTTCTCAGAGCTGGAGTCACAAGAAAACACCAGGTGTTACAGAGGCGTTTTCATCTAGCTAGCGACTTCAACTGAGCATTTAAAATGGTGATACTTGAAATCACCTCTCTAGCTATCTTCTAGGATTCATTTCTGCTACAGAATACTGAAACTACCCAGTTTCCTACTGAAGTGATACAAACAATTCTAAGTTTTCTACTTTAGGCTTTCAATAGGAACACGGAACAAAACACGATGTTGAGCTTTAGCCCTTTCCCAAATTGTGCTATTCAGTTCTGTTCCTTGGAGAAAATAACTTTATTTAAAGAGGTCTTTAACCTCTGCTGTTAATTTAGCCCAGCTACACTTCGAGTTTGTTTATTTAGACAGGTTGATAACCCAGTAAAAGGTGAGCCAGGTTCCCTGAATTATGGCTGTAGACAGCTCAAAGGCAATCGAGTCCAGTAGACATCAGGAAGATGCCACCAGTCTGTTCATCCTTTCTTTGTAACCAGCTGGATTCTGCCCTGAGGATCTCCAGGCAGTTCAGCAACACAGGTACAGGTAATTTTCCAGCAAACACACACAGGAGACTGAATATTCTTGTGTGTCTCTTCCAGCTCTTTGGTAGCAGCATGCTTGTATCTGGTCTACTTACTACTCATTCTACGATTCTACTCACCAATCCAAGTCTGTGAATTTTAATTTGAATTGGTTAGCTAGAAGATGATTTGCACTTTCTCTCTGTTATATTTTCCCTGCTTCTCGCTCAGTCCACGCTGCTCTCAAGCTCCTGTTTCTCTGGGAGGTTTTGAAATGTGGATCCCAAGAGAGCAGGGTCTGACAGCACGGTGAGGAGGGGTCATTTCTGTCTGGGTACAACCCTTCCAGCATTAGCTCAGAGGGATGTGTCACTGAGACACACATGGCCCCGTCACTCGACTGCTTCTACGCACGGGGCACACGGCAGAGTGAGTAGGAAGGAAGGAATTAAAACTTTTTTGTCACTCCCTTCACTGGAGAGAACGTTTAGAGACATTACTGGCAGAGTCATGTGGAGTGTTTTCCGGACTAGATTTTACCAAAAAACTTCAAAGCAGTTTAAGGACATAACTTCAATATTTAGATGATTTTGCAAGGAACTGATTAATTCAGCCTTGCATTAGAGCTGAAGAAACTCCTAGCAAGAGTAGAATAAAGCCCATTTTGTGCAGATGGATCCTCATTTCTGAACTCATATGTCTCCTGCAGAACATGGTCACTGCTGGGAACCAGAAAGTTAAATCTGTTCTACATTGAGAAGGAAAGAGACAGAGCACCCACAGAAGGAAGAGCTGGAGAGCAACTGGGGCACTTGAGGAGGGAATGGGATGGGTTTGGCTGGTAGAGGATGGATGTGCTATGTACACACATCTGGGAGAGGGCTCACAGCTATTCTGGCAGAGGGGACTCTTCCTTGTCTCAGATACACTTACCAGGTCAGAGAGGTACATTGGGCATTGCTTTATCAGCTGATCATCTTCCAGATCAGGTCATTCATGGGTAGATTTGATGTTTCAATGGAGTTTACTTCCCAGAGTACATCTTTTCCTCCTTAACAGTGCTCTTCCCATGTGTAACTTGAAGCATGGCTACCAAGAGCTGAAAGTGCTGCTGAAGTGCTTTTAGAGGCTCAGGACTTAAATTCCCTGGTTGCCTAAACACAAGGCATTACAAACCCAAGGAAACTGGTACTCAAGCATTTTTAATGATCTGGACTTTAGCGACTTCCCTACATTTATAAAAAAAGTCAGTGATGGAGCATGAGATTTATATAGGGGCTGCTAAAGCCCACTTAACCCTTGAACCATCTTCCCCTGGTCTAACTGGTGCTTTAGAGCTAAAGGGAAATACCACAAGCTTAGTTCTAGGGTTCACCTTGGAGACACTCCTAAGCAGAAGGCAGACTCAACAGGTATTTCATGGCCCTGAAGGGGTACATTGTGCTTTCCCAGCTCTTTGGGGAGGTCAGGAAATCAGCTGCTCAGGGCCTGTTCTGAACAGTTTGCAGACTGCAAACTCCAGCATCTGGGCTAGGAGGATTGTGCTTCTAAAGAAAGTTGTGGGGAGTGGAGGTCTCTTGTAAAATTGGGCTCCTGCTCTGCATCCATTGATATTTCTTGTCTCAGTGATATTGCTGTTTTATTTCTGTGAGATGACTGCTGAAACTCTGCATGCAGCTGCTAACAGTGGGTTGATGGGGGATAAAATTCAAGTGCTAAGCCATGTTCGTGGAAGCTTTTTAGATGTCTGAATTCAGCCTGGAGAAGGAAATGATTTCCCCTGAAGATACTTCCCTTTTGATGCCTTCTCTCCCAACAGCGTTCTTCTGATGCCTCACTTTGTGGAAGGAAGCAGAAAGGCTGGTTGCAGTGAGGATACTGCTTTACCACAAAAGACCTGGAAAAACGTCTGCTGGTTTAGTTTCATCTTGAGCAGGGTTAAAACCCAGCTTCTCTCTTTTCCTGAATCAAAACATGGAAAGCAGAAGAACCACAAATACTGGAAATATAAATTTTTATAAAATCAGAGTCTGAACTTTGCCTTATAGTGTTATTACTCTAACAATTATGTCCAAATAAAACACAATCTACTGACAGACAATACATTAATCTAAAAGAGAAAATTTAACTAATATTGGTTGATAGTTTATTTTGTATCTGACTGTTCTACCAGAACCATTAATTCCTGGTTAGCTTAGGATGGTTAATTTGTTTTTGAAAGAAATCCCCATCTCTGTAATATGTTTTGTTAAATCTAAGCCAAATTTAATAGAAAGAAATTGTACTTTTCTTTTGTACTTTTTGTACTAGAAAATTATGTGTTACCTGCCAATTTTTGCAGACATGCCTTTTAATTTTCTGCCCAGTAAACTGTGCTCAGATCCATTAAAAGATGGACCATGTCAGTCATTACTGAAACTTCCTCTAAGTTGTCAGTAAATGCTATTTGTGAGAGGTGGTCCTTTAATAAAAAGGGGACAAGGACTGGATATAGCTTACCAGGGGTTACTTCTTAGTTCTTTCTGTTGCCAAGGTGCCAAAGCTTTCACTGCACTCTGGCTCTGTTTCACTAGAATGCACACTGCAGTTCAGTAGGAGCAGGTAAAGAAGAGATGGGTACTGGAATTGCTCCTTTACTTTTGTTGGATGCAAAAAAAGCATTCAGTCTCCTCTTGGATGTGTTTTCTCAAGTGTAGAATAACACACCAGCAAGAATTGGTAAGAAGGTAAGAAGAGTCTTCAAAAGCAAAATTTGTAAAGGGCAAATCCTACCTGACTAGATCATCTGACAGAACCTTTGTATGGAAAAATGAAATATTTCATTACCTTTGGTTTTCAAGTGTGATCTGAGAGCTGAGAGAAGGACTCTTGGGACTGGGACAGAGACACTACAGATGCTCCATCCTCAGCATCACACTGCCTCTGGCTTTCTTTGGGACCTTTGATAAGTCCTTTATCCCATGAGAAGGAATAAGAATATCTATTTATCTCCTCAGCAGATGTTTTGCCCTTTTAAAACCAAATGCAAATGTTGACTTGTAGGTGCTATGAATAGTCTGTTTTACATACAGCTCTGCTCATTAAAAGCCACAGGCACAGATCTGAGACTGCAGCTGTGACAGACAGCCCTTGCCCCAAAGCCCAGAGTGCATTTACTGCCCCCAGCACTATCCTTCTGTGCTTGGGAACTTCCAGCAATAAAGGCTTGCTTTCTTAGGAATTCTCCCAGCAGCTGGTTGCTTATCTAAGGAAAAGTGACAGATATGAGCATAAGCAGACACACAGGTACTGGATGCAAATTATCAGTGGGAAAATATGCCCTGAGGCCAAGAGGAACGGGTATTAGGCTGGGATATAGCCAGTGACCACCTGGCCCAGAGCTGATAAGAAGCAGTTAAACCCAAGAATCCACCAGTCTGAATAAGAAAGGAAGAAACAGGCTTCATCTATTTATCCTCACTTATTTTAACTCAAGGGATAATCTGGAGGGTAACCCTGGGGCCAGGCTCAGGACCTGCAAACCACACCCAGATGGTGCAGCAGGTACAGCCCATGTGCCACTGCTGCTCCCTCCTGAGCCACTTTACAGAAAGTCCTGATGGCTGCAACAGTCACAAGTGTAGTTCATGCTTCCAAAAGCTCAGATCTCATCCTAACTCCTCAAACCATCTCAGTGGAAAATAGAACCAAAGCTCCTGAAACAGCTGTGTATTGGGATCTTTCCCTGAAAAGCTGGCAGTCTCCACCTGTGAATTAATTTAGCTGCTGTAGATCAGGTAAATCACTCTATTGTGTGGCTGAACTTCTCATTCATGGGTAACCCTTAGCTATATTTTATTTATTTATGTAGCCATCACCAATTTTGCCTGACTGATTATGCCTATAAAGGATAAATATTTCTTTTGTTGTTTGGTTTTGTGGAGTATTTTTCCTATATTTGAAATCCATCAATTTAAAGGATAAGAAAGAAGCTTAAGTTGGTGAAGTATTAGCAGATACCAGGTTCAGTATGAACCTTATTTCACAATGAATAAGCTGTGGTTTACACCATTGACAGAGAAGATTTAGTATTGGGGTTTGTATCTTGCTGGTCAGAAAAATATCCAAAATAATATATATTTCTGTCCATGGAAATTTATAGGAGCTCTGTCCCTAGGAGGAAAGATGTGCTCTATTCAGAGCTGTGCTTTTTCCCAGCCTGTCTGGAAAAAATATCTTCATGTAGGCTGTAACAATTGAAGCACAAGCTATTTATGCATTCATTGGTATTTCTGACTTGAAATATTTGACAGGCTCTATGTTAAATATCTGGTTTGAGTTTCTAAATGTCTATCTCAAAGCCTCTCTTCCCCTGTGCCTTATTAAAAAAAAGGCTGTAAGAAAGGAAGTGAGGAAACTTGAAAGTTAAAAACATTGTAGCAGCATGTAAGAAGCCTTCCATTGTATCAACCCTCCTTGACCTCTAATCCATGCATTGATTTAGCTATATAAATTCTATTGATCAATTAGTTTGTGTTTCTTTTAAAATTGTAAATGGTTCTAAGACTTTTTAAGGAAGAATTTGGTGTTAAGAATGGAACCCCCAAAGATACCAGAATCAGACTTGGCTAGAACTTCATTTACTTCACAATACTTGCCTCTGCAGTTGATGAGAATGTGTTTAATGGGCTGAAAGTAAGAAGCAATTGCTTCAACTGTCTCTGTCTGAAGAAAATTTTGTTAGAGACCACCTTCCAAAGGCAAAAAAATAACCCCTGACCAATTCAAGAGGAGCACCAGGCTGCCTGGTGTGGTCGTGGGGGGAAGCTCTCTTACAGGAAGGGGCTGTTGAGTCAGTGATGATGCCCAATGTGTGAGCAGAACCCTGTGCTGCTGGAACTGGAGTTTCTGGTGCCTGCAGGAAGGCACAGAAAGGTGGGGCTGAACCTCTCAGGGTCACTGAAAATCCTGCAGTGCCTGCTCCAAGGGGACAGGGCTTAGTGCTAATGCTTTAATCAGGCTCTTCCCAGCAAATGCTGCCATGGGGGGCCGGGGCTGTTTTTGCAGGGGGTGCTCCAGGTGCCAGCAGCACATTCAGGGAGCACTGAGCCTTCCACTGCACTCAGCCATGAGCAGGCTTGGATGGCCCTGATGGCAGCAGAGCTGGACAAAACCATTCGTCTTGTTCGCAGTGTTAATGCAATGACTTGGTTTGAGACACACCATAAACTCAATGGACCTTCTAGTTCACACAGTTACTGTCTCCTTGGAGCTGCTGGGCTGCCTGGACAACAGGAGAAACTGAGCTATTTAACGTCAGTGGTGTGCAGCAGCCCAGTTCCTGCCTCCCAGGTGGCAAGGTGAAAGCCCTGGGAGTGTGCTTTGCCATCCACTGGCTCTTTACTGTAAGCGTTTTCTGAAACAATGAAATTGGTTCACCTATGTAACCTGTCTGTTTAATGTGATCAGGGTAATGCTGATGGTTTTTGCAGAGTTAAAGATAAAGCCTTGCATTGGACCTGGTGGGTTTCTCTGCTGTTCTTCAATAGCCCTGCAAATCTGGGGGTGTGGAAACACAAGTAACTGCAATATTTTGTTACCCTTCATACAGCTGTGCTTAGTTGTTGACAACATAACTTGGGAGAAAGCAGATGGTTTTGCAGTCCAGAAGTCTGGAATTCATTAGTGGAAATTTTCAGACGTGGGTTATTTTTCTGGGGTTTTTTTGGGTTTTTTTTGGTTTTTTTTTTTTTTTTGTTTTGTTTTGTTTTTTTTGTGTGGGTTTTTTTGGTTTTTTTTTTGTTTGTTTTTTTTTTTGTTTTTTTTTTTTTTTGTTTTTTTTTTTTTTTTTTTTTGGTTTTTTTTTGTTTTGGTTTGTTTTTTTTTAATATATATTATTTTTTGGCTGAGATACAAAAAGTCAAAAACAAACAGAACTGAAAATTTATTGTGAGGGGTGTTAAAGAGTTTCTTTGCTCTCTTTAACCGAAGAAGTGACTCGACAAGAAAATCACTAGAAAATTACTTTTTCCTGGTTTGCTTTATCTGTGGCAGCAAACCCTTTCCTGAGAAGAGGAGCTGTTAAGAGCTTCTCTGGAATTCAGGTTTATTTGTAGAACACCAACTAAAGCCTGCAGTTGTACTAACCTCAGAAAGGAAAGGGGAGGAGACAGAGAAGTGATGTTAATTTATTCACTGAAGAGTTCTAACTGTGCAGTTTTTTCCCCCCCAAGGAACTTTTTCTCCTGCTCAGGAATAGAAACTGCACAGCGAATGTTAACCTGTGACATCCTGACTAGAGACAGGAGTGGGTTGGTCTGAGTTTGTTTTCTAGGTAACCCAGCGAGAGCAGACTGCAGCACTTCAATACTGCAACTGCCTGGAAGAAGATGGAGGTGGAGTTTGCTTGGCAAGAGTGACAAATTCTTTGCCTGAGTGAAAGCACAGGAGTGCTGAGCCCTCCCGGGGCAGGCACCAGCCCGGCTGCTGGTCTGGCAGTGCTCTTGGCCACGTCCTGCCTCAAGCTCTCCCTTCTCAGTCTCGTACCTGTTTCTTCCCCTTTGTAGGTTTTCCCTCCCTTCCCACCACCTAGATTTGTTGCTGTAGACTCCCCCCTCTTTAGGGAACAACGGCGCTGTCTCAGCTCCTGGCAGCTTCTTTCTGGAGTGTTTTCCAAGAGATCCTGTGCTCCTCGCCTGTCCCAGCGTCCCCCCTTCCCTGCTATTGTACTTCCCATTATTCTTCAAACAAATATTTCCTATCTTGTTACACTCCTCTGATGCTGAGCCCTGGGAGAGCCTGGGCTCTGCTCCAGAGCCAACAGCTTTCTGACAAGCACAAGCAACACAGTAACAAATAATGGGGCTTTGGAGAGCCGCCTTCCCATAAGGAAAGGGGAGGTGGAGAGAGAAACCAGGCGTGTGGAACCTCTCCTGCTAAAATCTTTCAGCACACGCCGTGGATGTGCTGCAGAGGATGTTTCAACACGAGCTTCTGGAAGCTGCTCGTGAATCACAAGGTGGTTTACACACACTTTAGTCTGGGAAAGCCTTTAAGCCTTAGGTAAATACAGGTTAACAAAACTGTGTTACCTGGGACTTCAGAAGTGTTAGGTAAACTTCTCTGAAACTGGGGGAATTGGTTCTTTAAAAAATAAATAAAAAAAAAATCCCCGTTTCTGCTTCTCATTTTTGGGCCTCTTGTATTTCCAAGCTGGGTTAGGTGTTACCCTGCCATGCAGACGGGGGAGCAGACCTGGTGTGTCACAGCAGCCTCGGAGCACAAGTGATGTCACAAGAAAGCCTTGCCCCAATCCAGACAGGATGGTGACTCTCCCCGGCTGGACTAAGGACTAGCTAAGCCCTGGCAGCCTCCTCTCAAATCTAATATGTAGAGAAGGTGCTGCAGCTGGTTATTTGACATCTGTGTTCCTTTTACTCAGACAGCAAATAAACAATGTGACTAAGACACAATGAAATTGGATTTTTTTCTCTCTAAACTGTAACGTGTAATTACAGCAGATGATAATCCCCCATTTCTTGGAAAAGGAAAAGATTCCTATCTGAAATTTTCTTAGCCTGACACAGTTCAGGAAGCAAATGACCTTTCGCAGAATTCACTGCAAAGCTAAAGTAGCAGATTTCTGGTCCTTGGTGCCAAGGATGCTGGTGAACTGACATGCTTCCTGTTGGTTTCCAACATGGAAATTCTTGTTGTAACTCCAGTGGCAGATGCAGGACAGACTGTGAAGCTGTTTCTTCTGCCTTTTTTACTGCTGCTTCTTGTAAACAAACTCAGAAGATATGTGATATAAAATACAACAGTTCCTTATTTGAAGATTTTTCATTAAGTTATTATATTCTTAGCACATCCAAGTTAAAACTGCATTTATTTAGGTTGCTCAGAGTAATTACAATTTTTCATGATAGGTGAATTCATAAATGTACAGGCTTGTGTTAAATGTTGGCCATTTAATTCAACACCTACCCGTGTTTGAGTTAATTGAACTCCTAATCCAGCTGTACTATAACAACATACCCAAGCTTTGAGCCTGGGCTGACTGCAGTGCATTCAGAGCTCTCCTGGGTGCAGCAGTGCTGTGCCTGTAGCTGTCCAAGCACCAATTTCAGGAAGACTTTAGCAATCCTTCCCTCCAAAGCATGGGCAGAACTGCGTAGGCTGTCAGGACATAAGAGGTTTGTGATAATTCCATGTCCTGCTGCAGGACCCCGGGGTTACTGGGATGCAGAGTTGATGTCCTGCAACTCGATCATCTGAGGGGGGTGGAGGAGAACCCAGTGCCTGCAGCTGTACAAATAAGGGATTTAACTGCTTGGGTTTCAAGTTTGCCAGCCACTTTTGGTCAACTGAGTTGAAAACTGACTGTCTTTGCTGTCAAAATGTACAGCACAAAAAAAAAGTTTCAGACTTGAATTGAAATTAGATGTTTTGACTAGGGGAGAATATTTTTAAAGAGTAAATCCCTTCGTTTTAAGATGTAACTAAAATTTAGAGAACAGAAACATCTATTCCTCTTTAGCTTTCTAGCAACTTTCTCTTACTTGCTCCCCCAACTCTTCCTTAAATTTTACTACGAGTTATTTGTTCTTGTTAAATTGAAGAAACAGTAGGAAACATTTAAGAAGTACATGCTCAGTTTTAGCACACAACTCATAGAAGGACAGTTAAAAGTGGAGACTCAAAACCATCATCTTGTCTCCCATTTGCCCAGATAAAAATGATGAGGTAAACTGTAGGTTTACTAAAAGCAGAAAACTCAGCTTTGAAGCAAAACATCGTCCTCAACTTACCCCATCTGGTATGTTCACACCAAAGTACCCAGAGCCCAGTGACAATACCACAGGAACTTGGCTTGCCAAAGGCAACTTTGCAGTGCAAGAGCATAAACACCCCCACAGGGATGCCAGCCCTTCATGTGTCTCATGGGATACTCTAAACATGAAGTTCTAAATCCATTTAGTAACTGGAGCTGTTAGGACTAGATAGAGTCCATCTGAGCGAGGAAAGCCAAAGGGGATTTCTAATTTTACTGTAATACAAAAGTCCTGTGCTTAATAGAGGAAAATCATATTTACAACCAAAAAGGAAAAAAAAAAAAAAAAAAAAAAAAAAAAAAAAAAAAGAGAGAGAATACATGGAATTTTTACTGGCAGTAAAACAGTGCAATTCATAGCTTGGTCATGAGAGCTGTGTTGCTGTGTAGTTGGCAGAAGCTGTCAGGCACAGACTGGCCCTGCAGCCCGAGGGGCAGTGGCAGCAGAGGAGGTGGGGAGGAGGTGATGGTGTGGGGGAGCTGCCATTTCACTGCACAGCTTTTCCTCCATTCCAGGCTAACTTAAGGATAACATCCTGCACGCTTTCACAGGTTGTGGAGCACTGTTTCTGTTAATTATCAACTTGTGACTTCTACTCAGTGGTCTCTATCACCCCTATTCTGTAACAATGCTCTGTGTGTAGTAAACAAACAAATGCTCTGCATTATTTTTTTTTTCCAGGTGTTTCCTAGTTTCAAGTGCAAAGGAGCTGCCCAAAAACTGAACTGGTTTTGCATATGGCTGGGGATAGAAAAGTTACCTTGAAATCCCCTGCATGCAGTTTCTTTATTTCTACCAATGTTGATGTGCCCAAACCTGATTTTGACAGCTGGTATGGCAGATCTAATAACCCCAAACCCTGGAAATAGAGATGTAGTTGAGTCATTAATTGTCAGAGAAAGAAAAAGACTGCTTCTATTTAGGTAGAGTTAATGCCATTTTTCTTTGAATAAGCTGCCAAAAGAACAAGATCACAAGCTGTTAGAAAAACAACTTGAAGAAGCTGTAGCTGTGATTTGTGTCAAGCTCAGAAGGAGAAATATAGAATCTGTAGGCAAGAGCAGACATCTTCAGAATAGCTGTGACTCTGGGACAGAAAATAACCCACCTGTGAGAAGAGTTTTGTTCAGTATTGTATCAGTTGCTACATAACAGCATCACATATCTACCATAACTGGGTTTTATTTATTAAAGCCAGGGAATTCCTGGTTACCTGTGCTTGGACTTTAAGTACTTTCCTTCCACCCTCATCTAAAATAAGTAGTAGCACTGAAGCTGCAGTGTTAAATACACCAGTCCTAAAAATTACTGTTGTAGCTTAATCTGACTCCCCACTATTTATTTATTTTAATCACAAATGGGAGAAGAGAGGAAAGAGATGGTGTTTAAATTCCCAGTATGTAGTCCTTTGATGCCTATCTCTATTAGAAGGAAGTTATAGGGACAGGTTAGGATTTGGGGATAGGATAGATAAAACAAATAGATTTGAATGTGTGAGGTAAAGCCAGATGCATCTTGTTATATGGGCTGCTTTTAGAAACTCGGATTTGTTTTCTTTCAGCCTAGAGCTGCTGATAACTGGAGCTGTTTGGAAGTGACTCCCATTCCCAGCCCCTTGCCTCCCTCCAGCTCATTCCAGCTGCTGCTGCAGCAGCTCCTTGCTGGGCAGTGGTGACAGAAACAATGTTAGGGGTGAGACAGTGGAGAAAATTGGACTGTGATTCAGCTTGGCTTTGTGGAGAGTAGAGGTATGTGTTCTGTGAAACAACAGGTTTTTATTTGCAAAATCAGAAGCTTCTTGCCAGAGAGCTCTTTAAAGAGCAAACCAGAGGGCAGCCAGCAGCAAAACCATTTTCTAGCTTCAGAGGTGTTGTTCTCAAGGGCCAGCATAAATCCTTGAAGCATGAAAGCTGTGAAAACAAATTGAGAGCAGAATGGAATGAAATTGTTCAAAATAGCAAGCCAGGTTCATATGCTTAGAAATAAAACTACCCAGAACAGTGCAGAAGTTACACTTCACCCTGCTCTGCTCCATGGGGGTGAGTGAGCCAGTGCAGCTGGGGGAGAGCAGAATTATTGCAGAATTATTGCAGAATTACTGGAGGGTGGCTGCTGCCAGGAGGGCTCTGCAGGAGCTGGGGAAGGAGAGGGAGACTTTCCTTCAGTGGAGGACAAAGAGGAGATGCTGTGGCCTGTGTGGGCTGTGGTGGAGCTGTACGAGCCTTGTGCAGGAGCTGCAGCAGCTTTTTGGTTCTCTGACCAGTTCCTTGCTCAAGCACTTTCAGCCAAGCCATGTTTTGGTGCATTGCTGGAGAGAATTATCTTCCTTTAATGCATTTTCATCTTTGGATTTTAAGCTTCTTGACTTCTCACATGGCATGCTTTCTTCAACTATTGTAAGGAGCTAGCTTGGCTCCTTCCGACCCCATGTAAGCTGAGAGAATACTGAATTTATGAAAAATACTGAGTAGATGGACCTGATCCCCAGAAATGGGGCAGGGGAGGGCAGGTATGCAGGTACCTGTCATTGTTTCTCACTTTTGACCTGAAGGACCACATAATAGTCTGAGAAAACTAATCCAGCACTGAAAGCTGGCTTGCTCGAAAAATCTACAGACTTTTCAGAGAATTTATTTTTCCCTCACACTTGCCATCAATTTATTTGCAGTCCCTGTTATGAGTAATTTACATCAAAACCTCAGGAAACCACTTAAAACACAATGCTTTTTAAAACACAATGCTTTAGATTAATTATTGCTAAATGTGCCTTTGTGTTTTTTAAAGTATTTTAAGATCTAGTTAATTAGCTGGGTTGGTTTTACATTACACATGCTTCTCACAACACTCAGCTGAAAAGCCACCACTGAATTAAATTATGGTTACTTAATCCTCAGTCATAGGTATGATGTTGATTTGAATTGATGTATAACTCCTCCTACTACACATAATTTTAATAATTTCAAATTATAATAATTTTTATAATTTTTATAATTTCAAAGTCAACTGTTCGACAGTGACAAACGACGATCAACTCTCCCCTGTTCTCAAATTAAAAGCTGTTAATTACTTAAACTGAAAATGCCAGTGCCTTAGCCCTACACAGATCCTAGGTGAGCAGCTAGTTGACACCTCCACTGAGAGAACCATCAAAATAAACACTCTTTTCCTCTCTTTTGAACTTCTCAGCAGAAGAAAGGTGTTGCTGTTTTCACTTCAAAGGCATTGCTGATTGTTTTCCGAACTCGATGTGGAGCTGAGATGGATGCAGAGGGTGTCCTGAAGCTCAGCCTGACCTTCTCCATATGCCAGCAAGGTCAGCACTTCATTTTTATATTTTCTATTGGTGAAATTCAGCTTCACTGGAGTGACTCCTGGTTAACAGCAGTCATCGTTATCAGACTGGGAAGAAACCAGAGAGATCCAGACCAAGCTGTCAGCCCAAATATCCCTGAGAGCCTTGGTAGGGAATAACACTGCCCCATTTTGTTAAAATGAAAGTGATGGTGATGACAATGTTCAGAATTTGTCCATGTTTGAAATACTTTTTTTATTTTATGTAATACATAAAAATTACAGAAGTGCAGAAGCCTATTTGAGGGAGATGATGATCTGTAATGTACAATCACTGCTTTTAGGCTCTCAGCTTCCACATTTTGAAGCAAGAAATCCCTAAATAAATAACAGATAATTAGATGTAATATATAATATAAACTAAAATAATGGATTTCTTTGTAATATAAGAACTTGTGCTGTGTATTCTAGTATGAATCTAGAGACAGGCTATTTGTTCTCAGAAAATGTTGTAGCCACTCAAACAGCAGTTCAAAAAGGCAATTTAAAAGGAGTTTTATAACCCAGCCATAATCATGGAAGTGCTGGAGTTGGAAGGGACTGCCATTTGGTCACTCCTTGTCCCTCACAGCACACACAGGTCACTCAGTGCTGGCTCCCAGGGCAGGGTCTGTTCCAGTGGTGTCCCCAGAGAGAGGGCTGTAAGCCAGCCTCTGGGGCCTGTTCCATTGCATACCTGCTCCTCCTAATTTTTTCCTGATATTTACCACAGTTCTTCCCTTTTTGCACTTCACATCCATTACTTTTTACCTGCCCCTGTTTACTGATGAGAGGCATTTCACTCCCTGGGACAAGAGAACTTACTGAAACTCCTCACCAGGGAATTCGGTCCCCATGGGTGTCAAGGAAGAGAACAAGGAACTCAGAGATGTATCTGGACCTCCTGAGTAAGCAAATGCAGTTTGAAATATCTGTCCTTAAAGTGCTGATGGCTGCTTTTCAGGGCAGATCATAAATGCTGTGAGAACTAGTATCTGTATTAGGTTCAGAGGGAACCTAAACACAAATCTCTCCCTTTCCAGCCACATGCTCAATGATTTTCATTGCCCCTCACCTTTGCCTATTGGTGCCCCAGGCAAATTCCTCGTTACTGACACTAAGTGATAGTGATCTTCATCTTGGACCCCACTGTTTCCTACTTCTATTTTTAATCACTTGTGTAAAGACAGAAAAAAAAAAAAAAAAAAAAAAAAAAGTGTAGCTGGGCAAAAAATTCCTGATCCTTTGGGTGCCTCTTCAGGTTTGTGTTCAGATCTTAGGGGAAAGTTGCACCAGCTGACCTCCTTATTGCTTGTTAGTTGCCTGTCTCTTATGGCAGGAAAGTTGTAACCTTCAATTTACAAACTCTCTGTCAAGCTGCTCTGTTTTGTTTTGGGTTTTTTAATGGTCTTGTGAGAAGAGCACTTTTCCAGAGTATGGCAGAATTTCTGGATCCTTGAACACAGTAGGTGATACTTTCAAATATTTTGGTTTTAGAGTTTAAGAAGTTGTGAGATGGGATCAATTTGATCATCTCATCTGAGTGCTGTAAAATGTGTCCTTCAAGCCAAACAAACTCACCAGTAAAAAGAATTAGTGTGCTCTCTAATGCACTTCCAAAAATCATGAAAAAGCCAAATGGCATCAGACAGATGTGTCTGGGAAGTGTTGACTGATAAGTTATCAAGGTGATGCATTAACCACTAATTAATGCAGTTCTTAGTAGCAGTTGAATCTCATTTTGTTTAGTTTTCTCCCTAGGAATGTCGCATGGAAACATGAAAGGTCTTGCACGAGTGGAATTTTGGGCTCTAACTTGTGATCTTTGGCAATTAGAATTGCAGTGATGTCAAAAAGACTGTTTTGTTCCTACTGTCTGCATCACTCATTAGTTAAAACGCTCCACCAGGAGCAAATAAGAAGATTTCCTATATTGTACATAATTTGACATAAACAGCAATGCTACTTAACACCTGGAGCTGTGATTAGGAATGTCCCTCTTCACTCAGGCTGGGCTGGGGGAAACGAGATCAGAGGTTACTTTAGAGGAGGAGCAGTTACCTAAACAGAGAAGAAAAACTGGAATGGAGTGTGGAAATGACTTGCCTGATGTCACATGGCAGGTCAGGGACAGAGCTGGGAGTGCAACAGTGAAAATCATGGGCCTGTTTTGTTTGGTCTTATTCTGGGAGATGGGGGGAAGGAAAACACTATTGGTTTTTAAGGAGCACGGTGTGCATAGCCATCCACACCTTAAGTGATAAATACACTTAATTTATCCCTTTTTATAAAATAATTTAAAAGAGAATTTAAAAGCTTTTAATTTTATCAACCAAAAATATTTTAAATCTAGTTTTTTTACCTTAAAAATTGAGACAAAGTTTCTCTTTCATAAAGTGTCATGAAAAGTTTTTCTCGTAATTGAAATGTTAATGTTCCAGTCTTTATCCTTTATTCAACTTCTCCATCAAGACAAAAAGGGACAGTTTGAGGGAGTCACTACTTTAGGTAAAAATTGACCTACAAAATAAATGCAATAGGAAAAGAGACATTAAATTCTACCTTAAATAAGACACCTCACACTTGAATTTCAAGAACTCTAAGAGATCACTAGGATCATGTCTATAAAATATTTTGGTACTTTTTAATAAGGAAGAAGAAACTATTTCATAAAGCTTTGCCTATTTTTAAAGTGATGTTTGTTTGAACAATGGCTTCAGCTGTTCTGTGAACGCTGTCAGCCCAAGTGTGCTGCAAGGCACTCGCTTCAAAAGCCACCATTCACTCCTTTTGTCTGGAGGAGGCTCTCTGAGATGAGATGACTTGCTTTAAAGAAGATAAAGCTCGAGGCTGTGCAGGGGCCATGTCTAGAGACCTGACCCCACGCCAGGGGCTGTGGCCTTCCTCCTCCTTGCAGTGCCTGCTCCCAGGAGAGAGCCTGGACCAGGAGGCAGAGGCTGGACAAGGCTCCTGGAGCAGTTTCTCTTTTGCCAAGTACATGGAAGAGCCCACAGGGGCTGAGCAGGAGTTTAGGCTCTCCCTGAGGTGAGCCTGGTGACCACATTCAGCACTGAGCAGGTGCTGCTGGTCCTGCCTGTGCAGATGCAGCTGGCTGCTGAGTGTGTCTGTCAGTTCTTGTGGCTGCAGGATGGGGGGCACCTTCCCCTGCCCAGCTCCAAGAGGGGCTGCCCTGACAGGATGGACCTGCCCTGTTCCTTCATGGCACTGCGAGGTGGAAAACCAGAATCAGTGAACAAAACCCGCTCCTTGTGCTGCCCATGGCCACACAGCCAGGTCTCTCTGGGGTTCCTGTCACCCCGAAAATATCTGAGCAGGCCTGAGTCACCTGGCCTAAGGTGGACATCCATCCTGTCTTGACATGACTAGCCAATGTAGCCTAGAGCTGTGCCAGAGAAGGCTGAAGTTGGACATCAGGTAGGATTTCTTTATGGAAAGGGTTGCCAAGCTTTGGAACGGGCTGCCCAGGGAGGTGGGGGAGTCCCCGTCCCTGGAGGTGTTGAAGAAATGATTGGACTTTTAGTGCTCTGTTTGACCAGGTGTGATCGGTCAAAGGCTGGACTGGGTGATTTGGGAGGTCTTTCCCAAGTTTAATGACTCTGTGATTCCCCGTGTGCCGAGCTCGGCAGGGCAGGGCAGGGCGGGAGTCCTCGTGGTCCCGCCGGGCCTCCGTCCCGCACCGGGCTCTGTCCCTCACCGGGCTCTGTCCCGCACCGGGCTCTGTCCCTCACCGGGCTCTGTCCCTCACCGGGCTCTGTCCCTCACCGGGCTCTGTCCCTCACCGGCTCTGTCCCCACCGGGCTCTGTCCCTCACCGGGCCTGTCCGACCGCTCTGTCCCGCACCGGGCTCTGTCCCGCACCGGGCTCTGTCCCTCACCGGGCTCTGTCTCTCACCGGGCTCTGTCCCGCACCGGGCTCTGTCTCTCACCGGGCTCTGTCCCTCACCGGGCTCTGTCCTCACGGCTCTGTCCCCCACGGCTCTGTCCCGCACCGGGCTCTGTCCCCTCACCGGGCCCTCTCACGGCCTGTCCCTCACCGGGCTCTGTCCCCTCACCGGCTCTGTCCCGCACCGGGCTCTGTCTCTCACCGGCTCTGTCCCTCACCGGGCTCTGTCCCCTCACCGGGCTCTGTCCCCACCGGGCTCTGTCCCCTCACCGGGCTCTGTCCCACCGGGCTCTGTCCCTCACCGGGCTCTGTCCCCACCGGGCTCTGTCTCTCACCGGGCTCTGTCCCTCACCGGGCTCTGTCCCTCACCGGGCTCTGTCCCTCACCGGGCTATGTCCCTCACCGGGCTCTGTCCCCACCGGGCTATGTCCTCACCGGGCTCTGTCCCCCACCGGGCTCTGTCCCCACCGGGCTCTGTCCCGCACCGGGCTCTGTCTCTCACCGGGCTCTGTCCTCACCGGGTTCTGTCCCGCACCGGGCTCTGTCCCTCACCGGGTCTGTCCCCACCGGGCTCTGTCCCGCACCGGGCTCTGTCCCCTCACCGGGCTCTGTCTCTCACCGGGCTCTGTCCCGCACCGGGCTCTGTCCCCTCACCGGGTTCTGTCCCGCACCGGGCTCTGTCCCGCACCGAGCTCTGTCTCTCACCGGGCTCTGTCTCTCCGGGCTCTGTCCCCACCGGGCTCTGTCTCTCACCGGGCTCTGTCCCGCACCGGGCTCTGTCTCTCACCGGGCTCTGTCTCTCACCGGGCTCTGTCCCGCACCGGGCTCTGTCTCTCACCGGGCTCTGTCCCTCACCGGGCTCTGTCCCCACCGGGCTCTGTCCCGCACCGGGCTCTGTCCTCACCGGGCTCTGTCCCGCACCGGGCTCTGTCCTCACCGGGCTCTGTCCCTCACCGGGCTCTGTCCCGCACCGGGCTCTGTCTCTCACCGGGCTCTGTCCCCCGGCTCTGTCCCGCCCGGCTATGTCTCTCCCGGCCTGTCTCTCACCGGGCTCTGTCTCTCACCGGGCTCTGTCCCCACCGGGCTCTGTCCCGCACCGGGCTCTGTCCCGCACCGGGCTCTGTCTCTCACCGGGCTCTGTCTCTCACCGGGCTCTGTCTCTCACCGGGCTCTGTCTCTCACCGGGCTCTGTCTCTCACCGGGTTCTGTCCCGCACCGGCTCTGTCTCTCACCGGGTTCTGTCCCGCACCGGGCTCCTTCCCCGCCGGGCTCTGCCCCCGCGGGGCCCCGGGCAGGGGGCGGGGGGAGGCCGGCCCGGCCCGGCCCTATAACCGGGGCTATAAGAGCCGCGGGCGGCGGGGCCGGCCCGGCGTCAGCCGCGTTCGCCGGGAGCGGGAGGGACCGTGCGCTGCCACCATGTGCGGTGAGTGACGGGCGGCGGCCCGAGCCGGGCAGCAAGGGACAGGGGCCGCTTTGTCGCCGAGCCCAGCGGTGTGGCGGCTGCGGGTCCGCTCGGGGCTGGCCCCGCTGCATCCATCTGGGGGGTGGGAAGGACCGGGAGCGCCTGGCAGGTGAAGGTGAAGCCCCTCCGCCCGCCCCTTCTCCCAAGGAGCGGTGATCGTTCCGTTCCTCCCGAGCCCCCCGCGCCTGGCGGCGTGTCCCCGCTCTTGCGATGGAAACCGTCCCGTTCCCAGTGCCCGGGGTGCCCGGGTGCGTGGTTAACCTCTGCTCCCGGTCCCGCGGCCTCTGATGCATGGGATGCGCTGAGCTCTCTGTCTTTCCCAATCCGGGACCAGGGATTGATTAATCGTGACTCACTTCCGAGTCACGGCGATAAGGGAGATTTGTGGTTTCCAAACAAAGGCAGTGAAAGAGCTTAATTCTTAGCTGTGAGTTTATTCCCCTCATTTTATCTAATAAAGATGAGATGGCAAAGATAATACCTACAGTGCGTACACGACTGTTTAGATATGCTTCGGATCAGATTGAAATCAAAGTGTGGGTTCAGAAGCTGCTAAGGCTGTTTTATTTAGTTATAGAGGAAAGTTTAGTGAACCTTTGCCAATCCCTGACATCTCCTCTCAGGTCTGATGAAAGTAGAAAAATTTGCACTTGTACTTCTTAGTCGTCATCAACAAAACCTCTTTTGTGGGATGCAGACTGAATGTGAGTTGAGTTACTGCTCCCATAATTGTACTTTATGAATTAGTATCTTTTCCCTGCCTCCACATCCTTTTTGATTGTAACCTCAGAAGAGCAGGGAGCTCAGGAGCCCTCTTTCACTGGAATGGAAACCCGAGGTGTAATATTGTTTGAGCTCCTATTGTTTGAGCTCCTACGTGACAGATCACTATCAGTGAGACAAACTCGGTGCCTTCTAAACAAAACCCCTGCAGGTGAGAGACCTGGCTCGGTGCCTGAGCCACCCTCGAGTACTCACGGCAAGCCCCGAGACAGGTAATGGTCATACCGAAAACTTCGCCCGTCTGGGCTGTGTATTGATCGGGGAGTGAGGGTGTTAACAGCGCTCAGGGAGTGCGGTAGAACGTCCGGCTTGGGGTGGAGCGAGTGACTCAGTTTGAAATGGCAAAGAGCAGCAGTTCATGAAGGGTAAAGTGAGAGTAGAGCTAGTTTTTCTCCCCTCAGCATTTAGAGATCTTTTATATTACATTTGTTTTCATGAAGGGTATCCCCCAGCCTGCTATGCTGATCTCTGTAGGGACTTGAGGAGTTCTTGAGACTGCAATAAGCAGTTTCAAAATTACTTTTTGTTGGTTTTTTTTCTTCGTATCTTTCCAGCTTGAAGTGCTGATAATAGACCACTGTTGTGTTTTCTTTGGCTTCAGATAGCACATGACGATTTATAGCCCTTGGTTTATATTTTGAAAAGACATAGGTCATAAATACTGCTATAAACATTCTCGTAAGGAAGCAAAGTTGAGATGGTATCATTCTTACATGTAAGACAGTATAGCAAAAATATTCAAGCAAAAGTATTCAGGGTTTAAAAAACAGTCAAGATACACTTAAACTGATGACCTCTTTTAAATCAAAGTTAGTTTCATCAGGATATGATGTTGAGACTTTTTCAAAGCTAAGTTTCTGGCATCAACAATGTGCCTACACCAACAGAGGTATCCTTTTATTTTTCAAAAATTAAATAATTTTGTTCAAATTTCAAGTATAGGCTGCCCCCTTCTTGATTTTGGTGAAGTCTTGCAATTGCAAGAGTTCTTGTGGAATTTTCCCACAAAAAATACTCAATTTACTTTTCCTCCTTTTGATGCTCTGCCTGTAAACCCTGAAAGGGGAAGCTCTAAAGTCTTGATATGCATGTAAAGGGAGAGCCTTGCTTTCAGTGTCTGCATGTGGTTTAAGCTGGTTTTAGTAACATTTTAGCAACATTCTCTTCCTGGTTTTAGTATCTGCTTCTAAAGGTAAGCTATACATGATTGACCTAGTTCATCCTTTCTAAGCAAACTGTGATTATGGAAAGTTATAAACTAAATTTAACGTTCAGATCAAGAAGGCAACGTCCTAGTAAAACACTTAGTGCTACTCCTGGATTTTACATTTTTGAGTCTTCTTAGGGAATCTGGAAATGGCATCTAATACCTTGGGGAGGCCATCATAAAGGAACTTGTTAGCATCACAAAACTCTTATCATAAGGATGATTCAACTGAGATTCAGTCAAACTGGTGTGCTTCCAGAAGGAATTAAGATACAAGGAGTCTTTATCAGAAGTTGTTTCTACATGAGTTGAGTAATGTGCTTTAAATCTAGCCAAAATGATGACTGAGGAGGGAAAAAATATGCGAGTGGATAAATCATGAAACAGAAATGTACTAGAGAAGGTGTTACTCTCAGTGCTTAGAGTAAGATTTATTTCCCTTAACTGGAAGAGTTTATAACGTGCTTTGAAGTCAGGCAGCAGCAATTGTTTTCATTTTAAATGGCCTCTGGTGACTTCTGCATCTTCTAATGCACGTGTGTGGAAGTGCAGCTCCAGTTCCCTGGAAACAAGGATCTTTTTAACAATTGCAGCACACTGGCAGCATTGTAAGGATGGTCCCAGAGGAAGGTTCTTCCTGGAGCTCTGTGTAGTGAAAGATGCCACATGGAACATACAAGGATGTTGGGGCTTAAATTCATTGTGAAATCTGGCCTAGAAAGTAGAGCTGGATCTGAAATGAGGTGTGTGGCAATGTTTTGGAATGATGTTGAGAAATTCGTCTTGAAGGAATTGAAGAATGCTGCTCTTGAGGTTCACGGTTAGTGCCAGAGAACGGTAAATATCTGTCTGGAAAAATGATCAACAGGCTCTCAGTCTAAAGTGACTACTTATAGCCAGAGGCATTATTTTTCAAAGCATCCATGAAGAACAGTATTAAGCAGTTCGAATTTCCAAATACCTCCTTAAATGCAGCTATTGTCTTAATGTCTCCGTTAATTTTGGATGCACTAGGAATAATTAGGCTGAGCTCCTCATAAATCTCACTTCTGAAGCAGAAAAGTATTATCCATCCTTTAATCTTTCCAAAATAAATTCAGAGGCAAATGTAATACTCTCTTTGTCTCACTGTCAAATCAACAGTATTAATATCTTATAAACCAGTGGAGTAACCAAATTCACAGTAATCTTTATAAGGCAGATTTATTGGTGTATCATTATAACTGCTTCTTCACTGTGACCATTTACAGTTTAAAAGCTTTAATTGAGGGGGAAGAGGGTGTTAAATTTCAAACAAAGGCTTTCTCTATCTAGAACACTGGTCTGAACTGCTTATCTGTTGAGCTCTTAAAGTCTGGATTTTTTCAACCGTAGTCTCCAGTCCTGACTTGTTGCTTGGAGAAACTGTTGCAACAGTGAAATTAGAAATCAGTCGTTTCTATTTTATTGGGGTACAGATTTGCAAGAGTTAATAAATGGGCCAAATGTGACATGAATCCCAGAATCCCAGCAATAGCAGTAGGCAGAAAAAGGAACGTCCTTGTTTTCCTTTGCAGGTGACTCTTTTATTGCACCTTTTCTAAAGATAAAACAAAACCCCCAACACCCTTCTAATAAAAGTGCCTGTATACTCCTAAAAAAAAATAAAAAAGGAAATTCGTGTAGGGAACCAAGCCCCAAGGTAAAAAAGCCTCTTCTTTGTTGATGGCTGGTGTGTTCAAGAGGAGCGGGCTCAGTCGGGTCTCGCAGGGCGGGAGCTCCATCAGCTCCATCAGCTCCATCAGCTCCATCCAGCCCGGGGCCCGCGCTCCGCGCCCCGGAGCGGGCGGGATGCTCTGGGGGTGCCGGTGACCCCGCTTTGGACCTTCTCTTTCTTCCCTTTGTTGTCCTACCCTATTGACTTCTGCCCTTTCCTCGTGTTTTCCTCTCCGTTCCCTTTCTGCTGCAGCGACTGCTGCATGCAGGATTAAGCTGGAGCCGTTCAGAAACTGATGTTGTACCTACCCATGGGTATTTAAGGCCATGACTTGGATTACAAAAGTCTCCTTGTGTTAGTGCTGGTGAATATATTCCTTCTTTGAATGCCTGGATATGAAATAGATCACAATGTTCCCATTTTCAGCTGTGGTTTTCGTGAAAAGTAGAGTTTTTTTAACCTCTCCTAACTGTTTAACTCTTGGTGGGTAACCTGAGGAGACTGAAACTCGCCAGTAAAATTGATGTGTTGTGTGTTGAATTGAGGCTTCTGAGTCCTTTATTGTATTTGAATTCTTTCCATTTAAAAATACATTAGAAGGAACTGTACTAAATGAGAGGCTGGGTGCCCAAAGGACTTCTCCCTGATACTAGTTTTAAAGAGTTTTAAATTGAGTCTGAAGTGATGCAAATTTTTAAAATAACCCCTTTGCTTCTTTTCCCCCTCCCTCCCCCTTTCTCTTTAAACAGGAATTTTTGCTTATCTAAACTACAGAGTGCCTCGAACTAGGAAGGAAATATATGAAACTCTGATAAAAGGATTACAGAGACTGGAATACAGGGGCTATGACTCTGCAGGTATGTTAACCAATTCAACAAATTAATTTTAGCAACCAATAGCTTATTCCATGACTTTTTGGGGTACTTTCAGTGTCTGGTCGCTTGGATTTTTCTTTCTTTATTCTACAGATTAACAGATCAGAACTAATTAGCTTGATTCTTGGAGTGCTACAGCTTTCCTCAGGACTTAAAATTGGATGTTTAGCTCTGTAATTAGATGGTTGAGGTTAGTACACGTTAGCAAAACAAGCAGGGTGTGGAAGAAGATCTCTATATGGGGCCATGTAGTTTGTGCCTCAGCCTTTTTTTGTGTATGTGAATCCCAGTGAAGGATGGGGAAGATTAAACTTGTCCTAAATTTGAGCTGGCTCATTTTATCAGGCAAAATATTTCAGTCTGTTGTCAAATACAATTTGAAATGCTTATGTATGTTTTAATCAGAGCAGTGGATATAGACTTGATGTAGTTCCATTTGAACATGCACAGGTCTAGCAACAGACTTCAAATATATCCCTTTAAAGGGTAATTAAAAAATACTCATTTCAGTGGTGTGTGCCTGTGTGCATTTTCTCAGCCTTTTCCTCATTCTAGTGTATTTCCTGCTATAAATAACACTTATGACTGTGTCCTGTGCTGTAGGAGTGGCAATTGATGGAAATCATAATGAAGATAAAGAAAGATTCATCAAACTGGTTAAGAAAAGAGGAAAAGTAAAGGCCCTGGAAGAAGAGTTGTACAGTAAGTGTTAAAAATGACCCCTTTACTTTGGCCTCCCAGTCAGATACCATCTGCATCTCAGCAGAAAGTCTGACCATAAAATTGCAGTTACGATTTTGCATCAGCAATAACTGCACTGGGAAATCCAAGCAGCTTAATTTTTGTGCCCCTCAAATCTGCACTTGAAAGGCAAGCTGATCTTCACATCTAGCACTGTGAAATTGTCAGTCTGTACTCCCTTCTTTTGGTTGCTCCTTTGTTCAAAACCTGGGCTCCTTTGGCACTTCACTCATGTGATTTCTGTGCTGCATGGCTGAAATGCTGAAACATGCACTCTGACAGAATTTACGACCATTTAAGCAGCTGGCTGTCATCACAATCTGCTTTATGCACTGCTTCCATCTGTGAAAGGCTGAAGTTGTGTTTTAATACGTTTACATTATAATTTGTAGTAATGGGGTCTGTTAGCCTGGCTGTTAGAACTGGCTAAAAATGCTCATGTCTTGACAAACAAGGTTTTAATCACAGTAGCTTGAACTTTCTGAAGTGCAATGTCAAGAAAGCAAATGGTTTTTAAAAAAAACCCAGAAGATAGCTTTTAGATTTTTGCCTGTAGGAATTGTCTTTGTGTTTTACTAATCGTGTGTGTGTGTATGTGTGAGAGAGAGAGAGGCAATATTAATTATTCAGTAACTGAATTTCTCCTGTGTAGAACAAGATGACCTGGATTCAAAAACAGATTTTGAGACACATTTTGGAATCGCTCATACTCGCTGGGCGACCCACGGAGTTCCAAGTGCAGTAAACAGTCACCCTCAGAGATCAGATAAAAGGAATGGTACGTAGTCTCTGCAGCACCTGAACCACACTAATCTGAAATAATTCAATCCACAGAGCACATGCGTTCTTACTATTGTTATGGTATCTGTTTTTTTACACTAGGGCTAAGCTGTTTAGCTCAGACACTTTTAAAATGAAATAGTCTCTTCTCAGGCTAAAGTAACACTAAAAATTAATGAGATCTGTTCTCTGAAAATTGCAAGTTAATCAGAGTACAACATTCTTGTTTTGAGAGGTAAGACTGAAAATATGAATGTGTAAATATGAAATTGTAAATATTTCATATATTCTTTACTTGAGATGGCTTGGTGCTCTACCAGGTATAGTTTTAGAACTCTCAATAATTTGGAACTGCCTTTGTATACTTTCAGAATTTGAAAGATTCTGCTTTTAGTTGTCTATGTTGTGTTAAACTGTAGGTCTGGAAGCTAGAGCAGGTGGTTTCAACTGTACATCTAAGCTTTTTTTCCCTTGTAATTCTGTGTTCTGAATTAAATATCTTATTTTTTTGTTGCATATGAATATATATATATTTTCTCTTAGAATTTGTTGTCATCCATAATGGAATCATCACAAACTACAAGGACCTGAGAAAATTTCTGGTGAGTCTGTGGCAACTCAATTCTAAAACTAGACAGATAATACTCCCCCAAACTGCCATCGGATCTTTCATGATTTTTGTGGAACATGAATTCAAGTTTCTTGATATCATCTATAAAAAAGCTGTGTAAAAGAGTCTGCCTAATAGATACTCAGGAGCTGACGAAGTGCAACATGTTCCTGTAATCCTAAATGCAAAGTGTTTATGAGTAGAGTAGCAGTTTGTGCTGGGATTCTCTGAGAGGGTGTGTGGGGTGGGCTCCCTCCTGTCTCTTGGTGCCTGACAGATGCTAAACAAGTCTTAGTGTGTGTCTTACTCCAGTATTTCCCAAAGAGTATCTGTGACACGATGAGTCCTTATACTTTATCTGTAGTGATTTATATCCCCTGGTGCAATGTAGTGCTCTGAGCTGCAGTTTCTGGTGGGAGGCAGCTGAGAGGCCCTTCAGTGTTTCTTGCCTGAGGATGAGCACAATTTTTACTCTTCTATGTGCTATTTCAGGAGAGCAAAGGATATGAATTTGAATCTGAAACGGATACAGAAACAATCCCCAAATTGATCAAATATATGTATGACAACAGAGAGAGTGAAGACACCAGTTTTTCAGCCTTGGTAGAGAGAGTTATTCAACAGTTGGTAAGTGGGAAATTATTTTTTTTCCCTGTACAACAGTATAAGTTACTTGTGGGGTTCCTTAGCATTCTGCCTTATGCATTTAGATCTTCTGCAGGAGTTCTTAGAAGGTACTGCAAATATCACTTTTAGGCTTCTAAATAATGCTTAATAGACTAGGAAATGAGTTTAAAAGTTTGAAGACTTCAAAGGCTTTTCACTGTTAAATCTTTAAATTGCAATAGCAGCAGGTTTTGTTTGTTGAGTTTTTTGTTTTGTTTTGTTTTTAGCAAGAAGTTAACACAGCTTTTTAATGAAGCAGTTTAATTTTAAAAACTAGTAGGAGCCTCTGGGAGTTAAAATCTCTCATAAATGGCAGTGTGTTCCTAAAGGTTATTCTGATCGTGTTGAAACACTGCTGTGATTCAAGTTTGGCCAATGCCTTGGCTCTCCCATTTGGAAATAGATCTAACAAGCTGGACTGGTTTCCAAACTGTGAAGTGGGAATCTACTCTTACTCAGTATGTGAATGCTTAAAAACTTTGATAGATGCATTGCAAACTCAGAGAAAGCTGGCTTTGTTTCCTCCCTCCGTCTCCGGGCAGATGTTTTCCCTCCCCTTCCTGCAGTTTCTGACACTCTTTCCACCTCCCCGTCTCCTCTTTAAAGCAGCTCTGGAGGATTCCTTGGGGCAGGGCTGGAATCCACACCAAGCCAAGGCCTGGGTGGGTCAAGGAAGCAGCCCCAGAGCTGAGGGTGAGGGAGGCTTCACCTGCCCCAGGACAGGGGCAGAGTGCTCCGAGCGGAGCCCTGGGAGAGGAGGGAGTGTCCCCCTCTCTGTCCTGGGCTGGGGCCTTGGCTCCTGCTTTGGCAATCCTCCTCCAGGAGCTTGCCAGCTGTGTTAGTACTGCAGAGTTAGAGTCGATTCCGTTTTGTTGTTTTTTGTTTTTTTTTTCTTCTGGAGTTGTGGATTTTTTGTGTGTTTTGTTTTTGAAACACATTAATGAGGATTGCTTGAACTGGGAATAGTAACTCCAGATTTTTAGTTGAAACTGCATGGTAATGCACTACATGCAAATTCTGATGGAAGGTCTTACTGAAAGTAAATGTCTAAGTCTTCATGTTGATTTTGAGTAACATCTCTGACATTTTCATAACCTTTGCATTAGGGTTTATTGTTTTTATTTATAAAGAGAGGCTAAGTGCTCGCTTCCTGATCTTTCAGCTGTTGCATGGTTAATGTGCATGTCAGCTTGTTCTGCTCCATGGCCAGTTCCTTTAAAGGTGCAGTCTGCCCTCCAGGAAGAGACTCCTGATAGCAGTTCCTTCAGTGCCTCTTCAGAGAGAGGCCCCAGTTTAATGAGATGCAACTATTTGAGATAAGTTGTTTAAGATCTTTTTTTTCCTCCTTTGTGTTCATGGTTTCCAGGAAGGTGCATTTGCATTGGTTTTCAAGAGCATCCATTACCCAGGTGAAGCTGTTGCTACCAGGTTAGTAAAAGTCCATTTTATGCATAATGCATGCTTTTTATTAGGTTAAAAAAAGCCAACCTCTCTTAAAGATACTAAAATATTGATGTTTAAAGTGCTTAATTAACCAAAATCAGTGAATCAATAAAGAATCTCAGTGTATCTTGTGTTTCTAAATTTGTATTAAGAGCGTGCTAACATTTTTCCTGTATCAAAAAGGGGAGAGGGAAGGAATATTTGTTCTGTTTTAGTTTCTATTGAGTAAAGACTGAGATAAGTGTATTCATGTTGACTGAAAAACCATCATATTAACAGGTTATACAAATAGTGTTCTGTTGCTGTCACAGCATTTATGGTGTATTTCTGTGTAAGTTTTACTTTTATTTATGACTTGAAAAACAACTTTCAGGAAATGTAAAGATATTAAAATAGCAAGTGACATAGCAAGTGATTAAAATAGCAAGTGATGGGAATAAAGACTGGTTTATATAACAACCCAAAAGCCCTTTGCTTCGGTGGTCTAAAATAAGACTACATTAAAATTTTGAAAAAGCCAGCTGTACCATCACTCCAAGTGAAGAACATCTTCTGAAATGAACTATTCTATATGTGGTTCAGGGTTGGGTTTCTAGGGCTGAAGGATTTAAGAGAAGCTAATCTTGTAATCTGAGTGTGACTTGTTCTTTTATTCCTGTCATATTTTTCTTTTAATAAGGTCTTCAGTGACACGTAACACATATAATTAAAAAATGGCCTTAATATTCTACAGTTTCAGAGGCACAGTAGGGATGGTTGATGTTTCTGAGTTTGAAAGGCTAAGGAGTGTAACAGTACTTCAATTCTAAAGAGCGTGGGAGCTTATTGTTGTCTCACTTTAGAGGCAAAGGAAGCTTTGGTTCAAATTGGTCCTGAACTAAGCTGATTTTCTGATTACTGGAAAGAAAACAGCTGCTTCATATACATTTTCCTCTACCTGGATGTAGCTTACGGGTAAAGACTCACCAATGCACATGGTAATTATTTATAATATTTGGTGAATCTTACAGAAGAACCAAGTTTATATAAACTCCTGCCATGTAATGGCCTTAGGATTGTGGTTGAAGGAGGCTCTTCCTCTTTAGGAAGCTAGATGGGATATTGTCTTTTGAGCTTCACTGATGTCTGGTACTTCTTTGTATGCACATTTCTCTTTCTAAACATGCTTTCCTTTCTGTAGGAGAGGGAGTCCTTTGCTCATTGGGGTTAGGAGCAAGTACAAGCTCTCAACTGAACAGATTCCAGTTTTGTATGGAACGTGTAAGTTGATAAACCAAAATGCGTTATTTTTAAGAACTATAATTACCGTTACTTTATGATTAGAAATTAGGTTAATTGGTTTTTGCACCATAAAACTACCAGCTGATGCCCCAAATAGCTTCTTGGCTGGGGACATTTTTATACTACTGAATGTGTAGTTCATGTGGAAGTCCCATGCCCCAACCTATTTCTGTAACTGTGATACCCTAAACCTGTATAGCCTGTAATCTTAACTTGAACAGAACTGGTTTTGTATTTAGAATGTCTTATTTCTTTAACAGGCAACATTGAGAATGTGAAGAACATCTGCAACTCCCAAATGAAAAGACTGGACAGCTCAACCTGCCTTCATGCTGTTGGAGATAAGGCAGTAGAATTCTTCTTTGCTTCAGATGCAAGGTAGTAAAAGTACTTCAACTTTGCTTAAAATACCGGTTTTTTGTTAAAAGTGAGACCATTCTGGAAATCTAAGCTGCCTTGCTCTTGTACAATGGCTTTCTGAAAGAAGAGCTTTTAATCCAGGTATCAAAAAGCCCCCAGGCTCAGGTGATTGAAAAATGTTTGCAGTTCAAATGCTGCTGACAAACCTTCACAAGGGCAATACCTGCCAGTTGCTGACCTCTATGTGAAATACAGCCAGTGTAGGAAAGTAATTTGGGTACAAATGGACACTCATCAGCTGAGCACTTGGGCAGACTGTAGGCTAGTCGGGGTTGTAATGTTTCCAATTCAGAAAGAAGGAGGAGGAAAATAGTGGTGTGGTTCCGAGCTGGGCAGGAACCTGGACATCAGGCACATGTTTACCTTGGAAACAAGAGTGTGACCTTAGCAGGATCCACCAAGGACACTGGGAGGCAACTTCAGAGCAGCAGGAATGGATGCTTAGGTTCCTGAGCCTCCTGCTGTGGTTGCTGTGAGAGTGCAGGAGGAGCAGCAGATGGAGCCATTGCCTTTAGGATGGCTCTGTCTGCAGTTACATCCAAAAGGAAGAGAGAAGCAGGGCTGGATGTGCTCTTGTGGCACATTTAATTGCTTTGCTGTTACCAACTCTGACATGTCAGGTTTGTCTTGCTCCTGCTTTTTCCTCTGTAGTGCTATCATTGAGCACACCAACAGAGTGATTTTCCTAGAAGATGATGACATTGCAGCTGTAACTGATGGGAAGCTCTCCATTCACCGTCTGGAGCGTTCAGCTAGCGATGATCCTTCCCGGGCCATCCAGACCTTGCAGATGGAATTGCAGCAAATCATGAAGGGTGGGTTGAAACATCTGTACATAAGCATCATCAAAGATAGATAGTTATTGTTGGTGTAGTAGATGAGGCAGGAAACTTCTAATTTGTTGTGACAATTACCTTTTATTCAGGCTGTTTGTACTGGGAGCTGGCAATTCCAAGTTTTGAGACCAAGAGAGAATGGCCAGTCTGGGACCTTATCCATTTTAGCCTTGGAAAAGTCATAGATACTTCTATTCATTTCAGTATCCAGTGGAAATGTAACTAATGTTTACATGTTGTAGCTGTTGGCAAAGTTTGACTGTAAATTAAGAATTGAAGGGGAATACAGATGTTTCCTTGTGAAGGAATTTATTTACCTTGTCAGTATCAGGAAATGGAACCAAGCAAATAGAGTGACCTATCCATCCTTCCTTTCTTCTTGCCTATGCTAAGCTTTTATTTAGGCTAACACAATCAAGTTATCTTAAAAGTTCTTTTTGTAACTCAAATAGACTTAAAATAACACACCTAAGCACTGCCATGTCATGTTTTTTTAAACAGGTAATTTCAGTGCCTTCATGCAAAAGGAAATTTTTGAACAACCAGAATCAGTTGTCAACACAATGAGAGGCAGGGTGAATTTTGAGAGCAGCACAGGTAATGGACAAAAGCCCTTCAAATTGCACTAAGTTTGGAATTTGTAAATATGCTATCTAGAAAATGAAAACTGCCATTGATATGTGTGTATTGATTCGTTTGCAGTTCTGCTGGGAGGGCTGAAGGATCATTTGAAAGAAATCAGAAGATGCCGAAGACTGATCATTATTGGCTGTGGGACCAGCTACCACGCTGCAGTGGCTGTATGTTCCCAGCCTTGGTAGAAATGCACATAACTTAACTGCTGGCATTTCAGACCACAGCTTTTCATCTGCTTTTTCTTCTGTCTCAGATTTTGTCTTACATTGAGGGATCTCACCCTTTTATTTAGCTTACCTTAGTGCCACGGTTTTTTCAATGCTCCAATGCCATTAATTTCCATGCTAGAAGTTAACTTCTTCCACCTTGTTTTTTAAAGCTCTGGTGAGCTGTAATTACCCAGCTTTTCTAATAGAAATTCATTTAGATTTTCTCTGACTTGTAAAATGTCCAAATGTTAGTGGGTGGCAATATTAACAAATACTGTGTTCTGCTTGAATACAGACTCGACAAGTCCTGGAAGAATTAACTGAATTACCAGTGATGGTGGAACTTGCCAGTGACTTCCTGGATAGAAACACGCCTGTATTCAGGGATGATGTGTGCTTCTTTATAAGCCAGTCAGGTGAGCTGCATTTGCTGTTGAGTGAGCACTGTAAGATTGCTTTCCACTGCACTTAGCATCATGGAGGTGTGGGTACAGTTATTTAGAACACACTTGTGTAGAATTTGATGCTTTACAGGAATCATTATTATCCTCTGCCAACCTGAAGCCAAGGTGTGAATGTTTTCCAGGTGAAACTGCAGACACACTCATGGCCTTGAGGTACTGTAAAGAACGCCGTGCTCTGACAGTCGGCATCACAAACACAGTTGGAAGTTCAATATCCAGGGAGACTGACTGTGGTGTGCACATCAATGCAGGGCCTGAGATAGGTGTGGCAAGCACAAAGGTAATTGCTGTTCGGTGTTTGACTTTCACCCCTCAGCCCTGTGGAACACAATTCAGATTTTAATTGCAGCGCTTCAAACTGAGATCATATTTGATCTCTGCAGATTTAGCTGCTAAATGTTTTTGTTTTGTCTGCAGGCTTACACCAGCCAATTTGTGTCTCTCGTAATGTTTGGCCTAATGATGTCTGAAGACAGAATTTCCCTGCAGCAAAGGAGACAGGAAATCATTAGTGGATTAAAATCATTGCCAGGTATATTGATATTTTGGGTTTGAGGAGGCATAAGGGATGTTGGCAGTGTAAAATACTACTCAGGGATATTTCTTTCTCATTTAAGTTTCACTCTCCCCCTCATCCTGAAAGGCAGACAATGTGAGAAAAATGGACTGATTGTTTCTGCACTATTTGCCAATTTTACAAGTGCCCTTCCAAGAAACTTGGCAGGAAGATTGGAATTTCCATGGGTTGGGTTTTCTAATTACAATAAAGCAGTTTTGTATGACAAATATTACTTGATGTCCTAAATTCATCGTTTGAAATTGTTAAAGCTTCCAGCTTTACATCAGAAAAGATAAAAGGAAACTAATCCAAAGTGACTTTTAGATGGATGTTTCACAACTTTCTTTAGAAATTCATGTAGGATATATGAGCACTACTTAAACCAGTAGTTGCTTTAAATTTATTACTATAAGGGTGGAGAAAACACCCTTAAACTCCAAAGTTGTTAAGTTAGTGGCTGAATTGTATGAAATGTATTTGTTCTATAAGATAATTAGAACATTCTGCTGCAACCGAACTTTTTCCAGTTAAAAAAAATCGATTTTTTTTTTCTGTGCCTCAATAGAAATGATTAAAGAAGTCTTGTCCTTGGATGAGAAGATACATGATTTGGCTCTTGAACTGTACAAACAAAGATCATTGCTGGTTATGGGTCGTGGGTATAATTACGCCACTTGTCTGGAAGGAGCTCTGGTAGGAACTTCTCAATATTGTTTAATACTATTTACAACGAGATTTTTTAAATTTCTGCAAAATAGTTTATTTATTATGTAATGTATTTCATTACAATTCAATTCTGCTACAGGAGAACTGCTGTCTAACTATATATAGTATAAGACATATATATAACATATATAACTGTCTATAACTAGGAGCATTTAATTAAACATGTACATAAGGTGAACCTGGATGTGATGTCAGCTTCCTGTTTCTTTCACATAATAAACACAGTATTTAATGTGTCTATTTAAAACCCAAGAAACTAAGAATTTAAGTTGTTGACCCATTTGAAAACAACATCAGAAAAACACAATGTGCTGATGTCGAGAAGAGATGCTCATGCATGAAACTCATGAATTATGTTATGAACATTGTGGCAAAATGGACACGGATCCATCTCTCAGAGGAGTTGGATGTGTTAAAGAGAGGTTGCAGTCCCAAGGTTGCGCTGGGTGTTTGGTTCCTAAAGCTCCTGTTGGTTATTCCATGTGCATGGGCGAGCTCTGCTGCTGCCCAGAGCTTGCTAGCAATCCCAGCAGCCACCCCTGTGTTTTCACTAATACTTCATACTGGGTCCATGTGTTTGAGTGGCACAGGTACAGCCCTGGTGTTTTGCTTCTTGTGGCTGTTGTTTATTTAGCTGGTTTAGTACTAACTTGAGGCGTTCCTTTTTCTTTAGAAAATAAAAGAATCACCTATATGCACTCAGAAGGTATCCTGGCTGGTGAGCTGAAGCATGGGCCCTTAGCCCTAATAGATAAACAAATGCCTGTGATCATGGTGATCATGAAGGATCCATGTTTCACCAAGTGCCAGAATGCTCTGCAACAGGTCACTGCTCGGCAGGTATGGAGTTTTACTAATTAACTTCTACTGTGTCATAGGAAAAGAGATTGTGCACACAGCATCACTGCTGACTGTGCACCTGGAAAGGGAGGTACTGCTGATTAGTGTTGATTGTTAAGTTATAAATAAGATGCTACATCTGCATTGCAGGTTGTTATTACAGGTTAACATCAGCAGGGAAAACTGCTTTCATAGGGCTTGTTTGTTTGTTTTGGGGGTTTCCGTTTTGAAGCAAATGGAATAATGTTAAAACTCTACAACACTCCACAGAGTGAAAACATTGAAATCCTACAATAGAGTGAAATTCAAGAGTCATTACACAAGACTGGCATTGCCCTTGTCAGCAACTTGAGCATCTTCAAACACATGCAGGCATGCTGTGAACAATATTTCAAAGCAGTTCTAGGCTAGCTCTTCACTTAATGATGCAAAATTTTATTTTTAGGGCCGTCCAATCATTCTGTGCTCTAAAGAAGACACTGAAAGCTCAAAATTTGCCTACAAAACCATTGAATTGCCTCATACAGTTGACTGCCTTCAAGGAGTATTGAGTGTCATTCCTCTTCAGTTGCTTTCCTTCCACCTGGCTGTCCTCAGAGGATATGATGTAAGTGTTTTCTATATATAACACCCCTTTTAGTGCAGTATTGAACTTCCTCCTCCCAGTGTAAAGTGAGAGACCCAGTTATATGGCATATCTGAGTGAGCGTGGTTATAGAGGTGGCATTTCAGTGCCAATTCTTCGGTTTTGTATTTTGAATTAGTATCCTTCTAAAAAAATTATAAAGCTCTTTTGCTTAGTTTGATTAGTTAAGAGTCCAAAGGGGACTTTTTCAGAGAACCTAATCTTGAAATGTGATATTGTACTTTAACTTAAAATAGGTCAGTGCTTTGTACAGCTTGGTTTGTTGATGTGTCAGTGTATCAGTTTGACAATGATGACTGCTTTGGAAAGGTACCCTGTGCAAAACAAATATGTATTTGTTAGGAGGGTTTTGGAAGCACAGATGAATTCAGCTGTGAGTCATTATCTGCAGATCTATAGCCTGTTGTATGTGTTAATGTGTCTAGAATAAAGCAGAACTCATTAGGAAGTCTGAAAAAGCACACTAAATGAACTGTCAAATGCAGAATGTCAGTATTCCTCTGTCATACTGAAAGCCTGTCTCTTCATTCTAGGTGGACTTTCCAAGAAACTTGGCCAAATCTGTTACTGTAGAATAACAGCCAAGAACAGCTGATGTCTTTGTCACCAGACCTCTGAGTTATACTTGCAGACTGGGTTGTTCTGAATTGATAGGTAAACGTTTTTTTTTCTAAAGAGAATGACAGTGCTAACTGGAAAGTGTCAGAAGGATATTTATCTTTCAGCTTTAAAAGCTTTTGATGTGCCTTGTACCCAAGTGCTTTTGCTCACAGCAAATACTCCTCTAAGTCCTGAAATTGCCAAAGAAGATAAAAATTGTTTACACGTGGTATACTGAATGAACTTTTTTACTGTGCAATATATATATACAGCTCTCTCCAGAGTAACTGTGAACATTTTTTTAGCCTACACTACATAACTAGTTTCAAAGATATAGTATTTATAAGTACAATTTGTATAGCTTTTTTTAAGTTATTTTTTTAGTACATTGCTTATCTGTAACATTGGTAATGCTCAGAATGTAAATACTGAGCATGTTGATACTTCTGTACAGTTGTTAGGGATTTTCCTTCTTCAGCCTGAAACTGGAAATTTGTTGTCCCCTCTTCTTTCCCAGCTTCCCTTCCCCGTTGCATCTGTGTTTCATATTTAACCAGCCATTTGCAAAGTTCTTCTGTGGCTGTAAATTCCCAGCTATGTTTTAAATTTCTGTTTCTTTCAACTGTTTTGAAAAGCCAGAACGACATTTGTTTTGTATGCCACCCCAGCTCTTATTTGCATAACATGTATAGTGCAACAGCATAAGGGAACTGGATGTCTTTCAAGTAATATTTTGGTTCGAAGAGGATACAATGAAATGACAATGCAATTAAAAGTTTATATAATTCTTATTTTGTGTTTTGGTTTTGTGTGTGTGTGTGTTTGGGGTTTTATTTTGTTGGTTGTTTGGGGTTTTTAACTTGATGACTTCCATCTCAGGTCTGAATAAAGTCTTGTTTTAGTAGCATATATATTTGGAAAAGCACACTTTGCTCATTGTGAACCAACTTGCATTAGGGGAGCACCTATAAACCTGAAAAAAATAAGGTAGATACACACAAGAAATTCTCTGCTCATTTGTTTGGTTTTTATTTCCAAATGGCCAGAAAGCATAGTATTTAATTTTCCTAAATTTTATTAACTAAATACTTCACTAGTGAAGTTTTCTTTATGATATTCCTCTGCACGCTTGGTTCTAAATGGAGGTATTTGAATGTTTACTTAGGTTAAGAGCTTGAAAGTGTGACACCAGCTTGTTGTAATAGGAGCTCTTTACTGGAAACTGCCCTAGTACTTTTTATAACCACATAATAGAACCAAAATCATAATGAAAAATATAGTACTAATCTGACCTAAATGCTGAGAATATATAACTCCATATCTAACATGTTTTGGTAAGTGATGAAAAAGCCCCTTTTAGTCTCGATCTAGAATTAGTATTCTCTCCACTTAAAAAGTGGAACTGTCAAAGCACATCGATGTCATCTAGTCTATATGCGACATTAAATTGAGTTATTAAAAAATTACAGCTGCATTTTTCTAAAATCATCTGTGAGAACAGAAATCACAGCAATGAAAGCTCGATCAGTCCTAGGAGAGGAGGAAAATGGGGTTTATTTTTAGGCAGCACCTGTTTTAAAAACCAGCAGCCCTGGTGTCAAGGCGGGGGGTATGGAGCGGATGGGAGGCTGATGATTTTCGAGAGGCGTTGAAAATAGCTCGGGGAGGGAATAAAGCGCTGTGGAAAGGCTGCGGGCAGCCCCAGCGGGACCCTGCTGTGCTGTGACGTCATGCCTGCCCAGGGCTGGTGTTTACGTCACCGAGGGCGCCCCCCGTGCTGCTGGAGCTGCGAGGAGCCGGCAGCGGGACTGGGGCCACAGCCGCTAGTGCCGTGATGCTCCCGTGAGGCGGTATCACGACTATTGAGACAGGCTGACGTCAGGCAATGACGTAACTCCCGTGATTGGATGATGTCATACGATGACATCACGCACATCGTGACACGCTGACGTCACACCCCGCCTCGCCACCGGGGGCGGGGGCCGAACTGCCCCGTCACTGCGGGCCTCCGGCGCCCTCCTTATATAGCGGCCAGCGAGCCCCGCCCCCACAGCCGATTGGCCGATCTCCTCCGACGAGGGCTGCGATTGGCCGGGGCGGCTGTCAGTCAGGGGCGGCGCCGTGCGGAGCACCGGGAGGCCATTGTGGCTGGGGCAGCGGGAGGCGGCGGCCGGGGCCGGTCCGGCCGCGTCCGAGCCAGGTGAGGGGGCGGCCGCGAGAGGCGTGCTTCGGCGGCGGGGCCGGGGCGGGACGAGCCCTGCGCCGGACGGAGTGCTCGGCTCGTCCTGCGGCGCGGGCAGCGCCGGGGAGCCCCCGCCGGCCGGGCCGGGCCGCGCCGGAGGGCCGCGGGGGAGCGGCGGGGCCGGGCCCTCCCTGCCGCGGCCGAGCCCCGCCCGCCCGGGCCAGGGCCGGCCCCGCGGGAGCCGCCGCCGCTCGTCCCGCGCCCGTTCCGCCCGTGCCGGTGCCGGTGCCGGGGCCGGTGCCGGTGCCGGTGCCGGTGCCGGTGCGCGGCCGGCGCTCGGCCGCCCCGGAGCCCGTCCGGACCCAGCAGCACCGAGCGAGCGCGGGCTCGCTGCGGCAGAAGCGGTTTCTTAGCAGAAGTTTTAGGAAAGATGTGATAAGACTCTTTTTGCTGGGCTCTTACATAAATAGCGAAATTGCTTACAGCACATGCATGTTTAAACTTTTTCTCTCTTTACACCGACTCGCCCTGGCAGAGTTCGGAGATCCTTACTGTGTTTGCCTCTGTGTGTAACAGCTGAATGATACTATAACAGGTGAAGCCTTCGCTTGGTCAGAAGTAATGTGTGTGGGTTGCTTAAAGAAAAAGGGCGACTTTCCAAGAGTTTCCGGTTGCAAACTATCTTTAAGCTGCTGTAAGCGTTCGGCGTTGCTCAGCTAGTGCTTAGTTACGCTTTCGTTCTAAATTTTGAGTAGAGAAGTGAGGTGTAATTCACTGTGATTTTGTAGTTGAATTATTATCTTTTGATATATAGTGCTGTAAAGATTAAAGAAGAGCCCCTTGATGCTGGATGATGTTCCTTAAAAGGGCACACATGAATTAGAAGTGCTTTTGCAAAGGTGAATAAGAGAATAGGGGGAGATCTTTTGCACAGAATTCCCATATGTTTTCATAAATACGTGTGTGTGTGTGTATAGATATTCACTGCTAGTATTGTCAGCAGTAGAATTTTAGCTTAAGGCTTAAAAATCAAGCCAAGAATCGTGTCATTCTTGTGTTTCGTTGTCAGTAATAACATTTCTGTAACCAAAACAACCCTGGGAATGTGTTTCCAATCTGTTTCATAAGCTTTTGACTTGAAGATACCCAGAGTACAGATCTGGTTAATAATAAGTTGCCATTTTAATAAATATATTTTAGGGAAGAGACTGTTTAATGCAGGATGTATTCTACAGTGCAGTTGCTTTCAGCTTCTAAAGATTTCTCTCTGGAATTGTGTATAAGCCTACTACTGGCAGGTTTGGTGTGTTGGTTATTTTTCTAGTAGGAGAATAACAGTTAAGTACTAAGAAAATTATTTCACAGAAATACTTCTCACTTGCACAGCAGGAAGTCTATTTTTATTTGGGGACTCTTGTCCCCAGAATGGATTGTCTGAAGTCCTGTGAACAGCTACAATCCCATAGCACCTAATTTTACATTAATGTGTATGTCTGAAGAAATATATGTCCTGATGCATTCAAGCAACTTGAAGCCTGAGTGAAAGTCAAGACTCATGGAGAGGCACTTTGCAGAGAGAGTTGCAAATGTGTTGAAATACCTAAAACTTGTGTGTTCTGATGCTCCATTTCTCCCTTTAGGGCTTTTCTAAAGAGCTTATCCTCATCTCCAAGTGATTTTTGAAAGGTGGCTTTGTACAGACAGTGATTCTTAAAGGGAGGGTTTCTCAGGATCACGGTAATTTCGTTTTCCCATATTTCTTTATCCCTGTTACAGAAAAGTGTTTCACTAACTCCTGAAGAGGTACAGCATAGTACTTAGTTCTTGTGTAGCTAACAAGTTGATATCCTGTAACTTGATACCCAGTTTATGCAAAATCTCTGCTTTTTGGTTTTGTCTCTAAGTCCTTGCAAAGGGAGGATCTTGACCTTCCAGCTGTACCTTTTACAGTATTGAAGATTGAAAATACCATAGCTCTCAGGAACTATTCATCAAAACACTTGGTACCTCAGAGTGCATAGCTTGGGAGTAATGCAAAGGCTTGGAAAGAAGAGTGGGATGTATTAGGAAAGTCTGGGAGCTGCCCTTGAGGCATCCTTTGGTCTCGTGTTAGTGCTAGCTGGCTGTGGAACTGTACCCGACTGCCTCTAATATTATTGTGCAGCACATATCATTTTCTTCCTTCTCCCTGTCACAGAGGCAGAAAGTTGGTAGCCCACATTCTCTCTGTGCTGATCCCTTCTCCTCTGCTTTTTTTCTAAAGCTTCTAAGAGGAAATGTCAAGTAAAGTGACTGTCTAAATTGCTGCCGGAGATGACCCAGTTGAATGCCTGCCTCTTAAAATGCTGCGTAGATTTTGAGAGACTAGAAGGTAAAAGGGACTCTAGACATTTCTTGAGACTCTCTTAAGACTATTACAGTTTGGTTTGAACTCAGTCCTTACTAGGGCTTGGAGGTCTTCCACCTATTTTACTGCAGATTTCTTGAGTTTGTCTGTTGACTTAAAACACGGAAAAGATGCTGCTCCTTCTTACTGCACTGAGGAAGAGAGAAATCCACATTCTAATTCTTGAAGCAAACAGAAGTTGTGTGGCTTTGTGCCCTTCTAGGGTGGGTGTCTGGGTTGCTCTTGAGGCTTTTCTGTTTTGCATTGGCTCACAGGTATTTGGTGGGGCCAGTGAAGAGAGAGATGAGCTGTTCTTTCTGTAACCAAAGCAGACAGCACAGAGCACAGCTGCTCTGGGGGAAGGGGCTGCTTGCATTTCCTGTTTTAAGGAACAGCTTTCAAGTGATTTGCCTGTGCAAATCACTCTGGGCTCTAATGGCACTATCTATCATAGTGAATGCGAAATTATAAAGGGGAGAATTTGTTAGAGAGCTCCTCAGTAATTACTGAGGTAATTTTCTTGTAAGGTTTGGAAGAGGGATGGACACCCAGGAAAGCTGTTGGTCTGTGCACTGTTACTGTAGCACTTCAGAGCTGAAGAGGTTCAGTCCATTACTGTGCTCTCTGATACAATTACTTACCTCTAATTCATTCTCAACCGATGAATTTAACTTACTCTCTATTGTGGCAGGAAAGTCTCTTCTAAACTGTAGCACAAAAGTCTTATTCTGTAGTACTACAAGGACCCTGCCTGATAGTGTAGGGTGTTGTGGTGTGTATAAAGTGGGAAGGAGAATGTGTTGCCATAGGTCTGGATCAGGGAAGGCTTGCCTGGCAGAGGTGAGAAGGCAGAGCCTTCCTTGAAATTTTCTACTGAACAGGACTGAAGGGGATTTTGGAGAAATTGCTGCAGCCACAAGGACTTGGGGGGCAGTTTTATTTTAACTTGTTCTGCTGTTTTAATCAAGTCTTTTACTAAACCCCTGTTTCCTTCTGTCCGTGGACTCCATGGATGTCTGTTGTCACTTTTATTTGTGTTCTGAGTGTTTGAATAATATAATTGAATATTTTTTTTCTGTAATACGGACATTAGGACACTCCTAGCACATAGCAGTAGCTCTAAGTTATGCAGTAGCCTTCAAGGAGTAGAGAGTTGTATTTGGGTGGTTTTGGTTTTAGAGTTGTTTACTTAGATGCTTTTTGTTTGAGGGATTGGAGTAGGAACATTCCCTTAAAGCTGTGAAAGCTGTAATTGCTGTCTGTCTGCAAGTATTCTTCATTGGCAGTGGTAATGCACAAAACTGAAAGAATGTTTGTTTAATGGTGTACTGTTGAAAAATTCATATGTGTTAAAATATGTATAATATTTCCCATCTTCTCTGCCTGAAATTAGTGAGATATTTAACATTTGTTTTCTTTTTTTTCTTTAAGGTCTAGAAAACTTTGCCAGGTCCCTGAGAGAGAAAACTACATGACACTACACCATGACTGACAGTAAATGTGATAGTCAGTTTTACAGTGTTCAAGTTGCAGATTCAACATTCACTGTGCTAAAACGTTACCAGCAATTGAAGCCCATAGGATCAGGGGCACAGGGCATTGTTTGGTGAGTATTAAATACTTCATTTAAATATAAAACACTATAAATATAAAGCAAAATTTGCATGTCTTTCTGATAGAGGTACCAGAACATAAAACACTGATAATAAATTCTCTTGTTACAGGGTTGTGTTCTAAATAAATTCTAAACCAATTGCTTGCTATAGTTCATGTGCAAACATTTTATTTTTTTTTTGTTCTATTTTTAGGGAAAATTAATATTTGGATAACTGCATAAATTAGAATGGTCAACAAATTTCTTCCTTTCTCATTAACCACGTTATTTCTGTTTCTAGTTCTCCCATTGCCCTTGTAGTTGTGATGTTGCAGTGTAAGGTATGACAATGGTGAGACATTCTGGGTTTTACTCGTTTCTTCATCTTGGCCCCCTTTCTTCCCCCTCTTTTATTCCCAATCACTCCTGTCCATTTCTAGGAGCCATCAATGCAGTGCCTTGCCATTAAGTGGCAGGATGAGGCAGATCAGTGTCATTGTCACTCCATGGATTAACCAGAAAGGGATGCTGTGTGAGGGGCTGGGCTGGCCCGCTCGCCCTTGCTGTGTCACCCCAGCTTTGTGTCCAGCCTCCACTGGCCCAGGACTGGGAGTCCTTAGGCTGATCCTGAACCTTAGTCTCTTGTATGGCACCACACCTCTGGGCCAGCTAAAGGTAAACTCTTTCAAATGTTTTTTAGACTGCAGCAATCCATTCTGCACAACTTAGTGCCAGCCCATATTTTGTTGGGCAAAACTTACTCAGTAACAGGAGAAATGTTTATTGGTGTAGGTTTTCATTCCATAAACAGGGGAGCAAACAGATGTACTCAGGAACTCTGTGATATTAACTTCATCACAACACATGGTGGGCTGTTCGTGCTCTGAATCCAGCCTGCAGTTTGTCTTCATTTATAAAATCTGCAGAATAAGTGTGATGACTCATGTACTGTGAACAGCTCCTTAACAGCACCTGCCCATGTCTTGGCCTTTTCATAACCATAATAAGTTATATAAGTAGGGAAGGGGTGAACTTCTGTGAGAGCATGCCTTTATTTTAATTTTTTTTAGCTACCCCTCTTGCCCTGCTGATAGGTGACAAACAATCAAAATGAGAGCACCATATTTCGTTCTTCTTCAGTGGGTTGAGTGATGAGGGGGTCTTGCATCTTGGACATTAGGATTTGGGAAAGATTTAGTCCAGCACTGACATTTTCCAGGTGTTGGTGTTCTCAGGGTTATGCTTCGTTTAGATGGCGTGCAGGAATTGGGGTGCATGAAAGTGTTTCTCCTTTCATCAGAAGCAGAGCATTTTTAAGCCAAATTATTTTGACTGGATCTCTGCTTCAGAATGAAATGCAGGTAGTCTTAAGGTAAATGTATTGTGAGGAAGAAGAAATTATTTGATTTATTGACTTGTTTTGAAGCTACTTGATTTATGGAATGACAGAGTGAAACGCTGCATAAATTTTCATCTTCCTGTGAAATAGCTCAAGCTGAACAAGGTGCAACATCTTAGTTTCTCCTAAAATCTTTATGCAAGGAAAAGATACATTTTACCTCCTAGTTTTTTGTAGAAAACTCAGTGTAAGATGAGTGCTATCTTGCTATATTTGGCTGAAAAATTGACAAGTCTTTAGGGTAACACACAGATGTGGGTTTTTTTTTTTTTTTATCACCCCGTGTTTGATACGAAAAAGGAAAAGTTTTTCTGAAGTTTTCTGTCTGATTTTCATTTCCTCTATGAGAAATTTTTAATACCACCTATGTCACTTCAGCTAGGAGAGGTCAAAATTTGCACTTTTTTTCCTTATGATGTTAATGAGAGACTCCATTGGTATTGTTCCATGTAGTTTTATCTTTTATATTTAAATGTAGGGAAATAAGTAGTTTTAAAAATATATTCTTAGGAAAAATGGTAAATGACAGCTCGAGGAAGATGAAAAAGTATCTCAGTTGTTATGTAGAGGATATTTGTAGCTCATGATGAACACAGGCTAGGAGAGAAAATGGGTATACCTTTTGTATTTTATGTACAAAGCACACATATTTAACTTACAGCACTTCTTTGTTCCTAAGTATTAATACATCTGTAGTCTGGTAATCTATTTTGGACTGAATCGAAATAACTTTTGCCTTTAACTTCCTGACATCTTTTTTTTCCCTTTCTTGTCGTTGATTTCCTGAATTTTCTAGTCAATCTCCAAAATAAGAGGTTCAGGTGGAGTGCTTAGACTGAGGCTTGTCATCACCTGATTTGTCAGATCATAGGGGGACCCTTCCCCTAAAATTATTCCTCTATCTGCTGCTGCCTTATGATTTACACCTAATTCATGCAGACCCTGTTGGTTACTGATTTGGTACTAATTCACCAGTATAGTCATTAACATATCAAAGTCATTAAACATTAAAGGCATTAACATATAAAAATTAATTCACATGTAATATCTTTTGGGTGAATACTGAAATATCAGTGCTCTCATGTTTGGGAGGAAAATAATTTCTCCAACTGTGTGGCCAGTTGCTTTCCTCCCACTCTGTGTTTGCTTTTGTGCAGGCATAAAGCCTTTAAATCAGAGCCTGATCATAACATTCAGTAATGACTTGTGCATTTCACAGAACTAAGCTGAAATAAACGCTAGCAAGTCTTTAGTGTAAGTGCACATTGGTTCAAATTGGGAGGCATGTCCCAAGAAAGCACATCTCCTGAGTGAGCTCTGCTTTGTGGTGGTGGTGCTTTTTTCCACGAGGGAAAACAGTGACTTTGTGCTTGATATAAACTGCTATAGTTTGAGTATTGCTGTTCTCACAGGGAAGCTGTACTTCATTTGTTAAGAGTACTGGAGTGCGATGGCCCTTTTAAGTCTGGTGTCATGTATAACTTGATGAGAGAGGAAAGGGGCTCACAAAGAGCTTAAATGTGCTTGGAAAAAATGTGAATGAGAATTCTTTCCTATCCTATGAAAGTAACATTAAATGGAAATACAGTAATGTGGGAGGGAATCCTTATTTAAAACTGAAACTGTTTAAAGACTGGAACTCCTGAGTAGCATGTGCTAGGAATTCACATGTGTTTTGCCAAATAGTCTGTGTTACTAATGAAGACTATTTCCACTTCAGTCTTGTTTTATTTATATAGATACTTTAACTTTAGATTTTTACAGCTATTAAAGCAAGTTTAAACTTTGACCTCAAACTTCAGAGGGAAGGAACAAACACAAGTGAAAACCAGAGTAAATTTAATGGTCATGGTCACTTTTTAACTCTTGTGTTCCTCCCTTCTGTCTGAGTTTTCCTTATTTCTCAATTCAGTGCATTTTTTTTCCACCCACAAGCAGATGATGAGTGTAATTTTCTGCTAGGCACTACTTTTTCTTATCATTGCTAAACTATCCATGTACAGGAGAATATTGATCCCTACAGAAGGGATCACGGAGACATCGTCGTGACTGTCCTTTAGCAAAGAGAATTTCCTGCTGCAAATACTAAAGGATTGTCAGTCAGCAAAAGTGTCCAAAAAATATTCCAAATATACAGATTAGGCAGCTGCAATGTTTCTTGATTTTAAACAAGCCTAAAATATTTTTAGATCTTGCAATTTTGGGTGTGAGTCTTGAGTCAGCAGTTTCAATCTAAAGACAAAAAGGAGAGCAGGAAGACCTCTGATGAATGTCAGTGCTTCTGTTTGAAGGTTGTGTAGTTTTTAAAGGATGTTTCTTTTCTGAATTAAAATTAGGTGTAGTACCAACAGGTTAGTGGATGTACTTTGTCTTTAATCATGATTTCTTTCCTTCCTCACTTCCGCCCCCCTTTTTCCCCCCTCCTCTCCCTCAAACAGACTTCAACTTGTTTGTCTTTGAACCCTTCTAGTGCTGCATTTGATACAGTGCTTGGGATCAATGTTGCTGTGAAGAAGCTGAGTCGTCCTTTTCAGAACCAAACCCACGCCAAAAGGGCCTACAGAGAGCTCGTTCTTTTAAAGTGCGTCAATCACAAAAATGTGAGTCGGCCTTTGTGTTCCTCTCCTTACTGAGTTAGCAGAAAAGCTCAGGGTTTGCTCTCTCACTTGCTGTTAGTAACCATAGGAATGGAAATAGTGACAAGCTGGAAAGATTTGCTGTGGGCAATGCAGTTCTCCACAATGCATGGCTCAGTTTTTGGGTGAGCTGCTCGGGGTCTGAAGTACCTCGGGGAGGAGGTTTTGGCTGTGTTGTTGGTACAAGGTTGCCCTCAGTGTCAGCATTAGACACCAGGCCTTGCTCTCTTGCATTTGCCCTTTTTAAGCCATGTGCAGCAAAGACTGGCACTTGGATGGTTTGTGGGTTTGACCATTGTAACTTCACTACATTTAAATCTTCTGAGCTTAGGCAAGATTTTTATTAAAAACAGTGTTTAACTGATGGGGTTCTCAAGGGTGCAGCACTGTCCACAAAAGTGAAATGCTATGGCCAATACTTGTGAATTTTGAGATCTTTAAAGTAAGCCTTGTTATCAGTACTTCATTGTTCAAATACAAGAATATCAGGTTTATGTGACTGCTGTGTGCTGGTACTAACATGAACTAGAAACATTGCTGGTCATTGATCAAATCTCAAACTTCCTGCAGTTATTTAGCCTTTCAGGGTTGCTTTTTAAGTAAGCTTTTGGTGAGGCCCAGACGTAGCAGAATAAAAGCAAGGTGGTTATTAAAGATGGCAGTACAGCAATTTTAGCAGTTCTGGAAATAGCACATCATAATCTAAGTTTAATGGGATGGCGTGGGGCATCGTGCACGTGGTGTTGCATAGCCTTGGTTAAAATTCCTTGCACAGCATGTGATTTAAAATAAGAGATTATTATTTATGGGGAGAAATGGGATTCATTTCAGACACTGGGGAGGGAGCTAGAAAGTGTCATATAACTTAAAAAAAAAAAAAAGAAGTGATTTTGTCCTGTCTTGGTTCCCTTGGCACACATGCTACAGTTTGGAACTATTTCTGAATCGGCAGTTTTTCAGCATATGTTGAATTAAGAGCAGCCAAGTAACATTAAAATTGTGTATATAGTAACAGTGTGCACTTTATTTTGCATAGTAACTTCTGCAGTAGTGGAGTTTTATGTGAATTAAAGCAGAAGTTTCTTCTAATGTTTGTTTTTATTTTATAGATTATTAGTTTATTAAATGTATTTACACCACAGAAGTCACTAGAAGAATTTCAGGATGTGTAAGTACTAGAATTTTTTTCATTTTCTCTGACAAATACTGGCCTAAGCCCTAGAGATGGATTTCCTACAGACTTCATGCTTTGAAAATCAGGAGTAGCAAAAACCTGAAGTGGGCAGTGAGAAAGGGATATTTTCATCAGATATTCTCATCAGTCTGCTATGCTTTGCTTGCACATGCATCTGGTCTGTGTGCATGGTCCTTCAGCTCCATGGCTCACCTGGGGTAATAACTTGGTCTGCAGAAGATGAGAGCAGTTTTTTACTGTACCAGTCGCATCAGCACAACAGTATTTTGGCCTCAATTCAGAACTGAATATATTTCTTTTTTATTCAAGCGTTATCAATTGGTCTAGAAAGGATTCAGGGCCATTTGATTGGTGGGATATCCCTAGGTTCCAGTGAATGTGCTGTTGTGGTTTGTGGATAGGCTGCTTGGGGAAATGAGGGACTGTTTGTGTCTGAAGAGGGTAAGTAATGACAACTGGAAATTATTTTATGATTCATAGTTTTCACTGTGATTATCTTAATTTTCTCATTTTTTAGAGTAAAATACAGTGAGAGAGAGCATTTATGTTGCAGTATCTGCAATCTCTCTATCAACTTCACTCAGTCTTAGTTTTTCATGGTGCATAAAGATAGAATTATTCTCTGTATTACTGTTTATAAAACTTGTGGAATTTTAATAATTTGTGATGGAATATTGAACACTTAATTTTTAATAGTAGGACTTTTTGAATAGTTAATTTTAACTTCATAAAATCTTTCTAAAATTTGCAAAGTGCATGATTGTGCATGGGTTTTTTTATCATTGGCTTTTTGACCCTTAAGTTAGCAGAGGAGGTGATTTTTCTTAAATATCTCTTATGCTAAACTTAAACCTCATATGAAAAGTAAGACTTGAGTTTTCTTAATGCTCTCTTTTTTGTGCTTTAGATATTTGGTTATGGAGCTGATGGATGCGAATTTGTGCCAGGTTATTCATATGGAATTGGATCATGAAAGAATGTCTTATCTTCTTTACCAAATGCTATGTGGGATCAAGCATCTCCACTCAGCTGGTATCATCCACAGAGTAGGTAGTAGTAGATCATTACCAATACTCTTTGTGAGCACAGTGTTTATGAAACAGGGAGGAGGGGAGGGGCTTGTATAAATAAGCACAAACATCAGGGCAGGAAAGTGCAGTTGTTAGCAAAGGGAATTTTTGGCTTATCCTGATTATGGAGGGGATATTATTCTGTATGTTAATCCTTCCTTAACTGAAGTAATTTCTTGTTAGGATTTGAAACCCAGCAACATAGTAGTAAAATCAGATTGCACACTAAAAATCCTTGATTTTGGACTGGCAAGAACAGCATGCACTAACTTCATGATGACTCCATATGTTGTAACCCGGTATTACAGAGCACCAGAGGTTATCCTGGGAATGGGATACAAAGAGAATGGTAAGTGCTGGAGCAATGCTTTACATCTTCTGTCTAAAGTATGCCTCTCTTGGGACATAACTACTTTCAAAAGAGGAGGGAGGGCTGCTTTCCTCCTGTCAAGTTTGTTGTTAAAGTATTCTAATCGTAATATTGGAAATCAACATTTTTAGAGTGTAAATTTTTGTTGAGAATATAATAATTTTATGTGTGCTTTTCTTCATTTAACATTAACTGCTCCTTCTCCCCTGCTGTATTTATATCTTGTCATATATTCACCTTTTAACTTTTTGCCATGTTTTTTATTCTCAAAAAAACTGTTGAGACACTGATGTTGTCTGGTGTTAAAAAAATCCGAACAAAAAATCAATATATAAATAATAAAACCTTTAATCGATGTGATTTTATTCTGAAACATTTTCTTTTAACAGTGTGTCCCCTTTTGTCTCTCTGCTTATTAAAATATGCTGCAGATCCCTACCATAAACCACATTTTATATTCTCTTAAGTCTGCATGGTGCACAAAGAGGCTGGGTGTTATATTATTAAAACCAACACAGCTGTAATATATTGAACATCCAGCCAACAAAATTGCTGCCAGGGAAATTGTCCTTGCATTATTGGGGGTTTTACTGATTTTTACTAGCACTGGACTTGTGTGCTCTTTGCTTTTATCACAAGGGCTTGTGGATGCCATGGTTTTGTGTATCTGTAATTATGGCTGTGTAAAACAAGGGACTGTGGGACCTTGCTGGGCCCTTGATAATAATGAAACCACTTTATTTAGTGCAGAAGGCAGCTTGTACAGCAAGTGCTGATGTGGATCAGAACTTCAGCAGAGATTGTTCTGGTTGGGACAAAAATAAATTATCTGCAGGACTGTAGAAATACAGTGTGAGCTTTCAGTTAAATAATTGTGGTATTTTTTAAAAAAAATCTCTTTAATCTTTTGTCCTTGTTGCACCTAACATATGATAGTGGATATCTGGTCTGTTGGGTGCATTATGGCAGAAATGGTCCTCCATAAAGTCCTGTTCCCAGGAAGAGATTGTATCCTTCTTTGTGGTCGTTTGACAAGTGTAAACACTGACTGTGTTTTGCAAAATACAAAATTCAGGAGCAGTCGGTTGACGTTGATATGATTGAAAATTCGTGTGAGCAGTTTGGTTTTCCACATTCTTGTGTTTTACTGTAGATGCAGATGGTTTTGTTTGTTTTCCTCCCATTTGTTCATGATACTCCATAATTTGATCATTTCACTTTTATTTTCAGTTGATATCTGGTCAGTTGGGTGCATCATGGGAGAATTGGTGAAAGGTTGTGTGATATTCCAAGGCACTGATCGTATCCTTCCCTAGTCATCCTTGACTCCCATTCCACTTCCAACAGAGACACAATTATTTAGATCTGTGTAAAAGCATAAACAATATTTTCAAGAATGTTTTATTAGATCCACTGTACTCTTTGAAATTAGTGTCATTAACCAAATTGTTAAGCTTTTTATTTCCTTAGTAGATTACATTTCATGTAATTTATAGTGGTTGAATCCAATGTGTTATGAGCTTCAGCTTTTGTAGTTGAAAAGACTGATACTGCTAGGTTTGAAAAATGGAAAATAACTGCTTTTTTACTCTTGTTCTTTGCAGATAAGTGTTTTAAGCAAAAGCCTACCAAGTTACTTCTTAACTGTGCATGGATTTTGCTTATTATTTGTTTGAACAGTAGACTAATTTTTTTTTATTGCACAATTTTTTGAGTTTTAATCAGATTTTTTTTCTTACTAGCGCTTGCTGGGCAAAGGTGACCTAATGGCAAGCACATTGCATGAGATTTTTTTAATTATTATTATTTAACATAAAAAGCAAAACTTTCCGGAGATTCTTTTTTTCCCCCATTTTATGAAAATTTGATTTTGGACTTACCTTTTTTTTTTTATAAGATTCTATTTCTTCCATTTCTCCCTCCAATATTTTTGACCAAGATTTCATAGAACCATAATCACAGAACAATTTGGGTTGGAAGGGACCTTAAAAACCATCTTGTTCCAGCCCTGCTGTCAAGGGCAGGGACACCTTCCACTAGCCCAGGTTGCTTCAAACCCCATCCAGCCTGGCTTTGAACCCTTCCAGGGATGGGCCAGGCACAGCTTCTCTGGGCAACTTGTCTTCATAATTGTGCTCCAAGTTTTTGAAGCCAATATAATGTTTTTGCTCATCAGCAAGGAGCAACCACCACTAAAACATCAGGTGCTTATTCACAGATACCTGTGTGTCTTAGAGAGGAGGATTTCCGATTTTAATGCTAAATTTCATGACACTAATCTTCAACAGTTGATCATACATTATTTAGTAGTAAATTTTAAACGTTAAATAAGTACTTTTTTTTTCTACCTTTCTTCCTTTCTATATTATTTTACCTTTTGAAGCCTTCAGACCAACCTAACACAATTCTTCATGGATGTTATGTGTCTTTCACCTGCATGTTGTTAGCATGGGCTATTTTGATTTATTCATGAATAAATGAAGGAAATTTTGTTCATACTTTTTGAATGTAGAAGTTACCAGTTGTGATTCTCTCAGGGCCACTGAAGCTCTGCCAGTCTATGTTTCAAGGAGTCTCCTCCCCTGATAGGGAAGTGTGGCTGTGCTTACAGGGATTTTTGCTCCTTGTAAGAGTTTCACTTCTCTCTAATGTGAGACACTGCCAGCGGTTTGTGTTGTTGAGGCCTTTCCTGAGTGATCACTGCCTGGGACAGGTTGTCACCTTCAGCTGCAGGATTGGCCTGGCAGGGTGGTTTATGGGCAGTGCTGCTGTGCATGGCCATGAAGCTTTCCTTTTGTTGATTGTATTTGGGGTTGCTTTTGTTTGGTTGCTTTTTTAAATTTAATTTTTAAAATGTCTTCGTATTTGAGTGTTTAGAGGAGGGAGCCGAGGTCAGCATATTGCCCAATACTTGCCCTTGACTAACTTCAGAAAACCTGCTCTTAAATTCAGTGATTTGTACCTTCCCAGATGGTGGATGGGAATTTCTGGGATACTTGCAACAGTGCTCTGGGTGGAATGAGCTGCTCTGTGTTGCCAGGGCGATGGAGGCACAGAACCTGCTCCTGACTCTGCTGGGAAGGCCTGAGCTACTGCCAGTTGCTGTTGGAAATGGGAAATGGAGAAAAAGCAGGGAATGTGAACACCTAAGGTGAAATAGTGGAAAAGCCTGGCAGCAGCCACATGTTTTTGATGTTCTTTCTGCCCACATGGAGAGGGGAACTGATTGCCTGACCAATGCAGAAAGCACGAGGGGTATTTGTGCTTTCTTGGGAAAAGTCATGCTTTGTTATGATTGTAATTAGGGCTCTGTTTTCAACTTCTCTTCTTCCAGAGTCCCAAAAGGCAAATAGACTTGGCATGGATTAAATGCCTGGTTCCTTCTGACCCTGAAGTCTCTAGAATAGGGAGAGTGGCTTTGTGTGAAGGCTGCCAGGTCAGTCACAGAGCTCACTCTGCCTGCTTTATACTGAAATCCCACTCGGGTTTCTGATAAGAGGCCTATTTTAAGTCCATCCTATATTGAGATTTTTTTTTTCAACTTTCACCATCTGTAAAGCATTTTGAAACTGAGATATTGTTTTTGGCCTGTTTTTACCTCTAAAGTGGGATGGGTCATTAAGTTTTCTGCCCTTCTCTGCAGTCTTCTGAGGCCTCAATAAACTAGACTCTAATTTGATTATCTGACTAACCAGGCTGCTGTTACTCAAAGGAGAAGCATCCTCTTGAATCTAGATTGGTGGAGATCTCACACAAATCAGTTTCTCAGCTAGGAACAAAATTTCCTGATGTATGTTAATTTTCTCTTTGTCTGTGCTTTGTTTTAGCATGACAGTTAACAATATTCAGTTTTTTAATTTTGATTTTAATATAGCTTTTCCATTGGAATGCATTCAGTAAGCAAATAAAATTTTCAATCTTTGTATCAGAAGTCTAAAGTCTTGGCATGGAGCAGTGACTATACATATATTCATAATTGTATTCTTAACACACTAACTGAAATAGAAACACCTCAGTGTTTTTTAAATACATCTTAATTCAAAGTACAGCATATTTGTTGTTTAGTTGCATAGTCTGTCTATGAGAATGGATAGGTTGAAGTGCTAGATGGTGAATTTAGCTATGAATGTTTGCAATGTCAGTGGGAGGGCTCTGCTGGAATTGCACATTGTTTTTATCAGGAAAAACTGGAAAGTGTATATCTGAGTTGACTTAAAGATCAGGAATATTAATGCAGTGTCTCCTGAGTGTGATAAATGAGCTTTGTTTCCCCAGCTGGGCTGGTTCAGAGCAGGCTCTGGGATCTCTGTAACGAGTGTCACCATGGCTGGGGAAAATGCCCTCACTTGAGAGAGGGAGAGGGGGCAGTCCTGAAGAAACATGAGGCCCAATTTCAATTTGTGACTTGTAAATACTACTCTTATAAAATATTTAAATTTTGCATTATAAGAACAGAGTTATCTGTGGCTATTACCATGGTTGACACACTTAAAGAACCTGCTATAGAACCTTCTGGAATATGGATTTCCCATTCAGAACTCCTGTGGACCTTTTCTGAAGTGAAAAAAGGAAAAGAAACCACCCCCACCCAAACACCAACCTTCCAACTACACCCCTGCAAAATGCTCCAGCTCAAAGTTTGATTCCCTTAGGAGACTGGTACAAAGTTCCTTACTTTGGGTGGGATCCATTTGAACTTTAGGGGTTTTTGTGGTTTTTTTCTCTACCTTCAAGAATCTCCAGTGTTCCTGATGTTACATTGCACTTCAGATTCCACAGCAGCCTTTCTTTTCTGACCTTAGAGTTGTTTTCCTATGGATACAACTGCCAAATAAAGCTTCTTTTGGATTCTAGAAAAGTATTATAATTAGAAAAAGATACTTAAGCAGAATGCATTGTGCAGCACTTCCAGCCTGTCCTTCAGAATACAAAATCTGAGTCTTATTTTTGTGTCAGTGTAGCTTTTTGCATGGCAGCTCAGAATACTGCTGATGCTTCAGTGAAGTTCATCTTTGTGTCCTCTGTTCTCAGATTTTGTAAGTGGTATTTTTGTAGAGTGCAGATTTCAAATTCTTCAGCTGATTTTCCTAAAGATATGGTGCAGATATTGATCAATGGAATAAAGTTATTGAACAATTAGGAACACCATCAGCAGACTTCATGAAGAAACTGCAGCCTACTGTGAGGAATTATGTAGAAAACAGGCCAAAATATCCTGGTATTAAGTTTGAAGAGCTCTTCCCAGACTGGATATTTCCATCAGAATCTGACCGTGACAAGTTAAAAAGTAAGGCGAGTTTTTTCTCTCCTTTTTCCCTATGATGTTAATTTAAAATATCTCAGCACACTTAATTTAAAGCCTAATAAAAATACTTACTGCAGTAGGTGTCAGCATTAAAAGCTGAACACCTGTTTCTTTCATTTATGACAAGTTCTGGGATCTTAGTAGTAATTACTAAATATTTACTCTTTCCTTGTCCCAGGATTCTGTTTGATTCTCTTAATTTTAATCCATTGAATATTGCCTGTCACTTAATGTTCTCCAAAAGTAATATTTTTTATTGAGATTATTGCTGATCATCTTTTTCTAAGTGCTTACAGCTTATGTGGATAATCCTTTAGATAATTACTGAGAAAATAAAATAAAAAATAACCCAAACAATCCACCTTATTATATTCTGTAGAACAGAAGTGACATTTTGCAGTGCATGTCCTGTGTTCCCAGTATTTATTTCCTGTGTCAGACATTAAACTCTACAGCTCTTTTACATGTGTGTTCTTTTCACCTTTACTTTCTAGCCAGCCAAGCTAGAGATTTATTGTCAAAAATGCTTGTAGTAGATCCAGACAAGAGAATTTCTGTAGATGAAGCCTTACGTCATCCTTATATTACTGTCTGGTATGATCCAGCTGAAGCAGAAGCTGTAAGTTTGCAATTAAAATGAATTTTTAAGATTCCAATTCAGTAACTTTAAAAATACCTTTAATTTCAGTCAAGAGCATGTGTTGAAATCATTGGCTAGCAGGAGTCACACAGGGAGCCTTCAGATGAGCATTAGGGGCAGAATCACCTGAAGGACAGCTGCTGGTGGGGAGTTGATATAATTTTGAAAGTGGCTGTTAATATTTCATTTTACTCACAGAAAGGTGTGCCTGTTTGGTGTCAGTCCTGGGCTTTTTGAAGCAGGGTCTTGCTCTAAGGCCCTGTAAAGCCTTCCAACAAATTTAGTTTTGGTTGGTGCTTTTAAATAGCCTTTCAGTGTGAGGCAGGACTTAAAAGCAGATTCTGGAGTTGTAATATGAATGTGTCTGAAGTATAGGCAATGAACTGCCAACAATGAAGGTAAAAAATACCAAAAAAGTTGTCATTTTTAGATTTTTTTTAGTTAAGATTGGGTGCAATAACCTGATGTAGTAGACCCTATAGACTTTTCTTCTTTTTGTAGCCTCCACCTCAAATCTATGATGCACAGTTGGAAGAAAGAGAACATGCAATTGAAGAATGGAAAGGTAAGTAGTGAGCATGACAAATGACATTTATTGTAGTATCTTGTGTTATTAATGAGTGGCTGCAGCACGTGCTGGATTGTGAACAGACTGGAACCCACTATTCCAAATAAGCAATACTCCCTGTGGCAACAGGAACAGAAATCAGTGATGGAAACATGTTGTGTGTGAATACTCATGAAACATTCTGAAGAAATGCTGCAGTTTTCTTTTTTCCTTCCCTTTTTGTTCTTCAATGCTTGTAATCCATATAGTTTTTTCCTTGATAGAGAGTCCTCTGAAAAAGAAACATGCCTCTTCTCAGTGTGCACTCTTTAAGCCATATCTCTTGACAATATTTACTAGTTCATTTCTTCTAGAAATGTTTAATAGCAGGAGAGTCCTTTGGTATAGTTTTTTTCTCTAATCTCATTGTTTATTTATTGACCAAATAGATTTATCTGTTGACTTAAACAAAAGAATAAACAGTACTGTGGTATTAAAATCAATTCCACCTTACAGTTTTAGTCAAAACCATTAAATGGTGAGGCAGTTAAAATGTTAACATCTGCCATCACAAGCCCAAGGGTAATAGACATCTTTTATGGCTACTTTGAAAGGTGCTTGCTTTTGTAAAACAGCTTTATAAATTTCAGATATTGATTCTGACTGATCCATACATATATTATCCTTAGGGCATGCCTGCACAGGTAGGTAGGCTTCAAATCAACTTGGATTACTGCAAGGTGGAAAAGTAAAATGGATCTGCTAAATGTAATTGAATGCATTTGTAAACATTGTTACTCAGAATTGAAGAGTCCTTAATCTATTTAGATACTGTTATCTAGGTTACATTACAGCTATGGGTACATAGACAAGCTTCTGTGATTTAAGTTACAGCTCTGGATTTTTCTGAGTGTTGTTCAGGTGACTATCCTAAGTTGTCCTTGATTAGTAAATGAGGGGTTTTACACAATATTTTATTCAAAATACCCAGACTTTCCTCAATACACCCATGGTGATGGTTCTTCAAGAATAAATATTTGTGTATAATTTTGTTATCAAAGTAAAATTTCCAGGGAGGTTTGCATAAAATCAGATTTTGAATCCAAATCTGATTTTTAATTTTTTTTTTAATGTTGACAGTAATGCATTGTAGGTGTACATAAAATTTTGGGGTGGGATATTTGTTACTTTTAAGTGGACAGCTATGCTGTTTATATGATGATTTTTGTACAGTCCTAATGTCTTTCTGTGATGCTTGAGAAAATCTGTATAATTCTCTTATCATTGCTGTAGGGCTGGAAAGAGGGCAAATAAATACTTCTCCACTTCTACTTCCAGACTGACCCTTAACCATTTCCTTGTACCTTGATACAAATGTGAATTGTATACCAATCCTCTGGGACCTTACAGTGCTTTTTCTGTCTCTTTTTTCTTTTGTCCCACTGTTCTCTTGTAAGAATTAATATACAAAGAAGTTATGGATTGGGAAGAAAGGAGCAAGAATGGTGTGGTAAAAGATCAGCCCTCAGGTTAGTCATTGTTTCAGTAGTTCTCTAACTGTCACACGTAGTGCTGTGAAGGAGGAAATTTGCTCAATAATCCAGGTAGGCAAAGCTTTTGTTGTTTGGGACTCTCGAGACCGTTCTGCCTTTGGAGATCCATGTGCTCTGCTTTTTAATTTTTGAACTTGTAGAAAAACTTGACTGGTCTTGTGTGTCCCACACCCTGAGCTGCCTTCTCCCCCACGGGCTTGGTCATCAAGTGCAATTATCAGCCCCAGTTACCTCACCCAGTGCTCAGGCAGCTGGGCTCAGTGCTCAGCATGAGCCCCTTTCCTCAGGGGACTTAACAGAGTTTGTGCTCATGAGGGAATCCTTGTGTTTGTTGCTCTTCTCACAGCTCAGTAATCAGAATATTGTACTGTCTTTTATTAACTGTATCTGTTAGATTTCTTGACACTCAAGTCACTATTCACATTATGCATTGTTAGTTTTTATTTCCTTTCCTCCACAGAGAGGGAGAAAAATAAAAATCTCCTAAAAGGTCACCTTGCCTTCTGAGTGCTAGTGCCCTTAGTACTTGCTCTTCTCCTTTTTTATTAATTCCTTGTTTTTCTAAGGATTTCTGTGGGGAAAGTGCTGCTCACAGCCCAGAAGCATGGTTATTTGTGACTGTAATATTGTCTTGCCTCAGATTTTATTATGTTTGGTTTTCTTAGCGCAGATGCAGCAGTGAATAGCAACACCAGTCCTTCCCAGTCATCATCTATCAATGACATTTCATCCATGTCAACAGAGCAAACACTGGCCTCAGACACAGACAGCAGCCTGGACGCCTTGACAGGACCCCTCGAAGGATGTCGATGATCAGCCATGATTGCAGACTTGACTTTGGAAAAGAACTCTGGTTTCCATTGGGCCTGAATTGCTTGTAAGTTAATGGAACCAAGTAGAAAAACTCCATGTTCTGCATGTTCTGCTAAAGTAATGCCTGTTGTTTTTTTTTACTCAGTTGTTAAGAAATTGCCTGCTTAATGTTGTAGAATGGAAGCAAATCAATGTCTAAAGAACAAAAAAATATTAAATTTAGACACTATTATAGGCTTTTCTTTGTTGCAGCCTATTTCAGGTGAGCAGTTATAATAGACATTTAGCCAATAACTCCTCTTAAGTGAGTTCCATCAGTCTCCAGTCCCAGCTGGCAGGCTTCTGTGACACAGTGGTTGTTTACATTTTAGTACAGTATTGCTCATTAGTAGGGTTTTTGAATGTATAGTCCCTATGAAGTTTGTTTTCCTGTGTGCCTGTGGCAGTTTGCTTTATTTAATGACTGGAGTGTTGTGTGTAAGTGTGAGCTCACATGTGGAATGCTCTCAGTACTGTGTTTAAAGGGCAGTTTTTCTTCCACATAGCACTTTTTTTTTTTTATCAAACCCTCTCTAGCTTCACTTTTCAGCAATTCTCTCTTCTTGTAGAAGAGATAAACGTGAAGTTTAAAGCATAAAGCCATTACTTTGTATTTCACCTGAGTGTCTCTAACTTTTTCAGTCCTTTACGTGTGGATGGAAGATACAGTGGCTTAAATATATCTTGAGGAAGGATGAGTGACTTTTCTGTGAAGCAGTGCCTGTTTAGAAGAGGAGAGTGTGCTGAAATGTTCTGTATTTTCTAGCTTGTGATACTCATCCTTTAACAAACATAAACAGATAAAAAAAGGTTTTATCTATGATGCTCTTCATTCACTGCAAATTCTGATAAAAGGAGAGACGACTTGGAGATTCTTGCAGCCTCAAAAAGCTGTATAAATATTTTCCATTTTTTTTAATGGGTCTATTCTATCTAGTGAGTAATTAAAGAAATAAAAGTACAGTAGTTCTGAGTCACTTGTAAATTAAGCATTTAGTTAACAGAGCTTAGCTCTTTTCTTACCTTATGAAAGTCTCTATTTGTAGTGAGAAGAAGAACATGTTTAATACAAATTTTCTAAATGCAGTGTCAGATAAGAGGAGGAGGTTATTTGCTGTTTCCATACAGATTTATCAATACAGTTTTCAGAACCAAATTACAAATTTACAAAATTGCCTGTTACATTGCACAGTCTGTTGAATTAGAAAATGCATTTGCAGTAGAGTAGGTCTTAAATTGCTTTTAAACAGACACTTGTGACTTTGTGCACGTTCGCTTTGGAACACACAGGTGTGACATGTTGCTGAAGGATCTCATGTGTGCATGTGTGTGACTGAACTATAGAGCTGTAAGAGTAATAGACATGTACAAGATGAGGTAAAACACCACTTTCTTAAAGGCACTATATTTAGCTGTTGATCAGATACTCTTGTCCTGAATATATAAATAGAACCTGTAAAATATACTGGCCCAGACAGCCACTGCATTACTGACATACTTCTCTTGTAAAACACAATTGTCCATTGTCCCAGACCTTGTGACTTGGAAGCAGCACTTTCTCCTTATACAAACGTTGCTTTTATGTTAAAATTTTGCCCCTTTTTAATTTACTGTGGTAAAAATACCAAGATTTTAGTGTCTCAGACAATTAGAAAAAAATTAACAGAGTAGTTAATGTTAACTTCAGAATTGTATTCTGGAATCTCTAATTTTTAAAATTCTTTTTAATTAAATTGCAAGATATTTGGGGCTTGTGTTTTTTCTTATTGTTTGGTTTTCAACCTATGGATTATTACTTTTATCTTTGAATACTGACAGTATATGTGAAATATTTTTAATGCTTTTTTGTCACTGGAGAATCATTTAAAAATACCTATCTACCATATAGCAGAACAGTACACTTTGGTGTTCTTTTGCTTTTTTTAGTCCATGTTATTTGTGTAAGCTAAATAGCTGAAGACACCTATTCACAATGAGCAATTAGTGGTTCATTATGGAAGTTATCTGCTGAATTTCAGTTTTCAAGACTTAAATTTTTCAGCTGAAGCTGCACTGTGCTATATTCATTTTAACAGTTTTTGCTTTAGGAGATTTAAAGATTTATTTCTTTTTCCCCATGTGATTTGAATACTCACAGAGTTGAATTTTTCCTTTTGGACTTGTCCTGCTCAGCATGGAGGGTTGGACCAGATGACCTCCAGGTCTATTCCAACCTAAATTATTCTGTGATTCAAATTGTGTTTGAATGTTTTTAACAAAACTGTCTTGTCTTCATGACTTGAACCTGCTCCTAGTACATACTGTTAGCTTGGACATACACTCTTGGAACACGAAAAGAAACCCCAACCTTGAGATTAAATGAGTTCATTTGTAAATCTTGTGGGAAAAGCTGTCTCATACCTAATTTTTTGGATGTCTTCTCACTGTGGCATACATTGAAGCGTCATTACAGAATGCCTTCAGAGCATGCATGCAATGTCTGTGAATATTGTGGATTTTGACTGCAGTTTAATTCAGAAGCCAAATGCAAACGCTCACAGAGGACTCACATGCAGCCCATACCCCCGAGCATGCTGCAGGTCCCAGGCCAGTGTGCTCCTGGGGACCCTCAGTGCACTGCTTGCAGCTTCTCCCACATCACTGCCCCTGCCTGCAGGGCAATTCCAGTGCCACAGAGCCTCCTGGCTGACGGAAAACAAAACGCAATGTAACTTGACAGGGGTTTAAAAATTTAGTTTGGTGTGCAATATAATCACTTTTTTTCCCTGATACTAAAACTGTGCATGCAAAGTGATGCAATTGACCATTTTTTTGCACTTTGGCATTTATAAATATTTATATGTATTTAAAGATTAAGAATATGTGTGTGTATACATATATATTAAGGAAACAGCTCAGTTTTGTAAACATGAATGTTACTTTCCTTTGAGAGACTTCGTATAGTGTTAACACTACTGCAGCTTACATAGACAATTTATGAACTATGACTAAAATAAATGGTGGTCAACATAGATACAATCTGTAATCTTAACTGCTCACCTGAAAAAGAAAGGGATCTTTGGCTGTCAATAGTTACTTGACCAGAAACTTGTTGAACATCTGAACACTGAGTAGCTGAATGGCATTGCAGAAATGGAGTATGTTTTAAACAGTTCATTTCATCTGTGCTCATATAATTTTTCCTCAAAAAAGCCTTAGAAAGAGAAGCTTGGCATTTTGCAATCTGGGTAATCAGCCTGTAATTGTACTTTGAGGAAACACTGTGATACGACAAGTCTAGGTCTTTATGGAAAAAGACAAGAAACGAATGTCAAAATTAAGGCTTTGTCTGCATGGATCATACAAACTAAACTAGTCTTTGGACTGGAAACTACAGTTTGCAAACAGCCTTTGAAGTTTTGTAACATTTCCAGCAAGGGCTTGCATTTTCTTGTCAAAATAATGAAAAACTCAACCTTGACTAGAAATTAACTAGTTGGTTGGAGAGTTTCAAAAGCTGTTAGGAACCAGAGGGCTCTTGAGGTTTTGTCTTTTTTTACATCCTAACAGAGCATATGTGTTTATTCCAAATTAATGAAAAGAAAAAGAGCGATTCCATATGTTTAATTTTTCTTTCTTAAAGGAAGGACCTTAATTGCTAAATCGCTTTCCTTAAAATTATAATTTTATGAATGAAGTAAGATTTAGCTATTCCCAACACAGCTGACATGTGGAGTCTCCAAGGATGGGCTGGGTGAGCCTTTGTTGTCCCAGGGCCGTTTCAGCCCCAGGTGCAGACAGACCCTTGTGGGCAGCGTGGGTCAGCCTTGCAGCAGCACAGGGGGGTTGGGGTAAATGCTGAGCTGCATTTGTCTGCATGTTCTGCCTGGGAAATGGGGGTTCCAGCAGGGCTTGATGCTAAACCTAGTGAGACCATATACTGGGAACCAGATTCTTTCCTGCGATGCGTGTTGTGTCATTCCTGCTCAAAACTGGGTTTGATCCAGGGACACCTGCATCCAGATGCAGAATTTGGACTTGAGTTCTAGAATGAATCTAGTGATTTCTTTGCTTTTCCAGAGTGTCTTGAATTATTTTTTTAACGTGTTGAAATATGACAAAAAAGTGTATTCTGGCTCATTATTTTACATATTTTAGATTGTCTTTTACATGAGTGATGTTCTAAAAGCTTCTTGCGCAGGTTGTCAAATCAGTTTTGGTTTTTGCTCATTCTGCATGCTAAAATAATGTCTGGAGCTAAAATAATGTTTTAAGTAAGCCATCTTTTCTCATATTAGCTTTGGAGGAAGGTGGAGAGAGAACCATTGTTTCTGTTTGTGTTTTATAAAATGATTATTTTTGCAGCAAAAATGTCAGTTGTTGGATTTCAATCCCACAGTGTTGCTTTGTGGATATAAATTTCCTGGGTCCGCTATTTCAAACACATGTATAACAAGTCCAGTATAAAATTAAACTAATAAAATGCACTCTTCTACAATTTGTTATTGAAAACATGGCAAATCATTTCAGTCCAAGAATTCAAAACTAAATAGAGAAAATACATTTAACTATTTAAATTTATTCCTTGATGTTGCTGCTTATTTTTTTAAAAGGTGCTTGCAGTTTTGCACAAAAGAAATCAACTTTATTAATTGCTGGGTTTGAAGCACTTTAGGATTCTTCTAAATACAACCATATATGGTGTGAAAAGGAATGACAGAACATGCTTAATGTGTTTAAATTTTGGTTGTGGTCTTTGCTGTTCTGACAGATTTAATCAGCATTTTTCCTTAAACCTGTTTTCAGAGATCAGAAATTTTAGGGGGCTGAAATTTAACACGTGGTAAGAGATCATTTGAGAAACACCTTCTGAGTGGGTGACTTGCCAGGCAGTGTGATTAGGTGGCTGTCTCTGAGGTGGAGACACAGCCCTGGCTGTTGTGTAGCAAGGGCAGCTCCTGTGGGCACTGGGGTTCTTTGTTCAGAGACCCTGACTGCTGGCTGTGCTCAGGGACACTCCCTGCAGCAGGAGCTCTGCAGGGCTCCACATGCCACCCCCTGGCATCTCTGGGCTGTCCTTGAGCAGGTCCCTGTGTCTTTCCCCAGCTGGGCAGGAGCTCAGCACTCCCCAGGCTCCTGAGGGTATCAAAGGCAGAGGAGGAAGGAGTCAGGTACGAAGAGCCTTTGATGCTGGCTGCCTGAAGCAGAGATGGTGTTTGTGGCTGATCACAGAGCTCCTTCTACCCTGAGCATGTGCTGTTGTCTTGTCTCCTAATGGGGAAAAGCTTTTTTTGAAAACCCAAGTGTGTCACAAGCTTTTCTATGAATTCAGATGCTTAAATTGGTGCTAATTTTTTAAAAGAAAATGTAACAGATGGTTAGCACTGTATTTGTCTGTTTTTGATACCTATATTTTCTTAACTTGGTAGCAAGCCAAACTTTATAAAATTACTAATGTGCATTTTCAGCTTCATCAGATTCCCAGGTTTTCCTAAAGTAAAGTGTTTAAACTTCCATGGTAGCTACTGCTTCTTTGGAGCCATTGCTTTCAGGTGTTTTATACACTAATCAAATGAACACAATTAGAACAGACAGCAATACCTAACTATCCCTTTCCTTAAATCACAACGTGGTTCCCCAGGTGGTTTTAGCAGTTTAGTGTGATCAAGATGCCTAATTAAGAGCAAATTTAGAGATACCTGTGTGCAGTTAACTCAGTACATTGAAGCCTTACCTGGTTAAGATAATTTATAAAGATTGTACAAATCTTCATCTATTTTAAAGAGGGAATAACAAGCAGAATAAGTAACTGTTTTTGTACAAATTAAATGTAAATTCCAGAAAATATATTATTTAATGTATTACAGAACACGGGCTATTAAAGAGTGTAATAGGCTCATTGAGTGATTAGTTATGAATTCCAGTTTTATCCAATGACTCAAAATAAACCCCCTCCAAATCGTAGTTCTTTGAGAATTTCTTTTGAATGCCTTCAAGTTTAACTCCCCTCAGAGTCCTTTGTTCGTTTGATCCTCTTTCCCACCTTCTGTTTACCAAATGTCATCAAAAGTAGCATCAAGCCCTATCACTTGTTACAGTGTTCTGGTTTTATGGCCTTAACATTAGTTATAGTCTGGTGTATAATTTCAGAAGAAAGATGTGCTTTGAAGTCTGACTATGGATACACGTGGCCTCTTCTGCCTATGGAATTAGGCTTTGATTGTCAGATCTCATTCTTGATGCTTGTGCAATAGGAACATATTCCTCTCAATGCAGTGGCTATTTTGTCTGATGCTGGACTTTGGTTTCAGGATGATTAGAAAGTTTTTTTTGGGTTTCTTTGTTTTAGTTTTGTATTTTTTAATGGACAGCAATCATGCTTCATTGGTTTTTTTGGACTGATACTCTTTAGGAAACGAGAATTTCATAAGGAAAACTGTCAATAACTAGTTCTGTAGGTCTAGTTAAAACCTTGTTCTGAAGCTTTTTGGTTGTTTGTTTTCTTTCCAAAAACATCATCGTAAAACAGTACTAAAGCCACTGTAAAATTACAAATAAATATGTATACATAAAAGATTTGTGAGTCTGTTTTATTTACTATATTTTTTCTTTCTTGGTTCTTCCTACATTGAAGTAGAATGTTTTATATAAGCAATGATATATGTTTGAGATTACTTCTTTCATAACATAAAGTTTCAGTTACCACTTCAGCTTCCAGTTAACTGACATGTAGGTGTTGGCATGAAAAATGAATGAAAAAAACTGGAAGAAATTGATTGGAACAGCTTTTTCCTGAACAACTGGATTGTTTGGATATTTTAACACTTGCTTTTGCACTTGGTTTTACTATCAAGCGTGTTTTGAAATTTATTGGGGGGGTTTTGTTGTTGTTGTTTAAATGGCAGAAGCTTGAAAAAAATAGTTCCACTGTGCTTCTTTTGAGGATGATGTGAGTATTTTTGCAGACATTGATGAGGTTTCCAGGCATCTTGCAGAGCTGTCTGCTCTGACTCCAGGGAATGGGAAGTAAAACTGAACTGCTGCTTTGATCTACTGGATTTAATGAAGGGTTTCTGATATTAAAGGGAGGATTAACAGCTGCCTTCCCAGCTCCAGGGCGAGGGCTCTCAGCCAGCTTTTGCTGTTGTGAAAGCTTCACCTGGGACAGTTTGAAATTACTTTTACAGCAATGTTTCTTTCTGGTGTGGAGAATGTGGAAGTTTTACCTCTTCTCTACAAGGCTTTGCAACAGAGTATCTGGATAAAGCAGGGATGCCCAGTACATCCCAAGTATTATAATCCCCGTATTAGATGATGGGATGTTTTTCAAGTTGCTGTTTGAGTTACAAGAAGATCTAATCCATTAAATACACACCAACAGCAACAAAAAAATAAAGCAGAATGATGGTGTGTGAGCAGGGAAGTGCTTTGCAAAGCATTACCCAAGAACATTCCTCACTTTTGCAATACCTTTTCTTTATATTTCCTGCAACTTCTTGATGCTGTTTTTACATCATTTTTACATTAGGACAGTTTTTGAAAAGTAAGGAGGGAGTGCTGTGATTAAACAAGATTCAAGTATTTTTTGAGGAAAGTGGGACTTCAGAAGCTGATTTTTCTTATACTAATGAGGTCTAAAAAGAGAGTAGAAAAAAGTCAAATACAAGTGCTGGAATTCAAATGAAAAACCTGCTCCTTTGTGATTGCTTGGTGTGAAGGTGGCAATGGAACAGGCTCTTGGTCAGCCATGCACTCACATGAGTGTGTGGAAGGGGGTGGCCTGGAGGCACTTGGGAATGAAGGGTTGCAATGCTGCCCAGAGCTTGGAACAGAGCAGGGCTGACTTCTTCCATGACCCTTGTGGGGTAAATCTCTGGGGTTTTGAGTCATTCATATTTGATCTTAAAACAATCTGCTTGCTCTTCTCTGGGGAAGAAGAAAAGCATCTGTGTGGTTCCTGCTGACACACCATCGGCTGCTTTGGTGACACTCAGCTCTCAGGTAGGTGGCCACTCTTACATTTAATCTGTCTGGAAGAGCAAATAACAAACCACATGTTTTTATCATCAAAAGTACAGTTTTAAGCTGGTACAGGTTTAAGTAACATGGTGTTTGTTTATGTGAAATATGAAAAAAACGTAACGAATGTTACATGAAACATTTGTTTCGTGGGTTAAAAGAACAGTGGTTATTTTGTTGATACTTAACTGTGTGTCATAAATGCTGTATCAAGGTAGTTACTGTATCTCTTAAGACTAATGTGTTCTTATGGGAGTGCTGTAGGGAGGCTGATTGTAATCCAGAGGAGCAAATGGCTTTCTAAGAGACCTCCTCGTTCTCCATGAGTGAAGAATATCCCTTCAGTGGGAGGGACAGCAGCTCTATCCCAGGCACAGGCAGGTGGGAGCTCCAGGGAGGTTCAGTGCTGTCTCCTTGTTTCTGTGCTTGTCTGTACCTTAAACAGCTGCTTCGGTGTCCAGGTAGGAGCCCAGCTCTCTCCTGAAGGGCACCCCTAGGATGGCTGCTAAAACACTCCTGCAGGTGTGACACCCTGAGATTAAAACCACTTGAGCATTTAGAGCATTCACTCAAGGCCACCCAAAAAATCCCCGAGTGCTGCCCCAGTGCACTGTCAGGCTGGCTTGGCAGGGGTAGTGCCGAGAGTCCCAAAGACTTTTCCCGTGGTATGAGAAAGTGTCCCTGACATTAGCAGGGTCGTACAGAGCTCCTGGGGATCCCGTGGTGTTTGTAACAACTGCTCACTACATAATGACAGCCAAGGCTTTCTGTTGGGTTTCCTGTTTCCCCTCAGCAGCAGCATGTGCTGAGCCTAGCACTGGCCTTTCTCCCTGGCTTAGCTCCATTTCCAAGGGACACACTCCTGTTTATTTCCACCCGTGCATTTCCCCAGAGCTTCCAAAGAACTCTTCCATTTCTTTCTGAGAAATTTCATTTCTGAGTGTTTCATTTCTTCTCTCTGCATTTCTCATCCCCATCTCCCCCAGCCTGTACCACTTACGCTGCTGTCCCAGTTTCCAAAGCATCCCCTGAAACTCCAACTGCAGTGCTCTGTTCTGCTCCAGGCTGGTAGAAACACAGATACTGTAAAGCACAAGATTAATTTTCCCCTTAGAAAAGCTCTAGTCTTTTAAAGTTAGCCTTTTTAAACATATGTTCCCATAAATACAAGTATTGGCACCCCCAATACGTTTCCAGTCTTTGGTGTTATATATTAAAAGCTGCAATTTTTAGTTATCCTAATTTATAATAAGTATAAATAACCATATGGCCAAAGGAGTCAGTTTGTGGGTTGATTGGTTTTTTTAGGGTTTTGTTTTTGTAGCAGAATACTACAGTAGTGTAACAGCAAATGGCAATGCAACATATTTTAGGAGACACTGGTGATTCTGCTTAAATTGCAGTTCCCTTGTACTGCAGGGGAAAATAGAAGGATCCAGCAAAAACATTAAAAAACCCAACTAAAATCCTACAAACAGTTCCTTGAGTAAGAAGAAATTGAGGAATACTTCAAGAAATTAAAGATTAAATGGATCTTTTTCTTTACACAAGGCAAAGTGTAATTTGACATTACCCACTTGCCATCTGTTGAAATGGAGCATGTTGAGGTATTTTCTGTTTTATGTCAATTTGCGTGACATACTTGTAACTTTTAACTAATTAACAATGTTATATTTAAAACATCCCTTCCTTTTAACTACACAATAGCAGAGCAGCACACTTTGGAAAGTGAAGCCTGGAAATGTTGCTGCCTTTTGGCTTTGATAACAAGCTATGGGTAAATCTCCATTCAATTACTAATCTTAGAAATTGGGAAAATACTAATAAACACTTTCCTCAGAGCTGTTAAAATTCATGACTTGCAATTTGTAAAGAATAATGACTTACTGCTAATGCTGCTGAGCAGCCTGCACATTATTCCCTGGAGAAATGCTTGATATTGGATTAAGGCAAAAAGGGAAAATACACAATAGACCAGAAGCTTTTCAAGAGCTCTGTGGAGCCTTGCAAAAAATCTTTTAGATGCTCTGGAGCTCCTCAAGCACCTTACATGAAAATGAGTTTGGATGACTCTGAATAATTACCTACCTAATCCTGTGATGCTGGGTCCTGGTGCTGTTCCCAGTGGTGTCGGGAGGCACTGACTGCAGCAGCAGCCCCACACCCTGCTCCTGCTTACATACAGTGGGAAGGGATGCCTTCCCTGAAGCCTCATGGTATTTCAAATCCTTTCCCTTGCAATTAGAGATTCATACCCAGCCCTTTGGCCATCAGCCTCCTCAGAGCTGCCAGGTGGTGCTGTGAGGGTTTGCTGGCAAGTCCCCAGGGCAAGCGAAGCTGTCCCTGCCATCCCTGGGACCTGTCCTGTCTTTTTCTGACCCCACAAAACGTGACTTAGAGCCGTCTTGGTTTCTTGGGAGTCTTCTGGCCAGGCAAGTTTAGTTAGATATCTTGAGAGTTTTCCTCAGTTGTGCTCCTCAGGAGGAGCCTGTGAGCTGCCCAGCCTGCTGTCCCTGGCCATCCAGCACTGTCACCTGCTCAGTGCCTCTTCTGCTCTAGAGGGGACCTTGTTTGTGTGTGTGCCTTGCTCTGCCTTGCCACAGGTCCTGAGAGTTTTCTTCCTCCCCACAGCTGTTTGGGCTTTTCAGTTCTTGGAAAGGGTCCATTTTGCTGGAGCTGGGATCTCATTTCAGCCTCCAGCTTTGCTTTTTGTGCACACAGGTTGAGGGCTGGAGCTGCCGTACCCGTCTGCTGCCCACTCCCATTGTCACCATGGCTGGTTTATTGTCATCTCCAGGAGCCGCTGCTGCTTTCCTACCCCAGCTCTGTTTGCTGTAGCTTGTCTGACACCTGCAGGTGGCCCGTTTGAGAGCTGAGCACCCTTAAATGGTTCAATTCCCTGGCTGGGAGGGGAATTCTGCAGCGCTGTCCCAGTGCCAGGGCTGCACAGGGGAGCGGGGAACCCCCTTTGCAGGCATCAGGAACATAGCTCCTTGCATTCCCCTTCCCACACTTCAGGAGAGAGACCTGTAACATGTGTTATGGCTGTATATCCAGCTGGTGAGGCTTGAGAAAAACTGCATGGATGTGAACTGGCTCATGCTGCCCTTCCCTGGAGCATCCACTGTGCCGGCTTCAGAGCGAGCAAATCGCAGCGGTGCAGCAAGGGAGGCGACTCCTCTGGTCACGATGCTTCAAGGACAAGAAGCTGGAGGTTAAGGAAAAATAGGCCACATCAGCGATATTTCAATTCCTCTTGGAAAAACTTTGATGTGAATAGATACAGAGTGTTTATTTTAGCTGCCTGTTCTCACAAGAGAATCAAGCACAGCACGAAAATAACTCAGTTATAACTAAAGAGCAACCCTTGCAGTTTAAATGCATGTCTCAGAAATAATAGAGACTGTTTAAAATAATCTGGAAACATGTTTCCTTTCCCTCATCCCCACACGTTCAGTCCCATGATACAAGAAATGAAAATGAGCTGTTACAAGTGCTGCTGTGTTTCTTGTAAGTGTTTTACAGGTCTGTCTCTGAAAACCTCTTTCCCTCTGCCCACCTGACAAAGCTGGGATGTGTTCCTGACAGAAACTGGGTCTGGGAGGTTATTGAGATGCTTTCCTCCCTTAACCTGCACTCCCTTCAGCAGGAAGAGTCCTTAGAAATGAGCAGGCATGTGAGTGTTTTGGGAATCTAAAGAAGGCCTGGGTGTAATATGTAAAAGCCAAGTAAGGAAGGCTTTAGCTGTCTGAGTGGGAAGGTGCTGTACTGGAGGAAGGTGGGGAGGAATACACTAATTTGATTTTGCAGAAGTGAAATAATAAACTGGTTTAAATTCCACCATCAACTACCCTTCCCCACCCAATGCTGCAGTTGCTGCAACCCAAACTTTTCCTCCAAAAAAAAGATCTTCCTGGAGTATTAATGGCAGTGCTTTACAGCAGTTCTGTGCCTATTAATAAGCTGACAGATGGCTGTAGTTTCTGATGAACCGGCTTTGGTTTCATTGATTAATCTGTTTTCCCCCTGCCCCAAAGGACAGGCACAGCTGTGCTGACCAGCAGCTGCACTTGCACAGACCTGATTTGCACAGGCACATCTGCCTGCCTGGTGAGGAGGCCGTGGGGAGGCTGGGAGGGAGTTGTCCTGGCATCTCTGCTGAGGCACGATGGAGAAGCAGGGCAGCCAAGGGTCTCCCTTTGAGAGCTGAGGCACCGGGAGGAGCCTGACCCCCATTCCAGTCACACTGTTAAAACAACACGACGTGGGTGAAATCAGGGAGTTCAACAGGAAATTCAGAGCTGACCACTGGCTTTGGTCCCCAAGCCTGTGTTTTACTGGAACTGATTCACATGGGGAGAGCCACTGGAGGCAGCAGGTTTGCAGCACATGGGGCTGGGACTTGGGGACAAGCAGCCCTTAGTCCTGTGCCTCTTTTATGGGGTGGCTGCCAAGCTCCAGGTTAGGAACTCAGAGCACCCCAGAGCAGCATCAGTGGGTGTCACAGCTGGAATCTCATATACTCTGTGCTTCCTCTTCCAAATGTGATCTTGATGAGGCACAGCACTATATAATGTTGATTTCCTCCCCCACACCCCTCTGGATTTACATTTATTCGTATGCCATGTTCTCCTTTCACCTTCCCTATGGCTTCTCCAAGAAGATTGCTATTAGTTTCCTGACAATGTAAAGGTCAGCAATGAAAAGGGCTGTGTTTTGGGGGTTTTTTGCCCTGAGGCAGAAGAAGAGCTCTGTTCCAGACTCTCAGCTTGCAGAGAGCTGGGATGTTTTGAAAAATTGTTTCTTATTTTGGACTGACTTGGGATGGAGCTTGTGAATCTCTGCTATGACCTCTCCCTGGAGCGCAGAGATGCTGCCATGTGTGGTTAAAATGTAACATGCTTGAAATAGTTCCTTCAGGCGAGCTGTGGGACTCAGCCTCCCTCGGCTCTGGTCCTGTGCCAGCTGTCTGTTCCCCTGGAATCGCCTCTAAGCTCTGGAAGAGAGACCAGAGTCCCCTCACTGTGCCTTTGTGTGGTGTTGTTTGCACTGCAGACAGATGGATGGTGACTGTTCCAAAAGGGATTTTGATCAGCCCAGGAACTGTGCATGTTTGAGGTCACTGTCCAGACAAAAGCTCACAACTTCCTTCACAGAAAAACTGATGACAGAGTTAGACAGTCACAGGATGGCTGGGAATGGAAAGTACTTCAAAGATGTTCCAGTTTCAACCCCTGCCATGGGCAGAGACACCTTCCAATATCCCAGCTTGGTCCAAGCTTGGTTCAACCCAGCTTTAAACACTTCCAGGGATGTGGCAGCCACAGCTTCTCTGGGCAACCTGTGCCAGGGCCTCACCAGCCTCACAAGGAAGAATTTCTTCCTGATAGGTAAAATCCACCCACCCTTTGCCAATTTGAAGCCATTCCCTCTGGTCCATCACCACCTGCCATTGTCTGAGTCCCTCTCAGCTACACCATTGGGCTGCTGTAAACTGGCTTAATCAGCACTTTCTCATCTTCAGCCTGGGGCTAGAGCTGAGCTCAGCTGCCAGCAAGAGAGAAAGCAGAGAGATCTACACACAGCTGGCAGGGCACCTCCTTGTGCCAGGCTCAGCTCTTCCAGTTAGTTAAAGTAGCCACGGGGTTTGTGTAGGTAGCCAAGAGCTGCTCAAAATGCACTTCCAGGTGTGCACTGGAGTGGCTGGGCTCAGCATGACCCGAACCCATCACTGTGCTCCCAAATCACCCTGCTCTCCATCAGCCCCTTGTGCAGCTGGGCTGGAGAACATGTCCTGGGATGGGGAAATGCTGCTGCCCTCTTCTGCAGGATGCAGTCAGAGCTGTGTGTGGAATGAATGACTTTAATGCTCTCTTGGTTTGCCATTAATGAATTGAAAGTTTTGTTCTTGCTAGGGTTTTTTTCAGCCTGGACTTCCATGAAGTTGGAATAATGAATGTCATAGTCTCACCTCTTGTTTTCCTCTTGCAGCTGAATTAAAAATAAAAACATTTTCCTGTGCTTTTTGTTTTTCTCAAATCCCACTTGGGTTTTGACTCTGAACAAACTATTTATTGTGCTAAATATGGTGAATAAAGGGAAACAAAAAATGTTCTCTGGGCACCTGCAGAAAGAGAACCAGGATGGACTAGCCCTGGCTGGGACAGGCTCTGGACCCAGGCACCTGCCCATGGCCTGAGTCTGGCCTCTCTTAAACTCCTGGCAGCAATCTCACATTGCTTGATAACAATCTTTTTACAAAAATAAATAGAAACAAAATAATAAATAACAAAAGTTCAGAACTCCATTTTGAAATCTGATTACAGTTTTAAATCTTAGTTTGCCTTTTTAAGATGCAAGTTCTTATACAAAGGTGCTGCCACATTCCAGCAGAGGAGGAACAGGTGTGTGTGGCTCGATGCCACAAGGACTTGAGCTTTTTAAGCTTTGGGGCTTGTCAGGAATATTGGCTATTGCCCGTCTGCACAACATAATGCTTTTGTGCATAAATAAAGATCTAGGGCTGCAGCAAGACAGCATCACAGAAAACGAGGGTGCTTGCCTTTGAGGCAGCTGGAAGCTGCTTGAAAAATAAAGCTGCAGTCCCCTTCCTGTGACCCCAGCACAGAGCCGGGAGCGCGTTCTGGCTGCTCTGGTGGTTGCCGGCTGGAGCTGCAGGAGCCCCCCGCTCATCGCGCCCCGCTGCCGGCTCCGTGCGCGGCTGCCGGGAATCCGGAGCACTGCCCGCTGCGCCGGCTCTCGCCTTTACGGGACGTGTGCCAAGGGGCAAAACACCTTTTTTCTCTCCTCCCCGGAGAAGAGCGGCGCTCAGCCCATCTCCCGCTGGATGTCACGGCTGGGGCTGGGCTGGGGCTGCTGGCGCTGTCAGAGCCAAAGCGCCCGCAGGGGAAAAATCCCACCCTTTTTTCAAGCTCTATGACAGTTTGTAACCAACATCTTATAAAAACAAGCCATAAAATTATTTGCATTGCTTAAAAAGGGGGCAAAAAGGCAGGTGTCGGGAAATATTTGAATAATCCCCGGCTCCCGGCAGGAGGGGGCACTGTGTACTTGGCTATTCCGAGGGATGCGCGGTTGGGATGAGGTATTTTAGGGGGAGCTGGGCAGGGCAGGCACGGCGCTGCCCCGTGCCGAGGACAGAAGCTCCGAGGACAAAGCTCCTGAGTGCGGAGCTGCTCCTGCTCCTCTTCCCACAGCACGTTGGTTTGGGTTAAAATCCTTCTTTGTACCTGATGCTGGGTGGGAGGGAGAGGGGCTGCTGAGGGAATGGGCTGGGATGGAGGCAAAGCCAGCATGGGAGGTGGGAAACAAGGCTTCGTCATAGGCAGCATCTGCATCGCTCTGCAGCGAAAGCATCCTCACCAAATATATGCAAATACCTTTAATGTGAGATGCTTCTCTCCCTCAGCAACCGTATTTGGTCTCATAACCATAATTTACCTGTTTGCTTTAACGTAGGGCTTCCATCTGGGGGAAAAGGAGTTTCACTGGAAACGTGTATTCAAATTAAGTCTTTTATCCTTTGTTTTCTTCTGTAAAATAACTCCTGTTGTGTTTAATGCCGGAAAATTGCTTGGAAGGAACCCTCCCAAACTGCCTGTCTCATGGACTTGGCTTTTAATGGAGGCATTTTTGATGCAATTCCTTACTTTAGTTTTATTTTAGCTCTACAGATCTGCAAGGAAGGATTTCAGATGTTGGGTTTGTTCAGCACTAAAGCCCGAGACTTTCTTGTGCTCTGAGAATGACCCTCAAACCCTCTCAGGGAACAGCCTGTTTAGTCCAGCATTTGTGTTTCTGGTAAACACTAATGGGAGCTGCTGGTGTTCAGGCTGTCATTCAGTTTTAAGGATTTTATTTCCCTTTCAGGTTCTTCCCAAGGCATGTTTCCATGCGGGACTTTTGTCTTTGCATAAGGACTAGGCTTTGACTTTAAAATAGGGAAAATGCTGAGAGCTCCTGCGATCCCTCTGGAAATGATCACTGAAACAAATGCCTGCTGCTCGGCTTGAAGCGAGCTGTCGTGTTTAGCTGCATTTTGGATGGTGTCTATAAACACAGCAGCTGTCTGCATGCAAACGGGTCTTTCCAGCAGTGCATAATATGAAAAGAATCTTATTACCAGTTAAAAAAAAAAAAAAAAAAAAAAAAAAAAAAAAGAAAGAAAGAAAGAAAAAGCAAGAAAGACTCAAAGAGCTCATATGAGGCCAGCTTCCTATCAGCTCCAACAGCAGTCTAGACATCTCAGAGAGTCATCAGACTAATGCGATGTGTGTGAGGCATTTACAGCTCTGCGTGCCTTAAAGACAGCTGGGAAAAGGGAGCTTTCCTCCAGGGATGGGCACAGCTCCTCAGGGCTCCTGCTGCCCCCTGCCCCAGTCCTCACCCATTGCTCTCTCCGGGTCGGGGTGCCGGGGGTCACCCCTTCAAAGATGCACAGCGTGTGGTGATGATTTTCTTTTAGTGTCATTAACCTCGCTGGCGCTTTGCTCAAACCTCTCGGGGTTCTACAAAGGCTCCTGGGCGGGGCTGTGCTCACTTGATCTCGGCTGAGCCCGGTGGCCCTGGGAAGGGCTGAGGCTGTGGGAGCTGCAGGGACCCTGTCAGGAGGTCGGACACCTCCACTGTTCCCTGCCCTTCCCTCAGGGTGGGGAAGGAACAAAGCCAAGGTCTGACCCTACTCCCAACACCTTCCCCAGCCAAAAGCTGCTCTTCCACCTGCTCCAAAAACTGCTGTGCTGGGATAACCCAAGATGGGGCAGCTGGTTCTGCAAGGGACCATTTCTGAGTCAAGTGTCCCCACCACCTCCTGAGCTAGGCTGCTCTTTGGGGCAAGAATAAACCATCTCCCAGTTGCAGGATTTAATTTGTAAAACATAACAAAATTTGGGGAAAGAACCCCAATGCCTTGCTCTTCAGCAATTAATTTACTTACTTGAGTGCAAAGCCAGGGATCTAAGTGGGTTTTCTGTCATCCCTTGTGACCAGCTGAGCTGTGGGCGATGGATGCCACAGGGAAAACTTGGCTCTGCCTGCACGGAGGAGGTTCCCAAAAAAGAAATACCAAAACACCAGAGGAAAGACTGCTTTCATGATAACTTCTGGCCCATTCAGAGGGAGAAAATGTCAGGAATTTCCCAAGAATATCTGTAGTCTTTGACTCTCCAGCTGAACTCTAGAGCTGTCTGGGATGGAGGAGCACCAGAGACTGCAGGTGTCCTGCCTCTCCTCCAACACCCAGACCTGGCATTTCTCACAGGGCTCTTCTTTTAACAAGATTCAACAAAATTTATTTGGTGCTTCTGGATTTTTAGTCTTCTGGTTTATGTTGACAGGAGCGTGTTGGGCTGGATACACGGCTTTATTATTTGCAGGTTACAGGGGAAAAAGGAGCAAGAAAATGGGGAGGCTTATGGAAAACTAGCAGTTCTTTGCGATCATTTTTGGAAAATACAGCACAAAATTAGTCCCAAGCAGAGGTACTGAAGAAAGAGGGAAGGAAAGAGATATGTCACTTAACGTGTTATTTTTCCTAGGCAAAGCAAAGCAGGTAGCAGAAAACAGCAGAAGGAATAAATCCATGTTCTTATTTAAACTGGTAAATAAAATGCATATTAAAAATGCAGTGACTGGTCACTTTAGGGGGCTTAAAATTATGGCCCCAAAAAGCCCCTACAACTTACTGGTTTGAAGGTACATGGCTGAAAGTGGTTCCTCTGTAATCACTCCCTGGAAACATGACTTTGCTCTTCTCTGCACCCAGTGCTGGGGCTTTGTGCTTTATTGCAGATTTAAAATCTCCCCTCAGCTTGGGACCCTGCCTGCAGGGTCGGGGATGCTGAGGAGGGGTCAGTGCCATCCTCTCACCTGCTCCCCTGTCCATGGAGGGGTTTCATGGCTGGAGGGGAGCATGAGGAACCAGGGGTGCCGGTTCAGTCCAGACGAGGGAAAAATTTTGGTGAGAATAAAGATGAAGAGTGAGTGAGCCCTGTCCTGCTCTGGTGCTGCCAGGGAGGAAGGGGTTGAGGCACGGCCAGCACTGCAGAGCCAGCCTGGCCCAGCACAGGGAACAGAGAGAGACAGCAGCATATTAAACCCTCTGATTCAATCATTTTTTCCTAAATGTCACTTGGAGAGAGTGGTCGTAATGTTGAGTCATTACCAGCCATTTGCATGTACAATAACAACAGGGAAAAAGATAAAAAAATCAATACCCGGATCAATGGAGAGCTCCCTGCTCTGGGTCTTTTGCCTGGAGCTTATCATTAGCAGACACTCACAGAGCAGAGTACTATTAATTAGAGGAAGCATTTGCAGTCCGTGGGAAATGACTGGCAGGTGGAAAATCCTTGGATTTTTTAACTGAGTTTCTGGAGGTGGATTTGTTTTCCATTTCACCCTGGACTCCTCAATGTCCTGAGTGAAGCATCTCCTTCCCACCTGTGTTTCAAAGAAAGAGTTCTCTCTCCTGGAATTATGGCAAAGGATAACTTTCCAAAACATGTGAGCAAAAGTCAGAGACAGCTCTGCTTGAGCTTAACCCCTCTCAAATCACTGGGCAATGAGCCTCTGGTCCTCCTCTTTTTCACCCCTTCCCCCAGCACTGCACACAGCCTGGTGTAGCACATAAATAACAAACATTTCTGTTGCTTTTGCAACAGCAGCTGATGGATTTCCAGGAGAGGGGGCTCTGGGCAGGCAGAGCATTCTCCAGGTGCTGCTGGAAGCCTCAGCCCTGGGCTGAGCAGGACCAGGGCCAGGGGGATAAAGGGAGCACCAACCTTGGCTTCCAGGCAATTTGAGTAACTTGCATTGAGCCCCCAGGAAAAAGCCTCTCCCCCTGAGCCCCAGGAAAAAGCCTCTCCCCCCAGCTGTGCCCAGGCTGTGGCATCCTGCCATCCCCAGCTCATGGCACCATCCGAGGAGGGTTGGTGCTGTGGCCTTTGGCTGCTCCTCCCTGGCCACTGGAAATTGCTCTGTGCCAAAATTCAGCTCCAGAGCCCCCAGCCCCCAGCAAAGAGCAGTTCTAGATCGGCAGCAAGGAAAGCACACAATTAACTGCAAAAATTCCAATTTGCTCATTTTTGACAGTTCTGCGAGCTAAAATGAAGACAAAATGCAGCAATGTGTTTAGGGCCAGCTGTGTCATGGCCGAGGTGAAGCTGTGCCAGGGTAGGGACTGCTCTTGGCTTTGTGCTGGGCAGAATCCTCTGGATCTCAGGCTGAGGCTGAGGACCTCAGCAAGATTTATTTTTTCATAGCATTTTGGGGGAGTTACAGCAACTTTAAGTGTGTAAGAGTGTACACAATCCTGCCTGGACTGGCTGGGCTGTGAGCCTGGCTCTTGGCACTCTGCTTTATTGCCTGTGGTTGTGCATTTACTTTAATTAAGAAACAAATGCTGAAACCACATTCAAGATACTCTTCCTCCTCTGCATCATGGTTAAGCTGATCTCAGACAACCTCTATAAGGTGGCTTTGTATTTTGGTTTTGTTTTTTTTTTACTTGCTATTACTACCATGAAAGCATTTCTAGGCTCCAGGGAAGATGGGGAAAAAAAAATCTCTTTAAAAACAGCAATTATTCTTAGTAAAATATTCTAAATAATTCATTGCTTACTGGCTGTAGTGCACTATTAAATGCCTTTTAGCTACTAGTATAAACTCTTAAAGCCCTGGCTCAAAGCCAAGCTCAGGTTAATGGTACAGTGATTTCTGTAGGAAGCTCCATGTGTGCCATGGAGCAGCTCCTGCAAGAGCCCCACAGAGCTGGACACAGAGAGGTCTGGGTGGGCAGGTGCCTGTGTCACTGCACTTGGTTTTAGCCACATCCTCAGGATTTCTGCACCTAGGGAGTCTCCTCATTCTCACCCAGCTCTGGGGAAGCTGGGTGGACAGTGTTCCGTGTTGGTGGAATGCTCTTCCAACAGAAACCCAGGGGATTTAGGAACATGACAACTGCCTGTAAATGGAAGAAAGGGCCACAGGTGTGAAGCCAGCAGTGGCTCAGTTCACCTGCCTCTCCAGCAGCCTGTTCCCACCCATGCCCACTGGGATAAAGGAGGCTCCTCGGCAGGCTGGGCTCAGTGCTGTGCCCATCAGTGTACTCTGAGGGTATTTCTTCTTTTATTTATCCTATGCCTGCCCACCTCTGTCATGTATTTATTTCTGTTTGGGTCAATCCCAACTCAACACTTCAGCCCATAAATCTGATCTGGATGAGTCCTTACTTGTCTGACAAAAACTTTGCCTCAACACTGGTAAAAAACTGTGTAAGAGGGCTCACCTGGGCACAGCATTAGACCCAAGGCATCTGCCTCCAGCTCATCTCTGAGCATCACTTTTGGGGGCAGCTATAAAGAAAAGGCTGAAAGACACTGAAGCATGAAGATTTAAATTTACATTTCCTATATAAAGCTTTTTTTTAGTTGCCCATTAGCAGGTATTAGCATCTCTTTGCATGCTTATCATCTGGGTGAAAAGGAAAAGCTATGACATGGCTCACCAGGTACATCAGATTTCAATGCCATTTTCATCAGCAATTCAAGCAGTGCAGTCCGTAGGGTGGGACATTTTTCCAGGGAAAATGGCTGGATGGAATGGAAATGGAAACCAATTAAAGGTTTTCTGGTTTCATTTCAGTTTAATGATGAATATTGCAGAGTTTCAGTGGGCGTTGAACTGTTTATTTTGTCATTTCAAGTGAAAATAATTCAATTAATGATTTAAACCTTACGGCTCTTTGCAGAGCTGATCCAGGTTAGTTTCCAGGAAAGAGTGATTTGTTGCTAGACCTGACAAACACCCATCTCAGCTGCTGGCCCTCGCCCAGACACTGCTCACCCCATGGCACTGGGATCCCTTCCCTCAGACCAGCCACAGACTGGGATTTGCAGGGTTTGGCTCAGGGTGCCGTTTGGGAGCCAGCAGACACCACCTGAGTTCTGTTCCTCCAAAGATCTCCAAGTATTTCACAAATGGTGACCTTCACTTTATCTCTTGGAGGTAGGTAAATAGTAATATACTAATTTTACAGATGGCTAAACAGCGTAGAGAGTTTAAATGATCTGGCCAAGGTCAGAGCAGCCAGCAGTGGGGCTGGGAGGAGATCCAGTCCTGCTAAATCCCATCACCTCCTCCCACAGCTCTGAGCAGGCCCTGCCTTTCACAGAGTTCAGTGGCATGGGGTTGAATTTAAATGGATCTCAATTTCATTTACAGCAAACTCCAGGATATAAACTGGGGGTTTCAGAGCAAATCTTTTATCTGGGCATTTTTTAAGGACTGTGTCATTTAAAATTGCACTTGGCAGAAATTAGGCTCTTAGAAATCAGAAAATAAGCTGCCTCCTGAATGACAGCTCTGAGGGAATGGGCGAGTTAAGGGATTAATTTGTTTGATTAAATCTTTAAAGAGTTTACTGAGAGTGCAGACAGGCCTGCAGATTATAGCACGGGCGCAGTGGTGGGCAGAGGAGTTATTTAGATAGAGCCCACGTGCTATCTTTCATTTTTCTCAGTCTGTAATCACTTATAAGTAAAATAAAATCAAAACCACGACTGAAGCTGCAGAATTAGTTACCGTGCTATTTTTGCTCCTCCAGGATAATAAAATAGTGTGAATGACTGATGGCAACAGAGCTTCCTTCAGCCACCAGCACCCTGGCACGAGAGCTCCAGGGGGAAATCAGTGCCACAGCCCAGATGGGCTTTTGGTAAAATCCTTTTTACTTTCCCAAACATTAAAGCAACCGCTGAAAGAGCACGTTCGGCGTAGGAACAGGCTGAAGACACTGAAGTTTTTGATCATAGTAATGAGCTGTTTTCATTAGGGCTGAGAGGCTGGAATGCCCCATTTGTCTCCAGGTTTTGCTGAGCCCCCAGGAAGCTCTGCTGGAGCAGCTTCCGAGAAGGGGTGGCCGTGTCACTGCCATCGGAAACATGAGCACATTTATTTAAGCCAACAGTAATTAAGGGAGTGTCTTTCTTATTTTTTTTTTTTTTTAATATGCAATGCAGCAGGAGCTCAGCAACACAGGTTTTTACTTTATTTAATGACTGAATGCAGCAGCTCCCTGCCAGCCCTGGGGCTGTGAGGCAGTGGCTGTGGCAGAGCAGCAGCTGAAGGAGCTGGTTATTGATTGAACCTTCTTCCCAGGACTAGGAGGCTTTTCACAAGACACTGACCAAGGGGTAAGGTGCTGCTAAGCAGGGACACCTTCCCTCAACCAGCACTTCATGAGACACATTAGGGACAGGCGAGGCTGGATCCTCTCTGCACCCTCTGGCCTAAAGGTGCTCTCAGCTGCTTTAATCACTTCAAGGCAAATAAATTCTTTGCCCAATTTGCCATTAGATGCCCAGTTTGCTACGATTAGAACTCCACCTCGTGGCCCTGGGGTGAGTATAAATAAGGGACAGCCCCTAAAATCTGATGTTTGTACTGTGGCTGGGGTTGGAGATGGGCTGAGTTTGTGATGTATGAATAAAGATTTTTTTGTCCTGATTGCAAGTTTTGAAGGGTGTGAAGCTGCTGAGTTGGACCCTTAAGCTGCCTAAAGGAAATTCCAGGTGAGAAAAATGGAGTTTTTCAACATAAGAAACTACAGAGGAGCTACAGGTATTTAAATGCCTCGCCAGGCACTTGGCAATCCCTGCTGGGTTTGTGAGAGGCTCCTGTGCGGGTGAGCATCTGCCCTGGGAGAATGATGGCTCAGGTGGGGGGGCCTGCAGTCCCCCGGGGTTGGTAGCTGTCGGGGTCCCGACAAGTCTTGGGACCCCAATTTGTTGTTTTAAGTCCTCACTTCTGCCCGTGCGTTCAAAGGATGAGACAACACCTCTCGGTCTTTTGTCTCAAGGCTGTTTATTGTTTCTTATCTATAAAATTTTCTTTCTGCCCAGCCCAGGTGTACTCAGCAGGACAGTCAGAGGCACTCTGCCTGCCCCCAGGGCGGTGTTATCTTTATATACAGAAAACTACGTGTGACATATTTACAATTATTCCCCAATACCCATCACCTAGGTTAGACAGTGAGCTTCTACTCCAAACCAATCCCAAAGTGCCAGCACCATCAGAGAAGATGGAGGTACAGAAGAAGAAGAAGAAAGGTTAGACACACCCAAATTCCTCCATCTTGTCCCCAAAAACCCCTATACAAAGAATCCTAAAATCTCCATTTACACCCTGTGATATACTAATCATTACACTATTCAAACTGCTGTGGCTTTCATCTCTTCGTGTAAAGGTGGCAATTTGCTCCAGGGTTCGTAATCGAACCCACTGGTGTTCTGGGCTGTGTGCCAGGGTCTCCGAGCCCCTTGGCAAGGATCTCGGCAGCTCTGGACTCCCAAAGGGATGTCCTGGGCTCCGACAGGTAGCCACCTGGTGAAACATTCGGAGTGGGATGCACACAGGCTGTGTCCCTGGGGACAGCTGTAAGGGGCGGTGTCCTCAGCAGCCCCAGTGTCCTGACAGGGCTCCCTGCCCCCAGGGAGAGCTGTTGGAGGGGTGCTAAACGACTGCAAGTGCCTGCTCTGAGGGGACAGGTGCCCGGCATGGGGGAAGGGCTGGCATATCCTGAAAGTTTGGGACCCTTCCCTAAAGCTTGAAGACACCATGGAGCCGAGGGGTTGGGTTCTTTTTGGAAACATCTGACACTGGAAAGGGTGGAAGTGGCGACATGATGCTATTGCTGCCACAGGCTTTCAGAAACCTTGGAAGGACTCTGCTGCAGGTGGCAGCTCAGAGACTCCCCCTGTGTGCTGGGGTCCATCAGTCCCTGCTGCTTTGTTCCCTGTGTCTGATTTATGAGGTGAGGCTTGGCTGGTGTTCCCCCATAGCCCTGTCCCTGCAGATGTGCTGTGTGCAAACCTGCTGGGCAGGGCTTGCTTGGTGGGGGTGATGTCTCCCAGCAAGGCTGGAGCATCACTGCACTATTGACAGAGCAGCTGATGGATGTGAGCATCACTCTTGCTTTTCATTTGCAATTAATGCTGGGTTTGTGCCTTGAACTCTTGTTTTTTTCAGATCTGTTCTGAACCATTAACCTGACAGCCAGTGAGTAGTAACCTTTATTTTGTTGTTTTCAAAACAATAGAAGTCCTTCTCTGGAAAATGAATGGATCAGGCTATTAAAATCCTGCAGGAGCACTGTGGTGAGGTGCTGAAAACCCAAGATCTTGCTCTTAATCCCCACTGAAGACAGCAGAGCTCTGCTGGCTTGTGTCAAGGCAACAGTCTGACCTACTGCTTAGGGTTTGCTCTGGGACAGGATGTAGCTGGGTTGGTGTTTGAGAAATTCCCACTTTCTTCATGCACTGATTACCTGGGGTACCATATTTAGTTAACAAATGGTGTGTACACTGTAAAATGGCAGATTTTCAACACAAGCCCTGTCCTGTAGGATTTCCCACATCTGATGATGTACAAGTCTTCTAGCTCAGTATGGGGTGAGAAGGAGCTGGGTAACAACACCTATAAACTTACACAGATCTGAAATTTCTAGTGAAAAATTTAAAAATTGAAAGCAAATTCCCACTTTCCTGTCAAAACAATGGTCGTAGGACAAATTCAGAACATCTCTCCTGAAGGATGGCTCTAATTTCACATGGTGTTACTCAGAACAAGATGAATCTTTGCAGCAAGTCTTTGCAGAGCAAAGAGTTCCTGTGCAGCAAATGGCCCTGAGCTGTAATTTAATTGCAGTTGATTTATTTTATTGTTATTATTCCAGAAGCAGTTTGGACTCCTGTGCTGTTCTGCTGTTAAATGCATAAGTAGGCAACAGTCTGGCAAGAACAGGCTTATGGTGCAAAAAGAAATGTCCTGGGGGCCTGAGTGTCTCTGGGATAAGGTTTAAACTCAGTTTCTTCATGAGTTCTCCCAGGCCCTTCCCTGAAGGAAGGGATGGGGCAGAGGAGCAGCAGGAAACATCCCACTGAGAGCATTGCTGCCATTCCATAGCTTTGGGTTGTAGGGAGAACTTGTGAAAGTTCTGGGTGACACAACCCAAAAATGCACCAGGTGAAGCAGGGAGGTAGAAACAAATACAAAGCTATAATGTTTTAGTTCTGTTGTAAAGGCTGATTCACTTGAAGAGAGAATGGTAGTTACAATATTTTATCCCTGTTTGCAGTGTTAACTACAGCCCCCCTCTGCTTTTCTTGTTACTGCAGCAGAAGTATTTAGCAAAGCATTAATCTTGCTTGTCAGTAATAACATGCAAATTAAACACCTGCTCTAGGAATCTGTAGTGCTTTGTTCCATTAGATGGTATTGACATGTCAGGTATTTGGACTTTAATTCAGAAAAATGGTGCCATTTTCATTTATCTCCCCTAATGAAGAATGAAGGTGTGCACTGATACACGGCTGCCCACAGCAATGCAGCTAAAAGTGAAAAACAATACTTAATATAGCCACTAAATTACATGTGACATCTCATTTAAAGATAAACAGCCTGAAGGCATATGTCCAAGTGGCATTGATGAAATTTTTAAATGTTCCTTTGAATTTTCATTTAACCACCAATTTGGTAGTGAAGGTGCTGTGCTGGCTGGGGATGTAACACATTGCTGCTTCAAATGTGAGCTGAAAGGAGAAGCAGGAGAGAAAACTGCAAGTCCTGAGGGACATGGGTATGGGTTGGCCCAGACATTCCCCTCCAGACACATGGGGAAATGGCAGCTGTGCCCATGAGATGGGTGGAAGCAGATTTTGTGCTGGGAGATGTCCAAGCTCCCCTGTCCCCCCCTGCACTGTGACACTGGTGCCAGAGCTGGGCACAGCACGGGGGCTTCAGGCTTGTAGGGCTGTGTGTGGCTGTGAATGAACCCTGCAGCTGTGAGCTGCCGAGCCCCCACTCTGTCACATCTGACCCCTTTTGCACACCTCATTCTTCAGCTTTCCATCTTTTTCTGGAAAAGTTCAGATGACATGGAAAAATGTGGATATGAGGGGGAATGGCTTTAAACTGAAGAAATTCTTCTCTGTGAGACTGGTGAGACACTGACACAGGTTGCCCAGAGGAGCTGCAAGTGCCTCATCCCTGGAAATGTTCAAGGCCAGGCTGGATGGGGCTTGGAGCAACCTGGTCTAGTGGAAGGTGTCCCTGCCCATGGCAGGGGGTCAGAACTGGATGATCTTTAAGGTCCCTCCCAGCCCAAATCATTCCATTATTCTGTTAAATGTTCCTTAGAAATTTAAACATGGAAAACAGGACTTATTTTCCATCTTAGCAGGGAAGCCTTCTATGAATTTGAAACATGTTCCTTGCTTAATCTAATTTTTTCCCCATCTAAATAATCCAAATTTGTCCACTCTTTTTCCCATGAGTTTGTCAGGCAGATTTTGTTTTCCTCTGGACCTGTTGAGATTGACTTTGCCGTATCCAGCCCAGCTAGTCACTGTAACTGTGCCAAGGTTCTTCCAGTGCAAAAGAGAAGGAGGATCTCTTTTGTAAGGTTGTGTTCTGGCAATGGAAAACTCACATTTTCAGCAGAGCTTCATCTGTGCCTTTGCTGTTGTGGGCAGTCTGGGCTATTGAGAAGCAAACCTTGTTTGTGTGTGCACTTGGGGCTTTCTGGGATCTGCCACAGCCTGTTCCTAGAGGCAGGCCCTGGGGCAAAGCATCTTGTGACAGAAACAAAGACTTCCAGAGGGAGTCCACAGTGCCATATTCTCCTGCTAATGTCTGCCCATCTCCTGAAGTGACTGCTTGAGTGATGTCTCTATAACCTTTTACCATTGCTGTTTTTGGATGAGAACCTTTGATTTACTTTCAAGTAATTTCTTTTGAAGACTGCTCCAGAGATGAGCTCTGTGATTTACTTTTGTCCAGATCTCCTGAATTTGTACCAGAGACTTTGTTTGCTTGCTTGTTTTCCCCCAGAAGGTAGCTGGCAGCAGTGGGAACAAGCTCATGCAGAGGGTGCTTTTGTGGCCAGACACTGAACACACAAATGACCAGGCTGCAGATCTTCAAAAGCATCCAGCAGCATGAAAAACCCATGCTGGAGGCAAACAGCAGGCACTGCTAGACCATTCCCTCCAAATCTTTGATTAGTCACATTTAATGGGATTTCTTCTCATGCTTTTGAGCTGCTCAGCAATGCTGGAGTTTGACCAGCATTCGTGGTCACCTATTACTGGCTCCAGCCAACCTCCATGCAGTCACTGGATGTTTGTTTGTGTCTCCTTGGCAGGTGTCAGGCTCAGTCTAAGACACAACTCTCAGAATTTCCTGGTATGGGTTGCTAGAATCCAGCTCTGGGAAAGATCACATACTTCCACTTGTTCAGTCTTGATTTTGATCAGGAGAAGAGTTGATGTCATTGCATCATTCCTAAAGCTTACTCTCCCTTCTGGCTTTTTTTTTAAAGAATATAAAGCAATTTGGCACAACAGGCTGTGCTTTGTTGGGTCTTATTTTTGCATCTCACGATGTGATGATATCCATAATAAACACAGGCTGGGGTTGCTTCTGGAGTATCTACCCTTGTTTTCAACAGATCCTTTCCTTTTCCTCCAAAGATGTTTAAACCTTGCCTTATTAAAAATAATAGAAATGCATTTCCCCTCACATAAAATATTAAAAGCCGTTTGATGGGGTTTATTGTGTAATAAATAGCTTGCACTCCCAAGGCTCTTTCCAGCAGAGAATATGAGTACTTCACAATCCTTTCTGGTGTCTGGCCCCGCGAGTTGCCTGCAGCAAAGAGAGTTCCTAATTCACAGAGCTCCTCCCGTCCGTGTGCAATTGTCACCCCCGCCCAGCAGAGCTGGCCCTGCTGTCGTCCCAGCCGTGGGGAAGTCAGGCATTTCCATACCCACTGAACCTCTGGGTATTTCCTGATGGACACAGCAGCCCGTTGGAAGCTGGATCTGCTCCACAAGCCAAGCAGGAATTGGGTATTTCTAAGAGTGGCCTCATTTACACCACTGAAGCATCGGTGTATTTCACAGCTGTTCATTTACTTACCTCCCCCAGACCACAGGACATGAGGTTTTCCCATGTTTCCTCGTGTCCAGCTGGGGATTGAGGCCCAGGGAGAGGAGGTGCTGCCTAAGAGAGCCCGAGGCAGAGCCCTGGGGGGACCCTGGCACTGCAGCCCCAGCGCTGCTCCCGCTTCTCGCTCGCCTCACCCCGAGCCTCCCGTCCCTGTGACATTCAGCAAATCATGTCAAACTGAGGATTTGTTGATATGATTCTTCTGGCTTGATGGGAGGGGGTGGGGAGGAGGAAGCCTCTTGATTAACAAGAAGAACTAGCAAGAAAAACTCTTTTCTTCAGCAGCAAATACTTGGAAAAACAAGAGAGCTGTGCAGGGGAGTTGGGGCTCTGCTGAGCTTCCTCCATCTCTGTTTCTGCAGCTTCATGGCAGGTGCTGCTGTGAGTCACAGATGATGACTTACTGATGCAATATTTTGGTGGCCTTGCCTCCTTCCCCTAGCACAGTGCAGGTAATTTGGGAATGTTGAGTAGCAGCCCTTGCCAGCCCAGCCTGAGGATGGATCTCTGGGTCCCACCACTCAAGGAAACTAAGATTTCATAAATAATAGGCTTAAAAGTCACTGTTACACAGTCGATTTATGGGGCCCTTTGTGTATATTTTCTGATTCCCATGACTCCTGTGGATGGCAAATCCAGGACTCTCTTGGCCCACAGACTTTAGCTGGGTGTTTATGGGTGATGACTGCTGAAGAAGGGGGGTGAGTGGTGATCTCAGCTCTCCTAGCTAAGGGAATGGGGTGTTTGAGACTGCTGTAATGAGAAGTGAGTGAAAATGGCAGCAGGGAATAGATTCTTAATTTAAATAATGAGCGCCCTTTGTTGCCTGACAGATGGTCATTTTCTGAGAAATGCAAAGTCTCTTTGGAAGGGTCAGATTGCTTGTATTTACATGGAATAATGAGGGAGAGGCACCGGTCCCAACACATGCTGTGTTTTTCACATTTTTCCAGGGGTATTCCCAGCTGTCTTTGAAAAGAGCAGATTTGATCCTTTGCAAACCTTGTGTGAATCTGACCAGGAGTTATTATTGCACAAGGAAATCAAACAGTGATGGGAGTGTCTCTGATATTCAGACAGCTATTATAATGCCCTTTAAGCATCTTTAATTGCTAGAAAGGAAGCTTGATACTGATGCCAGAAAACATCTTGGGCCTGAATGTGCCTTTACTTGTGCAGGGCTGGCTGCAATCCAATATCCAGTTATCTGCACGCTGGAGGCGTCTCTGGGATTTAACTCATGGGAAGGCAGATGGATGGCAAAGAACTTGCTTGGGGTAAGGCACCTTCCTACACACTTCCTCCCTTGCTGCACCACTCTGAATGTAAGAACTAAGGATCAGGCACCCAGTACTCTCTTTTACACATTATTTATTCCAGCAGTTCTGGTGATGGGCAGCAGGGATTCTAGAGCAGGAGCGGGTTTGGGTACACCAGGAATTCCTTGCTGTTTCATGATATTTTAACTGGGATGGTGGCAGCCCTGGTGGGCATCATGTCTGCTCTGGCTGAGGTGTCTCAGTTGTCCATCTGCTTCTCTGGAGTGTGCAGGTTCTTGCTGTCTCATCAAACAGAGAGAAAGGGAAGCAGCCTGTCCCAAGCCAGTGGTCAGGAGACAGACCCTGGTTGCCACGGCTCATTCTCCCATGATGTTTGAGAATTTTGTTGCTTCCTGGTCAAGGTCAATATTCTGTGTACACAAGCATTTAAAAAAGGTACAACACAAAGTGACCTTTGAAGGAGTAGTTTGACCATCCTTGAGCCCCCACAGAGGAACTATTAATGGCAGTTGGTGACCCTGGCATGGTTCTCTTACTGTTCATCAGTCACCACTTAGGCTGAGGTTTTAGCCCTCACAGTCCCATCAAGATTCTCCCTAAACAGCAAGCAAAACAAACACTAGTCTTGAACCCAAAATTTTCTTAATGGCACAGACTGTACTTGGGTGTTGGGTTTCTGCCTTTTCCTGTGTGTGGGTCCCCATCCTGCCCTATTTCTTCCAATGCCAAAGAAGGATGAAGGCTTTCTGTGGGTGAATGTGCAGTGATGACCATGCCAGACAAAGGAGAATTCAGCTTGCAGATATACCAAAACAAGCCTCTTTTGAGATCCATGTAGCAGTCCAGGGATAGGTTTTGCTATCATGCTTTCAAAAAAACCTTCTGGCACCTTCCCAACCTCCTGATTCTGAAAGTCTAGAAAGGCACATACAAGTTTGAAAACACTAAAGGCAGTGACTTTGGTTTTGTTGCTCAGCAGCTGAGAGGTGCTCCCATAAAATTCAGCAGTTCTGTACATCCTCACCATGTGTTCTTTAATCTCTGGGTAGCAATGTGTTTGGAAGGAGCCAAGGCAATCAACACCCATTTTTCACAGTGAATCAACTACTGGTGTCAAATTCTGGTCTGTTTTGTGCCAGAAAAGGCTTGTTGTCACCTAAATTTGGAGTATGCCAAGTCAGGCTGCAAAATCACTTGTTTCCTGGACATGGCTCCAAATTATATACTGCCTGTTCAGTCTTGGAGACTGAAACCCAAACTATATTGACAGGGTTTTCCCCCTTTTGGTTAATTCCTCGCCAAAGGTGGTTGCTTGCTGTTTTCCATATACCCTGTGCTCAGACTGACAGAAAACAGATTTGGGCAGCATGGTGTCCCTGTCAAGGCTTTTGCCATTCTGTTGGCTGATGCTCCTTGCCAAGAGCTCTGTGCATCTGGGAGGGAGTTCCCAAGGACTTTGAAGGGCAGTTTGCAGAACACTGGCCTGATCTGGTGGGTTCCTGGCAGCGTGTGCAGGCATTGGCTTTGCTCTGGCATGGATAATGTTTACAGCTTATTTAATATGTTCTTTTAAAAATATGTTTTGGTTGACCTGCAGAGAAACAAACAAGTGTGTTTACCAGTGGAATCCACATAGACAGGACTTATTTTCAGGGCTGGGAAGAAAAGGAGGAAGACAGGAGTGGCAGAGCAGTTGACAGTGTGTAGTATGACAGGGAGTGAAACCTTTAACCAAAACCAAAGCACAAGCCATTTTTAAAGGTTGTTATTCTAAATTTAACTTCAAAGGTGCTAAAAGAAGATGGGTAGATGATACAACTGGTCAGTGATCTCACAGGCAGTGAAAAATGTGTGTTAGTCCAAAAAGGATGTTTGTGATCTTCTGCACCCCTCACCCACACAGGCTGCATTTGTGCTCAGGGATGACAATCGTGTGTAGATGGGGTGGTGATATCCAGGGCTGCTCCACCGGGGGGGGAATGGGGTGCTCCTAAAGAACCTGCCCAGCTCTGTTGTGCTGTGTGTGAATGCAGGTAATGAAAAGCCAAGGGCTTTCATTACACTTCCAAATATAAAGGAAACCTTCAGTTATCCATGCCTGGAGAATCAGAGAGAGAATCAGCATCAAAGAGAGCCTCCTACTGAAACCATTTGATGTTATAGAGGATAAAGAGTATCTGGCAGGGGCCTTAGAGGGGGAAATCTGACAGGCACTCAAGTGCTACAAGCAGTCCAGCCTTGTAGCCTCAGTTTAAATGCTCCAAGAGTACAATCATAATGCACAGGGGCATTTACAGCATAAATTGATGTTTTGTCTTTGCCGGTTTTTTTTTAACATTGCACTAAGAATTTGCCCTGCAGCTCCTGGATTAATTAAATGCTGACAGTCTACTAGAATAGGAGTGGAGGAGCTCTCCTGCCCTTTGGATGTGTTGTGCAGAGTGGAGTACACAGTGGCCCTAGGAAACAAGCTTGTTCCATTAGGCAAAATCAATAAGGCAGAAATCTCTGTGAAATTCTCTTATTAAATTACAAATAGCCTAGACCCCTAAGCCAGGTGATGGTGATCATTGCTTTTTTGTCCAGGACAAATGCTTGTGGGAGCTCTTTGGTCAAAAAGGCACATGCATTTCTGCAAACATCAGCTTTGTGCTTCTTCCCGTGGTGGTTGAGGAAAACTTTATTTTGCCTCTGTGCCTATCAGCTGCTTTCTGGGGTACTTAGTGTAACTGGTATGCCTGTTCATGCAAACATTTACCATAGAAGATTATTTCACAACAATAAATTCGTTCTCTCCCCTAAGAATGTTGTCCTTAATGTCTAATTTTCCTTGGTTGCAGCACAGAAGTTTTCTTGTCATGCCAGTTTTATCTCAGATCCAAGCTTGGTGGGGCATGAAGAGCTCAACCAGCTCTTCAGCAAGTGCCACCAGTGCCCAGACACTGCCTGGGATGGAGCAGCAAACATGCCATGCATTTACTGTCCTCGAACAGCCACTCTGCTACACAGCCTGCCACCAACTTTTGATCTTTTAATATCACAATACTCATTTCTGCACACGCCTCTCAGCCTTCTCAGCTGGGGCAAAAATCAACAGGTTGTTTATTCCTGAAATGGCTGGACAGGGCTTTGATCAACCTGGTCTAGAGAAAGGTGTCCCTGCTCATGGCATGCTCAGAACCAGGTGATCTTGAAGGACTCTTCCAACTCAAACCATTCTGTGATTCTATGTCACAGGAAACCTTGTCTGTAAAGGCAAGAGCTTGGACACCAACAGGTTTGGATGGGCTCTGAGACCTGCCAGGCCTTTCACTTTCTCTCCAGCAGCTCAGGAGCTGTGAAAGCAGCAGATGCAACCAAAACTGATCTTCGGACATAAAACACAGGGGAAAAAATTGCAAGGAAATCATGATCCTTACTAATGACATTTTCACAGGAGATTGGTCTCCTGCTGCCCCAATCCTGAAAAAAATTGCTTTTACTTAAGATACACGTTGGGTTTCTCATGCCTGGTGGAGCAGGGGACAGTGGAGTTCAGCTGTAGCACTCATTGGCTGTTAGAAGTGTGGCAGGGACTGGATTCCTTTGGTTAGATGGGAGAGTCTCCATCTGGAGAAGCTCTTAAGAACAGCTGGATAAGTTTAGTCAGAAGTGTTTTCCCTGACTGACAGTCCCAAGGAAAGGGTTGGGTCACCTCTCCTGGTCCTTCCCAGGGTTATTCGTCACCAGTGCTGAAGGTCCTGTGCTGTGTTCAAAACTACTTGGTTTTTGGAGATTTCCAGAATTAAAATTCTCCTTGCAGTTCCTGGAAAAAAGGCTTTTGGAAAACATATTTTGTTATGAGGGTCGGAGGCTAACACCCTTCCCAGCATCCATAGCAACCTGCTTAAGAATCTCTGCTTGGAAATCTTGTAGTCTTGCTTGGATGCTTTTTGAACAATTTCCAGGAATGTTCTGCTCTTTCCCATTCACAACTACTAAATATATGCTCTGTTTGGACTGCAGACCCTAGTCTATTTTTATATTTATTTCCAGAATATTTTAATTTTTCTACCCAGGGTAGAACAATTTAGTCTGTTCTTAAACCCAAGGCCTTTCTTTCCCCTCTCCTGCTACTGCCTGATTTTGGCATGACTTACAAGGAGTTTATTATTCTGGGATACTTCTGTGTGGACAAGGACTGTGCCAGCTTCTGACTGACTGGAGACAGACTTAAAACCAGAAAAAAATATGGGCAGGAAAAAAGGAAATCTGTTGTCCCTACACAAAGGAGTAATAAAGAGTACAGAATTGCTTTATCCTGTTTGTAAATGGTTAAGTGAGTTTTGGGCCAGAAAACACTGTAATAGAGCAGTGAGTTCCTACTTGTGGAGCATTTCTCATTCCTCTGGGTTGAAATGGTCAAAGGTTTTCATGTGTAAGGCAGAAAACAAGTGGCTGCTTGCTTTCTTGTCCTCCCATGTGCTCATATTTAGCAAGGCTTTATTTATTTGATTAGCTGCAAGGAATATAGGTTCATTGTTTACACTGCATGAACAAGGATGGCAAAAAAAAAGAATTTTATTTGTGCTACTCTTGCCTTTGGTTGCTACTCTGGCCCCTGGATTGTTTATTTCTGCATCAGGTGAAGATTTAAAGGTGGGGAGGAGGATTTGAGAAAATATTCTCAGGCATGTGGGTAGTGAAGGACTATTCAATTTGAGCTGTGTCTTGATTAAGCTTATATATCTCCTTGTGACCTTGACATGGAAATTCGCCCTTTAAATAATGTTTATAAGTCTCCAGGGTCAAATCCAGGCTTCTGTGATGCAAAACAAGGCTAATGAAATTACTGTGTCCTGAGCTGACAACATCTTGCTGGGCCATAAAAGGCTGAGCCTATAGCCGTGCTGGGATGTCCAAGCTCTGCTGGGAGCCTCCCTCCAGCCTTTGGGAAAGGGGTTAAATTCGGAAACGATGACGTTTTTAAGTGTGGGTTGAAGCATTGCGAAGCTTCGGTCCCACAGGGCCAGCCATGGTTCTGTCCCATTACTCCTCACTAACACTCACCACAGCAGCTGGCTTGGCTCTACTAAGTTATTTTTCCTCCAGACTAGGATTGTGACCTTTGATAGTGACAGAGGGAAACTCTCCCAGCAATACTGGTGCTTTAGAAATGAAGGAAAAGGAACCCAAGCCCTGAGCCTGTGCCTACAGAAACAAAATCCTTAATCCACCAGGGCTGGATGGTGCAGCAGGAATGCTGACTGGAGTTTCCAGCAGAAAGGCAGGTGAAGGGGTTAAAGACAAAGCTGGTACTCGTTCCTCCGTGGCATTATCTGTATGATTGCTTTTCATATCTTGTTTATTGTGGTTAGCGGAGCAGCTATAATATAGAGTGCTAGATGCAATAAATCTTGTCATTGCAAACAGCACACTTTTCATCAGAGCTCGAGGAATTGCAAGGTAAGCATTCAAAGGCAATCTATAGATTTAATTATATAGAAAGCCTAACCCGTGTGTAGATCTTAAAATAAATTATAACTGTGAAGACTGCATTATGTTCAGTTTTATTTGTATTACGTGTATTATCCTGTTTTAGTTGTTACGAGGACGTGGGGAATGGAATTGCCAACACGGTGTCTTCTGTGGTTTTGTATCAGCACTGAACAGCCAAGGATGCTGGTAATTTAAGGGAGAGAATTTTTCAGCCTTTCTGACAGCTGTGTCTATAAATTTACACTCCTGAGTTTTAAAATCTTCTCAGATGCTAATTGTAACATCAAGAAATCCCATGGGGTAAAGGAAATCATCTCCGATTTTATTTACTGAACGAAGCCTGTGACCACAAAGCAAAACACCGTGCATCCAAGTGCCAGGTGCAAATTGCTCTGATCTCCACACTCTCCTCTGGCCCCAGCCTGTCCCCACCCCAGGGACACTCTGCATGTGCCCCTGCCTGGGGCAGGAGTGAGGAGCTCGCTCACCCTGCCAGCAAAAAACACCCCCCCGAGTCCTGGTGTCTGGAATCAGAGCAGCTTCCATGCCCTCCTGCCCTGCAGCACGCCCAGCCTGCTGGTGCTGGTGTGTGGCCAGGGGGAGGCTGGGTGGCCTGTGCTGTGCCACCCCTCTGTGGGACTTCCCTCCCCATCCCAAACTTTGTGAAGGCTGCAGCAGTGCAAGGGGTGATGTGGGATGGTTCTGCTGAGACCAGTGCTCTTGGCAGATGCCAGTTCAGTGAGTTTAACAAGTTTCAGGGGGCTGAGCTGCTCTGCTTTGGGCGAGGTGTGGCTCAGGGAGGGTTTCCCTCAGGGACAGCTGCTCTCCCTCGGGCAGAAATAGGGCTGCTGGAAATGGAGAGATGGACTTGTCATTGCCAGCTAGCCATGAGACCAAGCTGGGCGAGAACAATGAGCTGTGGCAAACACCAGGACATGATCCCTGGCTGGCAGAACCTGTTCTGGCCTTCCCAGCTCGGGACCAGGGCTGGGGAGCTCCTGGGTGGCAGGAAAATGTGATGTGTCACTGAAGGGTTCCCCCTGGACACAGTCAATGGTGCTCTTGGAGCACTCCTACGGACCATGAGTCAGGGAAAGGTTGCCCAACTTGACCTCAGGGTGCATGTTGCTCAGACAGGTTTGTCCAGGAAGGAGCACCAAAAAATTCCTGCTGGAAAGAGGCAGAGCAGGCAATGAAGTGCTCCAAATTCTCCACACCTTTCTCATCAGCAGCCCGAGCAGGACTGGAAGGTGTCTGTGCCCCTTTCTCTGACTCACTGGTCATGGTGGGGAAATGCGGTTCACAGCTCTGCAGATGAAAACTGTAAAATTGCTGCCAATTTATTTCATTATCTTGGGCTGACTCAGGAGCTACTTCACAAGGGATTTTGCTATTGGTGGCACAAGGAGACTCAGGAATTGTGCCAGGCAGGAGTGGAGAGGTCCCCACAGCACCAAAACCAAAACAGGACTAGGTTTGTATTCTAGTCCTGTTTTTCACTCGTGGCACTGCCCAAAGTCTCCTGGCTCTGCAAACTGCTGAGTTTGTCCAGTGAATGGAAATTCATCACCCGTTGTTGGACACAAGGATTTCTGATTTCAGAGTGAGGACGGAAAAAGTAATTGGTAATTGTAAGGGACTTTGTCAAATGGTAAGAGCAGTGTAAATATGACAAAAAATAAAAAAACACATTTTCTTTCATTTCACTTTGCTGAAGTAAACCACATCTGACTAGAAAATGTAGTCTAAAATCAATAACAGCTAAGCCTCAATAACAAAATGCATGTACTTAATTAGCACAAAAGCACAAATTTATTTCCATTCTTAAGCAAGATGCTGAGGTTTCACTCTTGCCTCATTGTCAGCAGTATCATTTTCCTTGTGCCCCCCCTTGCCAAATCCCCTGAGGCCTGGAGACAGCAACATTTTGGATTTAACACAGTTAAGATGCTGTGTGGGGTGAATTAAAAATACAATAATTGTCTGGCAACTGTGCCAGTGGTAAAACTTTGAGCAACTGTTTTCAGCTGTGTGCTGTAGTGATGGGATGGGTAGAGCATGGCTCAGCCCCCTTCCCTGACAGGAGCAGGGGGAGGTCACTGCCTGAACTCAGTGTGAGCCAGGGACCACCACGGTGGGAACTCCTGCAGCCCAGCTCTCTGCTTCCCTTGCTGTGTTTAACTTCAGGGATTAGTGTTTCCAGCCATATTAGTGTACATTTGAGCAGCAGCACAACCCCAGAAAGAAGCTCTTTTGTTCATACACACAGCAGGACCAGAGATGTGTAATTTGTTTGTGTGGACTGGGGAAATCCTGTCCCGTGTCGTTTTTAATGAGATGTTCTTAAAGCTGGGTTTTGTGCTGATGGCAGACCTGTGATCAGGGCTGGTCACAGCAGCTGTGAACACGAGGACTTGTGCTTATTAATTCAACACAGGCATGTGATCATAAAGTCCTTTCCCAAAACTCTCCCAGGACCAGTTTGTACCCACCTCATAAACCTCTGCAACTCCTTTTACCTCTCCTGATTTGGCGGGGAAAGCAAAGCATCTGCTGTGACCTTCCACCTGTCCTGGTTTTTGGAAGAGCAGGAAAATCCCTCCCCTGCAGCAGGGCAGATCTGGGTGGTTTCTCCTGAGCAGGATCAACAGCACTCAGAAGTTGGGGGTTCAGCTATTCCCTGTTGCTTGCACAAACCTATGTTCTTCAAGTCTCCACAGGAAATCCCAGGGCTCGTTCATCCAGGCCATTGCTGGGGAGGTGCTGAGCTACCCTAATCTCACTGTTATCATTCCTGAGGCTTCTCCAGAGCCTTAGGTCAGGATTAGACCCGGGCTCTGGTGCTGCCCTGCTCCCCCTCTGAGCAGGAGTTGGGTTGGTGACAAATGGGCACAATCGTGGCACGTGTCCTGCTTTCAGCACGCAGAGCTGCTTTGTAAATGGAGTGTTTTGCTAATGCAAGAGGAAATGGATGGATATTAATTGCTCTCTGGCAGTTTGTCATTTTTCCTGTTAGTTATTGATGACATAGCAGCGCCCTGAGGGAAAACAGCAGAAGAGACACAAATGAGGAGCAACCTGAAGTAAGAGGAAAAACCCTATGTTGGCTGGAAGCAGAAGTTGTGACTGCATTTTAAACTGAACTTTTCCCACTAGATTTACCAACATCCAAATATTTCATCAATTCTTGGCCTCACCACACTGCTACCTCATACCACTGCTGAAAGAAAAACTTCTTCTGAAGGTCAAACATCCTTTCAATATTTCAAAATGAGCCATTTTGACTATTCTTTCAATCAATTTACATTCCTTTTATCATGAAAGTCACACATTTTGGGGGAAGAACTCCCCAAAACCGAAATCTCATTCAGCCCCAGATTGAGAGCAGAGCAATATAACTTTAGTTTAAATAGAGAGGAGTGTTGTGTTGGATTCCTGAAAGTTTTGCAACTTCTCTTTGTCTTTTTCTTTCAGCACATCTGCTTTCTTTTGGGGGATTGCAAACGAACTAGAATAAAAATATTCATGCAATTATTTTCTCTGTTGTGGATGAATTCCTGTGTTGCAGTGGAAATAATGCAATGGAGTGGTTAATAGATGTTGGACCCAGCAGACCCTGGAGTGGACAGAGCTTAGATAAAAAATGCTGATACTTTGGTTTATGTTGAATCCAACCAAACACCATTATGAGCATCTTGGGCCAGCTCTGGGGAGGGAAATCTGAATTACCCAGATTAGGTTTTCATTTATCAACTTCTCCAATTTAGCATAATAACCTTGAAGAAGCAATGCTCCTTTACCAGCAGTGGTACTCTGTGCTACTCCTGGTTCAGAGGGGAGCGATGAGCAGGTACAAATATTCAATGAAATTTATTAATTTCCTATAAACAGCAGAAGAAACCAAATTATTTTGCCCTTTACAGATAGAGTTATGGCTTCTTTAAAGATGTACAGCTACAACATCCTTCAACTGGGGAGAGTCCAGGGGAGAACAGAGTGCAGTTGAATTACTTCTGCTGTGACTGTGTGGAAAAACTGGACCAAAAAGGGAATATTAATACTTTGCTCTGTCTGCATGTTGCATAGCTCAGTGATGCTGCCTAGCTCTCAGCATGCTATTTCATTTATACATGCATTTCTAATAATCCTCATTCTGTGCTTCAGACTCTTCTCCATTTTCCTTTTTCCCCCTCAGTCCCCACATTCCTGGCAGCTGGAGCAGGCTGGGCTGTCCAAGAGCTGGTAGACAAAACACCATGTTCTCATCACCTTTAAACACAGGAGAGATAGAGGCTTTTCTTGGAGAAAAGGCTTTGCTGTTCTGCATTAAGTAACATTTGAGTTTCACATCCCAAAAATTAGAATCTATCCTTCTCCCTGAGAGGAAGTCTGGGGAAAACTCTAAATAGACATAGTGCAGTCATTGAAATGCATCACTTTTTTATCTTTTTCTTTTCACTGCTTTCCTACCCCACACCTCTGATGTAAACATTTTTTTGGCTGACACCTGGTGCCTGCCACCTGCTCCCTATGTGCCATTGACCTTTGTCCCCAGGAGGGATGGCTGCACCGTGTGCCCCAGGTATAACTGTGTGCCTGGGCAGGGGGAAATTCAGATTCCCCAAAACCCTGACTAGGAGGGATGAATGGGTTGCATGGGTCTGGTTTTACACAACCTCAAACTGAAAGTATTGGAGTCAGGATATTGTGCAGGTGCTGAGACATGAAGGGGTTTGTAGGTGATAAGGAAATGCTGGAAAACCTGGAGTAATTTTTTGCTAAATTATATACTATGCGTGGGGAAACTGTTTTTCAGACTCTTGGAAAGAGCAGCTTGGTGTGTGTGGTGTGATGCCATTAAAGAAAGCCAAGCTTTGCTGGGCTTCTGGCTTGGGGTGATGGCAGGGGCTTCTCAAACAGGGACAGACAAACACCAAAGTGAGCACCCAAGTGATGTCCTCTCCTCTTGGGCTGTCCTGAGGCAACCCCAGCTCAGCTTTAGTGCCCCAGAGCAGCTGGAGTTTAGGATCTGCCCTGATGTTTCTGCAAACACTCCAGAAAAGCAGCTCGGGGGGATCTCTCCCGAGCCCTGGAGTGGGACCACGAGTGCTGTGGGTGTCACTGTCACAGGTGAGAGGCAGGCACAGCCTCAGGGAGGGACCCTGTGCGCAGCCGCCGCCTTCCTGACTTCAAAGGCAGGAGCTGAGAGGTTTCTCAGAGCCTCAGCTTTGTTGTTCGTCTTCTCCAATGCTCATAAATTATCAACAAACAACCTCAGCTATCAAGTCAGTGAGGAGGACTGGGTAATTATGTTTGTGGTTTAAAATGAGGGTTGTCAATTTTAATTAGGGAAATCTGAGGGCACAGGGAATTTTTAATGTTACTACCTGAACTCTGGAGTGCTGCACGGAAAATAATTGTAAATGAAAAATTAATCAGGGTTTGGTAAGGAGTGCAAGGGGTGCTCCTTTTCCTCCTATTTTATAATTTTGCTTGCTTTGAATCAAATTTGGGTCTAGTAATGCAACTGCCACGAAGTTTGATTTTAATTACAATAAAGAATAGGTATGGGCACGTGCCAAAGGGTGATTTCAAGGACAATCACATTCTTAAAGCCCAACAATCACTAATATTTGAATTTATTTCTCAGAGTTTCAGAACAAATCCACTCCCTGAAGGGTGCTGCTCTCTGGGGTTCTGGTATCAGCAAGACAATTCTGAGCTGGCCCTGGCCCTTCCTGCAGGTTTCCCTTGCCCTGGTGCTCTGCCCTGGTACAGGCAGGATTTGGGCTTTGCACCCTTCCTGGGCAGGGCTCAGCAGCGTGCATGGAGCAATCTTAGGACTAAACATTGGTGAGTGTCACTCCCATCATCCCTGTTCCTCCTAAAATTTGTTTCATCCTTTAATGTCGCCAGCAGCCAGAGGGGCTGTGTCTGGGTGACTGCAGTATCTGAAGAGCAGGCAAATGTCAGCCCATGGTGGGCAGTGTGTGCTAAGTTTTAATCAGCAGGCCAGTATCTTCTCCTAATTTATTTTCCTTCATTTAGACAGGATTTTCTGGATTGCATGTGATGCTGTGAATATTTATGATGAGAATTTTCGCCTCTTACTGCTGCTGTGATTAACTAATTTGGTACTTCCCAAGGATGAGCACAGTGAAGGTTAAACTGATCAGGACCAATCTTTACCTGACATTATCCTTTGAGCATCAGCAGAATGGTTAGGTGGGATTTTGGCACTAAGGATTGTTTTTCTCAGCCAGATGACTTTGCCTCGCTTCAACTCTGTTTGGTACCAGTAGAGCTGTGCCCTAAATAGTCTCAAGACAGCAGAAAGATGTTTTAGTGAGCTTAGATCAGCCCAAAGGGTTTCCAGGTGCCTGCCAATAGGTGGGTAAGGTCACAAATTAAGGGAGGAAAGGAGAGGAGCTTGTCTTCCCAAACCCCCTGGTGCTCAGTCAACTCCAGGGCACTTGCACCTCACTTGGATGCTCACTCCATGATCCTGAAAAACTAACTGGGAAGTGTCTGTGGTCGAGAAGAAGAACCCAGAGGATTTTTTAATTTTTTTTGCCAGTCAAAGTGACCCAGACATCACTGGTGTATCATCCCAAATCATGCTCTGGAGACAGCTGCCTTGCTGCCTTTCATTAATTTTGATTTCTCTTGCTGCAATTACTGATTTGCGACCAGGCTTGAGAAATATTTATATCAGCCAGGTGAATTTGTTCTCATGCCACTGTGCCCACAGTCAGCTCTTTAACTGTTTGATATTGCAGCATTTGGAGGGGAAATATGCACAAGAGAAATACACTCCTGGCAGCCTCCACATTTGGGGTGGTTTCTGCAAATTGCAGCTGATGGTGTTTCAAGCTTTGCTGTGATTTGGGGCTGGGAGGTCAAAGTCTGGCAACAAAACAATTTGGCCCAAAGGTTCAGAGACTTGGGGACAGGATTAAGACACTGTTACTTGGTTTCTATTTATTATCCTTGCTCAATACAACTCTGTATCCGAAGATCTGGCCTATTTATGGGTTTCTTATGTCATGAAGAGACAAGCTGGAGGATGCTGTCCTGTAAATTGTTTGGTGCCCTCAATTATTCCTCTCCAGGAGTCTTCTTTGTTCAGCTGCTTCCCAGGCGAGTGCCTGGCACTGTCTGGAGGGCAAAAAGTGCCATTGCTCATCTGCACCACGGTGGAGAGCTTGTAAACTGGCTGCAAATGGGGAGAGGGTGGTAATTAAAATGTGCTCTCAGAACACAGAAAGAGGTTGCAGAAAAGTATTTATTGTCTCCCAGGCCTTCAACAGCATGGTAAAACATCAGAGCACATTTAAAACAACAGCTTAATTAAATGGTACTACAGTCTTAATCTTGCCTGAGAAAATCACTGACTTATTTCTTCTAAATTGTGCTTTTAGAGAAAGGGAATGACAAGAACATGCACAGTCAAAAACTTGCTTGTCAAAAATGCCTAAAAATGCAGTCAGTGGATACAGGATTTGGCTGGGCTTTAGGAGAATGTCCCTGGTTCTGCTGATGGCAGCTTCTCTATGTCCCCCTGCTCTCTGGGTGTCCTTTCACTCTGCCCATGCAGGGACAAAGCTGGTTTGCAAAGAACAGGGCTGCAGCAGGCAGCTGGCACTGCCCTCAGTCCCACCTGGGCAGCACTGCCTGTGCCTGGAGGCTGTGGGGTGGGCTGATCTGAAACAGGCAATAATAAATGGGGAATAAATGGCAAAGAGTGAGGCTACATCAAAGCAGGGAGGAGGGGACACGCTGCTTCAGGCACAGGCTGGTGCCACCCAGTCCTGTCACCACAGCCTTGAAATTCACACTGTGTAAAACCAGTGGGAAATCACTGCTCTCCTCAGCCCTCCAGACACAGGTGACAGAGGAATAACACAGCTTTAACCACTGGATTAAAAATTGCTAATGAGCCCAAATTGAGTTTGACTTTCCCCTCTATGTCCAGAAATGCTTCTGTTTCTCTGAATGTTGTTCACTGGTGTTGTTCTACTCTGCAGAACCTCACCTTTGAGCAGGAGGCTCTGTTAAACCAAGTGAAGGGTCTGATCCCAGCTCCTGCAGCGCAATGTGGTTTATTTTTGGAGTTTCACACAAGTGTGGCAGTGGGCTCTGGAGCAGAGCCTGTGGATGTGTGAGGAGAGTGTGCTGGCCACAAGTGATGCCCAGATATGAGCACCCCACAAAAGCCAGCTCTGCATGCCTGAGTGCAGTGCTTTGAGGGGTTTTGGTGCTGGCTCCAAAGCCAATCCCAAAGATGACTCTAAAGAACCGCAAGCGCCTTCCTCCCTGTCTGTTTGCATTTGTGGGATCTGACCTACTTCTTATTTGTAACACCAAAGCCTCCCTTGTTTTCTGACTTGCAGTGAGCTTCTGCAGGAGTGCTCAGTGCCTGAGTCCCAGCAGTCCAGCAGAGTCCCAGTGTCCTGCAGTGCAATGAGCTTCACCTCAGAAAAAACCCCTGGAAGGAAGGCAGTGTTATGGGAAGCTGAGGACACATCCCCAGCCTGGCACCTCTGCCCTGCCTCTCCTTGCACCCGAGCACAGAGCCAGCCCTCCCACAGTCAGGGCTGTCAGGGGTTGCTGCCTTTCTGCTCCCAAAACCCAAAAGTGCAAACCCTCAGTAATAAATCCTGCAAAATCATACTCTGTGTGGCCACAGCCTCTCCCTGTTTCTGCAAGGACAGGGATGGTTGAACCCCCTTGGAATGGGGGAGCTCTTCAGCCCCTGTGCAGCATTGGCAAGAGAAGAGGGGCGAGTGGGAGGGCAGGAGTAGCTCCTGTGGCTCAGTGCAGGGCAGCAGCACACTATGCTCCTCCTGGTTTGCAGCACCAGCATCCCATGGTCTCCCCATGGATGTGAGTGTCTCCATGGGGAGATCAGCTATCTTTTTGAGCATTTACATTTTGTCTTCCTTGCTGCCCATCCACCAGCGCTCCCTGCTGCCCTCTCCCTGGGGCAGGAGCAGCTGATGTGAGCCAAGGAAGAGGCACACAGGACGCACTGTGGATTTTAGAACTAAGCCTAAACAGCAAGGAAACATTCATATATGCTCTTTCCCCTCGTAAATATTTCTTCAAAAGACACTGCAGCTATCTGGAATGCTCCTACACAACAGCAAGTCATAAATGATGGCTTTTTTCAAGGAGAGTAGACTGGAAGTTCAGTTAAACACATCAAATTAACTGTCAAAATAATCTTCCAGGAGTTGATGAACCCAAAGATTAAATGGCATGTTATTTCTCTCTCTGCTTTTTTTTATCTTAGCAAAAGGGATTTGCAGTATATTTCAGAATCCATATTTTAAATGAATTGCAAACAGTTTCTAGTAGACTTGGCCTATATGAAAAGATTATTACCCGAAACAACCCCTCTGTCAGGGGGAATGTAGGCTAAAGAAAAACAGGGATGTAAATAAATGTAAAGTCTTTACAGTGAGTTCTGCAGAGGGCATGTTTATTTTCTCTTGAATCCCCGAGCCTGGCTTCCTTTGCAATTTAAGGCTCTAGCTCTTCATTGCAAAACATACCAGCAGTTTTGTGTGTATGTGTGTGTCATCAGTAAATATTTGTGCTGAAACTGTTTAAACACAAGATTTCAATAATCTTTGTTTTGCTTTTTTCCCCCTGTTCGCTGTCTGAGTCTTGGTTTGAATCTCCATAGAATAAAAATACATGATTTTATTGGAAGAGTTCAGCATCTTGTTCATTTTGCTGTTTAGCTATTACCAGGAAAGTCCCAATCCTGCTTTGACTGATGTTCAGCATCACACAGTCAAACAGGGAGACAGGATGTGCAGCAAGAAGTTGTTATTGATGACCAGAGTCTTCAGGTACCTGAGCCCACTGCTGGCATCACTCATCTACCACATATTCAATGACATGGCCCTAATAAACCCCCCTGACACAGGCTGGGAGCAAGAATGGTAACAAATAGAGGCAAAAAGGTGATAAAAGCCAGCAGTGGCATGGGGTGTGAGAGGCACAGGGCAAAGAGAGAGGGATTGGTAGCAGTCAGTCCTGATTTTCAGGATCACAGCCTGACTCTGAGGCCCCGTTCCCACATTGTTCCTGTGTGAACACTGGCAGGGAAGGATGGCATGTGCCCAACACATGGCTTCAGCCTCAGCTGTGATGCTTATCCACGTGTTTATCTGGAGCTCTGAATTTCATCTCCCCTTCTAGGGGATGTTTTATAGGCAACAGCTAGTGATTTCTTTAATTTATTGAAAGACCTGTAGGGTAAGTAAGTAGGGAGAGGAAAAGAAATTCAAAACTGCTGGAGGATTTCCCTACTTACTGTGCTCCTGGATGTTCATGTCCAAGTTTAAAAGTAACATTAATTACAAGAATCTAGATAGGGCCATGATCATCTGTCATTCATGGTGACAGGATGACATCTCCTGTTTGGATGTTTCAGCATTACCATTCTCAAGCTCAAGAGCCCAGGCTCTGATGATAACTATTTCTGACAAGCTTGGGAGAGGAGTTGGACATTTTGGATGTGTGAGTGTGTGCAGGGGAGGTGGTGTGGCAGCACAGGTGTATGTTAGGGGCTTCCACAGATGAAGAGCAAACAGGTATTTTCATTTTGAGCAACTTTTAGTTTGGATAAAGGGGGAAATAAACATGGAAGAAAGCAAGCACTGAAGATGGGGTGCCTTGTGTGCTCTCCATATGGCTTCAGTGGCAGATTCACCCCCACATCCAGAGTCCCATTGAGCCAGATGCTGTACCACTCAGTGACATTAAACTCTTCCAAAGAGCCAACACACGAAGTCTGGTAAGATGTTAAAATTTGGCAGCTCAGTTGTGCATTTTATTCTTCTCAATTTCCACATTTATCTGCGAGCACATGTGAAAACAAAGGCTCTCTTTTTCACAGACCAGGGTCACAGGCTGCCCTCTGGCTCAGTGACCTGGCTAGAGGGGACCTCTGTGGAGCTTAACTTCATCCCTTGCTTCTGGAAATCTCATGGATTTTCTTGCTTGCAGTATGAGTTCCAGGAGAAATGCTTGTTTGCAAAAATAAACAAACACTAGTAGCTATTAAGAGTTGTCTGTTTATTCCCTCCTTCTATGGTGTTATGATTGCAGCTGTCATCAGAATCTTGCTTGCAAGTGCCTAAATTGGGTAAATTGGACTGGGGAGCAGCAGGGGCAGGAATGGCAGACCCAAATACTGGGTTCAGCATGCTGAGCCTCCCCAGTTCAGGATTGGGAGGCACCCATGTGCAGATGAACAGATGGCCAGTATCACATCTCTGCCGAGCAGGGCCTCAGAATGGCAGGTCTTTTTTTGTCTGAGTGGGGATTTTCCCTCCTGTCACATATCAATCTCTTGGAGAGCTGACATCTCACATATCCTTCCTGGCTTTGGCTTCCTTGTGCGTCTGCATAAAGTGGGTCTGCTGGCTCCTGCTCACTTCAGAGGAGTGTAGGAATTGGGAGACCCTGCCTGCATTGCTGCCTGCCCCACGAAATGTTCCTGAGTGTCCTTGTCACCCTGTGCTGCTGTGGCTCATCCCTGCAGTGCACTGCAGGTAATTCACAAGCCTGGGGTTGGTCACGTAGCTCAAGTGTGTGAGGGAAGCAGCATCTTCATCACTCTTGATTAATAATGTGTCAAGAGAGACAAGAGTCACTTACCTGTGAAATTCACTGATGGTGTGTTGTATTAATAACAGCACAAATGAAGAATAAAGAACAAAACAAACAAAAAGAAAATCCCCATCCAACCCGAAATCCAAGTTAAATAATGTACGGAGTGTCTCCTGTGATCATCTCACTGTAGATTAGATCAATAACAACCTCTGAATAAAGCCAGGAGAGTGGCTCTAAGCCCAGAGCTCTGCAGCACTGGCAGTATTCTCAGCCCTTATCTATTGTGGTTTACTGGAGAAATGTTTTCCCTGTTCATCACAAGCTTCCCTGGCTGGGTAATATACAGCCATTGTTGAAATAAATATTTTGTTAATTTTTTCTTGTTGGAGGAGAGATCAAGCAGTAATTCTTTGCTGCCACATGGAAAGAATAATGCAAAGCCAGTTCTTCAAAAGGTCAGACTTACACCAGACACTGAATATAGAGAGAAGAAAATCTGTGCTCATTCTCCCTTTGTGTGGATGCTTGACATCACAAAGTTTGGTGTGCAAAGTATTTTTTTATACTTATGGAATAAAGTTTTTAACCTGAACTCTTGAGAAAGCTTGTAAGAATCTCTTCTGGGTCTTGACATGGCATTTCTAACTAACTTGATGAATGCCTTTGTTTGCTGTGTTTATTTTCCTCCCTCAACTGAACCAGTCTCAGAGTGTTTATTGTGTAGTTCATTATTTATACCGCAGCATTCAGCTGCCCTCATCAGATCAGCTCCCTCTGTGCAAACACACAGTGGGAAAGTCCTTTCTCTAAAGAGCTTTAGCCATCGGTGTTAATTGGAAGACAAAGGTGCCTGCTGCTCTCCCGACTTTGTTCTCACTCACAATAACAAGCAGTTTGTTTTCCATGATGTCCCAGGAGACAATGGGATTGTACCTCCCACGGGTCTTTTGCCAAGAGTCACCGCCCCAAGGGTGCAGAACAGATGAGGGTTTGCAACACACTCCTCACCTGTGGGGTGCTGATTCTGGCATGTCTTTTTTAACATAAAATAAATCTCCCAGCCGTGGGAGGTTGTCCTTCAGGTGCCTTTCTGTTAGGCAACCAAAAACCTGGCTTTTCCTGACAGGAATGTGGCAGAAGGTGTGGCCATGATAGCACCCTCCAGACACTTCATTTCAAGGACTCAAAAGGATTTGAGCTGCAACTTCCTCTTCCATCTTTCTTTATCTTCAACACTTCCAGTCTCTGGGAAGATATGAAGGAATGGTTTCCCACATTTCTGATTATTACACAAGGGGAGTGCAACATACAATGAGAGTTAAAATGATTTATAATATAGAGTGCTCCAAAGGATACACAACAAAGAATGAGAGAACTGCTGGAACACAATCTTTTGGCAGTGCATGAAAGCCCAATAATGATCTTGGAAACATATTGATTCAGGGATTAGCATGAAAGGCATCCAGCTAGGATGCTTTGTTCTGTTTTGGGTGGCATCACTGGAGACCTTGAGGAAGGTCAGCAGATCACACTGACTCTCAGTCATTCCAGCTGGAAGTTGGGCAAGAAGTAAAGACCTCATGGAGGACCAGATGCTATATCCACACTCACTGTTCCAGGATAAATAAAAGAAGAAAATGCTTCTAATTTGTTTGAGCAGCTGTTGTTCTCCAGTGATTCTTCCTTTCCATCATTTTCAAATGCAAATTGGCTAACTGTAAATATTTCAAATGGCAAAGAATGATTTAAATACATAATTCTGTTGCAGTTTGATACTGCAGTCAGAAGGGTTATGAGTGTAGTGACACAGAAAAGGCCAGTTGTGCTAGCCAGGCACATCTCCTGACTGCATTACACAAGGATTTTGAGGGAGGACAGAAAAGTAACACCATGAAATAAGACCTGGAGGATCTGAAATGGTTTTAAAGTACAGCTGCTATGTCATTTGCTTCCCCAACTCCCTCCCAGCTATTTCTGCAGTGGTGGCCACTAGATGTGGCCAGAAATGCAGACTTGGCAGCATAGACTGGGTGCCAAGAATCCTCTGTGTCTTAGAGGAAGATAAAGCCATGTCAGGCTAAAAGCAGAAAGTCGATCCCTTGCAGAGCAACTCTCCTCTGAGCCCTGCACAGCCCCGCGGGGAGGGAAGGGCGATGCTGAGAGCACCCGGGATCCGAGCCCCTGGGCAGCCCTGGGCAGGACATTCCCGATGGGCAGCCCTGGGCAGGACATTCCCGATGGGCAGCAGCCCTGGGCAGGACATTCCCGCCCCTGGGCAGCCCTGAGCAGGACATTCCCGATGGGCATCCCTGAGCAGGACATTCCCGCCCCTGGGCAGCCCTGAGCAGGACATTCCCGACGGGCAGCCCTGGGCAGGACATTCCCGATGGGCAGCCCTGGGCAGGACATTCCCGCCCCTGGGCAGGACATTCCCGCCCCTGGGCAGCCCTGGGCAGCAGCCCTGCCCTGCCCCGATCTGCTCCGAGCCCGGCTCCCGCACCCCGGGCACATCCACCCCTGCTCACCCGGGCACAGCCCCGTGCGGACACCTCTGCCCCTGGGGCAGCTCAGTCGCTGATTTCTAGGCAGTTTTCACAATACACAAAGTCTGACTGCAAACTGTTCAGCTCCTTAATTAATGACTTGCTGGCTTCCTTCCCAACTCACTTCTTCTCCATTTAGACTATTCCAGTCACATACACTCTCGAAGCATCTTTGGCTTTTACAGAGGCAATCCAACAGATGAATAAATAACAATAAGCTCCAGCTGAATGCATTCAGGAAACTTTTGATAGGAACTAATTTATTTTACTTTATTATTTAGCAAGCCAATATATAAAATTACCTATCACAACAGCAGATGAGCTGATGCACTCACTTCCTTTTAGCTTTTGGTTGCTGCTATTGAAAGGTTCAAGTATAATTTTTTGCAAGGCAGTTATGTAAGAAAGAGATTTTTTAAAAAGACAAGGTATTTTCAGGGTTTCCTGACTACTGAAATAGCCCTGCATCATCAAGCCTTTGAAGTATCTAAGCTTCATCTTGAAAAGCTTACACCATCGACTGGTTTTAAGGAAGACATCACTGAAAACCCTTCTATAAAGATTACAGCTGACACCACCTGTCCTCAGGCACAGTCAAACATCCCACCACATGGGTGGAGTGCTCCCAGGGGATGGCTGTGCCCCCCAGGAATGGAGCACCAGCTCAGATCCCCCTGCCCTCAGCTCTGGAAGCTGAGCCCATTGCACTGACTCGTCTCTTTTAACATGAAAAGGGAGCAGCACACACAGCAAGAGTGAAACCCCAAATTAAACACCACAAAAGCAAAATATTCCTTGCACATACAGTCCTTCACTGGGGAAGATAATAGAGTGTGCATTATCTCTGCTAGCTGTGCTATCCTTGAAGGGCACTGGTGTTCCAGGCAGTTCCTGTGCTTCTCCCTCCTGCCAGAGGCTGCTGCATCGTATTCAGGTTTGTGCGACAGAAAAACTCATCACAGGCATATGGGGAATTCTAGAGAGCAGGGGGACTACACTGAACCTCCAGGAGTTTGGCTGTCCATGCACCACTCTGACTCTGCTCTGACAGCACAGCATGGACAGACTCCCTGGAGTCAGTGGAAGCCAGACAGGGCTGCAGAAAGAGCAGCCAAATATATTCCCCTGGCTGTAAATAGCTGCTACTACATGAAATATTTTGGTGGATATAGTGAGTTTGTATTCCTGAAAAGTACAGTTATAATGGTAAGGGTGAAAACTGGAGGAACAGGGAACTCATTGGTTTTGGATCCCAAAGATGTCCAGTAAAGGAAAACAAACCTTCAGTAATTCCAAATGTGGTGGAGTTATTTTTCATCTTTAGCCTTTTCCTATTGTATTCTGATCTCTCTGCTAGATAAAAGAAACAGCTTAAAATACTTAAGCCCCCTTCCTGAAAATGAGAATCAGTTAAAGGCCTCAGTACCTGAAAAAAATGTGCGAGTCTTTGCAAGAGCCATAACTATATTTCTATACAGTCATATTCTCTGAAAATCTTGTTTTGTAGAAACAAAAAAATCTGAGCATGGGTAACTCTGAAAATTTTATGATGGGTCCAGACAGTAAAGAATTATTAATGGAAATCTGTCTATGGTATACCAGGAGATACTGAAAGTTGAGTGTGTCACACGCTTGATCTGCTTTATTTGTACAGACATTTATTCAGCAGTCATCCTGGTAGTTTTTCTACCCCTTCAACTTTGTGAAAATGTAGAACATGACACAGTTTCCTTACAAAGCTCTGTGTGGTTATATAGAAATTAAACTCATCATTACTTGAAAAGGCCACAGTATGCAAGGAATTTGTTGGTATGTTTAAGAATTGGAATTACATTCTGTTCAATTTTAGAACATTTAGCAATTGGTTCATCAAGAGATGTGTCTAAAAACTCAGTAACCTGAAGCTGAGTGATTGGTAAGCAAAGGCAAATAACAACTCTTAGAAAGCAAATAAATTGAGAAGACATCAAGAGCTCAGTAAAAGAAATCCATAATGGTGTATTTTCTTCTAATGTATATCAGAAGACACTCAAATGGCTAAGACAGGCCAATGTGTAAAAAAGAAAGTACTCCCATATAGACAAGTTAATTTGAAGACAGGGTGGGTTAAGTGACTTTGAATACTAACAATGTTCCCAAGATTCAAGGGGATAAAAAGAAGAGAGAAGCATATTTGAAGCAAACAGAATATTGAGTGTATTAGAAAGAGCTACCACCAATTAATTTCTGAGGTTAATGGTAATGCAGAGCAATGTGATATGTGTCTGGCAGAACCTGTGGAAGAGAAGAATTCCTGGCAGGGAAGGGTAGTGGGGGAAAAATTTTCCTCTGTTGCCATCAAATGCTTGTCCACCTCTCCACATCCTTCCTAGCTCCCAAAGGCACAAATACCAAGCTGTGCCTGGCTGTCAAACTGCCTGAGTAACCAAGCAACCCCCAATATATATATATATATACATATATACACATGCACACACACACACACTTATATATTAAATGTCTTCCTTTCCCTCCCATATATAAATATAGGCAGCAGTACCCCGGCTCGAATTCTAAAACTGGTTTCCCATTTCTGTGATTCCCTCCCTGAATACGAGCTGTATTTTTAAATTTTTTTTTTTTTTTTTTTTTTTTTTTTTTTTTTTTTGGTCAGTGACCGAAAAATATTTTTCTACCGTTTGTGAACAACTCTCTGTGTATCTTCACTCTGGCCCTTAACACCCTGAGCACCCCACAAGCCCTTCTTGCCACCCCAGCAGAGCCAGGCTGTAACTGAGGTGGTGTCTCCTGCTCTGCAGCACAGTGTGTGCACTTGCAGTGATAATTCCCAAGACAATTTAGCTGTGCTTTGAGGAATTAGTTAAACCTCCAGCTCTACCTAGAGCTGAGGAGTTTGTGGGGGTGGGGATGCTGCATGAAAAGTAGGCAGCATGAGACAAATATAGAAGCTGTCAAGGGAAGCTTATTTCAAGCCTGTCCCCCCAAACCCACCAGTCTATTATTCCAACCATAAATTTGTCCTTTGGTGTTTGTTTTTCTTGTCTGGAAGTCTGAAAGGCCTATTTCTAATATCATGAAGCCTCAGCTGTCATATCTACTTTCCTCTTATTGCAAGCTATGCACTGAAGCACCGTGCCCCTTCATATCAAATACATCATTAAAATAGAGCCTTTTTCCCATCAGAAGGAAGCTCTGGATACAGCTATTCAAGCATTTTCTCTTGCAGCCGAGCCAATCTAAGACATTCCCACCTTCCTGACCTGTTTCTGCCCACACATACAGTTTCCATCCCCTCACGTGTACCCTGGGGGGGAGTGAAGGGGGGGTCCCCATGAATATGATCCTTGTGGATTAAACCCAGGGCTCTGAAAACACGTCTCAGCACATCAGAGGGGGGGAGTGACCCCTGCCATGGAGACGGGAAGTGTGTCCTTGTAACCACATCTTCAGACACAGCTAAAGGCTGTTCCTGCTGCTTACAGGCACTTCCCAAAGCAAAGCCTGCAATCAGTGAAAAACCTGACCTAAAATCTTTACACAGTTCTCCAGCAGCCAGCTAGAAACCAGAATCATTTATTTGTCTTTAATAGCACTCTCTTTAGGCATTTCCCCAAACAAAATTAACACCTTCAAATCCTCAAATCAATTCATCTTCCACATTTTGCTATGATTAAGCAGCATGCTGTTATTTATTTAATCCTCTTTGGAAACAGTGGAGTTGCTGTGAAAAGAAGAGCCATATTTATTTCTGGGTATTTAAAATTCATTACAACCCTCTACTGTAGATACAGATGAATATTTGTATCTAAAACACAATCCTGGGTGAGTCTCCAATGCTGCACTGCAGTCTCATATCCTCCTTGCAAATACAAACCTCCCAAAAGACTACAGTCCCCAGCATGCACCAAATCCAAAGCCATTTCTGGAACCAGGGTGACAGCTTGCAGGAAGAAGCAATTAACCTGCCTTGGCAAAACAGTGGGGAGTGGGAAGAATCGTGGCCACAGCTGCTACATATTCCTGAAAATTCCGTGCAGCTGCCAGCTTGCAAGACAACCCTGCACTTTCAGCTAGTGACGATTTGCAAGCTGTTTGATGTGCTGGTTGTCAGGAGGAAAAGGGATTCTAAAAATGACTGGTGGAGGGCTCAGTAAATGCTGTGATATCCCAGGAAGGCACTTAAATGTAATAAAAAAAAAGCCCCTCTGTGAGAAAATGCTAGTGAGGTGTGTTTTCTTTGGAGAAAATGCTTTAAGTTAAACTTGCAAAGGGGCAGAACAAAAGCTGAAATATGTGGCAATGGGCGTTCGGTCCAGAGCGCACTAATGAGCTGTTCCACCTAATGAATGAACCCGTGTTGGATGTTTTGGGGACAATGCCAACAAGCTGCAGCTCTGTGACACACGTGCTGACCCCTCCAAAGGGGTTTTGTGCTGCTGCCAAGCTCGGGGCCACTCTTGCCAACCAGCTGGCACCACAGGACACGCCGGGCATTCCAGGAGGGACCGGGCGCCTCGCCCATCCTTTCCACACTCCTGGGTAGCTGGGTGCTATTTAAGCGTGTATGAAAGTGTAGCTTTTTGCAAAGCTGAGAGTTTGAGAAGAGAAACAGCCTCGCCAGTGCTCATCCTCTCAGCAGAGAAGAGCTGGCTTAATTAGATTTGCATCACCAGTTGCATCTGCTAAATCAAGTCTCTTTAAGCCATTCCTGTTCTTTTCCCTGGGGTGAAGATGCTGGAAGAGAGGTAACTTAACTGGAGATAATAAATCCTCTTTATTTGAACATTTTTGCAAAATCTTAAAAATAGAAGTACCCATTTGTTTTCTCCCTAGTCCTGTTGGAGTTGAGGACTTGGGTGTGTACTTGTACAAGATGTACGTGTACATCTATAAAAATCTTCACCTCCTCTTCTTCTCCCCCACACATACGGACTCACTGCGGCACTTGAAATTCTTCAGTCACTTGCTAAAAAAATGCTCTGAAGAATGATCAAAGGTTAATGAAAAGTTCAGCCAAGGAGCAGACCCCAGCAGAGACAGCAGTTCTTTAAAGCTTTCAAACAGCTGACAAGAAGCCATCAATAAGTATTTGTGGTCAGGGATAAAGAGAAACATCTTTTTGAACATATCCAAGCATGAAACCTCCATGGTAGTTACCTTATAATATTATCCCCACATGTCAACCATGTCATTTTTATGAAGAAGACTGGTTTATATATGACAGCAGCAACTTTTTACAACCCTCAGGGGCTGTGACTTCAATAGCTGAGATCCAAGTAGTAGTAGAACTGTAGACTACTACTCCCATACCAAATGGCAGTGGGAGGAAGATGATTGTTGTGTTTTCAATCCTGTTACCAGACTTTAAAAAGTGTTGCCTGCAAGTGCAGTCAATTTGCTTTCAGGGCTCAATGAAAATGGACTTTGTGGAGAAGTGCTTTTTTATTATTATTATTTTTCTTTTTTTTTCTGGGTTTCTCATGTTTTAAAATAGAACTGTCTTGAAAGTAAGTTTTTGCTTAGATGCCTGGGAAATTTTTAAGGACATTTATTTATGTTTTGCAAATGTTCATGTTATAAAATGAGTGTACTTGTGTTGTTCGTGTTCCTTGAGCACTGGGAGTTGCACTCACATACACTGGGGTACCTCAGTGTCCTCAACAGCAAGCCAGGAGAAAGAATCACCACCTCATGTGGGCTCTGGTTTGTGTTTAACACCAAGGTCAGAGGGTGGGGGCTCATGATGGGGGGAAGATCTTGGCAAATGTGTTCTGTGGGAAAAGACTGATTCACATTCCCTGGGGTTAATTATATGGTGGATGCTGATGGACTGGACACAGACCTTAATATCTGTAAGGTATCTGTAATGGGAGTTTATCATTATACCTCTCCTGTTATTGATTGAAATGGTAGTGTCAAGACATCCAGATCCTACTCATTAATTTAGATATGTTAATTGAGTGTGTGTTCTAAACATGCACTTGTGCACTTTCTCCTTGACTTTATTTTCCTGTCGCCATGGTGCTGTATATGTAAACACTCCTTCTTTAAAAATATCAGACATGAAAGCAGATTTAAAGCATTCTAGAACGTAAGTGCTGGGATCAGAAAAACATGTGTGGTGTTTTGACATGAGCTGAAAATATATCCAAAGGCTCCTTTCCAGCTTGCTGACAAAATATATAAATTAGCCTGGCAAAGGTCTGGCTCCCACCAGAGCTCCCAGCTCCATGCAGAGCCCTGATCCAGCAGAGCAGCCAAAGCCACTGGTATGTGGTGAATAATCATTTTTCTAGCAAAGATTGTACCTGTGGCTGTCACAATAAGGACGACAGGGATGGCATCAGCTTGCTGCCCCTAAATTCAGTGATAAATTAGCATTGCTCTGTGCTTGGCTGCTGCAGTGCTGGCTGAGAAACCCCCACGGTGGCCTTGGCTGTCCCACCAGTGGGAAGAGAGGGAGCAGAGTCAGAGAGGGGCAGGGAAAGACAGCACTTCCTAAGGAGGAGCCCTGAGCATCACATCTCATATGCACCAGCACTTCCCTCTTAGGGAGACATTCAGTGTTTCTAATTCTAGACCCAGCTTTACCAGCACTGAGACCCTTGGCCCTGGTTACACCGAAGTCACACAAGCACCACAAGAAGGAAGGTAACATTAGGAGCATAATTAGACCATTACAGATTCTGTCATTTACACTACTAATTCCTACAGATGCTCTGGAAAAGGCCACTTAGAGTGTTTCTCAAGTGTGCTAATACTGCTGGTGGGAAGTTTAAATTCAAAGCATAAATATTATTGCTCAGCCATTGTACCTAAAGTACAAAGGGGTCGTGTGGTCTTTAAAAGTCGTTTGAAAAATGAAATCTTCCCTTAGAGAGATCAGCTTGTTTCTCCCAGGAGTTCTCTTCTCCCAGGCAGATCTGTAGTATTGATGGGACACTCATTCACGTTCACATCTTGTCTGTCCTGATAGAGGCTGAAGGAAAATCTCCCAAGGGAATGTGTGTGGCTGCTCTAGTTCCTGTGTTTCATCACTGCACCTTGTCTGTGCTGTCCTGCAGCTCGGGCTGGTGCACTGGGGCAATAAAATACCAAAGATCAAGCTGGAAATCAGGTCAGCCCCTGTGTCTCAGTTTCAGCTGTTCTAATTGCTGTGTAGGACATCCAGTCACACAGACCCCAGAAGGCTCACCTTTGCCTTTGCAGTGAGCCCCCTCTCCACGTTGCTGGATCTAAAGAGGGGTTATATTTTGCTTCTGAGAGCTATTCCAGGTGTGAACAATCCCTCAGCTGAGTCACACCATCTCCCTCCCAGCAGCTGGGGGTGGAGGGGGAACATCTTGTAGTTGATGAGGAGCCCTGAATCACTGCTGGCTGTGCACTGTCCCCATCCTGCCACACGCCTGTCCCAGATGCTTTATAGCTTTAGTGGCCTCACAGTTAAGGGGGTGTAGCTGTTCTAATGCAGGTCTGAGGGGGTTTCTCCTCTTGTTTCTGCACTGTGCACTTTCTGAAGCTCTCTTACAGCACGTGTGGCTCTTATGGGTAAGCAGCAGCTCTTGGGTTAATTTGGTGCTGAGAGCCTTCACGTTGTGTTCCACTTCTGTGAGTTCTGAAGTGAGTGAGATCAAGTGGGTTGTTTCCCCACAGTTTGCTCCTAGGCTTGTGTGAGTTCTCTGACCATCTGCCAGGGAAGCAGGTCTGTGTCCCAGGAAAGATAAAAGTGGCATGAAGTTTTCCTGTTCTTCATGGACAGCTAAAAATCATGAGACTTGTGTTTGCTTTTTGTTATGATTGCGTATCATCTTCTATAAAACTAAACACAGTTAATGTTTGTGGGTTATTTGGACATACAATAAAGCTTAGTAACATATGGTCAAATTAATACACATATTACTGGAATTTTCTTTGTCATGCTTCTGCTGGCTTCTTGCCCAGAGTCATTATATTTGAACTTTAATACAGTGTCTATAAAATAACGATCACTTGGGAAGTGGGTGAAGTTACGAAAGTACTCAGCAGCTCTTGGGGGGCAGGCACCTAGTGATTTTCCAGAAGTGCTCAACATGTACTGTACTGACAGCTCTGAAAATACAAAAAGTTGAGCAGATCAAGAAAGATGTTTGATCCTGAGGAAGAGAAGTACTTGCCCTTTTGTGTCTGCTGCACCCTCCTGTCACGCTGGGCTGTCTCTCGCTGCCGTGGGATACATGACACATTTACAAAGGACCCATTTTACACCTGAAATAAGAAAGGTTGCGGTTTTTTTGTGGCTTCTTTCCTAATATTCTGAACTTCTAAGCTATTCAGGTCTTCCTTTTATTTATAACAATTTTCCCTTGCTGGAGTTCATAGCAGTTTGTGGTGGTTTATCCTGGTATAGGAACAGACAACTTATATAGGACCAGGACCTTGGGGGTGAAAAATAAAAAAAGCTTTGGAGAAGAAGCAAATCTTCATCTGGTTTGTGGTGACTCTAAGTTTCTTGGGGGGTCAGGGTGGGGTGTGTGGAATTGTGAAGTGTTTCTCGGTCTATAACTAGTGGCTAAGGGGTGACCTGAATATTTGCTGTAACTCTCCTTGCCTTGTTGAGGACCTCTGGCTCACAGCAGAGCTTCTCCAAGTCCCAGGACAAAGGGCTCAGTGTCTCACTGCACAGAAATCACTTCTTCCATATTTCAGGTGTGAGGCAGCCAGGCAGGGGCTGCCTGGGCTCTGTGCCCTGTAACCCTGGGATTCTTGCAAAAGTGGGGGACTGTCACTCAACTAACTGGAATGAAAGGACATCAGAAAGTAAAAATGGAGGTCTTTGCCTAGAACCTCAACGTTTCTTGTTTTGATGCTAGGAATGGACCTCACCTGAGATGTTCAGGCAATTCCTCTGCTTAGGACAGCAAAAATCTGTATTTGAACAACAAAGCCATATGTGATAACACTGAAATTATTGGCTGTAAAACACAAGTAATCCATCAGAATCGGGAACTTTGTGAGAATTATGGACCTCAGCTAGACCTGTGCACGTCAAAATTCCAGCTGGCTGGCAAGGACTGTGGGAGCATCCCAAAAGTTGGAACACTTGCTTTATATCAGCCTAATCTCTCTGGAGAGTAAATATCTGGTGTATGCTCTGGCTTTCATAATCAGGTTGCTTTACCTTGGTGAAACTGAGAAGACAATTCAACCTTTGTTTCTGATGGTTACTTTTCATAAAAGCTCATCTATCATCTATCTCCAGCAAAACCAATTATATTCTTCCATATTACATTTCCAGTCATTTCACAGTTGTCTTTTGTACTGTGTAAATGGAGCAGAAAGTCTGTACAAGTGCCAATCCTGGTAAAGCGAGTCCTGTTTCAGTATATTATGGTTGATTTGCAGTGTTTCTTGCTGTTACTATACATTGCTGTCAAGGAGGAGGAGGTGGATGCTGTATTGCCAACTACTGAGCTATTACACAGGTTTAGCATTGTAGTTTCCACTGATAGCAGATGTTGTAGTTAGGGATGCAAAATGGCTTCCATTATAAAATTCTGGCTCAGTGTTCTCATCATTAGCCTTGGGAAGAAAGTTGTCCCCAAACAGGATGAAAGTAATAAGAAAATAAATTATTTGCCCTACCACAATCCTTTTATTGTGAAATTTGCTTCAAGCCCTCTGCCCAGTTATTGAAACTTTAACTTTTCATAGACATGGGGAGCTGCAACAAGATGCTCTGCCAGTAGCAGAACTAACACAGAACAGCTTCTCACCAGTGAGCAGAAGTTACTGAGCTGTTCTTAGAGCCAGGATGGTCCTGTGAAGCCACTAGTATTGACTTATTCCAGCTATGTTGTACCCCTGCTAATGAGCCCTGGTAGATTCAGGCTGGCTCCACATCTGGGCTGGCTCCACATCTGGGCCAAGGCTGTCCTGGAGGCCGTAAGGCACCCAGGGCAGCAGTGTTGATTGCACTGTATGGCAGCTACAGCAGCACATACAGGGTTAGGAACATGGAAGAGATGTGGCTGAGAAGGCTGTACATGAAAAACAGATCTCTGCACAGATGAACTTCCCTGGGTCCTGGGCTTCTTGATAAGATCAGAATTTACTATGAATGGAACATTCCCATTCTCTGTTCCCTTCATAAAGAAGAAAGGAACCAATTTTGTTGCCCAGGGCTGCCTGGTCCCACTGGAATTTGCCCTGCTGAGCCAGTTGTGGGTAGTGGAAGAAGCAGTTTTATGCTTCCTCACTTCTTGGTTGATGTGCCAGTTTTCATTCTATTTCCAGGGCAGCTTCTTTCACATCAGGATCTTGCTCTCTCTACAGCAATCCAGAGATCAGTGTTGTCTACCCAAAGTCAAGGGCAGGGCAAAGGTAACTGGAGCACCAAGGAGATAACTCTTTAGCAGGGGTTAGAGGGAAATGAGAGGATGAGTGTGTGGTCTGCTGCAATAGCAGGGATCAGGGCCTGGGTCTGTTCCTGCTCTCACTGACCTGCTCTGACTCTGGGAAGCTTGTGCTGCTTCAGTCCCCATTGGAAGGGAAAGGGAAGCACTCCCTCATCATCACCAGGGCAGCAAATATAATAGCACTTATCTAAGGGATTCTCTTCAATACCCTGATGCTTCTTATCCTCTTTCTCCTCAGCTCTGGCAGCACAGGCAGGCTTAAAGGAGGGAATCATCCTTTCTCCCTCGTCCCTCTTAGTGCCCTTACCAAAGAGAGGAAGCACTTTCATGAAGGCAAGGAGCTGCTGTACTGCTCTGAACGTGCCTGATCCAGAAGAGGCTTTGTTAGCTGACTCAGCTTCAGCAGCACTGAAATGAAATGAAATTAGCAGGTGTTAAGCCTGTTTTGAAATGCTGCATCACTATGACCTGATCAATAACAGCCTAACTCTTTTAAGCCACCTCTTTGGCCTTCTATGATTAAAATTTTGCCAATACATCATGTTGTTCCCTTGGTTTTTCTTATGCCAAAATGAAATTCACTTTATTGCATTATCCTTGGTGGCTGGAGGATGTTTCTTATTGAAGGCAGCCAGAAATCTCTCGTCCTGTTTCTGCAGAGTGTGTGCAGTTCCTTATGGAGCTCCATGGGTACCTGCCAGTGCTGCCCCACACCCAGGGATGTGCAGAGCTGTGCCTCACCCATGGCAGGAACTGGCCACTGCTAGGAACTTATTTTATCTGGATTGTTTTGTTTGAGAGTCCAGACTCAAAGCTTGTAGTACTTTCTTGGCCTGTTAAAATTGATCCCCTCTGGAAATCATGTGCTTTGCTTGCCTCTCGTGCCTTCTGACAGGCTGTGGAGGTACAGAGAGACCCATGTGCTCTGCTGATTGCTGTTGTGGCAAATATTTTGGTTTTAATGCTTAGGGTGCATGCATTCCTCTCATGCATTCCTCATGTAGAATTCTGTCCATTTCTTTGCTGCAGATGCTGTTGGTAAAGCAACTTCTGAGGAAACTATTGGCTGCAATGGATTGGGATACCTTTCTCAGAAGACAAGAATGGTATCACTCTTGTAACCTTCACCTTCCTAGGCTCCTATTTTCATGCCTCAATTTGTTTATTTAGCCTATATGTTTCCAGGGCAGGGCATGGCTTTCTTCTTCCAAGCTCATTCAGCAGAGCCTTGATCCTCTGACAGTGCAGCAATAAATCTCCTGGAGAGTTTCCTGACTTGACAATTGCATGCTGAGTCCCATCTTCAGACATTCAGGAACCCAACGGGCTCAGGTATCTTGGATGTAACCGGCAAGACAAGAATGAAAACCAGGTCAGCTTTTTGGGAACTAGTGTTTTGATATTCTATCATCCTGCAATTACAGGAAACGAGATAACCAAATTTTCAGTATCTAATGCACTGATATCTACTGATAATCTGCCTGCTGCTTTTGATGACTAAGTGAGGGCTGACTCTCCAGGTGTCATCCCTACTTCACTTCTGAGCTTGACTCCAGCGTCTGATGTCAGGAGAGATGACATTCACCCATCTACTGGAGGCCTGTATGTCACCAGAACTGAGTTTTAATATGGGGAGTGAACTTTTCCCTGTTCATTACTGCTATCCAAGCATGCTGCTTATCCCCACGTGCCTCTGTTAAATACTATGAGTCCCCAGGTGGCTGAGTTGTTGGAGGGCCATATCCTTTCTCTGCTTCCCAACACAGCTGGTCAGTGCAGTGTCTACACCTACAAACATGAGTGAGTGGCAGCTCTTAGCTCTGCCATATGCAGTGTGAGGGTATGCTCTGTTAGACTAAAACTGATCTAATCCCATTAAAACCCCCAAGCTGTGTAAGTTCAGACAGCCTAGCTCTTTGCTCTGACTTCCTGAGTACAGCCCTGAACACAGGAGTGTCGTAGTTTAGAAAAAATGAGTTTTTTCTGAACTTCAGTGGTCAAACTAATGAGTGCTCAGGTTTAAAGACTGGCACTTGGTGTGGCCACTGAGGACAAGGATCTGTCTCTGAGAACACAAGGGGTTAAAAGCAGAGGGCTCCTCGGAAAGTTTTCTCTTGGTTCCGGTCCCTGAGGACGGAGGGATCTCCCCTGCCCAGCGGCTGGCTGGGCGGGGGAGGGGAAGCCATGCGGCCTGGGTGAGGTAGGGCCGGAACCTCGGGCACAGAGGGGGAGAGGAAAATCCTGCAGGATGGAAGGGTGACAGACAGCCTTCTTTTCCCTTTCCCTCTCCTCCTTCCCCCCCCCCGGAGGGAGACTGAGAAACCGTGTGTGTGATCTTCGTCACTTTGAAATTTGATATCAACAACTAGACAGTACGGCTGAAGGAGTATGAGGGGGTGGCGCGAGAAGAGTGCCTAGCAGCAAAAATACCGTGAGAGTTCTGGGAAAACAAAGCCTAAGATTTTAACCTTTTTTGTAAATGATGGAAACTTTATAAATGCTAATCTTCTTGAATTTGAAGAAGACAGATAGAAAGAACTGAGCAAAGATGATGAAAGTTTGTGTAAGTAGAAGATTGTCAGAGAACGCTGAAAAGAATCTTAGGTGGGAGGAGATGATGGAGTGGCTTTGGCTGGACTCTTTTGTATAACCATGGACGGACTCATTTTTTTCCTATAACATAGAAACTGTATCTGGGGAGAGGCATTGGCTTAGAGCCAAGAGTGGACAGTAGTGTGAACAGAGATGAGAAGTGTCCCTAAAATTTGAGAGGCTGTCGTTTCTTGGAACTAACCAAAGCATCTTTAAAAAGAGAAACCCTAGAAACAGCTCTAGTCCATGCACAGTGGTGAGAGCACTGGACATGGAGGAAGAGGCCACGATGTGGTGCAAGAAGGACTCCTATCTCTCCTCAACGAGCTGAGTACTGATTATCGGAAGGGTAGTAATAGACTGAAGATTAATTATCTAAAAGGTGGTAACGTGATGGGGAATTTTCAGTTTGTTTTGTTAAGTTGAGAACTGGTGGGGGGGGGGGGGAGGAAGAGTGTTTTTTTAAAGTTTCCATGTTCTTCTGTATGTGTCTTCTTTGCCTATTATAAGTAATAAAATTTTTTTCCTTTTGCTTTCTAAATTAGACACTGTTTTACTCTGTTTTTAGTCACATCTCACAAAAGATACCAGAGACAGTATATCGTTATAAGGGCACTGGCCTTGTGCCAACGTCAAACCTTTAACAAGGAGAAAAAAATTGCACTGCTACTGGAAGTGTTTGTGAAGAGATGTTTGTGAAGATTTTTTTTTAGTAAAGATTTTCTTTGGCTTGCTGTGATTTCCTTAGTTTGTGCTATTTTCATGCAGATACAATGATTTGTTGTATAACCAGTGTTTGCACATGTCCTGTATTTTGATACAAATTGTCTAGCACCAGAGCTATCCTAAATGGTCATCACAGTAAACAAAGCCCAGTCAGTGTGTGTTGGGTGAAAGGAGCAGATTTACAGAAGAACAGCTGACAGGAGAAGAGACAGTGTGAGACTGCAGCCCTGAATCATGCCACTGACTTCAGGCAATGCAGATCAGCAGGAGACAGGACTGCAGCAGATGGTCTGAGTTTGATTAATCAAATGTCCTGAATTAAAGCCTGATTGTTTTTCTTTTAAAAAAGTAGGTTAAAAAATAAAAGCAAGCTGACAATGTAAATGCATGCACTGTCTATTGCTGTTATTAACTTCAGATAACTGAAGGCTCAAGGAATCGTTGTTTTCCTGCCAGATCTCAGCACATGGAACATCAGAATGTTTAAAGAGATTTAAAATATTGTGGGGATCAGGCATAGGTACAGCAATCCTCTGGAAAGGCTGAGCATGATGGGCTGGGAGCCTGCTGAAGGACAGGCAGGACTGTGCTAAAATACACAGGGCCCCACCAGTCTTGGGAGCAGCTCTGGGCCACAAAACCCTGTTCAACCCCAGACATTCACCACCCTGTGCTTCAATTCAATGTAGTTGCAGGGCTGAGCCTTCCAGTGTGACTTCCAGAGAAGGAAACCAGACCTCAATTCTCCATGGCTGAGATTGCATGTTTATTTTTTGCTTCTAAATAATGCACATTTCATTATAATTAATCATCATAACCCAAGAAATGGGGAGAAATTACAGAAGTGAAAATCATATTCAGCTCTGATATTCTGTCTGAAAAACAGCAAAAGCCACCCAACATTTTAGGAGTGCAGAATTGAATTAAAACTATAGATTGCTCATAAGTCCTCTTGGCTCCAAGCCAAGAGTGGAGTTATTAATTTGACGCAAATTAATCTATGCAAATTTGCACACTGATTTAATGAAGAGACAGACATGCAATCGTTTCATTACTTCTCAGATTTTCAATTAGATTGAATTCAGTAGCTGGCCACCATCATAGTCGCAGAGTTTTGCTAAAAGGTTATTTGATGAATATTTATGAATTTGTGACTCTGCTACAGCTGGGCTTAATAGCAAGTATCATACTTTCTGAGTACATGCAAACGATTCTTCAAATATCCTAATGCAGTGATTGATTTACCTTTTTTTTGTCTTGACTGCTCTATCTTTAATCCTGGCTATTACTCTGGTGTTCTGGTCGGAGACAAATGACTTGCTTAGGGGTAAGTGACTGTTTTAAATTATTACAAACACTGTCTTGTTTCATGGCCATTTCAGTGTGAGACGTGATGTTCTGAACAGCTGGAAACGTGACAAATCTCGCTCAGAGTGCAAACAGATAAAATTTGAGACAACCCATAATACTGCCCTGGGCAAAAAAGGTGTCTCTTCTACAGATGTCTGAGATTAGAGGGATGGATTCCCTTCTCATGGAGTTCTGTAATGATATTCAGCTTGCAATCACACCTAAGCATCCTTCACACCTAAGGAAGTCTGAGGCTTCCCCACTCCAGTGAAGCTTGTACCTGCTTAAGCACTGTCCCAGTTTGAACTGGTGCTTCTGAACCCTATCCAGCTTTTGCTGAAATTAAAGGAGCTAGGAAAAAAATCTGTGACTGAGAATAGGAATGAGTCCAACATGTCCTGTTCCTGTTTTTCATTGTTTCAAGTTCTCGGTTGTTGTAAGGATCCTGATTAAAAACTGAATGCACAATGCACTCATATACTGCAGAATCATTTTGAGCTAGTGGGTGTTGGGGGAACAAACCAGGTGAGGAAATTAAAGCTTTAATGTGCACACACATTACTCACTCAAGAGTTCAGAAATGTTCTCTGGACTCATTCAAGGCCAGGCCCATTCAAAGCTAGATGATCTCTAGCTTTAAATCTGAAGGTTCAGCCACTTGGTTCCTTCAGGCAGCTACTTTTATTTTTTTTATAGTCTTTGGGTTTTTTTGTTTCTATCTTTCAACTTGCCTGTTCACAAGTTGTTAACTTGGAGTTGGAACAGGTCTCTTCTGGAGACAGCCAGAATCAGCAAAACCTATGCAAAGTACTGGATGTCCTGAGGTGGCTTTTACACCCCAAACTATAGACAGAATGTCAGAAACCTAGAGTAGAAAACATTTCATTTGGTGACAAGTTAAACAGGGACAGGAGGCAAAAGTGATCACATCATTATGAGCACTCTGAATCTCCATTCTTCTGTGTTTATCTACATAGGCTCTTACAAAACCTCCAAAAACAGTGTCAAAGCATCTTCCTGTAACCATAGGTGTGCTGTTTAGCATCTGGCATGAGGCACTTAGTGTGTCTCTGCATCTCTTCTCAGCTGTGCTACAAAGGGGATTGCATTGGCTGTGCCTGAAGTCAGCCTGGAGAATACACAGCTGGTAGTTTGGATAGGAGATGGGGGGGTTGTGATGCTCTTTAGCTCCCAAGAAAACAATTCTGATGTCTGAGGTCAGCATCTTCCTGTTTATCACAAACATCAAACTTTGCCTTGGACTTGAGCCCTTTACTTGTGCAATGCAAGTGAAAGCACAGGTAAATGTGAAAGGAAAATGGCTGTAATTTGCGAGCTTTACTAAATGAGATCTTGAGCTGTACAAGGCAACATGGAAATAAGCCCTATATTTTATCCATTCAGAACTGGAAAGAGCTGAAAGAGTGAAAACATACAGATGTCTTAGAAAACTGTGATGGAGGTGACAATGGGAACTTCACAATTAAGCCAAAACTGGTGTCACTTGCACCTTCTGCCAGACTCCATGGTGTGCCAGTTAAACCAGTTCTGTTGCCCTTTTGTTGACACCCACATATATTATAATTACTCCCACATAACTACAAAACTGGCTCATTTTACCTCAGCAAGAGTATTTTCTGTATGAAGAGCCAGAAGAGCAGGATATATCTAGAAAGACAAGAAGTGGTGATAAGGAAGTGTTGACTGAAGGAGGCTGCACCTCCTTTTAGATTTCACTCTCCACTGGAGCCAGGGTGTTAAGTTTATTCCTACTGTAACATACACCATGTTATATCTTCCCACTGACCTCTGTGTGCTATCCAGGCTATGAATTAAATCTCCTTTGTGTTGGAGGAGTTTACCTGGTAAAATGAGAGAGCAGAGGGTTAGGAGGACTTCAGAGGGTTAGGAGCCCTGCTCTCTTTCAGTGCCAAGGAGATTGGTCACTATTCACTAACAGCTCCTGAAATAAAGAATATTTATAAATTGTTGCAATTCCTTTACTCCATAAGGTCACACGGGTGCTGCTTTCATTGCAGCCTCTCCTGCACTACATAAACACCTGCAGGTTATGTCAGGCAGGACTCAGCTGCTCTGTGAGGAGATGCTGCAGGATTTCAACACAGGCCTGGGCTGCCTGGGAAGAAAAGCTCATTCAACATAGGCTTTGGGAAAGTCTGTAGCAAATGTCATTGGCAGGGTTTGTCTATCAGTTATGTAAATCGGAGTACATGGGAAGGAGGATTATCAAACTGGCAAAGCAATATTATCACCAGGATGTGACCTAAGGCTGAACCATTGCATGGACACTGGGATGAGGCAGGGCTGCCAATTTAACTCTCTTAAGGGGTTTCTGATTTCCACACCAATTTATTTGCATGATGTCTGTGAGTGTCTAATCCTCTCCTGCTTATTTATAGTTTTCCCTGCTCTGGAGAATATCCTCCCTGAGCCTTTTCTTTAACGTAACAAAAGGAGGTTTCATCACTAGCCAGAGATGTGACCATGCGACTTGGAGAGGTGTTGCTGCTTTTACAGCTCTATTATTTGACAGTGTGTGATGTTTCCACACTTAACTGGAGAGCTTGTCGAATGCCTCATTGCCCTCCTGAAAATTGCCTTTCTTCTGAGCAGTGGTGACAAATGACCATCACAGGGTCCATGGAGCAAGAGGGAAACTGTAAAACTCGGTAGAAATTAATTTCCTGAAGCAACAGACTAAACCCCACGTTTGCACAGCCCAATACATTTCAGCCCCTGGCAGCATTCCTGCCTCCCTGTGGGAGCAGGTGAAGGGTGTCCCCTGTGCTGATCTTGGAGCTGGTTTTCCTGGCTTTTGTGGCTCACTGGAAGGACATGGCATGTCCATCTCGGCACAGTGAGGTGCCTCTTCCAAACCCTTCCTTCAGGACTGAGCAACCAACCACATTCCCATTTTCCCTTTAAAAAGCAGGGAAGGACAAGAAACAGAACCACCCAGTCTAAGGGACTGGGAAAGTTTTGTCCCCACTCTTGTTACTGCTAGAGTTTCTGGCATGTCCTTGCCCTTGTCCTTTCCTTGGAAGGGGGCCCTGAATTGGCAGAGACATCCTGGGAGCTGAGGAGATTGATGTGAGGGAGGAACAGAAGAGATCTGTGTGTCCTCATGGAGAAGGCACCCCTGGCTTTACCTGGGGTAACTCCCTAATGCTGTTTGTGGTCAGGCTCATTATTATTTCCGCAGCTGCCTTCAGGAGGAGGGCACTGCGCTCCTGAGGAGAGGAAAACAGAGGTAAGGAACATTAATAAGGAACTTTCCTGCTCAGGGCACAGTGCAGAGGGGCTGTCTCTGGGGACTATCCCGTGGATGTCCCCTCTGCCGGGGGGCAGGAGGAGACCCCTCCCCTGTGACAGGCCCCTCGGGCAGGGTTAGATGCCCTCCCCTGTCCTCGTCCCCACTGTGCTTCCATCAGCCCTGGCTGAGGCTCTGAGCAGGGCTGGACCAGCAGCAGCTGCTGGGGCAGTCCTGGAGAAGCTCTTCCCATGAGGCAAACATAACAAGGGAAATCCCTTGTTTAAACAATAAAAAAAGTCGCCCTGTTTCCTGTGGTGTGTAGCCCCTTGCTGCATGGAGGGGTTTCTACTGCAGGGTCTAATCTGCTGCTGCTCCTGGCACTTGTCTGGATTTTGGGGGTGTTTCTCTCCTACCTTGGCTGCAGGTAACACTGTGCCTGCCTTGTTGTGCTTCACTTGCACCCGTGTAGCCCTCTCCAAACTGCCCCTGAGTGGGGAGATGGCTCAATTTATTGTCTCATAATATTAGGTCTCTCAGCCATACCGCAAATAAACCTCAGAGAGAAATCAATATATCCCACCCTTAGCACATTGATTTACACCACCTTTCTGATGATGGCTCTTGTAACAAATGCAAAAGGGCTTTTAAAGACTTATCTGAATGCAAATGTCTTCCATGTGCAAAACACAGCAGGGTGGGGTGGTGAGGAATGTGTGGTCCTGAAACAACTTGCACAGGGTCACACAGGCTTGTGCAGGGTTGACTTCTGTGCATGTGAGTGCATGTTTGAGAGATGCAGCCCACAGTTTGGGAACAGGCAGTGAAACAGTGGGATGCTGCCTCAGCATGTGGGCTGTAATGGAACTAGGACAGTGACAATACATGATGACAATAAAGAAAAAAAAAAAAATATATATATATATATATAAATAAAGGCAGTGACGAGGTTTGAACCTTGAAGCACTTTGTGTCAAGAGAGGAGCAGAGCTGAACACAAAGAAGCAGCACATGCCATGCCATTCTTTTGAGCTGCCTGTATTTTGGTGCCAGGCAGCTGAATGCCTCAAATTTTTGTGTGTGAGACCCTCAGTCAGATGGTTACAATGCCAAAATATTGGCCTTTAGCTACCAGGGTTACAGTGAGACTCTGGGTCAGGCAGGGCAAGGGGAGAGGCTTCAGCTGTAACTGGCATTGATCAGGGGCTGCAGGAGTGGGTCCTGTCAGTATCACAGCAATGTTCTCCATACTGCCCACACCCCAGGGACCTGAAAGCCACCCAGGATTGTGTCCCTGCCTGTTCTTTCAATGTGCTGTAGAGAAAGTGTAATTTGTACTGTTACACATTGCGTGAAACCCAGGCATTGCTTCCCCACAGCCAGCCTTAGTGTTGAGCTGCATTTTGGGGAAGAAGAGCAGCATGAGTGCCTGAGGTCCCCTTTGCTATGGCAAAGCACCCACCACATCCACCAGCTGAAGTCACCAGGCAGGGGGGGTGTAGGGGCTTCACAGGGTGCTGTTCTGGGCCCTGGCAGAGCAGCATCAAATCATCTGTGTAAGCAGCCAGAGACAAGCACTGGCAGCACAGCCTTGAGAAAATGCTGAATGCAGCTTTTTGCTGGCTAAAAAAGGGCTTGGAGCTCTCTCCTGCTGCTTCATTCCTGGTGTGTGAAGCGAAACAAGGCTTTGTACATAATTTGAAAGCAAACAGGATTGTGTCAAAGATATCAGACTTTACTATTAATTATTTCTGCAGACTGGAATGACCCATGGGAGTCAGATATTTTGGCCAGTTCCTCTGGGCAGGAAGATAATACCATGAAGTATTCTTACCTGATGGAAGTGGGCATCACCCCCTGAATGGTACACTGATACACCCCATCAAAGAAGCTGACAAAATTAAAAAGAAACAGATTCTATTAGATTTGGAGCTGAGGAGCACATGAATTTAAATAGCTACTTTCAGTTGGCTACTTGGTATATTAAAAACACAATTTTCCTGCTCCATTACTCCACTGTAAAACAATCACTAATGAAGATGGAATTAAGAGTTTGAAAAAAATGCTTTTAAATATTTTGCATTATGTCTCAAAGTGGTTCCTTGCCTAAAAGGGTAGATCTGATAGTTCACAGAGCTGCAGATATTGCTGATATGCACTATATAGTTGCTTTAAAGGTGTCAGCATTTCAGAGCTGTTGGGCTGTACATCTGCATTGCTGCAGCCTGTGAGTTCCCATTAGGGCAGTTTCCAGTATTTTCCAAGCTTCATCTCCAGCAAAATTGCAGGTGCTTGAGGAAGAAGGCACAGAAGGGAATAATTTCTTATGTGTTTACACAGTATCTGCCAGATAGGACTCCAGTCCTAACTGGAGTCTTTGGGTACTGCCACAGTATAAACAATCTTCCAAATGAGAAATAAGTCCTTCAAATGCTGTTTAAGGGCCCTTTAGGAGGCTGTGTAGCATGTCTGAGTCCTACTGTACCAGTTCCCTGGACCAGGGATTTACTGTTGATAATTTCATAGGATGGGAGCTGGGCATCTAGCAGTGTTGTCTTTCTGTTGAAGTCCTCAGACTCAACCAGAGGTGCAAAACCTAAACATGAGCCTTGACATCCTTCAGTTCTAAGGCTCTATTGGTGTCTGTGACCTTTTTGGGTCCTCAGATGTCCTTAGAAATGTGACCTGCTGGAGTCTGAGCATCTCCTTGGGTCCAGCAGGAGCAGAGGGTTAGGCTAGCTCAGGATCTCATTCATAGGCATACTCACCAATGCATTTTAATGTTTTTAGTTCAATATATAGAATGTTTGTTTCTTGAAGGGAAAAAAATATCTCTCTTAGAAACAGGATTTGTAATAATTCCTCGTAATTTGGATTAAATTGGCACCTTTCACTTGAATGACCCTCTGAACATCATGATTTCCCATCAATTCCCAGGAAAAGCCTTGCTCAATCAAGGCACCTCTGCCTGCATGGCAGAGCAGTGCTGCAGCAGTGTTACTTTGCATGGTCAGTGAGCTGTGTTTATGGTGCACATTTGATGTTCCAGCCATAGTCCCATATCATACATAAAACATGGGTTTTCCCAGCAAGGAGCTCTGCTGTGCCACAGATCTGCTGTGCAGCTGCCTCTGTCCCCCAGCTCAGCTCTCACTCTCAGCAGCACCTCAGAAAGTGCAATACTTTAAATAGAATGGTTGTATGTGTATCAGCCTAGACTGACTGTATTCATCAGCTGCCACTGCTTTGGGCATGTACAAGGACAGGAATGGCACCAAAAAGTGGAACAAAAAGCCACAGAGGCTTTTACGTTTCCAAGTGCTTCAGCTGTAACTTGGATATTGGGAAATGCACTTCATAGGACAATGCACGACCTCTGCACTAAGACCCATTTGCATGATTTGTCTCTTCTGTATTCATGAACAGCTCCCTCATTATGGCTATTTCTCACATTTATTTTATTTCTAATTACAGTGATTTATGATTGGGTTTTAATTAACTTCTCTTGTCTGGATCCTACCTATATACTCAATTGAGCCTAGCAATCTAGGCTTCACACTGGTGGAAGTTGTACATGGAAATATCCTTGTAGCCACTAGTTTTAAATTAATCTAAGATTAGATTCTGGAATGGAGCAGCTACTGGAGATGATCTCAGCTTTTGTGACACAGAGGAGGTGAATAACTTGTTCCAGGTCTCTTCTGAGCCCTGGTCTCCCAACACCAAGTCCATGCTCCGTGGTCCTCAGACTGCCATTCTGTGAGTGGAGTGCTCTGTGCCTGTGAGCACACCCTGTTGTCCTGGCAGGCTGGCTGTGGGCATGCTGTCTTTCACCTTCATGGCCCCCAGCAGCTCTAGTGGCACCTCAGCTGTTGCTTTGGGGGTGCTGGGACCCTGCAGCAGAGACAGGAGCACAGCAGGCTCCCAGCAGTGCCGTGGTGTGGAGTCCCTGAGAGAGCCACCCTGCAGTGCAGCCCTGGCTGCAGGGACACAGTGCCAGCAGCTGGCTTTGGTGTGCCAGCAGATGTTCAGTTCAGTATGACAGTCCCTCAATTTTCTAATAAATTTGGGTCAATGTTGGTCTTTTGTGGGATAATTAAGGTTGATCCATTCTGCAGGGCAAGCAGGAATAAAATTCATTAGTGCATGAGGAGGTCAAAGAGGGCCAAGGTAGAGAATATCTGTGTTCTAAGCACTGCTGTTTAGTGCTGCATCCTAATTGATCAGTGAACTATGTAAATGCTGAACAGGTCAGGCTCTGCATTCTATAAAGTGTCAGAACTTTTGAGGCTTGCTTTGAAAAGTTACCTTGCTGTGCTGCATGTGCCAAGAGAATAGGAAAATGGGATCTTTAACAATTGTTCATTTTTAATTCATGGCAAGTTCTTCTTATGATCTTTACACTGTGCTTGGCCTGCTGAGCATAGTGATTGCCCCTGTAAACAAAATACAACACAAATACAACAACAAACACTCTCCAACCCTTCCCCCCCTCAGGCTGGATGCTGTGCAAAGCAATGGCAGAGCAGTGATGGTTTCCTATGTAATAAGATTTATTATTATTTATTTTTTATTATGTAAGATTTATTTATTAGTTGGTCTTGGGGGCAGACAAAAATCAATGCCCATTGAGGCCACTGTTTCAGACTCCCTTGGCTGTGGACTTCCTTTCCTTGTTTTTTTAAGGACAGAAATCTGATCCCAAGCACAGTGTCCATCTTATTTCTACCAGGGCTCCAGGATTCTGGGTAGAATGTTGCCATGAACACCACGGCCCTGCACAGTAGAAAACAGGGACATCTCACAGCAGAGTGGGGTCCTTGCATGGCACTTCTGAGCTGGAATTCCACTACTGGGAGGAGGAGATTTGCTATAAATACCGGGCTTTGTTTGCAGAGCTTTGACTTGCAGGACTGTGCTCAAGTCCCATAGCCTGAGCACTCTGCTAGAACAAATTGCTCTGAGAGATCTCAGTGTTTTTCATTTTACTATGATTGGAGGAATGCCAAGTTCTTTTCATTCACTTGTAGCGAAGAAACTTACCTGACCTCAGGGCTTTACAAAGTGCAATGAGTTAGAATCATCCAGGAATGAGAACTTTCCATGAAGCACGCTGCATATTCATTTTTACAAGTGGTGCAGGAACAGAATTCCTACTTGTTTCATTAATCACTTTTGTGACAGGCCCTTCACCACTCCTTCCTATCAGTGCTAAAGCTGGGAAACATTGTTTTTCACAATGAGAGAGGCAGTAAGTGGATCCCTAATTATGAATACTATTACAGAGCAGAAGCAAATCACTCAAGGCTGTTTTAAGTATCATGCAATGGAAATCATCACTCAGGCTCAGACAACACGCATCTGTTACTGATATTAGAATTGTTAATGCGAGCATGTCACGGTTTTCCTTTGTGATAAGACTGTGCAAATAAAACAAAAAGAAACAAATTCAGAGGATGCTTGAAATTCTGGGTCCTCCAGGTAGAATTTCTCTGGTGGGCCCTGGGCTGTTCACTGTTTGAAGGAGTAGAGTGGGGGACTTGCATCCCAGTCTGGGACAGTTATGCTGTGAGCGATGGTCTTGTTATGAAGAACAAGGAATTTCTAATCCTGAGAGAAGGAGGTTGAGGCTCTCACAGGAGAAACAGCTTGGCTTTTACTGCTTTGTGAAGTGAGACTGAAGGGAGGATGTGATTGTTGACTATAAATTCAGGAGGAATAGATAGCGGAAGGAGAACTCTGTTGTTGGCCTGTGTTTCTGTCAGTTGGCCCAGTGCTTTCCCATTGTACAAATGGATTAATTGAAAGATGTTACTTCTCCTAGAAGATTCTGGTTTTCTTCTAGTTTTGGACCATAACAGCTGTGGTACTTCTCTGCTTGGCACTAGAGTGGAACACTTACAGTCAAGTTGAGATAAATTTAGTTTCAGTGTGAGAAGGATTCCAAATATGAAAACTGCAGGGATCTGGGAAAGGCTCACATGATTCAGGCAAAGCACCTGAAATAGCCATAAATTGGCTTTTGATTAGTATCTGAAGGATTGCATGACGTGAGAGCATGTGATAGCTGGATTGTGATGGCTCAAAATCCTCTGCAGTCCTAAGGGAATGCGAGCTGAAATAAAGAGACTGTAACATCACTGAAGTGGGGAAGAATCTACATGAAGAACATCAGCAGATTTACTAGCCAATGATTTCTATTTAATTATTGATAGTAATCCAAGTACTTCTTACTCTTCTTGTACTATTTTACAGTGTTTTCCTCTGTGTATTGAATGTCTGATTTACAGAGGAACTATATGCCTTGGAGTTGTGTAAGAACAATGAATGTATTCATCAGCTTTCATATAAAGCAGCTGTAAGATCTCACTGAGGAGGGCTTCTGCAAAGAGTTAATCTGGGGGATGAAGGGAAATGTAATAGAATTATACATAAGATTGGCACATCCATCTAATGTGCTACATGGGCTGTGTCATAAGGTTGGTTGTTTTGTTCTCCCTTGGTGCTTAGAACTTACAAAAACATTTCAGAAATTCAGCATCAATATCTAGGATAAGACTTTAGCTCCAGCTTAGGCCCCATACACAGGAGCCAGGGTCTCAAGTGGAGGGCTGTGCTCAGCACTTCTCTTGGCTCTGCCATGGAGAAACACTGCTCATCACACAGCCAAGAGGAACAGGGCACACAGCAGTGCCCTGGCATTCCAGGCTCCCAATGCCTGCAGTGAGGGGGGGCTGGCTACAGGATTTTGGAGAGTTACAGTACAAAGGGAGTGAGTGTTTTGAATTCTGCAGCAGTTTCTTCAGTACAGCTGGTGTGGGATGGCACAGACCAGGGCAACTTTGCATGAAAGAATTTACCTGTGTGAATTGCCAAACTTTTGATCAGGATAAACAACCAGGGAACATCAGATCGTTTCTGTAAGTTAACCTCTGCCAGTGGACTCACTGAAAATACCAGGAAAAACCCTCATCCTTCCTCTGCACTGCATTGTATCCTTGCTCTGTATTGGTAAGATGATTTCCTCATCTGGGGCCTTAATTGTTCATTGTGCTACAAAAGACCTCATGCACAGGTTTAACTGAAAGGAGGTTGCAGCGAGGTGGGGGTCAGTCTCTTCTCCCATGTAACAAGTGAGAGGATGAGGGGAAACAGCTTCAAGTTGTGCCAGAGGAGGTTTAGATTGGATATTTACAAAAATTTCTTCACTGAAAGTGTGGTGAGGCATTGGAACAGAGTGTCCAGAGAAGTGGTGGATTCCATGTCTCTGAAGTGTCCAAGAAATGTGTGGATGTAGAGACATGGCTTAGTGGTGTCCTTGGCTGTGCTGGGTTAATGGATGGACTCAATGATCTTAGAGGTCTTTTCCAACATTAATGATTTTATGATATTATAAAATTGCCTGTCTAGATTGTTCTTGGTTTTCCACTGGAAGGGGCAGCCCATGATGGAGAGTTGATAAAAAAGGATGGAAGATCTCACTGGGCCTTCCAGGAGGAATGTGTGGGCTCAGAAGAACAAGTGAAAACGCTTCCCACATCCTGTCTGGGCCTGTACTCTGAACTTGGGCTGCTCTTCTTGATAGCTTGAGCAGGTTTGGACCAACCCTTGCAAATGGGAATGTATTCCCAGAAATTACACAGCAATACTCTTGTGAGGTGGTGCTCCCCAGGACAAGTTAGGAGCCATTGCAAACAACTGGGTGCACACAGGATGATGTTTTATACTGTCCTCAGCTATCAGCCCTCTCCTGCTGTAAATGCATCTGAAAGGCATGGCTCCTATTTAGAGTACATTATAGAACCAGGTCAAACATGAGGAATTCAGTTTTTTACCTGCCTGCTAACCTGACAGACCACATAGTTTGATCTTTGTGATATTATCTGACTAGACATGGCACTCTTCAAAAGTAGAGGATTAGGAACTATTTCGACAAAGGAGAAGACAGGTGTATTAAAACACAGTGATAAAAGTTGCTTACCCTAGATTTACAGGGAAAATTAAATTGAAGAGGAAACTGTTACTTATTTGACACTGAATGTGGGAATTATTGGGTAAAGTGTTACTTATTTGACTGTGAATGTGGGAATTATTACTAATTGCAAGAGTAATTTCTTGAAAATGATGCTGTAATGATTCTTTCTATTACAAGTGGTAATGCTGTCATTACTAAATTACTCAAATTCAAATCCATGGGGGAGGCTCTGTAGGGTGAGCAGTGATTGAACGTTCCACATTAAAATAACTACACTCAGTCTTAAATTTAGAATATGTGATATATATCTAATGTTCTCTAGATTTCTTAATGTTCTTCTTCCACAGAGATGCTTTTTTTATCTGCACTGTAGACTGGCTAGTTTGTTCTTTTTATACTAATTAGTTATTCAGGACATGTTTAATATTCATGATAATATTCAGAAATTAAAGAGTTTTGGCATTCATATAATGGTGAAAATCAAGAAATTAATATCTTATTTCTTATCTATAATGCTGTGTGGAGAAAAATTTGTCAGTCTCATCCAGAGCTTTCCTGGTTTTACTGCCTCTTTGAGATATGATTTAAGCATCTCGGTGGAAACATTCTGTGGCAGTGTGAATAACATGACAGAAGTAGGTGAAACAAATGCTACTCCAGGTCTCATCTTGATTCTGTAAGCCCTGGTGAGGTGGGCAGGGCATGTGAAGGATCAAAAGGGCCCTTCTGATTAGAGTAAAAGAGAGTTATGAAGCTGGGCTTCCACACAGCCTCTCTCTGCTAAGTGTCTGTCTCACTGACCCAAGAGCACCCCCAGAATTTCCTAAGGAAGGCAGGGCAAGCCCTTCCCCTGGGAAATACTGCTAATGCAGTTCTCCCAGAGTGAGGAGCCTGCCTGATCTGGAAATTTAACCAGTACCTTCTGCACTACTTAATTTCAGTTCTTTGACAACCAGATGGAGGCATGTGGCTGTGGTGCACAGATACACCTTGGTGTGGCAGAGACCAGGGAACACCTGAAATGCAGGGAGAAAATAAGGTGCTTTCCTCTCCTTGCTTTTTTACTGGGGTGTTCCTGGTAGCAGCTGGGAACTGAGCCACTGCTGTGCCCTGCCCACGGCTTGGCTTTCAGGGGAAGGCTGTGCTGACCTAAGTGTTAAATGCCTTTGTAGGGACAGGTCTGAAGGAGTTTTATTCTGACTTCACTGAATGAAGGGGAAGGGAGCCACCAAAGCAATTTTTGGCTAAGTTAACTGGATGGAAATTAGGTAGTCATAGAAAAATGCAACCCACTTCGACTAGTGGGAGATGGACTCTCTCCTGCTCTGGAAGCACTTGCAGAGCTTCTGCTCTCTGTTTCTCCACGAGGCTCTGAGCAGGGGCTGCTGGCTGGGACTGCTGAGGGGACTTGTGCCCCACACGAGGGTGGTGGCCCAAGGGCTCTCCCTGATCTCACTGCTCTTCACTTCAGTGATGATCTTAATTCCTTATTGAGCTTGTCCCAGTTAACTACAGTTGGGGACTTGTCAGGATCCTCCTCTGGCAGAGAAATTTTAGCGTTTGCTCTTCAAACATATTCTCTTTTGTAAAAGCGTTCAGAATGTGTTTTCTTTTTAAGTGTAATTTTGAACACATTAATGATATTGGCAAATACTCAAAGAAAAACACGTAATCAATGAATGCTCGCTAGTCTGTGTGGTGATAAATTTTAGAAATACAGTCTGTGCTTGCCTGGAATTTATTGCTTCAGGCAAGGTGATGGCTGCAGCAGTGCCATTTCCAAAGACTGCGCTGTGCATTTATTTTCTCATTAGCATCTAGTTTCTATTGTATATTTTGAACAAAGGTAACCTTGGAGTAGGAACACATTCCTTTCTGTCAGGAAGAACTTGTGATGCTGTTTCAAAGGTGCATGCATGATTGAGCAGCAATACATCACAAGAAGCTCTGCAAAGAAGATAATTCTCCATGGGCTGTAGTTGAAGAAAAGAAAAGAAAAATCCATTTTTTTTTTTAGATTACTGTACTTTGTATGTGGGGGAGGGTTAATTTATGTGTGTTGTGACAAGCTCTCTCAGATGGCAAGTAGACTGTTTGTCAACTCATAACTATCATTCTCCAAAATAGCAAAGATTCATTGATCTGAATTTTAGTAGGTTTTGATAAAAATCTGTATTCCTTTTTAAGGAAATGAAGAAAGCTGTTGTCAGTGAAAATTCTTTAAAAAGCAGAAATTCAGAGGGTTTTTTGTAGCTCAGGAGAGGAATTTGAAGCAGGGACTAAACTTTAACTGCAGCATCCACTGTACAGTATAAACCCCTTAATATATTGCTGTGATTTAGTGCCCGTGATGGGGGCACTACACCGAGCTGGAAGCTCACTGCATTTCTGAGGGTGGGGAGGAAGATGTGGTGGGGAAGTGAGGAAGGGCAGTCCTGTGGCAAAGCACTGAGCTGTGCCCTGGAGGAAGAGGAGGCCCGTGGTGGAGGGAGAGGTGTTTGTGACCAAGAACAGCAAATGTCTCTGGGAGGCCTGGGAATGGCCTCTCAGTGCTCCTGGGTTGGACGCACTTGCATGCCAGCAAAGTCTCAGGAACATTAGACCCAGCCCAAGGAGGTAACTAGGAGTGGTTCTTTCTGTAGCCTGGACCAGAGCTGGGATATTAATCACTGCCCAGCACAGGAAAGACCCATTCACATCCCCCAGAAAGCACAGGGCACAGTTAGAACAGGCAAAACACTGGCAGCAGCGCCAGGTATCGACCAGGATGCTGATCCCAGTACTCTCATTTTGCAAAACACAAGCTGAGACTTTTATCAACTCTGCTTAACCTCAGTCTTGTCTGCTCCAGCAGAAATGTGGCCCCACATGTGAGGTGAGCACTGATGCAGGGGAGTAGCTTCTGCTAAAATCCCACCATGGGCTGCAAAACCTCTGGTGTTTGAAAGTCTATCAGTGCAGGGCCAGCTGCCTCCAATGCTGCCAGGATTTTGACTTAATGTGCCCCTGGAGCAGCTCCCAGTGCCACCAGCACTCTGGGTGCACCCTCAGGGATGAGCTGAGCTGTCCCAGGAAGAGCAAAGCACAGACAATGAGCTGTGGAGGGAAAGTGGATGGGTTTTGTCACAGCCGAGCTGGCTCTGGCTGCTGGGGATGTTGTGTGCTGAGTGTGGGGCTGAGAGCTGCTCGGGCTCATCCCACTCCAAGGAGAGAGCAGTGCCTGGGGAGTTCCAGAGGTACTAAAGGGCTGCACCAGCCAAAGCAGCTGGATTGTGGCTTTCAGCTCTCTGGAACAGAGAGCTGTGGGGTTGGCTCTTGCTCTTGTGTATTTATGATGATGGGGATGGAACGCCCTGGAGTTTCTTGTTTTCAGGATTTTTCTGTGATGGCAAGTTTGGATCCTCAGCTTTCCTAGGACACCAGGGTCCCAGGAACTTGCTTCAGGGGAGGATGGGGCTGGTCAGACTGTGCCAGATTGATCCTGAAGGTGAAACCCCCATCAGAGGAGGGAGGGGTTTAAGGATAAACTTCTGGTGAGAAGCACTGTGTAATCACAACCTGGAAAGATGGCTCTTGGCTTGAGCTCTGCAGTCAGCTACAGCTGTGCTGGCTCAAAAGATCACATTAAATCTATGCCTGTTATTATTCATAAAACTTCATGGGTTTTGAACATAACAAACTTTAATGTGTTTGAAAGTGCCTTAAGTTGGTAATGATGATAAACACAAAGAATCATCCAAATTTCTTCGGTTTGCTTCTATAGTATAAACAGCTATATTCAGTAGTTCCTGCATGGGGTATTCAAGATTTTAAACTGACAACAGAAATCCACATATGGCTCAGAAAAGTGTTGGCATCCTCTTGTGTGAAGTTTGTTAAAATTGTATGATAGACATCTTGTTATTTAAAAAATCCTTTTCCTTTCAAACAAATTTATTCTGTGGTTTAAAAAACTGTGTTTTAAAAGCTAATTGGACAAGGCCAAGGTTATAATTAGATTTATGCTCATGCAGAGTAGTCTCCTAGGACTATTTTGTAACTCTGTGTCTGAAATTAAAGTTTGTCAGGGTGTCAAAATGTATTAAAAAAAATTTGTCATCTGCTGTAAGTGAAAATTGCAGTTGTACCAGAAATTTTTCAGTATCAAAGGCAGAGATGATCTCAGATGAGGGGGGATCTGCCATTATTTTCCATCTACCTTGTCAAGCTGGTTTCCTCCCTTCTCTCTGGGAGGTGGTGCTGATGGCCAGAACTGTCCTGCTGGGGGTTTCTGTAGGATTCAGAAGGTTAAGCCAACATGAGGTCACTCAATGAAGGCTGATTCATAGCTGTTTACAGGTGCATTCAGAAATCATATTCTTTCTCCCAAAGCAATCACATCTTTAAGAGAAGCAGAAAATAATTTATTTAGGACATGAGAATCTTCACATGCAACCTAAACTTTTTTTTTTGTTTGTTTGTTTGTTTTGGGGGGTTTTTGTTTTGTTTTGTTTTTAATGGGAATTTAAATTCTCTCTTTCTCTTACACAGAAAAGTGTGCCTTTCTTTGCATCATTTCATGGCTGAGAGGTGTCTGGGCTCTCTCAGAAAAGCACAAATTTTTCATTCAGCTTGCCCTGGGCTAGTAACTGCCTTTCCCACAGACACTATAACTTTGTTAGTTCTCCCCTTGTGCTTTTACCTGCCGTCATCACATGTCAGAGACACGTGCTGGGTCCTGGCTGAGCACAGGAGGAGTCAGGTCCTGTGACACGGAGGTCCAGGTCTGGCTGAGCACAGGGAGAGTCCCAGGTCCTGGCTGAGCACGGGAGTCCAGGCTGGCTGAGCACAGGGAGAGTCCCAGGTCCTGGCTGAGCACAGGGAGGTCCCAGGTCCTGGCTGAGCACAGGGAGTCCCAGGTCCTGGCTGAGCCAGGGAGAGTCCAGTCTGGTGAGCACAAGGAGAGTCCAGGTCCTGGCTGAGCACAGGGAGAGTCCCAGGTCCTGGCTGAGCACAGGGAGTCTCCAGGTCCTGGTTGAGCACAAGGAGTTCCAGGTCCTGGCTGAGCACAGGGAGAGTCCCAGGTCCTGGTTGAGCACAAGGGAGGTGGGTACTCCAGGTCCTGGCTGGATCATGGGCCCCAGGCTGCTCCAGTGGGCTCTCTGTGGAGAGTTCAGCCTCGTGTGCTGGCCTTTGCTGTGGCAGGTGCTGTGTGCACCTGGGGGAGGATCAGCTTACCTGTGCTTTGCCTCCTTTCTCTCCTGATTATTACAGGAAGCAGCAGCTTTTGCAGTGTAAATGAGAGGCTGCTGCCAACAAGTTCCTCCTGATTCCATAGTGCAAATCCTGCCTATTAGAGAAGCTCTTTCTCATTAGACACAGACTATGATTTAGCACATGGAGGTATCAACAAAAGGCAGGTATCCCTTTGCTAACAGCTGCACATTTGGGTAGTGGGAGTTAGTCTCTGTCCTGAAGAACTTGCAGCTGGAGCTTGTGCACAAGACTCACAGGGGACTTCCTGAGTGGGGAATTTTCCAGTTGTCAAACCTGAGTGGTTTTGTGGAAATGACCTGACTCCCCAGAGCTCTGACAGAGCATATCCATGTCTGAATGGCCACTGTTCCTGCTTTCCTAGAAGCCCCAGCCCTTCTAAAATCCCTTACGAATGGAATAAATAATAAAAGTGTTCAATTTCATTAAAAGGCTGGGGGTCTTAGACAAAAATGTTCCTGGAAACTTTTGTTGTTGTTTTTTGCTTTGTTTGTTAAAGTCTTGCTTTCTGGTAAGCTCTATTTATCACCTAAAAGAAAAGGTAGAGGAAATGTGCCTTTGAGAACAAACAGATTAAATGACTTCCCCAGGGTCTCACATGTACTCCAGAAGCAAAATTGAACTTACAGCTCCTGAGTATTAGTAGGGCCTTAACTGCAGAATGATCTCAGTCTAGTTATGTGAACATAATCTCAGCTATATGTTGGCTGACCTAAACCTCTAAAAAACAAAAACAAATCTCTAGCTCAAAAGTGAAATAAAATGCTGGAATCCATTCAGTACTGGTAAATTATTAATATTAACCATTTAAAGAGAAATGTTGCTGTTGTAGAGGAAATAGGCTTTTAGAAAAGTGTTTTCAAAGGACAAATGTGTATATTCAATACCCAGACTGCAGGGAATCATCTCTGAGAAAGCTGCTTTGAGTCTTTACCCATAATTTGCTAATGAATTTCATATTAAGTGCAGTTAAAATGTAAGAGTTTGACTAGGGACTGGATTGAAAATAATAATTTTTCTTCTTCCTGTTTTCTCTCTAGGCACTTGTTAAGAAATGTTTGAAGGCAGTGAAGTGTTAAGAGACTGAGAGCTTGTTAAAATAGCAGAGGGGCAGCTGTTGGAGGGGAGGCAAAGAAGAAAGTAAGGAATGCATCTGAAGAATCTTTCTTTCCAAGGAAGATTAAAAGCTCTTCAATTTGAGGAAAAATAAATGTCCTTTCAGATCTTCCTCTTACACACTTTAAAATCAAATGAGGCAGAAAATTTGTTTGGCTGCTTCTATGAGCATCAGTCTTTTATGTCAGCATTGGGACACTGGACCTGGTGTGCACATGCCCAGGCTAATTGCACTGGTAATGGTCTCATGCAGCAACTAGATCCAAAACTGGATGGATATTTAGGAATAATGGATGTACTCATAGTAACTGGGATTGGCTAAAACCAGGATAAAGTGCTCAAATATCTAGATTGCAGTGGGTGATACATTCAATTTTCATAAGGACATTTTGCATTAAAAAGGCTTCTCTGTCCTCAATAATTAATCAACTCTATATTTATTGCTCAATAGCCATCACTCAGCTCTGGTTAGGCATCTTCAGAGATGGCTTCTCCCAGTGCTCCTGCATTCCCTGCAGCCTTCCCAAATGGTGTAACCAATGGGTTCAGATCAGCTTTAACTCTGAGGGACATATCCAGCAGCTCTGAAGCAGACAGGGGTCTCTGCCCTGGTGTGTGCTGGCCTGGGCAGGGCTGAGCTCAGGCTGGGTCTGTCTGAGAGCCCCAGCCAGGCTCTGCAGGGCTCCAGGGTGAGGGAGAGCAGCTGTTAGAGCCTGGTGCTGACAACACCAAGGGGGTGGGTGCCATCCCCACATGGCCACTCCCTGAGGAGCTGGGTTTGATGGTCCTTGTGGGTCCCTTCCAACCCAGAACATTCTGTGATAAGAATCTGTGATAAGGAAGCTGCAGCTGAATTATCACAGGAGCTGTGGGGCTGAGCACAGGCTGCAGCTGCAATTGTTCACTGCGAGTCCTCTCAAATAAGAACCACTTCGTGTTTTTCTACCAAGACTGGCACAAGGGCAAGTGCCTGGCATGTCTCTGTTTGTGTTTGCCACATCTAAAGGAAGGGGCAGGTTCTCCCTGAGTCCAACCCACTGGTGCCAAGCAGGAAAGGATTGCTTGGCCTGTGCCCTGTTCGCTTCTGCCCTCTCCACCTGTGCTGGGTTGGATCTGATGTTTTTTGGACTCTGCCTGGATCTGAATATCTTTGTTTATTCAACTGAAAATTAACCTCCATGCCCTGCCCCCCCCCAAAAAAAAAAAAAATTAAAAAAAAATAAAAGTGGTCTTCTGTTTGGTTTTGTTTTGGCAGAATTGCCCCAGAGTTGGCTCAGCACAGGTTTCCATGAATTCAGAGCTGAAGGCAGGCAGGGAGCAGGACCTCTGCCTTCAGAGCTGCTCTCTCAGCTGTTGGCTCCGACACTGCGAAGTAGAGTTAACAAGGAAGGTAACTCTACAAGGCAGTTTGTTAAATGAAGTATCTTAATTTTTGTGAGATTATTACAAGTTAACTGGACAATCTGTGGAGTAGATATCCTGCACTGGGAGCAGATCTGAGCTGGCAAGGTGGCACTACACCTTTGCTTTTGAAAAACTGCTGATGTGTGTGCAACGTTAGCTTGTTTCATGGTTTACAGGCACTGATATTGAAACAATTCAATTAGATTGCTTGTGATTAAAGACACTTTTGCTGTTAATCAGCGTGGATTAGGAGGATAGGTTTAAGTGTTTAAATGGGGAGCTAAAAATACAGAAGGGGATTTATTAATATTTGAAGAGCAGACTGTCATTCATTCAGCTCTAAGGCTCTGGGATCCTGAGAAGCCCGTTTTATTTCCCAACAGCATACAGATGGGAAAGTCTGTTGACAGATGCATCATATTCTGTGGGAGATTTGGTGGGAATGTTTGCTCTGGACTTTTAGTATTAGTCATATATAGTTCTTATTTAGATTGGATTTTAAGCAAGAAATCTGCCTCCATTCTAGTCTAGTTTGCATTTCAGGGTTTACTTGTACGTGGTCTGGTACAGGTAGAGCTAATGCCACTGAAGGCCTGAGTGGGATGGAGCAGGCACAGGGACTGAGCTGAGCTGCTGTCCCACCCCAGCTGCTGTGAGCACACAGGTACAGATCACCAAACCTTGCTGGGACAGCCCATTGCTCTGAGCCTGTCACACCAGGGAATCAAAGGACACATCTGGCAATGACTGTAACCAGACCCTCAAATTAAGGCACCCTGAACTCTGAAACTCTGCAAAATCCCCAAAGATTGCTTGGCTGATATTCACCTTGCTAGGCAGAGATACAGATATCCAGGCAACTGAAGAATATCCTGGCATGTATTCGTGTTACTGGCTTTGAAAATTATAGTGGTATATTTTAGGGACTGAATTAAGCCATTTAAATTATCCAGCCTGACTTCCGTAACATCAGAGTTTTTTCCTTACATTCTAATTTAGAAAAAATATATCTTTGGACCAGTCTGTCCCCAGGAGAGCTGTTCCTCTAAAAATTGTCCTTAGTCTTAGAAGTGTGTTTTGTTGTGCTGATACCTTTCAGTCAAGTAGGCAAGTCCATAAAACCGGCTTTGATGTTCAGCCTAATGTGCTAAATTGAGCCTGGACACTGAAAACATTGCCCAGGAAGGGCACAGAGGTGATCTGGCTTAACATTTGGCTTGTCTTCACCTTTTAAAAAACCCCCAAACAAACCTAAAAACACAAACCAGGCAAACAAAAAGTCCCAAGCAACAAAAAAACACACACAAAAATTACTGCCATCTAGTTTATACATAATCACAGCCCTCCCTGTATGGTTGCTATAGTGTTGCTCACACAAGGGGATCAGGAGTACTGCTACTACTTTTCTGGTTGAGCAACCAAATAATCTACACTAGTGTACAAGCAATGCTTTCCAACACACAACTGAAAATGGCTTTATCAAAATCCTCAATTAAAACAAACCCTCCCCTAGTCTCAAATATGAAATTCTATTCATTGGCAAAACTCGTTAGCTTGTCAGTTTGTTAAGTATTCCCAGGACTAAACTCACACTGCCAAAAAGGATAACGCAAAATGCAGAGTTTTAACAAAGCCATAAGAGGGATGGAAGCTTTTCTTTCTCCTGCTAATGTATTTCCAGCACAGTTTTGCATCCTTATAACTCTGGGGAGCACAGTCTGTGGAGTACACGATTAAGCATTATCACTCATTTCAGAGCCATCCTGTTACACCCAGTAATAACTCATTTTCCACCACTGTGCACACCAATATTGCTGTCAGGGCTGAGAGCCTGACCCTGGCACTGGCACTGCAGGGGCAGGGAGGCCATAAACCAGCAATAACCACTGTGAGCACTTCTGCACTTGGTAAAGCCAAACATTCCCGTGGACCAGAACTGCAGACCTGCCATAGGCTTGGCAGGCTGGGCCAAATAACTCTGCTCTGTTACTGCAAGGCATTTTGGTTAATGGTGATGGTTTTCTGTGGGTTTATAAGACAGTCTTATGTTTTCCTGGGGCACCACTTTTATTTTGAGGGCAAATCATGACCAGTGTTGGATTTGTCTGTTTAATGACATTGCTCCAGGTAGAAGTTGTTCTCTATTAATTAAAACATTCACTTGAACTCAAAGCTGAAGAGCTGTTTGGAAGCAGGAGAGCAGCAGCTGCTGGGTGTGGGTGTGAAAGGGAGTCTGAGGTTGCTGGGAAGGTGTAGCTTTGGGGTAGAAAGAAGTGCAAGAACCTTTACTCTTTAAATCCCTGCTCTTATAGTCTCCCTGTTGGGACACTCACATGCAATGGAATGATGGCTGAGATTTCAATTGATAGGTGTTACAAGGGGCTCTTGCTGCTTATAATCCCTAGACACAAAACTTGAGACCTAATCCCCATTTCCCAAACAGGCAGGAATGTTTTCATTACTATGTTAATTCAATCTCTCCTAGAATAGTGATACTTTAATTGCTCCTCTGTTTTCCTCAGACATAATCCAATTCCCTTTGGCCTCCTAGTTTATCCACACATTAATTGGGTGATTGCCTTGTAAAACAGAAGGGCAAATATATAGCTTAAATTTTATGACAGACAGTTAATAAGCACGACTGAGATTTTTTAAGTGCCCTAATGCAATTACGTGCCAGGCTCCCAGGAATTTCAGTAGGATCTGGTTGCTTTCCTTCATCACACTTCTTGGAAATTCCCAACCCAGATATGTAAGGATGACTATATTTCTTTACTGTACATTGAGTACTTCAGAGATTTTCCCTTTCAACCTGAATTCTTGATACTACAGTCTTTAATTCTGTAAATCTGCTTTTGATTTAATCTAGTAAAATTCCTTTTGATTTCCTTGATTAAGGATTGTGGGGTCAAAGCCTTTGAAGTACAGCTGAAGTCTTTGAAGTATAAAAGAGGCAGACCTAGGGCTGGGGGAACGGTAAAGGGATACTCAGGTTGTCACACAGGACTGCAGTCCCTGTCAAAGGTGACTCTGTGCTTCCCCAAGCTCGTGGCTGCAGGACTAATGCCCATTCCCTGAAATCTGAGGGAGCTGCTGAGCCACAGCCTTGATCAACAAACACAGTAAGCTCTGAAGCTTTCCCATCTCCCCACACCACCTTGCTGTGGAAAGGACCTTACTCTGTCACAGCCAGGTCTGTGCTGATTGTTCAACAAGCAGCTGCCTCTGAACCCCTCCTGTCTCGTGGGCACTTTCATCCTGTGAACTTCTATTCACTGTGTCAAGAAGCACTGGACCAGGATAGCAGCAATGAAAATTATTGGGGAAAAAAATAAAGAGACTGTCAAGGATGGCCTTAATTCATTTTGACGTGAACAGTGCAGTGGAACACCAGCACTGAGCACACTGGGAAGATCTTCCCCCCACGCCTTGGCTGTTTCAAGCACCACTTGCAGCAGTAGGATCAGAAATAACCTTCACTCATAATCAAACACATCCTGCAACTCCTTCAGCTGGCTGTTCTGGGAGGCAACAGGCTGCAGCAGAAGGGGAGATGGCTGCTGCACCCTCTCACAAGTTCCTGGTGACACCAGGATTGGGCAACCATGAGCAAAGAGCCACCGTTGTGACAAAGCCTTCACCAAGGAAATGCCTGGGCTCTTTAGTGTCACTGACCTGGAGTTTGGATCAAACAGCATAAAAGGCAGTAGGGAATGATCAAAGGGTGAATACTAATGATAAGAACATTACCTTAATTAATGGAATATCTACCATGGTCTACCCACAGCACACCTGTGGAGTGGCAGTGATCAATTTTCTTCAAGCTGGCAAGAGAGAAACTAGAATTGCCAAAGCAATACACACTTTGGCCTCTCTAGTCCTTTAAAATATGGAGTGAGTAAACTGACAGGGATCATTTTGCTTTGATTGGTTTTTAGATAAAAACACTTTCCATCCAACCTTACATAGTGTAAGTGTTATAATGGCCAGAGAAAAGCAGATATTTCATAGAGCATTACAGGAGTTGCTGAAAATTGGAACAAGAAATTGAACTGGAAATAAAACAATAAGTTGCAAGTGGTGGGAGAGAGCTGAAGGCAAGTGCTCCTCCACTTCAAGCAGGGACTGAAGACCCAGGACTGAGCTAAGCTGGAATCTCTGAGTCCTGGTGAATGCAAAGCAAGATATGTTTTGGTAAAACATTATTTTCTTTATTGAAATCTTTCTTGTGTAATTTATGGATTTAGAATTGGTCTCAAGTAACTTTCATTGACATGTGAACTGGGGTTTTTCAGGAAGTGCCATATTCCTAACCTCAATGGCCAGAGGGATAATGAACGTCCTGGTTCACTTGGGTGTGCAATGGAGCTAGGCACAATGTTTGCTTTTGCTTCTGACTCTTCCATGAGGAAAGTTAGCCCTATTGCTGTCTGGGCTTCCAAGTGCCTGTTAATAAAAAATTACTTAAATCTGGAAAGTGTCCCATGTAAGAATATAGGGATATGCTATCCTAGGGGGCCTGATCAAAGTCTCTGGAGGGGCTGGATTCTCCATCAATTACAGACAAATTCACTATATTTTAGAGATACAGTTGTCCAAACAAGCTGAAAGCTTTATGTGGAGTGTTTCTGATCTGTTACACTATATTGGCTACATGACTGCCATAAGTATCATCCTAAAATCTACATACAAATCTTGTGCTGTGTCTTTCATTTCCAGGAAAGACCTTTAATTTAAACAGAAAAAGTCTGTGTAATTAAGGCAAGCAAAATGCTGCAGCGAGGAATGTGCCATCCAGCTGTGACTGTGCTAAGCACCGATGTTCCCTTCCTCCCTTCACAAGAAATTAAAGGAGTTCCAGTCTCATTTCCACTCGGTTCCAGCTCCCGAAGCTGGCTTTGCCCACTCCCCGCCGTGGCTGCTCTGGCTGGAGGCGTTCGGCTGGATGTTTGCAGACAGGGAAGGGTTCACTGCCTGGCTGCATCCGCAGACAGCAGCTCGGGAGCACCTGGGCCAGCCTGGCCCCAGCTCAGCAGCCAGCAGCGGAGCTGTGCCAGCGGGTCTGGGCTGAGCCCCGGGCGGGCACTGCTGCCCCTGCGGGAGCCTTCCCCCGTTTCACCCCTCCTCAGCTCCGCCAGCCAGCTCGCAGGACCGAGCAGGCAGTTCTCCCTCGGGGAAACTTCTCTGGGTTTCACCTGGGAAATAATAAAAATGAAACACAGAGATTTCCCCTGCAGTGTGGTGGATTTGGAAAAGACAGACATGACTGCCGCAGTGCTCTGTTAAATGCTCATTGCCACAGGGGAAGAGATGCTGTGGCTGCTAAATTTGGGCTGGATTAAAACTCCCTTGTAGTGTAGGGCAGAGTGTTTTCATTTGGAGCTTGGAGCCCATCCAAAACAGAAAGGCAGAAATACAGAACAAGCTGTGATTCTGACAACTGCCCAGTCCTGTCCTTCCATCCCTTCTCCCTGTGCAGAGAAAGAACACAAGTTTTGGTCTCCAGCCCTTGGTCTTGCTTTTCTTTTTAGCTGAGCACTTGTTTCAGGTAAATGCTGCTGCCAAGTTCTATTTCTTGAAAACCCAGAAGCCCACAGATTCATTTTAGATTTTTTTCTTCATTGCAGGCTTCAGGGTTTACATGAGGGGACAGGATATACTTGATGGGTTTTTTAGTTACAATAGCATCTTAAATAATGTCTTTTATAGACTCATAATCTTTATTTGTTGTTGGTCTTTTCTCATACCTTTCAGGATTTATTAGCTGTGTATATAGAAAACACCCTAAAATCTGATAATCTATAATACTTTTACTCAGGCTGTTGAGTTGATTGCACCTTATGAGACTTGGTGACATCTTAAGTACTTCTTTGAAACTACAGCTATAAGATGATTACTGCTGGGTTATTTGTGTTAAATATAACAGTAGCCACAAGGCTTTAAAACTGTTGCATGCATTAGAAAGGGGATAAATTATCTTGATTACACTGGCATTTATTCACAGTTCTTTAAGACTGCTGTGCCCAGATGAACAGGGAAAATGCTGATCTTGCTGATAGAAGCTGAGATCTCATCAGTACTGCACCAACAGAATCAGGCCCACAGCAAAAGTCTGAGATGGGAGAACCGAAATACCACTTAAACTACTGCTGCTGTCTTTTTAACTACATGGGATGTGGGTTCCAAATCCAAAGAAGAGGGAAGTACAGCACTGATTTCCTCAAACTGATTCCCAAATGACCGACAAGTCATGAGGGATTGGGTGTTTTCCCCCAGTGAATTTCCTGGTTTGCTCTTTGAGATATGTTGTCTTGGCCCCATTCCCTGGAGAAGAGCTGCATGGATTGAATGGTCTAAAACCTTTAAGGTCAACAAGAAATTGGCCAGCATGGATTGGAATTTGAGTCCTGTCGCTAACTTTGAACAGGCACTGTAAGATCTCAGGGATAATTCAAAAGGCTTAAGGGAAATGTCGTGCTTAAAGAACTTTATTGTTTACATTCTGTAGCACTGATTTTGATTAATAGCTCTCTCATGCTGGAAGCATCATATCCATATCAGAGGCAGCTCCACACACGAGCTACACGGAGACCCCAGAGCTCAGTCTGAGGGGCACGATTATAAAATAATTTGTGTGGTTGGAAAAAATTAGATGGTAGAAATGGGAAAGGGGACAAAAGTGTTAAAAATGCAGATATGGATTATTTTTTATCTCCTTTTCAGTAAGGCTCAGCTATTGTGCATGCTTTGTGTTCAGAGGTGTCAGTCTGTTAACCTGGGACTTTGAATGGAGTTGCATCTGGGGCACTGAAAATCATGATGTGATGCTGGCTGAACCACTCCTTTGTGTTCCATGACACAATTTCCCTGGCCCACAAGGACCATCCAAGGCTGAGAGGTCATCTGACTCCCAGGGATGCACAGTGTGTAACTTTGCCATCCACAAGTGCTCTGTCACTCTGAAAAATCAGCCCTGTGCCCTGCATGAGATCTGAATTCCCCCTTTGTGCCAGCTGGTGCAATGCAAGTCTCAGGACTGTTCTAACTGGAGAGGTCTGTGAAGGTGGCAGCAGCAGTCGAAGCTTTATCAGCTTTTTCAGATGTGTAGGTAAACGAATCATAGACTGTGACCTTGAACTGAACAGGACCACTCTCTTTACAGCCATGGCATAAACCTTATCAGGACCACGTGAAAAAAGCACTATCACCCTTTGGAACAGAGTGGGCTGAGGGCTGTGATCCTGAGCTGTCCTGCAAGCCAAATCCAGCTCTGCTGGCCACAGCCAGCCCAACTCCCAAGAGATTAATGAGCCAAGTTCTGATCTCAGTTATATTTGTGGACTTGTCCCATATCCATCCTATATAAATCAGTCTTACCCTGCTCAGGAAAGCCAGCTGGGTTTTGGTCCCAATTAAGTCAATGGGAATTCTGCCATTGACTGCAGTGAGTTTGTATTTCATTTGGGGTTGAGAGCTTTCGGTCTCAGTTAACTATTTCCTACTGGAAAAGGCAGTATTGTCCCACAGCTGAAATAAATATTTGGCATCCTCTAGGCAAGGCAGCTCTCATGTAAAGGTGCATTGCATTTCCCATAAAAACTGCTGCAATATTTGGTTGGCCAGGGAGCTTCTCTTTCATGCTGAATCAAGGGCTCTAATAAGCATGATGACAAAATATGAGGAATTCTATGTAATTATGGCAATGGCACCACCTGCCTCTAATTAAGCTGCCAAAACATTTGGTCTAAAGTGTTGCAACGAATAAAAAAAAATTATATCCAATATTTTGGCAATGCAACAAAAAGCTGGCTTTCCTCACATAATTAGTTTTAACAAAGTGTTGTTAATCTGATTTTTTTTATTAATACACTATTTAATCTTATAGTAGGCTGACAAGACTGATCTGCCTCTGGTTTAAGTTTTTTCTACCAAAAGGCTAAGATTTGTAAGGGTTTTAAGAGATATACTTGTATAAGAAACAGATTTTCTTATTATTTTCATTGCTCTTCAAGAGCACCCCAAAGGTTACATTCTCAGAATTCACTGAACTTTTAAGCCTTTCATTAAATTGGAAGCCGGAGGAAAAGCCCTTTTTTTTTCCCCTCTTCCTAATTCCTTGTACAGAGAAGTCACTGGTATGACTAATTGGGGGGAGGAGGGGTGCCCAGAAACCTGACAAGCTCTGCACATTTTAGAGCTGCTGGTCGGCTGGCAGAAAGTATCAGCTTTGTGGACTGCTGCGATGCCCTGGGGTGTTTGGTGGCTAATGGTCTCTCCCCTAGAAGTGCTCCTCCGGTTGGATTTAGTGACAATGAGGAGGGGAATATAATGTGTAACAACAGCAAAGCAGCCCAACCGCTTTTCCAGGACTTGTGTGGCCATTTGGGTTTCAGAGCTGTTAATGTAACCTGGCATGTTAAATCAGACATGATCAACACTGTAAAAGAGCCAAGCATACCAACAGTACAGATGGGTGGCAGATAATGAAAGCAGCCATGGCTGAGCAGTGCAAAAATGCTGATCAAACCACGTTAATATGTGGGTCTTATAATTCTGAAAATCAGCATTTGAATATACCAGGATGCAAACAGGTAACTGTGTATTTACTGTAGGCGCCATCTATAAAACTCATGATTTTAGCAACTTGCTTGTCTCTTGCCCTGTGTGCCCTAAATGCATAATTTTTCCAGTACTTTGTGGCCTCTGTAACAACTGGTGACTCCATGAAATGGGTGTAAATAGTTTCTGCCAGCTGCAGTTTGGTATCTCTTGAGTTTCTTTACCATAGCAGTGTCTGGGCTAGACTATCTACTCACACTCCAGCTGCAAAGTCTTGATGAGCTTTAAAATTCAGAGGAGTTTCAATAAAGTCCAAGAACTTGACAGCTCTGGGCTATTTGTAAAGATGACTGTTAATTCAAAAGATTTGTTTCACTTTTCTCATGCTGAAGTAATGATAATTGCACTGTTCTTATAACTGGTATATTGCTAGGTCAGTGTTGAGATTTCAGCATTTGAGAAAAGGTTTTCTGGTAATGATAATGGCACTGTTCTTGTGTCTGGTGTATTTCCAGGCCAGTATTGAGATTTCAGCACTTGAGAAAAGGTTCTCTGGTGCAGTTCCCTGCTCGGACAACAGAGATTTGATGATATCAGTGATGATACTCCCTTCGGAGGTCAGACAGCCTTTATGTCTGTGTGCTCCCACACCCTTCAGAGCTGGGTGCAGAAGTCCATTTGTTATCTCCAGGCTGCCTTTGTGCTAGTGCATTGGTTTTGTAGCAAACCTTAACAGATTTGCTAAAGAGAAACTGAGTTGATGTGTGATAGCCTGACCCCCTGGTGCGAGGCTGCAGCGTGGAAGCACCTCCAGATTCCACCTCCTGCCAGCACTGGAGCTGTGGGGCATCCTCAGTCAATGCTTCCTGCACAGCTGCTGCTAAGGGAAGACAATGAGGGCCAAAGGTCTCAGAGAATGCTCATCGAGTGTGTGAACGAAAACCCTGACGGGTGGGGGTCCCACACGATCTGCTGAAGCAGCAGGAATTTGAGGTGACTCACTCACCAGACAATAATAAAAGCCAGGATCTCCACTGATTCCAAATCTTGCCAATAGACTGTCCTGCTCCTCCAAAACAACAGCAACAACTCTTAGGTGGCCACCTCACCTCTACAACACACTGGACTGGCAGATAAATGCTTATGACCTCTTTTTTTTTTTTTTTCCTCCATTCTCTATCTTATTTATCAAATAAGTTTTCAGACACAGATTTGGGAATACCCTCTGTTTACTTTTAAATGTACTTGGTAACATTTGTTTTCTTAAAAGCTTATCCAAGAACTGAACAAATGGGCTCCTGAGCCAGTCTATAGAAGGAGGTGTCTAGGGTCAGTTTAATATTTGCCATGATTAAAGTACACACTGCTGAGTAAATACAGAGAGGAATTATATGTTATTTGACTAGCTGCTAATTACAGTGAGCTCTTCCTGACTGTGCTTCCTTTTTAAGAGATGGAAGTCAGATCCCTCAAAATTCTCATATTTTGTTCCTTTGGAAAAAATGGTCTGGTAAATAAAACAAGTACTACTGCTCTAGTTTGTATCATGCTTTTTTTGCATGCTAATATGAAGTTCCCCTGAGATAATTTGACAAGAAGGCCATTAATGCAAATTTAAGCGTGACCTAGAAAGGACTTATTTTTCATGTACCACATTGATTCTCTGTTATTGTTATTTGTTCTTCTTTGTTTTAAACTGCCTGGTGTTTTGGAGTTGCCTTTTCTTCATTTAATTTCCCTGTTTTTCCTCATGATTATAGTAGCACCACTCAGAAGAAGTACATTGCTTTAAAATAAAATGCAGGAGTCAGATATGAGAGCGTTGCATGTAAAGAACAGAATTTATCTGGCAAACACTAGATATAGTTCGTGAAAACTCTGTTTGTAGGCAGTTAACAAAAGTTGACTTTAATTTCTTTCATTTTACTGGAGAGCTTGTGTGTAAATTTGCATTATAGATACCTGAGCTTTCCTAGTAGATCTAGTCTCAAAATCCTTCATTGTCCAACCATGCCAACTGTTCAGCAGAATGGAATAAATGCTAACAAACCAAAACTATTGCAGATGTAAGGATTAAACATGCTCTTTTCTTCAACGGTTTGTTTCAGTAATTTCTAGCCGTAATATAATTTTTGTGAACTCTGGTTATCTATTGTAGAAGAAAGCAAGGAACAGTCCCAAAAACTCCAGTATCTCAATGCTCCTGGGTTTAGTTACACCTTGTAAGGAATAAAAAGGTCAGAGGTAGCTCCCTTTACAGGTCACATCAGGGCTCTTACTATTTTTATAATATAATATACCTGGAAATAAAGTGTGTAACATTTCCCGAAGAGATCTCAAAGCTCTGTGCCACCTTCTTTCACTAAGTCCTTGAAAAACACACATTTGCTCACAGTCAGGAAAGTAGATCAAGCTGGTTTCCTGATAAAATGTGGCTTGTTAGACTGTCGTAGTAGAAACCTCTCTGTCTGAGTCAGAAGGGTTTTCCTGCTTTGGACAGGCAATGGCAGAAGGAAAACCTTTGCTTTCCCTATCGCTGCCGACTGCGCTGGGAGGGCATCGCTGGGGCTGCCCGCGGCCCCGCGCACACAACTCGCTCCCGGGCTAGTTAATAATTCTGCTTTCCAGGTCGATACGTCTGCTTAATATTCGGCTGAGAGAATGCAAAGCATTTCCTCGTGTGGCGCAATGGGGACAGCTCAGTGCTGCGGCGGAGGGAAGTTCGGCGGCCCGGGGTTACAGGGCCATTGAAGGGAGGCTGGCGGAGCTGCGCGACCTGGAGCCGGGATTACCCTGCCCTGCCCTGCCCTGCCCAGCTCGGTCCTCCCTTCCCAGCCCAGCCCAGCCCAGCCCTGCTCTGCCCTGTCTTGCCCTGTCCTCCCTGCCCTGTCCTCCCTGCCCCTCCCCTCCCTTCCCCTGCCCTCCCTGTCCAGCCATGCCCTCCCCTCCCTCTCCTGCCCTCCCCTCCCTTCCCCTGCCCTCCCCTGTCCAGCCATGCCCTCCCCTCCCTCTCCTGCCCTCCCCTCCCTTCCCCTGCCCTCCCCTGTCCAGCCATGCCCTCCCCTCCCTCTCCTGCCCTCCCCTCCCCTGCCCTGCCCCGGGCTCGGGGCCAGGCAGCGATGCTCGCTGACACCACGCCAGCTTCTGCTGCTGGAGGACGCATCCAGCGTCCAGCCCGCTTGACCCCCCGTCTGAGCAACTTGTTTTGCCATTTGTCACTGCCAAATGTTTCTTTATTCTGCCTCAGTCACTCGGTTTGCCACTCATTTGACTCCCTGCATAATTAACTTTGCCAGCCAATTGACTCGCTGTGTAATTATCTTTGCCAGTCGCTTTGGTCTCTGCATATTAATCACGGTGTGCAATGGGCCTCGGGGCAGGCGGGGCTGGCAGCAGGTGCTGGCCGGCCCTCGCACCCACCGGCGCTGCCTGGTGCCGGCAGAGAGCCCAAGGGCTGCCGGCGCAGACGGGACCCGGCGGGGCTGGGCCGGCAGCAGGGCTGGGACAGCTGCACAGACACGCTGCCACTTGCTGCTTCTCTTCCCTGACCCGAATTTAACTCCGCTTCCCAGCAGTGCCCCCCTCCAGCCCTGCCCCTCCTCATTTAATTGCTCTCATTTCGCATCTCCCCCGCCCGCCGCTGGCGGGTCCCTGACACACTTCCCCATATGCTTTACCACGCTCTGCTCGGGCAGCCGCAGCCCTTTGCTCCCCGAGCAACCTGCAGGGCGTCCACGAGTTCTTTGTTCGGCTTCAACTGGGGGGCTGTTTCGGCAGGATGCCTCGGAAAAATTATCTGACTTAGAGTGACAAGTGTGAAGAGCAGTTGCAGACAGTTTATACATCCTCCTCGGGGAAAATAAACCTGTTAGTGTGCGCCATATGCTACAAAGAAGTGGCTCTTGGCCACGCAGATGAAACACTGGAGCCCTCCCTTGACTCTTTGTCTGCTTGTCTATTTGTCTTCAAAGCAGGAGCCCCTTACAGCTGACGCTTCTTAAGTCCTGTTTACCAAATAGCTGTGGACTTTGTAAATAATGCAGATAAAAGTTCTGGATGTTGTTGGGAATAAATAACATCATGTCTAGATTAATTGCAGGATATTGTACTTTAGAAAACTCTTACCTATCTGCCTACCTTTTAGAGGGGGTTGTTCTTCTCTCCATTGGTGCAGTTTGCCTTTGAAATCTCTCAAGCCTATGCTTCATTCTGCTCCTTCTGTCCAACTTCAGACTAGCCCCTGTATTGCTTGACTAAATTTCGTACAACTTCATTCCCTATTGGATATGTTTTAGCTCTAAAAAGACGATTCAGCACCAAACCGCAGGACTTCCAATGTAACATTCCCTGACAGTGTTTTCTAGTTTGCCTGGACAGATAAAAATCCATTGCTGGGGTTTTGGCCTCTCTGCATCCTGTTGTAGTGGCTGGTTATTTTATAGTCCACTTATCCTCCTTGCTTAGAGAACCTGTAACAAATTCTTGTAAAGAGCTTTTTAAAATCCTCTCCCATTGCTCAATACTTTGCATCTGTGTGTAACCAACAATGTTGGGCAGGGCTTACTTTTCTGAAGTGTCAAGAAATATAAACTCCCAAACGCTTTTCTGAGATACAAAGGCACAGGTCCATATGGTGCAATCAAGAATGGTGGCGTTACCTCACCTAGTTTTAGTTGAGCTCTCCAACAGGCGCTTTCCAGGTGCTGGGGTTAGTAGGGCTCTAACCTGAGGTGCTTTAGCCCCTCTGCCCAGCCCTGTGCAGCCCTGCTCAGAGGTTTCTGATGGACCTGGACACGGTGCCCTGTGGGGTGAGTGATGTGAATGTTCTGCTCGTGTCAAAGTGAGGAAAGTGTTCCCCCTCCTCCCAGCTTGTCTTTCGGTCTCTAGCCCTTACATTCCCTGGCATGTTCCTTGGAGAGCCTGAATTATTGTTGGTAGAGGTTTTGTTTTGCAAGAGGACAAGTTCCTTGGCTGACTAATGCACCAGCAAATCATCTGTCCTGGCTTGGTCTTCCCTTAACTTCCGCATAACAAAAGGAAAAGGAGCGATCCCATCTCAGCTGTCCTGTGCTCTCACGCCTGCGTTTCAGTCTGGGGCAAGATAAAGGAACTCTGCTGGGAAGAGATCTGAAGTTCACAATCTGGAGTCTTTCTTCTGAGGCTTAGTAAGCTTTTTTTCCTTTTTCAGGGAAAAAAATGAGTTCATGTGTGAAGTACAACTGCTGTTTATTACTACTTTTTTTCCTGAAGTGTCTCTGCTCTGTCTCTCCCGACAGCTCTGAGCTGCAATAAACCCACTCAGAACTGCACCAAGAGCCAGTTCTGACTGGTGCAGACAGTGAGGCTGCTGCAATTCGATTTCGGCACAGGAAGTGACATGACTGGAGCAAATTCCTCAGCTTGATATTTAAGAGCAAATATAACATCATTGGTGGTTTGGCTGGGGCTGCTGGTGTTTTGGTCTAGGCCTGGGTCAGTGGGAAACAATGACAGAGGGGACGTTCTAATGCAGCCTCACGTCACCTGCTCAGGGACAATCTGGGGACAAAGACACAGCTTTGAATTTTCCCCTGGTCAGTCCCTGCCTGTATGGATGTACAGACTCAGGGCTCTGCACACAAGGAACTCCAGCAGAAAGGAGGAAAGAAACACAGTCCTTGCACCGAGCTCTGGCTAAAGATTAACCTTGCTGACTAATTGAATGCTAGGTATGGAAAAGGTTAAAACTAAAAAAGCTGGGATGTATTTTACCTCTTCACTGGCTGATGGAGGACAGTGTTGCCACCTGTTTGGGCCAATATTTTTAGATATTAAATAAACCTGGTCTCCTTCTGTGATACAGTACTGAGAATTTAATTCAGCTCTACTAGCAAAGTCTACAGCTCAAAGTAAGCCAATAACAGCTTGGAGTATGTCCTTAAAGCTATGTTTCACACCCACCCAGAACACAGAGATAACAGTGTTTACTATCACTTTGTAACTCTGGATGACTAAATCAAAAAGTAATGAAACATGGCTACTTGCTGTGTTCCTCTTTCCTCTTTCCTTTATTCATCTTTCTGTAAAAGAGCCCAGTGATCCCCTCCTCTGGGAAAAGCAGGAGTAAGTTCCCCTCTGGGGAAAGCCTGGCTGCATCTGGGGAGACGTGGAGGCACAGAATGCTGCTCCTAGGGGATTTCAGCTTCTCTGACAGAGTGGGCTTTGCTCAGGACTCCAAGTTTAGCCTCCCCAGTGAATAATCCTGCCACCCTCCAAACCCAGTGCAATATCCCTCTCTCTACCAGTACTGACAACAGACTGTCAGAGCAAGGGAGGAAAAAGAGACAGCAGTAGAGGAAGGAAACAGGGATGCTGCTGGAAATCATTGGCCTTTGAAGACCTTTTTTAAAGTCTCTCTATTATTGCGAAGATGAGCTTGCTATAAACTCCCGAATGGACAGAGTCTGATGTGCAAGAGAATGGGCCTGAGACAGTTTTCTATTATCTGGGAGATTTCTGTCTTAATAGAAGCTTTCAGAGCCAGCATGAGAGTTGAGCTCTAAAATTATGCCCCCACAGGAACATAGTGTGTTCTGATGGAAAAAGCAAATAAATTGTGTTTTATGATATTGGACACACACAGTATTATTCTGCTGGTTCTCAAGTCACACAGACTCCATCACGGACATCGAGCCTAAATGTCTTCCGTGGCAAAAATCAAAATCACTCTCTGTTCTCACTGAGAAAATACTAATATGGGGCAATACTGGGTGAAGGTGGCTGCTGTATTCATCTCACAGAGTTCCTCAGAGTTTTCTTCTCCTCTCTGCTGCTCATCCCTTTCTACTCTTATGCACTCATTTTTCTTTTAATTTTTCTTTTGACAGTATCTACTTACTCAACCTGTAAGTGTGAAAATCAATGTTTACATAATTTGAACCAGTTGAAAGTAATTAAAGCAAACTGTCACCTTCCAGGCTGGGCTGAAATGGAGAATAGTCTTTGCCCCAATGCACACACACCCTTCAGTCCCCTGCCTGTCACACAGCAGGAGAAAATAGTAACAAATCAGAATGTCAACTTAGAAGAAGTTCTGCTACCCACTGCTACTCTATGCTGTGATTTCAGCCATCAGAACAGAACTCTCTCCACATTCGAACCTGTGGTTTATAAAACAGATTTTGCACTTCCGGTCTTGTCACTACTTTATTTACTTTACTACTTTCTTTACTTGCCACTTGTGGGTGGTGCCTCCTTTGGAAATGCTGGCCAGAGCTTCCATTACTGACTGTAGTATTTATCATAATTCCACATTATTTTATTTTCTGCCAATGGCCATCATATTATAGCAATGGTTTATTTACCTCCTTTCAGCTTAAATATGATCTATATATTTCAGCCCAGCTTAATACCTCTTACATTTACAGTGCATTTTTTTTAAGATTTTATTCAGATGTATGCTCCAATAATAACCACAACAATATTTATTTTTCTAGCAAAACCCAGGATTCAATAAAGAGGCTGCCTTCATGTTTTACGGGTTTTTAAAAGCAAAGAATCTCGTGAGCAATTTTTGGTGTTATGCTTTTTTTTTTTTTTTAATCTGCAGTTAAGGGAATATAATTACTTTTCACCTTGTGTTCTGTTTGCTTTTTGCATTCCACTTCTGTGCTTGGGGTATGAATCATGTTTTATTTCATAGTTGGAAAGCAGGCATGGGTGTGCTGCTGATTCCATGTCTGGGCTGTATTTTTGGTAGAGACACTCAGCTGCTACAAATCAACAAAGGAGTCACTGAAGCCAAGTTGGTTTAGATGAGCAAAGGATGTAACCTTTGATCTTCTGCAAGAAAAAGCCCTTGACCCGACTCCTTTGAAAAATCTAATTTCAAACAAAAAGTACATGACTGTCAATCACATACTATTGTCTGGGTGAGGGTTCGCCCTTGCAGGCTTTTTTCCTCCTCCAAGGAATGCAGTCGACAGAATTCAGATAAAAAACTGATAGCTAAGAAAGACCCTTCAGCAAAATGTTTGTCCAGCAGTGTTAGAACTTGCCCCTGGATGATGAGTTAGATCCACCTTTGTCATTCCTCACAACTCTCATGCAATTAGGCAGCTGATTCCAGCACTCGTTGGAACTCACTGAGAATTTCCAGCCTGGGTCTGCTGCTGCTGCCATTCAGTTTGCCACTGCTGGAGCAGAGTGGGCCTGGGCCCATCTCTCCCAGGTAACCTGCCTGTGTTCTGTTCTCCCTTCCAAACCTCGGGCTGTGTCACTGATGAAATACCTCTGGAGGCTCAGCCGAGCTTTCCCTTGAACCTGCTCTGTAATTAACTCTGGTTTAGGTTCTTATCAGTAGATTAACTTACTGCAGAAACATTCTGCATTTCCATAGCTTCCAAGCCACAGAGGAACTTGGCTACAGCCTTGGCATTACTCAATATGTCAGCTGAAGTCTTAGAAGTTTTCCAGACCTTTTAATCTTTACTCCTCACATAGTATTGTCCCATTCAAATAGAAGTCATTCCACCCACAGACACTTTGCCTCGTGGGGATCTAAAGCAAGCTGGGTTGAGTAAAGACCCATTTCACACATGGAGGAAAACACAAGAAAGATAAGGCCTCTAAATATAAACCTCCATTTAGGAGGACAATAAAGCCCATGCTTAAATCCATTCCTGTTGTAATTATTGGTGTTACGAGAGCTATAGAAACTACACCCCTCTTTGCACTTGATGTTATATGAATACATAAAGAGGAGGAAAGTGATTGTCCTGAGAGACTGCCTGGCAATGTAAGGATAAAGGCAGCAGGGAGATCCAAGCAACAGACAGGAGCACAGGAAGGTTTACAAAACCTTTATCTACAGAGCGATTCACTGGCCAAAACAAATTACCTGTTGAACAGCACTGTGATCTCTGTGGGTATTGTGGCATATCCTCAGCCCTAAGCATGTATTTAAGTCTAATTGAAGAAATTAGAGTTTAGCATGTGCTTCAGTGCTTTTCTGAATCAGGGCCATAATGCTGCCACCAGCCATTTTAACACTGGACAGAGACAAGCTGAAGGCTGTGTGATATCAGTGACATTCCTCAGCAGCTCCCAAGCTGGGGACATCGTGTCCAGCCAGGACAACTGAAGCCCCTTTCTGTGCTGTGATTTTCAACTCTGATTAAACCATCTCAATATACATTCCCGAGGCCTCTGATGTAATAGATTCCTTCCAGAGAAAAAAACTGGTAAAGCAGGGCTGCCAGGAAACGGGAGCCCTCACACTTGGTGCCTGTATTTATTGTAAATATCCTGACTGAAGTCTTTTGTGTGATAGTTTGAGAAGCAGCTTGTTGTTGTCACCCCCTTCAACTGCACCATTGTCCAAGCCTGAAAAGAAATTGGGATCTCATCTGTGACAAAAAGAAATCTATCTTAGAAAAGGAGATGAAATACAGTAAAGACAAAAATAGCCTGAAAATTGGTTTTCAGTGGGAAAATAAGTTTCCTAGAGTTCTTGTCAAAATAATCTTCATCAACAAAGAGTTCTTAAATGCTATGGGATTTTCAGGGTTTTTTTTCTGTAACAGTAGATTCAATACATGAATGCTCATTCCCAAAAGTGGTGCTCTCCCTGACCGTATGGTCACAACGTGACCCCCCCCAGTCCCCTGCTGCAAACAAATTCAGCAGTTTGGCAGCCTTCTATGCAAGGGGCCAGCTCACTTTACCCTTAGTCAGTTCCCAGAAGCAGCAAAATTGAAGGAGAGTTTTGCAGCTGAGGAGGATAAAACCCTGGAGTGTTTGTGCTGGGTACTCCACCATGCCCCTACCAAAGAGTTGAGAGCTCTTCTGCTGGAATCAACAAGCCCCTTGTCCCAGGACTCGGAATGTGCAAGGCTCCTTTATGCACTAAAGCAGACAAAATGTAGATAAAAGAAGCAGCCAGTTTTTTGGCATACTAATAGTAATAAATGTCATTATACTGTTAAAGATCAAAGAAACTGAGCTTGGACCAGTCAGTGACTGCAGGCTATGGCATCTGGGCAGGCTTGCAGTAACCAGAGGGGCACATCTGCTGGCTGTGCCTGGCTGGGAGTCCCCAGCCACAGAATCAGCAGCCACAGCTGCTTTCCAGCCACTGCTGAAACTTGTAGGCTTTTCCACAGCCCTGACCACTCGCCAGACCCTCATTAAGGTGTCAGAGCTAAAGACAAGGAATGTCAGGTAAAATGTGGGGCAAGGATAGGGCTCAGTCACCGTGAAATGCTCCAGACTTCGACCCTGGGGGCACATGGGGACACTGCTCCAGGGATGGCAACTGCTGTGGTGGCTGTGGACAGCCACACTGCCCTGTGGCTGCTGATGGGCCTCACCTGGTAAAAATTATCAGAGCACTAACGAAAGAGCACAGCTAATTACCAAAATTGGGAGGGGAATGTCTTAGTGAAACCACACAGTTCGCTGGGCGCACCTTTCAATTTATGGTAAATCCCTCAGTGGAAACATCATCCATCTGCCACCACAGGTACCTTTCTAATTAAAGTGACAGCATCCACATACATTTCTCAATGTCCAGAGCTCTTTCTTTCTCCACTTGCAGTGCTGGTTTTGATCTAGGAGCTCCTCATGTGACTTAGCTAAGGGCTGCCTTGCAGTGTGCTCCTTCTCCCTCCAGTCACCACAGCAGCAGAGACCAGGGATGCTGTGACAGGGACTTGCTGAAGCCAAACTTCTGATAGACTGTTGGGCAGTTCTGTCCTGCTGGAATTAACTCCCCTGTTGAGTCAGTAAAATCTGGATGTTGAAGTTAGCACAAAGTCATGTGAGTGAGAACCAAGAGGGTTTCTTAACAGAGGGAGCCACGCTGGTGACTGTCAGAGGACACATTTTTCCTATCACAAAAAATTATGCAATGAATCAGTTGCTGATAAAGAAAATACACCTCTTTGCCACTTTTTTTCTTTCTCAGAGTCACATCTGCCTGTCAAATGATGATGGGTGAGAACCCCATCCTTCCTTCAGAACCTTCTGCAGCCTGCTGGCAACGAGATGTGCCTCAGTTGTCTAGAGAGACAGCAGTGATGAAGATGTAGAACATCTGAAGACCAGAGACTTCTCTCTGGATTTTTTCCATGGTATTTTATAGATTCTACCACCATCCTCCCTTGCCTGTGGGAGACTGCACCATGATGTGCTAGTACCAAAAAGTCTTTCTGTAGGAAGGCAGAAATAAGGAGATTGGGAGACCAATTCAAAAGTATTCTGGGATTTTTGTGTTTTTTTGATTTCTTCACTCTCCCAGGTGTCTCATTAAAAATGAATTAAAATGAGACAATTAGCTGCTACAGAAAATTTACAGTGCTGCTGCATCAAAGTACTTTGGAGTACTCACTAAATAAAAGCCATGTAATTGGTACCTATCTCTACTGCCTGTCATAAAAACAATGGACATGGCGAGGGTCCTGCAGAGATGTGATCTTTATTGAAGAAAGAAAATGAATGCTTATAAACGCTAATTATAAACAACATATAAAAATTAATAGGATTAGCAATAGCTTGATTGACTTTTTCTCTTTTTTTTTCCCCCCTGCTTCCTTCCACACAGTTTTGTTCTGGTTGGCTGTAGAACAGGTTTCCTGGTGAACAAATAAGGAAAGGCAGAAATAATATTACTTTCACAAAACTATGGTCAAAATGCCCTTGTGCATCTTGAAGATGGAAGCAGGTCAGCTGGAACCCACTACCTGACAGTGCCTGCAGGACAGCTGCAGCTTCTTCTCTCTGTTCCCTCTAACCTTGCTGCTTCTCTTAGTTCTTGAGCAGAATTCAGGGCTTGACTACCATAAGGACCAAAATTAAGGCCAGCATTTCCCATGTCGAACATGGTGTGAGTGCAGCAGCAGTGCCTGGGTGTGTGGGCACACACAGCCTGGCCAGGTCCCCCTCTGGCACAGGAATGTTTGGTCCCTGCAGGCAGAGCCACCAGCCTGCACTGAAGGATGCTGCCAACCCTCTCTGTGAGCTGAGCCATGACTTACTGCTTTTCCACATCTTCAGAACGGTCTGGCTGCTTCTGCCTCCCCAGCTCTCCACTCGGCAGGATTTCACCCCAACAAAAAGAGGAAACAAACAGAAAAAGCAGTAAGGCAGGCAGGGGAGTGGCAGGAGAGAATTTCTGATTAACTCATTTTCACAGGCTCTGTTTTTATTTGAGACTATACCAATTCCAGTTTTCATAACAATGCATTTTTCCTTTGACAAGTGTTTATTTCATTTCATATAGTTGTCTAAATAGTTATTACACTGCTAATGTTTCCAGCCAGAAATTATTCCCCAGTGTGCCTGATCCAGACCTTCCAGTAATTTGCGTATGTAAATTTAGATTATTATTATTATGTTCACATGTAATACTACAGGTAACAAAATGAAAGAGCAGGTACAAATTATCTGCATAAAAATCTGCATAAAATATTCACATAGAGAAACCTAATTTTTCTTGTTTGTAGAAATGTCTGGACATGTGGGAACTATTAATCAATCTCACTTGCACCCATACAGCTCATATTTATTGTGTGAATCCTAACACCATCTTCCAATAGTTCACAAAATATGATCACTGCAAGGAGCTGAGCAGAATTCAGAACTCTTTGATTATTTGGTTACTACTCTGGGTCTAAGATGTCTTTTTTTTTCTTCTCTTTTGACAGCCAGCTTAACTACAGTGATCTGGGATTTAGCAGCTGATGACTGTTCAGCTCTGCAGGATGCTTAATGCAATTAGCAAAGTTAATAAAATGTTGGACAGGTGCCTTGCACTGGGGGAAAAGGCGTTGTTCTTACTTGCTCAGGATCAGTTACGTTACCTTGTTTCTTTAAAGAAAGCATTTATTCTAAAAATGGGATGAAATAAAGAACAGAATCAATGACTGACTTGTTACTGGTTGAATTTTACTGTAAGTTCCCCTGTTTTGTGCTTCCAGGAAAACACAAGCACAACGCTTTCAGGAAACAACACCTCCCTATTTGCAGAGGGGCACAGAAACAAAAAGTACACAGAGAAGGGCAAAGCCTGAAGATTAGCCTGGAATATCTGAGGAACAAGCTGGAGCCAGACCTGAACCATCTACCTTTAATAATGGGTGGAGGACAGGAAATATAAGAGAGGTCAGAGAGGAGTAAGTCCACTGTTCCTCCTCTCCTTGGAAATCACACACTTATCAGCTTAACACCTGGAAAGACGGCCGAGAAACTCAGTCAGGGAGAGAGCTGAGAAGAACTTACCTGTAGAACTGGGGGCAGAAGGCTCCTGCTGAGAGGTCAGCCATGAAGCATAAGAAAAGCAAGGATAAGGTAAGTGTGAGAGTTTGCTTGTACTTTCACAAGAGAGAGCTCACAAGCCGGAGAACTCCTCTGTTTAAGGTGAATGTTCTCCTGCATCTGCCCTTGAGGGAAACCTACACTAGGTAGTTCTCTGAAGTAATTTCTGTGTTGGTTTTAAAGGAAGATTGGGAAGTCTAAGTGAGAGCCTGTAATTATGATGGGCCGGTTTTTAAAATTAAAAAAAAAAAAATTTAAAGAAAAGAGCTTGAAAGAGAGATTGCAGAGTCAGTCAGTCAAGCTGCTTGTACTCTGTTTCAAGTCATGTTGCTCCAGGTTGCATTGCTTTTGTGCTTCCCTCACCTCTTCTATATTTATATCCTTCTAAGAAAAAATTCTACTAGGCTGAAGTGAAACTGGAGGAAAATAGAATCTTAGTTTCTTTGTGCCCATCTTGCCTCCTAAGCCATGCACTGCAGAGGGATCTGCTCTGAGGAATACACACAGCTGCCTCTGACACTGCACCTTCCCCATGCCTTCATCTCTGGGACCAGAACTAAATCAAGAACAAAAAGCAGACATTAAAAATAGTGTCTGGAAGACCAGAATCACTTATATCTCTGTGATTGTGTTGGCTCCTCTGCCTCCTGAGCAGCCATGGGTGTATTACAGGGTGAGCAAAACCCCAAAGAGGCCCAGCTGAAGGCAAACCAAGGATGTTCCACGTGCTGCCCAGCTTGTGAAACCCTCTGTCTGTTTCGGTCCCTCAGAAATCTGCAGAGCACAGGTGTGAAAACAAGGAGCATTTTAGTGTTCCTGCTGAGGCAAAGGCAGAGCTCCTCATGCTGAGACCAGGATTAACACTGATGTTATGCTCCAGACTCTGAGTAGAGCCATCCCTTTACCCTTTCCATAGGTCCAAAATGATTCTCTGTTCACAGGTGTGACCTTGGTAAATATAAAATGGGAGTGTGACTGTCGTTGTGGGCTTGGGCTGAGAAATTTGCAATTGCTTGGAAGAACCGTAGTCTGTTGCCTTCACTTAAGTTGATAAGAGCTGGTGGTTAAGACCAGACTGGGCAAGGCAGGTGGGCAGGAAAGAATCTCTTTCAGGGATGGGGGAGCCGACTTCCAACCTGCACTTTGTGTTAACAAGCAGGACTGCCCATCCCCTTAGACACTGCCCGAGCTGATAGGAGAGAAGTACAGATGTGTCAGCTCTCTGCAGCTCCCCTTTGCAACCCTGGGCTAAAAGAATTCCCTAATCCTGCTTATCTGAAGTATTTACACACCTCATAGTGTCCAGGTGTCAGCAGGAATGGCACGGCTGGGTTTCAGCTTTGAGTCATCGGGTGAAAGCAGTGTGGTCTGGGGCCTGTAGTGACTAGAAATCATTACCTTCTGTTGGCTGCTTGTCCTCTGCAAGATGAATTTGTGGCCTTGTTCCGTTTTCCCCACATAGATGCATAAAACGCCCACACATCTGGCATGTATTAGCGTGTCCTCACTGGCAATTTCCCTAAAGACAAGCAGGCCGGGGAGAACTGGGGTGTTTTAACCATCTGCAGCTCACCTGGCCCCTTGAGAGCACAGGTACCGCGAGGGAGCTGCACAGGGGGTGCTGCTCAGCTGGCCAGCACATCCTTTGCTGCTGAGCTCCTGTTCAATATCGAGGTCCTTCCTTCCCCAGCGTGCGCAAAAACCTTTCCATCCTACAGCCGCGTTGTTTCATCCTCCCTGGCTACGGGCAGCCCAGTTACAAAGCAAGCCCATACTCCCTGAGGACATGCACTTTAAGAAATAAGTAAATAAGCCTTGTCCCTCATCTTCACCTGCTGTGAGCCCCAAGCTTCCACTGAGATCGCAGGTCAGGACGCGGGTCCCGGGGCAGGGCCCTGGCCATGCGGGGTGCCCCGCAGCCGGGGGTCCCCGGGGCAGAGCCGGGCGCGGGGTCGGGGGCGGCCCCGGCTCTGCGGTGCCGGCGGGGGGAGGCACGGCAGCCGCGCAGGGGGATTCGATCAGCGCCGCTGCCAAAGCCAATTATCGGGGAGAGGACGATATAATTATATTAGGGAACATCTGTACTTCATTAAAAGCCCTCGCGGGGCGGATTCGCGCCCGGCCACGTTACACCCAGGCGCTTCCAGCCGCTGCTCGCCCCCGTTCCGCGCACGGCCGCCGCCAGCCCCGCTCCGACAGCCGCGCCGCCCGGGGGCCGCGCCCGGCTCCGGCTGCGGCTGCGGCTGCGGCTCCGCGCCGCCCCCCGCCCCGGGCGGCTGCACCTGCCCCCGCGGCCGGGCCCCCCCGCGCCCGCGGCAGCGCAGCCCGGCCCATCCGAACCGCCCCGGCCCATCCGAACCCATCCCGGCGCGGCGGGCAGGCGGCGCTCTGCGGCCGGGCTGCGCGGGGCTCCGGGGCGGCGCGCTCCGCTCTTCCTCCTCCTCCTCCTCATCCTCATCCTCCTCCTCCGCGGCGGCGGCGGCGGCGCCGGGCTGATGCGGCGGATCGCGGGGCGGCTGTGGCCCGCAGCGGGCTCCCGTCCCCCCGCCGCCCCCATGGACGGCAGCGGGGGCAGCAGCGGCCGCGCGTAGCTCGGTGAGTGCCGCTCCCGTCCCCTCCGCCGCGCCCTGCCCGCTCCGCGCTGCCGCAGCCGCGGGCGCTGCTCCTCTGCCGCGCTCCTCCGGCTCCTTCTCTCCGAGGAAAAATCACCCCCGCCCGGCGCCACAGGCGTGCTGGCGGCGGGGCTGGGCTGCGGGGACCGGCTCTGCCACCTGCTCCCTGCGGCGGCTCCGGCTCCCCCCGGGACGGGGCTCGGGGAGCGCTCCCCGCTCGTGCCGCGCCAGCGTCCTGCCTTCCTCTCTGTCGGGAGTCCCGGGCTGGGCTTGCAGTTGGGCTCCCGAACGTTTGTTTCAGGGTAGGACTTTACTGGTATCAATTTTTGAGTTATTTTGTTTCAGTTAAATTTGATTTAAATTGACCCAGCGGTTGTGAGAAACTGAGAGGTAGATGTCAATTTGAGGATTGTTCTCTTTACCTTGCGTTTAAAGATCTCTCCCTGTATGTTCGGTAGTGATTTCTTTTTGTAAAATAATTTTGTTGTGCTTTATTAACTCGTGGAGTTTAATAGTCCTCCAAAACAGACAGGCATGTTAGAGGCTGAAATAATCATCTCCAAGGCGCAGACAGTGCCCTTGGCCGTAACAGGTGCAGCGTGCATATTCTTATGAACAATGAAATGGGTTCAGCATTCAGGTTTATTTGTATGCTCTGCATCTCTGTGACTCTGGAAAAATTGTCATGCTGTGTTATGTCAAAGATGTGCTTACGGCGTGAGCGTGTCCGCAGTACCCAATTAGCAGGACGGGGCAGCAGCTGCACAGACCTCCTCAGTCCGTGGTACCTGTAATACCCAGGGTATTCCTGGGTGACATCGCATAGCCTTGGGTGTTTTGGTGGCTGTTTGAGGACCCACACTGGGCACTGCTCCCTTTGGCACAGCATAAAACACTGGGAGGTGATGAGGAAAAAGAGAAGTGCAGAGGAGGAACCATTTATGCTTTGATTGTATTCTCCAGACTTGATGGTGGTCTGCCCATGTGTTGAGTAGGGTGGTGATGGTACATCATATGATGTTACTGAAATCTGAAATGCTGGCATTTGTATTCCACGGGAGAAATTTCCTGGGCATGTATTTTCCAGATTAAAAAGATAGTTATTGTTTTAGTAGTTTCCTGGGCTCCTTATTTAAGGCAAACACCCAGAGTGATACCACAGTTGGGAATTGGCTTAATGGGAATCACTAAGGAGTTGGAGCTGTGGTTCAGGCGGAAATTAGACTGGAATTTAATTATTGTTCTCAAGCCAGTGTCGCTGAAAAGGTATATTCCAGCAGTCCTTGCCCAGGTCCAGCTCTTGCTGGGGGATACCTGTGCTCTGTAGTGCAGCCAGTGGCCCCTCGTGTCCGGAGGTGTGTCCATCCTCCTGGGCACTGAAATATGCCTCTTGCTGGTGCTCTGTTTCCCAGGACTCTTTTAATCCCACTGTTTCGTTCGGGATGGGAGAAGGAGTGGGCTGCCTTTGAGGGATGGGGAGGATGACTGGTAACGAGTGAGGATGGGGAGTGCATTTCTTTGTTACACTCTGTCTCTCTGTGTAGTTCAGCGAAGAAGTGGTAGAGCAAAGAAGAGTCAAGGCTCTAGCCAGGGGAACGTGCCTGCTAATGAAGTCCTGGGTGATATTAATGGAGGCACTGAATAAAGCAAAGGACCAGAGATGTCTAAGAGGTCCGAGCTTATTGTGAGAGATGCCCTACCCTGCACAGGCTTGGAGTTATGCCTTGTAGTTTACCCCATCGTAGGAGACCGTGCTTCTTCCTCCAGGAAATTGGTGAAAGAAAGTCATGGAGGTGTCCTCTGGGGCTTTCAGTCCTCTCCAGAGGGTTTCCCCAGTGCTGGGGTCTGCCAGGTCGTGCTGATAAGCCGCAACAGCAGTGAACTTTGTGTTGTTTTGTAGTGTAGGCAAACCTTGGGACAGCAAAGTGTCTTGCAAAGGAGGTGGAGAAATATAACCAGGATTCCGTGTGGTGTCTTAACTTCCCTTGGACTTCTTACAGCCTCACCCAGCATTCTAATTCCGTCTCTCACAGCAGGTGAAGGTAGGGATATGTTCTGCCTCCTTTGAGTCAGGGCAATTTGTGTAGTTCTAATTCAGCCAAACAAGGAAGATAAACACCTTGTTTAACCCTTTGTAAGGTGTGACTAGTTTAGCTCCCTCTGCTTTATTAAGGTAAAAGTGCTGTGTACTGTTAAAATACAACATGCTTCTCAAAAAGTCATTACTTAAGAAAATGGTTCTTTTATACCATCAAGTCGATTTCATCTAATGATGTTTAGTTGAAAACATTTGTAGCATTTTTAAATCAAGTTTGAGGACAGTAATCTTAAAGAATTCTTTAAAAATCCTTTCAAATAATTAGCAGCCTTATTTAACTTCTTGGACAATTATGCTGGTGAGAGAGTGATTTGTCCTTTTCACTTCGCTGGCAAAACGTGCTGTTGCTGTGAGTAAGCTGGATAATGTTTATGGGTCTGCTGCAGCAATGAAGCTCTGCATAGTGGCCCTTTGGTGGCCTGAGGCTTTTCTTGCTATACATGCTTGTTTAACAGGGTTTTGAAAATCATCTCTGGAAGCCAGCTGTGTGTTTACGCTGCAGATGCTCGTCTGGCCAGGGCTGTGTCCGTGCTGCAGCTGCGGCTGGAGCCGCTCTGCCGGGCAGGGTGCCTGACTGCGTGGAGCTCGCTGCATCCTAACGCTGCAGGTCCCTGCTCTGGCTCTGCCGAGCTTACCCGCACCAGAGGAGCTGCGTCCTCACTCCACAGACCTGCCCCACCTGCAGGGAAAGGCTCAGGATCTCCTGGGTCAAGGTGGGGTTGATGCGAGAGCAGAGACTCCTGGACACTCTGGCCAGCTGATTTAGCAGACTGGTAGCCCCAAGCCATTAGCTAGCCCAGGAGTTTAGCAGGATGTAAATTGAGTTAGATGCTTCAGATAGTGAGGATGAGAGAGCAGCATGTGCTGAAAATGAACAAGGCTTTAAAGGGGCTCCATTCCTTTTGCTCAGTATTGTTCCTTTCTGATGCAGAGTTATGAGAAGATGCTTCCTAGGTGCTGCTGAAGACATTTGGAATTTGTGATGACTGGGTGGCAGTGCCTGTCCTCTGAGGAAAGCCTCTTCTCTCACCGTAGATAGTTAAAAAATGAACACATTCATTTGCAACTATAAATTCCAACTTAGAAGTTCAAATCTGCGTGGTGAATTTCTTAATAAACTTCATTTATTCTGTTTTCTGGTTTCCTTGCTCAAGGACTGCTCTGCCTATGTGTAAGAATAGTAGGTCACATGCTCTGGGGTGCTTCTTTCAAATATCACCATGCTGGTTATTTTAGAAAGGTTTTGTCTAAGCAAACTCACTCTGGACACTTTTCCCACCTGCAGGTTTCCTGAGGGATGTAGAAGCTTAGCAGGTGTATAGTGAAGGCTTTTCCTTTGCTGGCCAAATGTTTGCTCATGTCCTAAATATAACTTCTGGGAATTTGTGTTTGTTTTGGAGCTGGGGAACACTTTTCTCTTTTACTCTCTTTATAGATTCAGAGAATTTAAGCATATGATTAACATTAAACATGTGAATATTCTTCACGGACTCATTTTTTGGATCAAAGGCAGAGTGCTCAGTCTGTTGAGAGGATGGAGCCCACAACCACTAAATGCAGGGAGCTGATCTGCTGCTATGCTTGTCTAAAAGAAGTATATGATATGAGCGCTTTGGATTTATGTCTGTCTGTGCCCCAAATCCCTCTGCTAACTGCTGTCTTGATGTTGCTTATCTACAAAGTGCTTACAAGCATTAACAAACCTTTGTGATGCTGCTGAGACGTGTTGTTATCCTCCTTTTCCATAAGGGGATACTGAGAGAGTTTGGTGATCTCCTGAGATCACTGTGGGTTATGGACAAAGCTGGGCATTGAACGCGGGGCTTGGAATTCCCAGCCCGGGAAGCGGCAGCAGCACGGCTCTCGGCAGTACTGGGTTCAGCTTTGCCATCTCTCACACGGCCAGAATGCTGCCCAGATTTCCATCCTGACACAGAAGCCTCTCGTATCATCTGCTGGATCAGGCTGCAATGCAAAATACAGCCTGTCTGCAGGAGTGAGCAGTGGCCTGTTAAGGGAAGGAATCTCAGAGGGAATTGTGTGTCCGTGCTGGCTCTCAGCCTTGCTGGATGCTACAGGCAGAGCTGATGCGTCAAGATTCCTCTAATCTCAGCTTAGAGAAAAGGGAATTTTTCAATCTTCTCTAAGTACAGTGATTCTTGATTTCTTGCTTATTTTAAAAATACTCAGAGTGCCTCTACCAAGCAGGGAGCCTGGGCCCGTGCATATAAATATAGACACACTAGGTGTGTGTGCCTATGAGCTGGCAAATGAATCAGTTTCCAAATCTGAAATTGGCATTCTGTCACTTTTGGCTCCGAGGTGGTTGTTTTTCTTCTTCCTGGTTTTATTGTGTTTCACTTGCTAAAATTAGAAGAATTTCTTGAAAGAGAATGGGCAGACTTCAAACATGGAAGGACATGCTTTGCACTGGTCTCGCTGTTCTTGTGCAGAGGTGAGAGACCAGTGCCTGCCTCCCTCCCTTGCCCCTGGTCCATAAGACCCTCCTGGACCACTGCAGGATTCCAGGACATTGGGAAACTGTGGTGGCCAGGCAGGCTTATGCTGGGTCAAATAATAAGGCTTTGCTGTGACAAAGGCAAGGTTTTGTGGGTTTTGAATTTTTCCTTTAGGAAATGCAATTCATGAAAATCCAGTGTTCTGTAATATAAGGCTGGTAACAAATTTGCACTGATTCTCAAGTTTTCCCCAAGACAGCCATCTGCTGTACCTGCACATGCAAACATAAGAGGGACAGACAAGCCCTAATTGGGAATTTATTACCTTTATGTGCTGGGTGAATGAACCATCCTGAGCTTTTACGTGTATACAATGGCATCTTTTCATCTTTCCTTTTATCCTCTGTAAGGAACCTGTGTCCTTCTGAACTAATGTTCCATTCCAAAAATGACCAAATCAGCCTTCATCACTGCTCGTTAGATCAGAAACTTATTAGTTAATAGCAATACTGTTCTTCCTTTTAGTCCCTTCTACAGCTAAGCTTGTGGCATTTACAGACAGACTGTTGTTAGTCATTAATATTCTTTGTATTCTTCATCTTTGGCTTCAGAAGAGAAGGCCTTTCATCTTTTGCCTTGCTTTGTTTTTTAGAAGAAGCCCAGTTTGACTGGAGGAAAAAAGAAACCAAAAAAACATTTCTCTACTGCTTTCTTACAAGCTTCCAAGCAGTTCCCCTGCTGACTTTGTACTTTTGCAGTAGACAAACATTGACTTTGTTTTCACAGAATATAGCTTTTTTTTTTTTTTTTTTCTAGTTTGCCTTTTTGGTTATGCCTCAGTAACTTGACAGGACAGGATTAATTAGTCAATGACTGCATCTTTTGCTGAAATTCTCATTCTTTATTCAATTTTTCTATCAGTTTTATTGTACCTGAAATCAAGTTGGTGTAGAGAGAAGGTAAGCATGTGTCTAAATTGAGCAAAATTGTGAAGGGTTTCCCTGGTTTGGAGACTGGAAGACTACTGAGATTGATCTATGGGTTCTTGTTCTTTTCTTTGAGAGAAACCCAAGTGTGGATACCCAGGAATGTGTTTTTAAATCTGTGCACTGGGGGTGTCATGTGCGTGGGCAGGTACAACAGCAAATCGTGTTTCTCAGGTGGGGAAGGCTTTGTTAAAATCACTGAATTCCCACTGCTTGTAAGTGGTCAAATCCTTTGCTAATCTGCAGTACGAACTAAAAGGAAAATACAGAGAACAGCATTTGTTGTCTGTGAGCACATGAAATCTCACACCTCATTTCTGAAGAGCAGGATCAAAAGATAAAAAACTTGGTGCCTGAGTTATGTGTTTTGTTCTTGAGGTTCATTAAATGCTTTTCTGAGTGTGCCAGTAGTTCATATCCATTCTGCTCAGGTTTCCTCACTCACAGCTCTGATGCGGTGCACATCACAGTGTGATCATTAAGTGTGATTACTGCATTTTTGACCTATTTAAAAGTGTCTGGCTGTGAAATTCCAAAGATTCTAATTTAAGCTATAAAACAGATTATTAATGTGCCGCCACTTACACATTTCATGGCTCATTTCCTGATTACAGCAGTTTGAACGTGTATGTGTAGGCTGCTCCAATGCATGTGTATAAACATCTCACACCATGTTCAGCCTGGTCACCTGGCTTGGGGATCACATTCCACCTACCTTCCACAGCTTAAAAACAAATAAAGAGAAAGCCACGAGTGCAGGAAGTTGGGGCGTTCCACCTCGGTGCTGTCAAAAGGCCTGATGCCTTCTGCAGGCTGGAACTCAGGACAGGGTGTAGGAATGGGGATCATGCAGGGGTGTGGAAGCTGGGCAAGGAATGTCTTCAGACATTCCCTGCTGTGCCCTGTGGACTGGAGAAGGTGCACTCTGAAAGCATCAGGGATCCATGGCTGTCCCTGGATTGCTGCCAGGAGACTTCAGCTGTACTGAGACTGGAACACAGACAAGACGCTGAGTGTAGTCAGTGGATCTGCAGAGAGAAAGGCTGTTGAGATCTTCATTCTTTTCTTCATTCAAATCTGTCAGCTTGTTCATGGAACCGAACCTCTGCAGAGCCTCCTTATCCAGGTGCGTAGAAAGAATTTGGGGTTATGGTTATGAGGGTCACTTATGATTCAGCCATTAGGATGAGCCAGCATGAAATAATTCACCAGGGCTACAGTGAAACTGTAAACAGTGGGTCCAATAGAGAAATTCAGGTAGAAAAATCCAGAGCAGTTGAAAGTGTTGTAGAAAATATCCTGTGAGGCACTTCTGTGCAGTTACATGGAGTGTCCTCCCGGTGAGGACATAAAGAAAAGCTTGTCCTGCTGTGGTTTGTAGGATTAGTTACGTGCTGAAAACCGCACCTGTAGATTTCTCTCTGAGCTGGGAACGTGTGTAAATCTAGGTGTGTGACTGGCTGAGTTTGGTGCTTTGTTCCAGAGGGGCTGACCCCAGTCCTGTGTGAGCTGCCAGATACGGATATCTGCCTCTGTGTGAGATCAGCAGGGATTTTTATTCAAGTTTGGGATGCAGGATGAAAGCAAGGTCTGGAGCAGGTGTGGTGCCCTGTCTCAGGGGTGGGGTTTGTGCTTCTTCTCCTGGCACCTGCACACACTAAGCAGCATTTCAGTGTGTATCAGAAGTTTATGAAGGCAGAGTTGCTGCCATTCCTTACTCAGTTGCCAGAACTGATTTGGATCCCTTGGATCCTTCTGTCGTTCTCCCGACTGGAAGGCTGGTAGCAAGGCTGGCTGAGCCCTTGTGGAAGGTATCATTGCATAGTGCACACAGCTGGGAGAGCATCAGCTCGTCGTTTGCAGTTGTCTCATTTCTTAATGTGGTGTAGTAAATTATAAATGTACACAAACACCTACGGAGTGTTTCATTCATGAGCTGCCAGACTGCAGCATGCTTTTTGAAAGTGCTGGTTTGGGGGTTGTTTTTGTTTTGTGAGATAATTTGATTATCTGATACCAGGCAATTCCTAAAAGTAAATCGGTGACATGAGGACTCTGTGTCCATTAGTGATTCTGCTAATAAAAATTTGAGGGGTTTTTTTCATTCCGTAAAAGACTTGCTGTACCACAGCCTTTTTATGCTTTATGGCAGATATTAGCTGTTATTAGGTCATTTTAGGAAGGTCATTACTTGCTAATGGGTGTGCTGTGAGGCTTGGAAACATATGCCACAACATCCTGTAGGCCAACAGAAGTATTTGAAAGTATATATTGTTAGGAAAATGTGCAGGAGGGTTGTATAAATAGGGATGGTTACGGAGAGTCCCTCTCGTGGCATTACTCACATGCCTCTCTTCTGGGCTGCAGCAGTGCTAACAGCGATCCCATTTGTCTATTAAAGCAAGGCTCTTCTGAAGTGGAACCACAAATGACAGCAGAATTATGATTAAAGGGCGGTCAGTACTGATGGCAAGCCCAACATGACATACAAGCCTGGCTGCGGTTAGGAGAATGTGCCCATCTAATAAGCAGCTTAACTTGGTGTATTACTGTGAAATAGAAAGAACCATGGAATATGTGATGTGAATAGTAGGCTGGATTTCCCTGTCACTTCGTGTTTATGTTCCTGGAGCTGCCTTGGTTTCGCCAGGGTTACTTCTGAATTGCACCCAAGGGAATGAGAGTTGGATTTCCACTTCTCAACACCTTTCTTTTTAATCTGGAAACTGTACTATAATTTCTTTGGTTTAACCCTAGATTTGAAGTGTTCATATCAGATAATATGTGTGCTAAATGTCTTTACAGTAAGATTAATTGGTCCAAATGTTTTGTTTTTCCAGTTCAGCTGCTAATTGATACAACTTCATCCAACTCTATTGAAGAAAATGGGCGTTGTTCCTTTCTCACTAATAGCAATTGAATTGGGCCATTAAAGACCAATTCTAGGAGAGATATTAGCAAATACTATGGCTTGATCCACAGCACTTTGCAGTCAATAAATCAGCAATTGCTGTCTACACAATAGCGGGTCTAGCAGGGTTTGAGTGTCTTTGAGATTGAGAGCCCTCGTGTCTTGAGTATTGCTTAAGTTTCCTGAAATCAGTTAAATTGAGATAAAGCCAATGACTTCTTCGTGTCTGTTGGAGTCGTTCAAAATTTATGTTTCTCACTGAGAATAGACTGCTCTGCTGTGGGTTGGGGAAAGTGGAAACTTTTCCCCTTGAACAGTAAATAGCCTGCTGAATATTTGTATTGTAAAGGTGTTCAACCAGGCACTGAAATGGTATTTCCAAATTGCCTTAAATCACTTCCTGCTCGTTTCTGTTACAGGTATTCAGGTTTTACTTTCTGTAGGCTTTTACATATGAGAATTTTCCTTTTAAGATTGGTGTGTCTCTCTTCCCTCTTGTCGGGATTCTTCTGTACAACCGTGTCTCAGAGCTATGTTGAGGAAAGAAAAGCCTGTTGGTACCAGACTGTGTGTTTGGGTTGTTTCAGCAAAGACCACAAGAAACTGAAGGTTCTGTCCTGCACACCTTCCGTGTTGATGTTTTGACAAGCCCCATTTAGAAGCTCTTATGGCAGGTGATTTTTATGAGCACTTGTGGAGAGGAATGTGCCAAGTGCTTGAGATGGTAGGGGCTGGAAGAAGCTGGACAACTGCTTTGTGTAAGATGATCTGTGTCCAGAGGAACAAATGGTGATTGAGATGACAAATGGAGAGGCAGAGGTGCAGCTGGGCTGTTCCATAGCGGGGAACAGCCAGGCAGCTCCGTGGAAGGAGTTTGGAGTCGATATAAACAATTTCCTGTTAGCTTTGAGCTTTCTGGTGAATTAATGATATAATTCTCATTGATTTAATTAAATCAGATTCCAGAGGCTTGATTTGCAGAGTTTTCTGGTAGTTGTTTTTTAACTAGGTGGACAAATAAATGGCCTTTATTTTCTTGCTTGCTGGGTGGGGTGTCTGGTGATAATTACCGCATTTATCAAAGCGGTCTTCCATGTTGGAGACAGGCTGGTTTCCACTTGTGATCGACAGAAACAGGGACAGTGAGATGCTGGGACTGTCCAGCAGCTGCTGTGTGACGGCTCAGAGCGCAGGAGCCCGAAGGCCAGGCTGGTCCCTGTGCTGGGCACGGCTCACCCTTGGGGACACGCTGTGCCTGTGCCCTTCCTGGGGAGGCGAGCAAACCCGCACACCCTGCCCAGCCCCGGGGCTGACTGCTGCCGCCAGTTAAAGCTCCAGTGCAAAGGCTTGAGGTCTGGGTACCATCCCAGCTTGGCTTTTCACCCGGTGAGACAACCTGCTAATGTCACAGGTTGCTGACATTATGCTCTGCTGGGTTTTGGTTTCTCTCACACGAGTTTGAATGCGTTGGCTTTTGTCAGGAGATCAGGAAGGAATTAAAGCGGCATTCCACTTAATTGTTCCTCAACAGCTCAATCATGACAAAATTGCTCCACCCCAACTAGTAAAATAACTCTTAAGAAGACTTAATTAGAGTCAATATCTGAATTTTATTTATATCTTTCTTTTTAGTTCTACTAATTACTGTGCTGAGTCACAAGTTTAAGACCAGCTTGTGAGGCGAATGACAATAAAAACATGGGAAGAAGAGAATGCTTGGGGTTTTTTTTTTCTGTTACAGGACTGGAGGAATTTGTACCCATGGATTAGATTTGCAAAGCCTCCAACCCTCTCCTCTTGGTATTTTTTTCCTAAAAACAAAGATGCTGTCAGCACAAGTCACCACGTCTCTGAGACGGTCGTTTACCTTTCATGAAAAGTAATAAAGGCCTGTATAAATACTCCCCATATGCTGCTGCTGGACTGCATTAGTGAAATATGTCAGCGTTTGTGGCGTGTGCAGCCCCCATGTTTCATGGCACCGCTTGAAAAATGCAAGACATTCGTGTGAGTTATTTGGAAGACAGTGACAAATCTATTTGGCAAAGCAGAGCCCTGAAGAGAGCGTTTGCAGGCTCCCAGCAGAGGCAGGCGTGTGTGACCAGGCATCACCAGCGCTGGGCGAGCTTCAGCCCCTGTGCTGCTGGAAGCAGGGATGGCTCTGGGGCTTTCCAGTTTGCTGGGTTTTCCCAGTGTGACCTGTGGGACCAAGTGCTTACAGGCACCGAGCAGATGGCCATGAAGATCTTTTCTGCCTGGCTTCCAGAATTTTGAAAGCAGGGTGGCGTTGTTTGGGTTTGGTTTTTTTTGACAGCTTATGTGCTGTTGGGTCTCTACTATACCTTGGCATTTCTTAGTCATGTCTTTACTGAGCTTCTCGGATGATCTGTGTGTTGCCAAGATGTGCTGCAGAGCTCAGCAGGCACAGCAGAATCCAGCCAAGGCTGTGGTCAGCCTCTAAAGCAATGCAGACTTCCACCTGGCTGGAGCAGGATGAAGCCCTGTACATCTGGAGCCCCGTACTGCTGGGTGCAGAGGTTTGCATTGGTGACCAGAGATGGTTTTTTTGAGCCAGAAGAACAGGCACGCTCAGGGACAAGCTGGGCTTGGATTTGGGCAGCCAAGGAGAAGGTCACCCCAGCCACCCTCCCCGCTGAAGCTCTTGTGCTCTGCCTTCCCCATCCAGTACAACAGGGACAACCGATAGTAAAGAGCAAACAAGAAGCAGCTTTTGCCTGCATCTTTTTATGATTTTATCTAGTCCCTGAGCCTTCACTGTATTATCTCCTTAAATCTCTGTGTCTGACACTTTTGCTTTAGCACAGTTGAATGCATTACTGTCGTGGGTTGTAAAAGAAAAGCGTGTGCTTCCACAGGCTTCCTGGGAGGGGCTGGAGTAAATCTCCCAACGTGCAGCTGCCCGCTTCTATTCTCCCTTTTCATGTAGCTCTGTTTTCAGCAGTGAAGTATTTCGAGGATAAGTTGCTATATGCAAATGCGAGATTAAACCTTTTATGTTTCCAGCATTTTCTGTTTGAATTGCTCGAAGAGCAGTTGCAGGTTCCCAGCTTTGGGCTCTGGCTGTGCAAATGCCCCAGCTGAGGGCTGGGAGTGCTGCTCAGCTGGGACAGTGAGTGACAGGATTGATAAAACCCGTGGGTGGGTGATTTGTACTGCAGGCAGCAGCAGCACAAAGTGGGGGCTCTTTTGGTTAATGAATATTGAACTTCTCCTGTCTAACAGCAAGTTGTGTCCTGCTCTGCAAATGAGCATCTTTGCAAGAGGCTGAGCTGCAGGCGGGGGGGGCTACTTGGGAATTCATTAATTCTGTCTGGGTGATGAGTGTGCTCCAAACAGGGCTCTGCTGGTCACCCAACAGTTGGTGCCATGCAGGATGACTTTTTTAAGTCGTTCAGTTCTAATTATTTTCCTCTCAAAAATCTTTACTCAGGGTTGGATGCTTCTCTCTGGATGCTGTTCTCTAGCTGCCCACACTGCATTTTCTACATGACAATGTCCTTAAAGAATTGATGTAATAAATTTGTGCACTCAGCAGTCCCTAAATTCAGCTCTATTTGTGGCAGGAGTTCCAAAGGGCAAATGCATCTCAGAAGCATTGTGACTGTTGCATGAAATGGTAATGGTAATGCATGGAAGATCAGCTGCTGATTTATTTTTATTAGTGCAGATGAAAATTACTATGATGTTTCAAGTAGGGTGTAAAATAATATCTTTAATCTCATTCCAGGAGGAATACTAACTTCATATTTTGTACTTCTTTTCTTTCCCAAACCACTAAAAAATGCTTAGTATGTGACTTGAGTGTCTGTTCTATCATGTTTATGCAGGAAGGCTTCTCCGTTTTTTTCATGCTCCTAATAGGAAAAGCGTATTTTGATTTGTTGTGTTTTATGTAGTATAGAAGTTCCAGTTCCTTTGATCAGAAAAGTCACAGTTTTTAGGCAGAAATGTGCATTTATCCCCATAGACAAAAGTGCATTAGGGAATACCTTTCCAAACAGGTCGCTGCAGGTGAACTTCAATTTAAAATCCCCCTGGAGTCAAACATTTGCTATCAGCAGGAACAGCTGGGCAGCCATGGCTTGTGGAAGGGACAGTTTCTACTCTTGGTTTCCTGCAGGTGAGAGCCAATTTGTTCCTGGAGGCTTCATAGATACACAGGGAGTTCCCTGGAAGGGTGACTGTAAACTGAGGTGCTGAGCAATGTCTGTGTGCTTGAGTCTCCACTTCTGGAGTTTCCCCAGCTGTCTTGGCGTGAGCTGCAGGGAGGATAAGCCCTTTGTGGACTTCAGCTGTGTCCTGTGTGTGTCAGGTTAATGTGCTGCCCACGTCCATGCCTCGGGGTGGCTGGCAGCGTGGGAATGGAGAGCAGTGCTCCCTCCATCTGCCCTTTGGGGGTGGCACTGTTAGAGGGTGAGGGGCACCGTGTGTCCCAGCTGCTCCAGCACCCCTGCGTGCTGTGCTGCTGCTGTGCACCCCAGGTCATCCTGTGAGGGTTGTCTGATGGCACTGGCCATCCCAACGTCCCTGAAAAAAGAGGGATGATTCTGCTGGTGTGACTCAGCGCTCCTGCTCTGAATTACCAAAGCAGAGGAGGGTAAGCAGAGCTGTGAATAACTAAGGGTTTTCATCCCTAGATAAGTTAACAAAAACACAGTTATGGGCAAGCCAGGACTTCATAGCTGCGTGTGAGGACGTGAATGTGTGTTTCTGTCACATTGTCCTGTCTCTGAGTGCTGCTGTAAGAGCATGAGGTAGCAGTGGTGTTTCAGGGGGGTTAATTGCTAGTCTAATAGCAATGTGGAGGAAATTGTAAAAGGCCTTGAAGAGAATATTAAAGGATTCAAGTATTGCTTAAAGTATTAACAGAAGATGCACATGTAGGTGTGTGCATGCATGTGTGTAATTGACAAAGCAAAGCCTTTGAATTGAAAATCATTGGTACAGAAATACGGTTAAGGGTTTAGAATGGACTTAGTTCAAACAGCCATGGGGAGAAGTCAGCAGTAAAAAGATGCATGGCAAGGTATTCACTTCTTTATCAATATATTGATTATATAAGGTGGACCGTGTGCAGAGTTGGGTCTTCTGGTAGGAAAGGCAAATGTATTTTGGGAAATGGGAAAAAAATCACTGAAAGTGCTGTAAGATATTATTAATACTTCTTTCCAGAAGTCTGGAGAGGGTCCTTGTGAGTTTTGCTCTGTCTTCCAGGATGTTGAAGACTGTCCTCTGTCTGGGAAAAGCTTTGCACAGGTGAAGGAATTGGTGTGGTCTAAGACTCCACAGGTATAAGAGAAAGAAAGTAATGATATGAAAATATTTATAATGACGAGAAATTGTACACTGCTGAAGTGACACTACTGCTGTGAATAATTTTCCATAATGAAAGTCAAGAATTGGGCATCCTGGTGAGTTGACTTTGACTGTTTGCAGTGAGAGTGCTCAGAGATGTTCCTGGGGAGGGCAGGTTGGTGCTTATTATTCCATAGAACAACTCAAATAGTCTTTCTCTATCAGCATAGTCTGCTAAGGGTTATGATCAGCTGGCCTGGGGAGTGAACACCTGGAGTTGTGTGGTCAAGGGGTTGTCTATCCCAAATGCCTTGCCTGCCTTGGAGCCCTCTGTGTGCAGCACTGGTGGGTGTCCCCTCATCTGCGCTGAGCACTGTGTGGTTGCAAAGCTTTTTGTAGGCAAACTCTTGGGAGGAATTTGGAGGAAGTGCCTTTGGGAGTGTTATAGGTTGAGCTGGGCAGAGACCTGAAAACCCACCCTGTTCTTGTGACTGGTCTGTCTGCTGTTGACCTTGTAAGTGATGCCCCTGCCCCCTCTCAGCAGGTTTAGGGTGTCTGGGGGACTGTGGTGGAAAGCTGCCATGTCTGTGTGCTCCAGAGTGCCGTGGCAGCAGGTTACATCAGTGTCCTCCACCACTTCTGTTTGCTCAAGCCGTGCACTCACCCCCTTGTTGTTGGTGCCCAAGGGCACTGTGGATTTCTGCACAGTGCTGGGGATGCTGAGCCTGTCCTGTCCACCCCCTGCAGTGGGCACACTGCACAAACTCTGCTAACTCCATCCAAAGCAGCTCACACCGTGGCTCACTGTTCACATGGAAGTGCCCAGTGGCCCCCAGGTACTGACAGTGTGAGAGGTGTGGTATCAGTGCAGTGCGTGGAGCCACTCCATTGCTTTGTACTGCAGAGCAGAAACCTGCCCCAAGAGCCTTCTGGTCACAGGAGGCAGCTCATCCCTGTCTCCTGAGCTTTTGTATAACCAATAGGCTGAGCTCCTGTGGGATATTTTACTCCTAAGTCTTTGAATGAACCAGCTCCTGTAGGAGGTATTGGTATTTTTAAGGACTGCTTGGTTTCCGCTTGCAAAAACACTGCTTGTGTATTCCTGGATGAAGATATTCTTGGAATACTTTAGTGTGAACCCTCCAGTGGGCAATCTTTTATTCCAGAATAATGGGCCTTTGTCCAATTTAACATAATGTACTTTGGAAGTGGAAGCCTGTAGTTTGTTGTGCAGGAAATGCACTCATTTAGCAAATCTCATTAATTAACTGGCACCTATTTAAGGGAAGTCTCTTCTCTCGTGTGGTGTTTAAAACCTCATCTATCATAAAAAGTAGCTCTTTAGTTTTTTAGCATTCATCTTTGATTTTACAGATGAATCCTTCTGCATATTAATTTTTCTGCTGTTTCTTATTATGAAAAAGGGACCTCAGCTTTGAGAATTACAGTTTAAGCTGCTCAGAGTTGTGTGGCAGCTCTGTGCTTGCTGCCAGAAGCTGGGACTCTGCTCAGGACACTGAGTCTCTGCTGTTCAACATAATATTCTACGTGATGAAAAACTAAAGTAGCTATTTTTTTTTCTTCTTCTTGTGTGTAGCCCCCACCACTTCCGAAAGGTACAAGATTAATCTTCTGGCTGCCAATCTGCAGAGCTTTGCCCACAGCAGAGACATCCAGCAGTGCCTGCACAGCACCAACTGTGGCAGACAGACCTCGTCGCCTCTCCTCAGTGGGCTCTGTAGAAATAACATGCAGACGTTTCTCCTCAGCCACCTCGTCTTTGCTCCTTCCCTTGCTTCACTTTGTCATTTCCAGGTCACTTCCCTTGCCTTTGTCAGCACGTTTAGCATTGCTCCGTGTAGGCACTGCCCTCAGGAGCACTGTCATGCATACTAAATCCACGTCTGGGGCCACGGCGTGGAGTGGCCCATCCACTCGGGAGTGAGGTCCAGCCATGGGGAAGAACAGGCAAGCTGCTGACCTGGAGGTCAGCCCTGTGCAGCCACAGAGGCACCTTCCCCTGTGCTCCCAGAGTCAGGGTGCCAGCGTGGCCCCTGTGCAGGTGGGTGCTCTGCTCCTGCCATCCCTGGCTGCTCTGACTGATCTTCACTGGTGCCTCAGCCAATCTATTTCAGTAATGCAATTATTCACATTGAGCTTAATCAATGAGCCACAGAGCAATCTACTGGTGGCTCCAATCAGTGGAATTACTCAGAAGGATCAAAATGAGCTACTCTTTCTGAAAATGAAGCTGTCGTTCACACAGAAATGAGTTCAAGGGAGCCCTGATCTTTATGCAGGGCATGCTGTGACTTGGGAGTTCATGGAACCCCTTGCCTTGCTGTAAAGTAGGAGTAGGGGTCTGTGCATGTTTGGGAGGATGAGGATCCCAAAGCAGAAGGGCCAGGGTGATAGCCTTACTGGGAGAATATGAAAGAAGGGCTGCAGAGAATCCCGCAGTTTGCTGTCTCCCTGCTGCAGCACGAGTGCAGCGGATAAAAGATCGTTTCAGTGGGGCCCAGCTGAGCGTCTGGAGGACAGAGTGGCACAGCCCAGACTGTGCTCACTGCCTGAGGTGGGAGTTTGTGCAGCTGTCCAGCTGTGAGCTGCTGTGTCTGGTACCTGCTGGTGTGAGCCTGCTGTCCCCATGCACACGTTCCTTGTACCTTCAGCACCAAGCACTGAACACACAGCATGTGGGCAGCTCCTCCTGCCTCTCTCACATGTGCTCGTCCTTCCAAATTACAGGAATACACGGAGGATTCCAGCGAGTGGGGAGGGATTTGGTGTGAAAGCTGGCACCCCTCTGTGCTTGGCAGGACTTTGTCCAGGCTCACAGCTGTGCCAGAGGAGGCCAAATGTGCACCCCTGTGTGAGCGTGCCTCGGCACAGCTGTGGGCAGGGACCCCGCAGGCTGTCGGCCCCGTGCTGTGATTTTTGTGAGCACATCTCTGCCTGCTCTGGTTCTGTGTTGCTCTGCCTGTGTCTGCTGGCTAGACCCGAAATCCCACAGTGCTGTCTCCTCCCCCACATGTGCTGGATGCCACTTGCTCACTGGGAGCGTGGCTGGAAGGTTTTACCCTGCCCATGAACTGATGCCAAAAGGGAGCCTCTTTCCTCTCTTGGAGCTGTGAATCTCCTCCCTCTCCCTTGCCTCAGGTTTGCAGGTTGTGGGACTGACAGGAGCAGGCTCCCTGGGCTCATTCTGTGGGCAGTGTTTGCTTTTGATAAGGGGCAGGTCAGTCCTTGGAGGGGTTTTTACCTCTTGGTGTTTCCATTTTCTGCTAGATCAGCAGATTGGACAGCCTCATCCCACTTTTTGACACTTGCTGTCTGTTGTAAGGAAAGCAACAGGCAGCAGTGGGAGAGCAGGATCTCTCCTTCACTCTCTGCATGGTCACACCACATTATGTTTAACATCCAAGTGCTGTCTTACCTTAGATGTGACAGCAAATGGAAACTGATGAACTTGTATATGATTTTTTTGAGTTCTGAATATCAAAATGCAGCCACAAATAGCTGTTTGGCTCTATAAAGCAAAAATGTTGGGTGTATGTAGTGATTGTTTATTGTTAGACTCTTAATCCAGCTGGGGTAAGTGAGAAGTTGATGGTGAGATCCAAATGCTTCCACGCTTTCAGAGATCTCAGTTCCCAAGTTGGAGATTAGTCCCAAATGTTCATGGTGGTCCTTCCCAAAATGCCTCATCTTGAAGGGTATAACACTCCCTGCTCATCTTTGGGCCTCAGCTCCAGTTCTTGAGTTCAGTTCCTGGCCCTGGTCATCCCATACTGTCCTGCAGAGGTAAGGGGGAGACAAATCTGAAGGCATTTTGAATTGCCAGAGCCATTTGTATCTTGTGTATTTGAAATCTAACTGGGGAGGAGGGTTTGTTCTACACTACATTACTGTTATTTTAAGGTACTGGTTTGGGTGTTTGAACAGTTTTCGTGCTTCATGAACAGTTTTCGTGCTTCATTTGTAATCTTCTCAATAGATGTTTATGTGACACAGAAAACCTAGTCTAGGATTCCTGCTGCTCAGTAAAAATAAAGGCATAATTGAAAAACATCCAATTGGATCCAGGTTTTCAACTCAGTTCAGATTCCTGATGAGGGAACCCAAAATGTGGATGAGAAAGCCAAAGTGCACAAGTAACCAATGTGTCCAAGACACCAGACTGTCTCTGAGCACGTCTCTGGCATTGCCCTTTCTCTTGATTTATAGGAATAAGTGTGGTAACACCCATATACGAGTTGGCAAAATGGTAACCTCTCGTGGCAGCCTCTGCAGGCTTTAGGCATCAGTTCAGCAAAACACAGACCCATCCAAGCAGCTCCATCTCTGCTGGATGGGACATTTATATGTTTACTAAATTTTGAGCACATGAGTAGCTTTGTTGGCTGTTGTATTTTGAAGCACACATTTAAATGATTTACTGACCTGGGGCCTACACGCAGATGTGAATATTAAAAATTGAAATTAAAACATCCAGTCCGGATTGTGAATCTGAAATACATCTTTTTAAGGAAGTCTTGAGGATTTAAGCAAACATTGTCCATTAAGTGTAGTGGAAGATACATGCCTTAACTCCTGTAGTCTGCTTTGAAAATCCTCAAGTGTTCCAGTGTGAAGCCCTAAATGCTGGATGCCTTTGCATTGCAGGTTTGTTCTCATCTCTGAGGATCTTGTAACATCTCCTGGTCACTGTTTTGCATCAGGATTCTCACTGTCCTTGTCACACTGTGTTGCCAGCCCTGCAATTTTATGTTTAGCTTCATGGTACTTAGTTTTATCTTAAAATAACAATTCCCTATCCTGATTGGTACACTTTCAGTGTCTAGTCTTATTTCTACTTAGCATGTGTTGCAGGGGGAGATGAACATTTACAGCCTTTAAATTCCTGAGGGAAGCACTTGAAACACTTGACAGCATTAACCATAAGCACTCTTATGGTTAGGGAAGAGGAATTTGATAAACTTGTGCATGTGTTTTTAAATTTCAAGGCTTTAACATCAGTCTCCTGACCTGTTGCATTGCTGGGGGAGCATTTGGTGCCAACCTGGCACATGCAGCCTCACATCTCCCACGTGGGCACCAACCAGACAAGTGCACTGGGAGACTGGGTCTGTCCTGCTGTGTTTTCAGCATGAACCTCAGCTGGATGACTCTCCTACCTGTCTTTCTGGAAACCACTTACAGTGATCCCAGCTTCTCACATTTCTCGATGCTCTGCCTTCTTTACAGTGGTGCTCCAGGGATTCCAGATTGGTGCAGCAAGTGTGATTTCTGTGTGCTATTTGTAGAACTGCTTTGGTTTTTTGGAGGTAAAACTGTTTTCCTTCAACTCTGCCTTTTGTTCATAGGCACAGTGCTTGAGGCAGAGCGTTTCATTAAAGATTTATGTAAAGCAGGGGCTGGTCTCTGAAGCAGGAGGATGAAGCTGTGCTTCAGAATGCTAATGCAGAGCTGGAGCAGTTTGAGATGTGCATAATGCAGCACCGGTTGGCACGAGCTGATGTCTCACCCAGGAGAGGGAAACTTGCACCATGTTGATCTATGCCCCCTGTAACTTGGATGTTGTTCCCATTTCAGTGTAGGTGAGGAAACAGAAACATCCTGCAGGCAGGCCTGCCAGGAGCCCTGAGAGTGCACCCTGGGAGGGGTGAAGGGGCTTTGGCTGTGGAGCTCAGTGGCAGCAGCCACTGCCCTGAGCTCCATTTGCTGGAAGGAAACCACAGCCATGTGATTTTGTTCTCCCTCTGCCTGATCCTCCCTTTCCCAGCTGGCACGAGCAGAATGCGGAGGTGAAGCTCAGCTTATGTTTCTGTCACTGAAATCTCTCTGGTAACTTCTGCAGTGGCTGAAATGTGTGGAGAGTGGCCTGTCTTCTGGCCCTGGTTCCCCAGTGCTGTCGTGGTAGGGAATCCAGGGAATCTGTTCAACATTGAGACACTTGTGAAAATTAACAAGTGCACCCAGAAGCACTGATGTGAGTGGCTTTACTGAGTACCTGGCAGCTGCTGCAGTGCTGTTGGAAACCTGCCTTGTGGGAGAGCATGTGTGTTCCTGCAGAGATGGGATATGGGATAGAGGTATGGGAGCAGGGACTGTCCCAGCCCCATCCCCAGCAGCTTGTGCAGAACCAAGCAGCCTCTGCCTGACAGCACTTACCAGATCTCTCAGAGCATTTGGAGCTTCCCCTGGGCTCCACAGCTGTGCACAGGAACCCACAGCACTCTTTCAGAACAGTGCTGTTTACTGTTCCTGGCCGGTGCAGCTCCTGTTCCCCACTTTGCAGGCAAAGCTCCTTCCTATCAGGAGGCACCCAAAGCTCCCAGGGACCTGCTAGCCTTCAGCCATGCATTAATGTATTGCTGAGCTGTTTCTTTGGATGTAAAGGCATGACAGGAAATGGGACTTGTATTCATGGAAACGTAATTATGTATGTTGTGTAAACTAACTAGTAAAAGTAATTCTGGAACTCATAACAGGACAAGATTTGAATACTTATTAAGCAAAACAATAGCAGTTGCTGTGTAGGTTGGAATAAACATCTTTATCCAATAGGAAAGGCTGTGTTGTCCCATCTTCCTTTATAGCCCTGGCAGCTGGAAATGACCATCCTGCAGGCCTTGTGTAGGAGGCTTTGGCAAATGTGGTTCTGGATTGTCTCTGCTGTGTGGAGATCCTGCAAGTTACAGGATAGAAGACTGGAACGAGCTTGCCTCCACAGGCAGTGCCCTTCCAGCTAATCTCCTGAAGATAGGATCTGTACATCCCTTTGAAGTCATTCATGGAGAGCCATGATAATGTGGAAATCTCTCAGACTGTCTCCTTCTGCCAGCAGCTCCAGCCAGGCTCACAGGCCAGACTGCTGCATTGAATATGGGAGAGCAAATGCTGCTGGAGGACTCTGGGCACGCAGAGGGGGGTGTTGGTGAACAGCCTCCTGGAGGGGTGAACGGGGTAGGGTTTGACTGGAGGCTGGAATTTCAGCCAGGACAGTGTTAACAGCTCTAAGGTGGAGAGCCCAAAGGTGTGGTTGCAGATGGTTCTTGTGGTGTGAGCTGCCAGTTTACATCAGCTGTGTGAAACACTTGCACTGCCTCTCGCTGACAAGTCAGACCTAGGACTGATTGGTTTCACTAATTTCACCATGTTCCTGAATTAATATAGCAGACTGCGACACTCATTTGCAGTTTGTTTTGAGGTAAGGCTGTCACAAATTAGAAAGTTCAGTCCCAGTCTCTTCACATCAATCATCTGCATCGAGGACACCAGCCAAGTGTGTATTTTAACAAGAACACACCTAGAGAAACACCTGGTGATGTTTGCTCTGCATTTGCCAGAGGCAGGTAATGCCAGCTGATAACTTTTATAAGGGAAGGTGCTGAGAAACTCAAGCTATTCTGGGGCAAATCAACTTGGTTGCAATGTGTGTACAGCTATAGATAAAGATTGGTCAGTGTTGTTAGTCCCAAGCAAGGGGTAGTGTTCTAGTTCTCCTAAACTGTGGAATATGAATTGAAAAAAACCCTCAAATCTATTTCTTCATTTTTGTGGTCTCCGTTTTTGGGTGTACCTGTATGTAGGACAGGTAAATGTCACCTGGCTTACCTGTTGTGTCTTCAGCAACGAATGCAGGCAGCATCAGCTTCCAGTGACTTTTCTCTGCAAACAACACTGGAAATGGCTTTGCTGATGTACAGACAATGTCAGACCTAGAAATAACAGGTTGGCAGTGTCAAGTTGTTGTTTCCCAGCAGCTTTGGAGGACAGGGTATACTTGAAATAAATCTATCAGGTAGGATTTCAAATTGGCCAGGGCTGTAAGTAACAGTTTATTGAGCTTATTTATGATGTGGCACCTAGGAAATGAAATGGAGAAATGTCAAGTGCTTTCAACACCAGCCAGCACAGTCTAATGCCCCCTCCCCCTTGCTTGGAAGCTCTGTCTTGGCTTCATGCCGGAAGCATATTATTGTAATAAAACACATTCACATTCTAGGTGGTAAATGGAATTTACCCAATAATTAAAACTAGAAATAAAATAAATTCATTCATCATCTTCATTCCCAGCATAGCTGACATTCTTGCCACTATATATGGTATAAAAATGTGCACCTTGGGCTTTTTAGCTGTTTATGGTGTAATGACCAAATCCATCTCTGAGAGTCTTGGGAATTGAAGCTGAAGCAAAGCTACACAAAAGCTACATCTGAGCAGTTCCCATAAAGGATGTTTCCACAGTCTCTTCTCCTGAATTTGGACTTTGGCCCAGGCTGAAACCCATTTTCCTCCTAGACTGTTGGTTGTTACCATTGTACAAAGACAGAGCAGCCCCAAGTTCCTCAGCTGAGTAACCATCTGTCTCCCTCCCACACAGACACCTGAAGATGAGATAATGCTGAAAAGCAAACAAATCATTTAAATAATTTTACAGCCTCAAATGCATCTTTCTGCAATCTTCAAAATTTCCAATGCATTTTTTTAATGTGTTAATAGGACAGATACGTTCTTGTTTAAGAGGTTTGCTTGTTACATTATGATTATGCATTCAGTTTGATAGAGTTGTTTCATAATTGTGCAAAAGGTCTGTGCAAACGCACAAATGAGTTGGATTCAGTCCTGAGGGCCAGCAGCCCTTCTGCAAACCTGGGGCCTGGGAAGAGTGACATGAGCCTGCAGTCTGCTTTGTAAGTTCTGTCTCTTTGTGCAGTCTTACTGGGTAAAGCCTTAGTAAGCAGTCAAATAATCCAGTGCAAGCAGCACAACTGAGCACAGCAATTTCTTTTCAGAGGAATGCTTGTTAATATTAGGATAAACTTACACAAAATGGAAAAAATAAAGAGAACTTTGAAATGAATCCTGAAATGCAGCTAGAGGGACCTTGGATTAAAAACCTCTTGTGTGCTGCTTTATGAACAAACAACTTCATCCGTGATAGATTGTGAGCCCTGAGCGAACATAACAAGGCAATTAAGAGAAAGCACAGTCAATGGAATAATATTGCATTATCTTTTTGTTTCACATAAGTCCTGTATCTCCTTTCCACTGCCAGTTTGCTGTAAATTGCACCTTGTCATTAATAGGATTATTGATAACTCTGCCAAACAGAGCTTCTGCAGAATTTAGTGTTTGCTAAAATGCCTCCTTCACCATTTAAAAGTTACTAATATGCTTTAAACATAAATCTTGTACTGCTAATACTCTAGGTTACAGCCAGCAGCAAGTAGAGCTCTGTGCATCACTAGAGCTGGAAGACAGGGACGCACTCCTGCTGTGGGATGCGGTGTGTCCAGCTGGTGGAATTTTTTTTCAAGTCTGTACATACTTAAAAGTGAATTTTCCCTTCCCCCCATGGTGCAAAATCAGGAGTGAATTCCACCCTGGATAAATTGTCTTGTGCCACAATTGAATGTTCCCCAGACAAGGGTATTTTCCTTTGCTTTCACCCTCTCCTGCAGCTTCATTGGAGGCAGCAGCTGTGGTGCAGGTGGCCCCAGGCTGGGCTGCTGGTGTTGGCTCTGTGGGTGGCTTGTGCTGGCCTTGGCCACAGGGCCACAGGGATACACATGTTCAAAGTCTGATGGCCTCTGGGTCGGCTGAAGGACGTGGGTTCACATCCAGCAACACGAACTCTTCATCTCCTGCCAGCAGGGGCAGTGGGGCTGCATGTCCACACATGTCACACATGTCACACACGTCTGTCTCTCTGCTTGGACCCAGGCTGGCTGACTGCAAGGCATGGGCTCATTTGGGGATAAAAGACAGAATTGTGGCTGGAACTTTCCCCAGACCCCTTTTCTTTGCAGGGTAGCATCACATCTCTGCCGTTTGGGTGAGGGTTCCAGCCAGCCCCTTCTGCTCGCTGTCATCCTGGCACCTGTAGAGTGGCTGTGCAGGGAACAGGGTTGGTGGCACTGGGTCTCCTCTGCCCTTTGACAGCTCCCCAAATCCTCCCTGTCTGATGTGGTCCCACAGTGCTGAGTGGGATTCCAGAGCAGGGCTAGTAAGCAAAGGTGCCATTGCCCATTGGTGCAGTTTATTAGGAAGAGTTATGTTACAAGATCATCCTGGACTACTTTGCTCCTGCTGCAAAGTGCTTTATTACTGACAGGTCTGAAAGCTGAAGAGGATTTGTAGAAATGAAAATAAATTACTCTCCCATCTCTGGTGAGAGCCAGGGATCATCTGTCACTGCTTTTGGTGTCCCACCTCCTGCTGCAATCCAGGCTGTTGTCTGGACCATGAGCTCATTCCAGTGATTGTTGCTGCACCCAGTGTGCCCTGTCTCTGTGCAGTATTCCCTAGTGCACAGTCCAGCCCAGATTGAAATAACACAAATGGATTTAATCATCACTTGATGAAGCTGTGTGATATCAGTCTGATATTGTAACAAGACAAACAGACATGCTGTGGTACCATCCTGAGGTTTTCAGGACAGCGACCAAATTCAGGACAAGCCGAGATGGTGCAGAGCAATTCCCTGAGATTCTCATTACCAATGTGGGGATGTTCAGGTACTGTTGCAGTCCATGGCCTGCGTGGAGTTGGAGCAGTGACCACTATGTGCTCCTGTAGTCCCTTCTCTAGCTTGTGTAAAGCAGTGATTGAGGCCTCTGCTCAGTCATTTAGAAGACAGTTGTTCTCTCAAAGCAGCAGTTTGTCAGACTGTAATTTTAAAATTACACTGTGTTTTTCTAGGACTTGGCAGAACTTCTCCAAGACTTTCAAAGTAGTGCTCCAGAAAAGCTCATTCCTGGTGCAATTAAAAATGAAAAGAAGGAGGAAGAGTGGTTCGAAACTGTTTGGGAGCCGGGTTTTTGTTTTGTTTTTTTCTAAGAGAATGGTGCCCAAATTCTTGCTTTTGAGGATGTATTCTCACACTGAGTCACATGCAGGCTTCCTGCAGAACAGCCTGGCTGGTGTTTTGGAGGTCGATATTTGTTGACTATTTCAGTGATGTTGCCTGTGCACAGCAGCGGTGTCTCGCAGAGGAGGGCTGCAGGCATGCCCTGAGATAAGTTGATTCAAAAGGTAGGCACTGCCTCTTGGCTGCTATAATTTACCTCCTGCCAGCTTCACTGGTGTGATTGCAGCACACACCAGGCTGGAGCTGCCATCTTTCACTGGGTGACAAGGACAAGCATTTCTGCCTTCAGAGAGAATGAAGGTTTCTCTATTGTGTGTCACTGTGTCTGGGGAGTATGTAACTGCATGTCACCTGTGACAAACGCAGCATTAGAAATAAGTCTGCTGGGGGTTAAGAGCCTCTATCTGGAGGTTATGTGGCTGTTATGCCACTAAATGTCACTTTAACTTACAGAGTCTCACTCCAGCCTTATTTCTCAGTGCTTGGGTTGGCGAGTGCGTGGTTTTGTTGCTGCTCCTCATGAAGTGCATAACTCAGTGTGAGTAAAGACACCCATCTGAAACCATAATGTACAACTACATTAAGCCCCATTAGTTAAGAGTCAGACTGGATACAAATTAGGGTAAAATGGCCATTTCATTGCCACATCTGTCTCTTCTGTGTGCATGTTTAATTCTTTGAACAAAGGGTGGGGAATTAAGAGACACCTCTGTGATATGTTTGGTGCCATTTTGAGCCAGCCCAAGTCTGGGAGAGCAATTGTATTTTCATCATCTCTGTGAGTCACCACAAAAGGTGCCAGCTCAGGTTTGATTGCTGAGATTTCATTGTTGCTGAAGTGTGAGACGTGGAGTAGAAAGAACACAATGTGGTATTTGGCTGCAAGGCTGAGCTCAAGTTGCTGACAATTTGAAAAAGCTCAGTTTTGACTTTGTGTGCCAAACAAATTCACTGTCAGAAGAACACACTGGCCACGTGATGATGTCATTTTCATAGAGTCACTTTGCTGGTGGTGCCCACAGCTCAGCAGAAGGCTTGGTCTGAACACAAAGACCTCTTCAGGGTCTCCTTGTTGGAAGAAAGCCAGTACTGATGTGATACTGAAATGCAGGTAGTGAAACTACTCATCCTGTAAAATTCCTGCCTGAACTCACTCGAAAATCAAAAGTATCATTGTTCTGCCTAGAGAAGGTGAAAATTATCAAAGATTTGCAGATGTGAGAGAAAAAAAATCTGAGGATTCTACGGAGGATGAAGACATGGTGCTGGACCAAACTCTTTCTTTGTGGAAGGGTCGTTTGGAACTTGGAAGTTCCTGGAGGCTTTTGTAGAAATGATTGTTGAATAATGATGGACTGAGCTCCAGAATAACCTCTTGACTCTGGCTTCTCATGGTGTGTGGTGTGGCAGTGAAGCAGAATGAAGAGCTGGTGTAACATGAAAAGCTTTAAAAGCTGAGGATTTGGGAATTTTGAAATCGAGTTCTCACAGAGAAGTCACTCAGCTGGCAAAATGGACTACAGTCCTGAAGAATGGTGGTGGATTGTACCTTGTGTGAGACAGAACCTTTTTGGCCCCAGGTAATTGTGGTAGCCATCTAACTGCTCACTATGTTAATACAAATTTTAAACAAGAAAGCAATTATATATTTATGAATGACAGGCACACACTAAAAAATGCCCTGGACAATCATGAGGAATGTTGGTCATTAGAGTGGTGAAAGATGTATGTGGAATAGGCTAAATCACTGAATTTCCCACACATTTCCAGATTTGGCCAGCGGGAAAGATTTCGCTGAAACGATCACAAAACAGACTGAGATAATTTTGGCCAATATCCTCCTTTTTGACAAAACATATTCTAATAATAAAATCCTGCATTTGATCACTTACCCAGTGAAAGGCTTTCCATCGTCCTTCCTTTTCCTGGTGTTTAATAGGCTGTAGCACCACTGCCAACCAGCCCGGAGCAGGAAGGGAAGGAGAGCTTTGTGCTGGCCCTGGCAGGAAGGTCAGGGCACAGATCTGGCCACAGTGCAGTGGCATTTGCAGGGACCAGCTGAGAGCTTTATTAAATGTGTGGGATGGAAATGAATGGGAACACTGGTGTGAACAGGGGGTCACAGATACCTCAATTTAGAAGATAGTTCTTGAACAAAATGTTTGTTACAGTATGGAGGGCATTCAGATGTGGGTGAATTCCTTTGTTTCCCAAAAGGGCTCCCATGCCAGGACTGCTGGGGACTCTTGGCCCCACTGAGATACACGGAGCTCTCCAGGTGAGGTGATGTGACTACAGGTGTGCACTACTGAGCAGATAAATAGCAATGCATCTCTGCTTCTGGATACTGCATCTTCTCTGCAGTTTAATCTGCTAAAACTCTTTGAAGAACTTAAATATGCAGAGCTCTGTCTAAAACTGCACTATGTCTTGCCCTGAACACAGAACTGTGTGGTGTTTTCAAGCAATGTCTGAGTTGCTGGGTTGGGGTTTTTCCCACTGGCTATTAAAAGGCACCCCATTCTACCATGTTGTTTTAAAGCTTGAGCATTTCAATTTTGTGGGTATTTTAAGTCAGCATCCTTGAAATCCTAAGAAACCAGCCTGTTTCTCCGAGTTCCAGGCATGTCTTCTGAAAACACTGTAAATGTCATAAGAAGCGATTTCACTGTACGGCTGCCCAGAGCAGACATATTGATGTTATTTAGCCTTCACTTGCCAAGCTGAGTGTTAGGATTGGGTTTTCACATGCGAGGCAGCTATCAGCTTTACAGATAGCCATATTTTCATAAGCTGCATTTGGCTGTCACACCTTCTCCTGGAGTTTCTTGATATGCAAACAAGTCTCAGTTATATATGCTCCTGGCATATAAACTGATATCCCTGAAGAGTTCCTGATTATCCTTCCATTAACTTTTACTCTCCTCTGTCTCCCTTGGGGAGGTAACAAGTAGTCTTTCCTCCATCATGGGTTTCCAGCTGGTTACCTCCCCGCTTCCCTCTTAAATAGATTCTCTCAGTAGGAAAGTACAGTCTGTGAAATTTCAGTGCCATCTAAAAGTACAGCAGGGACTGCTGAAATGGGAATTTGAAAATTTGAAATTCAAGGAGAGCATCCTGTATCTGAAAGTGCCCTCCCAAAGAACAGAATAACCATACACATCTATGCAGAGTTGCAGTGAAGCCAGGAGCAGGGGCTTTTCAGTTTGTATGTGGTGTTTCAGCTCCTCGCTGTACTTCTGGGAACTTTAATGGAGGCTTGTATGAGGCTCTGCCATTCTTACATGTTCTGGTCTAATTAGTGTTGTTTACAAACCAACATTCAGCCCCACTTCTTGCTTTCACTTAGCCTGGCCCACCTCACAGCATTGCTCACTTCCACGGTTTTCTCTTTATGGGGTTCAGATTGTTTCCTAATCAGATTCCCATTCCCCGTGTCCATCATAGCTGGAGCTGGGGACATCCCAACAAAGCATTCAGAAATGGAATCTTCACTTGTGCTTGTCCATCCTCCTGCAAACTCCTGTAACAGTAAATATCAGTGTGAGTACAACCTGAGTCCTGCTCCCAAAGGCTGGGCCCATGGAGGGTGTATTGTACTGGGAACCCACCCATGCGGGTTTTTGCACATGCTGCTGGCTTGACCCCTAATCTCCATGATTATTTAAATTCTAAGTGTTCTTAAAGCAGTCCTTGAGACCACTCTGTGCTATCACATATTCCTACTTGGATTATGTCCAGTTGACGAAGGGCTGTGTGTGTCTTCTAGTTACTGCCTTAAATTGAGCATAAAGCAGGATTCTTGTCAATATTCTTTGTTTGCAGCAGGGTGCTGGCTCAGCTTCTTTAGAATTATTCAAACTGAAATAATTATTTAGTTGAATAAACATTTCAAGACAAGTTGCACATTTATGGTTTTGGTATTAGCACTCTTAGAAAATTTGCAAATACCAGAGACTGGTTTTCAAATGTGATCTCTAACCTCGTTGCTGTAAATATTGACGTGAGTCTTCAGTTGTATTTGGGGAACAAAGGTGACTCCCCTTACTCACATGAGCAGAAGCATACTTGTGGAATAGTCAAACTGATTTCACAAGCTTCTCGAGGCCACAGAACAGAATTAAGATGGCTAGGATATGGCCCAAGTTATGAGGTGATACCAGGCCTAATTTGAGCATATGACTCATCCAATTTCCCAGGTGGAATGAAAAGTCAAGGGTTTTTTTTCAATTGCATGTAGAGAGATTACAGGTGACATTAGGCTCTTCCTTTTGCAAATACTCTGTGTTTGCATATCTGTGGATGCATAGTTTACCAGAAATTCCCCTGTGGAATTTAAAGTCCTGTGTCTGTCTGTGCAGGTCTGAAGCCTGAAAAGATTAAGTAAGGGTGAGACATTTAGCCACAGGGTAACAACTCTGGTGTACATTGAAATTTTATATCAGCCAGTTTGTTATAGTATTAAAATAGTACAATTTCATAACAGTGAAAGTTGCTGCTTTTAAAACCTCTCTGTTGCTCAAACAATATGCAGAATGAAGGAATGAATATAGTTATTATATGTCGGGTGCTATCTGTATACACAAATTGGGATTTTCACTGTCCCTGTATAGCACATCCATTTCCAAGCCCTTCAGGGGGTGTCTGTGTCCCCATCTGGGCTGCCTAAACTTTAACCAAGCTACTGCCCTGCAGTCTTGGAGGCTGGGGGGAAGAAAACCCATGTGTGTTGTTTGGGGCTTCTCAGAGCACCAAAATAATGAGTAATTAAAGCTCTGGGCCTTCTGAAGGGTCACATATCTTTTTGATCTATAGGATTTGCACCCTTGACACCAACTTTTGAGGAGCACTTCCAAAAAGTATGGAATGAATGTAGATTATGTGGGAAATATCTCAGTTGTGTGCTCACACAGCTCAAGTCAGCACAGTCTCCCACTGTTAACTGGACATGTCCTTTATGGAAATTGGCTTTGTAGCCCACATTTCAGCTGCTGAAGAGTTATGAGGTCAGCAAGTGCAGTTCAGAATTTAGCTCATTTTGTGTATATCTTGGACCATGTTCACCCCTGGGTTTTATACCACAAAAATCAGTAGAGTGATGCCAAGAAAAATTTCATCTCCTAATATTTAGAATCAGCTCCTCTGACAGGAGTGTATTTCACTGAGCTCTGTGCCATAGCTCTAGGAAGGGTTCTGGTCCTGGTTCCTGAGGGTTATAATTTCTGCGTGGGCACTGAGAATCCCTAACAAGAGCAGGTTTTGGATGGGTATTAAATCTCGTGCTTTAGGGTACAAACTATTCTCCTAACTCGGGAGCAGAAGGAGGCTGCTGTAGTGGGCAAAGTGCTGCGTTTCTGCCCCTGCAGTGCTCTTGCCTGTCTAAGGTGCATCCAGTAGTGGCCAGTGTGAGAGGCAGGTGGCTGAGCTGGATGGACCACGGGCCGTTCCCGTGTTTCTCGGAGAGCAGATTGTTGATCCCAAAGCCAGGGCATCACATTGCTGGGGCTTTGATTGCAAGCTAAGAGCTAATGTCTGCAGTCCTTTTTAATGACAGACTTCTAGCAGTGATCACAGGATTGTCTTGCAGAGTTAATTTCGGCTAATGAGCAATTAGTCAGCTCAGCAGTGACTCTCCCTGGGTGAAGGGGTGGTCAGGGCTGAGCACGGTGCTTCCCTGGGGTGTTGGGAGCCCCAGCATGTGGGCCCAGCACTCTCACCTATGCTGCTACTTAGGTTGCAGCTCCGATTTCCTCCTTCTGAAGCAAAGGGATTTATTTTCTAGCTACAGACTTGCAGTGTTATCCTAAATGTCAGCAGTCTCTTCATTTTTTTATTTATTTTTTTTTTAATACTTAATGCAGCCAGAGAAAATATGTTAGCCAAAGACTCCTTGCCTGCCCAAATGAAGGTTGAGCTTGTCTGGGCTTGAGCAGATTCCGGGGGGATGTGTTTAGGTTTGGGGACAGCCAGGGATGTGCTGCAGCTCCCTCGGGTCACGCTGCAGCAGCGGGTGCTGGGACTGGGAGTGGCACAGATGGTGCTCCAGAAGGGGAAATCCAGAAGCTCACGAGCCTATTTCTTTTAGGGAGATGTGTCCATATGTCACCCATAGAGGATGAGAGCCTGTTCATCAGTCTGGAGCACTCTGAGGCTGCTGGGATGAAATAACCTGAATCTGTGTCTAAGCTGGAGCCTGGGGCTGGCTGTGCTGATGGAGCCCCTGTGTGCTGCCTGCTCTGTGCTCTGCTCTGCTCTCCCTGCCAGGGAGGGAAGTCCTGGGAGTCTGAGTGTTCAGTGCCTCTCCTGCCCAGGGCTGGGGACACTTCACTGGGGAGCCTGCATGTCTGGATCCATCACTGACAGGCTCAGCTCTGACCTCTCAGTTTTCCTGCCCACGGTCCTGTGCACAGTTCCTGCAGGTGAGCTGAGACTCGGGCATGTGAGCACCATAAATCAGGTGCTTGGTTGTCTGTCCCCTCAGCCAGGCACTGCACACTGGAGCACAGAGATGCTCCACACAAAGGATGCCTTGCAGCTGGACATAAATCTCAGGTGTGCCTCCAGACCCTGGCAATTGGCACAAATGTCTCTTAAATTTTTGCTCCTAATCTGGTAGCTGAGCATTGCTTGAATACAGTGTAATGAATAGTGGTGAAAAATCAACATTAGTGACAGTCAGAGCTTATGCTGCTCTTCAGAATGTGTTGATGTTTTCTGAGATGAAAATGAGACCCTCTTCCGTTTAATATTTTAGCAAATTTGGGGAAGAAAATAGGTCAACAGAAATGTTGTCCCACTCAAACTGGAGCAGTGGTAAGGAAGTTACTTTAAATTTCTGTATTTACATATTGAGGAGGAGGGGAGCACTTACATGAAATGTGTGTGTCTCTATATAACTGCATTTACGTATATAACACCCAAATACATAATTATGCATTCATATTCACATGTGGAGTCTATCTGAGGATGTGCGTGTATGTATAAAAATATGATTTATAGGTTTTTAAACCTCCCCGACAGATTCCAGGAGACCAATTTCTAAATGTAAGCCAAGATTTTTTGACTAAGAGACAGGTAGCAGTAGGTGCTAATAAAGGAAAGAAGTGCAAGTAAAATGTTGTGACATCCACCTCTCTGAACAACCTGCGGAGCGCTGGCAGAATCATCAAACCGAGCTGAGAGTAATCAGCAGGGACTGATAAAGCTGCTCTTGTAATTATTTGTTTGATATACAGCTTTCCTTCTTCCTTCTGCATAAATAGTAGAATTGCTTTGCTTCGTGTGGGAGGTTTTTAATTCCTGTCAGGGCTTGTTCTCACCAAGATGTCATGAGAGGAGGACTGAGATCTGCATTTTTGTGTTATTTACGGGCTTTCCATTGTAATTCTGACAGCATGCAGTGGAGACAGCATTCATTTAGCTGGGGAGAGGTGGCCTTGCTCCTGCAAAGCTGTCGGTGTTGCGGGGGCCAGGCTCTGCCATGCTGTTTTTAAGCCTCTCTGACTCCTCCAGGTTTGGCCTGGAAGAAGCTGCTGCTGGGAGGAAGCGGCTGCCGAGGTCTGAAGGCAGTTGTGGTGTCACACTCGGGTGTTTGGAGATTAAACACAATTTCCACAGCCGCTTTCTAGATTTTAGGTGTGAGTTTGGTGATGCCACAGCCCAGGCTGCCCATCAAAGCCACACAGCCCTACAGGCTGACAAGTGTTAATTATCCTTAAATAACTTCCTCTCCTCACCACTACCCTGCTGAAGCAAGAAGATCCAAGCATTGACTGGTTTCCAGGTGGTCACAGTGGTGGCCTGTCAGCGATGACTGAACTGAGCCAAAAGGCTCCTGTTGATGTCAGAGGCTTCTGGGAATGCTGTCTGCGTGGTTTTGTTCTGGGATCTCCCTCTCTGTCCATGCCTGGTTGAACTCTGACTTCACTCAGGGCAACGTTTGCAATTTTGTGTTTAACAAAAGGTACAGTAATTCGTTCCCACCCCAAGCACTCTGATTTTCCTTTTCCCATTTAGGTTCTGTTTAACCTCTTTCTTTCCTTACGAAAGGAGGAAAATGATAATGGATAATTTCTAAACAGATAAAGAAAGGATAACTTCTACTTTAAAAAAAAAAAAAAATTCTATGCACCAGAATAGTTTTTATATTGTCTAAGGATTTTACCAGGATACCAGGAACTCAGGAGGAAGGGGAGGCGTAAGGGGAGAGAAAGGCACATTAGAGCAGAAAATAGATTTTCTAGCCTAAAGAGAGAAATCCAGACTGCTGCCTTTGGCATGCATTTGAATATTGTCAAGGGCATCTGGAATATGTTGATAGCTGCTCTCCTAATAATTCTAAAAATCCGCTAATGATGAGGCACAGATTTGCCACCGGCCGTGTCTGCCACGTGCACAGCCAGCACTGGGAAGGGGTCTGAGCCATCAGAGGCTGTGCTGCTCTCCTGGCAGGGTCAGCACCGACTCCCTGTTACTCAGGAGAAATACTTCAGACTTGAACCAGATTGATGAAAAGAGAAATTGCTCTGAGACTAAGAAAAAAAGCTTTACACCCATTGCAGTGCTTTGAGGGGTTGTTCTTGAGCTCATCCTTTCAATGCCTTCTGATTCCAGGCAATGATGGCATTTTAAGATAAATAAAGTGTTCATGGCTCTGCTTGTTATTAAATGGCTTTTGTTGTTACTGATGTTACATGAAAAAGAAAGTTATTAAAAAAATGTGGCACTAACAAATTGAAGCCCCAGGGAACTGTTGCCTGAATGGGATTTTGATTGGAGTTCAATTTAATTGGCCATAAATCTTCTCTTTTCTGATTTACATTCTACTTCAGACCAGTCTACCAAATTCATGATAATCAGGTTTTCATTTTTCTCTATTGAGCAGAATACTCTGACATGAGCATAAACAGAAATATTCCTTCAGCAAGGTGACCTTGTTCTTGCTTGCACCGTGCTGGTAATTGATTTAATGCCTCCTTACCTATAAATTGGGCCTCTTTCTGAGGCATGTCCGTCAGATTTCGAGGTAATTGGTTAGCATGGTTGTTTTACTGACTGCAAGATATTTCTCATAAGCCTCTAGTACAAGATCATTTTCCCTCTATGATCGTTTTACTGATGTGATGGAATGAATTCAGCGGGCAGACATACACTGGCTCTGCTGCAGCTTTGAATGCTGCACCTATGTGCATTTCTTGGAGAATTACAAAAGATCTTGTTCTAGCCTGGAGTAAATCTGTGGAGTTGTTGAACGCAGTAATTTCTGTGGAGTTCAATTTTGCACAAGAAAAAGAAGAAAAGTTTTCCAGGCGCCCCGAGGCTCCTGGCCCACATCCCCTGCTCTGGAGTGTTGTGTACCACACACATCACAGAGCTCTCCTGTCCTGTCCTCTCCTCTCTGCTGCTCAGCTCCCCTTCCTTTACCCAAGGTTGCTTTCTGTGTTGCTGGTTTAGATTTGTGGGGAGTTTTCCTTCCTCTCCTCTCTAAGAAGGCTTCACTGGGTGAACTCTTTAGGGAAGGGATCAGTGTGGGCGGATGAGTAAGAGGTGAGAACCAGGTGGGATCAAAGGAAACAGAACTGTCATCTAATTCTGATTAGGTATCCAAAGCCATGAATTGTCTTGCTGCTCTTGCAGCTTCATTCATGGGAATCTCAGTGAAGTCCTCAGCTGCTGGAAGGAGTGGGTTGGAAAGGGGAGGGAACTGGCATTGAGATGTAATCATCATTATTGAGATGGGAGAATATTGCAGTTAAATGTTTTCCCCCACTGTTCTTCTCCCTTGTGCTTCCTTTGTGTTTCTAACTCATGTAGAGGCTTCGTTATATTGCTTATTTAACCATTTCCAGCAGTACTGGGATTGACAGGTTGAGTTTTCAGCAATCTCACAACTTCATGGGCTGTAAATTGAATGTTTTAGGGCCTGGTGAAAAGGTGATAAGAAAGTTACTTCTGGTACCAGTTTCCTAATGACATCATCATCAAATACATTGAGTTTGTTAATGCCAGGTACTCTTGCTGAAAATACATTTATAACCATGGCTTTGGCAACTGGAAGCAATTACTTTGCAGTGGTTTTCCTTTTGTATTCTGAAACACCAGAATTATTTTCTCTTCTTTCCTCTGCTTTCCTCCCTACAAAAGAAGCAGAGAAAAATCTGAATTTTAACTTGTTATGATTATCTTATGATTTTTTTTTTTCAGCAAAGATGAATAGCTGGAAAATTACTGAAAGTAATGTAAAGAAAAATGAGCATCTGCTACTGAAGTTTCTGCTGAACTCAGTGGTATTTAGGGCTTGTGTGAGAGTGGTGGGCAGGTACTGAGGCTGATGAGACCTCAGAGTGTCTTGTGCTATTCTGACAGGGATTGTGGACAGGCTTTGTTCCCCATGTAGTGATGGCTGGGTGGTAGACCTGGTTACTAAAACTGATCAAGATGTTTTTGCAAAATGTTTTATTGCTAGCTCTCTTCCTTTAGCTGTGGTTTTAGTGATTGTTTGATCAGAAAAGACTTTAGCAGGATTGAGAAGGGGTGGGAGGTGTCTCCTGCCTTGATTCCCAGCTCACTGTGGATTAGGTATGTTTGTTAAAGTCTGTGCCTTGCCAAATGAGTGCCTGTCTTGGGTCTCCCGTACCGTGGTTTGTTGACTTGCTTCAGTGGAGGAGCCTCCCTCGTGGCACAGATGGATACCCCAGCCTCCACACCTTCCCTTACCACCCTCTCTAGCTCCTGTAATTCTGCTGGGAGATTGTCAGGAGCTTGTGCCTTTCATCCCTGAAGTGGGAAGGCTTTTATTTATTTGGTTAATCTGAAAGTTAAGTGGGTGGGAAGATAAGTCGGCAGCCCCGTTCCTTTCGTCGCATGGTACCAACCCTTGTTTCCCCTTGAGAGAGGCAGAGCAGATGGAAGGCAGAGATGAAATGAAGATCAAAAGTAAACAGTGTGATTAGGTTTTTGATAAAGGATAAAACACTTATCACATCAAAGGTGCTGAAAACCACATTAAATGTTTCCTGAACATTTCACGTCCACATAAGCAGTAACTGTACTTGCCATGGGGACACTGGTCCCAGCCAGTGGTGGAGCTGGGCGTGCTGGTGGGTGTTTGCCCTCGTGGCTGTGCTGCAGGTCACCTGCCTGGCCCAGGAGGGCAGAGCTGGCAGCCTGCAGCCCTCCTCTGGCACCTTGAACCTCTCTTGCTGCACATCAGCAAGCCCATGTGCGTGCTTAGGACTCCTTTAAGGCTCCTCAGTCTTCCAGGTCTAGGCACTGGTTTTCCAGAGATTCCAAGGCACTTGCAGATGTAGATAGGTGAAGAGTTTGTGGGTGACTTTTCTCCCAAGCCCTGGTGATCCTTTGATTCCATGCTTTAGCTCACTGAATCAAGTTCTGAAATATTTTGTGTCAGCAGCATCATTTGTAGTGAGAAGTGTCTATGTTTTTTTCATCACAGTGTGGAAATACTGGGTGGTGCTTGCCAGTGGAGAAAAATAAAAAGGCATATGTTGCCATTATTTTTAAAATGGGGGTGCTGATTTCTCAGGCCACTGCTGGTGGACATAACATTTTCGTAAAATTAATGCAAAATGTTACCAGCTCAGCCCAGCAGCATTTGGTGTTCCTTTTTCCAGGTAGTGCTGAGTCCAATCTGCTTTGGTTTCCAATTTATTACCTTGTTTTTCTCTAGGCAAGGAAGGAGGCACATGCCCTGCCTTCTGCCACATGGGAGGTTCTGTGTAACAGAGACCAGTCCCAGAAACAGTCTGCCCCTGGATTTTCTTTTTGGTTTTTTTTTAGCCAGTGCAGTAACATTTTCTATCTCCTGGTCCCAGCCCTTCAGAGCACAGAGGTAGTTTAAATGCTGTGTGTGTGCAGCCACCTGTATCATCAGTCATTTTGCATGTTGGGGGTGGAAGTTCACCCTTCACTAATATCTCACCATCTCACTTCCTCCAGAGCACCATTTATCAACTGAAATTGGCATCAGATTTGCTTCTGAAATTAGAGGAACAGCAAAACGTGTGTTGAATTAGATGAAAGTTCATGGAGGCACCTGCTTAAAGTTCACATGCTTAAATCTCCTTGACTTCAGGTTAACTCCAAGAGATTTTTAAGTGAGGTTTGAGTAATTTTTACCACATTCGCGCCACTGTTTCAGGAAAAGTGGAAACAATTTTTATGCTGAGATGGACCTCTTTACAAATATTAATAATCTGGACTCAATTTTTTTATAAAACTTTCCAGGGCTTATATTAAAAAGCTCAGAAATGGAGCAATAGTAGAACGGAAATGCGTGTGTTAGAGTCACAGAGAAGCTAATCAGAAGCAACCACTTGCACTCATTAGTCCAAGCTCCCACTTGAAGCAGGGCTTGAGGTTTGCTCAGCGTCTTCTTGTCTAGTTGAGTTTTGAAAACCTCCCAGGATGGAAATCGAGCATCCTTTCCAGGTCCCTCTTCCAATTTCACACAGTGCTCAGGGATGATTTTCTCTTCAGCTGGAATTTGTCTGCTGCAGCCTGGGAGTGCTGCCTCTCATCCTGTCACTGTGCTCATCAGGGAAGGGTCTGCCTCTGTCTGTGCTGCCTTTTTCATCATCCAAAGAGTTCAATAAGACAAATCTCCTTGGTTGTTTGCTTGTTTGTTTTCCTCTCAGTGCTTCCCTTGCTTCCGTATTCTGTGAGTGATTGACAGCAGAACCTTGTCTGTGTATCTGGGCTCTTTCAAAGATCTTGTTTCTATTTAGTACTCTTGAAAAGAGAACTCTGGAATGTATGAACAGAAAAAGAAATTAGACAGTGTGAGCAGAGAAGTCCCTGCCCCGAATTCATGTCTGCCAAATGCTAATGTTAGTTATTTTTGAGCTTACTAGTGCAAGAGGCTTTTATCCTTTGTTCAGCTGACCTCATCCTGCTGTTATTGTAACATAAAAAGGGGCAAAAAGCATCTGTTAAAACCTTCAAGTCTTTGGTGGCAAGCAAGGTGGCAATCATGCACCAGCTCAGATATGACATAGGCCTTGCCTGAAACTTGAGGTTAGACCAGGAACTTCATAATAAAAAAGTAAAATGTAATTTCTTGACGATACCCAAGACAGATGTCTCAGTGACAGTTGTACAGTGGTTTTATTTCATTTTTTAAAAAATGTAACTTTTTCTTAAAAAGCATTACCGTGTATTTCAGCAAGCTTTCTCATTTAATAAAATGCAAAAGTTCAGGCAATATCCTGTTTAGATGGTTTCTATTTGATAATAAAAATGGCATTGACAGTGAGAGATTGCACTGATTAAATCATTACTTGGGAGTTCTGTTTTATGCTGCAGCCAGGATGTGTCCTGTAAGTTCACAGCTGTTTTAACTTTTTCTTTTCCTCATCTAGACAGCTGTATGTCCATGAGATTTATTTCTTGATCTATGTGGACATGAAATCCTTCTTGGGATTATTGCCATAGAAACAAGCCATAACATAGAGCGTGTTAGAAGTAACAAATGGGATTTGGCAGTCCTTCCCATTTACTACACAGAGTCTGAGCTATGTAGTACAAAAAGCAGCAATTATTTGCTCTCAGGGTTTTATTAACAGGCACATCTGCACATTCATTAGAACTAGATACTTCAGCTTCCCTCCTGGCTGGGATGGCATTTACATGTTCTTGTCTTTAAACTAAAATCCAACATCTAGTTTATTTTCTAGTCAAGGTAGAAATTGGTCAGGTTTGACATTTTGGTTCCTTTTTGTTGGCTGCAGGTCCCAGAGGCAGCCTGTGTGAGCCTCCCAGAAGGAGATAAGTGATCGAACTGCTGGCCCCAGGGAACGGTCCCTCCTTTGAAGGATGAAGTCACCCAAGTTTTGCTTGTAAAGCCTGATCTCCCATGGAGCTGGGACTCAGCTCCCAGCCTCTCCTAGGGCTTCACACCCTGCCTGGCTTACAGGAATGATTCCCTTCTCCTCGGTGGCCCAGGGTGGCTCTGAGCTGGGGGAGGAGATGGGGTTGTACCAGGCAGGGAAGGGTTTTTGCAGGAGTGAGCCCAACAAGCTGGAGCTGGAGCTGAGGCTGAGCTCACTGGGTCACAGCACAGCTGCTGATAGACATGAGGGAGAAAGGCAAGCTCCAAATTCTAAGCCAAATCCATGGGTCAGCTTTTGAAACTGTATGGGATAGTAAAGAGGCAGGAACACAGAGGGCACAGAATCCAGAAGAGGCAGAGGAATGTGAAACCCAAGGTGTGTGTGCTGGCTGTGTGTGCCTGAGCCAGGCAGTGCTGTCACCATGGCCCTGGCCCTCCTGCCCTGCAGGGCAGTGTGGCTCAGCAGGGCACAGGGTGCAGAGCCTGCTTGGATCTGGTGCTCTTCTCTTATCTCTTTCCTATCCTCCCTTTTATGAGGTAAAATCAAACATGGAAACAAATAGTCAGGTCACAGAGGGGTCCCTTGCTCTGGATGATGCATTTGCAGACCTGGCAGGGAGCACACACTGTTCCTTTCCTGTCCATGTCCTGTAATGCTGCCTCTAGCTGAGAGAGGAGCAGCTTCCAGGGGGGATTTCAGAGGCAGCTGGAGATGCTTTAAAGCTCTCAGGGCAAAATCTCTCATTCCTCTGCAGCAATTCAAAAACAAAACAACTTTGCTCAACAGGAGGAACATTCACAGCTGATTGTAAACCACAAAATCAAGATGAAACCTAGAATGCAACCTAAAAACCCCAGATAACTGAAATATAGGGATTTGAATCTGGGCTATGTGCTCAGAGTCTGCCTGGCCTCCTTTTCAGAAGTGCTGAGGACTGAGCAGCTCTTGTGAAGGCGATGAGTGCTCAGGATTTCTTTGAAACATTTATTTAGTACCTAAGTATAGATCTAGGACTGACTAACTTCAGCCTCCAAATATAGTTCAGGTGTCTGCCTTCTCACTCTTCCTCATTTCTCTTTTCCCTGCTATTTAATCTCTTCATCAGTTCCCACATTCTCCGTTTCCTCCGACTCCCTTAACTTTTCCATCCTCCCCCAGCTGACTTCTGCTCCTGCTTCTATCTCATCACTCACTCTGACACCTCTGCTGTCCCATGGGAGCCACAGAACATTCTCCAAGGTCCATCCCAGGCAAGCTCTAGGTGGCACCCCTTTTCTCTCCCTCACACCCTAAATTCTCTCTGTCTCATTCCCAGGAGAGCAGAGGTTCACACAAACCGCTTTATCCTGTTCAGGAACTTGTTGAGGTTTAAGTCCCAAGTATCTCTCCTTTGTGGCCCTGACCAGAGATGGCAGTGAAAAGGGAATCATGACAGACAGTCTTGACTCACTTTCTGGCCCAGAAGCATAAATCAAAATGTCCCATTTTCTGTGTTCTGCCCATTGCAGGCCTGACCTGCCAGTGCCAGCAATGAGAGAGATGTGAAGGTTATCAGGAAGGGACCATGTTAATTTTGTGAACAGGAAGCTCTCATTAGTGGCTGTGTTGTTGAAATGAGCCAGAAGACAGATGTGGCTGTGGATCTGATGGATCTTGTCCCTGTCTCTGTTGCAGGAAGGCATGCCCCAAACGCTGAGTTCTACCAGTATGTTTACCCCATGTGGCTTCAGCCCTCATCTACATTCTTCGAAAGAAGGGGAACAAGGAGGACTGATCTTCCAGGATGGAAACCTTACCTCAGCATCTCTGGATGCTCTAATCCAGCATCTGATACCTACCACTGATTACTACCCTGAAGTAAGCAATTCACAGTATAATAAATGGTTTAATTTTGATGAATTGGGGCAGCACTTTATGCAAAAGTGCAAATGCGTTAAATTTTGAATTAAGAGGGCTCATTTAAAAGCTTGGTAAATTGATGCATTGCTTTAAATGCTGTTTCACTGCTCTATAATTGTTCCCCTGAAAAAGCAGATCCCAAAGATGATCCTGTCTTTAAGTAAGAGAACAGGGTAGGGGGGGAGCTGTCGTAGTGATGAATTAGTGATGTAGCAGTTGGAGCACTTCAAAAATAGCAGTGCTTCCCAGAGAGGTTTAGAGGAAATCTGAAGCAAAAAACTCCCAAGTCTGAACTGGCATTAAATTATCTGAATTTCAGTGGCTGCTGGAATCATCCAGGTTTGCCTATATGTACAGAGCATTCCCTTGGTGACAACAGAGATGTTTCTTCTGGTGGGTTTATAATTTACCTGGCATTGTATTCACAGCTTCTCAGTCACTGGACAGCACAGTCCTAGTCCTTGCTCCATCAGTGGAAATTAGGTGTTTCCTCACCAAGAGTGTGAGGATCTAGACTGGAAGCAGGCTTATGGACCTGCAAGCTATTGACTTCACTGGATTTTGCACATCCTCAGTGGAATTCAGACAGAATTTGACTGGAAGACTTTTAAGTGCTAATATATCTCCGTGGCTTGTATTTCAAAGCATAGAGGAGCATTGACTTCTGGGTACTTGAGGAGACTGGGGAAGTTATCAATGCAGAGCAGGCAGCATGTTTTAAATTACCCAGAGCTCAGTTTCTGATCAGCTAAAAATAAGTAATAAAGAAGCATCTCAATTAAAAAAAAAAGGAACATAAAGGCAATAAAAATAGGTAATGGATAGATCAGGCTGTGAGATTTTCATTAGGTAATGTGTGATATATAATATTATACCTGCTGCTTGGGAGCATGGCTAGGGCTGGGGGAGAGGAGATAATTCAGGTGCAAGGATGCAAGGAGGGGTCAGGATGCAAACAACTGAGATTTCTTGCATGTATTTTAAATTCACTGCTGGAATAATTTGAATAATCCAAGGATTTATCCAGCAGACCTGCTTCCCACAGCTTCACAGATGTGGAACTGCATATGATATGACTTGGTTGATGGAAATGAAATTTGGGGAGTTAATAGAATAAATGAAATATTGCTTAAAATAGGCTGGGTGAGACCAGCAGGGCAGTAGCAAGATGTGGCTGGTGTGGGGGTGTCTGCAGCTCTCAACCCAGTACAACACAGAGATTCCTGCCCATTTAGCTTCACTGTCTCCAGCATCCTGGTTGTGCTGTCTCCTGTACCTGGGCTTGCTCCTGCACTCTGTCTTCACTGGATGCTCGCCCAGGGTTTAGGCAACCAAGGGCTGGAAGTGGATGCTGTGAAGGAAGGAGATGCTGCTGCCTCCTGCACCCAGTGTAACCAGTTCCATATTCAGGGTCAGGAACTGCTATGTATTTTAGATAGAAAGGTCTTGCCAAGTAGAAATGGAAAAGCTGTGAAGTTCAGGGTTTTACAGTCAATATTACCCACTGTGTGGCTGCTTACAGTAGGTCTGCTTGTCTTCCTCCTGCAGAAAGCCTACATCTTTACATTCCTGCTGAGTTCCAGACTCTTCATCGAACCCCATGAGCTTTTGTCTCGAGTTTGTCACAAGTGCATTGAGCAGCAGCGGCTGGATGACCCGTGCTGGACAAGGTTAGTTTATCTTTACAGTAGAAAAATGTGAGATGTTTTTAATGGGTAGAGAATTCTGGGGCTTTGGGGTGTGTCCCTTGCCTCTCTTTAGATTATATGAAGCTTTCTCATAAAGGATTTGCCACTGAGATCCTGACGTTGAGGTATCCTGGTATCCATGTCTGAGGGCAATGCTTCAGGAAGTAGTCACTTCAAATCTTCTTCTAATTTTCCCTTTCCCCCTGTCTCAGTCTTCCCAGGTGACTTTCCTTCTTAACTTCTTTAAGGCTCTGGTGAAGCCTGCAGGATGCAAGGAGGTAGGATGTAACCCTCACACACTGTCAAGTGCAGATGTCCACACACCACTCTCTCTCCCATTTTTACTTAATGTCTCTGCCCCTTTGCTTTCTTGCTCCTGGTACAGTACTATTTCCTCTTGGCCTTCCCTGTCACTTTGAGCACCAGGTAACAGGGGCAGTGCCCACCACCCTCCTGCCCTCTGTGCTGCAGAGTGGCACCAGTGGAGCACTGGGGATGGGCAGGAGCAGCAGTGGGGCCCTGGCAGGTGAACAAAGTGAGAAAATGCAAGCTGATCCTGCCTCAGCACTCCTCCCGTTCTGCCCCAGGGACTGGGCAGACTGGTACAGTGTACAGCAACACGGGCATCCTCTGGCCATGCCACAGACAGTGCAGTGGTGATGGATCCCACTGGATGCTGTTCAGGGCTGGATTCTGCCCAAGCTCTCCTTGCTGCATTGATGAACAGCTGTTCAGTACATTATCTGGAGCAGGAGATGAACCTTCAGATCAGTGGAGGGATACAGAACATGCATTTGTTGCAGATTTCCAGAAACCCCAAGATTCTGAAATGGTTTTCAGGCTTTCCAACTTTGAAACTGTGAATTTGACATCAAATACTGAGTCACCAACATCTGACCATGTGCTTGTTTTTACATAGGCAACTGGTTCCATGAATCACCAGGCAGGAGCTCTGCCTTCACTGTTGAGAGCCATTCTCCAGAATGCTCAGCAATCCCATACAGTGTTAATAGAAATACCTGTATGGGGTGAATGGTGCAAAACAAGTTTTCTAAGGTGTGAGCTTCTGTTCTCCAATTCTATGACAGATACAAGTTTAGGAAGATTAAATGTGAGCATTGTGAAGTTCTGCTGCTTGTTAAACTTCCAAGAAATGAAAAACACTGTCTTATTATGAAGACCTCTCATCTGTCTGAAGTGCATCTGGGTTTTGTAGCAACACAGGGCTGGTGGGACATGGCTGATTTTGTCTTCCCCAGAGTGAGCTGATTTTTAAACTTTGTACACAAGTAAGCTCCCATCCCATGTCCTGTGACTTGCTCGAAGTCCTCTCCATCAATTCATAATGGAGTTTACACAGCTGGAGCAAATGTCTCCCCAGACCTTTGTAGTTTCCAATAAAGCTTTCCCTTTAGCAGCCACCTGCTGGTCTTTGAGCCTGAGCTTAATGCTAGCTGACAGCAGTTATTTTTAGAGATGTGGTTCATTGAAACCTGTTGTTGGTGGAAAGCTGAAATATGCATTTTAACCACCTTGGTTGAAAAACAAAGAGCCAGGGAGCTTAAGAGTATAATTTTTCCTGATTACAGGGTGCACTTTAGCTGCAGTACGTGGGGAGGCAGAAGAAGGCTGTTTGTTTTGATCTGTGTTTTCTGTAAATAAAAATGCAGTTTTTTGTTTAACACCATTTCCTTTTCACGTAAGGAGGATGAAAGCTTTGGGAGCAGCCACACTGGCTGTCTTTTGAGATAACACTAATGCACCGGTTGTGCCATTCCTTGCGTTTCCCTCCTTGCCCCATCCCAACTATTTCCACTGCCACATCCTCAGATAAACACCACCAGAAGTGGGGATCAGCTGTATGCTGTGTGAGTGTCCTTGTCCCATCATGGCCTTGAGCTCCTGTGGGAAGGGAGCAACATTACCAGCAGCCCAGGTAAAGGTACAAAAGTGCTGCTGTTTTGTTCATCTTTTCCTCATTGTACATCTGCCACTGATCACTAAGCAGTTTTTTCATACAGCCAGAAAGCAAAGGAGCAAAAAACCTCTTTGTTGGTCAAGAAATTCATTGCAGTTTTTCAGAGAAGGATGAAAATATAGAAGGGTTGTAAGTACAAAAGGGGAGAATAAATCAGCAAAAAGGCCAGATGTTTTTAAAAAAGGTATAAAAGTTGCACCAACAAAATGTCCATCCAACCATAAACAGGCCAATTGCATGTGCAGAATACTTAAATCTGCATGTAAAACAGGCAGTTGTGCATGCACCTGAGTTCTGGTACATTTTGCATGTCAAAATGTATTATTTGTGCACCACAGTCTTTGTATGCATGTGTGCAGGTTTTGCAGGTGCAATACAAATGCCTTCTTTGAAAACCTGGCCCCACGTTCAGTGACACACAGTGAGAGACTTCAGTGAGTAAACCTGTTTCAATCCCTGTCCATCATTCAATGGTTTGCATTTCAGGCTCGAATCAGAAAATTTGGACCCAAAATCTTACAGTTGCTGACAGAGTGGACAGAGACATTCCCATATGACTTTCAGGAAGAGCGGATGATTGGCCATCTGAAAGACATGATTCACAGGATAGCCCCATGTGATGAGGTGAGGATGCCTGATTGGGATGTTCTACTGATATGTTAAGTTCATCTTCCCACTTGGTTCCTCCTTCTCCTCTTTTTTTCTGCATTCTGTTCCGTGCCTCTTCCTGGATACTCTCAGAGTTTTGTTCTCCAGTAATACAAAAACCTGTATTACCTTCCCTGAGAGCCACTTCTCTCTTTAGGTGCTCCTGGAGCAGCGACCATTGGAATTTATGTCCTGCACATCAATTTGTAGAATAACAACATTCCCATTTTATAGGAGGAGTATATGAAGGCATAGCATAGACTGAATGTGCTGGTGACAATTCAAAGAGCAGCAGAGCTGTGATCTCTCAAATCAGAATCAAGGAATCACAGACTGCTTTGGGTTGGAAAGTACCTTAAAGACCCTAAAGTTCCACTTCCCTGCCATGTGCAGGGACACCTTCCTGTAGACCAGGTTGCTCCAAGCCCTGTCCAACCTGGCCTTGAACACTTCCAAGGGTGGGACATCCACAGCTTCTCTAGATCCAAGTTCTTATATTTAAAGAAAATACTAATATTAGTGGACATGTAGCTTGTCTGGGAGCAGAAGTCAGCAGTGTGTGGCCTTCTGAGCACAGGCTCAGACTAGATCTCTATGGCCCTGGTGTTCAAATGTGTGAGCTCTGTGTGTGGCACAGTGGGTCAGAATGAATGGGGCCTCTGGGAGACCTGCTGGCAAATTCAGGTGGGTGAACTCCATAAATTAATTCAGAAACATTAAAAAGACCACAAAGTTCATGAAAATAATAAGCAAATAGTACACTGAGAGTCTCTAATTACTTCTAGGTTAACCATGGGATGTGGAAAAAATTCAGTTCCACTGGCTACATGAAGGCCTGGCCTCAAGGCACAGAGGGGTGCAGTGAACAGCAAGAACCCAGGAGGATGGGAGAGACAGAGGAGTGGAGACAGGACAGAAGGACTTAGCAGGGCTGCAGCACAACAAAAGTGAAATTGGGCTCTCCTATGCACATGGAATATGTCATAAATAAAAACAGCTGCTCTTGGGCTGGGCTGGCATCACGACTGGCACTTCCAGGGAGCTGTAGGCTGGCATGGACTGACTGGCTGGGCTGGGCAGCCCATGGTAGAGAAGGGGCAGGACGGGGAAGTCATGGAGGTGAAGGCAACAAAAAAACTCAGAAAGAGCCAAAGTGGCTTTAGTTCCATTAACCAGAGTAGTAGAATTCCCTCAAGGACAAGGGACAATGGACTTGCTCCTGGCCAGTCACAGCAAAAGATGCTTTGCAGCCCCTTCAGCACCAGAAGTGAGGGAAACCCACACAGGCCCACCAGGATTGTGTCCATGGGAAGGAAGGCACCAAAGGGCAGAGAACAGGCTCTCAGCATGTGCTCTTTAACAGCAGTAGGTGCCCTGGTGAAGAATCATAAATGCTATAAATCAACTTTCTGCATGCAAAGCAGTGGTTTATTTGCCTAACCTGAGCAAGCACTGCACACCTTTGCTCTGGAGCGTGCACAGCTGTGTACAAATGCTTGTGGGTGCCCTGGGGGGCCTCAGACTACATTAGTTTCAAATCACTGTTTTTCAGATATTACTAGGCACTGTAATTGCAAGTGATTATGCCTGAGCAAAATCAATAATTAATTTAAGAAACAGCTCATATCCTCTGAATGCAAATTTCCTTTTCTTAAGGGACAGCACAGAAGAGTGATGTGACCATTAGTTTTTTGGAAGAAACTTGTTCCCATTGTGAACCACAGAAATTAAAGACTGAAAGATTTGTGATGTCATCCAATCCATGTAGGTCAGTGCAGGATTTTCCCCTGCAGTGTCTGCTCATGTCCTTTATAGGGTCCACTTTCTAAGGCTGTGATGTGCTTATAAAGGTGTCCATGCTGAGAAGCATTTCTTAGTAAGTGCTGTGATTTGCATTTAGAGTTGGAAATTTTAATTAAAATTTGAGCTCCTAAGCCACCTGCTGAGGCCTGCTGTCTTCAGAGGAACTTTCCTAGTTAAGGACGAAACATTTTCTTTAAATATTAAACAGTAGTGTGCTTCTTTTGACTGTTAATGTGGCAGTGAAGTGAAATTGGTTGATAAAGTCCAGCATGCATCCCCTGTACGGTGGGGGGTCACTTTGTGGCAAGATAATTACTAGCACGTTGAATGTAATGATCAATGTTGTTTTCAGTTTGTGGATGTAGTTTAAAGAAGGCAGGAAACGCTTTTAGAAGGACAAAAGCATGATTTTTTTTTTTTTATTTTTCTCCCAATGTGCACAGAAAAGCTTTTTAGGCAAGGATGCACCCAACTGATTTCCAATGAGTCTCTTCAAGAGCTCTGATTTCTGTGTAATTGTTTGTGTCCTTTAAGTGTCTCTCTTTTTTTTTTTTTCATTCTCTGTTAGGTGGTGGGCTTACCTGAATCTTTGTTTACTGTTGTCTATATCTATTTTTTGTGCCCTATTCCCTACAAATCGAGGTGAAACTGGATCTCTTGATAAAGATTTATTGAAAGACTGGCTAATATGCATTGTCTTTCAAGCAATTTTATGCAGTGTTTTGGCTTTTCATCCAAACTATGAAGAATTTAATACTGCATAGACATGGCTGGTCCAAGATTTTCCATCCAAATTCCTTTAAGAAAGAGGAGCTGGGTTTCCAGCCAAGTCTTTTATCCAGATGTTTTATATTCATTAGAAGGCTTGGCTTTCAGTGTGGTCCCCTGACCCCCCAAAAAATGAGTTTCCCATTTAGAAAATAAGTTCACAAAATTCCAAATATGTCACTATTTGAATTTTCACTAAAAAATCACACAGTGTTCACAGAGCTTCATAAGCTGCGTTGAGATTTGCAAACACACCTGGATGTAAAACAGAGAAATATTTAGATGGTGGTTAGCAGTTTGGGTCCAGAACAGTCTTTGTAAATGAAAAGTGTGACCATCTGTTGACATGAGGATTTACATGAAGAAGGCTTTTCTTGGAGCTAATATACATCAGTAACAGATAAAAACTGAAAGAGTGGGGTTTTATTCTCCTCAGTCAACTGTCATCCCACCTTTGTGATTTGATTCCAAATACATTGTGTGTTGTCATTCTCCAACAAGTGTCCCTCCTGCCTTCTGGTACTTGCTTAATTTCAGACTTCACAGCTCTATTTCACAAAAAAGAAAAGCCTGACTATGTCCTGCTTAACTGGTACATGTTCTAGCCCAGCTGAAGAGAGCATCTTCCTCAAGGGAAAGGAGAGCAATATGAAACCTTTTGTTAGAAAAGCTGCATCACAGTTACAAAGTGTTGTGGCAAAAGTTGAAGCACTTGGGATGTTCTAAAGGTCTCCAGCCTTTCCTAACCTGTAATGAAGACAGAGTAGATGTGAGAAGTTGTTCTTCACTGTGAAGTAGGAGGAGGTGCCATCTCCAATGTGCAGATTGGATTCTGTGCAGGTGAGAAGAGCACTGACTCTGATTTCTGCTTCCCTGAACACTTAAAACATGAATGCTGTCAATGCCTGACACTGAAGACTATCCACAGCCTACAAAACTCTGAAAACAGGGGCTGGATCTAAACCATGGGATTACTTCCCAAAGGCTCACTTGAGCTGCATCCAGCTTGGGACAGGTGTGTGTTGTTCTTCGTGGGGAGGCACAGTCTAGCCAAGGACATTTCCAATTAACCTTGTCCTTAGAACCCATCCACCAGGTCTGTTATCTCAGATTTGTGACATCTGCATCTGTTCAGTCATGAGGAGCTGAAGTAATTTCTTTCTGCCCATCCTCTGTAGCTAGAGACTCCACTCTTTGTCTGTAAAGAGTTGTTCCAGCTCTGAGAACAACCTGGGCAAGTTGGTAATGATGATCCTGCTGAGCACGTGGCTGGGCCTGGAATACAATATGAGCTTCCTTCAGTAGCAATTGACATTTGGGTATTAAATACTCAAAGCTACACAATGCTCCAGCCACTCCAGCTGGGTAGCAAGCAGCTGCAAGCTTCTTCTGCATTCAGGTCAAAAGGGTGGAGAAAATAGCATTGGAAACATTTCTTATTCCTAATAAATAAGAGTCAACAAGGCAGCATTAACAGGTAGAGTTCTTAGCCAAAACATAGCTAACATAAAAGATAGGTACCAAAAGCTGCTGTATTCCAGGAAGCTGCAGTAACTCATGTTGTAGCACTGCCTCTCCTTTGAACATGATGTTGGCAGGAATCTGGAGTATCAGTGCCAGCCCAACCCACCAGTCCTGCCTGCCTCTTCTCTTGACTGCAGTCCCTGTGTCCAGAGCACAGAACTGTAATTTAGCCATCCGGTTATTCTGAAATAGGCTTGTTGGATATAAAATGGTAACCTGCTGCTGGCTGAGGAGGATTTTGCAGAAAGGAAAATTCAGCACAAAAACCCACTCCTATGTCAAGTTTTCTGGGTGGCTTATGTTTCTCTCCCTGTCTCTCCAGGCTTACTGGAAAAAGATGAATCAGCTTTTGCAAGCCCTGAACCAGAAGCTTGCAACCCTCAGCCATGGGCAAGAAGGGATTGTCAAGATCAGTACTGCTGTCTCTGATAAGCTGGTTGCCTTTAAAACTAAACCTCCATCAATTCAGAGAGAAATCCTGAGCGTCTGCAGTGACCCTTACACCCTGGCTCAGCAGCTGACACATGTGGAGCTGGTAAGTGGGAATGGTTCCCAACTTCTGCAGCCAAAGATGTTATTTTAGGCCATCAGCTGCTGAGTATTCCAGACATAACCAAAAAAATGTCTGCACTGCTGCAGCACATCCCATGCTGTATCAGCACTGCAGCAGGAGGCAGGGTTTGACAGGTTAAGAGATGCTTGGGAAGCAAATTATATATCAAAGTGTCCCTGTGCAGCTTGGAGCAGGTCACTGTACTTCAGCTTGCTTATTTATGAAGTGAGAATCCTATCCAGCAAAGTCAAGTCCCAGGAATGTCACTTCTATGAGGTGCTCAGAGCCCCATGAGCTCTGCAGGTGCTATTGAAATGGCTGGTCATTAACCTTTTTATAAATTTGGAAGAAATTTTAACAGTTCAAATTAATTTCTCCAGATACACAAAGCATGTGAATTGTCTGATGTGGCTTTCATTCCTCCCTTTGGGATTTTGTGCATGGACATAAAAGGGTGTGCAGATACCATCCCAACAAATTCCTGCTGTTCCCCCTGTGCTGGGCTGCAGTCTGCTCCCAAAAAGGCTCTTGTGTGAAAAATTGTTGTGCTGAAACCTTGGATGAGCTGCTGTGCTGGACTCCTGAGCCTTCTGCCAGGGTCAGGTCCTCCCCACGGACCTCCTGGATGTGCACAGAAGAACATAAACCATTGCTGCCATCTGCAGATCTCTTGTTGCTCTGGTGCCCTGCTGCCTGTCCTCCTGGGGACTCTGCTCATCCTTCAGGGGAAGGATGGAAAAACAAAACATGAAACACACTGTGGATTGGAGTGAGTATTAGGAAATCAGTCTTTGGATTTCTGAAGATAGTTTATATTCTCTGTGTCATGAAGTGGAATGGTTAGTTTTCAGAACATGCAGCTTTGGCTCTCTTTGCTTTATATAATTTAAGCCAGAGAGTAGAGGTCCTCTTGCATGGAACTTTTTCTTGCTTTTGTTTTCTAACTCTTCCACAGTACAGCTGTCTTCCAAGGGGAAATTCCCTGTAACTGAGGCATCACTGCCTTTTAAAAACAGATGCAGCTAGATATTTTAATTCCACTGTACTATAATCAATTCTCTCTACCTTCTCTTTCATTACCATATCTGACATATCTAGTGCTCTGCACTGAAACTGTCTGATGCTTATTTGTTAGAAAGAATTACTTGATACTTATTTAAAACAGTTATTGATTAGTAAGAGCCCTATACAGTTGTCAGTGTTAAGGTGAGAGGCCCAGAGTAAAAAGCATAGGATTAGACATAAAGTTTTCTCTTGAGCAGAATTACAATTTTTTTTTCTGCTTGAGCATTCTAAGTTTGGCCTGTAGGAATTCCAGAATACCTCCTCTGAAATACCTTTGTGGTCTACAACCTACAGAAAATATTTATTTTTCTAATAAACAAGTTTAAGGAGAGTGAAAAGCCCAGCAGGAAGGTTGGGGTGTGTGTTTGGAGCTGCCACGTTTTTTCAGGAGCTGCTGGAGGTGGCCTCTCTTTTACTAAGAGAGATTTGGATACTTTATTTATTCTTGTTTTGCTTAGTGCCTGGGACACTCTCCACTGTAAGCAAAGCCTTTAATGTCAGTGCATCCTCAGTGCCTTCCTTGCCCAGTGACCCAGAGCCACCACCCTGGGGTGGCACCTGAGGGCTGGGAGCCAGGGCAGAGCCCTGTGAGGGCAGCTGAGCAGTGGATTGCTGTGGACGCCAGCATTACTGCCATTGTAACAGCTGGGAAACAAGGCTTTTGAGCAGTGCTGGACCACAGCAGGTCTGAGGGAGCACCAAACAGGGCTGGTGTCTGCTGGCTCCCAGATGAAGCCCTGTGCATCCAGCACTGTGGAGAGGACCCTTACTGTGGCTTGTCAGTAATGAGATGTATTTATTCTAATTTTCATCTTTCTGCTGACATAGTTCTAATTGTTATTATGAATTTTAATGTCTGATTAGTTGGCTGTCTACCAGTTCAGTGACACCACTCAGAGCTGACAGAAAATAATGATGTTTTAGCGAGAGAAACAGAAGATATTCTGGGATGTTTTCTTACTTTTTCCTCTCTCTTCCCACTCCCCTACCCTCAACAGGAAAGACTAAGTCACATTGGACCGAGGAGTTTGTGCAGGCGTTTGTACATAAGGACCCTCTGGATGGCACCAAGGTATGGTTTCTCCACACACAAAGTGTCTCCTGTTTGTCCAGTCGTGATGAGGTCCCCAAGAGCAGCCCCTGAGTCACAAGCTGACATGGGCCAGGCCAGCTGGTGACCTGTGCTGTCACGGCAAGGATGGGAACCTGTTGGCAGAGCTGGCACTGGCAGGTCACTGCCATTCCTCCCTGGTGACAAACTGGCCTGATGTGTTTTTGGGATTGCTTGTCCCTCCCAGCCTGTTTTGACTGGGACAGATGGCTGTGGCTGTGCAGAGCCACAGAATGTCTGCTGCTCTGTGGAAGGACCAAAGGCTGGGGGTGTGATGTAATGGCCTCAGTGTGTGCCCAGACACCACAGCACTGAGTCAGTGCATCAGGAATCAACTCCTCTCTCCCTGCACAATAGCTTGTATCCCAGAGCACCACAGGGAACAGAGTGCCTGGTCAGGGCTTCATTCAAAGACTCTGAAAGCCACTTGGAGTCTTTCCACTGATTCCACTGAGGTTTGAAGTAACATTTCAGTGAGTGCCTCAATAAGGAAAGAGGCTTCCTAGCTGAAGAGGGAGAGTCAGAGATTTCATATACTGTCTGAAAAGAAAGGGTGAAAAATTCTTCCCCTGAACCGTGCATGCATTCCCACTGAGATCATACATCAGTGGCTGGATTTCCTCATTGGATGCCAAAGGTATCAGGAAGACCTGTGTTGGTAGTACTGCACAAAGAGCACTAAAATAGCTTGTAATGGTGACAAGGATGGATGGATGGATGGATGGATGGATGGATGGATGGATGGATGGATGGATGGATGGATGGATGGATGGATGGATGGATGGATGGATGGATGGATGGATGGATGGATGGATGGATGGATGGATGGATGGATGGATGGATGGATGGATGGATGGATGGATGGATGGATGGATGGATGGATGGATGGACGGACTGATGGGTGGATGAACTGACTGATGGGTGCATGAAATGTGCAACATTGGTCCCTTTCCTTCTCTTCTTGGTCTTGTGGAGATTCTGCAGTTTGTTTGAGGATGAGGGAAGCAGACAGAGATGGAGTTCCAGGTATTGGGGGTATTGATCACATTCTTTAGAAAGGAACCCCAAGGCAGCAGATGAGTGTCAGGTACCTTAGATTGGAAAAGACCTCCAAGATCATTGATTCCAACCCTTAACCCAGCACTGCCAAGGCCACTACTAAACTATGTCCCCAGCTGCCACATCCATACATTTTTTAACACTTCCAGGGATGGTTATTCCACCACTTTTCCTGGGCAGCCTGTTCCAATGCCTGACTACCCTTTCAATGAAGAAAATTTTCCTAATATCCAATCTAAATCTCTTCTTGCACAACTTGAGGGCATTTCCTTTTGTCCTGCTGCTTGTTACTTGGGAGCAGAGACCAACTCTCCCCCGTCCTACATGCTCCTTCCATGGAGCTGTGGAGAGCAAGGAGGTTCCCCCTCTTTGTCTCCAAGCTGAGCTCCCTCAGCTGCTGCTGCTCAGATTTGTGCTCCAGACCCTTCCCCAGCTTCTTTGCCTTTCTCTGGACACATCTTTGGACAAAGCAGCACAAACCTTACATGGAGTCCTATTCCCTGACCCATGAAGAACATCCCTGTCAACACAGGGAGTTGGCTCAGGTCTGAATTCCCTCAGCTGGAGATCATATTAAACATCTTTCTTGCGTGAGGGCTTCAAAAGGCTTCACTTATGAATGTTTATCAAGCATTCTGAGCTGCAGATGGAAGATGCTTGGGAGGTGCTAAATATTGCTGCCATTTATAAAGCTTAACCTTTAAAAAGCAGTCTGTCTCCACATCACTGCTGCACATTTTTCACAAGTTTTGCGTTATTAGCTGGGGCTCTTCTGCCCTAGCACAGGACAGCAGTTCTGAGATGGCAATACTATTTCCAGAACAAAACCTGGGTTTTGTGTACGTTTTGCTGTAATAGGAAACAAGAAGCAGAGCACATGAAAAGCAGCTGTTATGGTTAGACTAGGGCTGATTTGGGTTTCCTTTGGGTTTTTTATACTTACATGCTGCTTGCTAACATTTACTTTTGAGATGCTTTAAAAATACACTTTTATTGTGTTTGTAGTCTGTTCATAAAGTGGCTCAGAATTTCAGTCCTGTATGGCTTTGCTCCTCCATAGCATGATACTGTGATTTCTGTTTCTAAACACGTCTGTATACAGAATCACAGGTGAATATTTTCTTACTTTGAATATTTTCTTACTTTGAATTACCTTGGAAATCATATTAAGCCACGTATCTGAAGGGGTTCTTAGTCACTGGTTTATCTTACATAATATGGGTGATCCCGTTGACATTAATGGATCTTTGCTTATGCATTATGATTTCCTCTTAGTGGCATGTGTTTATGGTACCTCTGGGAAATGATCATGCTAATAAAACAAAAATCAGTATTCTCTGGTACCCTCTAGTGGATGTTACCGAATGTTCAGACAAATCTCTTGAACTGAGAGAACTGAGTGTCCTAGATGGACTGTCTAAGAATTTAAAGATGGGAAAAAAGCACTTGAATTCCTACAATCCCAAGCAACATATTCAGGCTGTGTGAACTGCCCTGTCATTCCTCTGAATTCAATATTTTTGCTGGTGACAGAAGAAGTGGAAGAGTTCAGCCAACTATCTGCTCACATAGCCTGTATCAATTATGGGAATTTATGTTAAGTTTTATAAAAATAAGTGAAAAATATGCTTCTTGTAACGGCTCTTATCAGTGAAGTGCTTCTGGCATGTAAGTGACCTGTTCAAGCACAGCCATCCAGGCAGAGCTGGTTGCTAAGAATCTGTTTTTCTGAAAACTCACTAAGAAAAAGAGTGGGAGGTTTTCATAAAAAAATCAACCGGAACTGTGTTTTCTCTTGTTTATCTCTTGTGCACTTCACTAAATTCTGGTCCCTCCCCTCCAGAAAAGAGCTGTGGGTGATTTTATTTACTGAAGTGGAGGATATCCTGCAGTCAAAGTCACAAACTGAGCCTGCTGTGGAAGACTTTGCCTGTCTTATTTTGTCTGCATGTCCTTGTTGATGTCAGAATCCTGCAATGCCTCAGCTGTTCACATCCCAGTGAACAAGGGTCAGTGCAGACTCTCAGTGAACACTTGCTGCAGGCAAAATGAGGCTGTTTTCTGGACACCAGCGTGAATTGTGCAGTGTGCCACACCCAGCTAGAACCCATCTACCACTCACAGCATTTTTAAAAGGGGCCCTTGAATGCATAATCCTCCATGAGCATGAGAGAGATGTGGCCTGTAATTACCTTTGTGCAGTATTTGTCTTAGTGACCAGGTCACTGCCTGGCACACACTTTTATCTTTCTGTGCTTTTTTCCCCCCAGACTTGTTTCAGTGAACAGAAGAAGACAAGTAACCTTGAGGCCTATGTGAAATGGTTCAATAGGCTCTGCTATCTCGTAGCAACAGAAATTTGCATGGTAAGTTACAAGTATGTGCCACATTTTACCACATACTTGAAGTGCCACTCTGAGATTTTATATTATTAAGCAATCCTGGGGTTTTATTTCTTATGACCCAGCTAAGCATCTGATGGTAAGTTTTAGTAGTGTTGCACTTGCAGAAGCGACCTGATAAATGACAAACATATTGCAAAACAGAGGCAGCAGCACATGGGGGATTGCACTGTGTTCTCTTGATGTAGTAGGAGCACAGTGTGGAATAATGAACCCTGCAGGGAAAAAGAGAGTTAGAAATGCCTTGAGTTATCCTGTGAGATTTCTGCCAGCAAAGATTCTAGTGGAGCCATATTTGTCATCCTACAGATCTGCTGTGTGTGTGAATTCCCACTGCATGGCTCTCTGTCCTGCTGCCCATTAGTGTAGCTGTGGCTGTTGTTTCTTAACTTGGTAGTGGTTTTAGTTTGTTTAACTTGGTCCTATCAAAATGAAATTAATGTTTTCCTCTTTGAAAAGGGTATGGAAGGGAGGAATAATAATAGTTTAAAGAGCCTGGATAGCCTGTGACACATAAGAATTACTGTTTGAATATCATCTTTGGAAAAGATAGGGTCATTCCAGTCCAATTAAAACGTGTATTTAAAATGCTACTATTTGGCCTGGCCATATTGCTAAAGGGACAGAAGAGGGAAAAGGGATTAATGCAAAGAAATAGGCTCTTTCTGGGACAAAAATGCTGCTGTTATAGGGGTGTGAAATCCTGCCCTTAGGGACGTCTGTGCTGATGAGCCCACAGACTGGAGGGAGGCCAGCAGGGAGCTGAGGATCTGCTTCAGGGCTGCTTGGGCTGCCTGTTCCAGCACTGAGACAGTCACTGGGGCTGGGAATTGCTATGAATTTCTTCTGTGTCACTGCAGTGAAAGCTTTGATTTCAGAGGCTGCCAGTCACCAGCATCCACTGGATTGCTGGAACAGAATTAGGGCCAGTGACTGAAAGCAGATGGCCCAAGCTGTGCATGAAGCCACGCTTTGCATGGAACAAATGCTTAGGATGACCTCCAATTCTGCATATGCTCATTACAGATACTCATTTATTTTAATTTACAGCCTGCAAAAAAGAAACAGCGAGCACAAGTCATCGAATTCTTCATTGACGTTGCCCGAGAGTGCTTTAAATAGGGAATTTTAATTCCCTGATGGCAATCATTTGTAAGTACAGCTTCTAACCAGGTCTTCCATCAGCTGTCACAGATGAGAAAGGAAACCCAGCTCTTATCAATGGCTCTGTTTTTTCTCTCTCACTCATAGCTGGAATGAATATGAGTCCAGTTTCCAGGCTAAAGAAGACTTGGTCAAAAGTGAAAACAGCCAAATTTTTCATTCTCGAGGTAAAAAAAATAAATTCCTGATGTACTGCTGTAATTATATTCGGGATGTTTTTGTTTGGAAATTTGACGTTGTTATCCAGGTGTGAGATGTCTGGAGACACATTTCACAGGCAGAGGCCCTGACCCTAAGCTGAAATGTCCCAGGTGTAGTGAGGAGGGTGTAAAGCAGATGATATACGGAGGGAATTCAGAGTACTCAAATGAATAAGAGGAATTAAAAAAACCCCAAAGTATGAACCTATATGCATGCCACAGTGCTTCCACTGATGCATGTTTTGTTTAGCCATGGACACAATGCTGAATGTAAAGGTCCCAATCTGTACCTTGGAGGTTGAGTGAAGACCCAAGGCTGTATTTTGTATCGAGGATTCCAGGATTTGGCACACATAGAATGTGCAGTGCTTATTCTTCACATAAAAGCTCAGTAAGCTGTCAGTAGAAAAATCAAAGGTATAAACAGCCATGGGCCTAGACCTCTCATTGCATCCTTGGTGCATGGGGTTCTGCAGGCATGTGGATTTTGAAGGTGTACATTTTGAAAATAGAGGCTCTCTGCTCACGGTTTGCTACAACTGAGTGTAACATTGTCTTTCGAGGCTGCTTTCTAACCAAGGTGTGTTGTTTTGTGCGTGTAGCACCAGATGGATCCTACTGGCAACTTCTACAACTACCGGACCGCGCTGCGGGGAGCTGCCCACAGGTCCCTGACCGCGCACAGCAACAGGGAGAAGGTGGGTGGGGGACACCCCGGCCACCCCACGGCTGGGTGCATCCCTGATGGACTCAGCGGCTCCAACACTTGGTCCAGATGCTCTCCTCCCTTCCATGGGTCGCCAGTGCAAGGCCCGTGTGTTTCAAGATGCAACTGGAAATGTAAAATGTAAAAAAAAATCCCTGTGATTGAAAGAGTCTGGACAGGATCAAAGCAAATCTTTGTGGACTTGCTATCAGACTTTGGGAGAGTTAGAGAGGGCAGGACATACAGCATGGAGGACTTTGTTGCAAGCGTCTCTACATCCCTGGAAAATTCACATTATTTAGATTGATAAACCTTATGGAACAGGCATTCCACACTGAAACGACTTTTATTTTGGTGATGGAGCCTGAGCCTGGCAGCCGCAGGTGGTGCTGTGCTTTGTTACCACGGTGCCCCAGGCTCTGGCACAGAAGCCCCTATTGTGTGATGTGTGAGGTGAGATGGAGAGCAAAGGGCACAGCAGTGGAGAGAGGTGGATCTCCATTTCCATTAGGGGAAGATGATTTACCACAAGTCCTGCAAGGGAGTCTAGTCTGAATCCATTGCAGCAAATTTGGGGTGATATTCTGTCCTTGTGAATTTTCATTTCATTTGTTTGTTGCTGCCATCTCAGTGAGCAAGAATTGAAGTGTTTTATCAGTGTTCATGGCAGATGTGGAGCTTTCTGACATGTCACTGATGCTGCAAAAATCAGATTGACAAGATGTAAGAGTGTAGGACCTCCTGTTTTATGCCCCAATATGTTTCTTGTTAATTTTCTTATTCCTTCATTCAATTCTTTATTTTTTTTTTTTGATATATGAAAGAGGGTTTGTGTTTTACACTGCAATTGTCCATAGCCATAAATGGGTAATTTCTGCACTAAGCATGGCAAAACTAAAGTAGATGCTGCATGAACAAGCACAATATGGAATTTAGTATTCATTCACTAGAGGAGCCAGGCCAGATGCTAATCTCACACCCCTGTAAATTTGATGTAAATCTGCTGAAGCTAATGGAATCTCACAGCATTTACAGTGAAATGAGATCAGCATCTGGTGGCAAGCTGACTCAGCTGCAACGGGAGTACACTGAGTTGCTCTGAAAAGCACTTCTCTATGCAAAGGAGAGATCATTTGGATGTTTGTGACTGGAAAAGCAGTTCTTTCAACTCTCACACACTGCAGCGAGGACCTGTCACTCTGAGATGCTTTTGCAGTTTAGTTCTTCTGCAACCATCATAGATATTCAAACCAGTTGCTTTATTGTTTGACTTAATTTCCTGTGAAGTTAGAAATCTCTGTCATATCTCTACCCCCAGCTGGTTAATACTGATGGCAGAGAGGTTATTAGACTCAAAGGAATCTATTTTACATCAGAAAAAGCCCATATTCTGTTTTCCTTGTGTAGAGAACATTAGTTCAGGAAAAGGCTCCAGAATATGATTTGGTAGCTACTCATACTGGATATTTTACAGTGTCAGACACAGTAGATTGTGTAATGCTTTGTGTAGGGTTAAGGAATTTTCTCTATTTTTATGAGCAAGATTATTATTTATTTGTTTTGATGAATTGAACACATCCAAAAGAACACGATCACTTCTCTTTGATAGATGTTACATTGTTTTTGGCAAACTCATAGTAAAGCTCACTCTGAAGAAAATTTTTATCTTCAAACTGAATTGTGCTTGCAGAGGGGTGTACTGGTTAGTAAGTTAGTCTGGTTTTGTCCGTGCAGTAAAATGACCTGTGACAGCTCCAGAATGAAGTCATTCCACTGAGAAACTCTGCACTGCACTCGTGGTACTGCTCTGGCTTTGAAATGTTGGGAGTGTGTAGAGCACAGTGCTGTGTGTTGCTGCTGTCTGATACTGTGGAGCAAGAACACGTTGGATCTCATTAACTTTCTTCTTTCTGCAGAAGGCAATTGTCCTTCAGCATGTGGGTGGGTTGGATGGCATGGAAGGAGGATAAAAATGGAGAGAAATATGAGTTTCTGGCACTAACCCAGGTTTTATGCTAGCAAAGTACCTGGAGTGAAGCCAGTACTAGAGAGTAATTGTAACCACTTTTGCTGTTTTTTCTACAGAAATTTGAAAAGCAAAACATACAGGGTATTATATTTTTATTGGGGAAATAAATGGTGACCAAAATACAGCAATTCCATGGAAATGTGTAGAGAATTGGTATCCTTGGGTGTGTCTTTAGAGCCTTTGGATGAGATGAGAACAAGCTCTGCCATGTTCTGAGCTGACTGGGGGCTCTGTAGCTGTATTAGCCTGGCATCCAGCCCACAGTTGTGTACCTTTCCTCTCAGCAAGGCTTTTCCTTCATGTTTAGTACCACTAATGGTGCTGACCTTGCTCCCAGGCAGTGGAGCAGGGCAGAACAAGCTCACATCTGCCTGCAAAAAAATATGTAGACAGAACTTGGCAGTGATTTCTAGCTGGGGATCAGCTCTCTGTATCTTTTCACCTTTTGAGACCACACTGGTTACAGAGTCATCATCATTTTTGGGAGAAAACAAACCACATAGAGTGAGTTGTATTCTTTACTGCAGATTAATTGATCTCGCTTGGGTAATATGAAAGTAAGTCCTGAAACACACTTAGCTCAGTTTGACTAGAAATTGCTCCACCTGACCCTAACAGGAAGGCTCAGCATTTTGGGAGGATAAGGCTGTGCTTTGTTTCCATTCCTGAGTTTTATCAGTGGAATGTATCAGGATCAGTACCCAGTGGCTCTTGGAGTGTCAGTCCAGGCTTTTTTGTGGCTGTTTGCAGTGACATTACAGAGTTGATCTGTGGCTGCCCCATAAGAAAGACAGCAGAGATGCAGATCTTTAAAAGTTTACTGGGTGTGGTAATTTCGCTGGAACAGAAATTGGCTTCCATTTTCACAACACACACTGGCAGTCGCTTGTGGACTCCTTGCCTCAGTGTTTTCACTTCTATGGCTTGTTAACACTCATTGAAGCATCACAGCAATGTAACATCCACGTAGACTGGAAAATAACAGCTGCCAATCCTGTTCTGGGTCCATTTCATATCCTGTTTCAGCTGATGTACAGCATGAGATGGAATAACATTAAATACTTAACTAGAGGATTGCTCTCTTGGCTGCTCTTGCTTGCCACGAGGGCTCTTCAGCTTTGGTGTTGCTTCATAAGCTCCAGTTCAGTTAATATGCAAACAGACCAGTGGAAACATTTGGACACTGCCATGCAGTGTGTTTTCTTTTATGTTCATGGTGGTTTAGTTTAAAAGACAGACATGGCTGCCACAGGACAATTCTCCCAGGGGCAGCTGCTGACCTTCAGCTCAAACCCCCAGACGGCCTCTTGCTGTCACAGTGTCACTGCTGGAGAGGTGGGCAGGCTGAGGTTTGACTGTCAGCTTTCATGGACTGGTCCTTTGTGTTATTTTTCTTGTCCCTTTGAGTTGTGAGATGAAGGACCCTGAGGGAGTCTGCTTCACTCTGGATCTCTGCCGAGGCTGAGGATGCACTTCAGCAGCACTGTTACTGCTTTCTGCTGTACAACACCTGGCATAAAATGTATTAATCCCTGCTTGTAATTCCATCAATTTCAAGAATCCTACCCAGACTCTGACTCTATCTTTTATAGCAAATGATGACCCAACTCTGATGGGTTAAAGGGAAGGCTGGGATCACTGCTATATGCCACTCTGCCCTGGGGCAGATTTTGAGAACTACAATGGTCTCTCTGGCTACTATTAGCAGCTCCCTGTCAACCAGTTTAATATTTTCAATCCTGTTGTCTGCAGGTTAATTTGGAGAAGCAGGTTGTACTAATCAGGCACCAGGAAGGAAATTACGTGCGTCAGGAGGTACCCATGCATGGAGCTATTGAAAATGAAACGGCTCCTCACTAACTGTTTGTAGACATGTCCTTGGTCATCAAATTTTACGCTGCCTTTCCTTGTCCAGGGACAATATTGGCTCTTTGGTTCCCACCTGTGTTTAAATTGCTCAGTTTGTGTGTTCAACATCTCTGCTTATAAGGACACAACAGGAAAGGGAAGAGTTCTGCAATGTTATTTTGCTCTTTACTGTCTGATGTCATCAGATAGTAATGTTGTTGATAATAATCTGGGCTTTTAGCATTTTCTTAGTCATGCTATTGTGCTCAGTGAACATTGTGTTCAGTTCACTTTCATCTCTGCATACATTCTCCTGGTGGCTGAAGGTCTCTCTAGACACTACTGCCCTTTTGCCTGCCCATCGCTGTACTGCTTTTTAAGTGCACAGCACATGGAAAAGTTAATACTTCTTTATTCTCATCTCTCCCAATTGAGTTGTTCTTTCATGCAGAGAAAATACTGAACTGAAAAGATAACGGTCATGTCATTTCTCTCCACAGATTGTGATCCCCTTCTTCAGCCTATTGATCAAAGACATTTATTTTTTGAACGAGGGATGTGCTAATCGCCTTCCAAATGGACATGTCAACTTTGAAGTAAGATCTGAAAAATGTTTTTACCTATCCCATTCTGATAGCCAAGGGACTATCTGAGACTATTGGCTTGCAATTTTTAGTGCAAACTATCAAACACTGAGTGTGAGGTAATCTTACTATATCTGAGTGGAATGATTTTATGTTTTCAGAAATTTCTGGAACTGGCTAAGCAAGTAGGAGAATTTATAACATGGAAACAAGTGGAGTGTCCATTTGAGCAAGACCCTAACATCATCCACTACTTGCACACTGCTCCCATTTTTACTGAAGATGGTAAGACTCTGTACAGTCACTTATCACTGAAAATGTCTCTCTTCATCACTGCTCATTAACACCCTGATGCATGCTTTGGTGATCTCTCTCACTGACCAGTCCCAGCTGTTTCTTAGCTTTCCTGCCAAACAGCTTGTTTATCCACAGTCCATCAATGTGTTTTTGCAAATACAGCCTCCTAGCACATGAAGCTGCTGCCTGATGGCTTTTCTCTTGTCTGTAGCTCCTCTATAAGGCACTGTCTGGGAAGCTGCCATTGTGGCCCTATTTTTGTAACCATGAAAAGAGGCCACACAAGTGTGTCATGGGCTGCTGTGAATGTCAGCTGTCCCTTAGCCACTTGTTCTGTGATTGATGGAACCAGAGCTAATCTCTTTCACAAACCAACGCTGTCATCTCTTCAGCAAACACAGCCCAGGGCGAAGGAGTCCAGCTGACCTCCTCCTCTACAGCATTGACACATGTTAGGTACAGAAAAGAATTTTTAAGAAAACCATTTCTATTAATTTCAGCTGTAGTTATGAAAGCCCTGTTCTGAAATTATTTCTCTGATTGTCTTTTTATACTTTTCCATCCTCGTCAGTTTGGTGTCAAACATGTCAGACTGTGTCACTTCATCCTGGTCTGTGTCAGCTGCCTCTCTAGACATTGTCACACACAGAATTGTCTATAGCAACCTTCCTGTAAGCTATCTGGTGGTGGGTTTATTTTTTTCTTCATTCTGTAGGCAGTTTTCTGTACTAATCCAAGGTAATCAGACCAGACAGCTTTTATTTCAGCTACTTCAGAAAGCAAAATACCACTTCTAAAGCCCTGCCTAAATCTTAAGAATGATGGCCAAAATAGAATAATTAATGTGATTAAAGTAATATGTATCAAAAGGAGACAGGATGAAGGCATTTTTTTCTTGTTTTAGGCTCTAAAGGGACAGAAAATGAAAGTCAGGTTAAAAGTACAGTTTTCAGGCTACTGGATTAAAGAAGAGTGACCTCAACCTACTAATTGTTTGCAGATTTTCTCCCTCATATCCTCCCCTATATTCATGCTGCTTGTGTGAAATGCCTTTTGTAGAAACTATAGGAAGCCTCCCCCATTACCTGAGGGCAGTGCAGAGTAGAAAGAACTGCCCTGAATGAAAGGCTGGAGGATATCTGAGAGAGATTCAGCAGTGGCATGTGAAATGCAGCTGTACTGTGCTGTCATGATGTGGAGGAATGGTGGCCAACACTTGAATATTAAAAGACAATGCATTTGTAGCACAGACTTGAATCCTGAGATGGTTCCAGCATTAAAGAGTAAAAGTGTCATGAAACAGTCAAATGAGGATGAGGGTTACTGATGCTGTTGGAAATAACACGTATTTACTGTTTTCAGGTTTGTATCTGGCTTCCTATGAAAGTGAAAGTCCGGAAAACCAGACAGAAAAAGACAGGTGGAAATCCTTAAGGTAACCTCTCATTCTATCAGCTCATTTCTAAATTACCTCCAAACGGATGCTCTGATACCAAAGCTTGTGAAGTGCAGGTATTTAAGCTCTGACCTCTAAGGGAAGTCTCTTCCATTTAAAACTAATTTGCAGAGCTGATGCTGCACTGATAAAATCTCATTTTAATCTCAAATTATCCTCCCTGTAAAGAATACCCTCAGCTCACTGTACCCATGCAAAAGCCTGCTGCAGATGAAGAATGCCCCAGGTCAACTGGATCTTCCAACAGTTTAGAGCTCATCTATGAGATGTGTAATGGTTATAAGTGAGAATATGAAGAGAGTGATTAAAACAACCCAAACCATTAAATTTGCTTTTTAAAAAATTGTCCTTATGTTTTACATTTACAGATCCACTATTTTAGGAAAGACTTGAAGATTGAGAGATTATTGCAGTAGGTCAAGGAAGAGAAATCCGCAAACATTTTGCACTACTGATTCCAAAGATGCCTGTTTGGGATTTAGACAATTTCTTTTGTGTGAGTTTTTTTGTTGGGTTTTTTTTTTGACTGCCTAACATGATGGATGAACTGGATTCATCCACTGAAATCAACAGAACTGTGCACAATGATGCTTTTCTAAGTATGAGACAGAGAGAAGAAGGACAAACAGACAATTTGTGGCTGTGCCCAAACTGCATCACTGTAATTTTGCCTCTGAAGGAAAAAGCAAGAAAATCAGGAGCAGGGAGAATCTGGTACTGCAACAGAGAATGGAAAAGTATAAAAAAGGAAAGCAAAAATACACAAGAGTATTTCAGAAGCAGGTGCTTCAGACAGCAGTTCTTTAAACCTCTGAGGATTGTAAAATTAAATCAAAGACAGACAACAGCAATCTGGTTAATTGCTGAATGAAGAAAAAAGAACTTTATCTTGCATTAGCAGTCCCCTAGCCTTGTTGAACAAAGCACTGACTGCTGCAGGTTTGAGCTTGCAGGGATGAGGACTGACACTGCTCACAAACACGCCTGTCACACACAGGCCACGTCAGCAAGGGACCGTCGTGCTGACCCCGTGGATTTTTCCAGAGAACAGCCTGGACTGTGACTCTTGCTTAGCTAATCTTCCCACCACTGTTGCTTTCCTTACTGTGAATCTGGGCCGGTCTGAGGAGGGCACAGAGGGTTGATGGTGCTGCTTAAAGACACCCCCACCACTCTGAGGTTGTATGAAGAAGCAAATGACTCTGGACTCACCTTACCTCTATTTAATGTATGTAGTGTATTCCCTAAATTTACTGATGCTGAGTTGCATCTTTTAAGGGGTTTTATCACACTCAAAGAAAAAAGGTACTGCATTACCATTTCTATCAGGTTCCAATTAACACAGTACTGTTTATTTTGTAAAATGATACTTAGGAGGATGGGGGGTAATTGCTCTGAACTTGGGAACTACATGGTATGCTTTAAGAGGACAAAGGGTTTCAGACTGGAATGAATGCACTAAAGAATTTGTCATTCATAAGCAGATAACCATTTTTGTCTTTTTTACTTTTAGGATGTAAAGTTCACTGTTTCCTTACAGATAACAGGAAATAGGGACTATGTCTTGTGTTTAAAGTTGTACAATAATCAAGGTGCTACTGTAATAGATACATTAAATGATAATGAACTATATTAGATTCAAAACTAAGCCCTAACAGTAGACTTATTGTTTGTGTGTGGAAGGAATGTTCCTAACTGCCCCAGAAAATATCTCAAAAAGCTTAAATGAAATCTAAATGCCACATCATACTGAACTTTCCATTTTTATTACTGACTTGGTGCTACCTTTTCAGATGTTCCAGTCCTTCTCTCCCTACAACAGAAAGATGTAACCCTTTCTTTGAAATCAGTAATAATTTTATTTCAGCACAGAGTGATTCCAAGTGGCTATAGTATTTGGAAAAATTAGGGTAATCACAAAACCTGGCTGTGTTGGCCTATTCAGGCAGAAAACTGGAACTGTTCCTGCCCTTTGCCAGGCCTCGAACTTGTCCATGCCTGAGTGAGCCTTTGACCTGGGGGCATTGGCAGGCTGGTGTTTGAGGGCAGCAGCCTGAGAATGCTCTGTGTGCTGCACTCCAGGTTTGATGTGTCTGCAGGGCAGTTCTGTGTTGGGTTATGGCCCGTGGGAGCCCAGTCTGGCTCACTGAACCCACTTGTGCCTGCTGAGCTGAGCAGGATGGATTCTTCTGGATTTGCAAACAGGGCTTGAGGCAGAACTTCAGGTCTCCTTTTCCTGTAGATCTATCAGCACATGAATCCAGACAGGGGGGACATAAAACTCTAATGTGTTTATTCGAGTTTTGTATGGAAGAGCTAAGTGTAAGGATGGTACAGCATCATTGCAGCCACGGAATGATGACTGTTCTGTTGATAGGGTGAATCTGATGTTTGTTAATTTTTGTGCATGAGCTGAGAGCTGTACAGAGAAACCATAAACACATAGCTGTTCCTTCAGGCAGAACAATTTCCAAAATTAAGCCATTAAAAGCCTGTTAAATTTCAGATGATTCCAGAGCAATAACCATAAACATATCTACAGCAATGCTAATGTTTAAGTGTGTTTGCTAAATGGTCATTTTTTTTCTTACTATCTGCATATTTTTAACAGGCACAATGTGACTTCACAGTGGAAATATAGGGTTTTTGCTTATCTGAAACCCAGTGCAGGTGGATGTGCCCTTTCTTAAAATCTGCTTTTTAAAATGGAAATCCTCACTCTTTTTCTAATGAGTTGGTACAGATGAGATTATAAAACCGTGACAGTTAACTAAGATGTGATTTCTCATTATAATTCCTTATATTTTGGGCCATCTTCCATGAATTTGGGCAATTTTCTAAGTACAAGTACCCTGATTAGACTGTCATTATTCCCTCTCCTAGGCAATCTCCTGTACAATCCTCTTGTACATCTTTGGAAGCTCCCCATGTGGATAGAGCGAACTGTGATCTCAGCTTCTGCTGAGGCGCCACTTTAAAAAAGTGTGGACAGCTGCCAAAGCACTTCAAAAAAGAAACAATTTAAAAGTAGAGATATTTTTCTCAGCTCAAGAATATTTTATGATGTGGACAATGGTGATAAGATAATCACTCACTTAAAATTAAGCCTGTCCCTTCCCGATATCTTGGTTATTTCTTCATGTTTTATTGCAATAGCATATGCACCTTTTCTTAAAGCACACGAGTGCTGGCTTGCACATGACTGTAAATCCAGTTTAGAACAGAGCTCAGATCACTGAATATGTAATTGGAATTATCAACTGAAAAGATATGTTAGCAGAAAACATAGTTATGCATATCAATGTAAAAATGTTACACAGTTAACAATCTCTGGCCTAGCAATGACTGTGTTCCATGGAATGAGACTGATTCCAAGCACAGCAACGTGCCAGAGGAAAAACTCCAATTAATTTTGATGGACTTTGGAGCAGTCCTGCAGTTATTAACTGTAGTATGGTTTTTAGTTATTCATAGGTATTAAATTATTAAACTATGTATTGCCAGCTGGTGTAGTCTCTGTGCCAGGTGCACCTCTCAGATGGGAGGTGCACTTAATAGGGTGAAAGTCCAGTCTTAGCTAAAGTTGTCTTTGACATTGTTGAAGTTTCAGCAGCAAATTCAAGGACTAAATCTGATCCAATGAATTAATTCATGTCTGAGAGCAAAATTTGACTTTCTGGCTTTAAGAACCTTTTTCTGTTTTTATACTGGTAGAAATTAGCCATACTGTCTCAAATTAGTCTCTTATTGGAAATTAAACCCCCTTTGATTGTGAACTGATTATTTCCATTGTTGTAGTTGCAGAATGGGGTTAGGGAGTGACAAGGCAACAAGGAAAAGCACCTTTGTTACTGCTCAGAGACTCAAGTGTGGGCCAAAGCTGCCTTTTCTTTTGTCCTTTGTAACATTACCTGTGGAGTGGAATTCCCCCTGTAGGTGTGCAGGGCGTTCCTGCAGTCCCAGCTCAGGGACACGGGGGGCGATGGGATGAGCCTGGACAAAGCTGAGGGCACATTCACATCCGAGCCTGTGCTCTGCTTCCCGATGCTGGGACACATCCCTTGGGAAAGAGGGAAGGTTCCTGGAAGTTCACCTGAGGCAAAGCCTGCTATACTTCCTTGTCCACCCAACAGAATGATTATGAGAAAATTCTTTGAACTAAAAGAGATTTTTTCTCTAGTGGACTTAAACCAGAGAAGAATTTGTTACTTAGTTGACAGAGATTTTATGATCTAAGAAAAATAAGTATCTTAAAAATTATGGGAAATATTTTGATGGTTGTTCACTTCCATATTTCACTGCATGGCAGCAGAATGGAACAAAATATCTTCTATCAATACCAATGGCAGCTGGGCAGGCAGGCAGAGGCAGGAGACAATACAGTGAAATACTGGTGCAGAAAATGTTACCAATAATTCTGTTTTAATATTGGCTAGAGCGTGTCCCTTCCCCTGAAACCACTGCTCCCTGCTCTGTGGAGCAGCTGAACCAGTTACATCTAAAAAGATGGAACAGATCTGAAGTTAAATCTAGTTTGTATTAATTTCTTTTACTATTCTTTCTGCATATTTTCAGATATGCAAAAAATACTAAGTACACTAAAGCTAATGTTCATACAAGGCATCACATCCTGCATTGTTACATTATGCAAGTATAGCTAAGGAGGAAATAGCTTGTATGGCTGGTATTTCATACACTCTGCACGGGTGCAAGACACTGAAACTCAGGCTGCAGCCTCAGCTGCAGAAAAAAGCTAATTATGAATAATTCCTGCCTAGCTCCCCTGCCCCGCTCCATGGCCAGCACAGGCTGTAGTGCTGTAAATTCATAGTGGCTGGGACTGCTTGCTTCTCCCTTGATGCCTTTCCCTCCACAGAAGTGGTATTTTGCTCCATAAACAGCTCTTGCAAAATGCCAAAGGAACATTTTTCTAGCTCTCTGCCATACAAAGGCTCTGTATTCATACTCCAGATCTGTAATAACAGAATAGGAGTCCTTCTCTCTCTTTTTATCCCCATGGCCTTAAAACTGCCAACCCAGATTAATATTGCAGTGTGTAGCAATGTTCCCAGGCCTCCTAGAATGCAGAAGACTTAGGAGCTCAGAGCTCAGGAATCCTACAAGTTAAATGTTTGTGAAGGAACCTTCCTTCTAAAGGGTGCAAAGCCCCATCTGATGGAATTCTGAACAGAAAATTCCATATTCCAGCTACCTTTCAGAGAAACATAACTTCCTCAGTGAACTATTACCGGTCAGTACTATATCACTGCTTTCATTATTGAATTATGCTTCTAAAATTCCAGTCATTTTGAAATGAACATGATGTTTTTTTGATGATTGGTCTGTGGGCAAACAAAATAGAGAAAATGGGGGCTGTAGTTTAGACTGTTGACATCATCTGTATTTCTTTATCAGCCCGAGTTGGGTTATCACTTACTGTCTGTCCTTGCCTTGAACCAGAAGGAATTGTTCCAATACAATTGACCAGATTATTAAAACTTAGTGAAAGATGTACACACAGAGCTATTAAATTCAAGTGTTTTAAAGTCTGATTCTTACAAATGTAAAGTCAGTAAAAACACCATACTTGGTCTTAGGGGTCTGTCTATAAAAATACCATTACTAGTACACAACATAGATGGAAAATAATTATCCTCTGGGTTTCAGAACTCATAGCAATCATTCATCAGCTTATAAAGGTGAAAAACCGGATTTTAAGATTTTTTTTCACTTTCAGCAGCAGTGACTATAAACTATCTTAAACCTAAACTCCAAGAACACGGTATTCTGAAACTATTAGAATGATACTATTTAGTCATAGGCCTAAAAGCACAGAGTAAAAATGGGTAAGCAGAACTGTTTATTTTCGGACTGAGAAATTCAAAGGTTGCATAACAGGCCCAGGGTTACCTGGGAAGCACGTCCTTTCAAAAAATTACCCCAGAATTTTAGTTTTGCATTTCTTCTGTTCTTGTGTTACTCCTTTTTACAGCTGTGCTAAGATAAATGGGAACTAAATTATCACTTTAGATTTTAAAAAGAATCAAGCTAAGAAATAAATGTGGCTTAAAAGAGTGGTATATATTAATCATGTGAGTGATAGCAGTGAGGAACTGTGCTTTTCCTGTATCTTTTTTATTAAATTAAAAATCCATGTTGTGATTAGCATTTTCAGGTAAAACTGAAATCCTTCTACCACAGAATCATAAAATTGTAGAATCATTTAGGTTGGAAAGGACCTTTAAGATCATAGAGTCCAACTTTTAACCCATCCATAATACTCAAACCATGTAGCTTTGTTAGAAATTCCCAGAACAAATACCAACACTTTTATTAATTGCACAGGCAGGAAACAGTAAGTTACTTGAAAGTGGCTGTTATGATTTTGTGACTGTACATAGATCTTGCAAAATGTTATTGGTAATATGCATCCTGTAGCCCACATAAACACTGCAAGAATAGCATGGTCATTGTTACGCTTTATAGCTGTTGTGGAAAATGTCTTAACCTGCATTCATGATGATAGTGCCCATCCTACTCCCATGCCTTTTTATACAGTTGTGGTAAGATTGTTATGAAATCCTTTTGTCAGTCATGTTCCAGCTAACTTACCTATGTATAGAATTTATATATTAAACCCCCCTAATTTATACTGTGTTTTAACAGTTTGCCTGAACTGTCTATGGTTTCTAAATTTTGTAATGTGAGTGTCAAATAAGAATAATTAAAAAAAAAAAAGGCTCAGCTGTGTGAATTTTTTTCTTTGGTTTTATATGTAGTAAGGATTTCAACAACTGCAAATCTACAGGATAGGCTGTGAAGAAACTCACATTGCTTTGAAACTCCAAAAATACAAAGAGATGTCCCTGACTGCACAACAATTCATGAATATGTGTGTAAGAAGAAACCTGTGGTTTCTGCTCTTTCTCATTTTCTCTTTACTGCTTCTCTCTTCACCCTCACACCTTCAGAACATTGCACTGTATATTCACTGCAAGGAAAGGAGACAGATTCACATTTCTCATAATAAAATATTTTCCCAAACAGAAGCTGTAGAATGGAAACTTTATAATACTAGTAGGAAAAAGCTGTGTCTGAGTATCTTTAGTTTGTTTCTATAAAACTCTGCAGTACAACAATTTAAACATGTTCTTTTAATATTTGTATTGCTGACGGCAATACAAATAATAAACTGAGAAGTTTATTGCTACTGAGATGAGGACCCTATTTCAGCAGCAGTGTACAGTAAGAGACATCGTTGGTTCAAGCAGTGTAAAATTCTTTTAAATAAAGAAGAAAGAGGCTCAGAGGTGAAACTTGTGTAGACAGAAGTGGTGGAGCTCCCTCGCTGTAACATTTGGCACCTGCACCACGATGCTTCTGTCCAGCACAGCTGCTCCTGCCTGTTGTCACCAAGGGAGAAGGCTCCATGTGAGTGGAGTCACTGGCTCCAAAGCCTGCGGAAGTGGGATGGATGTGCAACCTCCTTTCTCAGCAGTGTTCTTACTCACAGTGCCAGAGCTCTTGCCAAAAGGAACTGTTGAGTCATCTGGCCGAATTTCCTGTAAACTGTGGCTTATTCAGGCTTCCCCATGTGAAGCCCCCAATTCTCTATAAGGCTAAAACATTTCAATCCTCAGGAGGCCCAGCTGTGCCACAGAGAGTGAGGAAAGTCCCAAGTTTCAGCCATGCCTGTGAGCTTTTCTGTTAAAGGGAGTGGATGAGCTCAGCTCAGCCCAAGGGGATGCCAGCTGGCCCGTGGAGCAGCCAAGTGAGAGCCAGTCTGCCCAGCAGAGGGGACACTCCTGGGCACGGGGAGCTGCTCGGTGTCCCCGTGCCCTCAGCTCTGCAGGAACACCGAGGGCAGTGCAGGCTGCTCCACTCTGCCACTGCCACAGCCCAGGGAAGCCACCGAGCTACCTGGCACAGCTGTGCCCCAGTGCACATGGCAGGGGAACAAGTGCCCGTGCTCACACGAAGTTTCTGGGTTATTGCTTTTCTAAGAAAAATTCTAATAAGGAAGGAAAATGTGTCCCTGAGCCATAACCATACCTTGTTCTTTTTTACCTGGCTGAATATAATTGCATTGTTTCTATAGTACTGCATAATCTAAAAAATAAATAAATAAATAAATAAAATAATTTAAATCTATTTTAAACTTTTTCCTTTATAAAAATAAACTCTCGTGGAATGGAAATACAACTGTCAGTGGGTTCTCACTTTGATTTCTGCTGATCCACCCATCCGAGCTCCTATTATCTCTTTGAATTTACATATGCCACAACAATCTGGGACACTGGATCCCTTGATCAGTAGTTACAGTGATTTGTGAAATGAATAATATATTTTGCCTGATATATCTTAGAAATTCTTGTGGTGGTTTTTCCGTCCCCATTCACTTCAGTCCCTTATAAAGAGACAGTATTGTCATTACTCTGTCCCTGAGCTCCCAAGCAAAGATACAGCTGCTCCCACCCAGCCGAGGGAGCCTAAGAAAATTCTGTCAGTATAAAAATCAAACCATGGAACTGTAGAAATCAGCCACCCTCTGACACTAACCAGCGGGAGGAAAAACAAAACAAATACACCTGTAATAAATAGAAAGCAAGCCCAGCACTGGAAGTACTGAAAGTCAGGAATTTTTGGCTCTGCCTCAGAGTTTTTTCTGAGTCTTTGGGCATGAAGAGGACCCTTGCTTCAAATTTTGTATCCAAACAATGAGAAAACTAGATCTATATCTCCTGAAGAGCTGCTGTGAGGATGGATCACCTCCTGTGGTAATGCATTTGAAAGAGGGACCTTACAAAATTGCATTTTGAAGCAAATGGTTTGAATGTATCTTTTCATACACTCACAAATGTGTCCCAGCAGCACAGTAACACTGAATTGTAATGTACTCTGCTGTACAAAGCAATCTAAAACACAGTTGCATTGTGTGTTGCTCACTCCACAAGCTGTGCATACATTTGTCATTGCAAGCCTAATTAAAGAAGGATCTCTCTCATGTAAACAAAAGTAAATACCATAAGGGCTGACAGCAGAAGTGGCTGTAACTACACTCAAATGAATTTCCTGAGTTTTGTAAAGACTAAATTCCTCTAGTTTCATTCTTTACCTCATTCCTGACCTAAAAATGGCCATTTCTAAAGGGACTGTTGCTTTGTGCTACACAGCCTGGTCATGGCCAGCAAATTTCTCCTGATTTTATCCTTCTCTGAGACACCACCTAAATTCCAGCCCACATTCCTCCACTGCTGTGTCTCCACTGCCACCTCCTGAACAAGAAGGAAAATTAACTTCTTCCAATTCTGCTTTTCTTTTGAACGTCTGCAGAGGTGATTTTGAAAGCACTTTGTTCAGCACACAGAGCAGGAGCTGAAACTGCTAGAGAGGTCATGTTCTATAAAATCCATTGTAAGGCTTTTGCTTCAGAGCTAAATTTCTTCATGTATGTTTGATATGAAGGTGGTTCAACCTTTACACACTGCTTTTCTTCTTCAAAAAGGTCCAATTATTAACTTCTGATAAGTTTATCCCTCTTTCAATGGTCAGCTGAAAGCCTCTACTGAAACCAGTAAATTTTTACAGCTCTTGTTCATTCTGTTTTCACAATGTACAATAGTTATTTCTACCTTTTCTATTCCAGGCTGAAGATCCTTATTCCTAACAGGAGAGAACCAAAATATCCTAGAAACTAAAGTTTTCCTGCTTCCAAAGGTAGTCAGTTCTGGGATTCTCTTCTGCATTAATTTCCTTTTTCCCTATTAAATGTGATTTCCCAGAATTGTCCTGAACTGCCATACCCTGTTAGAGGCCCTGTCATTCATTTATAGGTGGAGAGGAAATTAGCAGAGGTAAAACCCAGTAAAAACTTGGAAGGGGCAGCAAGGCAAGAGAGGCAGACAGCGTGATCCTGTCACAGCCCATCTTCTCTGCCTTGCCAGGAATACCAGCCACTGGTATGTCATCAGCCTTCCAGCAGGAAATTTCCCATAAAATTCAGATGGTTTTCCCAGACACACCTCTTGGATTAAGAAATTAGAGAAAATTTGTAATTATGTGGTACAGTTGGCTAATATCAGATACATGGACATTTTCTGCCTCTTCACAGGTGCACATTCACTCTCAGTAAACTTAATTTTATGCTTCTTTTTCCTGCTGCTTACAGTCTGAGAGAATTCCTCAGACAAAATCAGTGGATGTTCAGAAAACTCTAAATGCTTGGCAGATGTTACTAGTTTTTTATAAATAATAACCAATCATTTAGGTGCTAAATGAGAAACAGTGAAGCAATGGCACCAAAGCCTTATTTGCCACTAACAGATTTGGTATACAACATGACTTATGAGGTTGAAAGATGTTTAAAAATACAGTGGGCAACAAACAATGTCAATGCCCTGTATCTTAGTTTCTCTTTAAAAAAAAAACTCAACAAAACAAAACCAAAACAAACAAACAAACAAAAACCCAAAAAACACAAAACAAAACCAAAAAAAAAAAAAGAACAGGATTTCCACTCTAGTGCAAACTGCATTAAAATGGTTATCTCACGCTTGTTGGCAAATGAATTTTAATGAAAATTTTAAAATCACAAATGCAAAAGTACGCTCTCATTTTAGAACAGTTTACTAATGTTATTGGGGACTGACACTGAAAAGACAACAGCACTCATTAAATTGAAAGTACATTACACCTTTACTATTCTGGATTTTGCTTCAGCTGAAAACCCTTGCTCTATTAGAGGTAACACTCGCTAAAATTTTCTACGAAAGAGTCACTGAGTTCAGGAATTTTTCAATTAACCCATTAACCTCCAGAGATTGTGATTTTCCTCGGAGAAAACATCGAGAGCTCCTAAACATGAGGCTTGCGTTTCAGTTCATCTTTTCCCTATTCTGGGGTTTGCTTCTCCTTCACTTGCTGGCAGTCCCTTGGTGCTGGTTCAGCTCTGGGGTTCGCTTCTCCTTCACTTGCTGGCAGTCCCTTGGTGCTCGTTCAGCTCTGGGTTTGGTTGGTTCCCTTCTGCTGATCCTTGTGCTGGTTCAGCTCTGGTTTGGTTGGTTCTCTCACTTCTGCAGTCCTGGCTGGTTCAGCTCTGGGTTCGCTTCTCCTTCACTTGCTGGCAGTCCCTTGGTGCTCGTTCAGCTCTGGGGTTCGCTTCTCCTTCACTTGCTGGCAGTTCCTTGTGCGTCATCTGGGTTGCTTCCTTCACTGCGCATTCTTGGTGTCGTTCACTTGGGTTTGCTTCTCCTTCACTTGCTGGCAGTTCCTTGGTGCTGGTTCAGCTCTGGGGTTCGCTTCTCCTTCACTTGCTGGCATTCCTTGGTGCTCGTTCAGCTCTGGGGTTCGCTTCTCCTTCACTTGCTGGCAATCCTTGGTGCTGGTTCAGCTCTGGGGTTCGCTTCTCCTTCACTTGCTGGCAGTCCTTGGTGCTGTTCAGCTCTGGGTTGGGTTTGGTTCTCCTTCACTTGCTGGCAGTCCCTTGGTGCTGGTTCAGCTCTGGGGTTCGCTTCTCCTTCACTTGCTGGCAGTCCCTTGGTGCTGGTTCAGCTCTGCCCGGGGGATGGCCGCAGGAGCCGGCGATCCCGTGTCCCGGGCGCGGTGCCGCACTAACCCCGCAGTAACCGGGCCCGGTTTGACCGCCCCGAGCCGCCCTGCGACCGCACACGGCTCCGGGCTGCGCGCTCCAGCACAGAAAATATTGATATATTTGGGGTTTTACCGCCAGCACCGCACAGCAACGGCTGTGAGCCTGCAGCCAGGCCTAGCTGCGGAATGAGCCCACGCACCAAACTGCTTCAACGCTGCGCGCCGCCAGGCCATTGAAGGAAATAATTGGCGCTAATGGGTGATTTCTGTACAGCCACATGCGTTTAATGAGACACCAGCGGAGGGCAGGCCTGCAGCTCTGGAGGGGCCTCTGAACTCGCCCGCGGTGCTTGAACCCCGCCACGGCTCACAAAGCCACGAACACTCGGGTAGAGCCGGCGCCCGGCGTGTGGGGCGAGACGTCACAGGCGGGGCCGGCCAGCACGGCGCTCCCTGCGCGCGGCCGCCATGGCGACGGCTCCGCCCCACGGTGGGCGGGGCCTCTCCCGCCCGACCGGCCCGTGCGTTGTGTCCCTGACGTCACAGTGCACAAACGCCGCGAGAACGGGGGACAAGGAGGAAGCGGCTCCTCCGCGCCCGCAGCCGCCATTTTGTCTGTGCGCGCTGGGCGGACGCGGAGCTCCCTCGCGCTCCGTTCCAGTTGTAAGAGGTGAGGGCGGCCCTTCTTCGTTCTCTTTTCACCTTCGCTTTTTTCCCTTCGCTCCTTTCTGTTTCCAGGCGGGACGGAGTAGCTGGGAATCGGAAGGGGACGCAGAGCGTGTGTGTGTGGGGGGAGCTGCGTGCGTTGTGTCGGCGGCGCGGGGCGCGCCCAGCGCTGCTTCAGGAGGTGTTGAGGGGAGGAGGGCTCTCGGCACGGGAGCTCCGCGGAGGAGCGGAGGGCCGCGGCGGACGGAGCCGGGCTCAGGCGGGCCCGCCGTGCCTGGCGCCCGCCCAGGTGGCGGCGGGGCCCGGCCCTTGCTGCCCGGCGGGGGAATGGGCTCGGTGCCCCTGGCTTGGGGCGCAGCCCGTCCCCTCCAGCATCCGCGGTGCCGCACTTTGGCCGTCCCAAAGGAATAAGCCTTTGACCTCCTCCGCCTGCCAAGATTTTGAGGAGAGGCAATAAGAAACTGCTGTGTAGGCAGCTTACGGCAGGCCTTTCATGGCCTTTATGTGTGGGGATCTGTTCAAAGGAGGAATGGCTCCTGCTCGAGGAACCTTATGGCAAAATGTGGGAGTGAAAACTGCCTGTGATATGGATTAGTTCCACGTGCTACAGGAATGCATATGTTCGTGGCAGCTGTCAGTATTACATAAGTGAAGTTCTTCGGCGCATAAAATCAGATAGAGCAGAGTAGTAAAAAAATTTAAGGCGGCTTCTACCTTAAAATGGATTCAAACCGATTCTGGCCATTTCCTCCTCATTTAAATGGCTCATTAAGGGACAGATTTTGTAATTTTTATCTTCATTTCACTAATGCTGTGTGCTTTTGATTGTAGTTAAGCAGCAGTTAGTCTTCAGCAAAACCTTTTCTCCAGTTTCCTGTCATCCTTAGCTAGTTAGCTTAGACTGTTAGCTAGTCATCCGTCTTGCCCCCAAGCCCTGCTCTGCAGGACAGTTTAATGGTGATTTTATTTAGCTAGTTGTTCATTACAGAGCCTTAGTGCAGCTGCCTTCTGCCAAGCAGGGAAAAAAAAAAAAGTGCCAAGCGACCATAAGTAGAATTTCTAGTTCACCTATAACTGAGTGTGCATGTGTGGAGCTTTGCGCCTCAAGAGTGACTGGAACCTGAGTTATGTAAGGTGAAAATAGAGGAAGATGGCTTTGGAGCTACATAAGAGAGGAAATTAAAGAACATAAGTAAAACACCAAGTCGGTTATATTTTTTTCAGGTGTTTTTTGTTTGTCATTTGCTACCTTACTGTTTCATATTTTTTTTAAGAATCTCGCAGGTAAGATTTTTTGTGAATCATGACTCACCAAAATGTATACAAGGAACTTATTTGTGCATAGTTTGTTAACATGTTTTTGATTCAAAAAACGTTGCAGATGTCGCTAGATTTTTTTAGGATTTTTATACTTACCAGCCTCTCACAGATCTTCTGAAAGTATCAGAAAAAACTTTTTTTTTTTTTTTTAAGAATAGTCCTGTCATTTACACGTTCTAGAAGTTTCCAGATTAATGCCTTGTCTTTGTATAGAGGCATTGTTCTCTATACAAATACGTAAATTTACACGGATTTGCACAATTTACACATGATTTACAGTCATGATTTTTCTACTCTGTTGCTGTCATTGTCTCTAAGCTACTGTTCTCACTGTCTCTGCTTACTGCATAAGCTTTTTATTATCTCATATAAATTCATTCTTTGGAATATACTGGAGTAGGTATAGAAGGTTATTCTTACTTGAAAAAAAACTGCTGCAGATGAGTAAAGCAAATAACAGTTGGTTTTGTTACACTTTAATTTTACAGCCATGTTTTACTTTGTCTTTTTTTTTTTTTTTTTTCAGTTATGCATGTACCTGTTTGAACAAAGAATTCCTGCACCTAACATCCAGCAACGAAGCTGGTGGGTTTTGTCTTTGGAAAATCATCTGAATTGTAGAACACCCAAAGTCCTGCATGCTAATAGGGTAAAAAAGTTGTGATTTGGCTCCAGGTGCTCCAAAGTTGTGTCAGTCCATCAGAGTTCACAGTGCTTGTTGCTCAAAGTGACTGTTTCCTGGTGTTCTGTAAATAGCTTAGTGAGAGAAGTTTTTAGACTGATTTTGCATACTTGATCTTCATGTAGTAACTTTGCAATGCAGTAGGAAGACCTAAATCCAGGTTTTCTTACTAGAGGATGTTTGGAGAGGAAGTTTCCTTCAATAGAAGGCTCTTTAAGCATACTATTGTGTTTAGTCACTTGGGAGTTTATTTAAAACAGGCTTTAATGACATGTTTGAAGCTATTAAATGAAGATGAGTTGGCCTATTTAATCTTGATTTGTGTTTCATAACAGCGTTAGTGTTGGGATGAGGGAGCTGTGTCTGCTCACCAAACCGAAATAATGGGGGGAGGGAGCTGGGGAAAAATGGGTCTTTTCAGTTCTGTCATACTTGATCAAACTACCAGCCATTGTAGACTTGCACCTACATGTGTGTTTGTTGATTTTTTAATTATTGTATTTTCCAGTGGGAGATGAGGCACTCAAAGCAATCTCATTGTCCTGAGTGGGACGACAGGAGGAGCTGGGATCAGAGGAAGCACAGCAGCAGCCGCAAACGCAGAAAGAGGTCCCACAGCAGCGGCCAGGAGAGCAAGCACTATAAACCCAGTCGCATTTCAGAAAGGTATAAGACTCTGAACTGAGTAGTGCCAATGTTTCTTACCATGTCTAAAGTAAATGTGTTTTCAGGGTAGGAGTTTCTGAATACCCAGAGTTGTCAGTTCCTTCTGGTTTGGCTCATTTAAAACAAGCCTGATAAGTAGTTGTTAAAACAGCGCCTGAACCGTTAAATAGAAATTCTTGAACAAAAGCAAGTAAATGTTGCTAGTTTGTCTCAGTGGTGTCAGTTAAATATTGGAGTTGAATACAATCAATACTAAATTTCAAGTGAAAAGGATGCCTTCTAATTTAATGTGAACAAAAGGAGAAGGTTTGTTTATTCATTTAATACAATGGTAAGTATTAATTTCTCTTGCTAATTTGGAAGTGATTTGTGTTTTCTCCCACACTGCTTTCACTGGAAAGATGTATTTTTCTGTTTTGTCTTGTTTTTTTATTTCCTTGAAAAGATCCAATGGAATTCTTTTAAAAGCTCATACTCATGCTTATTAAAATGCTGGAGGGAGTAGGCGTTCAGCAGTAAGGGAACTCTGTGCCTCAGCAGCTTTCTTAATGGTCTGTTTTCTGTGCAAAAGATCCTTGTTCCAGCTAATCTCTGAGGTTTTAATGTTGGTTGCAGAGCTCTTAGACGGATGCTACTTCTCTCAGTCTCTAGGTTTTATTTAACACCTGGAGCTTTGAAAGTATAGAAGGGATGATTTCTGTATTCAAAGTGGTTTATCATGTGACTTTTAAGGTTGTAATGAAGTTGCTCAGTATATTTTAGGGAGCGTTTCTTCTTTTTAAGTCTGAGTTTCTTACTAGGCAAACTGTGGACAGATCGTACATTGTTCATGTGGATGGCTGCCGTGTATTTGAGATGGACAATGATGTTAAATTCCTAATAAAGTAACATCAAAAGCTCCACTGTTTTTGGGGAGGGATTCAATTAAAAAACATTTTTGCTGTAAAGACAGATACTGTGTAACTCAGCTCAGGTCACTTATCTTGTTGGAACCTCAAGTTTTTGAAGTGGAGAACATTCACTTAAAATATATTTTCAGTCATTATTTGGACGATAGAGCCATAAATGAAAGAGACCATCAAGGCCGGAGATATGTTGAGGAATACAGAAATGACTTCTGTGAAGTGTATGACCACAGGCATTATCACAGAGACTATGAAAAGAGTCACCATCATCACTATAGCAAATCCTCTGTTCGGAGCAGGAAAAGTAGTCATAAAAGGAAGCGTAAGAGACATCATTGCTCCAGTCACCAATCGCATTCGGTATGAGTAATTTTTAACTTTATTATTAATGAATTAGTGGTAATAGACTTCTTAAATGAGTGCTAGAGCTGCAATTCCTGATCCACGGTACTTTAAAAAATACATGATTAAAAAAGGATTTGTTTTTATTTGAGTCTGTTTGTGGAGCATGTGAATATGTTGTTAGTTGAGATTCTTGGATCAGTGTTGGGTGGGGGGTGGGATCAATCATCAGTACTAGTTGTACACTGGGAATGTAGGTGCTTGGTAGTCAAAATCACTGGGATTGATCTGAAAAATGTTGTCTTGAAATTGAAGACAGGTAGCTGTCCTGTTTTAAAGTACAGTTGTCACTTAGCTTTGCAGCATAGTGAACTGTGTTTTTTCAGTAGATTGTGAGACGCTGTCACCCTTATTGCTAAAAGTAATTGAGATGACATGCCTTTTTAACATGAATTGAAAGTGTGAATGTGCATGTCTGGTAAATCGATGTGAACAATTCTACACCTGATTCCAGAAAGCTTTGATAAGCCCTGTGCCCAGCCAATGGCACCTAATGTCTTAGTGAGATGGGATAAGTTTGCTGCTTGCCTTCTTTGAAGGTGTGCTCTCTGAATTTCTCATGATTGTCGTGATGCCCACTGATGCATCTACAGCTCCAGGTGTTTTATGCCACTTTTCTGCAGTAGAACAGCAAGGTGTATTACATTATATAATGCAAATTAAGGACTTCAAGTAATTTTTTCTCCCCTCTCTAAACGTGGGGGAAGTAAAATTGTTTACACGAGTGGATGTTTTAAGAATAGAAACATTTCACCTGACCAAGAGCTTAGGTATGTAAATAAGTACTGGTTTTTGCCATGTGCTAGTAAAGTATTAGAAATAGCAGTGTTGCAGTCTTAATCTGTCTTCAATTAAGCCACTGTTTGAGAGACAAAGTTGTGTTGTTTTTTTTTCTGTTGCTTGTATCACTTTAAGTATTTATCTGAAAATCTGTTCCTTGCCATGTTTTTCTTCTGTAACATAAACTGTGCCCTGTGAATTTCTGGGGACTGAATTTGAAATTGCTCCTGCCAACTGTTCGTGGCCTGGTGTGTAACTGAATGCCTGAATATCTCCCCGCTGAATGAATTGCGTATTCTGCCCTGAATTCACTCTGATATATTGATTGGCTGGACGATCTTGGTGCCGTTTCCAGAAGAGTCACCGAAGGAAAAGATCCAGGAGTGTAGAGGATGATGAGGAGGGTCACCTGATCTGTGAAAGTGGAGACGTTCTAAGAGCAAGATGTATAGAACATTTTTCAACACTTTTAAAAAACTTTTCAGAAAAAAATCTGTTTAGTATAGTATGTCAGAGGAGGGGGGCTAAAGAAATCTCATTGCTCTTTTTGTTCTGTTTTTTTTTTGTGCTTTTTTGTTTTTTTGCATATCTTCTTTTCTGTAGAATTTAAATACTGTGTTCAAAAAGTTCCAATTAGTAAATGAACTTGAGATTAGAACAAGAGATAGTTTTTTTTGGCTAACTGTTTTCATGACTCCTGTCCAATAAAATAATGCATTCTGATGCTGAAATTTAAAGTAATTATGCTTTTGTAATGGCACATTTTTAAATCTACATTAATATGTTCATTCTCCTTTAAGTATTTGTATAATTCTAACTTATCTTTGTTCTTTTTAGATGAAATTGTTGCGACTTTAGGAGAAGGAGCTTTTGGAAAAGTAGTGGAGTGCATAGATCATGATATGTAAGTGTTGGGTTATCTTTATCACTGATTCTCATGATAAAAAGATACTTAGATCAGAAATTAAAACTTCAGGACATTTTATTTCAGAGAAAGTTGCAGTCCAAATGCCCTTTTTAATGATTGAGAACTCTATTTTGTTTCATTTTTTTTTTCTGTTAAGTGCTGCTCCTGTAACTGGAGAATGTGAGAGCAGTTAAATAGTGCAGAATTATTTTGGGAGGCCTTTAAAGGTGGTGCAGTGAGATACTGAGAAGGTAGTTTTGGTTGGTAGTGAAAGCAGTTGCTTGGAATTGGTTGAGCTGCAAATTGCTTTCCTCAGTTTTCATAATCAAAATTACTCTTTAAAGTTTTTTTTTTGATCAAGAGTAACCTGGGATCCAGTACTTTTTTAATGGAGTGATTACTTCCATGTGGTGGCATGTCTGGTGAAGGAGAAAAAACTTAACTGTATTTCCATTAATTCTGTATGGTTTAACAGTTGTTAGAACTGTATGTTTTATATCAGCAGTTCTACAACATGGTTCTAGTACCTTTCCCTCTACCTTTGGTTTGTTTGTTCTGCCATTTCATAAGTTAAGTCTGTTCTGGAGTTTGACATCAAGTTTTGAGGTCAGAGAGGGTTCTGAAGTTCTTAGAATTGAAAGAGCTCTACAGAGACAAAAATTGTCTAAGAGTAAATGTGAGAGTAGGAGCTGTGTGTGTTCCATTTAAATAACAGCCTTACAGTCGGAATGCATGCAGGCAGTCAGTGCAGGGCAGTTTTCACTGGTATAAAGTGCTCATAATCCAAACTTCAGAAATTACTCAATTCCTCTGATTCCATAAGAGCACTGGAAAAGAGCCAGGACAAGTTGTGCAAGTTGCAGGGAAAAAACCCATCACATTTTTGTAGTATTTTTGTTCAGATGAGAACTTTGTTAATTTTTTATCATTCTGCTGGCAGATTCCCAGTGTTTATTCTACTTCAGATGAGATAATAACACTGAGAAGTCATTAATAAAGCATATAGTATAAGTATTTGAGAAAAGAAAGATCAGGATTACTTTTTTTTTTATAAAAACTGTTCTGGTTGAGTTCAGCATGCTTAAATCAAATTCCCCTAATCCAACTTATAATTCTCCATGACCTTTAATCTTCCTGTGTTTCTTTTATTAAAATCAAGCTGTTTTGGGGCTGTGGGTATTTAACAATAATTGATCCAGTTTGCCATGCTTTGCTTTCTTTTCAAGGAGAGGAGTGCATGTTGCAGTTAAAATAGTGAAAAATGTTGGTCGATACCGGGAGGCAGCCCGTTCAGAAATACAGGTGTTGGAACACTTGAACAACATGGATCCGAGCAGCAACTTGTAAGTATGAAATAGGAGTAGTCAGCATACCAAGGATTTGAGGGAAAGTAATTATTCAAGAGATTTTAATTTGTTTTCTTTTTCTTGTTTTCTCTTCTCAGCCGCTGTGTCCAGATGCTGGAGTGGTTTGATCACCATGGCCACGTCTGTATTGTTTTTGAGCTACTGGGGCTCAGTACTTATGACTTTATTAAGGAAAACAGCTTTCTGCCATTTCATATTAATGACATTAGGAACATGGCCTATCAAATTTGCCAGTCCATAAACTGTAAGTAAATTCCAGTACTCCTTTGAAATATATGGGTGTGTTTTGGTTTCTCCTTTAGGAATGTAACGTGTAAATTATGGAATACTGTTCTCTTTTTCCTTGTAGTTCTACACCATAATAAACTAACTCACACGGATTTAAAGCCTGAAAATATCTTGTTTGTGGAGTCTGATTACATAGTGAAGTACAATGCCAAAATGGTAAGTTTGTTCTTTTTTCCTCCCAACTGGAATTGCACTGCTTCTGCCTTCATTAAAGCTTCACTTAAAAAAAAAAAAAAAAAAAAAAAAAAAAAAGGCCAAGACAGAGATAACAAGTAACTGAAGTTAAGTTAAGGTTAACAAGAGGAGAAGAACTCTTGTTACTGCAAATGGTCTTTACTCAGCAGTTTTGGGTATTGAGATTAAACTACTTTGTTTCTTTTTTGGAGCATTGAGCTGCACAGGAATTAAAAGTATTTGGAGGAAGTGTTCTGTTACACATTTTATGCTAGCTGGTACTTTGAAGATAATGTGATAATGTCTTTTGCCTAAGCATGCTTTTAAAAAGTATTAACAGCATTTTGATTTCTTGCAGAAACGAGATGAACGCACTTTAAAAAATACAGACATCAAAGTCGTTGATTTTGGAAGTGCAACTTTTGATGATGAGCATCATAGCACATTAGTGTCTACAAGACATTATAGAGCTCCTGAGGTTATTTTAGGTCAGTAAAGACTCTTTAAACCTTCTGAAAGTTCATTGCAGTTCATTCAGATGTCTTTAGTTCATAAACCGAAGTAGTTGCTCGTGGTTCTGGTAATCAGTCATCTCTCAGATAGTGGTGGTAAAATTATTGAGAGTAAACAGTAAAGAAAATACTCTAAAACCAGAAACACCAGGTTTTGAGGTGGGTGTGGGGAGTAAGTTGGGCATCAGGTAAACATGTGGAAACTGGGCATGTGCTTTGTGGGTTACAGGTTTTGGGAATATACTAAAAAGTAAACCAAACTTTGCCTGTTTTGCAGCACTGGGATGGTCTCAGCCCTGTGATGTGTGGAGTATTGGTTGTATTCTGATTGAGTATTACCTGGGATTTACAGTGTTTCAGGTGTGTACATAAGCTTAACTAGAATGTGTTTCTTAACGACTACAGATTTTAATCTTCTAATGATGTGCACTTAACTATGTAAAAGGCATAACCAACCCCGTGGGCTTTTAAGGATTATATAGATGAGATTGGAAAGCCAGCATCCATACAAGACAATGTTACTTCTTGGATATCTCATTCAGAGTATCTAAGAGGATCTTCTCTGGCATTTTGAGTGAAGAAGACTGGCGTGATACTGCTGGAATTAAGAGTAAAAAAAGCACTTGTACAATACTTGGTTTATGAACTGCTGTTCAAGGGTCATCCTGACTGTGGAACGTGTTGTATAATCTACATTGCACAATCTGTTTTTAATAATTGAAGGTGGCAGTGTTTAAAGATATTATGATAGTGCTGTGGCAAAATCTTGTTTTCAGTTTGGGTGTTGTAACCAAGTGGCTCAGAGGAGAAAAATGTGCTAAGTGCTTTCATTGCTTTTTCCACACAGACTCATGATAGTAAAGAACACCTGGCAATGATGGAAAGGATACTGGGGCCTCTGCCCACTCACATGATCAAGAAATCCAGGTATGATCATTATAGAAGTGGTAAGTTGCCTAGTGTTTTCTCTTGCAAGAGAAATTGCCACATTGCCATTGTAAGCTGTGAGTTGCTACAGATCAACAGAGGTTCATGGAGTTTTTGTTACCTTAAGGAGTTGATGGTAGTCATCTTTTCTGATTTTAGTATGAACTGTCAGCTTCTTGAACTGTAACTTGAGTATGAATGTTTCTAAGTCTCTAAAGCTAAGTTTGGCATGGTCACCAGAGCAGTATTAGACATCAATTTTTCGTTAAACTCTGAGAATAAAGAATGTGTCATCACAATTATTGTGAGGAAGAAGGAGGGGGGGTGCCTTGCTTCTAATACAGATGTCATCCTCGTCTACTGCCCCATATCCCTCAGACATGTGCTTCAGTGATCTTTCTCTTCTCAAAGATGAAGAAACTCCTCCCATGGAGCAGGAGTTTCTCCCTTCCATGGCAAGGAGAACTAGCCAGCACAGGGTTCTCCCCTGACCCCTCTCTGTCCAAAATTTAGAAGTCCTGGGTTTTGATGGTCTGTTTTCTTTCTTACATAAGCTGTCCTCTTGACAGCTCATGTAGATAATTCCATAACTCATGTTAGAGTAGAATTCAAATAATTCTGGGCTGGGTAATATATATTGTTTCCTGCAGTTGTCCAGTTGATGGTAGTGCATTTTGAAAAACAAGAAAAGGCTTGGAAAGCAGCAATTGCAATAGATTCAAGTAATACTAAAAATAAAAAATTACTGTTTTCTAATTATTGTGGTAACAGTAATAAATAGCAGATCTCTGTGAATTAATACACACTAAAAGACAGGTTAGCTTTCAAATGCAGAGATTCATGCAGGGACACTTGAAGGTGTTTTAAAACTTCTTGGAAAAGCATCTGCTTGCTGTGTGCACTGACACCAACTTACTGTTATTTCCCTTGTGATGCAGAAAACATTATTTTCACCATGACCAGTTGGATTGGGATGAGCACAGCTCTGCAGGCCGGTACGTCAGGAGACGCTGTAAGCCTCTGAAGGTAGGAGACATCATTTTTATTGCTCTGTTAGATTGCAGTTGTGAAAGCTCTCTCTAAAGTACCTCCTGCTTTTTTTCTTTCAGGAATTCATGCATTGCCAAGACACAGATCATCAAAGTCTGTTTGACCTTGTTCGCAGAATGCTGGAATATGACCCAGCCAAAAGAATTACTCTTGACGAAGCCTTGCAGCATCCTTTTTTCGACCCATTAAATAAATAAATTCAAAGATCTTCTATGCTTCTTCAAGGAGATTTCCTAGACTGTGTCAGTCAGTCAGCAGAGGTTGCATGAAACTTTTGTAAGCTTTAAATTATTTTGTACAGTTAAGTCTGTAAATAATTCCATATGTTTTGTATAACTGTTATGTTTACCTTGTTGAGCAGTTGTAGTCTTATGGGTATCAAAGTGAAAAATAAAAGTAATTTTCATTTTTGAAAATCTGCACCACTCTCCTTTTACAGATAATGCTGATGAACCCTCTGACTGTAGGTTGAGGAGTCTGGGTTAGCTGAAGGAGTTCTGGAAACATTCCCCAAAACTTCCTTTTGTTAGTCATGGCAAAGAGCTCCACCTAGTTATGCTGTATATAGCAGTTGGGATGGCATTTTGAAACATGGTTGGAAACTGTATATCCTAAGTAGGTAGCTTTTGTGGGTCAACCTTTTTACCAGATTTTCTGTTACATAGCGTGCATTGCTCCCCAGCCAGCTAATGATCTCTTGGAAACTTGTCTGTGTTAAGTATTCATAGCTAATCTTTTTAGTTAAGGTCTGAAAAGTTACATTTCCTACTTTCAATATAGTCATTATACTTTCAATCTAGTCATTAAAGATGAACATTTTCATGATAAGTGTTTAGGAAGACTGTACTACTGCAGACAAATAACAGCCTGCCACAGAATTGTGGCATATTTAAGCTTCTGCAGTAATGAGATCATTCTGAAGACTTCAGTGTGTATTTCTGTGGGGCTTTATTTGTAGTTACTGGTAAATGAAGTGATCTGGGAACTGAAAAACGCTGGCATTGAGACTGTACAGGAAGGAGGTGGCTCAGTCCTCAGTTGTGGCTCCTGAACTCTTGTACTGGGTTGAGAAGAAAATGGTGCAACCTTCCAAGACCCATTAATGTTCTTTGGTAGTGTTGGGGTTTCCGTGTCTACAAGTTGACGGTTTTTACTGCAGCTCTCTTAATCCATTTGACACTGTATGGGTGGCTTGCTGAGCAGTGGGAAGGGAGCCTTCCATGGAAAACTTCATCCTGACTCTAATAAGCAAGTTTTGACTACTTCTTTCAATCTTGACTTTACTGCACAAGCCTTTCTTCAAAGGAAGGAAACTAAATTGTTTCAGCTCCACAGGAGCCTGACTTCAGGTTTTGTGCTTGCTGAGTTAGCCCTAATGCACAGTAATATTTTAAACTGAGGTCAAGGAGGTTTCATTTGCAAGAGGCTCCAGACGTGCATATCTGAGCTGGGGGTAGAATAGAGCTGGGCCAGGCTTTGAATGCTTATCTTCTGTTACCAGTGCCACCTCCTGGGCTTGATTACAGCTCATCATAGCCACCTCCTTTCCTTGGATGTTGGTGTTGATGACATTGTTTCTGCTTGGTGTGACAGAAAATGTAACAGTCTGTGCCATGCAGGTCAGTTTGGTAGGGCTGAGCAGGACGGGAGTAAATTCCTTCTCCTCTCAGTACTTTCCATCCCACGGCTTCAGGGGCAAAGCAAGGACTTGGCTGAGTGTATCAGCTAAGCAATGCAAATCAAAGGCAGATGGGGGAGAAAAGTTTATATGCTGCTATAACAATAAAACTCTAACTATAAAACAGTTCTATTGAAATCAGGGAAGGATGGTGTGCTCTTGCTTAAAGAGTGCTTCTAGCTGTTGATTTAGGTACTGAAATTTGTTGTGCTTGGTAAAGGAGATACAGTTCTCTCTATTACAAAGCTATGGTCAAATTGACTTTCCTTCTTCCAGTAAATTTAAAAGCATTATCAGGATTAGTGTGGCAGCTGTAGCAAGGTGCCAAGTGCTTTTGCAGGCCTTGCAGCACCTACACCAGTGTTGGGTTGCAGGCACACGAGCCCAGGACCCCTGGGCTCCCCAGGGAAGCTGAGTGGGGCTCTGAGCAGGTGCTGCGGGGCTGCCCTTGGTGCTTCTGTCTTTAGTAGGGGATGGATTTTTACGTGCACACACCACTACTCCCCATTGTCATCTTGAAGTTCATAATCTTTGCATGTTTGGATCAAGCTATAGCTATTAAGTAATTAGAAGAGCATTCTCATCTATTCCTGCACTTTAGCTTTTCAGCTATTGTACCTTCAAAATACAGTCTGTGACTGGATCAGCCAGGCAGACTAGACTAACAGTGTGTATTTCCATAACGAACCAGTCACTTTTTACTGAACATGAGGGACAAGATAGAATAAAGCTGTCTTTTAAGTGAACAGCCCAGGCTTCATCACTGAAGTACAAAGAGTGTGAGATCTAGGGCTCCAGAAGCTGATCTAAGTGAGGGAAGAGTTGAGCTCAGGGCTAAACCACATGGGAAGGGGATTTGGATTTCTGGGGCAGGAGCTCATCTGCTGCCGGAGTGCTCAGTCTTTCCAGTTCCTTCAGTGTCTGGCTGTCAGGGCTGCCTGGAGAAGATGCTTTGCACCCAAGCAGCTCCCCCAAAATGATGGCACCGTGTATGTTCTACTACTCTCATGGAGCTTGTAAGAAAAGTCTTGGCGAGCTCATACAAAGGAGAGGGGGGAAAGATAAGAAAGAGGGTCTCAGAGAAAGCCGCAGTTTTCTTTTTATCTTCAAGATACGTAAGAGAGCTGGAACTGGTTGTCAGCAAATGCTATGGATTTGCCTGGTTTAAGTGCTTCGGAGTAGCTACAAGAAGCCTGTGTCTATCCCTGTGTGCGTGTGTGTTTTATTAACAAACTTAATTAGAAACCGACATTGGTAATGTTACTGACATTGTAGCATTTCCTAACTCTGTCCTAGGCTTCAATAATCTATTCTAGAAGCAAGAATTACTCCTCGAAGGGCGTCTGTGTCCAGGGGGCAGAGGGTACACGGAATTTTGTATACCATGTGTTTAGAATCTAGACAAACAGTAAGTTGCAGGAGGATGCTTTGTAGGTAAGTTAAGAGTTGTGACGCTCTGTGTAACAGCAAGGAAAAAGGCACGGCAGAATACGTGGATGTTCCGTTCTTACCTGTGAGCAGTTTTCTCTCGTTCAAAGGCTCACAAGAGAGGATGGAGCACTCGACTGAGACAATAGCGAGTTACAGTGCGGGGTGAGGTTCCAGGTACGGTCTCTACAGCGCCCCCGGTGCAGACGGGCTGAAGGGCAGAAGGTACGAATCTCCCGGCCGGCTGACGCCGCTCGCCCGCTCCGGGGGAGCCGGGCGGGGGGAGCCCGCTGGAGGGCGCCCGGCCCGCGCCCGCCGCCGCCCCCGCCGGGGCCGCGCAGCCACCGGCACCGGAGCGGGGACCGGAGCGGGGCCGCCCCGCCGGCAGCCTGCGCTCCCGAGTGCCTCTCGCAGCGCCCCGCCTGTGCAGAGCGGCCGGGACGCCGAGGGGCGCGGGGATGGGGCCGGGGGGAGCGCTCCCCGCGGGGGGCCGGGCAGCGGGGGTGGGATCTGCTCCGCGTAATCCCCCATGGGGGGCGGCGGGCCGCGCTCGGAGCATCCCCCCTTCCCCAGCGCGGGGGGAGGCGGCGGGGGAGCCGCCACCCCCCGCTTCCTCCGTTTAAGACCCGGGCTGGCGGGGCGAGCGCAGGAGAGCGGCCGCTCCGCAGCTCCGGCCCCACGCCCGCGGCGCGCACGGGGCGGCGCTGGATGCGCCGGCGGCGGGAGGCGGGCGGCAGCCGAGCGGGACCCCGCGCAGCGGCGCGATGAGCGCGGGCAGCGGCAGCGGCGCCGCCGGCGCCCCGGGCACCGCCACCACCGCGCTGTGCCTGCTGCTCTCGCTCACCGCCGTGGCCGTGTGCCTGCTGCTGGGCGCCAAGACGGCGGAGCTGCAGGGCCGGCTGGCCGCGCTGGAGGAGCGGGGTGCCGCCGGCCACGGGCCGCTGCTGGACGCGCTGCAGCCCCGCGTGGAGCAGCTGTTCCGCGAGGTGAGTGAGCGGCGGAGAGCCCCCAGCCCCGGGGCGGGCGCGCAGCACCGGCCGCACCGCGGCGGGGCCGCAGGCTCGGGGACAGCGCTCCGGCCCCGCTCCGCCGTGGGGTTCGCTCCGTGTGTCAGCGGCTTCTCCTCCTCTCTTCAAAACCTTCCTCCCTTTTACCAAACTTCCCCCTTTTTGCTGCCGTTTCCATGAATCAGGCGTGGGGCGAGGCGTGGCAGAGCCCACCTTGTTTAGAAGAGAAAACTCCCCAGGTGAAGGGCCGGGAGTCGGAGGACATGCGACTTTCCCCCTTATTCTATTCACTGACACAGGTAATCCGAGTACTTTAACTATTTCTCTTGGGATGTAATGGACCATAGTTTCCTTGTTAGAAATTATGGACATGATCCCCGCTATCTGGACTGTCTGTCACAGAGTATTGTGGTCTGGGAGTGCAGAACTGATTTATGGCAGGCAGAGGAGACCCGCCACTAGTTACTTCACTTTCAGTCCTGGGGTTTTCTGAAATTATTCAATAAATATTTCTGTGCTGAACAATTTCCCCTACTTGGAGAACTATTATTCACACTGATGCCCTTCTCGTTGCCTAAACCAAATCTCTGGGAGAAGTTACACTTTATCTCAGGGTTATCTTTTTCCCGATTCTAGTGTTTGGGTTTGGGGCTTTTTACAGGCAAGGGGGACGTGAAGGGCTCTATCACTCATAGGAAGTGCTTGAAGATCCCACAGTTGGTTTGCTGCATTTGTATAAACAGTAGTTCATAAAGTTCAGCAAGATTCAACACGGCTTGTGGGGCTGCTGAAGGGCACCCTGAGTGATCTGTTGTGATATCTGGGAAAGGTTTTACACTGGGAATTTATTAATGGCCTGACTGGGGTGCAAAACATGCATTAAAATCATTACAGCCACGAAGCTTAAATCATGCAAAAATGTATTTTTATGTGGAACTCTGTGAAAGCTCTGGGGCTGTCAGCAGGGATGGAGGCAGTGCTGGGGGCATGAGGAGACAATTCCTCATGCTGTGTGTTGCTGTTGGAGCTAGGGTGAGGCATTGCTGGCACCACCACAGCATGTCCTTTTGCCTAGAAACTTGGTTGTATTAATGTGCCTCGATAAAAGTGAAATGTTAAAATATTTTTGTGAAAACGCTGAATACCAGAGCAGGGGGGGTGCCTGTGAGGAGTAATCACAGCCTCTAGTTAACGTCTTTTCTCCAGGCAGGAATTAGCCTGCCGGTTGTGGCAGTGGTTCTGTTCCAATTACTCCAATAAATGTGCTTAGCAATGGGAATGGTTTCTGTGGCACTGCCTAAGATCATGTGCAACCTCTTGCTGAGATTTAGTTAAGTGTGGAAAGCTTGTTTTGTACTGGGAATGCTCAGATGGAGTTTGTACAGGGGAAAATAAGCAAAACCACATAATTGGGTTTCTAATGGAAGAGTGAGCTTGTTGAAACATTTAGTAGGACCAAACTTTTGTCAATACTAAAGCAAATTTTCAATCAAGCAACAAATTCAAGGAATCCATAGTAGTAATTACACTATCTATTAGTGGTCATTTTAAATGAACCTCTTAATTTATGCTAAAGTTTCAGAAAGTGTTTCTTGCCCAAACTGTTACATAAGACCGCTCCCTTGTCAAACATCTCCTGCCCTTTCTGTGCTTGAGAGTTTCTGGAGAGCGAGAGAGTATTTCCATCGTCATGAACATCAACTGATGCCTGGGGTCAGTTTTTTTGTTAAATTCTGTGTTGGTCCTCCTTTGAAGTTTACCACAGTATTTCAGAAGTGAAACCAAAGCTCCATACACTCTGTGCATGACCTAGAATCCTTTGTTCTCTGCCACGACCAAAAAGCTTTACTCCATGTACCAGTGGAGGGGTTTGCTGGCATAATTTATGGCAGAGCTGTGTATAGAGAGCAGCAAATACAACACCAGCACACTGGCTCTGTTCCTTTTAGTGCTGTTTAAATGTTTGGCAAGTAAAAAAGGATAGGAAATAATAAAGGAAGGGTAAGCATGTAGTTAATGTAATGAAAGCCAATTTGGATAACTAGGATTTAGCTTCTGGCTCTGTGACAGGCATCCATGTAACTCTGGAGAAATTGCTGAGTTGACTGTGGCAGGACCTTACCCTTCCCTTGGCTTGTCCCATTAGTGGGAGATGCTGCAGGCTCCTGCTTTGATGCCCTCTGAAACAGTGCCAGCAGCACGGCCCGGACGTGGCAGCATCTCCACTTGCTCTGTGTCAAAAGCCCCAACTCCGAGTGTGCAGTTTTCACACTGGAGAGAAAATATTAACAGAGGATTATAGAAACATCCAGTTGTTGTAAACAAAGCTGGACCGTTTTGTTCACAAAGGATTTATTGTCTGCAGTGTCCAGATTAATCAGTTTCATGACAAGAACAATTCAATGGAAGAACAGAGGATTCGCTCCGGGATTCAGATCTCCTCTGCTGTTCCCAGTGATGCCTGCTGAACTAAAAATGTGGGAGAGCTTGCTTTCATTTCCTCGAGCAGCTTCATCATCCAAATTACTTTGAAAGTAAACGGAGAAAACTTGAGCAATTCTGTAACATGTATACTGCAGGTGGCTGTCAGAAAAATCTCCTTAGATGTTTTTTTTTTTGCCACATTTTCTCAAGGCAAGTGCATGTTTTGCAGAAGGCAGCTGGATTGTCGTGGTATTTATACTTCCCTTGGGACAACTTCTCTGTCAGGTGCTATGAAACCGTGTTGATACTTTCAGGACCTATTAGCATCACATCCAAGCAGATAGAGGAAGCATAGGATTTCAACAACAGATAAAACTATTTAATCCTCAGAATAAAAAGAAAAAAACTAATTCACAGGTAGCCTAATTCCTGAATAGTCCACAGTGCTCAAATATTTGGAAAGGGACTGGGTTATCAGTTGTACAATGTCAAGTCTTAACACCTAAACTGAATGAGTACTTAAAATTTTCTCTCTTTGAAATGTAGGGACTCCAGTTATCAGATTATTGGTTTGTCTTTTGGCAAGTACTTTAGGTAGAACAGGGCATTCCTGGAGGACTGAGAGAGTGAAGATTGTGGGCGAAGATGAGCTGTTCCCACCCTTGCTGGGCTGTCCCAGGCAGGGAGTATGCCTGAGCTAATGTAATGTACCTGTCATCAGGCTCATTAACTTGGGCTTGGCAGTGGGCTAAATGCAGGCACGAACAGTCTCCTTGGCTTAGGGAGCAGGCAGAGTGTGCACACATCTGCCTGCAATATGCCACGTAGACACTGCTCTAGTTTCGTGAATTTTTATGCGTTTTAGTTGTCCCATTGATGAGTTTTTCACTTTGAGGATGGAAATACTGGGCTTTGGGTAGACCTGGGGGTCTACAGTCCAGTCTTGACCGTTCTCCACCTCATCCCTCTGCTAAAGAAGCCTCTAATACTCCATAGAGCATGAATTTTAAGTACAGAATCAACCAAATCAGGTCACGTCTGGACATGGGATTTGTAAAGGAGCTCAGTATGAATTCTGTCAACGGAGCTTGGTTCAAGGGACTTTGGGATGTGCAGGAGCAGTGTCTGCCTGCTCCATGTGAGTGCTGTAGGCTGCCATTTGCTCAGAGTCGTTTAAGATTTATGTGCTGCCGTAGCATGGGGCATTATCCAAGAGGCAGAACGCCACAGGATGAAACCATTACCCCTCTCTGGAAGGCAGCTGGATGGTTTGGATGTTGGCACGCGTGCACAGTCCGTGTTTAGGTGTAATGTTCTCTCTAAAGGGCTGTTTTCGTTGCCCCCCAAACAGAGACTCGGCGAAGGACTGGCGAAGCTGCGGCCGGCGCGGGAGGCCCCGTCGGACTGCGTGTGCCCCCAGGTAGGTGCCAGCACAGCCCCAGCCCCTCCTCTCCTGTTCCACGTGCTCCTTTCTCCGGAGCACATCTTTCTAGGCTCTTTTCTCTGTTCTTTGGAGGAAAACGAGCCAAACAAAGTGTTTTTCCCGAGCTGAAGCACTCTTGTGCTTGAGGCTGCTAACATCCTCCAGTGCCTTGCTTTGGCCGGTTTACAGATCAAGGAGTTTGAGGTTTGGACAAAAGCGACGTTTGGCTATAAGAATAAAAGAGTGAAGAACTTGACTGGGTGGTGAGCCCTGGGTGTTGGGCCAAAACAATTTAGAAGTAATAACAGAATCAATGGGGCTTAATGCAAGTGTGATAATTAAAAGCTGCAGCCTCTCTGCCTTTTCGGAGGGCAGCGACTTCTTTTGCTGTAGGAAAGCTGTCACCGGTTGTTTAAATTTCCTCCCAGAGTTTAATGAACTTCTAAAACTGTCAAAACTTCCTGTTCTGCTGTGGAAGTGCATGCTCCTTGGAAACAATAAACAGCTTAGATTAGTTTGTAAAGGAACCTCATTTATAGAAATGTTCTGTGAAGTGCTCTGCTGTCACACTGAAGGGTGCAAGTGTCTTTGAGCTGGGGCACTCCGAGCGTTTCTGTTCTTTTTTTCTTTTCACAGAAGTAGCGAAAGATGGGTGAAAGATGTGCAGTGCTTTGATGTGAGAGAATTCACAGGCGTGTTATAAGAACTTCCAAGCAGCAGACAGTTCCATTCTAGTTTTAAAGAAAATAAACAAACAGTAAATGCTACATGGGGGTGGCAGAAAAGGCAAAGGAGCCGGGTCAGTTTTTCCAGACACCCTGGATACGAATCCTACCAAAACACACAGTATTAGTCCGTACTCACTGGACAAAAAAAAAAGGGCCTTTTTCCCCCCATAAGATATGTTTAATCTCGGAAACATTTCACTAATGACGATCTTAAACATACTTGCTGCTTTTCTGGTGGAGGGCTCCCTAGGTGCCTCACTGCCTGGTAACAAAACCCACCAGGTGAGAAACAAATCCTGCTTATTTGCAACTCTTTGCAAGGAGGTCAAATTAGATTTCTCTCTTAAGATGCACAGACCCAACAAGCCCACAACTTAACGGGCTGAGTCTCTGGTCTGGGCAAACAGGGAGCTACTGCTGTGCTTAAGTGGTCAAGAGGCTTTTCCTCTGCTCTTCAGAAAGCAATTGGGATTGAAGAGGCTTCTTTTGTCCAGGAAAGTCCCAATTCTGTTCCGGGTCACTGGGTTGCTGGTTGCTGTGTTTAGGAGATGGGGGAAGAGAGGAAGGGGAAGGTTTTCCCACGTGCTGCTGAAATGCTCGTTACAGTCATTAGTAACAAACGTCAAAGTAATTTGTGAGCTGAGGGAAGGAGAAGTGATTTATTGGTAAGTAGGAAATGTCCCATCGGTGGCTGCTCCTGGCCACCACTGTGGGGAGCTGAGGTTAGGATGTGCTGCTGGACTGTCCTGAAGCCTTTTGGCTGTTTTTGAGCCAATCAAAGACATCTTTAGCTATTTCATATTTTTTCCTCTTTCTCCTGAAAAAGGCTGAATTGCCTTCTGCTCTGCAGTTAAAGAGCTTGGTCTGGAAATATCTGAGAGCTTCTGGCCCTCACTGGCATTTGCTGCTGAGATGTGCCAGGTAGCAAACCAACATCTAAACTTCAATTTGCCTCTGTTGTGAAAAAGCGGCCCCTGGTGAAAGGAATACTTCCTTGTGGAGGGGATGGGGAGCCAGCCCAAATCCTGCTTCCCATGGGCAGCTGGTGGGTATCCTGGACACCTGAGCTGGGCAGCTTTCCTCTGCCAATAACCTGCTAAGCTTAAGAATTCCTTATTACGCCTGGATTTAGAGCAAGCTGGGGAGAGAGGGCCGCGGGTGGAGGATGCTCTGCGTTGCGATGCAGGCGTGGTCCGCCCTCGGTACCCCTTTGGAAACGGCACCGGCTGCACCACAGACCCTCCCGCGGGCAGTGGCAGAGGCAAACTCCCGCTCAGAGCTGGCCATGCCAGCTGGGCTTGTTTTAAACACGCCCTGATTTTTCCTAGAAGTGAGTCCATTTGAGGTTTGTTTGTATTTGAAGGGGTGGGGGTTGTTTTTAGGGCACTGTTTTGGTACAATTGACTTGCTACACATTCAAAGCAATTTGTAACAAGATGACAACGATCTACTTAAAAGTTAAACGAGCATCAAGTTATTCTGTCTAAAGAGAAATCCTAAATCACTGCTTGTAAAACACGCACACAAAAGACAAACACCCTTCCCTCCCAGAAAAAAAAACCGCCAACCTAGACTGACCCATGTTGTGCTTTGTGCTCAGAAGGAAGTCACCTCGTTGGCTATGGGGCACAGCTGGGTTGGCTTCCAGAACGGGACCCTCGGGGCTTGTGCGGCCGCGGGGCCGCTGGCCGGCAGAGGGGGCCCGGCCGTTTCGCCAGGGCCGCCGACAGAGCGCGATCCTCAAAAGAGCTCGATATTCGTCAATAGAAGGGCTCTTTTAGAATCATCTGGTCCAACTGCCCTGCAGTAAGCAGGGACATCTCCAGCTAAATCAGGTTTCTTGGAGCCCTATTCAACCTGACGTTGGAAGTAATGACAATTTGAAAAAAAATAATTAAAAATAATAATTGAAAGAATGTATTTTTTAAAGCTTAAAAAGTAACTTTCTGTCTCTAATGCTGAGCACGCTGCAAAAAAGTTGCCTCTGCAGTTGCTCTGAGCATCTGTGTGCTGCTTTGAGTTGACTGGTTTTGCTTTATTCATTCAACCAAGGCGATGTGGGGGAGGATGACAACAACTTTGTGTCACTTTGAGTCCTTTGTGGTTTGGGCATTTTTGTGGCTGAGGGAGAGGAGAGCATCCTTGGGGGGGGGGGGTTGAGGCAGCTGGACCGAGTGTGGGCCAGGCTCGGGAACGCTGTGACAGGCTGGTGACCCCACCGTGGGGACGAGCATGGCCTCTGAGTCCCTGGGCTGCTCGGGATGGGCGGCGGGGCTGTTGGCTGCGGGCGCAGGGCAGGGCCGGGACAGGCTGTCCCCATATGTTGTCTCGCAGGGAAACAGCAGCTTAATACTTGTGTTATTGTCATTCCCCAGGCCGGGCCTGTAATGCTTTGCAGAGAGGCCCTCGTCCCCTTGTGTTCAGCCTGTTTCTCTGGTGGGATCCTCACAAAGCCTCTGCTGCAGGATGAAACACAGCAGGTGCAGGAACACTGGCGTATGTGGCATTCGGGACAGCCTTCAGCTGACGGGCACTGGGACGTGGGTGGTAGGCAGCACCAAAGCTTCACACTGGTAAACAATTTGTTTATCAGTTGTGTGGGCTCTGACTGCCTTCTCATATATACGTTTTATAAGGATTATTTTTATTTTTCCCACATTGTAATTTTAACAGTCTTTTAAAACCGCAGGTGCAAAAGGCTCTTGTAAAAGGTGGTATTTGCTGTGCCAAAATCTTCAAGCTCTGTGAGAACAGGTCCCTCGAGAACTCAAGGTGCTAGATGCACCGTGCTAGAGCCTGAGAGCAAATGTGTCCTTAAATCCAGTTAAAAAAGGCTTAAACCAGCCCCAGTCTGCAGATCATGCCTTGCCCAGCAGCTGGTCCTTGCTGAATTGTGGACTGAGGGTGTGAGAAGCTCCAGCTCTGTTGGCTGCTCTTGCACTGCATATTTCTACGTATGCATTGTGTTTCCATGTTCTTTTTTATTTAACAGTACCTCTGGAGCCTTAACTACAAATTTCCTGGCCGCTGGGTGATGCATATCCCTGTTTTCATCTTGAATTCACGCTGAGACGGTGTCATATGCTTTTGAACGTATGGATATATTACAAAACAGCGTTAAATGTTCAGTGTAGTAATCTGATGTTCCAGCTAATATGTGACAAATATTTCCCAATAATGGCTTGGCAGCAGCGGGAGTGCAGTGGTGCTGCAGCCGGCAGGACGGCGGATTGCTCCATTTCTGGGCAATTCAAACCATGTGTCCTGGGGGAAGCCAGCATTGCAAACCCCTCCCTACCTCTGCACACTCAGCAGCTCCAGAGGCTCTCTTGCTTAGATTATTTTTAGAATGATTTTTTTTTTTTTTTATTTTTATTACTTTTTTAATATCTACCCTAACTTTATACCCAGGGATCAGCATTCTCCAGCTTGTCCTGGGAGGCTGGTGTGGCTTTTTTTGTGATTTCCAGTAACTTGAAATATCTGCCTAATTTTTTCTGGTGTAAATGCTGCCTTCAAGTGTTAGTCGTTATCTGCCTTCTCCCTGTGTTGTCTCCCCAGGTAATTACCACAACAGAATTTCCCTAATTGCTGGAGATCAAGGGGGAGAGGGCTCTTCTGGCTTTGTAGTCCTGACAAATGGCAGATGTTTCCCAGGAGGCCAAATGGGATGCACCCAGCTCTGCTAATTCTGGCTCTTTGTTTTGTGCTCTGGCATGATAGCAGCTCTGTTGTTGCATCTTCAGGATCTGGGCCTGTAGTGCCACATTTCTGAGTCCTTCAGGGCAGTTCAATAGATACTGAAAAATATCAAATATGAGCAAGTATTATTTTTCAAGTATTAACTTTTTTTTTTTGTAAATTAGCAACTATCTCTGCTTTTCTGAGTTGCTTTGCATCTACTAACCTTAAACCTCTGAGGTATTCCTTACACTCACCCAAGATACCCTTTTCTGCCTGCTGAAGCCATGAAAACTCAGTATTTTTCTGTAATTTCTATGATATAGGGTTGGACAAAGAGCTTTACAAAATCTTCACGTTTTAAAATGTCTTCTGAAATCCCCTTTGCCTTGGTTTTCTGTACCCTACCAGTCACTTCACTTCAGCAGGGTTTGCTTTCTCCATCTGCCTTTGCCTGCAGGAGGCTGGGACATTGGAATTACGGATTAGTATAAACAGGATTTTTTTCGTACTAAACTTACAAATGCAATCAGAATTCTCTCCTGCACAGAAAAGGCTGTGCCAGGATTTAAAAAAACGAGCCAGAAGCCAAGTGTTAAAGCATCTGAATAACAAAGAACAACTGGCTGGGAAGGACTTTTGACAAATGGTGCCATTTAAATGCAGGCACTTTCTTTCTGTTTCACGTGTTTTCAAATCTTAACTCCTTCAAAAATCCAATCTGCAGACCTTAGCAACTTTTGGAAAAATGCTCTTTGAGCATAGAAATGACTGCTGGCTACCTTCCATCAGCTCCTTCCTGGCGACCATTCCCCAGTCCCTTGTGGATATTTGTGGAAGGCCCCAAGGACATCTGGAGCTGTGTCTGCACCCACATGTGCAGGAGCTGCCAGTTCCTTCTCCCAGGAGCTACCTGGGATGGGCACTGACACCCTCCAACATCTTACTGGAGGGTGCTATAAAGCAGCTGCCACGGAGTGATGGGTGTACCCCCCCCCCCCCCATCCTTGGAACCTCAAAGCTTTGGCTCCAGGATTCTTTGTTGATGGAAACCTTTAGGTCAGGGGAGTGTTTTCTTGAGTGGATGCAATAGATGGAAATAAATGGAGGAGAGGAAGTCCTGTTTGGTTTGGCATCTCCTCCCAGCCATGTGGGTGCAGCCAGCAGCAGGGAAAGGAGCCCAAAGTCCCCCTGGGAAGAGGAATGATTTTCTGGTGGTCCTGAGGGGGTTGCTGGCGTGGTGGCACTAGCCAGGTGTGCCATGGGAGTGTCAGGGGGGCTCTGGTCACAGTTTTGGTGCTCTCCACACCCCTGCTGAGGTGTGTGCCAGGACGAGGCAGCCAGGTGTGCAGCCAAGGGGAGGTTTGAGTCTGGGAATGTGGGGACTGCTCCCAAACTGCATTCTCCCTGTGCTGGTGCATGAGGGAGGGCACATCCTCTGTCCCACACCCATCCAAACAGCACCCTCCCAGATCAGCTGCTGTGTCAGCCAGCAGTGACATTTAATGTCCTACTGAGGTGACTTTAAATGCTGGATGTGGTCAGGACTCTCTGAGGCAGGAAATAGCACAGTGTCAGTGTTATTCCCAGAGCTGACGGCGCCTCTGACACAGAGGCAGAGCATGAGCTAAAAGGCAGTCTGGCCTCAAAACCACTGTGGCAGGGAAAGGGGCTGGAGGCATCTTCCAGTGAGGCTGAGGCAGGATTTATCCTGGTGCTGTTTGGTGCAGCCCCAGCCAGCATTTGGACACAGAGGCCTGGAGCAGTACACCAGGAACCAGCCCATCCCAGCAGCATTTGCCTTTAGACCACTTCAGCAAAAAATAATTAAAACTGGTGACATCAATAGGAGAAGGCCTTGAAAATTTATTTTTTCGAAGTCTGCCAAAGTTATTTTGAGTGTAATGAAAACTACAAAAATAAACTTGATGACCATGTCCTCTGCAAGAGGCTCTGTGTAACTTTATCTTTGTCTCGACATATGAAGTCATTTATCCAGGCACAGATATTTTTTGCTGCCAACCCCCTCATGTTGCCTTTCCAGAGAGGAGTCTCTGGAGCAGGTTGGTTCAGTGTTCATGGGCTGACTCACCTGGGAAGTTCCCGTTAGTTTCCAGTTGTTTTCCTCCTCTTTCTTGTTCAAATGATGGATCAGTGCCACCCAAGTGAGCAGTGACTTGGTTGGGCAGAGCTGATTACTGAAAACAGACAGTGCTGGCATGGTACCTACAATACCTCCACCCCCCTCACCGAGTCAGTAGTGACTGACTACCCCCCTCCACCCCTCACCTGTCCAGCCTGGGTGTAACAGGGTGGGAATGTGTCTCACCCCAGCAGGCCTTAGGTTGAATTTTTCAGTCATGCAGGTTGATAGAAGCAGGTTTTAGCACAGAAATTATTTTGGGACAGTGAGCTACCACTGATGTACTCCTGAAGCAAGAGCCACCTTATTTCTCTGGTGCAAGAAGCTCCAGACTGACATTTCATGGCTCATATTGCACAAACACTCTCTGCACAGGAAGCATCCTCACCTGTGCCTGTGGCTGGGGGCATGTAGGGGACAGCAACCAAAACCAAACTCCAGCAGAGGGGCTGTATAAAAGTTTTTAATCTGCTCTCACTGCACTGGGTGGGTGCCATGTCATTCACCAACAGGTACCATTAATTAAGCTTCCCTCTGGCCAGCCCAGACAAAGGCTGGACAAATAGTCCCATCTCCCTCACCAGCTTCTTCCCTTGGCTTCCCAGTTGAGAAATCCTAAACTACCTGTAAAACTGGCGCCTCCTGATTCCATGACCAGAAACACTTCTCTTCCCTGGTGCTGTTTGTTTGCTCCTGTTTTGTTGCTCCAAGACATGGCCATTTGTTTGACTTTGTAGGCTGCAGGGCAGCAGGTGTAGTGCCCTTTAAAGGATCCAAATATAACTCCATCACTCCTGACACTCCAATAAAGGCTGGAGCAGGGAAGGGATGTGTGGTTCTTAGTTGCCAGCTGGGGTCAAAACATGAGCAGATCTATTAGTAGCTTTTTTTGGTTATTTTACAGACTTCTAGGTCACACAGTCCCTTTCAGCCCTTGTTAGAGTTTCCTTAAAGGAAGTGTTCTGAGCTCCAGCCCTCAACAGTGGTGTCTTTGCATTGTAAATTTGCTCATGCTTTGACCATCACATTTTCATGAGAGGGAGGAAGGTGAACTGGAGAGTGATACCCATAGCTGGCTGTAGCTGAGAGTCCTAACAGGATTTTAACCAAGTAATTATGTTGCAACAGCTGCTCACTGAGCAGTGTGGCTTGCCTGGATTACAGAGACCAGGGTGTGAATCCAAATACCAGCCACAAGCGTGGATCACTTTCCCTTCCATTACCACCCAAACCAACACAAGCCAAGCACTGATCACACCAGCTGTGATCGTATTAAGACTCCAGGTGTTATTTCAGACAGAAAACAGAAAGAGGTCAGCAAACTTTTGTCTGTTATTGTGTGTTACCTTTATTGCAGTAGTTGTCTAGATCAGCAGTAAAACTACTTATCAAGTCTGATACACAGAGCACCTGGACCTCACTCCACGGGAAGGTGCTGTGACACCAGCAGGTTTGTCCCCACATGTGCTAAGGCAGAGGCAGTTCTGACACTGTGTGATGGGATACTCCTGCATCTCGTTTTTCATGAAGCCAAGCTGGCTGTAGAAAATCACTGAACAGCTGTTTCAAAAGCAGCCAGAGTGAAGAATTTGGCCACAGGTTTGTCCATCCATGGTTGTGAGGAGTCTGGAAACAGCACTGCTGCAGTGGTGTCCCTGGTCCCTTGGCCTAGGAGTCTGGGTGGGGGGGCAGGGTTGCATGTGGTGGCTATACCTGTCTGGAATTGGTGCTGGATGTGCAGGAACTCAAGGTACAGTGTGAGTGACAAGTCCTCGTGAGGACACACTGCAAGGAGAAGCAGCACTGGGAGACAGATTCAGTTGCTGATCTTTTCTGCATTGCACCTGTCCTACCATGATAAACTGGACTGTAAAAAGGCTGGATTTCTTTCTGCTTTTCTAAATCAGACACAGGAAGCAACAATTCTCGTCACTTCCCAGCATGAGCCCAGGGTAATCCCACCCAGCACCCAGCCTGGGGGAATAATTGTCTCTGCAGACTGTGCCTTCCCACCCCAGCAGGGACTGGTGGGTATGAGCACTTGGGCTAGTGCAGCTTTACAGGATGCACTCACGTGGTTAATGACCTAATTAAGCCTCCACCTGTTCCTTGTTGTCACCATCAGTCTGTCCTATCCTGTGGCAGAAGAGGTGCTGGTGCCAAGATGCCTGAACACCCGGCTTTGGCAGCCTGTGCAGCACAATGTGCTCCTTGGGTTTCATCCCTGCACAGACACAGCCAGCTCATGGTCTTGTGTAGGAGTGAGGACAGAGCTGCTGGAAATGCAGGAATGACAGATCCCAAATGTCCCCCTGCTTTGCAGCACGTGCCTGTTTGCTTTTTAATATGTGACCATGTGGGGCAAGAAGGAGAAAAAGCTGCATGTGCTGGAGGAATTGAGTGTAGCCAGAGGACTGACAGAGTGAGAGCCCATCACTGCCTTGAATGCTGATTTGGTGGCAGGAATTCACTTTTTTTTTCCTACAAATTTGAGCTGGGGATGTGTTTGTGAAGTATCTCCCATTCATCTTGTACACCGTTTGGTTGGGGTAGGGATGTGGGGATGTAGGTTGCAGTTGAAGCTGTTCATGTTTCTGGCTCACTATTAAATTTGGTCTATTTATGTAATTACATATTGAAGGTATTAAAAGAACTCGCTTCTGCTTAATGGGGGCTGCCCTTGATGGTTTATTTTTTCACAATGATTGCAATCATGGCAAGACATGAAGGCCAAGAAAAGCCAGTCTTTACCTGAGGCTGGTTGTATGGCACAAATTCCTTTTTAACCCACTTGAGCAACCCTATGGCAAAAGCCACTGACTTTGGGACTTTGTTCATCTGAAGGCTCCCTTCAGTGCAAGTTTACTGGCACCATTCATGTCAAGACAACTCCAGTGGAGGACTTGGCTCCAGCCCATGTGTGATGTTTCCTGTACATTGCAAGAAATCCCACATTTCTCCCTTTGTTTCTGGCTCTCAGTGGCACAACTGACAGGCCATGTGCCCCTGGGTGGACTTATTAAATTCTGTGCACCACATAAAATTTTACCCCTCATGTCCCAGGCCCTTGGGTGGCTTCCCAGTGAGGGTGACATGGTGGAAAGAGAAGTATTCACAAAGAAAAATTCAATAGGTTCGATGATGTTCCTGACCATCTGTGTGTTTGTGGTCAGACTTCTAAAAAAAATACTGGTAGAGATGAGATCTGTCAGTGCAGTACATCTGGAAATGTTTCTTTCTGGCTCGACTTTGTCTGGGTTTTCTCCCCATTTTGTGCTGTCTCTGAGCTGTCCCTGTTCGTGCTATTCCAGCGCACTCGGTGCAGGAGGATCGAGCAGGTTTGTGCTGCTTCACTCTCAGAGACACTGAAGGATTTGGAGGAGATGTAGAACACATTTTTCTTTTCCTTTTTTTTCTTTTCCCCAGCAGATCTGTCTGGAGGATGAGAACAGTTGGTATTGATACGATCTGCCTCATATTTTGGGAAGTCTTGGCAGTAACTACTACCAAATAATGATGCTTCTGGGGCCCTATTGTGCAAACATTTAAATATGTTCAACCGTGTTGCACAGAAGTCCTGTCAAGAGCCTAACACGCCATCCCAGAGGGACTCGAGGGCATGGCTGATGGCAAAAATGGCCTTGATAGGGAATTGGGAATGTATGTTCCCATTTCTTATAAGAAATCCTGGCTTTTTGGCTACTGCCAGCTTGCCTGAAGGCTGCTGGTTATTTACTGGAAGTGGATTAGATGGGAAGCACGCTGTTGCTGGAGGATTGGGTGCTGCTTGGTGTGGGCAGTGCTGCTCATCTGTGCCACGGGTGCAGGGACTCCTTGTCTTCATTTGCTTCTTTCAATTTTTCTCCTAAACTTTGCATCCTAAACCACAGCTTGCCCATCTTGTCCACCTCATTACTGGGGTGATCACTGTGTGTGGGTCTGCCCCATCCCTCATCCTGGGCAAGGCGTGTTGGGGGAAGGCAGTGGTGCCTCGAACCTGGCCAGAAGGGCACACGCTTTTCTTTTCTGCTGCATTTTATCTTTTTTGCTTTATTTTTTGAATCTGTCCATCTTGTACATCAGGACTGTACAAAAGTGGGTTTTTTTAATTCCAAAGATTTGGTTAAATTCCCCAGGAGGTGCTGATCAACTCCACTTGGGAGCTTGCAGACCAGTTGACTTTAAGGATAAAAGCATTGTATTTGAGCCCCTCCAGGGTTGCTTTAAGTGAATTAAGCCAGACTTCAAGGAGCTTTGCTTCATTTTCAGAGTGACAAGGTTGCCAGTCTTTAAACCATTTCTTCCCACAGAGGTGAGGTCAGAGTGCATGGATGCAGTATTCCCGGGGCGGGGGCTGGTGGCTGCTCCATGATCAGACACAGGAGCTCTGCTCTCTGTGCAGCAGCAGCAGCACTGCCACCCCCCTGGGTTGGTTCCCTTTGCTCGTAGTGACACAAAGACACATTCAGGCCCTTTGATAAAAGCCAGGCTTGGCTGCTTTTACAAACACAAACAAAACAGGAAAACAGCAGAGGAGAGGAGGCTGGATTTTGTTAAAGTGGGGACTTGGGGCTTAGCAAGTAAAGAAAACTCAAACCTCCACTTCTTTCTGAATTAACAAGGGAGTCTGAAGTTGGAAGCACCCTTTTCCATCTCTCCCATCCTGTCAGGTCAGTAGACATTTCCAGACCCCTCTCTGGGAACATCTTCATCTTCTTCCTTCCTTCCCCCTCCTCTCTCTCTCTCTCTCTTCTCTCTCTTTTCTCTCTCTTTATATATATATATATATGTGTGTGTCCCTTCCCATATATATCCCATAAATATTTATATTTAATGCTTGTTAAGTGGCAAAGCAAAATGCATTGAAAACCAGCAAGCGACAAACATATTCCTTCTCCTTGGTAACTAAATGCCCAGCCTCTTTTGCTGGGTTTTATTCTGGGCTTTGCTAATTGCAGGTTTTAGCTCCTCTGGTCTGCTCCAGACTGGCCCTGACTGTCAGCTCAGTGCTGAGAGCTCATCCCCAGGTGATTCCACTGGTGGGAATGGGTGAAATTAGGAGGCTCCGTCCTGGTTTGGTTTAAGATGATAATTACGTGCTGCTTGAACCCAATCATTTGTTGAACTGTTTTGCTTTTAAATTTATGTAATACCTCATTTTGGAAGTTTTTCTTGCTGTAGTTGGGGGTTCCTTACAGCTGTCTCACTGCTGTGTGTCTATATTCCATTACTACCCTGAATTCCAGCCCCTCAACAGTGAATTCACTGTTGTCAGGAATTCCCCTGTGCAGAGCCACCCTGATGAACTAGTGATGTCAAACCTTGCACTGATGCCCTGAGGAGATTGGCCTTTGCCACCAAATGCTGAAAACCTTTCCTTTTTCCTGGGTATAAAACTATGCATTGGAGGCAGAGGGAACACACACATTGAGTTGTGTCATTCAAGATGTCACAGCTCATCTGAGAGGGTGGGGAGGCCCTGGCACAGGGTGCCCAGACAAGCTGGGGATGCCCCATCCCTGGCAGTGTCCAAGGCAGGTTGGATGAGGCTTGGGGCAACCTGGTTTAATGGAAGGTGTCCCTGCCCACAGCAGGGGGTTGGGCAGGATGAACTTTAAGCTCCCTTCCAACCCAACCTGTTCTGTGATTCTACAAAAACTCTTTGTTGAGTTCCCTGAGGGAGGTTGTTCACGGCACTGCAGCTCTGAGGGGCTGAAGCCATAACAATGAATCTGTAATGGCAGATTCTTGCCTCTGCCCCAGGAATGATCCCAAAGCTGCCCTCTGCCTCGCTGCTGAGGGGCCAGGAAGGGTATCAGGAACATCACTCCCTGTTCTAAATATCTTAGGGAAGGGAACAGAGAAGGCAAAGGGCTGTTCCCCTCTTTTTGCCGAGGGGAGCATTGCTTGGTTCATGCTCTCTGTACAGGCACAGCCTGGGAAGGAGCAGAGCTGCCAGGTGCCTCTGCAGGTAATTGGGCACAGCTGCTGCTCCTGCTGCACCACTCAGCACAGGTGTGTCTGTGCTCCTCCCCTCCCATAAAGCCTGGCTCAGGGGCTGCTCTAAGCTCCTTCCCTGAGCCTCGTGGGGTGTCTTGGCAGCATGTGTGGGCTCCAGGCTGGGTGGATGCAGATCTGTGCTCTCTGTGGCTGAGGTAAGCACTGTGCCCTTCACTTCTTCTCAATTTTCTGAAAGATGCAGCAAAGAGACAGTTTGGAAGAATGTTTATTCTGGTGTGAGCTGGGATTGCTGGTCAGCCTGGTGATGAGAGCGATGTGCAGGTGACTCACAAACATTGGAATCCCTTTGCCTTTTGACCTGCAGGGCAGGGATTAGGATGTACTGCGGTGAAGCAGACAAGCAGAAGTGTGTGTATATTTATGCACAGGTGTGTGTGGGAGAGCTCATGTCAGGTCTGTCTGGAGGTGGCTGCTGAGGCAGCCTGGGGGCCTCTTGAGAAGTCCTTTATGATTTTAGTGTTGTTTTGGAGTTGTGGAACTGTAGCAGAACTCTCTGTGCAGTCGTTGTTGTAGAAGGTGATATAATGCTCCAGGGAGGCTTTGGGTCTGACCAGGGTCTCAAGTGTGTAATTTTGAAGTTAGTGTTGACTTACCTGCCCTGGAACTGGATGTCTGCTTGACTGTGCTGTAACTGGTGAATATGGGAAATGCCTGAAAAATGTGCACCTTAGGAGAAATCCTGTGTAGAAGGGTGAAGTGGCTCAGCCTCAAGGTGTTAAATCACAGGATGCTTCTGAGGGGTCCTCACCTTTCTGGCTGTTTTTCTTAGTGCTTTTCTTGTAAGAGGTGCTGTTTTGCACTCAGGCTGTGCAGCTATTCCAGTGCAATCAAGGTGTGGTGGGGAGCAGGAGCTGAGCCTGGTTGCTGGCCCTGGTGAGACACCAGGGTGGGGTTGTGTGAGAATGGCAGGTGACAAACTGGGATGTAATCCCAAAAAGGTGGCTCCTAGAGATAAAAAGATTCATTAGGCAGTGGGGACAAGGTTAGTATTGATACTAACTGGTTTCTGTCTGTTGGAGTCTTTCCAGCTCAGTTCTGTGACTGCAATATTGTCGTTAGTGCTTTTTTTCCTTGTGGTGGTTATTTTTTGTTTATTTTTGTGGAATGTCTCTGTTGGGGCAGGGTGGAGGCAGACCTTTATGTTTGGAGGAAACATTGTCTTGGGCAGGCACTACGGAATGCAAAAGGAGAGGAAACCCAAAATTCCTCCAAGCAAGACCTGATTTGAAGAGGCATCTCACTCTGTTCTGGGCAGTGACTACTGATGGTTCTGCTGCTCAGCCATGCTGAGCAGCACGAGCTGGTGGCTCTTGGTGGAGCTGGGGGATGCTGAGGTCACTGCTGATGGGCCCCAGCTTTTGTGGAGTTGGTGCCAAATTCTGCTTTTAGATCTCAGTGCTTGGTAGAATTTAGCAATAGCCTGGAAACGGGGCCCTGGGTTTGAGCCGTTCATCTCAGCTGCTTGGGGCTGTGCCCTTGCCAAGGAGCCACCAACAGCCTGGAGAGTGGGGGCAGCTGAGATCCAGCCTTCAGCTGGGGGTGGAGAGGGCGCCTCTCATCGAGGCCACTGACTGAGGCTGTTTCCACTCAGGCCATCCCTGAGTGCACCTGGGGTGCTGAGCAGCACTAACGCCTGTTACAGGCAATTTGTCCTTATCTGATAGCCTGAAGTGCAAGGGCTGGAACAAGGAAACTGAAGGGACAGAGGCTCAGCCCAGGACCAGAGGGTTTGATTTCCCTCTCCCAGCTGCCGGATTTTGATGGGGAGCCAGGAATGCTGTGGGCTGTGAAGTGTTTTTGTTTCGCTTCATCGGGTTTGTGCAGCCAAGTCCTAATCGAGGCTGTCATTTCCAGAGAGGGGAAATGGGAGCTCTGTGTTTGGAACACCTTTGTGGGACTGTAATAGGGGAAGGATCTTTCCTGACACTTTTAAGAGCAATACTTTATTTGATCTTTGAGGAGGTTGTTGTCCTTGTTTTTTTGGTTTGGTTTGGCTTTGTTGTCTTAAAGTTTTTTTTAAAGCAACACTGAATTGCTGTTTAGCGTTTAGGTGGTATACAATGGGACTGAACTGAAGCTTTCCAGTGCCAGGCATCACACACAGCTCTGATCAGCTGGAAAGCTGCAGCCACACCTTGGTCCTTTCAGCTGAGCCAGGTTGAAACACATCAGTGATTTACATGATCCCCTGTCTGCATCTTTCTTAGGGACCAGCCTAGAATATCAACATCACTAATGTGTTATCATTTAAGTCTCTAATTTCTGTTCACATGCAATGCTTCAGCTCTCATCTGTGAATAATTCATCTGAAATTTGGAATAGCAAGCTGACTTTGTTTGCAGATATTCTTGGAGGAGCCCTCGTTGGTTTGCTTGTCTTCCTTACCAGTTTATGTATCTTGACATGTCATTTCCTTCGTGGTCTTCCCCCCCTCCCAAAATGATTTGCATATGAATAATTAAAAACAAAAGGAGGCAAATCCCCATCATAAATGTCTTTCACATTGGGTTAGACACGATTTTTGGGGAAAGATAACTGATGTAGCCTGTAATTCAAATATCACAAATGACATACCTGTACATGAAAGAGAACCTGCTCCTCTCAGATCCTGCCTTGCTTCCATCTCATCCTCTCTTGCTCAATGCTCTGCTGCCCTTTCTTAAATCCTTGGTCAAAAGAGCAGGAGGGAGCCATAATGACGAATAATGATTAAATTAGGCAGAAATACATATTTTTCTAGCAGGTTACTTGGGGACATTAATTTAGTCATCAGGCCAATCCTCCTCCCACAACCTTCAGTGCAGCCCCTGTTTGCTGAGCCCTGCCCTACACTGCTGGGTGAACCCCTGGTCTCTCTGCTGTATGAAACAAGACAGTTGTAATTTTAAGGCAATTCTTAAAGGGAATGTAACATTAAATCCTTGGGTTGCAGTCAGTCCCAGTTCTAGCTTTTGTTGGTCAGTATTATTTTGGTTTTTGTGAACCAATTTCTTTTTTCTTTATTATGATTGAAGGGTTTTTATTAGGACACAGATTTTCATTAGACAATGATGTATGCATTGATTTGCCCAATGTTCCAAACAGATCATCCAGAAGATGATCAAATTTCCTGCAGGTGGCTTAACTGTAGATTCTGCAGTGTTGTGGTACCACTCCTGAAATAGATTGACCTTTCAGTTTCAGTTCTGCTCAATTCTGCCAAAATTATTTCCTCCTTACTCTGGTTCACATTATCAAATTGCAAAGCCATTAGTTCTAGTTCTTGGTAAAGATGCTGCTGTCCAAATCTGGCCTTCACTTGGGCTGAGTGAAACTCGTGATTATTTACTCAGCCCAAGGCAAAGTAGCGGGAAAATGAGATACAGCATTGGATTGAACAAGTCCCATCAGTAAGAAATTAGTGTATTTTTAAAGTTTTTTGGTGTTATTTGATCTACAGCAACATGTGCTGGCGAGGCTGAGATGTGGTGCCCACAGAGACAAAGACAAGGCAGCCTGTGAATCCTCTTTAGGGAGCTGCAGGGTGCTGGCTGCCACGGGGTGACCTTTGGGGGGCTGGAGGACATCTGTGTCCCTGCCCAGTGTTGTGAGACAGCAGTGATTTGCTCTTCAGGACAAAATAAACTGATTGCATTTGGTAGCAATTGAGGTGTGTGAAATGGATGCTTGTTTTGGGTTTTCCCCCCAGAGTTAATAGATAAATGGATAAAAATTGTACTTGAAAATGTAGAAATTTTGTTTCAAACATCGACATAAGCAAACTTTCCTTGAGCTTGAGTTCATCACTCCCTTACCCTAGCTCCATACAGACACAGCCAAAGTGACAAGTGATCCTGCAGGAGCCCAGCCTGCTCCTGTGCTCTGGGTTCTTCTGGCCTTGCAGGTCACTGAGTCACTTCACTGGAGCAGAGGTGCTGCTGCTGTGACCTAGCATTGCACCTCCTGTGTAGCTCATGGGAGAGCCTGTGGAAACCATGAGCCTGCTGGGGCCTAAGGTGACTGACTAAGGCCTGTGACTGATTTAGTTATTTTAAGAAAACCCAGTATACTACCACAAAACAACCCTCTCCCCCAGTCCCACACTTGAGTGTTTGCTTTCTTTGGCTCTGAGTGCTTTACTCTGATGCTGTCAGCAGCCTGCTGCAAGTCTGCAGGCTGCAATGCAGAGATGCAAAGTGTGGGTGGGAACTGCTGCACTCAACAGGAGAACTTGTTTCTTTTGCATGCAAGAGCTCTGATCTAAAATGGTTCCTGAGAGTTCAGGAAACACAGTCCCTGTGATCCAAGTATGGGTAACACAGCTGCACTTCTCCAGCTGAAGTCAGACACCAGACTTTCTGCAGGCATTCACCTCCTGAGTCCAGATTTCTCACCTGGCCAAGTCACAGGTGTGTGCTGGAGGCAGGTTGGGTGTTACTGTGTGTCATGCTGAGGGATGCTTGAGGCATTGCTGCAGATGGGGCAGAGGAAGAAATTTGAGGTGGGAAAGGGGGCAAAGTGGCTAAAAGAGTTTAAAAACTGGCTGGATCCTGGTAATAGTAGTAACAGTATATGAAATACTGGCTCATACTGAATGAGGAGATAGTCTTGGCATAATTCAGCAAAAAAATGATTCCTAAAAATGTGGCTTTTCTTTAGATTTACTCTTAATATCCTAAATAATCTCCAGCTTTGACATTTTAATTGTACAGCACAGATGTGAAAACTTTCCACCAGGTCCTGGCAGAAATCCCAGCAAACTTCTTCAACTAGAAAAGTTTAAAAGGGGGAAAAAATTGTTTCTTGCACTTGTAAACCCTATTGTTTCAGAATTTATGAGGTAATATTGACCTCTCCAGGCTATATAAAAAGCAGGATAAAAATATTGCAAGTGATGGTGTGAAGGAGATGTGTTGGAGGCACTTCGTGAGCCTGAAGAAGTGTATTTGGTGCTGAGGAAATAGGAAGCTTTTGACATTTGTTTGGTTTTTGTAAGATCAGAGGGAGGCAGAGATCCAGTCATTGGTGCTTGATACTGGCCTAGATGTTATGGGTTTAGCACTGCTGCTTTGAATTTTATTCAGTGGTACTTTCTTGCAGGGGACAGACTTTCCCCATCTGTTCAGCAAGTCATCCGGGACCTGATTCCTTTTGTATCCACTCTGCTGCCAGGAAAGATAGGAAATATGCATAAAAGCTACAAAATATGCATAAAATTGATTATGTAGAGTTTGGGATTCTTTTGAGTCTGTCTGCTGTAATGGATAAGCTCCTTGAGAAGGGCCAGTAGAGCCCCAGAGCTCTCCTTCTCATCTGGGGAGGTGGAGGCAGCTCCTGCAGCTTCTCCTTCCCTTAAAGCAGTGTCCTGGCCCTGTGTGTGCATGGCCAGGCCTTCCCTTGCCGGAGGCCTCTGCTTTGGGAGGTGAAAATGGAGATTTAATGCAATTCATGGATTGGCTTTGTAGTTTCTGTGCTGGATCCTTTTGGCATTGGAGCCTCTGAGGCTGTGGCTCCTGTGCCTGGTGTGCTGGAGGGGCAGAGGGTCGCAGCTGGCAGCCCAGGGGTGGCAGCTCTGTGACCCCTCTGGGCCAGGGTCAGCCTCTTGGCTGCAGGGCAGGGCTGTGGTGCTGCCAGCCCTGCATCCATGAGCTGCATGGCCCAGCCTGCCTCTGCCCTGTCCCTCTTACAGCCTCTCCTGGGGCTGGGGTAAAAGCAGCCCCTGCTCCAGCGCCTGTCCCCAGCCCCAGAGCTCTTCAGAAGCAGCTCAGCTGTGATTACAGGAGTGTGGGGATGGCCTTCCCTGTCCCTTGAGGGGAAGCTTGTGTGGGGCTGAGCCTAGCAAAGCTTTGCCTGGAGTGTGATGCCTTTTAAGCACCAGGTCAGATCAGTTCAGCAGCTCCTGGGGGAGTTGTAGGCGTTCACAGACTGAGCCTTTGCTGTCCAAGTATCTCCCTTGTCCCAGTGGAAAACCATTACAGAAAGACAGAGAACGTGGAGCCCTTGCAAGTGGCCTCAAAGAGGATTCAGACCTCGCTCACCCAGACATCTTCCGTTATCACACAGAGTTTGAACTGATGAATTAATTGAGTCTGCAGAAGAGGGATGGGTGAGCACAGAGGGGCTGTAAATGAAACTCCCATGTGGGAATGTGAATGCTGGAATAAACTGGCAGCGAGGATTGGTGCACACATGGCCACTGCTGTAGGTGAGGGGGTCTGGAGCTTGTGAGGGCTCATTTACTGAAGCAAAGAAACACTGCTGGGAGTTCAGTGCTGCTGTAGCAGGCAAGAGAACAGGGATGTCTGAGTTCTCAGCTCTCCAGTGGCACAGCCAGCCCACTCCTGATGGTCCTCCACTGTCATTCTGGCACACTGGAGCTCATCATGTCCCTTGGAGGGCACTGGGGCCAGCAGTGCCCTTTGGCTTGTCTGTCTCTGCTCTATACCATGTGGTTTGCTTTTGATGCCAGTAAAGTATTTTTCTAAAGTTTGGTGGGGTTTTTGTGGCTGCCAGGCTCTTCCACAAAGGTCCAACATCTGAAATTACAGCAAGGCATCTCTGGAGCTTTGCTGATGTCTCAGAATTTCACTAGCTTGGAATTGCTGTTAGTGCACTAATTGTATTTCCCCCCAGCCTTTTTTTTTTTTTTTTTTTTTGCCTGCAGGAAAACGTTATGGTTTTTACAAACACTGTTTGTTATTTAGCTCTGGCTTCACAGAATGCCTGTGAAGATTGGTTTCCATGAGAATCAGTTGCAGATAATTTTCATTGCAAGCAAGAGCCTGCAGTACATACATGTGCAGCTTGGTTGGCTTCTCCTTGGAGCATATGTAATGGTTTCTAGATGGAAAGGAAAGTCTGAGATGAAATAGATCATGACATGACATTTTGAAAGTTTATGAAACAATAAAACACAATAATCATGGTTAAAATTTGATAAATGTGTGGTGGTGTTTTTCTAGCACAGAATACAGTTCTGCAATAAACTCTAATTAATACAGTCTGTGGTAAACAGATTAATTCCTGTTAAAATCAAACTTTCCATGCCCTGAACTGAGACAAGCATGTGTTTTAGCAACCAGTGTCTAAACCAGTGAGTAAAAATATTTCTTTTTTTTTTTTTATTGTTATATTCTTTGTATGCCTTGAGCAAGGCCAAAAAAAAGCAGCTCTGAAACTGCCCTGGGTGACATTGGGCCCTGTCTGTGTGTGCACAAACCCATCTCCCTTGCTGTGAAACATTTACAGCTTCATGTCTGCCTGTGCTGGATTGTACAGATTTATTTTTTTCCCAGGGAAGGGGTGATTTTTTTTTTTTTTTTTTACCAGTTTAGAAAAGAAATACTTAGAAATTTACATTTTCCCCAGTGGGTACAGTTTCCCTTTTTCCCTGGGCTGAAGTCAGTGGCTGTGGGAAGGGGCACAAATGTCCTCGAAAAGCACCACCTCGAGTGGGGATGTGCTGGGATACCTTGAACTGAATTTAGTGTTGGCTTCAGCTGCAGAGATGCATGCTTGCTGTGGTTAGAGTTGACTTGGAGAGTTGTCCTCTGGTCAGTCAGGATCTGGCAGTCTGAGATGCACTCAGTGTCAGTGTGTGCTGGTTCCTGTATGAGGGGACCTCTGTTTTGGGAGCAGGAGAACTTCCAGGTGTGAATGTCCAAGGCTACTTGTGAATCAGTATAATGATTTCTGGATGATTATATCTAAAATTGTTGTTCTATCAAGCTTTTGATTTCTTGGAAAGTGGAAGATGGCTTAAGTTTTCTCATTTTGATGAAAGAAACTTCATCCTTACTGCAGAGGATCTGCACTGAAAATGCACTTTTTCACCTCTGTCCAGCTGTGGTTTTCCTAATGTGTTTCTGAAATAGACCTTACTGCCAAGGAAAACATTAACTCTTACACTTGCTGGGAGGAGAGGATTAAATTCTGCTTCCTGATGGCTGAATTTCACACAGGTACTTTAGGCCTAATGAAATTACATTCTGATTTTCACCAAAAAAAAAGAGAGATTTTTGTGTTGGCACCGAGCTGTGCCTTGGAGAGTGTATACTTTGGCTCTGATCATGTGGTTCTGTTTCACTGGAGCTGGGATGCCCAACCCCCTACACCACCAGCACAAGAAACCTCTCAGAGCCTCTCGTGCAGCTCCTGCTCTGATCTCCAGAGAGGATGCTCTGCTGAGAAACTCATCAGCGGTGCTGGTATTTTAAATTAAAAGAAAATAAAAAGTCACTGAGATAAATGACAACTTGACAGAATTAGGATGTATTTATATAAGTTTTATGCTCCCTCAATTTTACTGTGATTACTGGAATCAGCAATTGTGAACTGTGGTGCATCTTCCATGTGCAGCAGTGCCTGGAGTGTAACTCCTGGGAAAAGCCAGCCCAGACAGTGGGGTTGGGCATGGTGGGGTCTTTCCCCCTCAGCAGGTTTGCCCTGGCTCGAGGGGCTGGGGCACAGCAGCAGTGGCTGCTCACACCCAGCCGGGAGCCCCGGCCATGGAGAGCCAAGGCAGGACTCCTGCTGGGGGCAGGGATTGGAAATAACGATTTAAATAAGTGTTCCTGTGAAGTTCAGCTTACTGAGCTGGCTCTGGGCCCTCTCTGCTCCACAGGCTTAATTATTAAGTTGTCCCAAGAGCATGGGATTTGCTGCAGAGGAATTCCGAGGCGCTGTGGGGTTAAAGAGGGGGTGTGTGAATCTTTACATGCAAAAACATCTTTGTTTGTTAATGTGGGATATGTGACTTAAAACCTGATAATGTGCCACTGAGGGTCTCCTAAGTGAATGTATCAGTGACTTGTTTACTGAACTAATTGAGTTTATCATGTCAACAGTGTTTATGGCTGTCCCTGGGATCTTTCTGGCAGACGTATTAATGTGTTTTCACATACCTAGAATTTGCAAAACCGATTGTTTATTGTGCACTTAAATATAAACAATTGTGCCAGACTGAGTTTTCGCACTGATTTTTGTAGACACCATAAACATTTCTGCTGTAAATACCTTCTCTGTTATAGCACTTCTTAGCCTGGACTGATTTCTCTGCCTTTAACTTCCCCTCATGACTCCTTACACAGCATTGCCTGTGTGTGGGGTGTGTATAATATGCAATGCACGTGTGTGTGTAGTCACATTAAAAAAATAAGAAATATGTGCTTTTCTTCCTCTCTTGAGGGTGCTGCTTGAGTCAGGCTATTTCAAAAATGGGAGAATCCACACCTGGGTAAGTGTACAAGAAGTGTATTTGAATAGTGAGAGTAACTCAGCAAGCAGGTCTTGCTTCCATACTGTCCTCTGTTCTTGATGTAATACCCTGTAAATGCGATGGGTAGGTGTGCTGTGTCTTACTGTGAAACAGTCCCAAATATTTCAGACTGGACTGTTTTAGGAACTGGTATATTGCTCTTTGTAACTGGGGTGGAGAAGAGACCAAATGGTCTTAAATAGCTGCATAATCAAGACCCAAGCCCTTGGGAGGGCACTGCAAGGTCTGTGGTCTGGAGGAGGAGCAGCTCGCTGAGGTGGGATCTCTGCAGATGACAATCTCCTGTACCATCAAGGCTAAAGGAAAAAGCAGTCACCTGGCCAGTTATGGGGACTGCAGAATTGAGCCAAGATGTGTAAGTCTCAGACTGTTTATGAGCAGTTATCGCCAGGAAGCAACAGGTAGTGAGAAATCCAGTGACTGACTAATTTCTCTCCTTAGGATGGTTTCCAGTTTTCTTTCTCCTCTGAGCACCAGAAGGCCTTCAACTAATTCTGACCTGAGTTAAATGAGTGCTTTAATTAACGTGTGTGTCTGCTGTTTAACCATGAGGAAAATCAGTTTGAAAGAGGTTTGGGGTTGTTTGGAAACCTCTAAATGCCCCGAATTGTTTCAGCCTGAAAACATCCCTGTTCACATTATCACAGCTCTTATTTCCTCAGCCCTCTGCTCCTTTGCCTTAGGAAGTGAAGAACTAGAGAGGGATTTTGGAAATTAAACGGGTGGCAATGCAGGCCCTTTACCTGTTGGGACAAAGCACGGCCCTGGGTTTGTTGATGGAAGGGGTGAAGTTGTGGGGTTTTGCCCGAAGGTCAGGAGTGCATCTGTCCCTGCACAGGTGTGAGCTGGGGCACAGCAGAACTCCTGCCGGCAGGGTAACACCTCGCTCCCGCAGCGCCTTTGGGGCTTTCACACCTTCAGCTGCAAAGCAGGTGCAGAGGTTTTCAATGCACGAAAGCGCCTTTGATCACCGGGGAGGTTTCACTGCGGTAAATGTTCCTCCCCGCCTGCAGTGGTGGGTTCCTGCAAATTTGGGAAGTGAGTGGCTTATCTAGCCTTCGAATCCCTCCTCCTCCTTGGGTGAACTGGAGAAAAAAGATGGGAAGGTCTCACCATGGCACCCTCGAATGCCCTGGACTTACCCACCTGAACTGAAATTTCCCAAGTGTGAAGTCATGGTTCTACTTGAGGGACTTTGCCTTGATTGTATTGATGGCATCGGCATAATTCTCCAACCAATTCTCCTTTTTCTCCTATATTTCTGTAGTTAAGAGAAGAAGAATAAAATTGTTTTATGCATGAAAAGGGATTACTCCTTTTGAGTAATTTTTGCTGAAGAGCAGATTGTTTAAGTAACTGTTTATGGTGATTAGTTGTGAGTTTTCACACTGAATCAATAGCAGATGTTATTTTAGAATGACCTTTATAAAATGTGGATGTGTTTTCATGCTAAGTTGACTCTTCAAGGTACCCTTGAAGTAAATCAGATGTCTTAAAAAACCCCTAACCTGTGCTGTGCCAGAATGCCACGCACTTAGGAAATAAATGGCAGACAGCTCTGCTGGCCACAGCACCTTGGGATCTACATAAATGATTTTATGCTCTTGCAGCCAACAAACATCAGGATGTCGTTTGCATACAGGTTTCCATGCTAATTGAGTTATACATGGAAAAACCAACATGATAAGAAATAAGGTGTGGTTTTTATTTGTAACGTCTGGCCAGGTTTGGCTTTTGTTTTTCTTTTTTTCATGCAGTTATCTCTGTGGTTCGTTTTAGTTCTTAATTTAGACAATAGGAAGACTTTATTTCTAATATGTGTAGTTGGCTGCTCATTAATAGGTTTATAGCTTTTTTGGCAGTGCAATTAGGCATCCATGCGAATGGAAAGATCAGATCTTTATTTAGATTAACATCTAAAAATCTTTGTTCTTCGAAGATTCTTCGCCAAAAGTATTTAGTTTTGATTTGTGTTGTTATTCTTCAGGGTTTGTTTTGTTCTTTTTGATGGCCGTGACAAGCGATGCCGATTTGGCTGCTCTGAAACCCAGTATCATCGTCGTCTGCACCAGGAATGTGATGCTTAGTTCGGTTAGCCTGCCTTGCAAAAACATGTTTGAGCGTGGATAGTCAGTGAATATGCATCTCAAAATTCTCCCCCTCGGTGTGTGACTGCTTTGTGCGTTGGGGACTGGGATAAGACAAAGCACTCCGAGTCTTTGTTTTGCTTGCGAGCAGCAGACACCGCACTGGGATCTTCATTTCGGGGTGGGACCTCTTGGTCTTCTGCACCCAGTCAGCAGTTACCTGAGCTTCTGGCAGGTACAGAGACTTCTATCTGTGTGTGTGTCCCACGTCCATCCCCCCTGGAGTTCTGTCTCAAACCAGAGAAGAAATTACATTTTCAAATCGATAGTGATTTTTCTGAATCCGTTGTTAGGCTTTGCTGTGACTTGATTACAAGATTTACTTCCAGTTTCAGGTAATTATTAAGATATTTTTTAATAATACAAAAAATTCTGTTTTATCTTTGTTTATGGCTTTTTTTCTCCTGTCTCTAATGTTGTTGAACAAAAAACATTCATAATCTTTATGGAAGATGTTTCCTGACCAGTGCATCTTTTTGGTAGGAAAATATCCAGATCAACTGTAAAAGATGGATGAAATCACAGGTTCATTTCCTCTGGAATGACCCTCTTTTATGATGAGCACTGAACAAGTTTGCAGTGTGGTACCAACTGGCTCCCATTTGCAGAACACATCCATGCCTGTGCCTGGTTCATTTCCAGTGAGAAATTTTCCAGACACATTTTTTCCTTGGCTGTGTGATACATTAACCTGGGAGTGCTCAGAAAACCTCTCCATGGTATTTGAGGTTAGAAAGCTCGGGGATATCCCAAGATGGCTCAGAGAGGTACTTAAATCTCACCTGTGGAGGGGTAGTGGGAAGGAATAAAGGGGAAATATGCAAACCTATAGAATGATTTCTTTGCAAACTTCTTCGTCTGGTTTTGATGGGCTGGGCTGCTGTGTCTGAATGTAGAAATGCAGAAGCACTCAGAGCTCACCGGGGAGTCTCTGAACTTGAAGAAAAGACAATAGAGTAGTTTTAACTGTTGCTGAAGCTTTCGATGAGATCAGTAATTGAAGTGAATAATCTTGAAGCTCTGGCATTTTTCTATGGAGTGTGGGTGTGTGTTTTGGGAGAGGCAAGGTATGCACTGTTATTTCTTTGGTGGTAGTTCTTGCACCTCTAGTGATTTGTATGCAGCACCCAGAAACCTCAATTAAGGATGGTTATTATCCACAGCCTGGAAATGAAGTGTCCTGAGGGCTTGTAACTCACCTGACAGTTACTGAGGCAGGTAAAATAAATGTGAGTAATAGTTCCTGACATTTCTGGTTGTATGACATAGCAATACAGAAAGCACTCGACAAAGTCATTTCTGCCATAAACAGTGGAGGAGGAAAATAATGAGATCTGTCAGAGGCACGTGTGGGTGTTCCACTCCTGTCTGTCCTGAGCTTGCACGTTTCAGTTCAGTGTAATTGCATGTAAGAACAAGATGTTTAAGTGTATTTGTTCTCTGAGAGTCTGGCCCATCCTCTGGGCCTGGGTGGAGAGCAGGGAAGGAAATCCATGGAAATCCATCTGGGTGTCATCTGGGAGGTGCTGCTGCAGTGCTGGGCTACCTCCCCCAGCACAGGCTGCTGGGCACCTCCTGCTGCCCTGGCCCTTCTCCTGGCTGCCTTTGCCTGTTTCTCACTATGTATATCAAATTTGAGATGTTAAAATCCATTTTGTAAAGCTCAGTTTTAGCCCATGTCTGGAAAGAAATAATGGTGCTACGAGTGGGGCTAAGTGAAAAATGGGTTTTTAAAGCACAGTGAATTCTGGTGTTGTTGCAGTCTTGGTCCCTCTCTCTTCTAGTTGGGAGAAGTTGTGAACCATGGAGGAAGTTGTGCTGTTGTGATTGCAAGATTTAGACATCAATGAGATGCACAAGATACGAGATTTTGGCTCTGTCTCTTACAGTTTTATATCCTATTTTATATGTATTTTGGGAAAAAATACTTTTTGCCTCATGCTTTTCTTTGAGGAAACATAGCAATGTGACTTTCACACCTACTTGAGGTGACTTGCTGAGCCATGCCCTGTGATGCAAAACCCATGTCACAGAATTTGAAGTGAAAGAAGGTGTATTTGAGTAATTTGTATTTTCTTTTTTAAAAAAAGCATTTTCTTAAGAATAGGTGAAATAAGTTAGGTGAAAGATGGATTTTTTTTTTTTTAAATTTTATTATTATTTTCCTTGGGCTCATGTACCGTTAGAAGGGTTTTCCCACCCTGTGGGAAGGACCTAACTTGGCTTTGTGATCTTGGGGGACTGGGACCTGAACCACTTTTTCTTCTTGATGTCTCTAACTCTGAAATTGAGTCAAAGCTTACCTGAGGGTTTTAAATATCACCTCCATGCACTTCAGTGAAACTAAATGATAACAGAGACTCTTCTAAAGCCTTGCTGATATGAACAACTCAGTAGGTTGTTCATAATCAAGACATACAAATGGAGAAACCATCCTAGTCTGGCTTGGCAAAGTCAATATTTAGAATAAGTTCTCCCAAATGAGCCGTCCTGGATGAGATTGCAGCAGTGTGATCTGTTATGGTGACAGCTCCACCATCCAGATTGTCCCACTTGGGAAGAGGTGATCATCCCCAAAATGTTGGTAAATGTTCTTTTATTGGTTTGGTTAAAGCCTTAGTAGTTGTAATTAGAGTGACAAAAAACACTTCAAAAGTGACCAATCATTTTACAGCAATAAAATCTTGGAGCAAGCCTGCCCCTTGGCAAGGGGCTACAGGGCAGGCACCTTGGAAGAGCCAGAAATGGGTCTGGTAAGAAAACTGCAGGGTAGCCCAGGGGAAACCTTGGTTTACTTTTTGCACTGCTGTTGTCTTTTCCTAAGAGAACATTGAATCGTAGGAGCATTGGTGGGAAGGGGTTGATGCAGGGCTCTTGCCAGGCTCCAGGGCTGATGGGTTTGATCAACATCCCCCTTGATTTGGGGGCCCCAAGCTGGGTCCAGCCCCCTGAGCTGTGCCAGCCTCGGCAGTGCTGCTTTCAGCCCAGTGCCCTCTCAGTGCCATTGAGCAATGTAAAGCAATAAACCCGCAGTGGATGTGGCTCCTCCAGCCAGCCCCACCCCGTGCCTCCCTGGGTCGGGCTATTGGTCTGGCAGGCTAAGCCCTGCTGTCCAAGGATGTGACATTTAGCAGTCTGCCTTGTAAAATCCATCATTTGTGTTTGGACATCCTCAAATGCCTGTGGAAGAACACAAGGTTAGCCATTAGCTTCACAGTTGTGCTTGCACACCTCCAGCTGTTCAGCCCCCCATGATGGAGTGGCTTTTTCCCCTCTTTTTTGCATATCACAAACTGCTGCAGGTCTGTGGACCCCCACCAGAGCTACTGGCTTTTATATTGTGATAAGCCACAGCAGTTTAATTGTCTTGTGAAAAGCATTGTTTAAGTGTGTTTAGGCTGAGAGAGCATTTATAATTGTTTCATGTGGTCTGCTTATGAGTTTCATGTGTTGAAAACATAGACTATTTTTTAAGCATGCAACACATGGTGTGGAAGGTGGAAAGCTTTTGTCTTCTATGGTCCCACCCCAGTATATAAGGGAAAAACTTAGTCTGGTGCTTGTGATGACTCTGAGGTTCACTTTAGGTAGCTGTTCAAAGGTTTGCTGCTTCTTGAAAGAGCCTTGAGGGAAAAACTGGATGCTGCTTCATGAAACTGCACGCATGAAACATTAAAACAAAACAAATGGGAAAAGGAGTACTAGCCATTCTAGTGAATTTGGGCTTTGAAGTGGATATTTGCTGTATGGGAGTCTCTGCTTTTGTCAAACCCCATCTTCTGTGTCTGTGCCAGTTTTCCCTAGAGCACCATCTCAATTTCCTGGTCTGTTTGCAGAGAGAAGGTTAATGCCTTGTGTCACTGGGGTAGGGCAGTGTGAATGGTCACCACTTTCTACAAATTATGAACTTCATTATTCAGAAGTTTGCATTTTTGCAAGAGTTTAGGGTGAGGGAATAAACAGAGAGGGAGAAACGTCTCCAGGTGTTCAGCTTGTGGAAAGCTGGCAGCTGATCCAGGTGGGCTGGAGCTCCTTGGCCGAGGGAGGACAGGGCATTGACCCTGGAGGCTGCTGGGCTTTGGTTTAATGCAATATTGCTGTGCTCTACAGAAACATAAACCCAACGTGACTCCTGCAGGGCCTGTGAGTTTGTTGCAGATTAGGCTGCACCTTAAATCCTGTGTTCATTTTTGGGCCCTTGCTGCAAAACCCGCGTGGAGGTTCTGGAGTGAGATGGGAGGGCACAGCCTCAGGCTGGAGAGCAGGGAGCCTCTGTGCACTAGAAGGTCTGGAATGGCCAGGGAAAGGGGAGTCCCATCCCTGGAGGGGTTCAAGAGACACCTGTGGCACATGGGGACACGGTTTAGTGGTGGATGTGGCAGTGCTGGGTTAATGGTTGGACTCTGAGCTTAGAGGACTTTTCTAATCTCAATAATTATTCTAGGTTTAATTCTGAGCAGAGTTGGATCTACTCTGCTAAATCTGTAACCTGAAGGCTGGGAGAAAAGTCCTGGGAAGCTTTGGTAGGCAAAGCTAGTCACATGTTTTGGTGTGTATTTAGGATATTTTAATTAAAAATAGTCTTTTTTTTGTAAGAAGGTTTTTTTTATAGGAAGGTAGGATTTTTTGCAGAAAACCTATGCGTCAGCAAAGTCAATGGAAGAATTGGTAGGTAATTCAAACCCCTGGCCTTGCTTTTGATTGTGGAAGCTATTCTAATTGTATAAAAACATTTTGATTAACACAATCTCTGATTTTCAGATGGTTTTGGAAAGGAACAAGCTTCTGTGGGAAGTGATCTCTTCCATGCTGCCTGAGCAGACCAAAGAACAGGGGAAATGGGGATTCTCTGGAAAAATACTCTTATGATTCACTCAGATTCTGTAAACTAATATGGGAAGGGCTTAGTCTTCCTAAAATCCAGAGTGGTAACACCTGGTTTTAGTTTTTAAAGGAGCTTGTTGCCTGTGCTGCTCTATCAGCAGAGCATGACATTTTCCATTACTGTAGGCAAGAGTTTTAACATGTTTGTTTAGCAGATGTACTACTGTGAGTTGTTTCCAGTTTCTAAAAATACAAATATTCTGTTTTCTAGTAGGAGAGGACCAATTACACTCTACTCTTTTGCCTTGTAGTTCAATAGTGTGTATATATTCTTTTTTCCAAGGGGAACTCGGAGCCAAAATATCAAGGAAAGAAACACAAGTACAAATTGCTGCTGCTCTGTTGAATATTCCCACTCTACACACATGGAGGGACTTATGCCTACTTTTGTAATTAGGAATCTGGTCCTTAGAATCTGTCTTAACCTATCTATTACACTTAATTATATATTTTTTTCAACTTATAAACATCTGAAATAACTCACCATTAGACTTTGCATCTGATTCGAGGGGACTCGCTGAATCCAGAGACTGAATGCTGACAGCAGGAATCAATTATGAAACCTAATATGAGATTAAAAGGTTCCTGAGTATATCTGTAATTGAATTGTACAAAATGCCTGATTTGTGCACTGGACACAGAGCACAAGAGACCACAAGCCTAAATGAAGCAAATTATAATTCAATTATATAAATGCTTCCAGAGCAGTTCAAATCCCATCTTTAAGACCACTTAATGTGCAGAAAATGTTTTTTTTTTTTCCTGTTAGGGTAAAAAAAAAAAAAAAAAAAAAGCCTTTATCTGAAGGGTGTCCTCTGTACCACTTTGGCAGCAAACAGGAGTGTGTAACAACACTGGCTACAGTGATGATGTTGGTCTGTAAAAGAGAAAATAGATGTTTTGTAGAGAAATTGGAGAAAATTAAGATAATTTGTAGTGGTGAAAAACAGTCCACTAGTGCTGCCTTGCAAGCTTGGCTCAAATTTTCCCATTTTCACGAGGCATTTATGTGTTCAGTCCCTTTGCAAAGCTTGTCACCAAGTCCAGCTTCACTTAAACTTAATTCAATCCAACTTGTGCTTATCTTAGGATATCTGTTTGTTTCCTCCCTTACAATCAATGCATGCTGGGCAGTTTGAGTGCCATAATGTTTAATTAGCTGTCTCAGTTGCTTTGTTTAATTGCAGGAGAAATTTAGTCCTCACTAGATGTCTGTGTATGCACCTTACAGTAACAAAGCAAAACCCCTGATTTTTAATAGCAATAAGAACTTAGAATGTCAGAAATCTGTAAATAGTGAAGGTTTAAAGTCACTTCTGCCTCTTTTTTTTTTCTTATTTTTTCCAGAGGGTGATATTGGAGTCAAATATTACCACCCCAGCCAAGAAGCAAGGGTATGGCTGTATTCAAAATTTGCACAGAAATGATGGATAAGGCGTGAAATAAGTTGAGTTGGCAATTGCAGGAGTCCAGAAAGCTGAGTTGGGATTGGTATAGTTGGCAAGTAACAGGAGAAATAGGAGCTTGTTTGCTTGACATAAGTCTGACACTTGTTCTCACTGTTTTCTAGCAGATTACTTTATTTGGCATTTTTAATTAATTTTTTTTTTTACTTTTTTTTTTCTCCTAGTGGGGCAGATGAGCGTAGCATTCCATTAGACTTCTACAGAGCCAGCAGCAGGAATAACTCTGGCAACAGTCAGGTTGTGATTTCTTGTCCAGACTTCTCAGCTGTTTGGGCATCACTGTTAGTCACTAAAACCCCATTAATAACAATAATAATACACCTTTAAAATCTTGTGGGGCTGGGAGGGGTCTGGCTGCCAGGCATGCTGGCAGACTGTAGCCACTCAGTAAATACCACAGGAAATTGCTTAATGAGAGCAGATATAAGAATATCTCTGCCTCTAAAAAATTTTTTGGCTTGGCTGCTCCCAGATAATGTGAATTAGGCTGTGTGCTTTGTGAGGCCCAGAGGGCAAAATTGGCATGACTTCCCTGCCCGTATTAGGGAATAATTGCTGCCTAGATAAGGGAGGACAAGGTTGCCTATTAATTTTAAGTGGAAGCAGTGAATGGGCCTGCTAGTTACTTCAATGTATCCTATGGAAAATGTGCCCTCTGTTTCTCCATCAGCGGTAGCATAAAATAGATTTTTGCAATGGCTTGACACTTTTATCCTGTCTGGAGGAGCTCTGGCTTGGGGTGCTCCTGGTGCTCTCCTGCAACAGGAGACACTTGTCCAAGATGACCTCAATTGTCCCAGGTAAAAAATGATTGATCTGAAGCCTCTATTTCTATACAGCAAATTGCTGTGTAAGCAAAAGCAGGCTCAAAATGTGGTCCCATGTGTAGATTTTTACTAGAAATCTCCATTATCCAGCGAGGAGTGTTGAACAGGGCAGTCACATGAACTCTTGGGCAAGTTTTGGGTAGCTGTGACCTATCCAACAAGTTTAAATTGCTCTGCCACCTGCAGTCTCTAAGTATTTTCATTAAAAATCCTCTTCTGTATAGATCTGTTGGTTTTAGGATGTGATGACATAAATACTATTCCATGGATGTGTTCAGAACAGCAGGCCAGGCTTGCCTGTCTCAAAGCTGGGAGAGTCGTGCCAGAGATGAGTTGAGCTTGGTGCATTTAAGGAAAATTTCCTTATGTTTGATAGCTCTGGTGTTTGTGATAGGCACTTCTCAACATTAAAGTCTTGCTCATTTTAGTTTCTTCTTTGAAAATTCCGTAGTCTGAAAGGCTGTCTGATGAATTGCCAAAGTTCACATTTCAAATGACATTCCTTTTGGGCTATATAAAAGAACAAGTAAGCGTCATGCTGCTTGTGTATTTCTTGTTCACTTTATTATTTTTCTGGTTTCAAAAGAAGTGTTTTGTTTTTTAAAAAACTTGTGAAGTGAAATGAAATGGGCTCTCTTGCTGAATTAATGCATGTTCAGATTCACTGGAGAGTGAAACTCAGCCCTGGGTTTCCAGTATATCCATTTGGACAGGCTAATGGAGGTGTTAAAACACAATGACTCATCTTTCCCCAACTTCAGTTTAAGGTAGCATCCATGGAAGTCATTTTAAAGAGTAAATTAAGATCCACCCAAATGCTCCTATCATTATCTTTTCCTGGCTGGATTCAGTTCCTTCAAGCAGACAGTTTCTTTCTCAGCCTGTAGCCCCAGCTCTCTGCTGGTCTTTTCTCTGGCAGCAGCTGGGTGAATCAGTGAAGCTCTTTGGTTCTCCCCTGCCTTGTTGTGGCCCATGCACCTTCCTCTCATTGCCCAGGGTGAGGTGCAGCAGGGCAGGTGCCCTGGGGACTGGCACCATGGCGTTTGTGTTGGTCCCTTGTGTTTCCTCCTAGCACACACGTGTGGGTGGATGGTGGGAAGAGCTGTGGGATTTGAGTTCATTGTGGCACCCTCCACCAATATGGGCAACGCTGGTGTGTCTGAAGTGCCTTGAAAGTTCAGTTACTAGACATTAATTTTTGTGGTCAGGCTGAAGGAGTCACATTGTTCTTTAACATCAAATCCCCAGTTTGCTGAATCTACCAGCAGCACATCTGCAGGGAGTAGGAGCTGCCCTGTGTTCTGGGGTCTCTGAAAGGCTGGTGGGCAGCTTCCTGCAAAACCTCCCTTCTGGAGTTGTTAAGATCTGTCACGAGCTGAGAACTCAACCCTACACTTCACATAAATCTTTCATGGTCCAGCAGGGAAAACTATCAGCTCATTCTGGTCTGAAAAAGACTTGCTTCTAAACTGCTCTCCTATTGCTCTTGGCCCACTCTGTCAGACAACTAATCCCATAATAAAAGCAAGATCTTTATTTCTTAGAGCTCTGTTTCTTTCTGCTTTCCTGGATTTCTCATCTTCTTCTGATACGGCCCAACCAGGCAAGAAACTCTGTGTAAATCCACTAGGAATCAAGATTTCTTGTTTCATGTTAAAAAGCTTCTCCACTTTCTATGTTCAAACTACCTCAGTTAAACTGTTTATGACAATAGGTGCAAATTCAAAGGCTTTGTTTTCTTAGCTTGGATCGGTTTTCTTTTATGAATATTGTGTTTCCTTCACTCTGCTGAATTGAACATCCTCTTTAACCACCAGTAGGACTCCTAGTGCAGAACACAATGAATGTCTTTTGAACTTCTTGCTATAAGAACTTCAGTTATTTTTTAGGAGTTCTTTTGCCTGAAATTAAGGGGTTTTGCTAGCCCTGTATCTTGAATAGTTAATTAAAAAACAAACACCAAACTCAAAAGCCAAAAGAAATAACAAAACTATGAGCAAATTTAGGAAATGGCCCTAAAATACCTTTTGGCAAACCTCCTGAACGGGCATCTTGCCATACTTGTCTTCGAGGTGCAGGAAATTTAATCCTCTAGAGCTGATCAAATTTGCACAACTTTGTGCTTTTAGCAGCTTCTTTTTTGTGGTAAATAACTGGGTTGAAACAAACTGTGTTGTCTCCTTGGCCCTTTTTTTGGGCTAAAAAGAAGCAAATTTATCCAACACGGAATGCATGCTGCTGCTGCTGCTGCCCCAGCTCTGAGTGGTAGGGTTGCTCTGGGGTGGGTTTACAGCTGTTTCTTGAAATTTTGACTTGTAACATGTAAGGCTGTCTGGTTTAGTGTGATACAGCAGGTCGTGGAGGTTGAGCTGGGTCACTGGAAGTGATAGAAAAATCAAATCTCAGGATACAGGTGCACCCTGCATCAGGATCAGCCCTGTGCAAGAGGCTTGAGGTCTGGGAAGGGCATGGTGAATGGGTTTGGTTATTTTTCCCAAACACTGCCCTGTGCAGGCTGAGCTCACACAGAGCTGGCTGGTTTGGGGAGGTGAGGGCTGGGATAAGGCACCAAGGTTCAGCTCAGTGCATGTGGTGGGGCTGCACTCTGGATTTGCTGCTGTGTGCAGGAGTGGTGGCATTTCACCTAAATAAAAATGCCTGAGTAATTCAACATGTATATTTTTGATTGTGTAGCAGATCATCTATTCCCAGTGCTGTCTCTCTAAAATCTTCCTCTCTGCACCTTCTGTCATTTCAGAGCAAGGAAGGCAGTTCATGCACTAATTTATCTTTTCTTTAGAGCACAGGAGGGGACAGGAAGATCATCACTACCTGTGGTGTGAACTTCTTGGTAGAAGAGCTTCTCTGTCTTTCTGTCTCTGTCCATTTTTCTTTCTCAAAAAGTAAGCTATAAAATGGGTGCTGTTGGATGCTGACTTCAGCTAAAAAATTCTCCCAGAAGGTAATTATTTTATTTTTAAAAAATGGTGGTTTTGTGTAAGTGAGCAATAATTCCTCCCAGAGGCCTGTCTGTAGCAGGATAAGGGATGTGTAAGAAAATGAGGCAAACCAGACCCTGACCTGCTTCTTTTTATCTAGTTGCTGTCAGCTCAACTGATCTTGATTGTCGACTTCTGCGTTCCTGAAGTTTACTTGTTTATCTGAGCAGAGGCCAAATCAAACAGTCACAAAATGTGCCTTTAATCTGCAGTGATAAAGAATACCTTGGAGAGGAAATTACATTGTAATGCTGGGAGAAGAGGAATAGCTGGAGAGAAATGTATGTGAAAGCATTGCTCTGCTTTCCTCAGAAGCAGTTTTTTCCCATCACATTTTTTTCCTGAAAGAAGAAAAATGAGAGGGAGAAGGGGAGCTGTGGGGAATGGCAGGTTCCTGCTTGCTGTTTTGGCAGGAAATTGCAAAATATTGATTACAGAGATGAAAATTTGAGGGGGGATTAAGAATTGTTATTTTGGGACATTAGTTTCTTTCCTAAATGCTTAGATGACATTGCTGTGATACTGCCTTTAATAAGAATCTTTAACTTTGTCTTTATTTGATATAATGTGTTAATTATCCTAATATTTTCTCTTCTTTCTCCATTTTTCAAAATCTTGCTGGGAGTGAATTATTTTGAGTTTCTCTGGCCTGCCTGGCTCTCTGGATTTAGCCCTGATTGTCAGGCCTTTGAGGAAGGATCGTATTTCATTATGTGTGGACTATTTAGCCCAGAGGTTTCCCTTCTCCCAGTTGGAATTGCAGATGCCCATATGTTCAGAGGTATTCTGCTTTTTAAGTAAAGAAAATTGTGAATAAATTTCGCCATGAGTTTGTTTCCCCTCCTTAAACCAATGTGTTCTCTAAAACCTGGTTTGTGTTTTCTTATTTTCTGGTACTCATAACTCTGACTTAACATCACTTAAAGTTTTACAAGCAGAACTGCCTTTGGGCTTTGACAGTGTGTGGAAAATCTTAGTCATTTGCAAAATTTGTTTAATAAAGCTATTTGCAACTGAAAAAGGGGATTAAATTGGAAATGCCATCTTGTCCTAATGCTCTGTGCTGTAACCTATGCCTGCACACATGTAATACCTCATGTCTTTACCATAACCTCTTGTCTTACTGAGTGGCTTATCTCTGTGTGAAATTCCTGCTTAAATATTTTCAGTGAACAAGTTTAAATAAACTGGTGGATAATTGCTTTCCCTCATTCCTTACAGCTTTTGGCACTTCTAGACTTTGCACTGTTTTTATGAGGCGTTTAAATTGGTAACCTGAGAAGAAAGCTGGTGTATGCTTCATTTAAGTGAAATCAGAGTATTTCAATTAAGCCATTTCTTGGGCTGTGATGGGGACTGACAGAGATGCAGAGCACAGCCATTGGTAAAGCCAATTATTCAGATCTTTTCTTTGCCTGTCTCTCCCTGCACTGTACATCAGCCCAGCATTGATGCTGGAGGTGTATCCCTAAATTCGGGCTTGTTTCTGGTTTTAGTTTCAGTCAACTTTTCAGTGTTTTTGGTTTGTACAGACTACTTGATGTGTTAATCTGCTCTTTCAGGTTCACATGCAGCCTAGAAGTCGGCGGAAGGTAGCTGCTCCCTGAAGAAAACCCTCATATTATGTTACCAAGTGCTGTGAACCAAAGCTGGTCTTGGAATCAGACCATAAAACACAGCTCTGGTGCTCTAATCCCTGCTTTAGGATGGGGTGGAAACTGGTTTCCTGTGGTGAACTGGGCAGTGCTTTCACTGGGGAGTTTATTTGATGGCTAAGAAGATAATTTGCTATTTCAAACCTGTTCACCTGATATTGGTTGATGTTTCACTCTCCCTGGGAGTTTGGCACATGAAGCCAGAGCTGTATCACAGCCCCAGACTTCTGCTGGGGTCTGTGAGGAAAATGTTATCCCTCCCCTTGTTGCTTTTGAGTAATAAATTCCCATAGTGACTTATGTATTTCATCTCCTCTGACTCCTCAAACAGAATGAGTTACATGTTTAGTGGCATTTTGTAGCCAGGAAAGGGAAGGAGACACACAGATTCCCTAATTTGTTGCCTTTGGTGTATTTTTGTTGAGTGTTTGGAGGATTGGAAATGAATATGCAGTTGTCCTCTTTAATCTAGATTTTGTGACACATTACAGATTAAATACCATAACTCAGAGCTTAATGTTGCCTGAACATGACAGTTTCAGCCATGAGAAATCATTCAACTTGCAAAACAGCCTTGCAGCACATAAATGCCCCAGCAATTGCATTCACATGCATTGCCTGGACTCATATTTTAACAAGTTTCTATTTCTATGCTCTGTTGAAAATAGAGGCATCAGAAAGGAGGAACTGGTTGCACCAGTACTTGGTGTTATCACAGGAAATGCATTAATACTTGATTAAGTACAAAGTCCCTCATCTCTGGCCTCGATGTGTTTGACTGATCAGTACTTGTTAATTTTTTGACACTGAGGCTGGGAGTGACACATGTAACTAATACAGGGAAATGTATGAGGAAGTTCTTCTAGTGACAACAGTGAAAAGTCTTCCAAATTACCATGATCAGGAAGGGTATAAAATGATGACATTTAAGCTACTTGCACTCTGAATGGACTGCCCACAGTGGACTTTGTAAGTGGTCCTTTTATTTAATTGAGAGTTGTGAGAGCTGTTCATAAACAAGCAGGGAAATAGAAAAAAATTCTCTTATACAAGAGTAGTTGAAGATTGAGTTGAGCCATGTGAAAAGCTGGTTCTCTCAGTGCTGTAGCTCTTTTTTTGGGTTTGTTTTGGTCAGTAAAAAGACTGCAACTGCACTATTGATAGCTCAGAGTGAGCATGGAAGAGTGGATGCAGTTCTCTGAACTGTCCCTGGAGTGTCTGTGATGACTTCTGAGGCAGAGGGAGGATTGCAATAAAAACCTGTGGCTGGGCTACTCGTTTTACATACTGAGAGAGAGAGGAACCACGTGTACAACATGAAAAAAAATATAGAAAAGCTTTTTGTGTTCTAGTTAATGAATAAGTACAGGGTTGAGTTGAATGCTTCAGATCTGGTTGGATTTATGTCTCTTGCCCTGTTGATTTAAAAGGCAATTTCAAAGTATATGGGTTCAGATGGTACTATTGCTGCTGTGCTTTCCTAAAGAAGTTTCTTTTGGTGAGGAACTTAAAATTTAATCTTTTGAGCAAGTAAAAATTTCTGAGCTAGACAATTTTTGTGGTTTTGGCCGAATCTGAAATGACAGTTTACAACTTGATAAGCACAAGTGCTGCAGAGCTGAAGTCTTTGTGTCCCCCAGCAGCTTTGTTTTCTGCTAAAGTCACTTTGACCCAACCTTTTATTTAATTTTGGGAATTAGTCATTGCATCCTTCTGTTTTTAATCAACCTAATTGGTAAAAAAAGAAAATTAAAGAAAAGCTGAGATTTGTACCATTCAGTCTGCTGATCATAGTTGTGGTGTATGGTTTGACACAGGTACTCAGCTGCTCTTGCTGGTTGTCTCTGCAGTAGTTCTTTAAATGTTAAGGAAGAGGGGTTTTTATTTGATTGTAAGCCCTATCCAAACCAAAAATGGCCTTGCACCCCCACCTCTGCCTGGTGGTGATTGGGACTGAATCAGATTGTCATGGCAGGCTGAAATCCTGGCACTGGCAGAACTTTAAGGGAGGTGAGTGTCCAGCTCATTGCTGGTGGCAAAGGCTTGGGCTGTAATCAGGGCCAAGAAACACTTCCCTTACTTAGCTGGATGCTTGCCATTAAAAGCATTTTGGTGTAATACATGCTGAATTGTGACATGTGGGCAGTGGCATTGGTGCCATCAGTCCAGAGACTCTGGGTTGCTTGGGAGCTACGAGCAGTGGTGTCAGGCTGCATTTACATCTCTTTAATGAGATCACGTGTGTAAAATCGTTTTGGGCAACCAGAAAAGCTCAAGTTCCTAAGAGAGTCCTGAGGGGGTTCTTCCTGGCCAGCTCAGTCAGCTTAAATACACTGCATTTTGTGCTTGTCATTACCAGGACAACCTAATTACTGCATTGGTGACAGCCAAAGTCTGCTGAAAGAAACAGCAGCTGCCAAACCCAGCCTGAGCTGCTGAGCTGAGCGTGGCTCTCTCACCAAATTGGCTTGGCCAGAAAGGATAAAACCACGTGGCCAAAAACCCTACAGATCTGTGTTTAGAGACCACATTTGAGGCAGTGAATGAAACACTCGAGGCCAGGTTGGTCTGGGCTCTGAACAGCTTGATCTAGTGGAAGATGCCCATGGCAGGGGGTTGGACTGGATGACCTTTAGTGGTCCCTTCTAACCCAATTGTGTGATTCCATCTCTAGCTTGGGCCTTAGCACACTGATCAGGGATTTTGATAGCAAAGAACTTCCACAGAGGTAATTAGCACTGTGCTCGCACAGGCTTTGTTGAGTGGGCAATTTCTTGTCCTGTGGTCTTGGGGGCAAATGTGATCTGTGTGGTTCATGAGACACAGGTGCTGCTCATGGTTCACCAGGAACTTGTTTGCAGGGCACAGGCAATATCTTTCTGTTGCTTCGGTGGGGGTGATTAGGAAAGACCAGACCTGCTTTGGAACTGCAGATTGCATCCTGCAGAGACCTCCCTCCACAATCAGTCACTGCTGCAGCCATGCAGCTGCTTGTACCTCCAGCTCTTCACTCGAGTGGCTGAATATCCTGAGCCCAAAGTGGTTTTTCTTTGTAGCCTCAATGTTTTGGTGTAGAACCAAAACACCAATAATAATCACATAATCACAGTTATGTGATGTTGAATGCTTGGTGCTCTGGCTGGCCATGAAATACTGTTTGTGCTCTGTCAGCAGTGCAGTAACATCCTGTAAAGCATGGAAACAAGGTGTGAGAAATGCAGCTCTGCCAGCTGTAATGCTGAATGAAAGCCTGGAGGGGTTTTGAATTCAGGTTAGCAAATATCTGGCAAGCAGGTAGAGCTGATGCTTTTTTTGCTGCAGGAAATTCCCCTGGAACATCATGGAATTGCTGACAATAGTATCAGGGATGAGCAAATTGCCCAGGTGATGTGGGGGTTAACAAGGAAATTCTTGAAGAGAAGGTAAACTGTTGGGAAGAGGCGATTCCACAAAATTTTGTGGATTTGTTTGTGTTTTTAAAGAAGATAAAGCAAAACCAATGTGTGTGTGTTTTAGATGTTACACTCTCTGTGCAGTACCATGTTTTGAGCTATGATAAAGCTCTGTGCTGCAGTAGTAGATGTAATCTCAAGTGAAGGGGTTCCTCTGGCCCACACAAGGTGGGCTTTAGTGCACAGTTTACCTGGAGAGTGGCTGAGCTCTGCAGAGTGAGATGGAGAGAGGGGAGCAAATGACTTTGTGGGAGAATTACTGGCAGTCGTTTACAGCTCACATCTGAGCTCTCAAGCTGGAAGATCAGTTTTCCTTGGGGGATGATGCTTGTTGCTGGCATACCTTTTCAAGCCTGAGGACGAGGCAGAGGGCTGATGAGATATTTGGACTTTTATTATTATTATTTTTAGCTCAGTGTAGGTGGGTGACAGGAGGCAATTGCTGTCCCTGGTGTCTCTGCCCCTCTGGCACTCTTTCCAGGAGACCAGCTGCATGGCTCAGATGGCTACCAGCAGACTTTGTGATTTAGAGTAAACCTCCCAAACACTCAAGGGGTAAATCCAACCACTGTAGCATACAGTGTACTCAAAGGGTGTAACTTAAAACATTTCCCAAAAGAGTAACTCTTACTCTTGGATTACCTTAGTTGTCTTGGAATATGGAGAGCTCATAAAAATCAGGAAAACCTCTGGATTTCTGGGACCATGGAAGTGTGCTCCTGATAAAAACCTGGCTTCGTGCTGCCTGGTATCTGTGTGGGAGCTCCTCTTGTATTTGATGGATTCCTAATGATAGTATCCTTCATGGTGGCTTTGCTGATGTTTAAAGTATGACAATTAAAACCATTGAAGATGGAATGCAGTGTCTCATTTCCAAATTCACTGTCAGTGGGCTGGGACAGGTGTGAGGTTACCAGTCTTAAGGACAAGTGATTCCCAGTGTTCCTTCTCCACCTTCTGCAGGAGAATGAGAAGTGCTATTAAGTAACCAAAGAAGTATTTCAATAAAAAGAGTAAATATCCCTGTTTGTAATGTGATGGCTGGGTACAACTCACAAGGAGGGCACGGACTCACCTTTCTCTTTATGCCTGGCTGTGGTCTGTAGCTGGGTCAGCCCCAGACATTTTCAGACCCTTTTGCAGGTGCTCTTGACCTCTGGAGTGCTTGGTGCCCTGAGCAGTATGGGGATGTGGGGGCATGTTTGCCGTTCCCATGTCATGGGAGCACAAAATGTGGTCAGAAAAAGCTTCCCTTGTACACTTGGAGTGATTGGAAAAATAATTCCAAGTAACAGGAGTCCTAAAATGATCCATTCTTGCCCTTTCCTAAAAGGAGTGGAAAAAAGATAAGAGCAGATGCTGAGCAGTGAGCAAGGAGGATTAGGGTGTGTGGGGGTGTTTGTCTTTGCTTCAGCAGCTGCTGGTTCTTCAGGCTGTTTTATAACCATGCGTGAGACTTGGTTTACTAGTGCTTTTAATTAGGAGATACTTCTAAGCTGAGTTGCCTCTTTTAGTTTACAGGGGATTTCCATCCAGTTATGTAAACTGAAAATGTCCTTGCTCTCATGAAACACTGTGGCTTTCCTGGAAGCTTGCAGTTCCCATTGATAAGTTTTGTATGGGACATTGAGGTAGTAGGAGCCTCTGGTGTCAGTGTTTACTAAGTGCTTGCTCAAGCTGGGGACAAACCAGATGCCTCAGCAAATGCTGCTCCCCAGCTTTGGGCAGGTGCAGCCCTGGCTCTTTGCAATCCTGTGCTGGTGGTTGGATTGGATCTTAGCTACAGTTGAAAAATGTCCTTTTTTAGAGCACACCTGGTCTCTTAGAGCCTTGTGTGTTCCAAGTCTTTACGGGTAGGAAAGACAGGGAGGAAGCATCCTGCTCAGATTTGGTGTGTAAGAAGCCTTCCAAGGAGACCATCTTGGGGACTGCTGCCAGATTCAAGTTCTAGCTGTTTATTTTTCTGCAGATGTTGCTTACACATGTAAATGCATGTGTACAGATGTATGGGGTATACATGAAAGCACCTCAGCCTGCGTGCAAGGGAGAGCCTCCAGTCTGGGCTCATACTGCAGCAAATTGATGAACAATAATCTGTCACCAAAACACCCCTCTGTCTGTGGTGGTGTGCATCGTGTTGAGGGTCTCTGCATTAATGTCCCATGACAGGGCAAAAGGGCTATTGGAGAAATCCTGCTCCTAGATCTATTTAGATACATCATGAAACTTATCTGTAACACATTTCCCCAGGCAACGTGAACCAGAACTGCTCACATTGCAAACGGTTTTCAGCCCTGTGCTGGCTCTTGTCCCTCTACCATCTCTTCCCCTTTGTTTGCATGACCTATTAGGGATTTAACCCCACTGTAGTCTCTCGATTTGTCCATGGTGGTCTCTCTCGTGGCTCTGTTCTGGCTCAGACTGCAGTTATGCCAACACAGGGTTGGATGGGGCTGGAGCTGGGAGAGAGCAGCAGAGCCTCTTCCAAGGACAGTGCTGGTTTAAACCCCTCTCACAATGGTGGCAGTAGGTTAAATAGTGTTGAAACATCCACAGGGGAAGAAACTGAAACTACTGTATGTCCAAGGACTTGTGCCTGGCATTAAACATCGTTCCTGATGAGCCATATGCAGTTTTTTTGTTCACATTTTGTTACTGCAGAAATTGTAAATATTTATAACCTACAACTTGGGAAGTCATGTTTTCTGGCACAATGTGCAGCTTAAAACTGCATTAAACTGATTGGGATGGGTTTAATCCAAAGCACTGTTACTGGGGTTTTGTCTCTTCAAGCTTGTGTACATTAGTGTAAAATTCTGGGAAAAGCCTCTCTGCACTATGAGGGTGAGAGGCTGCTAGAAATTTACTGGTAACTCACATCTGGTTTTGACCTGGACTCCTGCCTGTCAAATTGGTGGAAGATCTTCCAATTACTTGTAAGTCTTATCTCCTTAAGTTGCTTTTCCTCTGGTCTTTAATTTTTTGGGTCTCTGCCAAACCCAGCTGGGGCAAGCACTGGGCACATCCCACTTCCCCATCTCCTTTGCCACTGAAGGATGATGTGTGGGTTGAGGTTACAGAAGCTGCAGAGACCTCAGCCCTTTCTGGCAGGGACCCTGTGCTGGTTGCCCCCTTTTCCTCCCGTCTATTTTGTGAGGGAAGTGCCTTCTCTTGTCTTGATTGATTTGCCTGCAAAGCAAGAGGGTTTCATTGTTTGATGCTGTGAGAGTCAGGGTAGAACAGGGGCTCTTGCAGTGGGGAGCAGCAGGAATGAAATTGGGGTTCCCCAAGTTCTGACAAATCTGAGCTCTGGGCTGAGTTTGGGCTGTGGCTTTCTGGACCTTGTGCCCTCCCCGTGGTGCTGGCACAGGGGAGAGGGGTCCCCTGGAGAGCAGCAGCTCTGCTGGGCACAGGTGTGCCCAGGTGTGTGTTGGTGCCTCCCCATGCAGCCCCTCACTGGCAGTGGTTTTTCAGGGTGAAGTGCAGAGTGGTTGCTGTGCTGGTGGGCAGGCAGAACTTGTTTGTGGATAACATCAGAGCCAAACACAATCTGGGTTGTATCTTACGGTGTTGCTGTGCTTGCCACCCCATGTTTCTGGCTGGAGGGGAGCTTGTCCTTCCTTGCAGCTCTGTTCTAGATCATCTGAGCCTTGAGGCTTTTCTGTGTAGTTCTGGTTTTTTTTCCTTCCACATTTTAACCAGGATTGGTCTGTCTTATTCATATTCTGATGAAAAACCAGGCAATTCCCATATGCTAAATACACTTTCAGCCACCTCTGGCTTAGCTAAGGAAGCCTGTGCTTGGGCAAAGTTTTGCAGAGGCAAGCAACTGCTTTGTCTTATGAAATGTGCATTTAAAGGCTACGTGTGCCATTTGGTCACCAGCTGACTTAGCTTGAAAACCAAAGGCCTCCTTTGACTTCATAAGCTTTCAACTCGTGTGTGGCACCTACAGTGACTGACTTAGCAAAGTGAAGCTTTCCAGCAATAATAATTTCATTCTAAGAATAAGGGTATGAATCACATAGGATTAAACACATGGGGAGAATGTCAGCTTTTCTACCACATGGATTATTTGGAAGCTGATGGATGATTTTTCATAACATGCTCATAGTATTTTGTAGGTAAAAAAAGTGGAAAGCCATTGCCCCATTGATTAAAATAGCAGGCATCTACTGTATTGAACTTGAAAGTAATCCATTTTAATTAAATTGCCTTTCCTTTAATGTGCCATGAGAAAAACTTAGGTCTTCTGAGGACATCCAAAACCATACTTGAAGCGTGAGAAAAAAAGAAAAGATGATGCTTATATCTGCAAGAGATGAATCACCTGTGTTCACACTTTGTTTTGGCATTTCTTGCTTATATCAAATGAAGCTTGCAGTTGTCACAAATATTTGCGGAGCAAGGTATGATAATGCTGTCCCAGGGACAAGAGGGAATGCACTGCTCCCACTCCCAGCCTGGAAGAGGCTGTGCCCTTTGAGTGAGTGGTGGTTGCTCCTAATAGGAGAGTTGGGAAAAGTGAGGCAGCATCTGCCTGCCCTGTACAGTAGTAGTGGCTGGGGGAGGTGTGAGAGCGCAGGGCTCTGGTTCTTTTTACTGAACACTGATACCTCTTGTTCATGTGAATGAATTCCTACCTTCTAGTTGATATTTTTTAATGCCTATTTCTTATGTGTTTTTGTCAACTGGGAGACATCAAAGCTGTTCTACCCAGAAAAAAAAAACCCAAGAGAGATAGGGAATAGCAATTGTTTCAAATTAGGTCTTAATGAGGTGCAGATGTTGAGCTGTGCTCGCTAGAATTTCTTTGAAACTACAGATGGTCTGGTAGTTCAGGGGTAAGAGAGGGGCTGGGAGGTTTTTTTGGTTTCATTTTCCCTCCTGTGCCATTTGCATGACATGTTAGATTAGGACTGAATGTAAATGAAGAGCTAATACCCTTCTTGGTCTCTGGTCTTGCAAAAGCAGTGTGTGTGTAATTTTGTAAGTGAAGCAGATTTTGTTAGGCAGCCTGGGCTTATGCAGCACATCTTTCTGCTTTCCCCTGGCTTTTTGTATCGCCGAGGGTTGGAGGTGAATGGTGCAGAACAGAGGGGCTCTGTAATATGCAGACATCCCAACTGTCCAGAAGTACTTTGGACTTTTTCTGGTCTAAACCTATGATTGTTTTTTAACAGAACCGGCATAAAGGATGTTTAAAATCCATATGGCTCTCTGCTCTGTTCAACTTGGGTAAAACGTAAAATGTGCCTTCTCCCACTAGTTCTTGCATTTTACTGCTCTCTGGGGGAATCTCAATAAATAGCTGGGAACCAGATGAAAGGCCCATCTTTAAGGCTGTTTATAAATGCTTGTGTTCTCTGGAAGACATGATTGTGCACGTCAGAGGACAGGGTTTGGTCTGAACAAAATGATACGTGTAAGGCCTGCTTTAAAATACATCATGTTTCAGTGGCTTTTTTTCTCATCCCAGAGGTGCTGAACCTCAGAGCTTGGCTGAACTCAGTGGGGTTTTCAGGCTTTTAGCACATTTGGAAGCCACACTTACCATGATTATTGAGCTAGTAGGAAGCCCTGAGGAGTGTTTTGAAGCTGCTTCAACCCTTGGTGAATAGAGGGATGCGGTTGCTGGTCTGTCTCCTGCCCTGCTGGGTGCTCCCAGCAGATTTGTCTCCTCTGGTGACACTGCTGAGCCCCAAAGCTCCCATTGCCTGCTGTAAAAGAGGGATTTCATCCCAAAGGAGGGAAATGTTCTTAGTGTTTGTGCTGTAACACCTTGTGCAGCCCCTATCTCCACAGTGAATTTTCCCATGGTGTTTGCACTTTTGGCATTAGTCCTCCTGCTAATTAATGTGAAACAAAGTCCTTGCAGTCCCTTTGATGTGGTCTTCTGCCTTTCTTCCTCCTCCATGTCATGTTAAGCCTTTTAAATCTAGATGGATAAATGCACTATCTATGGCTGTAAAAGCACTAACATAATTAAAACTTCAGTAATAGGGCTATGCTTTGTTAGCTCAAAATCAGAGCTGGGAAACAAGTAAACTTCAGCATCTCTGAGCTTTCTCCCTGTTCAGTAGGGGTCAGGGAAGGCATGATGTGGCTCATCTGTGCCCAGAGCCTCCCTGCAATGCAGAATTGCGTTTCTGTTAGTGGATTAAAGTGGATTCCATTGCACCTGAGCTGGCAATGGGTACAATTGCATGAATGAAACAGTTGGAAGAAAGAAATGGATTTTGTGTTGGTGTCACTATAGAGGCATCTAATGTCATCGCACGTTGGATGATCAGATTCAGCTCACACATTGGAACATCTCTAACCAGATAAGGAAGGAGGTTCTGCATCATCAAGCAGCCTTTACTGAGATTGGCTTGGCTCCAAGAGGAACTTTTTGGTCCAGTCTGCAGACTCACAGAATAGTTTGGGTTGGGAGGAACCTCAAAGATCATCTTGTTCCACCCCCTCCATGATCAGGGACACCTTCCCCTGTCCCAGGTTGCTCCAAGCCTCCATTCACTCTGTCTTGAACACTTCCAGGCATGGGGCAGCCACAGCCTTGCTGGGTGACCTGTGTCAGGGCCTCACCACCCTCACAGTAAGGAATTTCTTCCTCATTTCTAATCTAACCCTGCCCTCTGTCAGTGGAAACCATCCCCCCTTGTCCTGTCACTCCATGCTCTTGTCAAAAGTCCCTCTCCAGCTCTCATGTTGCACCATTATGTTGGTATAAAGTTTACTTTAGGGAAATACAAATCCAGGCAGTCATGTTTACTCTTGATTTTTTTATTTCTTTTTAATTTGTCTTTAGCTGGTGTCAGTATTTTTCGTTAGATAAAGCTCCTGTGAGCTGCAGGCTTGCACAGCTCCTCTTTTGAGGGAAGGCAATAGGGAATATCTGATCTCTGAAGAAGTGGTGTCACCTTCAAATGAAGGCCAGTATGTCCCATGGATGTTGGGTAGGAGTGTGCATTGCCCCAGATTGTGTAGACAAGAGTTGTAAGAGTTCCCTGACCCCACCCGTGGGTGCTTGGGCTGGAGCTGTGGGGCCACCTGGGGCACTGGGCACGATGCAGGTGTCTGGTGGCTGCTTAGTCAGGGTTTGTCTGCATTTCTGGGGAAAAAAGAAGCTCCAGATGCACTGTAGTTTGGCATGACCATCTGCTGACCAGCAAGCCAGTAGTTATTAAGCATTTCATATTTATCACCTCTTTTCCTTTGTGAGATTTTTATGTAGGTTTATGTGATTGCAAAGGAGCAGCATGGTTGTAATCTCAGCTCTGGATAACAGATGCTGAATACTCCCAGATTACAGATTAGATTTATTTTTTTAAGGCCAGAAAGAATTATTAGGATTGTTAAATCTGTGTTTGATACCTCCCAGTGCAGGATTTCTTCCAGAAGCCAGATTAAAACCTCTAATTTTGGAGAGGTATCTAATCTCCTCTGTAAGACTCCAAGCAGTGGCAAGTCATCCATCACTAACTGAAAAAGTCAAGCAGTGATGGGCTGGTAAGGACTTCAGATTTGGGTTTGGAGCAGCACCCAGGCTTCACATTCTTGCTCAGAGCTTATCTGGCAAACCCAGACCTCTGGAGCCTGTGGATTCAGTGTGGGAGCTGAAGTGAACAGCTTCCCTCCTTGCATGGCAGCACAGAAGCTGCTTTGTCCTTTTCTCTGTCTATTTGAGTACAAAATACAGCAATACACCTGAATTTTTGGGAAGAATTGAGTGCAGGTGTTGATGTTTTACACCACATATCAAAGCTCTGTTTGATCCATTGCTCCGTGTGCATCCCAAATAATGCTGAAAACATGACCAGGAACAAAATGTGCCTGGAAGCATCTCTTTGTCCTTTCTTTTGGATTTAATCTATACCAGAAGCATTGTAGGTTTAAATTTTCTCACTTTTCCATTAATCCATTTGTTACTCTTGAGGAGCTGTGATGAAGAAGCAGCTTGTACTGAAGTGAGTGAGTGTACAAGTGTCCCAGCTCGTGTCAGCAGCTGCTTTTGAACTTCCTGAGTGAGAAGTGAGAAGCTGCAGTGACAGAACAACCTGTCACCACCACAGAAAGTCACGGTGCCTATGGGGGCTAGTTTGGTGAGGGAGGGAAAGAGATCTAAAATGAGAAGAGAGCATAAATTCAACAAGCTTGACTTAATGTTTTTTCATTGAAAGTTCAATTTACCCATGGAGAAATAGAGCAGTTCAAAGGGGAAAGGCTGCATTGTTCATTGACAGATAAATTGCATCTGTGCTGCCTGCTATTTTTAAAATATTAGGTATTTTGTAGGGATTTGAAAGATACCTGATTGCAAATGGTGAATTTGAGCCTGAAGTGGGATATGAGTGGCTGTCGCTTGAGGACAAGGAGGGCTTGGATGGTCTGGAGCTGTATTTGAGAGGTGGGAATATTGACAGAAGTTATGTAGACAGTGCAGTGATGGAAGTTGCAATGTCTACTGACAAGGCTGGGCAAGATTAGAAAAATCAGGTGCTGGTAAAATACAGTGATTATGGAGACATTTACTGTTAATGAGGTGTTTTCTAACTGGTGAAAAGCTGTAGAAGGAGGTTTAGTGACACAGGAATCCTGCTCTGCTCTTTGCACAAAGAACTTTTCTTCATAGGAATTTCTGTCATTAGGAGCTGACTTTGGGTTGAGTTTCCCTTTTGTATAAAGTTCTCTGAACCTTTTGTAAGTGACTGCCAATGATTTCTTCTTTTTGGGGGGGCTTTACTTTTGTTTCAAATAAATCTTTGCCGCAGTGGCCTTTAGAGCCTTTTCTCAGTCTTGCTGGCTGACAGCAGACCCGTGTCTCATTCTCTTGTTTAGGTTTCTGCTTACTTTGTTCCAGGCATTGGCATGCTGGCAGGGAAAATGCTCAAATTTTCAAAAACGTTAAAATCCTGACTCTAGTATTGTGGCAAAGAAACATTCAAGTCACGAGTGGCTGCTTCATTGCCTTGCCATGCTGGGAATAAAGGAGTGCTGGCTCCAGAAGGGATGTGCTGAGCTGCAGGTCAGTGCTGGGCTCACAGGGTGCAGTGCTGGTGTGAGCCTGGACAGGTCACTGTGAGAGCCCCGAGCTGGTGCCCTGCCTGAGCCTCACAGATGGCAGGGCCAGGCTGGGGATGGACTTGCTGCCGTGTTTGCTCTCAGACACAGTTGGGAAAGGTTGTGCTGGCTGCCCACTGACATTCCTGGAGCAGGAGTGCCAGCTGGCCCCACAGCTCTGTTCTCTCCATCACTGCTCAGCTCTGGTCTGACAGGGAGCTTTGGGAGAAACAGGGGGTGTGCGGTGCAGTCCTGGTGATCTGAGCTTGGGCACAGCCTGGGCTTGGGGTTACACAGGGAGGGAAGATGTGCTGTTCTCAAAACACAGCAAGTAGGATTCTGCACAGCAGAGGGCTTTCTTAAAGAGTCAACGTGGATGGCATGGTCGTGTCACTGGAGTGAGAGCCAACTCAGTAAAACTTGGAGAAGCTACACACCAGGAGAAGATCTCACTCAGTGTTATCAGCTCTGGTGGACTCACAGTCTTGTCCTGGCTGGCCCTGATCTCTTAAGGGACTAATCACAAAATCAATTGCACAGTGAAAACAAGCAGTTAACTTGGAAAGGATGAGACAAGAGTCTCAAAGTCCCACAGGGTGTCAGAACTGGAAGTGCCTCCTTTTGTGTCAGCAGCACCAGCCAGGCACTGTTTCTTGGCCTGTTGCTGTTTTTTAAGCTGACTACAACCTAAGCCGTGGCTGGCTGGCAGCCTGGGGCTTGCATGACATCCCAGAATTCTTTCTAGTAATTCAAATAATTAACATTTTATTGCAAAATAAACAAACAAAACCCTAAACCATAATGGCAGGAGTTTTAAGGATTTTCTCTTTTTTACTTTTTTTTTTTTCTAAAGCTTAAATGCTTTAGAAACTTAGATTGGAGCTTTACCTTTGTTTTGCATACTGAATATCACATATTGGCATTTTCTTCTGAAACTGTGCAACTCCAGTCTGTGGTGAGGATGAGTTGTAAGCTTTAAATGAAAGAAATGTCTTGTCTAGGATAACTCAATGACCAGGAAGTTTATACGGTGTCTAATGCATCTGTGTCTGCAGTGGGTTGGGAGTTGTCAGGGGTCTCTCTGCTGCTGGAAGGGGTTCCATGTCCCAAGGATGGCACTGTCCATGCATGTGGCACCATGCTGTTGTTCCCTGGGGCTCTTGGCTGTCCTTCTCCATCACAGTGCCTTTCCATGTCACAGCTCTGTTCCCTAGTGCTGGAGGGAGCCAGCCCTCTGCTCCCAGCCCTCTCTGCCTCCAGGGTGCAGCCCTGTGGTCACCAGCCCTTTGTCCCTTGGGCTCAGCCCTGCTTTGAAGGCTCACCAGCATGGGACAAGCCAGCATTCCATGTGGGGAATTTGGGCAGGTCGGGTGCTGCAGGGCACAGAAACAGCAACAAGCAATTCTTGTCCTAGTTTTTATCTCCATGCCAAAGATGGGAAAATTATGTTTCCTTTTGCCTTCAAGTAAAGATTCCTGTCTCTTCTTCAGCTAGGGTGAGCTTGGTGGTTGTGTGGCATTTCCTGTCCTTGCCTGTGTTTTGGGTTAAGGGATGGAAACTGTTATGATTTTGATGTGACCTAGAGAAAAATGGTCTGATATGTGCTGGGTATGTTGGTGTTCTGCTGCAAAGGAAGCTCTTTGTAGCCCTTTGTGTTGACTGCTCAGCTTCATCTGGGGGAGGCTGGTGGTTTAGAGCACATATATGAAACTGGATGTTCAGGCTCCATCTCTCAGATGGAATTGTCAAACTTAACCTTCTTGCCCAGGCAGCTCTGTTCCATAATTCAGTTACAGCTCTGGATGAAGTGATGTTCTGATCATGTCTTGCATTTCATGGTGCTACAGTGCTAAGGAAACGTGCTTTATATGCCTTTTCCTGGAAATAATGTTTAAAGGAATATAAAATAAAATTAATTCTTCTACTGAATAGAAGGCAAGGAAATGATGGGAATGGGTGGAATATTCCTAGTGCCTCCTATTTAACTGGAGAACATTGATCAGGGCTATCTTTTCTGCTGTGCTGTGACACTTCCCTCCTTTTCCCTGGTATTCCCATATGCTCCCAAACCACACCTCTTTGCACCAGTGCCTGGAGAGTGACAGTCATGGCTGTGACTGATTTCCCAAGCTCAGTCTGGGCTTCTCACAGCAGTAATTGGTGAGTGAGCTCTCCCTGTTCTTATCTCAACCCAGAGCCTTTGGCTGTATCCTGTCCAGCTGAGGAGGGGAGTAACAGAACAGCTTTGGGCACTCAGAGACCAGCCAGCATCAACCCACCACACAGAGATGTGATGCACAAGGGTTAAAGGACAGAATTCATATTTATTATGTATTAAATGAGGATTTGAATACTTGTATTTGAGTTTTAATTTGTCAAAGAAGGCCTTTGATTTTCAGCCATGGAATTGGTAATTGCAGAATCTTGAATTCCTGGGCTTTCACCATAACTCAAGTGTATCTTTGAAGTGTTTTCAAGCTGTTCAGCCCCTGTTGCATTCAGGTCTTCCTTTCCCCAGCCTTGGCCATGAGGATGGGAATCTTCTCTGGTGGAAAGCAAGCTTTTTATGCAACACCCTACTTCCAGGAACTGTTGTCTGCAGGGAAAATGCCTGTTCTAGAATAAGATTTTGAAAAGCAACAGCGATTGCTAACGTTGATAAAACTCAAACAGTGTTAGTGTTTGACTGGGACTGCACAGCTTCTTGTCAGTGGTGACGCCTCTGAGATGGTCCCCTGGTGCTGCCAGTGCTGAGCAGGCAAGACATCAGTGGTGGTGGTGTGAGACAAGCACAAGGGATGACTTTCCCCAAGCTTTGTGCTCATGGAAAAAACCCATAAAACCCCTTTACAGCTTGCTTTGACAGTGTTTAAAGAACTGGGGCCGGGGTGCTTTGTAGCACTGCAAATACCAGAGATAATGGGGACGTGTGTTTGCCTTTTACTGTTATGTGCTCGTGCCTTTCCAGGACAGCAGGATCCCTGGGAAGCTGCCTCCTGTGCTTAGGGGCTCTCCCTTGCAGGGTGCATGGCAGCTGGGAAGGGAGGGTCTTTGCATGGTCTCCTAATGAGCAGGAGAGGGGAAAAGCTGTGCACAGCCATCCCATACCCCTTGTGATGGGGAGTGGGACAAGGGTTTTACACATTGCTGCATGTCCTTTGTTAGTGCGTGGCTGACGCTGCCCCTGGGAGTTCTGCTGTTTCCCTGTTCAGTTTTGTGTAAGAATTGACAGACACCAGCTCAAAGACCCTCAGCATTTTTTTTTTTTTTCCCCCTCTACGAAGCTGCTTCCCAGAGAGCTTGAGCCATGTGCTGGGGGTTCCCAGGGAGCATGGGGAGGGAGGCCCAGCTTTGGGAATCTTATTTTATTTGTTTTTCTCCTGTCCTGCTGCTTTCTCAAGCCAGCTATCTCTGAAGTCAGGGCAGGAAATGAAAGGGCTGAGAGGTCAGGGGTGCCTGGGGAGTGCTAAGGACCTGCCTGCCCAAAGCCTGTGGTGGTTCTCCAGGCTTGGACACAAAAGCAGGAGGCTGCATATACTTAGAAGCATTTCTAGCTTGATTCATTAATAACCAAGCAAAAAAAAAAAAAAAAGTGCAGCCCTTCCAAAAGGGGAATATAACTTTTATGTTGAGCTGGGTGCTGTATTTGGAGTGCAGAGCTGTGTTTTGGGTAGGAGCAGTGTAGCTACTGCAAGAAATTCTATTAAAGGTATAAGGGATTACCTTTGGGGCTCTGTCCTTATTGCTGTCTCTAATTGCCCATCAGCTGTCATTAAAACTGCAAGATGCTGTTGAGAACTTGAATCTGAAACTACAAGTGTCCTCTTGTAGTTTCCTGGTGATATTCAGTGTATGAGAGGGTATTTTTAAACATTATGTGAATACTCTAGAGTTGGGCAGCAGAGTTCACAGCATCAGTAGAGAGGGCTTCTGAGCAGCTTTTCAAAGGATTCCCGATTCTTCAGGGCATGGCTGGAAATGGAAGAGGCCTTACTCAGTTTGAGCCTTGGTTTAAGCTAAGACTTATTCAGACACTGTGATGTGCTTTTGTGTGATATCCTGTCCAAGCTAAAACCAGTTAAATGAGGTGGTGGCTGAGGCAAAGGGGAAGGATGTGCAGTGCCAGGGGGCATGGCTGGGAAGAGGGGGTTGAGAAACAGCAAAGGCTGTTTTTCTATAGCACCCTGCTCCTGGCTGGCCCCATCCAAGAGCCCCTCTGCATCCTCCTGTGCTGCACACAGGATTTGCAGCCATGACTCTCAGGTGTTTGTCCCCTCTCCATGCATGCCCAACCCTTTTGGGCTGGCAAGAGAGCCTTCCCAGGTTCAACACCTCTGCCTCTTGAGCAGACTGGCTGTTATTTGGCTGTTTGACATCTGTGCATGTTCAGTTTAGGGGTGGACTGAGAAGTGAGGAGCTCCTGGCATGGCCAGGGGTGGCCCTGCTGCTGTGCTGCAGCTGGCTTGCCCCGGGAGGGAGCTGAGGCTGCCCAGTCATCCCCACCTGTCAGAGATGCAAGTTTAACAAAATGCTCTGAGGGAAAACCCCCAAGGTGTTTGGGTTTTTTCATTTTTGTTTTGTTGTTTTTTTTTGTTTGTTTAATGTATTTGCAAATAGTAATTGTTTGTTTATTTTGCACCCCTGCTCCCAAGCTGTGGTGGGTGCTGACACACTGAAGCTTGGAGAGTTTTATCTTACAGGGATGTTTCCCAAGTGCCAGTGAAGCTTTTTGTTGTTGTATACTTAGTGATCCTCTGAGAACTCCAGTGAACTACCAGAAAAAAAATTGGAAATGAATATTTCCATTTTTTCATTTCCTTGTCATGGTTAGTCATAGGGAAGAGGGCTTTTCAATTAGAATTTTGGTTCTCTTTTATGAGTAACGGAGTTTGATATCTGCTGTGCAGGTTTCTCTCCTGGATTGAATTACTTGACTTAGTTCCACATTTTTTTTTTTTTTTTGCCTGAAATATCTCTGGCTTCTTTGTTTTACAAGAAGATTTTTTTCTTTTTTTTTTCCTTCTGTTATGATTTTTGTATTGTATGTAGTGTCTTTTTTGGGCACTGCTAATGAGCAGGCATTTGTAAACCATTACCTTAAGAATTAGTAAGTACAGATAAGAACAGTTTTGGCGATTCTGTCAAGTTAGACATTTGCTTTATCTTGGTAGAAGACTTTCTAAGTCATAAGTAGATCAGCTGCCAAACTGCCATTGACTTTTTGGAGGAGTAATTTGTGTTTCTGCCTAACACAGCATCTGCTTAATGGGATGTACCTTCTTGACCTTCTGTGTTTATGTAGATGCAATTATAACTGTATGGGATTTTTATTATTTAATGATGATGTTCCAAATGAATGGTTAGTATTCACTGGTATTCCTCCAATATCCCTGAAGGTGAGCTCTCCTGTGGCCTTGTACTGAATGCTTTTTAAAGAAGATTGTGTGTAAAGTACTCTGCAGTCTTAAAGGTGTTTTTTTGTTCTGTTGGTTTCTTAACAAAAAATTCCTCATGAGGTTTACAGCTGGTTGTCAGCATTTGTAAAAGCTTATTTCTACTTGTATGTAGAAGGAAACTTATGTTCAGTTTTCAGATGCAGAGTTCTAAAATCATTTCATAGAGCAAGCATGCATTTAGGATTACCTCAGTTTGTGTTGCAATTCCATAGGAAAACAAATCTTAGTCAAAAATAACAGAGCTGGTGCCAGTGCTTCTGTTGCTCAATTCTCACATTATTTCCAACATGCACCTTCATGCTTGGGAGCAGCAGCATGTAAGCATCTGCAAAACCATGTCATCATTCCCATCCTGAGTCCCACTTGTAAATCCCTCAAGGCTTTTGAAAAATAAAGGTAAAGGCTTGGCTGGTAGGACACTCTTACTGCTTGATCATTAGGAGGTTTTATACTTCTCTCTTGGTTTGGTTGGGCTGTTGCTTCATGAATTGAGATATTTTTGGGTTGGGGTTACCTTTGGCACTGTGTTTGAGCAGTACTTCCCATAGTTTTTGTGTGTGACTGGGGCAGGGTAACACTGGAGTACTGAAAAATACAAATGCTTGTAATAAGAGAATTTGCCCGTCAGGGCTATAAGCTCTCAGCTTTCCAAGAGAGTAACAGATTTCCCTTATGGTTGCTACTGGTGTGCTCACTTCCCAAAGCTGTTGGCTTTTTTTTCTCCTCTGAAATAATTTTGTTTTGGAAAAACCACCAAAGGAGACCAGCACTTCTCTTCTCCCTAGTTGTTGCTGGGTTTTGAGGATGCCTAACGCAGCCAGGGGTTGAGCTGGAGAGAAAGTCCTGGGCACAGCTGCTGTTGCTGTGCTGTGATGCCACAGCAGACCTTGCAGAACCCCCTGCTCCTGAGGACACTCATAGCTGAGGAGTGAGCTGTCCTTCCTCAAGGGTCGGAGAGGAAACAATTTGTCTTCCCTGCGTCCAATGATACTTCCTTTTCATTAATGGATGTCCCGATGCTGAACATCAGAATGAGTTTTTAAGAATGAAACGAGCGGTCACAACTGTTCTTTGCTTTAGAAGATATTTTAAGTGTTTGTAATATAATCCGTGGTCTTAGCAGTTTTCCAGAGTAGCAAAGAGTCAATGGAGAGGTCAATTACACATGCATGGAGAGGACGAGTTGAGAGAATAAACACAGGAGAAAAATATTGTGTGTTGCAATAAAAATAAGCAAAGTTCTTCTCATGGGCTCTTGAATTCTGTGCTGGGTTTGACGGGCAGCATGAGGTTTGCAGCTGTCATTCTTCAGTCTCTTCATGGGGACAGCTTCATAACCTGGGAGGTCTTTAAATACAAGCAACAGATCAAAAGCAAGAGGAGGAATTCAGGCTCTGGGCTGACTCTGCCCATTAGGTTATGTTACTTGTTTAAACCCACTTTTTTTTTTTTTTTTTTTTTTTTTTAAGCATGTGAAGGAACTGTGTGCTGCTAGCACCACAACAGTTTCTGCGGTTTGCAGATGTAAATGCAGTGCTAACAACACTAACTAAAAGGCTCTGGCTGTGATTTATAGCTGGTACATATGGCAGTGAAACAATATCCCCCCGTGAGCACGCTGGTATGAGCGGGATGTGTGATGAGCCTGCCCGAGGAACAGGTGGTCACGTATTATTTGGGGGCTCCAAATCTCTGTACTCTGTTTTGTGTAGGGTGAAGCTTAATGTTCAGCTGCTGGCTGCCTTTGATGGCCCTGCTGGTTTGCACAGGAGAAGTGGCTGGTGCTGTGAAGGCACAAGGATTCTGCTCTTGCAGCTGTACTGGCTGTGTTCCTCTCCATAGTACAAACCAATTTTATCTCAGGCAGCTTGTCAGTAGTAACTATTTTCCCCTGCAGACAAGACAGAGGAATCACTGGCTGCTCTAATAGTAATCCTTAGTTTATGTACAGTCCTCTTTTCTAAAAGGGTTAGTGGATTTTATTACCAAGTTGCAGCAGAAACTTTTTGACTAGTATCATCAAACACCAAAATGTTTCTATTCTGCAGAGAACTTCAAAGAGGGAGAAGCACAACTAAGCTAGCAAGAAGATAAAAAAAAAAACTTGCCAACTATCCAGGATGCTGTAAAGCCTTTATTGATTCTGTTTGGGAAGATCTTCATAATTCTACCAGACCTGGACTCAAAGTAATAAAAACTTTGAAGGAATCTGTCCAATCATCTGTTCTCTCTATCCTTGAATTTCATAAGCAGTGTAAACATGGAGTTTTACCAGGATCCTGTCCCAGGAGGAGGCTCTTACTTACACAAATAAGAGCAAGAATTATGAGTGCTTTTCCCATTTTCATTTTTTTCCCCTTTGCATGTTGTTTACTGTTTGGATTTTGTGGACTCATATTTTCGTGATTATTATCCAAAAGGAAACCACAGTAACTAGGGAGCTTTTGCTATATACAACATCCTGTCATGTCACCATAAAAGAGAAAATGATTATGATTTGCCTTGGGGTCAAGTAATTGTAAACCTCCATCCTACAGTCCTTTCCTTTGAGCTGTGCTCTTCATGGCAGCACTGCAGTAGCACCCTTGGAGTGGGGAAGCTCTCAGTCTTCTCTCCATGATGAATATCACCAGGACATCAGGGTAGTGTTAATTATTTCAAGATCTGGGAGTCTGGAAAATTGTTTTGTGGGGATTTTGGGGGCATGTTTAGTTTTGGGGTTTTTTTAAAGAAAACAAAGTAGAAACATTTTGAGATGCGTTTATTTACTCAAGACTCTGTTTCCTATTGAGAACATGATCCAACTGCATGGTTTTAAGTCTTCTGCAGATATTCCTGTGCTAGGTTTTGGTGCAGGAATGTTGTTGCTCTGAAGTGCACTTTGGTGTCAACACTGAGGAATGAGGTGGTCTTGCACAGCAAGTGAGCTGCTTTTAGACCTTTTGATGATAAACTGAAAAATGGAGGTTAGAAAATTCTCTATGGCATAAACCACTGTAATCCTGCACTGTGAAGGGGAGAAGTGGTGTGGTGTGAGTGAAAGATGAGTTTGCTTTTCTTGGAAATAAGAAAGGGAAAGAGGCTCAGACTTCTTGGAGAATGAATTGGTTGGATGTAATCCAGTTGTGGACTTGGAAGAAAGTGAGATGTGCTGAATTTGCTGAACTTCTCATGATGCTGTGCATCCAGGAGTTAAGTTCTCTGTAGACAACTTTTAACATCCCAAATAATACTCTCATGTGGTTTTTGTAAAATGTATCTCTGAAATGCATGGGTCTGGTCAGTCTTGGCCCTTCCTCTGTCTCTTCCTAACCAGCCTTCCTCCAACTCCTTAAGATACAGCTGTCAAAGTAGCTTGAAAGGTGTGGCGGGATGCTTGATTAAGCGGTTTCTATAAAACCAGGACAAGCCTGCAGGACACATCTGTTCAGAGCTTTCCAGGGAGCTTTTCTTGAAGTTAAAGCTGAACATGTGTTGTGAAGAGCTTGGGAGTGGCTGGGTTGGGGTTTTGCTCCACTATGTGGGGCTTTTGGGGGTTGTTTTCTAATGACAAGATACATGTGGTGTGTTCATGCTGTAATTACCCAACAGCTGCTGGGTGCCAGGTGATAAAATGACAGACAAAATGTGGTGCAGATAAATGAAATAGTCTTGTGTGTGGGAGATGGGTGAGAAATAATTTGGAACAACGAGAGACATCTCAGGCTCACCTACATCTTGAGACAGTATGTGTCTCCTCCTTTCTCCAGAAGGAGAGAGAGGACCATTGAAGTGTACAGAGGAGAGTGAAAAGGGTGATGAAACTTGTGGGAGAGCAAAGAACCATTGAATAGAAAGTTCTTGTGTGTGTTCAAGTGCCTGCCCGAGAGCAGGAAGGGTCCCCTTGGCTATTTTGGTTGGCATGGTTTGGGTTTTTAGCCGGGAAAGAGTGCAAATGAAATTCCCCCTAACAGTTCCTGGAGTTGTTTCCTGCCCCCAGGAGTTGGTGCAAGTGCCCAAGAGATGATCTCAACCTGGGACAAGCATTGTCCCCAGTCCCCACTGTTGGACATGGGTTAATAATAACAAGGAGAGTCATCCCCCACATGTTCATGTTTCAACTTCTTGCTAATGCTGTCATGTGCATCAGCAGAACTGCCAACAGCAGGGCCATGTAGCACCCTCTTCTCCCAGCCCTGCACTCCCCCATGCAGCACAGAATCCTGCTCACAGCCATGGCATGTGACATTAACCACTGTGGAGAAAGCTGCATTTGTGGGTTTGGCAGACCCTCTGTTGTGATGGCATGTGAGCATTTGCCCAGGCAATTCACTGCACAGCTGGGCAACAGCTTCAAGCAGCTCCTTGCTCCCACCAGGAGTCCATGCAGGTAGGCAGCACTCAAATAGTAGCTGTCCCTTAGTAAAAACCTCCTGTCAGAAAATTTTGAGTTGATTGTTTTGGGCATTAACTGAATTTTATTTTCACTAAAATAATCCACCAGTGATTTCTGATTAGAGTTAAGCTTGTTTTTTGTTCTCTTCTGAAGTAAGTTTTATAAGCTGAGTTTTGTTGTAAGCTGTTTTTTGTGTGGCTGTGCTGCCCAAACCAACTAAATATTATAATTTTCTAGCTGATTTCACTGGAACTCTGATGGGATCTAAAATTACATGAGGGCTTTTTTGGCTGGGTGATTTTATTTTAAATCTTGGTTTTCTCCTATAGAATAAAAAGATACCATCTCAAGTCCAGTCAGCTGCAGGTGTGATTTCCTGGCCTTAATTCAAAATCATGTAGCAGCACAAGTGGTTCTCTTATGTTGACCCAGCATCTGGTCTTGCTTGTCTGTTTGTAAGGGGAAATATTTTCATATCAAAATAAAGGAAGAATTTCCAAATGTTAGAACCACTGATGTCGGATACCTGGACTCATAAAACACTTAAGGCTTCTTGGCCCCTAAAGTCTTGTTTGCATCTTGGGTTTGAAGAACCCCTGGTTTGTAAGTTGTCTATGTCAATGATTGGCTCAGAATAATTTGCAATGTGTGTTTTACTTGTGCTGTTCAGTGATAACAAAATGCCTTTGGCCCTTGTATGTGCTGCGTTCATCTTTCTAGTTAATATTGCCCAATTAAATGGGCCAGAGATGGGCAGACACTGAGCTGAATTCATCTGCCTTAAGTGTCCCTCTTCCCTGGGTCTGAGTGCACAAGACAGGGCTGGTTAGAATTCCCTGGGGGGAAGCAGCTCTGCTGGGGACAGAGGGACCTCTCTGGAGGCTGTCATCAGCCTTTCCTTTGGACTGTGACAGGGCTGGGATGCACTCTGATGGGAAACCCTCCTTCAAAGGCAAGTTGAGGCAAGTGAGAGGAATCCCACTCTCAAATCCTTATCAAACATACTGGAACAGTTTTGCTGTGCTTTGAGGCTTTCTCTCATAATGCGGTGCCAAAAATAGTGAACTCTCTTCAATTTACTCAAGAATTTAGTTTTTATAACTCTTTTCAGACAGAAACATGTGAACACATTTCATAATTTCCTCTACAGTTGTATGCATCCATCTATGCAAATAAACAGGCTGCTGGAATTATTTAATGTTGGAGTGCTTTGAAAATGTAATGTGCTGTGTAAATGCAAAGTATCAACGATAGAGTCCTACGATTAATAAGGCCTTTTATTAAATAAATGCTGGTTCTTGCCAAAATTCCAGAGAGACTTGTGGTAGAGCATGTGTACTTAACAGGTCAGAATGTGAAAGTAATAACACACATTCTCAAATAGAAAACACATGTATTTGTTTTTAAACTCAGATATATTATTTTAAATTCTTAATACCCTCACCCTTCTTTGATTAAAGGGCCGTAGACTAAGTGGGGTTTTGTAAGAGATTTTCTAACAGATGTTCACTGCTGAGAACATTTCAAACGGAAGACAGAACACATGAAAATCTGTAGGGGAAAATATAATATAAAATTGATCTTTAAACTTGGAAGTCTGTGGGAAACAACAAGCACAGCTTTCCTTCTCTTAGCAGTTGGTACTTTACACCGACTGGACAGTTGCAGAAATCCATGTACAGCAGTAGCAAGATAAAAAAATGGGAAAATTAGTCTGTGTTAAATAATACTCTACTCATACAAAGAAAATAGGCTATTTGTGTTAATCCTCATGAATGCCACTTAAGTGATGAGCAGGTATATAAAATTATACTGAGGCTTAGGTCTCTCTCCTATCTCAGCTGCGTCATCTTAAGTGGAAACATGGCTCAGATTGATGGAACTTGTGTTATCAAGTGCTTCTTTATTAGTGTTAGGCTCAATTCTTGTTTCTGTTCAATTTATCAGCTCTTACTACAAACAGATTAGAAGTAGTAGAAGCTTTATCTGACCTGAAAGCCTCGAGATTCAGCCATGAATTATATTGTTTTGTTACACAGACCGCTGGGAAAAATTGAACTAATCAAGGAAATAAATTGCATGAACGCTTAGAAGTTTGGGCTTTTGAAGGGAGATTACCTTTGCTATTCAGGGAGATGTGTTGTGGTAAATTACTGTTGTGCTTTGGGGGGGAGGGAGGTGGGGATGTGGGCTGGCTTCAGATCCAGGGCTGCAGTGTCCTGAGGTATTTGTTAAAGATTCCAAGCATGATGTGAAGGTGCCCAACAGCCTCCCTTGCTGCCTTTTTCAAAGTGGGTGTTGTGACAATTGCAAAGGAATAGATAACGTTGGTAAGCAAACAGAAAAACAGCACTAAAAAAATAAAAGCCCCAGACAACAACAAAAAAAAACTAAAACAACAACTAAACATGAATCAAACTAAATGAAAAACCCCTAAAACTAGAGAATATGTCGACTTCAGTGTTCCAGGCTGCCTTCTCTCCCTTTATACTAGGAAAAAACCCCTAAAAACAACCCCAAAACCCACAAAAATAGCAACAAAAAACCCACTGAAATGAGGCAATGAGGAGAGAAAGATGGAAAACCGGAAAAGTACTTGGAGAACTTGCTCTGTTTTCTGGTTCAGGGCTGTGGGATTCCAGTTTGCTCCTTCTGAGGGAGGCAGGGTGACCAGAAGGGCTGGGGCTGGCACAGCTGGATCTGCATGTCCCCAGGGCCCTGCTGTGATTGCAGAGCAGGCTGGAGCAGCATATTGATTTGGAGATCTACTGCAGATGAGTGTTTAGGGGACAAATGTACACCACCATTGATGGGATATGCCAGATAATAAGTTCTGCCCATCTTGAACTCTTTTCTGCATTGCTGTGTGAGCATGAACAGAGCAGCTGGCAGTGTGCATTGATCTTTAACTGTGATAGAGCACAAGGACCTTGGTATTTTGTGGCAACTCAACTTATCTCTTTTTTTCAAGTTCAGTTTGCGTATTAAACTGCTGAGCAGCTGCTAAAAATAGTTCACCCAGGCTATGGACATTGTCTTTGTACAATGTATCTCTTAGTTAGTTTCTACTTCTCGCTACTTTTGTTCCTCCTCTTCTTTATCATATGGATTATGTTTATCCATGATTTAAATAGCAAACCAAGGAGATTAGAAGAGTTTGATCTCTGCCAACCTCCAATACTTTCTGAGTTCTCTTTAGACTTTAGATTTTACTTTATAGCCTAGTGCAAATAAAAAACTGTGTTCGAAATCTGACAACTTTGGCATATCTTCTTTAAAGAAAAATTTGCTCTGCTTAACTTATAGCTGAATCACAGCACCATCTCTTGTCTCTTTATTATGCTATTTTCCTTTCCCTTTTTTTGTTGCTATTAAATATTGATAGGCAGTATGTTTGGGGAAAGCTTTTTTCCTGAGTTTTTGCATCAGCAGTGCTGGCACGCTGTGGTGCAGGTTTGGAACCAGTCCCTCTGCCCATTTTGATATGGGGAGAGTCTGGCTTTGGTCTCCATACAGAAATCTGTTAAAAGCAGGAGGATCATCTTTCATCTCATTTACTGAGAGAAGCATGTTTCACTACAAACCAAGTCTGGAAATAGGAAAATATACTTGGTGGGGAAGGAAAATTATCAGGTTTGGGATAGCAAGGGCTTTCTGCTTGGGAGGCAGTGGCCCTGCTGCTCACTTGCTGCTGAAAAATGGTGACATCTATCAATCCATCAAAGGGCAGAGCAGGAAGGTAAACAACAGCCCTAAACAGGGACATCTGGCTCCCATAAATTAATTGGCCGTTTACACAGTGAGGGCTGTTTGCATGTAAAAGAAGGCCTTCCTGCTAACACGGTCATACGCTTTTGATTCTCCTGGTTCATCCATGAATTAGGATGGCTTATTTTAGTCAGCTGGGTTTAATTTATTTTACTTTGTCACTCTTGAAATGAAGAGGAACTGGGCAGTCATGAATCATCTGACACTGACACTTTGTCTTTTGATCGTCTGGGATCTTGCTTATATTTTTCTCTTATAATAAGAAACCCAAGAAAAGGGGATGATGAGTCTGTCTGCACGAACGTGAGTTCAGACTCCTCTTCCCCTGAGAAATCTTTTTTTTCCCCTCCTCTGCCACTGCTGTTGAGTGTAATTAATTGTGTCATGGGCTGAAGAGGTTTCCTCCTTGCTAAGAATGTTCTGAACAGTCCCCATGTGTGAGAGCAGCCCAGGTTGCCTGGATTGATGCTGGCAATGCCTCGTGAGTTACTAACTGGGCATGACAAGCTCTGAGGCCTGGACTTACTCTGGGGCAATCAAGAAGTTTTAGCTGACTGGACTCTTGAACAACATGAGGATGGGTGGAGGGGCATGGAGATGCTGCTGTTGGGATGGACAGGGCTTTGGAATGCATCCAGCGGAAAGACTGAAGCAAACTCAATCCAGTGTAGGGAATGGATTTATGTTCCTGGGCCTGCAGCCAGGACATGCTGAATGCATCCCAGAAGTGTTGTACTACTTATTTAACATGCCTTTTCCACGGTTAAGAGAAGTTTGCCCTTCAGGGTTGCTCTTCTTGATTCATCCATTAAGTAATGTTGCAGTGAGGGGGGGAAAAAAAGAAGTTCCTAATGTGTTGTTTTAGCTTGAATGAAGTAACCCTTGCTGCCACATGTGGCACTGAGGATTGTCATCCAAATTTTTGAGTCTGTTAAATAGCTGAGGCTTCCTCTCTTCTTCACCCTGAGGTCAAGAACACATGGTCTGGCTTTTCCAGGGGAGTTGTTGAACTGAAATGTTGGGGTTTTGGTTTGGGTTGGTTGTTGGGTTTTTTTCAGGCATCTGTCAGCAGTGCTGTGGGGTGGGTGGCTGACCCTTTCTGAAGTTTTCAAGCAGTAGATAATTGATTTTAATCACTCTTGGCATAATTGCTGGAGTGTGTTATCTAGAGAAAAAGCCCAGAAAGGTATTATAAAGGGGGAAAAAGGCCATTTCAAATTCTGTTTTCATGTTTATACAAAATAGACCCTGAAGGGGAAGAATTGCTGCTGGCATATGAAATAAGATGGTCTAGAACTGAGAGGCATGAGGGGGACGTGTTTTGCTGCTGCTTTTTCCTTTTGACACTATGTAAAGATGTATTTTTTTTTCTTTTCTTTGTCAATCTCTGCCCCAAGGTACTAGGATTTTAAATGCTCAGCTAAGTTGTTCTTTGGCTGGGTGGATGGACCCTTTGCAAACCTGTGAGTCTGGTAGATGTTGGTTTCAGGATTGGGACCATCTAGAGTGCAATGAAAAGAAATCTGCCATTGCATCCAACCAGTGTCTCCAGCTTTTCTTGAAAAAGCAGTATGGGAATTTTTTTTTTGAGCCAGTCTGTAAGCCACTTGAGAGAATACTAAATAAATATGTACAGTTGGATCAGGCAGGCTTTGTACTAGAGAGGGAATTTATTAGAAAGTATTCAGAGAATAATAAACATCACTGGGAATTCCTGGGTTCCTGCCCATGGATTTATGAGTTTATGCTTTAGCTGGGTAAATCCCTGCTCCTTAGTTTTCCCATTAGGATGCAGTGTCATCCCCAGCCCTCTTTCCAAGCTCATATCATGGAGCTAAAAAATGACATAACCATTGCTCCTGTTATCCTCTCACTTCATGGGCTTGTCTGCTCCAAGTGGTGTTGATTGAGAAGTGGCTCTTACCATCAGGGTGGAGATTTAGGGAGATCCCTGCAAGGGTTGGCATCTGTGAGGAGTTGTTCCCTATGCAGTAACTATTTTGCTTTCTGTCTGGATTTGTTTCCCTGAGCTGTGGGTTCCTGTGGTTGCTTTTAGGCATATTCAGCTCTGAGAACAGAGCAGGCATATTTTCAATGCAGGCATGGAAAAAGGAATGAGTCCAAAAGCACTGGCACTGTTTGAATGCCATCAGAGAAACCAAAACCTGTTCTTCAGCTTTGTGAATTACCCTGGTTTTTAAATGCTGGTACTAGCACCTTAGTTTTAAAAGTTGCTGCTTTTTTAATATCACTAATTGAGGTCTGAAGCACTGACCCTGGCTGCCTCACAGGAGCATCTCCTCTCCACTGAGCATTTCCTGTAGGAAAGAAAACCCACTAACCTTTTGTACCAAATACAAGCCTCTTTTGGGGGATGTTTTCTGAGGAAAAATGTTCTTTCTTCAACTGTCGAATATAGCTGAAGAGGTTGTTTGTGGCTTCCTGAGCAGTGACAGTTTGAGGTATGGGGATGTGCCAGCCTTGGGAGAGCAAGAGGTGTCAAAGAGCACTTTATTAAGTGAGGCTAGGAGGGAGCTTAAAAAAAAAGCCATGATGGGAGGCCTGGGTTTGTTTTGTTGTTTTTAAGTCAAGATGAAGTTAAGAGGAAATGGGAACTCTTCTCCCTACTTTCCACTAAGCAGAGTCGTTTGTCAGTGTCTGAGCCCACCAGACTTCACACTGTGCTTGTGACTTCTCCAGCCAGTGGTGATGAAAAGCCAAGGGCGAGTTCTCTGATCTTCTCATCTGGCTCAGGTAAAGCTTTCTGTGGTGTGAAGTCACCAGGGTCCAACCCAGAAACACCTGATAGGACTCCAGGCATGAGATCTCCAGGATCTGGGAGATGCTTCATCTAGCATGGCCTGTCTGCTTCTCCCCTTCCTCCCTCTCCAGCTCCAGGAAGAAACTGCCCTAGAAACTGAGCATTTCTGAGGTTATTTGTTTTGCTGAAGCCTCTTGGTGCAGGCCACTGTGATGGTAAATGGAGCAGCGTGTGATTCAGGCAGGGGTGTTGAAGGAGGCTTTCCTCTTGTTTTCTTCTCAAGGGGTCCAGGTTGAACGCACTTATCTCCTTTCCTGTGGATTATCAGGAGCTTGTTTGTGTGCTCCCAAGCCCTGTCTCTTGGGCTTCATTTTCTTTCCCTAAAATCCAGCAGGCTTTTGAAAGCTGTGAGCATTGATGACAAAGCACAGGAGCTGTATTTGGGTTTTGATGGGAAAGATACAAGCATCAGGATTTTTTTTATATGTGGGTTACTTCTGAAGCTCAGAGCAGTGAAGAGTTTTCATTTATGCTTTCAGAAGTTACTTCCAAAAGGAACAGTGTAGGTCTTTGTGTGTCTATGTATCAATTCCCTTAGTGTGTTTCTACTCATATTTCATCAATAAAAGAAACATATTCTAATAATATTTTTCTAGTGACATTAAATAATGCATTCTCTTCTGAACAAGTTGAAATCTATCCATAATTTTTAAGTAGGCTCTTTGTTGCTCAGGGTTGGCTTGAATGTTTCCATCTCTGTCCAGCACTGTAAAATGTAACAAGCATTTTGAATAACTAGTTTGGGGCTATTTTTTAGCTCTGTGGATGCTTTTTTAGTACCTTTAATTTAAAGGATCAAATTGGTACTCCTTGTGTTTCCTAAACAGAAACATAGTTTTGATGGATGGCATGCTTCATGGGAAGAGATTAAAGTATCAAATGCTTACTTTAATGATGTAGTGAGATGAAGCTTGCAGATATTCCTTATAACTTGAGGGTTTGATGAAAGTCCCTCTAGGTTTATAGTGCATCCTCGTAGTCTCACTTCCCATTATCTTGTTTTGGTAGAGGGACTATAACTTACTAAATGAGGAGCTGGAGTTTAATTTATGATGGGGAACTCTCCTAAAATCTACTTTAATGTACAGATGGGCTGCAGCACTTTTAAGTGACTGTTGGGCAGAATGATCTATTTATTTTTGTTGCTGGTTGATAGAGAAGAATTTTTCCCCAGGGATGTAGTACTGCACAACTGACCTATTGCATTAAATAAATTCTCTGCTTTCCTTTGGAGTAAGCAAACCAGTCTATTCCCAGAGCAATTATGGATGTGTGCCCCTTCCCCTTGCTGTGATTCATACCACATTGGTACAAAGTCTGTAAATAAACAGAGCTGAATTCTTACCTAACTGTTTTACATGGGAACGGTGCAGTTGGGCTGGCTGGGGGTGATGTGATCCTTTTGAACTGTTGCAACTGTGCCTGAGAATTGCCTTGACATGTTGGCCTGGTGGAAAAGCTTTGGAGATGAGCATTGCAGGGGCTGGAGAAGTGGTCGGAGCCTTGAGGGGCTGTAAAAAAAAAAATCAAGCAATAACCATGGTGTGATGGCTTTGAGGAAGAGGCAAATACCATATCAGTCAGTGTGGAGCTGTCATCACTTGGAAGCTGAGGACAGAAATCAAACACAGCTCCATCTCCATCCTGGTGCTCAGCTATCACACCATGGTAGCACAGGAATGGGTGAAAATAGAGCAGGATTCACTCTGTAGCTCAGATGATTAAAGAAGCTCTACTGCTAATTCTCAGCCCTGTTCCAGATTTCCTTTCTAGATTTTACAAACTGCTGTTTGCAGGAAAGCCCAGTTTATCTTGATATCATCTGAGTGCTTGACATGAGCACAGATGTTGTCGACAGAAACTCCCTAAGAATTGGCACCAGCTCTGCTTTGCCTCTTTCTTGTGCCTCATTCCCCTGAGGAGCAGACCTGGGGCCAAGAGGGGGGCAGTCTGCCCTGTCTCTAGCACACCTGACACATCTGCTGGCATATTCCTTGTGGGATGGTTATCTCCAAACACACTTCTGTTCTCTGTTCTCATGGCTGGAGTCTTCCTTTGTTTTAATTCCCTTGACTTCCCACCTTCTGAGAATTATTTAAAGCAAAGGATTATGCAATAGAGACATGAACAACCTTAAGCCCTGTTCCCAACATGTTTTAATGAAGAACAGAAAATGAGAAGGAAGCAAGGCTACTGCCAAATCCCAATCTATGACATAAGTTCCAGAGAGCATCACACACTTGTACATGTAGTCTGAGTCCTCGCACTCAGGCTTAGGTTTTATGGGAAATTCCAGCTCTGCATCAGTGTTTTTAACAAATGATGTCAGAGAGCACTCTAAAATAGTCACACAATTGTCCTCCTTTTGCTTCAAGATGGTGACAAAATTACTCTTAAAGTGAAAGCTTTTTGAACTTGGATCTGAAATTGGGTATAGTTACCTGTTCAGCCTATTAAACCTTGCCTATAATCACTGGGACTATATGTGGAAAAACTCTGGAAAAAAGCTATTAGCACCTTGGTTTTGATTACAAAAACCCACCCTCTTTTCTTATAGCTTTAGGTCTTGCTTATATTATGTAATAGTTACACTTCATAACAACTTTATAATATACAAAATTGACTTGGCATGGGTACTTTGCTCATAAAAAGAACACTTCAGCCTGCAGGTGCTGGTGTTCCTGAGCCTCAGGGATGTTGGTTGTTCCAAAACATGCAATGATTTCTCACTCTGTTTTAAACTTATAAACAGAGAATCCTTTCCTAAATGTATTTTTATGTCTGTCCCGTGGAATGGAAGTGTTGTTCCTTGTTACCAAAGGGAGACTCTCTGAAAATATTCTTGTATGCAGAAACTTGAATCTAAGTGTGAAGGGAAATCCTTCACAAAACATCATAGTTATGGAGATTACAAAACAAGCACTGTGCATTTTGATCTGATGGGTCACTGCTGTACACGAGTCTAAACCTTCAATGAAATGTAACAGCATTAATGTGGAGCTTTTGTTGTTGAAAAGCAGGCTTTGATTCCAAAATAGATATCCCATTGTCCTGGTCCATGGAGGACAGTAGAAACCCCATCAGAATCACACTGAAGTGTCCATTGCCAGGGCCTGCTGTAGTGTTTGGCTCTTATGAACAGAAAGTAGAATATTGTGTGGAATATGAAGGATAAACAGCTCTCAATCCCAGCTGTGTGCTTTTACCAGTTTTATCTATTTTCTGAATTAAAATCTGGGATTGTCAGAATTCTCTAGTTTTCTGTGACAAGGCAACACCCACACCTTTGGAGTATTGGAAGGACATGGAGTCATTTGTTGTTTTGATTATTTGTGATTTGTTGATTATTTTCAAAATTAATTATTTGCTGGTTTTGTAGTAAAGCACAACATCTTAAAAAAGCTTGTGCCCTGTCCAAGGGTAGCTGGGTTTTCTCCATTACATGTGTAGCCTTAGATTTTCTGCAGTTACTAAAAGCAGCTATTGGGCAACTGAGGAGTAAATTAAGTCCATTCCTTATGCCTATATCCTTTCATTAGTAGCAGCAGCATCTAATTAAGAACTGCAGAGCCTGAGATAGCAACCCAAACTACAGGAAGATATGCTTTGTCCTAAGCAAATTATTATTTACCAATTTAACAACACTTCTAAGAAGTGTAGGCACAAAAAGAAAATTCTTGCTGAAGGCTACAGCACTGTAACCTTGCTCAAGTTGCTACTGAAGGGCAGCAGTGGGTAACCCCAAACCTCCTGGGACATGGTCAGGCCTCCTGCCCCATGGGTTAGCCTCATGGAATCTTAGAACATCCTGAGCTGGACAGGACCCGTAAGGATCACCAAGTCCAACTCCTGGCTCACCACAGGATGACCCCAAAAATCATACTGTGTGTTTGACAGCATTGTCCACAAGCTTCTCGAACTCTGTCAAGTGATTGCTCTTTGTTTCTGACCCCTCCCAATGGCTTTCTTTTCTTCTGTCTCTGGAGTTCTGATTTTACTGACTTTCTCTTTATGTGAGTTGCTTTAAATTGGTAACTGTGCTGTGCTGAAACGTTTCTGAACTGTGCAGGAATTGATTAATCTGAGCACTGGATTGGTGCCATTGACAGAAGAGTTTGTGTGCATGTCTGTTTTCATCAGTACAGGAAAAATAGTAGTCATTAGTCATTGGGATTTTTTCAATAAAGATTTTATTTTAAGACATGTCAAATACCTCTTGGAGCCAAGGAGAGGTTTGTTCTGAGTCAACTGAAAAATAAGAACCTAAATACCAGTAGGAGTTTTTTTTAAATCAGATTTTCTGATCATATGTGATTGTAGCATGTTAAAATGGAGTTCTTTGAAACACAGGCTGTTTCTTGGATTATGGCAATTATAGAGCAGAGAAAAACTTAAGCTAGTGGAAAAATAAATTTATACTTGACAATTTACATACTGATGTCCAGAAACAATAAAATGTACTTGATGTGCAAATAAACAGATTCTCCCCTCTGATGAATTTGAGTGGCATAGCTCCAAGCACAATAGTTTTCCAATGAGGGCTTTTTCAGGAAAAAAAGCCTGGGTGTACTATTTGTTTTCCTTTTCTTCCATAGAGAATGTGCAATTTGGGGAATTACAAGGGTCTTTCTAGGAATTGTGCCAATAAATGGCCCTTGGTGGTGGTGTTGTCTTTGGCAGCTCACAGGGAATAATTCTGAATTAGGTTTGAAGGCCCTGCTTCAAAGAAGTCTAGCAGACCAAGGTCAGGGTTGAAACAACCCAGTAAGGCAGGATAGAAAGGACATTTTGTATCTGGAATGATGGCTGTTTTAGCATTTTAATCTTACTTTGTGTGGAGCTCTGCTGGCTGTGCCCAGGTACCTGTGTGAACGAGATAGTGCTTGTGTGGGCTGGTGGAAAAGGATGCAGCAGAAGTCTTTGGCACAACTACTTTTAAGGAAAAAGTCATAGTTTGAGCTGTATTGTTGAAAGATTGTTGGGGAGCACTAAATTTTTTGTGACTTGAACATCTTGGATATAATATCCCGATTTAAAGAAGAAAGGGTCTGGTTGAAGAATTAATCAACAGGAAATGTTTGGTGTAAACAGTGTTTATTTCTTCTTTGGCCATGTAACTCAGGGCACAAATGCACTCCAGAAAAGCTCCCAGCTGTCCAGCAAGAGCAGGGGAGCTGGACCAGCAGCAGCAGAACATCCCAAGGGGCCATAGTGGGTGCCTGGAGATTTAGCACCATTTTTTCCCTCTGTTTGCCCGGGGTCTAATCCTGCAATGCCAATGGGGAGCAGAGAGCAGGAAGCTGTGGAAGGGGAGGAACCCTGGAGTGGGCTTTGGGGGCTCACCTGGAAGAGCTGCTGCTGGGAAACCACACAAGTGTTGAGTTCTCAATCACTGGGGGTTTGTGGGGGTCATTTTTTTTCCCACCACTTTACATGAAAGGGAAGGAAGGAATATAACACAGGCTATAGCTTTGAATTCATGGCTGAAGAACTAAGTGACCATGTTTTCAATTCACTACCACACTCTGCTCCAGGTAGATCTGCGTTGTATTGCAAAATGTTTGTCTTGCTCATGCATATGTGACATTTTTTAATACATTGAGTGGAAACAATTTAGTCTGTCTATGTGTGTGCAGATGAGATGCTTCCTTATATTAAAAATACAAACACCTTTCCAGAAGCAAAAAACATTATTTTCCTGCTTTTTTGCTGGTTATACAGTGCAAAAGAGGGGAGAAAGGTGGAGTGCAGGAATAGGGGAGTGCTGGTCACAGCCCCAGCTCCTCGTGCTCCATCATGCAAGGAACAAGGATACTCTGCTGTCCTGGTGACCCTGCCTGCAGCTGGGGATGCCCCCTGCAGCTCCTGGGGCTGCAGAGCTGCTCGCGTGACCCCAGCCCACGTTTCATGTCTGGGCGAGTGTAAATTCTGCAGCGTGACAGCCTCTCCCATGGAATACCAGGCTGCTTGAATGCTGAAGTCATTTTGATTTACTGCATAACGAAGTCATACGTGGCTTTGAAATGCTGTGTGCGTAGTTCACCAAGAGGTCCTTCCAGGCTTTTTTTCTAATCTCACCACAAAGTGTCACGACTGTGGAATTGGCTTGTGTTTGGTCTGTGGTTTTGCAAATGGGCTCCGAGACCGGGGTTTGAAAGGCAACAACAACGAAAACCTCAGAACTTCGAAACATCTCCCCAGCTCTATTTTGGGATCCAGTGCTACAAAGGAGCCGAGAGAAGCAGGAGCCAAGGTCTGCTCTTGGTTACCCTGCTGAAGCAGGGAGTTATTTCAAGCTGTCATCCAACCAAAGCGTCTCACAGCAGCAATCCCAGCACAAGTAGTGTCTGCAGCTCTGCGTGGTGAAATGGGCTGGGAGCTGACTTGGTTATTGAAAATAGCACGTGGAAATGGCTCTTCTGAGCCTGGGCCAGGTCTTGGTTGGGTACCACTGGCGCTGTCACCCAAGGAAATGCTTCTTGTCTTGCACACTGCAGTAATTGCAGCAGCCCTTTTACCACATAGTAACCAAGGCTGTATGAGGCCAAATGTTTGTTTTCTAGACAAAAACCAGAACCTTAAGCCTGCTGCTGTGGAAAAAGGGCAAGGGTATGCATTTTGCAACACAGAGGGCTTGCTGGGGTGAGCTCTTGGTCCAGTTCTGCTCACAGATGCAACTGTTTGGTGCTGAGCTGAGGCTCAGCTGTGCCAATGGTACTGAGGTTCTTGCACTTGATTTATCCAGGAGAGGTCAGTTCAGAAGTAGCACTGGTTTTCAGCTGAATTTTACTTGGGTTTTCAAGCTGACAAAGGCTCAGGGAAGCTCACCACAATCTGCCCTGGGCCATGTGGTGAATAAATGTCTTGTTTTCATGATCACAAGCCCTTCTAGGTCTAGTAGTCTTTGCTAGAGCTATAATAACTTTGTTGAAATATACAGATGTCCTTCATGTTAACAATGTTAACAAGTCAATAATTCCTATATTATTTGGGAATTTGGAGAGAAGAATCCAGATGACTCTCAGTGTTGATGGAGTATTGCATTTATAATTTCTCAGTTTGGTCTCCTTAAAGCACACTGTGTTCATGTTTCATGTAGTATGTAAATATTGCCTCGACTATGAAATGACTATCCCTTTTCACCCAAGGGATGGATTTTTCCTTACCTGCTGTACCTAAGGCAAGTTTATCTCAGAAACACCATCCGAATGCAAAGCTGACTCTTGCATGGAGATTTGGGAGCTGTTCTGTTGGGGTTTTTTAATTGATAAAAGCTTATTGTTAGCACTGGGGTATCCTGTGTTAAGAGGCACGCTTTTTGTGGTTTTCCTTTTGGAAATGGTCCCATGCTGACTAAAAGCACAGACATGCTGCTGTGTATTTGGGCCTTTTGAGCTTATGGAGCAGGAGGCTGTGCCATGGTGCTGCAGCTCTGGGAAAAGGATCTGAAGACCCCAGATATACAAACAGAATCCTAGAATGGTATGGGTTGGAAGGGACCGTAAAGTTCATCCAGTTTCATTTGCCCCTACCATGGGCAGGAACACCTTCTGCTGGACCAGGCTGCTCCAAGCCCCATCAAACCTGACCTTGAACACTTGCAGGGGTGGGATAGGCAGAGCTTCTCTGGGTACCCTGCACTGGGGCCTCACCACCCTCATAGTGAAGAATTTCTTTCTAGTAACCAACCTAACCTGCCCTCTCTGTTTGAAACCCTTTCTTTTGCCGTATTACTCCAGGCCCCTGTGCCAAGTCCCTCTCCAGCTCTCTTGGGGTCCCTTTGGGCACTGGAAGGGGCTCTAGAGTCTCCCTGCAGCCTTTTCTTCTCCAGGCTAAACAGCCCCAGGTCTCTTAGCCCTTCCCATAGCAGAGCTGCTCCAGCCCTCCAAGCAACTTCATGACCTGCTCTGGTCTCTCTCCAACAGGTCCATGTCCTGTTTATGCTGGTGGCCCCAGCTCTGGATGCAGTGCTCCACACTCTGCTGTAGTGTGATATGGCAAGCAGAGGTGTCTGGGCTCTGTCAGGTCTTACAGGGAAAAGTTTTGCCAAGGCAAGTTATGTATCTACCTGGACTGGGACTCTCAGCTGACCAAAGGGTGCCACTGGGGATGGGGAAACACATCTCAAGTCATGTCAGGAAATGGAGTGAGCAGTAGCAGAGTTTTCCCAAGCAATGGTGTGTTGTGGCACTCTGCAGCACGTGGCAGCTCAGGGTCTGGGTGCAGAGGTGTGCCTGTCTCTGATGCAGGCTGTGGGTGCTGCTGTGCATCTCTCCCAGCTCACAGAATTCAGATCAGCCACACATGGGTGTTTAGGTAGGTTGCTCTCCAGTGGGTTTATTACTTTCACATGCTGCTTTCATTATACCTTACAGCCTTATTCTTCTTCTTTTTTTTTTTTTTTTTTTTTTTTTTGGGGGGGGGGGAGGGAAATTGTAGAGGAACAAATCCAAAACTAAAATTAGTCACTTGAGAGTCCAAGTTTGGCTTACATTTGTTTGCAGATAGGATGAATTTGAGTTGGGTGAGGTTTGCTGAAGGGAGGGGACTGCAAAGATGAGTTATGGGGCTGAGGTATTGCTGCCTCTTCTCCCTCAATATCAGCATAGTCCTTCTGTCCTTCTGCAGTGTTTATGTGGTGATGAGTTATGGCCAAGCCACCCTCAGCAGCACTCACAAGTACCTTGGTGCTGGGGCTGCTGATCTTCTCCTGGGCTCCTGCTGCTCCAGCATTGCTTCGTGCTGGAGCGACTGGTGGGACAGGCTCCAAAAAAACTAGAACCAGTCAGATGTGACCCAGCTGTCATCCCCCATTGCCTTCCTGGTGCTGGTGTGTCTTGGTGGGTGTTTCTGCTCTGCAGTGCATGGTGTGCCTGTCGTCACTGTCCTGCTGGCACGCAGGAGTCACACGCTCTCCAGCCTCCTGGGGCTGACGTGAGAATGCTGCTGGGCTTGGGTGAGACAGCCTGGTTTGGAGCATGCCAGGCTTGTTGCTGTGTGTTCTGGCTTGAGCTACAGCCTGGTCTTTGATGGTGTTCCCAGGCACCCTTTCCTGCCACCACGCCACAAATCCTTATCCAGACTCAAATCCAATGCTTTTGGTTTTGTTTATTTTTTAACCTTCTCAAAAAGTTTTTTCTGCAGTTATGAAACTGGCTTTTCCCCAGAGCATGGGTTCTACATGTCTCCTACTGCTGGGCATGTTGGCCAGACTGATTGACATCTCCCCAGCAGCAGGCTCAGGGCCAGGCACTTATTAACAGGTACTTCAATCTCTATTGAACAGTGAAAAATATAGTTGTTTCCAACGTGTTCTGGCCCCCTACCAATCACCTGGATGTAAAATGCATGGTGCCTATTGCTGTTGTTTAATTCTTCCCTCAGTCTCTGTGTGAGGATGGGCTCCATCCAGAATCCCAGTGCTGTTCTGGGAGGCACAGGGCACCCTGCTCAGGTTTCCTGCTGGGGGATATCTCTGCTTGAGAGATTGCTGGGGCTTGGTCCTGCCATGGCCTAAGCAAACCTGCATAATGATTCATCTCCTTGATCACCTTAATCTTGGCCTCAGTTCTGGTTTCTCCTTTCCAGAATCATGCACTCCCACAAAGCCCTTTGGGTGATTTTAAAAATAGTGAGACTCTGCTGTTCTCCCCATGGGAGCTTGCATAGTGATCTCATATCTTCTTGATGGGATGTTTCTCCTGGATGCCAACCTGAACTTTTATCTTTTCCATTTTCCTGGGGCTTAGGTAGCACCATGCACTGGAACATGGCTGTCCTCTTTGTGCCACTTCTTGGTCAATTTATTATCAGTCTGTTTTAGAGTTTCATTTAGCTTATCTTTTTTCTTTTTCTGCATGATGATACTATGGTTGCAGAAGAACTGAAGAGTGACCTGTTGCCACACTGGTTTCTGGTGGGAGCACAGCAAAATGAGAGAGCTTTCATTATTTGCAGCCTTGTTACACTGCAACCTTTATCTAATATATGGAAATTTTTATTCACGTGTTCCTTGTGGAGTTACTGCTTCTGATTTCCTTCTGCCTTTGAAGAGGTTTCTGGGAGTGATGGTGCTGGTCCTACCTGGCAATAACCATAGCACATGGCTGTGATGTGTTAACTTGCATCCTGTCTGTGATAAAAACTCATCCTGCTGCGCTTTTATAGTGCATCAATTCAAGCATCAGCTATGTTCATATTTTCTTCTAAACCTTGATAAATCTCCTTGTATAAAATCTAATTTGGGGTTTATAAGGAGAGATTTAAAACAGGAAAAACATCTGAGTGTAAGCTGAACAAAAGTCCTATTAATGATGTGTTATTGAATTTGACGTCAGTCAAGTGGTTGTAAAACGCTTTATAATAGAATTGCACTGAGAACAAAATTGCTCGCTACTTTTTGGCTCTGCTGATTTAGTTCTTCATTGTGAACATAACTTTATCATATTGGGTTTGTACATATTTTTATAGATTTTTTTTTTCTAAGTGCTGTAGGTTATCTCATAGGATCCCTATTGATCACTTTTAACCCTTTCAGTAATGTTCCTAATAGAAATCTCAGGAGAACAGACTTGTATTTGTTGTCTGTTGTTTCTGATGATGTTTTGTTGAGACATAGAACATATGTCCAAGAGCTGCATGAGTGCCCTTTGGGTGGAAACAGGCTCCACTCTGAGTTTATAAAAATTGATCGTGCCTGGGCAGAGAGAGGAGGGAGAAAAAGCACTACAAATCCTCTTTCCTCCCACCCCCTTTTCCTCTTTGGCATCAAATAAAACAATGTCTCATATGGCAGAGTACACTGTTCCTGATGAGTTTACTGTCTCCATACCACCCAGGACGGGTCTGGTTCTTATTCTGTGTACTTGCACACACAGTGTAGAAAAACAGACTCCTTTGCTGAAAAACAAAGATTTCATAGTTAATTGGCAATTATTCGCCTATTACCTTAGGATAGGAGCCTACAGGTTGGATGTAATTTTCATCAAACTGGATTCATGCAGCTTGGGATGGAAAAAGAGACAGTGGAATTCTTCATCCTTCAGTGAAGAGTGCAGCTGTGGACTTGAGTCGAGAGCACTTGTGTTTGGTTTCTACCCCAAGCCCAGTGTGAACAAAGCTTGACAAATTGTTGTCTCTTTGTCTCCTATCTATAAAGTGCAGAAATGCTTTGGCAGCCTCAGGTAATTACTGAAATGTGTGGTGTTAGTTCATGGCTGTGGTCTCACTCTGGCACAAAAATGGGAAGGACCTTTGGATGAAGTGTCTTCATAACAAAAAGTTGCTTCACCCTCAGCCCTGCTAGTTCTACATAGGTGGCAAAGCCAAGGCGGAGAACTCGGGCATTTTACCTCTAGCAAGTTGGAAACTGTCATTTGTTAGCGTTTCCTCCGGGCTCAGAAGCCCAACAATAACAGCTCTAGGTTGGCTTGGGTTCAGCCTGAAAGCACTGGCCAAGTTGTGACAGCACATTGCCTCCTCAAAGGCAAGGAAGATAGATGTGTGTGGAAAACGTCCCAGCTGTGGGATTGCTTGGCATAGCTCACCAGAAATCACCTAAAGTCAATTCTCTGTTTAAAAAAGAGTAATTTTTTTTCTCTTGTGCACTTCTGGATGACAGTTTTCTGACTCAGGAGACGCAAAACAGGTCTGTGATGGACTGGACAGCTTGGTAGGGCTTTTATCTATCTTTGAATCCAAGATGCTGTAACACTGAGGAGTCAAAGTGTGCTGTAAATAACTGGGATGTGGGAACAAGCAGGATCTGAGTGTTTTTCCCTCTGAAGAAAATTTGCTTCGAGCAGCTGATGTAGAAATACCATCATGTCTGTGCAAAATATTAGAGCAGTGTAATATTCGATTTCTGGGAATTTGTTGTCCAGAAACTCTATTCCAGAAAATGCTAAAATTGTTTGAAGGTGCAAGTAACCCGTCTATAGCTGAGATTTACAGCTGTACTTGTGAGAATGTGAACCACAGCAGGTATTTGTGGGATATATAGGCGTCTCTTATAGTGGGCTTTAGCATGGGGTTTATTACTAGTTCTAGATCTGCTTGGCACCCAACTGTTGGGAGAGCCTAACCATGAGACTTGCAGCATTCAGATAAAACTTTGAACCCATGATTAGTGGTTTTTCTAGCTGAAGATTGTTGTGGCATACTTTGAAAAGACAGGGGAGCCCCTCTCCATCCTGTTTTCACATTGGGAGGCTCCCCCCAGCACGCTGTGAGCTCCAAGGCTGAGAGGAGAAGCCCTTGCTCACATAATAGAGCACAAAATAACAGCTCTGTCTGCCCATGCTGCCAGGGAGAGCCGGCACTGGCACCGAGGGGAAGCACACCTCTGCAGAACCCAACAGCTCAACTACCCACATGAACCCTGAAGATGCCAATGGACTTCATCAGCCAGTGTCTTCATGAGGATTAGGCCAGGTTGTTTGATACAGCACATCCAAGAGCCATTGTGTGGTATCAGGGACGCTGATGTGCAGTGAGAGGCAGCTGCAGGGGCTCTTCAGATGCCTGAGGATCTGATGACAAGTGTGCTCACTCAGACCCCTCCAATAAAGTCACTCGTGGGCTGTGGTATTCCCTCTGTGGGCAGTGCAGTTGGATGGGGCCGCAGCTGATGGGAAACCCTACAAGGGATCCAGCATGGAGTGAAGAAGAAATGAGAGACGTGGGCAGAAACCATTAAATAAACAGGGATTATGCTTAAGATATTTTTCTTTCGTTTTGATTTGTGGCAGCTGCACAGCTAGATCTACATAAATTAATCTTACTTAATACAAACAGAGTCTTTATCCTGTAAGGGGAGGGGGTGACTGGGAGAGGGATGGGGTGTGTGACAGCAAGGGGACTCCAGGCAGGGAAAGTTTCTTGCTTTTTGTGAACTTGGGGTGTTTGCTTTGCTGTTGGGGATGGTGGTATAAAATGTTTGCTGTTCAAAGCATGTCCCAGACCTACAAGTGCTGTCTTGGAAGGGCTGAGAGAGGAAAGGGCTTTTTGTGAGCAACGTGCTCCCTGCTGCAGCTATTTGTGTTGGGTGCACCCAAGGGAGTTAGTGGCTTTTTATATTGGCCTGGCCAGGCCTTTTGTGTGGATTCCAACACCAATTCCTGGCTAGATACAAGGATTTTGTAGACGTGTGCCAAAAGGAAAAGCTAAAAATTATTTTCCCCGACTGTAGATTAAACCAAAAATGTTTTGGTTTAGGTTTTGTTCATAGCAGAATCAGAGCTTCAGCTGTCCATTTCTCCTACATCTCCTGGGCTGAGCAGAGTAAATCCAGACTGACATCAACAAGCAGGTCTCCCAGGGTTGTCCTTTCTCAGCCAGGTGTTTTTTGTGTAGAGGAAATGAGGAGCTGCAGTGTTGGGAAGCAGCTGTAGGAATTAGCTCTCTGAAGCAGTAAATCCACAGCCCTGCTACTTACCAGTACTACAGGGAGGATTTTCACTGTGTTTTGAGCCACTGGCTTTGCTGGTGAGGGAAATAAAGCTTAGCAGCTCCCCATAGCTGTAGTTTGAACTCTCAAATGAAAAAATAGCTTATTTGATTTTTTTTTTTTAATACTGCTCTTAACATACCCTTTCCAAGAACAAAAATCTGTCTCCTTTGAAAACGACACTGGGGTATTGCATCTGCTGCACAAACACAGTAATAAATTCCATATTTAGGTCTCAGCACAAACCCATGGGCTGTTGTGTTTTCTTCTTTCCCGTGTTTCAAATATCTGTGTGCTCCACCATGGTGTGTCTAGTCCCACTTAAAAGCTTTAATGGTGTCTCTGGGAGAAATGTGGAATGATTTTTGCTTTGTAATGAGGTTTAAACCCATACACACTAATTACTTAGTGCTAAACATTGAAGAGGAAGATAATACGACATGAAGAACAACCAAAGCTTGTGCTACAGGGAAAAGGGAAGGTGTTACTGGTTAAAAAGAAAAGGGGGAAACTTTGATCTTTCCAAACAGCTCCTGATGGTGCGAATCATCAGGGATACTGAGTTACACACACACATTCCCCAGCCCCGAGTTCTGGGCAGTGTGATGGCCGATGTTTGCAGGCAGCTGAGCGGCACCGCCTGTGAAATGAGACCCGAGCCCTGAGAAGCATCTGGAGACCTGAAAAATCAGATGGGTGAAACTGGACCCCTGACAGTGTCCCACTGAGGCTGCAGGGGCCTGGGCAGCACAGCCTGGGCAGCCTCTTGGCTCTCTGCTAAGCACCAAAGCAGCTTCTGAAGGGAAAATACTCAAGGGATGCTCATATTGAATTTTAAAGTATTAGCCACAATGAGAAAGGGAGCAACTTCCACGTTGAGAGAAATGCTATGCAGATGGGAAGTTCTGTGTTGACAGCAGATAATTTTATCTCTTCAGATTACTTTCTAGCTGACTCTTTCAATCACTGCAGTGCTCTTTTAAACTGAGCAGTTACAAACTCCAAATTATTGTTCCTTTCTAGGATTCTTCACTCTAATGTGTCACCTCCTTGGGCTTGGAAAGTTTTTCTTCTTTAAACTCAGCAGAAGAGGCAATAAGTATTTCTGAGAAAAAAGGACTGTGGTGGATCCCCTGATAATGATTTTCTGCCAGTAACTTGCTGCTTCTGAGCTCCTTTGGCTTGGGACAGAAGTTCATTTCTGGTCTGGCTGGGAAACCAGGCAGGTCACTCCCACATGAGTGCACTCTGCTACACTTTTCAGGCACTGACATGACCGATGGGGGAATTTTCTATGTTTCCTGTTAACAGCAAGTATAAAACCTCCCATTCTTTGGAAGTGCATTTGGGGAGCACATGGCAGCAGGGTGGGCTGGGGCAATGGTGGGGTCCCATGGCTGGGAAATGGAGCTGGGGGTCTCAAGAGCTGGGTTCATGTCTCACTGTGTCATCAGGCACAGAGTGTAGGTTTTAATATCTCTGTGAATCCATTGCTGTCTGAAGGTAAAAAAACAAACCAAAAAAATCACATAAGTACTGTGTTGTGAGAGCTGCATTTCTATAAGGGTGTGTGGAGCTGCTCATTAGTGTTACAAGTGGTAATTAGCGCTTAAATTCACTGCTCACCTGGAGTTGTAATTACATACTAATATTGCAAGTGACCTTTCCCTGCTTTTGAGCACCCTGTGCCATAAAGCCTAAACCGGAATATGCTAAGGCATCATTCACAATCTGTTCCTGATCCTAAACCAGGGCACAGGCTCCTCTGCTGGAAATGGCTCTTCAAGTAATCGTGGCATGTTGGCAAAAGAGGGGAGAGCGTGTTAAATCTCTCATTACACAACCTACCATTCTACTTACTGAATCATCTACTGCTTTAGTCACTTCTTGGAAGGGAAGCTGCTATTTTTCTTCACTGGGTGCTTAACAGAGGTTCAAAGACTACCAATATTATGGAAACATTTTTTCCCATGTGACTCCTGGTGTTTTGCAAGCAGCACCAGTTTGCTCATGAGACTGCTCTTATTAGGGCTGTTACCTTGGATAATAACGAGTGTTTGGGGTTCCTTGGGTTGTAACTGGATGTTAGTGTAGTTACAGGACCGAATTCCTCATTTATTTTTGCTTAGAAGCGATTGTATCTGTTAAACTTCACTGGTCCCAAAGTACATGGTTAGTTCCTAGGTTAAATATAATGTCTCGTGAAGAAAATTTGGTTTTATGATGTCATTTAAAACTTGCAAGAGACCAAAAGACTCCTCAAAACTGATATTTGAAAACCCAAAGGATTTAATTCTGCAGTGATTAATTCCCATCAAGGCACTGAGATATTTTATGTCTGACCTGTGCACTCTAATTTCACTTTATAGACAACAGGGTATCAACCACAATTGATACATAAGGCTGGAATAGTGGCAAAAGGCTGATGGATTCGTGCTTCCCTTCCCCTTTGGAAGCATTAGAGCTTGGAATATTGCAGTAAAAACACAGAAAACAGTGTCTTGTAAGACAGTGTTGGGAGTTGGAAAGTCTTTGTTGGGATGAAAGGTCAAAAGCTGGTGTTCAGAGGTAGGGCAACAGGGTAAGTGTCATACGGACATTCTTAAGAAGCCTCCACAACTTCAAAGCCCAGACAACTGGGTTTTTGTGCCAGAGGGTCACTTCCTCTATGAATTGCTAAGATGCACTAAGAAACCCTTTGGAGAAATTCATGGTACAGTGCCAGAAGTTTAGAACTTGTAGGGTCATCTTTGTTGTTTGGTTTGGGTTTTTTGCTCCCTATAAAAATATTTTGGGAAGAGAAATACTGCTTTTCAGGATCTTGTTTTTGCGACTCCTGGTAATACCTTGCAAGTCTTTATTCTTTCATGCAGAGATAGTATTAGATTTGCTTATTTTATAATCACATCTCAATGGAATGTGTAATTCCTGATTTTTAATTAAGTCTTGCATTTGCTTCTTAGTTCATTGCTTACCCTGGTGTCTGTGCATAGGTGTGTGTAGTTGGGAGCAGCAGAGGGGGAGGAAGGGCAGAGAGTGTGTAATTTTCTCTCTTGGCCTCTGCTGTGGTCCTGGAGGGCAGCTGGGGAAGGGGTCTGGGAGGAGCCTTGCCTTGGATGTACCAATATCACAGATATTTGTGTCAAAGACCAGGCTTTTCACCAACTGTGCCTTGTGCTTTCCATGTTAAGCACTGTCCAGCCAGTGTTACTACAGAAGATATTCCCTGTTTTATTATCTTTTGAACAGCAGCAGCTATTAGAATTCCCAGCCTAGCAGTGAAGAGAACAGAACCAGTTCTCATTTCTCAATAAGTGGGAGTTGGGAGCAATAAAATCAGGCCTGCTGTTTAAGGGCTTGGCTTAGCCCAACTGGCATTTATAACTGCAGACAACAGGATCACTTGTTGAGGGTGCTTATTTTAGACTAACATTTTTGTGAGGATAAATTGTCTTTGTCCCTTCTGCCCCCACTTAGATGCTTGCTGATAATGTGATTTCAATAGCTGGGATGCCACAGCATGGCTTGTGAGCGTGAGCAAGTGCATGAGCTTGACTCACACTGCTTTGGGCAGCTCTGTAAAAACACCCACAGCAGCTGCTCCCATGGTACCTGTAATTCTGGAGTGTGAAAAAGCATCTTGAAAATAAGCTGTCACTGAGGAGAAATCCCAATGCCTCCCATCCCATTCTAACCTTGAAAGTTTGCTGCATTTGCCAGCTACTGGGCTTGTTTTATGAGCAGTATGTAGATCTGATGGAATTCTTTTGAGAAATCTCACATTCATCTGCACTTGTGCAGCTTTCCAAGAACTGTCACGTTGGCAGATTCTCTGAGAGTTGTTCAGATTTAAGCTAGACCAAGCTTGCAGGAGGATGTTATTTCCTACAAGAGCTGTGCAAGCAGATTTGAAATGAGTTTAATTTTTTTTTTTTAAAAGGTTAAAGAAATCCACCTGTCCCTAGAAAATGGAGAAACAGAAACCCCTTTGCCAGTAGCCTCCGTATTTGGTGTTTTGCACTTCCTGCAGTCCACTTTGGACCAGCAAATGCTTTCATTATATAGGACAAACATTTCCTGATGTGATTTTGGTTAAGTGAGTGTCTTGCAGCTCACCAGGGTGCAGCCACTGGAGCACAAGGGGTTTCTGTGAGGGGAGGGTTGGTTTCTTCTCCTTTCCCCAGGCAGTGGGTCGGTGTGCCCTGCCTCCCAGCTCCATGGGATCAGTTCTCCAGCCTTTTCCCGCAGGGCTGGGGGGTGGCTGTAACCCTGATTACTGAAATGTTTGCTCTCTGTCCTCCAGCTGAGTCTGTCCAGATCCTCTTTCAGCACTGCTCAGGTCTGTGTAAGAGCAGAAAGCCAGTTCCCTGCCTGGCCTGAAGCTGGTGGGCTGCCGTGCAGCCTGGGAGAGGATCTCCCCTACACTGCTTTCTTTTTTAAACTGGGGCTTAGTCAAATTATGTGTTTTTCTGAACCTCTTTCTAAATTTAAGAGCAGCTCTAGAGTGCACAATGTGAATTTCAGTAGCTTGATGAGAGAGAAATCAACTTTTTGGCAAGTAAGTCAAAACCTTTTGTGTGTGGTACGGATTCTGTTCTATCTTAAATGAACCATTTTAAGTCTGTTGGTGTCACAGAAATAATTTCAAGATTGATGGTAAATCTTGCCCCTGCAGGGAGTATCAGAAGTACTTAGCATTTTACATACAGTGTACACAAAAGGATGATCATTAGCCATAATTAGATTTTTATGGGTTTCTAAGATGACTCATGCCCCCTGGAACTTTTGCACAGCAAGCTAAAGACATGCCAAGGTTTAGAAAAGCGTGATTGCTCTTTGGCTTGTAAAAACACCAAGCCTGGATGTACAGCTGTTGTGTGTCCCTAATAATAATAAGACAACTATGTTGTAACCTTGACTCATCCCTTCTTTCAGCAAACTTTCCATGGGATTGAGTAAGAGCTGCAGGATATAGTTTGTGGACCCTGGCTGTTAATGTTAGATTGGAAAGCCAGTGGCAAAAATAGCCAAACTCTGATGTTTCCTCAATTTTGGGGGATGCCAAAGATAGCAGGCTTCTGAGAGGCCAGCAAATCTCAGTCCAGGCTTTGAAGTGATGAAAAATATCAACTGTAACAGCAAGTCTTGGCCTTGTGGAAGACCTAAACCATGTGGTATGTTGTGGTTGAGGAGCAAGGCATCCTGTAGGGCACTCTCACACGAAGAGCTGTGGAGAAGTTCCCTCTGAAATTCAACAGGTGCCTGACTCCTGAGTGTGCTTTGTGGGTCTGTCATCTACCTGCAAGGCTTTTACAGCTTCTCAGCCCTGTCTGTTGACACAGAGCATGCTGGATTAGATAATTCTTCTGATCTGCAGGTCTGTTGACATGGGTTGCTACCTTAAATACCATTCATAAAAGATAACTTCTTGAAATGCATCTTGCTGTTGAGGTGTCCCTGAGGCCACTGAGCCCTTCTGGCTCCTTTGGGATCAGAAGTTCAGTCTGGCATCTGAAATTTCCCAGGCTGAATGTTCTGTGCAGGATGCAGGGACTGTACCAGTGTCCTTCTGTCATCACTCTGCCTCTGTCATCACAGCTGTGCCTGGGTGAGGCTCGTGCTTGACCCTGGACTGTGACTGCTGTGTGGGGCTGGTGGCTTTGGGCTCTGTCTTCTCCTGTATTGCATGTACCTTGCTCAGCTTCTTGTGTCTTTACCCATTGCAGTAAATTGTGAGAGACAGGAGGAGTGTCTTAATGGTTGATGAAATTATTGCATGTTTATTCTGATGAAACCCGGAAAAACTATCAATATGGAACTATCCTTCAAAACTACTGCTCCCTCTGGTGTGTTTTTAGCATATGGGAACTGTTTCCTGCACAGATATGGATTATTGAGATGGTTTAAATGAAGGTATGCATGTCCTCAAAGGAATGGGCACGTGGATGTGTGTTAATAGGGACATAAAAGCAGCCTGGTTTCACCGTGCTGATTTCCTCCTTACAAGGTGCAGAGGCTGCAAAGCGCAGAGCTCTGATGAAATGCACAAACTGCCCTAAGATGCTGAAGTGCTAAGTCTTTGCATGCTGAAGTCATATAGATGCTTTGGAGTAGTTGCTGCTCAGTCAAAATAAGAGGTTTGATTTACCAATATTTAAAAGCATATTAATAACACAGCGTTATAAAGCATATTTTATTTAACGCTGTTGGTAACGCTGCCTGTGACTTTAAACTTGGCAAAGCACCTCCTAAGAGAGCACAGGAAAAATGGACAAGAAAACTGACTAGCATTTGTACACTTCTAAAATATGTCGTTCTGGAAACCCTGAATCAGAAACGGAGCTTTGAGGTGCACAGGGTCTGGATTTTTGGTCGTTTTCTTGTCCCTCCTCTCCCTCTTGCCCAGGGGCTGCCAGGCAGTGCTGAAGGTTGGGAGCCAGATGCCTGAGAGGGGCTTGTGGCAGTTTGCAAGTCTGCTGCTCACTTCAGGAGTGGCTGCTGTGCTACCTCGTTGGAGACTTTTTTATTATTTTCTGAACATCTGTTGTGCATTTGTCTATGGCAAGAATTACAATCCCTGAAGGAATTGTTGGCTGATGTATAGATGATGCCAGATGAGGAAAAGCACCGTTTGGCACATTCCAAATTAAGCAGCTCTCCGTGTATGACACTGTCATTTGGAGATGATTTACACAGCCGTGTTTGCCATCAGGATGTCATCTGCCCTCTCTGCACTGTTGAGCTTTAGGGCTTGGATGCAGCCTGACTACTTAAACACACTGCTGTGATTGGAAACACACTGAGGGAAACACATGCATGCGCTTGCCTTTTGTTGCAAACTGTTTTATTTCAATGGAAAGCAGAAAGAGTGGAGTCATTATCCCACCCCCCACCCCTGATGTTGATGTCAGGATTTCAAGCCTGACTGCCTGGATGACGAGAGCCGTGGCATTTCCACAGGACAGAGCCATTGTCAGGTTTCAATGTGTTCCCACTAATGTGGAGGGAGAAAAACTAAAGACTCCTTCCCATCTAGCCCAGATGTTTCCATGCATTAGCATGGTACCATGCATGTTCTTTCAGCTGCATTTTGTCCTTAGGAGATTTTGTTTTTCATCCTTTCATCTTCGTTTTGTACAATGTACAAGTAAGCATGGACAGGTTGTGATGATTAGTCCAGATCCTGTGCTGATGCAAATCAGCAGAGCTCTGATTTCTACAGGATGGCCAAGTCCATCTCCTCACTGTTTTTTTGGCCATGTGTGTTGTAGGGAGGGGTTGTGGATGGATGTGGTGCTGTCTGGACCAGCAGCTCCTCTTCCCTCCAGCCCTCAGCTGAACAGCTCGTGAAGGTGTTACTCAGCTTTGGTTAAAATGGGCTTTATCTGTTTTGGAAGCAAATTCCTGATGCGTATTCAATGTTGTGGAAACAACAAAAGAATATCCAAAAGTTCTTACCCTCTGTGCACAGCTTGAGGCAGAATTGATGTCTGTATACACGATGATACAGTTGCTCTCTGTAGGAGTTGGCTTTACCACTGAACTCTGTCTGAGGACAGTTTCTTTACTTTCAGCTGTGTATTTAGTGTGTTTAAAATTGTGTGTGTCCAGAAGACAAATATTTCATTCTGTACTTAACTCTAATGGTCTTTCCAAGACCATGAAGTTACTTAATCAGTAATCCTTGCCTACAAATGCTGTCTTTCCACACCAAAACCTTCCAACTGGAGGTAAATCCAGTTTTGCAATTTTTTCAGTAAAGTCCCTTTCTCCCAATATATGTCTGCCCTTGCTGGCTTAATAAATGTTTGCTGGAGTGAAGCCTATGGCTCTGAGAGGGTGTTGTTGGTGACTTTTCCCTTCTATATGACAAGAAAATATAGGCAAATGTAACCCCAACTTAAAGCCAGAGTTTTCTTTGTCTCTTAGGTAGTGTACTGGTTTTAAGCTGAAATTAGGACAACTTAGAATTCTGTTGAAAACTTTCTATGTTTAGTCTGTGGAAGCTAAAATCACTATTTTGAAATGGATAAAGCAAAAAATTACATTCTGTTCTGCTCTTGGCACTGTATCAACATTTATGTAGCAATGTAAAAGTTTTAAACTGTGAAAGAAATAACCGCCTGCTCTAATCAGCATTTTCAGGGGAAGGCTTATTAAAGCACTGATACATTATCTTAAACTTTTGAGTACTGTTCCTTCCATTTACAAGAACTTGAACTTTCCATAGCTGCTTCGATAAACTTTTCAACAGGGTTCAAAAAACTAACAAACGATCCCATTACACCATACGTTAAAAATCTATTCATCTTATACTAATGAGTTAGTGGACATGCATAAAATAAAAATATCTGTTCCTTTTACTTTGTTTAAATTGCTACTGTCATGTACTTCAGCTCCAAATGATAACACGTGCTTAAAAAAACAAATACATTACTGTTTCATGTTATTTTAAAATGTCTCTGACTTTTTTCAAGTGATTTATATTGTGTTTGTGATTCAAGCATGAAAGTATGCTAAGAGGCCTGAGGAGAGAAAAGTTGCTTTAGAATCAGAGTACTTTGCATACTCTTACCCCAAACCAGTGAAGTAATGAAATACCATAAAGAAATTGGAGCAGATTGCTGGTTTTATCTTTAACAAGTTTACTTAAAAGACATTATTTTATAAAATGACAAATCAGTTTAGTGATGAGACCTAGAACATGGGATGCCTGAGTAATCCTTCTGTATTGCGCCTCATTTGCTTCCCCTTGTGGTTTGTTTTCGAGACATGCAGTTGTAATCTCTTGGAAAAATCAGCCGTGTGTTGTTGTAAGCACGTCTTCCCAATGGAGGCAAATCCTCTGTTTGACAGGCATCTCAGGCATCTCTGACATTCAGCTGCAGTGCAGAAAGAGCACTGACCTTTAAGAAGCTCTTCGTGGGCACATGCACTGAATGGAAAGGGCTTTAGGTACAAAACCCCCTTTTGGCTTGGTTTGAAATGGAGAGAACAAGAAGCTCCTGTGGAGAGATCTCTGTGCAGTGGGAAATTCACTTTGGGTGGTGCGTGTCCCACAGAGCCCCTGCTGCACCCAGGCTGTGGGGGTTTGCTGCCAGCATCTCCTGCTGCAGTGGCTGTGTGCTGATGGATTCTGGTTGCCTTCAGTGGTCTGAAGGGAGCAGCTTTGGAGCCCTCTGGAACAGCTGATGTCAGCTAACACTTAAATAGGAAACCCAGCAAAGGCCATGGCTGAGCAGCCAGCCAGTTTCTGTGCTGAAACAGGAGCACAGTGGGGAGGGCAACTAGCATGGGAGCAGGGGCTCTGATGCAGCTCACAGCTGGTGGCTGTGCATTGTCAAGTTTGTCCCAGGAGATTCCCTGTAGGGAAACTTGATGATTTAGCTCCCTCTGTGTCATTCAGAGATGCTCAAGGAAGGTGGGAACTGCACAGGGGTGATTGAACTTCTGAGAACACTTCCCAGCAAGCAGTCACATTTGTTTAATCCTTGGTTTAAATCAGTGAAGCTCTGTTTTAAAACCACATTGGTTTTTTTGGTTTTTTTTGTGGGAGGGGGTTTCTTTGGGGTTTTTTTTAGCTTTGGTTTTTTTTTAGTCTGGACTTAGCTGTCCAAAAACTACTCCGGATCTTATGTTGCTTGCAAAACTCCTAATTTTTAACGTCATCTTATTCCTGGTCAGTTTAATCTTCTCATGCCAACACTGCTCTATAGTTTAAACAACTTTTTGGAACCAAAACTGGGCGTACCTCCCTTGTGCTGTGTTTGTAGATGGCAATCTGTCCCATCTGTCTTGGTTTGTCAAGGCTCAGCCTCTTCTGGTCCCTTGGCCAAGGCTGAACCTCTGGTGTCCAGCTCCTCTCTAGCCCACACTGGCTAAAAAACAAGAGTAGGCATACAAATTTCAGCTGAAAGCCATCTTCAGAAGGCAACACCAGGCCAGGCTTCCCTCTGGACTTTATTTGGCTTGGTTTTATTGTTTCCTGATAACAATTTTAAATGGCACTCGTGAGAAATGTGAGAAAGCAGTTGTGGATCCAAAGGGCTCTCCTGGAAACAAAGCTGGTCTGTGTGTGCTGTGTCCAGGCACTGGTGAGGATGCTGTGGTGTTTCCATGCCCCTCAGGCAGAGATTGTGCTGATGTTAATTTGTAGAGAGCAAAAGCAAAGTCAGATGTGAGTTTATTTCTTCAGCTCTTTGTCTTTTCAGTGTTAACTCCCATTTGAATAACTCGTAGTTCTGAATTATTTTAATAACTTCACAGTTACCAAATCATACTGATTTTTTTTTAAAAGGGATTGATTTTTTTTTTTTAATTGGTTGGTTTCTTGAGGGGGATGTGCAAAACTAATTTGAGGCAACCTATAGACATATCCTTCCCAGAAAATGCCTGCAAACATTAGGTTGATGATAGTGTCATGTTTTCCTGAAGACACTTGGGTTTGAAACTGGGCTAGCAAAGTCACATGTGGCCCATGCAGAGGTTTTACTGAGCTGATTTCTGTCACAGCAGTGGAAAGGCTGCCTATGGATTAAGACTGCTTTTTTAGCTATGTGGCTGAAAAACAGCCCATCTTAAGAGCACTGTCTTGAAAAACCAGCTGTGTAAATACTTCAGTACATTTTTCCCTCCTGATTTGTTATTCTTCCCCACCCCCAGACCCCTTTGTGATACCAGATTATTCACTTTTCCTTCGGAAAAAGATCTTTGCAGTTTGAAGTTTCCTGGCATCCAACTCCGCAGGGGACCTTCGCTCTCCTCTGCAGCAGAGTTGAGCCCTTGCTGTCACATTGGTCAGAATTAAAACTAAATTATGATCCTTGGTATTTCCTTACCAGATGATCAGATGTCACATGCAGCAACCAGGGCATGGCAGGCAAGCCTAGCACCTGACCACCCAAATCTCTGGGGATCATTCCCATTTTCCATAATGAACCTGGGGATTGTACTGAAGACCTTGCAGATGGAGTTGTCTGACCCGGGTGTTTGTTTTAGTTTCTAGTTTGTTATTAGCTATACTGTAATCTATTTTTTAATCTGCTGGAATAATTTGCAGGAAATCAATGTGACTCTTTCTAGACCAAGATAAGCAGGAAGACTGCTTTCCTGTTTTCCAAGGGCTTTCATTCTGCAGCTTGAGGAATCCCATGGGTGTTTCTAAGCTTGTAATAAACTCTTGTCAGTAAGGATTTATTCCACTTGAAATGCCATACACAGAAGAAGTGTCCATCTAAAAGTGTTTTCCAAAACTGGAGCTGCTCTTCCAGAATGGAGCAAATGATCTTGGTTTTCTTCTCCAACCATGGCCAGTGACTGGTGCTCTTGAGTTGTTCTGGAGACAAGTCTGGCCCCTAGCAGGTGATTTAGTCTTGTCTTTTGGTGGGTTTTTTTGCTTGTTTGTTTTCTTTGGTTGATTGGTTAGTTTTCAGTTTTTGTTTTTGTTTTTTTTTTTTTTTTTTATATGTTTCTTTTTTTTTTTTTTTTTTTTAATACGGACCAGTCTGGACTTCAATCCGTGCGTAAGCTTTGGAGTTGGAAGTGCTGGGAGCAGCCCTCTTTCCTCTCTGGCTCTGGAACATCCTTATAACTCCAGCTCAGATTTTTCCTTATTTGATACCTGATGCATGCTAATAAGCTTTGGGTTTGTGGCTTTTGTAGTTTTCCATTGCAGTTTTGTATTCCATTTTCTATTCAGGGATGCCATTAGAGCTGTGTTAATAATAAGCCCTGAGGACTATGTGGTTTACTCTCAATTTCTATTAAATTTGGAATTACAAAGCCTGCAGAAACTGGACAATGATAGCCTTATAATAATGTGGATTCATATAACTACATCCTAAATGGATAATCCCTCTCCAAACAGCACCTTCCTATGCAGTGCCCTAAAGAATGTGTAGCCTTGCTGATGTGTAGGCTAATGTTCTGAAATTAAACAGAAATTCTTGTAGTAGGTGGACAAAAGCATAATATTCACAATTCTCTGCAAGCATCAGCCACTCAGTTTACATGCCAGATCTTAAAAGCAGAATCTTTGGTTGGGAAACCCTGATTCCAGTCTGGGCAAATGCCAGCTGTGTGCATCTGGCTCAGTTTGGGTTTTTTTTGTGCAAACAGGACAGCCTCTGCTTAGAAAGCACAGGGGTGTGAGAGGGTAGAGTGGGTCTGATGTGAGCTGTAGCTGTTCTAGTTCAACATGTGCTGATTTTAAACCTCAGTTGATGCAGGAACTTGACAAAGGGAGTCTGTGGGGTCAGCCACTGCTGTGCTCCCTGCAGCCCTGCTCTCCACCCTAACATGCTGTGCAGGCTGTGAGTGAGCAGCATGGAACTCATTGGGTTGCTACTGAAATGCAACTTGCGACTTATTTAAGTCTGTGTTGACTTAGAATAGAAAATAAATGCTTTAGCAGTGTCCAGATGAGGTTGCAGGGGACTCTTTAAATTGGCTGGAGGAAATTCCTCTGGCCAGAATCTAGTGCAGCTCTTCCCAGCCACACACGTGAGTTTTCCCATCTCCCCTTGTAGAAGGTGCATCATCCCATGTCTCACTTGCACAGTCATTTTTCTGCTCAAGATAGCCACTAAAACCTGTATAGAAAGTAAGAAAATCAAATTACCACGGCCGGAATATGGGGACTGAGCTCTATGAGCTTGCTGAATGCTGGAGAAGAGCAGAGCTGAACCAGGGGCACATTGTGATCCCTTGGAAAGATCCTAGTGAAGGGTTTGGATTCCCCCTGTTTGAACTTTGGCTTCTTCCTTCCCTTTCACTACTTTTCATGACCATCCTGAAGTCAGGAGGGAAGTGAACCTCCAGGCTTGTGTCCAGAGGCAGGATTTGTGTAAGCACTGCTCTGGAGGAGACTCAGGCTGTGTTTTTCCTCCTTCTAGAGGAGGAGCTGAGTGGCCTGGCCCGTGCTGAGCTCCTCATCCCTGCAGCTTTGCAAGGTCTGAGTTACCCTGAGCGTCTGCCTGGCACTGATTGCTGGGGGTGCTACAGCTGCAGCCAAGGAAAAAGATAATATTTGGGATTAGGCTGGTACTCTTCCTTCACAAGTGATCTGGCACGCCACTTTTGCATTATTGCACTTGGAGCTTTTTCTTGTTTATTGTAGTGATCATTAGGCATCTTAGATGCTTTTCCTCAGTAAGTGTATGCAAAGGAGGTGGGAGGCAGAAATTTTCACATGTCATTCAGGTTCAATCTCCAAGTGAGGAGTGGACTTGTTAACTCTTGCCAAGAAAACCCCAAACAACTCTGTGTTGGAGACAGATCTGTCAAGCCTGTATTTAAATTGACACTCTGCATGCTCTGTCCCCAGTTGAGGGACAATCTGCCCTCTGTTTTTTTGATTTTTTTTTTTTTAGTTAGTAGAATTTAATTAAGTGGATTTTTTTTTTCATAAAGGCACTGACTTTTACAATCACAAATAAAATAATAGCCTGTAACCACTATTATTCCCTAAGCATAATTTGCAAAAAATACTTACATCAACTAAGTAAATGTGATCTGAATCAGAAAATTATTCCGAGACTGTTTTAGCTTAGCTTTGACCAAATTAATGTCAGTCTGGTTAGTGGCTTGATAATAAACATGCTTCTGCTTTCTGAAGCCACTACTGTATAATCTGATTACAGCTGATGTGGCTGGCAGGGAGCCAGCCCCAGCTTGCAGCAGCCTCCTTCCCCACTGGAATGTTCCAATAAAAAGCACAGAATTTGCTTTGAAAGCCACTGGGCAAAGCAGCAGTGCCAAGATTCCACCCCAACCAGTGGCTTTGCTCCTTGCCCTCACTCCTGCAAGGTGATGTCTCTGCTTTCAAGGCTTTTCCTGCCTGCAGGGGCAGAGCACGGGGTGGCAGTGACACAGGACTCTTGTGCAGGTAGTTGAAGCTGGGGTGCTCAGGCTGGAGGGTCCTGTCCCATCCATCTGCTGCAGAGGCTGCTGGGGAATAAAAGCTGCTCATTGCAGTGGGAAATCCTGCTGCATAAGTAGAATGGGATTTTTTTTATTGTGATAAGCTCCTTTTGAAGCTTAAAAATAAAGTTTTCCAGGTTTTTTTTTTTTTTTTTTTTAATGCTTAACTCTTTTTCTCTGCAAGGTTTTATAAACCTTGTGAGTTGGATACCACAAGAGTGGTTTCCTGGGCAAAGCATCATCTCTTCCAGATAAGAAATATTTTGCTTCTTGGCAGCTGGATTGTTTTTAGTGCCTAAACATCTTCAAAGGCTATAAAAAGGGAGATTTTTTTATTGTTATTTCAGTGACTTTGTCCAAGATGCTTCTCCCTGGATGCTATATATATACACAGGGTCTGTGTTTTGTATTTTCAAAGCTGCTGGCATGCAGGTTATTTAGGAAATCAGAAATAATATCTCCTGAAGTGGAAAAAACTACAAACACCTTTACCTGAAGGTAGCCAGTGATGAACAAAAGAGTTCAAAAGGAAAAAAAAACCCAAACTCCCTTCAAGTTATTCCATGTCAGAAATAAATGAGCAGGTTATTTTGCTACTTTAGTGACTGTGAGCTTTCTTCCACTGATGGCTTCCCCAACCCTGCTGGAAAAGTTCATGAGCTAGGCAGGGTTGACCAAGCTCACATGCAGTGAAACACTCCTGGGTTATAGTCCAAAAGCCAGAACAAGACTTGAAAACTGGCAGCTTGTGTGTGTTGGTGGGTGGCTGTTGGGATTTTTTAGGGGGCAGGTTTTGTTTGGGAATTTTTTTAGTTCGGGCTGTGGATAATACAGACACAGATGCTTGATGTTGGTTCAGGCTCCAAATCCTTTGAAACATTTTGTCAAAACCTTAGAAGTGGAGGTACCTATGGGTGACAGAGAGCCTGTGGCTCTGCTTGGTCACTGTCCTGCACAGTGTAAAAAGTGGCACCTCCTTTAATCCAGACAGTCAGCTGTGTATGTATGCAGGGGGTGAACTCTGTCCCTCTATTATATATAATAGAAATAGAAATATTTTAATAGAAAACAACTGTGCTGTTTGCTCACATTCATTACACTAAAATAGATGAACTTTTCATATTCCGTCTGAAAGGAATTATGCATAGATGATTATAGATGATTGACATGCAAAATGGGAGAAGGTTGAGAAGAAAAAGAAAATAATGTTGACTTTAAAAAGAACTAATTCTAAAATTGCACTTAATTTTGTTTAATTGCTAAGAAAAGCACCTGAAACAATAATTTTGCATGAACTGTGACTCATTACTGGGTTTTTAATAATGGAGAAAGAACAGGAACCTGAAAGAATTTCAGGAAAGATAAATTGACTCGTAAATGTGATACAAAATAAGGTACCTCATTTTCTAATAGGACTCATCTCAAAATTTTTCAAATGTTTTAAGTGTCTCTGAAGTGCTGCAGATTCTGAAATCCAGGGAGTGTGCTGGTGTCCTGATAAGTTGAAACTAAATGAGGAGTCTCTCTGCAGCTTCAGAGAGGCGCTTTAAGTTTCTTTTTTATGATGCAGAATACAGTCTGCACCAAGGAGGTCTGGATTGTGGAGATATTAACTATTTCTTTGTCAAGATGAGGCAATCAGCCACAGAATTTAGTGGAAAGTCTGTTTTGCCATTCAGTTCTCTGCTTCACATGACTTACAGGAACTGAAAGCAATGGCTGTCCCAGGCTTTTCAATTCACAGAGTGATTTGTTGAGGTTTCTAGGACCCAACTGCTGAACGGGGGAGACACAAAAACCCTTGAAAAGTAGGGACTTTTAGGTAATTTTTTATTTTTTATTGCCAAGAGGACATCCAATGTTTCAGTAAATTCTTTCAGTAGAAATGTTTGCTTAGCTAAGAGGAAAATGGGACATTAGAAAACTTTTCCTGCTTCAGTTGTTGTCTTTTTATTTTAATGTTTCTGCAAAGCTTTTACAGATTTTTTTTTTTAGCTGGAACCTTTATGGGACCATAAATCACAGTTTCATTGTGTTTCTTCTTTTTGTTTTTATAAATACATATCCCTTGCAAAGCAGACAAACAGCTTCAGGGTTAGTAAAGGCAGAGGGGGATGCAGGTTGCTCCAGAGCCATGAATGTTTTTAGTTTGTTTATTACTATTCAATTTGAACTTTTCAATAAAACTGGAAAGGAAATGCTATTATTTTCCCTCAGAGTTGTGCCAGGAAATGAATTTGCTGTGATTCTGTTTTATCTCTGGAGTTTTGCTGGAGCTTGGACTCCAAGTCCTAAAGAGTGCTTCTGTCCTGAGCATCATTTCTATGGCCAGGCCTCGTGTCACTCTGTGCTTCCTGCTCTGCCTAAAGGCAGTACTGGGCTCACTTATTTCTCAGGGGGTGTTATGGCATGGATGAGTACAGAAAAAGGCAGAGATTGGCATATCTGCTTAGTCTAGACACTATTTTTCCAGGTGTGATAGGTAAGGCTCTATGTATGCACATGAGCAAGCACCACTTTTGTGTGCAAATGCTTGTGCAACAGATTTGCCCAAACCTATGAAGATTTTAGTGTGTGATGAGTTTCTGCTCATCATCTAGGCAGTGCTGTGCCTCCACAGTAATTTCTGTGTGTCTAATAGGTTGAAAGTCCTATTTGAAATTGTGATATGGATGTCCTTGTCCTGCAGGTTAAACTACTCTAGCCACAAACTCTGCCTGGAATAAAGCATGAGTAATTTCTTGTAACAAAAGACGTGCACGTGTGTGGTGTGTTTGTATATGTAACTTCTCTTTTCTTTCTTTTTTCGTTTCAGTTAAATAAAAGCACAATCTGTTTTTTCTGGTTTTCTTTCATTTCCTCCCCAGCACACCAGGTCTCTGCAGCACTCCTGCCTGCACCTCAGCTGTGCTGGATCCATACAGGAGACTGTGGGGGAGGTATCAGACTTTTTCTGTGAAACCAGCACTGAAGAACATAATTGTAGTGCAACTGGAGACTCGGGCTCCCCTTGCTTTTCTGAAATACATTTGGCAACTGCAAAGCCAGCAGGTTTCCAGATCAAACAGAGGGTGTGGGTGTCCCTGCTCAGGAGGTACCAGCAGTTCCCCTGCCTGCCCCCCAGACCTCATACTTTTCCTTTGGGGCATCTCCACTCAACTTGCAAGAAGCAGAATTCTAGAGTTGAGGCTGGAAGCAGTGAAACCAACTTAATGAGCTCCTGTTCTTGACCCTGTTATCCATTCTGCTCGGTTTCTCCCTGCTCCCTAGCAGGATGAAGTTCCAGGCAGTTTGCCTGCTAAATGGCCCTGTCTGGGGAGAGGTTTCTCTGCATGGGGACTGTGCAAAAACCAAGTGCTTGGCCCTGGTTGCCTTTCTGCTCCACCCAGGGTGGTTGAGCTCTGATTTTGCAAGTCCTTGGCTGTAAGGATTTGAGGAATCACTGCAATCCAGTTAATGTTATCTGCCCCTCTTGCAAGAGGGACCTCCCTGCTACAGCTAGAGGATGAGACCACCCTTTCTCTTTTGTTTAAAATGTTTGAGCTGGGAGCTGAATGCAGTGGCATCTTCAGCTCCTGACTCCCTGGCCATGCTCCCCTGGGGAATCACATAACAAGTCAGAACCTGTGGCAATTACTGCATCAGAAATCACAGTGGAGCTGCTGGAGAAGTTCTTCCCCATGATAGGAGGCCCAAGGCACTGCCGGTTCCCTGCATGACAATCCACTCTCACTTGGTTCTAATGAGAATTTGGGTTTGCATATGTTTTAAAATAGAAGAGGAAGAGCTGTTTTCCTCTCTTTTTGCAAGGAGCTGTAGGACTTTGAGGGTGAAGGCTGAGTTTTGGTTCTGAGTTCCTGTAGCACCAGGTGTCCCAACACTTAGAGGCATGGCTGTTGCTCTTAGGATACAACTACCAAGAAAACCCAGGAAAGGGCCATCCTTCTGAGTGTGGAGCTGACAGATTTTGTCCTTTTGTGCCTCTTGCTGACACTGGAGGTGGCTGTGGACACCCCTGTTCACTGGGGCCTGTTGCCACACAGTGGTGGCACGTCAGAGCAAAGGGGTGTGTGGCTGTGCTGGTGGTATTGACTGGAGGTTTTCCACCACTGTGATTTTCCTTTTTTTTAAAGCCAGCTGTTGCTGGGGGGGCTTTGCGTGCGTGTCTGCATGTTGTGGAATTGCAGAAGATTTTGAGTTCTGTTTTTTAGCAGACTCGTAAAATTCTAGCAGGGTCTTTAACGTGGTGTGTACTCGTAGCACTGCTGCTCCACAGCTGTATGGTTATTGAAATGTTTTATTATTTCAATAACGTTTTGAAAGGGATGTTTCCCTCCCAGCTTGAGGGAAGAAAATTTAATCCCTTTTCTGTTGCCTCGTGGCTATGGGAGTAAAACTGATGTGCTCAGACCTCTGGAAAGGGTTCATTGCCTGTGCCTGGTGCTTTGGCAAAGGGTAGGACGTGTGTCTCAGCAGATAGCCTTTGCAAAGGCCAGTTTTATGGGTCTATTTTGCTCAATGTGAGATAATTCTTGTGAATATAAAGGATTTCTTCCAAGGAATCTTAAGAGATTGTGCTGCCTGGTTCTGTGCTAATACGTGTTCTAGCAGGAAGCAGCAGCAGGTAATGTGTTTATACTACACAATCTGCTTAGCAGTTTTTTCCTAGAGATTCTCTGGCTTATGGAGTTATAAATTAGAGACAAATTTGTACCAGCAGGTGAAAAAGAAAAGACTGAGCTTCTCTGCTTCCTATTGATCATGAGGATAAGCACATAATCCTCTTTTGGTATTCCTTGTCACCCTGTGGTGCTGCCAGCCTTGTTTCCAGCCTCCCTGCTCTCAGCCTAGGCAGCCTCAGAGCACTGGGATGGAGTCACTCGGGATTTTCTGAGTCATCACAATGTTGGTTGGGCCCTTTGAGTGTTGTGCAAGGAGGGTTTTGCTTTGAAGTCCCTCCTGGCTTATGTTCTGTTGAGCAAACTTGTAGCAGGACCTTGTTTTGTTGCTGTCCTTCTGTGTCAGATTAGTTTATTCCTGGCTTTGTGTGTCAGAGTGGTGGTTGATGGCTGACATTAAGAACAGGTTTTCCTGTGTGCAGCATTCCCTGTTTGATGGGAATGGGCACTGAGGAGAAAGGAAGATCAGTTTTCAGTGGTTTTTATCCACTATTTTTGTCCTTTCTTCTGAAAGGAGTTCCCACAGATGTGAGAAGAGCTTGTACCCTGGAGGTTAGGTTGAGAACTTTCTTTAATCCTCTGCTAAAGCTGGATGTTCTGCTTAAATTTTCTTCCAAAAGCAACACATCCTTCTGGTTTAATACTTGGTGGTGAGGAGTGAGAGGATTGAGCCAGCAGCCACAGCAAAAACAGTTTTGGAGCTGCCCAGCCTGCAGCCCAGCTCAGCTCTTCAGGTCTGTCCTTGAGGTTTGAGAGGTACCAAAAGAAACCAGAAGTTAAATGCATTTATTGAATTTTGTACTCTTTGTGTCTGGAAATAAGTTAAATAGCTTAATAACAAAGAGGTGACTCTACCATGCAGGTCTCCAGCAAGATGATCAGGGAGGCCTGGGCTGGTGAATTTGGCAGGGAGGGAGAGCTGTGCTGCTGTCCAGGAGACAAAGACGAGGATGGGGGGTATTTCCCAAGGATGAAAGGTCCACTTTATTTGGTTTGCAAGTTTTAAGTTAACTTAAATATAAAACTTCCTGAACAGCAGAGGGATGCTGTTTACAAAATCCAGTTGAGTGGAAAATCCCCAAACAAGGATGTCCGAGGTGGTGTGAGCCTCAGAGCCTTCCCAGTGCCCAGCCAGGAGCCAGTGCTTCAGCTCCTGCCCAGTGTGCACATTAGGAGAGGGAGTGCTCCCTTTGTAGGGCTCAGCTGGATGGTGAGCACATGTCCACATGAATGTCTCTTGCTGTGGGTGATATGAGCATGTTTATCACTATTTAATTCTAAGCAGTTGTCATTTGCAATGCTCTCATGCCTCTGAGCTTCAGCCACAAGCTGTGCCCAGCTTTGCCTGGCTCAGCAGAGGGAGCTGCCCAGAGCCCATCCTCGCTGCCATCCTGGCTGCCCTCGCACCCAGCCCTTCCCCAACTGCACCAAACCAACCCACAGCAGAGGCAGGGCTGCTGACAGCATGGAAACGTGCAGTTCTGCAATTATGGAGTGCACATCATGGAATAAACTCTTTGAGAGGGCTCCAGAAATGTTTCCTTATCTTTTAGTAACAGATTACAGCTTTGTTTTCCGAAATAGATTCTCAGCGTGATGGTTAAAGAATAGGATGAATTTAGAAGCATATGTGTTGCTCTCTTGCCCCCACTGCCTCAAACCCACTCAAAAAACTCCATAAAAACGCCAAACCAAATAAACAGAATCCTATCTCCCATTAGGTTATTAATGAGGCCAAGCACAAAGGAAGGAGAGGATGGAGACTACTTAGGTTGACTTTTGTGTCTTCGCTTGCTTGACTTCTTCTCTCACCCCACCATCCCCAGCAACACTTGATGAAAAAAATGACCAAGGTGTGGACTTGATGACAGAATGTGGGTCCTTTTGTTTGGGATTTTGTGAGTGAGCCAAAGGATTAATGAAATAAATTCTTATAGACACAATGAAAAATTACTTGATTGCCAAGAAGCTGTCGTCCTAATGAACTTGGGTAGTCTGTTTGTTGGAGACACCAGAAAATGGAAATGGGCTTGCATAGCTTTATTATACTCAAAAATAGACTTTAACTAGAACATTCTGTATTCTTTCCTGTTTGAGTAAAAACAGGGGCTGATAGAAGTTGAAAGCAGCAGATAAACTGATGTGGAGACACATATGGCTTGAAGCTAGTGTTTGAAAAGCAAGGAAGCCATAATCAGTTGAAGGTAAAAAGAAAAATGTTCTTAGTAAAGAGCCCTGTTCTCAAGGCATTGCTTCTTGTTGGTATGAAGACAAGTTTCGATTAAGTCCAGATAAATTCTTTTTTTTTTAATGTGTACCTCATGCAGAATGGATGTTTGTCACTGTCCATCTTTGTTACTAGGGAGGAAGGAATGTGGAAGCGTGTTGCAGCTCAAGCTTTTGGGGCCTTAATTCCAGAAATCAATTCAATGTGGTCATCTTATGAAAATGCTCTAACAGCCCGCGTGGATTGTTTAGTCAAAATGGATATATTTCCTTCAGAATCAGAACTATAAGATGGGAGAGAAAATTCAATTTTCTCTCTGAAGATTGTTTTTTCTAGGGGTGTTCAATGGATCTGGGTGTTCAGTAAAGTATCTTAGTGTTTTGCAAGATGTGGGAAGACCCATAGTGATGGGTAAATGTGATGCACATCACATCTTCCCTGGCCTTTTCTGTAGCAAATCTAAATCAAATCTAAATCATCCAGCACAGAGCCTTGGCTGGATCTCACTGGTGGATGTTGAACCATGGTCACTTGTGGCTCATCTCTCCTGGAATATTGTTGATATCTGCTGAGATCTTGTTACCTCCACATATGAAGAGCAGGATGTCTCATAATTATGTTGTCTGCCTTGGACACTTTTTATTTTGCAAGAAAAGAGGGAAAACATCTTCCACAAAATAGAGAACACTTCCAACTTGAATACTGGTTTTGATTGGAAAATGCAAATTCTGGTGTTGAATTATTGACTAGTTAATTTTTAAGTAAAAAATTTACTGTGAAACACCCTTACTTTCTATCTGGTACCTGGGCCTCTGTGCCTTGGACAAGGCAATGGTTGTGGTCTGTTTCCTGTGACAGAAGTGCCACCTAAAACAGTGCTGGCCTTTTGAGGATGCTTTGGAGGTCAGAAGCAGTGCCATGACACTGACAAATCAACAGAATGATACAGACTTCTTTTGCATTCAGGATTGAAAAATAAAGATACTGTTTAGTTTTGGGTTTTTTTCATAGATCTTTGCTCTTAGTTTTCAGCAATCAGATCAAAGTATAAAAAACCAAGGTAGTTGCAGAAGATTGACTGCAAATGAGTAATTTGCTTACTTTCAAGGTTTTTGTGTCTAGAATTTAGTTATTAGGGAATAGATTAGTTAAATAAGTGATTATTCAAGTTACCCAGCAGTAGAACATGTAGATGGGTGAACAGAGCAGTGCAGGCATTCCAGCTGGTCCCTAGGATGAGAGCTGTCTTTTGAAGTGGGAATCAAAAAACTTGACATTATTCCTGACCATAACTGCTAATATTGGGTCAACATCTCACATGTTTAGGAGTTGCATTCCCTATATGTAAAATATGAATAACAATATTGTAGAAATGTTCTTTGATCTCTTCCCATGAAAAGCTCTATGGAAATTCCACGAATTTGATATTAAATGCTAGATTTAACCTTTGAAAATTGAGCCAAAGCTATTTATAAGTATATTTGGTTTTTAAAGTGAAATATTCATTTGGCATGATTAATGCTTTCTACTGTGGTCAAATATGAGTGGTTAAGAATAAAGCAAGTTCTATAAGTAGCAGTGATTAAACACTAATTTAATCTCTGTATTCCTGCAGTATGTTCAGAGGCAGATTAAAAATACTATGATCCAAGGACTAAGGCAGAAATACTGCCTTGGTGAATGCTCTGGAGTAACTGAGGCACAACTTGTGGCTGTAACTGGCAGAGAGAGCTGTCCCAACATAAGAAAGGAATTGAAGTGGTCATTTTCCAAGTCAAACAAAGAATTGATTGGTTATTGCTGGTTTAACCATCATAAAATGTATGTCAGGAAGGATCCTGCAATTCAGGCTTTGGCACCTAATCTTGTCTCATTTGAACTCATGTGCTCCTTGATTCCCTGCCATCAATCTCCTCTTTAGGAACTGCAAGCTGAAGTTAATGGCTTTCATCATAACAGCAATGAAAATACCATTTACCTATTTAAAATGCTCAGCAGGGAAATACTCATGAATGATGCCTGGTGCTCCAGGCTATTCATCCAGTTTGATGAAATCTCAATTTTTTTTTTATGCCTGCGTGTATGCAGACAATCTGCAAGGACTTTGAGCTGTCCATTTTGGGGTGTGATTAATTTGTGTCCACACCAGACAGCTTGTTGTGCATTAAGCCCTGCCAGCCAACAGATAATTTTTCCAACATTTAAACCAATTTATGGTCTAGCTGACGTGCTCATTGTTTCCCTAAACCTGGCCAGTCAGCACCATCTCCACCACAGAGCAGGAAATTAAGCTTTGCAGTTGTTTGACTCCATCAGCTTTACCTGCTGCATGCAATTGTGGAGGAATCTGGCAAACTTTTAAGAGCTACATCCTCAAGCTGATGGCTGCCAGTATCCTCCCCTTCCCTCTCCTGGACCATGCCCTGAGGCATCATCTGTTCTCCCACCCGGCTGGGTGGAACCAGACCCCAGTGCCCACGGGAGAGGGTTTGGCTGTGCTTTGTACAATCCAGGGGGAGCATCTGGAGCTGCTGAGACTCATCCCTTGAGGAGACAGCAAATACAGGACTGTGTGATCTGAAGACTCATCTTCAGTTTTCTACTGTTGACTTTATTGGCTTGGGGCTATTAAACATAAAAAAGACTTGGAAGGTACCAGCTTAGCTCCTTGGCTATGTCCCTGGTTTAAGACATGGGCACGGATGTAATTAGGTTCAAACTTCATCAGAGCCAAGTGAAAAATTGTGAATTATCTAAAATGTGTCCTTTTACCTGCCTGTTCACATGAACACTTTAGAAAAAGATGGATATGAAGCTCCTGTGTTGATTGTGGTGTGCTGTTGAAATTGCTGCTCTTCAGAGATGAACAAACAAATTGAGAAAGAATTGGGAAGGAAACTCAGTTCAAATATTCCTTAACAAAGAATACATTAAGACTGGTACAAAGCCAGCTCTGTACCCGAGCCCCCTTTAAGTTAAACCCCATTTGCACAGGAAAGGGGGAGCTGAGCATCCTTTGTAGCCCTACAGGGTTGAGAGGAGCTGCTCTGCCAAAGCCTCCCTGGGACTCTCATTTCAGTATTCCCAGTATCTACCTGTGTCCTTGCCTTGGAAGGAGTCCTGGAACTGATACATGGTTTGAGCTAATGATTATTTTATGACAACTCTTTGCTTAAAATGAAAGCTTGGAATTCAAGTTATTTGGCTTATATTTGGCATGACTGAAAAGGCAGATTGATTTGTTTTTTTTAATTTTCAGGGATTGTGGAGACAGAGCTATCATGTGGAGAAATTCTCAGCAGAAAATGGGATGCATCAAAAAGATGCAGGGAGATAAATTTCAAACAATCAAAAATTAATTCTGAGATCCCAAGGATTTCTCGCTAAGTGACCAGTATTTTGCTGAAATGTCAGCATCGTTTTTCTTTCCAATTTTGTTTTCTCTCTGAGCCATATCTATTGCCTTTGAAGTAGCTACAGCTGAGGCCAGAATTTGTGAATGTTGGGAAACCAGCAGTTTTGAGCAAGGAAGAACCTTTGTAGTCTGTTCACAGGCAGAGCAACAGAGTAGGAAAATATTTTCTTTTTAAATTAATATTTTATTTCCAAGCCTCCAGCGTTTGATCCTGAGCTTCGGTCTTGTTGCATTAAAATGCATGGTGCAATCTTAAAAGTCAGTTTGCCAAGGAGCAGAGACCTTCCTGGTCAAGGAGACCTGGCAAGGAGAGTGTCCTCCATGCTCCTGTACTGCCAAATGATTTATGTTAAGTCATGGATTAAGTCTTGACTGGCTTTAAAATGCAATGTATTGTCTCATCCAGGAGTTGTGCTCGTTAACTTGAACTGTGGTTATTGTCAGGAAATCAAGCCTTGGTTAAAAGGTGTGCAGCACTTCCATGGACTGGTTTAGAGGGCTAAAATTAGGAAGTGTGAGCATTAAGACTATATTCAGTATAATATGTGCTTGTTTGGATTGCCATTGGTGTGTTGTATCTTCTCCTTGTTCCCAGTTCTTGACTTCATGGCCACAGCTGCTAAACTGGAAAAACCTTTGGCTATGACTGATACAATTCCTGTTAGCATGTGATTTTCAGCCTGTGACATGGGAAGAACTAGTGAGTATTATGAGCCATGTTGGAAAATAAAGGTATTTAAATCTCATATAAGAGAAGTTGATATTATGTAGCGCAGATCCTGCCACGAGAGAGCTGCTATTGCAAGCAGGAGATGAAAATCCAGGGTTTTAAAGATCATTGCATTTTACTGTGATCTTTACATGTTCCTTTCCATGAATTTCAAAAGAAAAGACAAAAAATTCAAATACAGAAGAGTCTGGATGTCATCTGGAATTTATTTGACCTCTTACATTTGCTCTAAAAGAAATCATAAATAAATAAATAAAACTTTTCTAAGATAAAAAGGACACTTAATTTAATAACTAGATTAAAAACCAATTTGAAGCTTAGTGGGGGATCTTGTGTGTGGCACAAAAAAAAGGGAAGGAGAACATTTCATTTTAATGGAGATGCTGCCAGTTCTTTTGGTGTGAACCCTTTGTCCAGGGCATGAAGAAATTCCTGTTGAGATGAGCACTCCACAACTGCAGTGACCTGTGCCCCTCAAGCTTGTGAAGTTGGGATCTTTGTATGGAGGATTGGGATGTTTGAATTAAAAACCAGTCATTTTATTGTGGAGGGAGTGAAATTTTAAAGACCTTAGGTGGAAAGGACATCTTTCTTTACTAGGCAGCCCCAGTGTCCCCTGGTATTTTAAATCTATGTGATGGTCATCAGTGTTTGGTTTTTAATTAATAACTAGTCTTCTCCACCTTTAAAAAGGTAAGTTTTATTTAGAGCCAAAAGCACAGTTTGAGACACACACTGCTTTTCTCAGTAGGACATTGCTCCAGCTCTCTCCCCATCTCCCCCAACATGACTTCTCTCTCCCAGAAGTCACCACTGTAGATCTCTTGGATAAAATGTGCTGCTAGACATAAAACAAGACAAATATTTGTTTATTCTATGGCAGACAGCTGTTTAGGATGCTGTGGAGGTCTAAGTCTTATAGTAGCTTTGCAGATGTTGTTTGTACGTGACTTTTTCTTGGAAACCATTTGTGTTAGGAAGCACGGAGGGATTCAGTGCATCCCTTGGCAAAAAGAGTTGGGCGCTTTTCCTTCAGTGTCTTTGTCCAAGGAGCTTGAAGGAGGAGAGAGAAACTGAGGAGCTTTACCAGTGTTTGGTCAAAGTGAGGACCTATTTGGACTTGGGCTGTAAAAAGGTTTTTCTGGGCATGTACTGGGATATTCAGTGTGTACAAAGGCCAATGGGGCAGAGAAAAAAAGTCTTCCCTGCCTTCTAGAAAAATGTAGCACAAACTTCAAGTGATCTGTATGGAAGTGGTGAATAATGCTTAGAAGCAGGTCTTTGGTTTTTTTCAGAAAAGCTGGTTTGAGTGGTCTGTGCTGCTGAGTTCATCTGCAAATCTCCAGAGCACCGTGAGGAAAAGGGGCTCCCTAGGGTGTGATGGCTGTAGGGCAAGGCAGGTTCCTCTCCAGAGGTGGGGATAACCACGCACTCACATTCGAGTACTTACTTATATTTCTATTAAGATAATTCAGCCAACAAAGCATATAGCCAAGGGTGATAGAAATTGAGGAATGTGGACTTTACTTGGCAGTTTGAATCTGGCTTGGAAGCATTTCAGGGGAGGATTAAATCTCGCTGCTCGGCGGGTCAGGGTTGGGGTAATGGCAAAGGCAGAGTTTGGGGATGGCTGGACTGGGGATTAGTGCGGCATGACTGCAAGTCTGGGGCTGCTGTAAATGAGGATGCAGAAGAAAATATGTCAAGCATCTTTCATACTGGGCATTTTCAAATGGTCTGTGGTATTTGCAGGAATTTTGAGTTGGTGGAGTGGGGAGGGAAGGATGACAGAGCTGCTACCTGGGCTCAGTGCAGGTTTCTGTCAGGGATTAGCTGGGAAGTGATGGTGCTCTAGGCTTGTTTAATACTGTTTTGTTTGCTTCGTGGGTACTCAAATACTTGAGCTATTATGATGAAAAAATTGACTTTTGTGCCCTGATATTGTTTGCTTTTTGAAATTATCCACTGTGTTATTAGTTCACCCAGTTTTGTGCAATATGTGCATTGTATGCAAATTAATATGGTTAAACCAATGTCAAACACGCTTACATTTGAGAAAAGTTAATATTTCTCTTGGCAGTCGTGATATCCTTTGTTCCCTGTGTGCTGAATTAATTCCTTCTGCTGGCTCTTGCTCTGTGCACATGGCCACAGTGTCCGAGGGACTTGCTGAAAGGTCTTTGCCTTTCACTGGACAAGGTGGAAATCCCTCTGTTTTGCAAAGCACATATCTGAGACACAACAGCTTCTGAAAAGCTTCCAGAACAAGACAGCAGACCAAAAACACGGAGTAAAACTAAGCAGTTTGTGGTATGAAGCTCCCACAAGCAAAACAAAGCCAGCCTTGTCCTCGCATTTGGCTCTCTCGGAATTGCCGGCCGGCCGGTGCCCGAGGCTCGGTGCTGGGCTGTGGGATGAGTCCAGACTGAGGGCTCCGTGTCCCCTTTGCCATGCTGCCATACGTTCCACTAGCCAGGCTCCAAATGCAAATTGCAGTTTCCGGATGCACAGCTCCAAATCTGGAGTTCATCCACTGTCAGCAAGAGCTAAAACCAGAGACAATGCTGGTCTGTGCCACACTCAGCATGAGCGTTTATCACCTCCTTAACTCTGGGCAGGAGCTGCTGCCATGGTGCTCTTCAGGAATAAAGTGCCTCTCAGCCGTTTCTCAGGTTGTCACAGTGATTCTGCTTAAACACACATTAAAAGAAGTGGTTTGGGTGCAAAAGAAGCCCCTCAGGGTTTGTGTGAGTTGATTCAGGGGTAATATGAGCTGCGGATCTTTGTGGCTCCATACAGTGCATGATTTCAGGGTTCAGAAGCATAAATATATGTAAGAATCTGAAGGGAGAGCATCAGGAGCCTGCCACACTCTTCCTGGTGGTACCAAGTAAGAGAATGAGCGAATGGCCAGAAGGTGATGCACAGGAAGGTCCATCTGAGCATGACGAACAACTTCTTCACTTGGCAGTCCCAGTGCTCAGCACTGGGACAGATTGTCCAGGAGTGTGGAGTCTGCCTTACTGGGGATATTTAAGAGCTGTCCAAACATAATTCTGTGCTGTGTGCTCTGGGCTGACCCTGCTTGGGCAGGGCTTTGATCAGATGACTCACTGCAGTCCCTCCTGACCTGACCCATTCTGTGACTCTCCAGCACCATCAGTGCAGCCACGTGGAAACACCAAAGCAGCACTGGGTTTTCAGTCACTCCAAACTGAGAATTTTGTGGACCTAACGATGCTTGTAATTTCTGTAGTCTTCAGAGAAGCAAAGCTCCTACAGTGTCCCCGTGAGTGCTTCTCTCTCCTGGCTTCATCATCACCTCTTCAAACGGAGGAATAATGGAATCACAGAATTGTTATGGTTAGGAAAGGCCTCTGAGATTGAGTCCAACCATTAACCCAGCACAAAACCATATTCCCAGGTGTCCCATCCACACACCTTTTCAGCACTTCTAGGGGTGATGGTTCCACCTTCCCTGGGCAGCTGTTTCAATGCCTGACCACCCTTTCAGTGAGGAAGTTTTTCCTACTGTATAATCTAAACTTCCCGTGGGGCAACTTGGGGCCGAACTTTGAGGTTTACAATGGCTTAAATGAAGGCACTCACACATCCCAGAGCACATCTGTAGAGGAGTCTGTTGGGTAGGACCAGGGAGATGGGGATGCAGGAGCAGCACTGGAGAAGGGACTGCTCCACATATGTGCATGAAGGTTTTGGGTTGAACCCATCCATCATTCTTGTGTTTATTTCTCATTCTATCAACTTAAGTTGTGTTTCTGGCATTTGTTTGTTTCCTTTGGGCAGTTACAGTTATAGTAGTGTAAATATTTTCTAGTGATTGTCAAGTGTCCAGTTTACATTAGTTGCTTGCAATTTCCTGCTGTAGCTTAATTTTTTTTTTTTTCTTCGTAAAAGCATAAAGTTACCCTTCCCATAAGCATCAAACTCTGCTTTTTCAGGCAAAATCTATACCCCCAAAATTTCAAAGGCACCTCTTCATAATCTGAGAACTGGAAGGAGAGGTGGTATCCACACAATGGAGTGAATTCTCCTTCATGGTAGTAAAATGGTTCAATAAAATCTGAGTCAGTCACTATCGCCAGAGTTAAATGACCACGGGAAATTTATGGTTATACTCGAATTGTTGTTAATCCTTTTTTCTTACTGCCCATTTCCTATTGAAACTCATTTTTGTTGTCAAAACTCATTTTTGTGGGTATATCTAATAGCAGTGTCTGTAAAACAGGAGCCTTGTTTGCCTGTCCTCTGCAAAACTGATAAAAGTCTCCCGGTTGTTGTAACAGTAACAGCACAATAAACACTCAGAGTGAAGTGTGCTGAATATCTGGAATCTGGGACTATATTTTTCTTTTTTCTTTTTTTTTTTCCCCTGTTGTAAAGGTACTGTTTCCTAACTGCTTTCTACAGTTTCCCATTCAGTTCATGGACAAGTAAGAGCTGGCTTCTGCCCTGGGCTGCTCTACTTGTGCAAAATTAATTCTTCTTGCAGAAATATGAGGAAGGGCTGGATCTTATTTATTTTACCAAAGTAATTTTTTTAATACGAGTACAATTAATAAATGATAATGGAAAAGAAATTCAGCATTTGTTCCCCAACCTCTATGAATAAGATAATTGCCTTCTCCAGAGGGAATGGAGTTGGCAGCAGTTTCACAGGGAACTGTTGAATTGTTTGACATGTTTTAAATGGTTTACCATGCAAAATCAGTTTTGAAAGGAAAGGGACTTGTCAATCAGTCAGCTTGTGTTGGGTTGTTGATGTCCCCCGTCAGTCAGAGCAATAACAGCTTTCAGAGGTGGCTGAGGATTTGCTGGAGGGAGGGAGAGAAGCAGCTGTGATAATTTGGGGGGGAGGGGTGTTTAAACATTCCCATTTTATACAAGTGACACGTAGTTTCTTAGAGGATCTGATTTATTATTATATGGATTCAGGCAGAGTGTTTGCAAAATTTACTCTGCTTTATGGTACTGCAGCAAATGTAAACACGTATAATTCAACAGTGCCAGATGAAAATGAAGGTGGGAAATAATCTTTGTGAGCAGCAGGAGGAGTTTAGAGAGCTGGGAAAAGGAGAGAAGTGGCAGAGTTGTGACTGAGAATAAGCTGGGTTTTTTTCATCTCCAAGAGGAAGACTATGGGTCACTTTTGAGGAAAATAGAGATAAAGTAATGCCAGGGGTTAGGGGAGACTTGTGGCACTTTGGAAGGTGCCCAGCACTGGGGTGGCCATGGGGAAGGTGTCCTGGTGAGTTCCCTGCCTGGGACCCAGGGTGCAGAGGGGCCGTGGGGGCTGACCCCTGCAGCAGCCAGTTCCTTCACTCAGCTGGGGCTTGTTTGAGCTCCAAACACAAGCGAGAAGATAAGAAACAGAAACATCAGCATGAGAGAGGTTTGACAGCCAAGCTGTGCAGAAAACAGATGTCATTCTTCAGAGCTTGCTCTCACCCGGGAAACTTGGGTTATTGCACCCTGGCCTTGGGGTGAGGGAACATCTCCCTCCCAGAAAAAATCCTGGTTTAGGACAAGTTTTAGCTGTGGCTTCAGTGGGATTCCTGCTTATGGGTCTGTGCAACCACTCACATGTATGTGGCAGTGATGTGCAACACATCCAAAGACTCCCACGAGGTTCCTTTGTGGCAGGAGATGCTTGCTGGGGACAGCATTGCTTGCTCACCAGTTCAGTACATGTCATTGCTCTGCATCAGATTGATTTAGGGTCATTTCTTCCAAAGGCTGAGGACTGTGTGGTGTGAAATACCTGCTCTTGCTGCACAGGCTGCTGCTGAGGGTGGGATTTGCAGGGGATGCACAGCTGGGGATGGAGCTGACTGGGAAGAGCATTAAGGCAATGTGGACGCGTGGTAACAAAGCCAAAGGTACTTTGGGAATTTGTTCTGGCTTTATGGTCCTTCTAATTATCTGGAAAATCCAAACCCAGAATGTATTCTGAGATTGCTAAACAATTTAGGAGTGGGGCAGGGGAAATGGGAAATGCCGTTTTTTGTTATTCTGGGTTCTTACCTTCGTTCTACAGAAAAATATTTAGTTTCTATAAAACCCTGTTGGGTCTATAGGTATTTCTACTCTTGGGTGGGAATTTTTGGAATGTTTTCTGAAGCCTACAATGTGTGGAAACGTTGAGGTTTGGTTTCACCTTCAGACTGAGCTTCATTGCTTAGTACTCCCTAAATCCCTCAAAGTCCTGGCCTGCAACACAAATGGGCTCTGCATTATTCAACTATGGATGCAGTAAATGCTGAAAGGCTGATTATGGATATTGATGAATAATCAAATTACACCAACACAATTCTTGAGGAATCTGCCAGATGTCCTAGAAAATTCTCATCTATTGGGAGAAAAAAAACCATCTGTATCAGTGGTTTTGAAAGCACTGTAATCCTGTCACCTCTACCAGTGTGTTTTTTCCTTTTATTTCTGCTTTCATTGTTAATATCCGTCTGCTACACTTCAGTATGTGGTTAACTGCCCTTTCAAAGGCTTCATTTAACTCCATTTCAGAATTCAGTGGCAATATATCTATATTCAGGCAAGACTCTGAAGGTTTCTTCTTGAAATACTTTCCGATCCTCAGGTGAAATTATATCCAGGATATCAATAGTGTAAAAGTGTATTCTGGAATCCAGAGAGCAAAATTGAAAGCAGGATTTGACTTATCGTGTTGCATTTAAAATCCAGGTCTGATTTCAGTTAAAATCTTGGAAAGATCCAGCAATAGGCATCATATATTAATCAATGTAAGATGAAGGCCAACCCTGCTGCTTCACTTTGAGGAGAAACATTTTTCATTGTCTTTCAAGAGCAAGGTAAGCTTGGAGGGTTGGCAAAAGTCTTTGTAGAGTTCTTAGAGAACATGACTAAGAAAATAGTGGTTTATGGGGAAAAAAACTTCATAAATGATAAAATGCTTCAATCAAGTCTCTAACTGATATATTTGGGAAGTGGAGTCTTACTCATTGATTCTCTTTGGTCCCTTACTGTGCCAAAAGGTTGTTCTGTCTCTCCTGGGTCCATATGATGCCACCACTGCCCTTGTCCTTAACACCAAACCAAAAGAAAGTCAGATGCTTCTTGTCTTTCCCTTTCATATTTTTCTGGCTTGGTTTCCTTCTTTTACCATGTTTTGTGCTGTTTTTCCCAAACTTGGACTCTTTAAAATACAAGTGGAAACTGATGGTCTTATCCAAAGTTAGTAACATATTGGATAGCTTTGCTCAGAATAATTGCCTCTTTCTTTTCATCTCATCTCAGTGTTTAAAGAGCAACAATACCTCATCTCTGCTAAACCTTTGAACCTTTCCTGGATATCGTTTGCTAAGTTAAATTGGTGATCCAGCATTTGTTTAGCTGAGCTCTGAAAAGCACAGATGACACAATTCAAGTATCCACAGGTAAAAATTTGCTCCTTGGGGATGGTGAGAAATAATTTAAATTTTCCATTTGATCTTCAAGATGCTTTTCACTATTAAAAAAGAAAAATGCTGTATACCCCCCACACTGCTGCCTTTCTGTCCTATTGATCTTGCTTTTTTACTTTAAAATAGGAAAGAAGAGGTTTAGCTGCCATGTAAAAATATTTATAGACCTATTGCTTTATAGACAACTGAAATTCTGGAGCTGAAAATGGCCTGGGTACCTCTGAAAGATGCATTTGGGTAATTGGTAATGAACTAAGCATCTGGAAGAAGCAGCTGAGCAAAGTCAGTCACTTCGTTATGGCTTTTTGAGCTGTTTGCCAGACTGGTGAGCTCAGATAAACCAGACTGGTCATCAAATAAGATGCACTGAGTAGGAAAATTACCTGATTAAGCAAATTACAGTGTTCCTTTTGGTAATCTGTGGGTTTAATGTGCACTTGCAGAGCTCCACACCATACCTGTGTCTCGGAAAGGCATCGGCTCAGGCGCTGTGCTTGGGAGCAACTCGTGGTGCAGCACATGGGCCCAGAAGACTTTGGTCTAAAATGAACTTGTTACTGAAACATTTCCCAGATGTGTGAGCAATAGATCATCTCCTCCTTGCATTTCAATAGAAACAAGCATTGCTTCTGAATCCTGGGCCAGAGCAGGCCCTGAACATGGCAGAAAGGGGCTTTAATGGAGTTTGCCTTTGCAAATTTGTGAGCGTTGGCTCATCCCCTTTCACTAATTGCACCTGTTCCCCACCTTGAGCCAACCACCCCCAAGGCATGGCATGTGCCAGAGAAGTGTCAGCAGGCTCTCTGGTGTCTTAACTCTGCTTTTATATGTGCTAATGCACCTCTTTCTTTTATTCTGCTTCTCCTGCAGCTGTTTAGTGTCAGCCTGACTGCTCACCGTCTCCTGTAGCAGCCCCACTGGCAGCCTGCAGTGAGCACTCCTTCACCCTGCTGCTCATCTCTGCAGCCTGCTCAGGGAGGGCTGGCCATGGCCAAAGGCAGGTTTCAGGTCTCTGTGGCCAGGCATCTTAGGCTGGAGCTGTCTTGCCTTCCAATGGAAGGCGTGATGAAGTTCTGGAGTACTTTTATATTTCATGGGGTTGCCCAGAGGCTTGTGCAATTATTGCCTGTACCCAGACTGAAAGTGCATGTTGATTTTATTCTGGCTTTTTCCTCTTATCAGTTCCTTTGTATTAGCCATCATGCTCCTGCTTGTTAATTGAATTCAGACTTGACATGGATTAGCATTATGGCTGGAAGCCTAATTCTTTAAATGGATATACAAATGCTGGTCTTAAGTTAGTCATTAATTACTTTTATTTATTAGAGCTTATAAATGTGGCCATTTAGGCCTCATCTGGAAATTTTAACTGTGACTGCCTCAGCTTCTTTCTGCTGGAAGCTGTGCAATGTAGGTCAGGTACATGGCAGTAAAAGGGATTATATTGTTTTGATCATTCACACTTGCTACAGGAAACACCATATTCTTTCTGGGGAGTGAATATGGCTGTAGCACGTGCTGGTTCTGCCTATAGAATGGAAACTGTATTTTTCATTAGAGTTCATGTATTTCTTTGTTGGAAGGATCTCAGATGGGTGGGAAAGCAAACTGTTTACACAGTCAATATGATGTTAGCCCAAGGTCGTCATCAGCAAGAGAAGACACTTGCACTATTAATTATATTCTCGTTTAAAATAAGTTAATTTTAGCAAATTACAAGACCCAAGAACATCTAAAAAATACTTTTTTTTTTTCCTCTGTATCTCTTCTGTAAAAATTTTTTGTCACTGATTTCATTGCATTATCAGGACTCAAATGAGAAAACTGCTTATGAGCAAATATAGCATCTGAATGTGGGCCAGGAATTCCTTTTACAGTATAAGCTTTTGTGTGAAATAAAAGCCAAACAGCTGCTTACAACTTAAGTCTGAGTAAGTGATCTAATACTATTGCTCTGGTCTCAAATTTGAGGCTAAACCGTTTCTTTGCCAAAGACCTTGTGCCAACCTACCTGGTCCCAATTTGTGAGAACAAAGTATATTGTTTCTGCTGCTCTGGGACTGGAATCACTTCATTTGCCATTTTTTTCCACTACGGTTTCAGGCCTGACATGGGAAGCTTCCACCAGGTTGAGAGTCAACTTCTCACTCCAGTCCTCCAGGAGGTGTCTCAAGTAGGAAGGTACCTCCTTGCAAGGCTGGTCCAACATGATGTCTAGGGATATTTTATTACACTTCAAGACTCTTTCTGGATTTTGATTTACTTCAGTCCTTTGCTCCTCAGATCTTCTCTTCTCAGTCTTTCTCTTCTACTTCTGCCATGCTCTTCATCAGCTGCTCTCCAGGCTTTCCCTGCCTGGAATTACTGCAAAGAAGAGAACTTTTCTAGTTATAAAAAAGGCAATTTCCCACAGTGTTAGGCAGAGACTGTATCCCTTGATATATGGTTATGCATTTGCCCTTTCACAATAGGTTATAATTTCCAAAGAATTTGAGTTGTGCTCTAAATGTACAGCTAGAGCTTAAGTTCCTGTCGGATTTATTGCAAACATATTAGCAGAAGAGAGAAGAAAAATGCAGAGGCCAAGAAATGTCATGTCCTCTCTCATGATGATGACACCCTTAGCTGTACCAGAGAAATCACGGGGTGACCCCAGCCACCTTCTTCTCAGGGCAAAACTGAGATTTACATGTCTGTTCTAAAAATTGCTTATTTCAATAGAAACTAAATCGAGGACATTTGAGACATGTATATTTTGTATATACGAGTTCACATTGTTATTGAATTTTTTTCTATTTAAAAGAGAGAAGACTTTTTTCTTTTTCCTGGGGTCAGCAAGTCTGTTTGCAGATGGTCTGCTCTGTTTTTGTGGCATTTAGGGACTTAGTGCTGGGTTAATGGCTGGATTAATGATTTTAGATGACTTCCAACCTAAATGAGTCTGCTTCTTAGATTAACTGCTTGTTGGATAATTCAGGGCAGAATGAATTTGCACATCAATTTAATTTTGAGTGTCTGGAAGGAGGATCACCTGTGTCTAACTTCCATCACTTAACTCTGTTGAAGACAGTGTGAAAGTTTCACTGGATGTTTTATATTGGGTAAAATTATTTTGAAACAGACAACCTTGTTAGTATCTGTAACTTACAGCTGCTTATTTGTGTAACACTTCTGTCATTGGGATAAAATGATGTGGGCTTTTTTAGTTTTGCTTTGTACAGCTTTTACTTACTTTTTACAAGGCTTCATCCACATGAAGGGGATTTGGCTGTTTGCATTTTGCTTGGTTCTGTTTCACTAGGATGTGCCTTTTCCCTGTCTTTTGAAGCATATGGCATCATGCAGCCCTGGTCAAGGGTTAATGCAGATAATGGAAGTAGAAACAGCTCCAGAAGTTGACTTCATATTTGCTTGACAGGCTATTCCTGGTCTTCTCTCTTTATAGAGATGATAGTGCTTGTGGAATAAGGTGTAGAAAACAAGATAGTTCTTACAAAGGAGGAGGAAATACCTTCTGCTTGCAGGAGATTTGGGGTGGAGAGAGGGTTACACAGGAGAAAAATGTTTCAATTGAAGACCACAGGAGGAAGAATTTAACTGGAGTTTTAGAGATGTTGAAATGGTCACATGTAAGTGCAGTGTTGGATGAGTCTGGAAACAGGAAAACTTTGATTTTTATGTTGAACTTGATTTGTAACATAGAAGCAAATTCTCTTGGTGATATTACTGTGATGGTTGTGGGCGTGTTCTTAGGATGTGCTTGGCCCCGTCCCTTGGATGCTTTATGGTTTGCACATGGCAGCTTGGGCTCCCCTTCATAGGAAACTGGGAAACAATGAGGGTGAAAAATCCTGCCAGAAGGGGTATTATCCACAGACTGTGTCTGCAAGTGTGGGAATAACATTTAAATACAAAGGATGTGATTTTTTTTGTCCAGTATATACACTTCTCTATAGTTACTGGGATCTTCCCTAGATAACTGTGTTATTCATCTGCTCTCAAAGTCTTGATTTGCTGGTTTCTCATTTTTCACATATCAAAAATGAGAAAGAGGTTGGTTGTTTTTTTTTTTCTGTGGGATCTTGGCTCTGGAATGGCTAATTCTGATTGTAGATAAGACGCATTAGCTTTGAGTACTTCCGTGCTCCAAAGATGCAATTCATCAAAACCCAAGTACTTTGTGTCAGATCTGAATGTTTCACAAGAGATTTTGTAATCCAACATGTCCAACTTGTTTAAATGTGGATTGCAACTGAAAGCTGAAGGAAGAAATAAGTGCTTTGTTATCTTCCTTACCTTACAGAAGGTCTTACAGTCTTTAGAAAAAAAAAAAAAAGAAAATTTTCTTATTCCTGCAAGAAATACACAACTACCTCATGTTGTAGAGGTGCTCCTGAGATGTGCATCTGCTCCTTGTGTTTCATCAGGCAGGTTTAGTGATTCGAGTAGAGCAATCTTCATCATCTGCTGCATAAATCTATTGCTGGTGACTTCTTGATTCTTCCCAGAGTGAGTTTGTGTTAGAAATTATTTGAGCAAGAAAAAGGCCTCAAGGGTGTCTGCTTGCTCATCTCTTGTTCTGGGCAGCACTGCTTTCAGTCACCTAGTACCACGGATAATACAAGGATTATGAACTTCAGTCACATGCAGTGTGAGTTTGGCATAATTTCTGTTCCCCAGCTCTATCACTATGTGGATTTCTAGCTTGTATCCATAGAAGAAAAATGAATCCGTGTTCATTTTCCAGATTCACATTGATGAAATCTATGTCTGACTTGCCTAACCAGTAAGTCTCTGAAGAGACTGTGACCTGAACATTTTTTTAATCTTTCCAAGTGTTTTAAGTGTGTAGGAGCACATGGGGACAATGAACAGAGCTGGTCACTGTTCTCATAAAGAAGCATGAAACCAAATATGTGTGCGTGTTTGTGCATAGACACTTTCTGAAAGATGTTCAAAGTTCCCATCTCTGTCCAGAACTTGGAGTGAAGCAGCTGTCTCGTGCAGATGTGGAAAACTGAAATCTGCCATGAAAACGTTTTTACCTTGCCTATAGCAGCCCCCACAGCTGCCAAAATATGCATCCTCTTGTTTTAAAAATAGAGGGGGGTATGCTGAAAACATCTGCTCCTGCCCTGCACTGCAGCTGTGCCAGTGTATTATCTGGAAATGGTCTGAGTAAGACCAGCCATAACAAGAGAAGGAAAATCCCATGTTTGATGTAAGTGCAATTGTGGCTTTATTCCAGTCACTTCTTAATTTATATCTCAAATTCAGTTTATCTTCATGCCCTGATGACTAAACAAAAGAGCTGTATGCACTTGACTGTTTGAAGAAACTGTCTCGGGGTGTAGGAAGAAAAGAAAAAAATTATTTAGGGGTGGATGGTGGGGAATGCAGAGTATGGAGTGAGTGGCACCATCTTGGTTGTTTTAAATGGAAAAAATCAGAGCTTTGGTTTCAGTGTGTGTGCATGTATCATTTCACACTTTGAATGAGCTAGAATTTTATTTTTATTTCTTTTGCAACAAGCATTCACCCAGGGTAAGAGGGGACTTCTCTGACTACAGGTAAAACCACACTTTAAACAACCTAAATTTCTCCCTGGTCTTGAAACATTGTGTCATCTCAAGCTACTACACCTTGTGTGCAGGTTTTATCCGTGCTGCTCAGTGTTAGATTTGGGGCTTGGGTTTGCTCTGCTTCATCTTGTTGGAACAATTTAAATCTGCACGCTACCCCTCCTGGATATCCCTCTTTTCGGGGGTACCTCCCATTTTGGCTTTGCTCTATGTAAAGAAGAGTTTTAGGCTGTAAACCTTTTGTGTTGGGGTCCCGAGGTGCTTTATTCAAAAGGAGTTTTTGCTGCCCTGTGCTACCCCAGCAGTAGCAGCAATGCTCCAGTTGGGCTCCTGGAGCTGATGTTTCGTTCCCTGAGGTTGAGCACAGCTCCCCAGTGCATTGTGAGGAAGATGCTTTCAAAGGTATGAGAATGAAAACCATTTCTTGCTTCTTTTGTACCTTGAAAGCAACTGGATCCGGTCTGGCAGTGCAAGGAGCTCTCCCCAGCTAACAGCTACAGGTTGCTTTCTGGGTGGTTTTTGCTAACACATAATGTAGCCCAGGATTTCAGAGAGCTTTTGGGGCACTTGGGCCAAAGTTTAAATGAATCTAGATATTACTTTTTTGTTTGTTTGTTTTATTTGGAAAACTTCTGCAGACTATAGGTGCTGCGTGTTTCCAGTCTGCATCTGGTACTTGCTTTGAATCTTTGGGTCTGTTGGAATCCGAAGCCAGAAAGGTTCATGCAAAGCGTTGTGACCCAAAACTGTTTAATCTCAGATCTGTGGTCTCAGAGCTGCAGCCTGACTTGAATACCTGATGAGTATCAGCTGAGCAAGCATCACAGCATCTGACTTCTGCCCATGAACCATAAACCTTTTCCTCAGGGAACAAGAAAGTAAATTGGCCTTTGTGCAGGAACAGCCAGCTCGGCCGGGGCCGCCTTTCCTCGTGCTCCATACCAGACCCCACGGTGCTCTGCTGCAAAGTTCTCCTTCCTCCTAAGTGGAGCCATATGAAAAAAAAAAAAAAATTAAAAAAGTTCACTTTTTGAGAGTGGCTGAACCAACCAATTTGTTCAAGCCATTCTTCTGGTTGATTCATTTTTAACTGAAAAAATCACTGCTATATTGAAAGCAACTTGAAAAATGCCAAAAGGGAAGAAGGGGAAACAAGTTAAATCATTTGAAGCTCATAAAATAAATAAAAAAATAAATTTAAGTGCAACCACATGAGTGGTGTAAAATTGCTGTAATACTTAATCCCATGTTAGAGCACAATGTGTTAGATATGTGTTCCTCTAGAAAATAAGGCCCTAAAATAACCTAATCTTCATGACTGAGATTTCACAATGTGATCAGTTCACTGTGTCATGCTTGCAAGGGAAAAAAAAACCCTCTGGTTTAAAGATCTGCTAAGATAGGTCTTCATTTCACTTGGCTAAGGTTTTTACTTGAATGCTGTTCCCAACTACTTCTTTGGACCAACATAACAAAACAAAAGCTGTCCCCAAGAGCCTCAGCAGCACATGGCTTGCAGAAGGAGATGGACCCAGATTTATGGAGCACATCTGTGTAAATGTTCTCAGTGGAAAAGGGTGCTGTGTAGCAGGAGTGTGAGGGAAGGGCACAAGTTCTTGGCTAAAGTGTGCTTCACTGGCATAACATTTAACAAAGCATTGCTATTCAGCGAGGTTTTGCTGGACTCCCTTTCTTGCTAGCGTTTTAAACTCACTTTATCCTCGACAAACATTGATTTTTACCTTATTCCAAATAGTAATTTGCCCAGGCAGAAATTTATCCATCCAGCTGAAGGGCTGTGAGACAGCAATACAGCCTCCCTGCCATGGGAACGTGGCTCAAGGACTAGATCTGGTTTAATTACAAGGGATAAAAAGACATTAAACACACATAGTGCCTGTTCTGGTGTTGATGGATTATGGTGTTCACTTGAGCAGCCCAATTAGCAATGGGTAAATTAGTTCAAACAAAGGTAATTTACTGTACTGTGGACAAGTACATGGGTTTGGCTTTTGACAATATTTTATGTGAACAATAAAGTGATGCTGATTTTTAATATTTTATTTACTTGCCCACAGTAGATGACAGAAGTGGCTGCTACCCAGCAATTGAGTGTTTACTGTGAACTTTTTACCTTGTTTCTGAGGAGCTATTCTTTAAATACATCCATCATCTCTTCCTCATAATATTTTCAAACAGCAATGTATTTCATTCTCCTCCTTTGTCTTTGGGTTAGTAAATCTATCATCTTACTGGGAAAATTATGGTATTGTCAGAAATTGCATATTGTGCTATGGATTAAGACTGTTTAGCTTAAATGTGACAAGTTGTTTAAAAATAGACTGTTATGCTTTGTATTCACTCTCCACTCCAAAACTCTCTTTCATAACAATGTAAATAAAGGACTCCCAGAACTGATACAGAGGGGCTGGCTCAGTTAGAAGAAAAGACTCTGCTATTGCCCAATTTACTTTAATGCAACATAAATCTTAATTATATTGAACAAGCATCAGACTGCAGGGCCTTGGGAGATGGAGTCATTAGGTAACAGTTTACAGGGAACATTTATTCAAGCAAATTCCCAGGCCACCTTAATTTCTTTTGTAGTTTCTTAAAGGGGTTGAAAACAAAAGGTGTAATATGGATTCACTCTATGCCTGGTTCATTAAGCAGTATCTAAAGCTGAGCCCCCAGAATAAGCTAGAAAGTGCTGAAATAATAATTTCCAAGGATAGGCACTCTCAGATCTGCAGAGTGTGAGGCTGCAGGTGCCATTAATGACTGCTGGGCTGCTCCTCTGTGCTGCTCTCCTGTGGCAGCTGGGAGCTCTGTCCTGCTCACCCCTCGCTGCACCATAGAACTGACACTTGCAGCTCTTGCCCAGAGTAAATACTGGGTTTGGTATTTTTCCTTTTAATTCCCACCAGAATTTTTTTTCCTCAGAAACATTTCCTAACCCAGCTACCTTTTATTTTTTTTATTTTTTTTTTTTTAACAGAATTGCTTTCAGATAAAAACAGCAGGTAAACCAGTTGAGAATGGATTTTTAAATTTTTCCTCTCTCAGTTTTGGTTTATCTCATTTTTGTCACAAGCAATACCTCTAAACTATGTTTGAACTTCCATATGATGCACCCACAGATTTCCTGGAAGACTGTAGGGAAAGAATTATAAGATCACAAAATAGTTTGGGTTGGAAGGGATCTTTTAAAGGTCACCTAGTCCAATCCCCAGCAATGAGCAGGGACATCCTCAGATCAGCTCAGTCAAAGCTCCATCCAACCTGACTTTGAATGTTTCCAGGGATGGGGTATCTACCATCTCTCTGGACCACCTGTGTTCGTGTAAGCAAGAGTCAATTTTTTCCATGTGGTGTGAAGTATTAAACTTAAAAACTTGAAAAAAAACCCCTTAAACTTGAAAAAAACCTCAACAAACCAGCCTAATATTAAGGTTCCTTTTTATACAGAATCTTTGGTTTCTTGCAGGTTTCCTGCACTCTCAGTTGAATGGCTCCAACCCAAGCTTTAAGTGGGAGCTCTGTGCATCCATCCACCCTTTGATATCAACTCTCCTTTAAGCTGCTGAAAAGCATCAATGCCAGCTCATTACTCCCTTGTTTAGATACTTGGCCTCCTCTCCTGCACCTCCATTAGGACATTTCCTCCTCCCTAAGGAGCACCCAGTGCAGGAGGGAAGGCAGAATGGTTACTGAGTGAGGCACTTTAGATTAAACAGATGCAGGAGGAGCCCTTGGACAGGCACAGAAGGATGAAGCAAGGCTTCAAGGGTCTAAAGCACCCCCTGCACTCCAAGGGAAGCTGGAAGCTGCTGAGGCTCAGGCTCTGCCTGGAGGTCAGACCCCCCAGATTAGCCCAGGGGGTGGTGCAGGTGGAGGGGCTTTAATTACTCAGGCACCACTGGTCTCCAAGGTTGAAAAAAGGTGCTTCCTTCCGGTGGCTCCTCTCCGGAGCAGCTTGACTTGGGGATGGAAGAAGTAAACCTTTCTCCTGGCTGTAATGTGCTTTCAAAGAGGCTGCAAATGTTTGGGGGTTTTTTGTTGTCTCCCCTGTAGAAACCTGTGAGCAAGTTACGTAGGGAGTAGTGGAAAATATTTCTACCAATCGTTTGTGACTACCCAGGGCTCCTGTCTGCAGGTTGCCAATCCCATAGCCAGGGAGAAGTGGGATTTGTGAGGGCAGGGGGTCTGCTGGGGCTCTGTGGTGGGCTGGGGACAGGGAGTGCTGGACAGTGTATCCAGACTTCAAAGAGGAGAACTTCAGGCCGTGGCTGAAATTCTGGAGATGCAGTTGCACGTTTGAGCACAGAAATGTTTATGCAACAGGGGAAATTCTGATAGGAGTGCAGAAATATTTAATGATCCCTGTTTATCATCCTTTTCCAGCAGAAAGGAGAGGGAGCAGTGTTGTTTCACAGATAAAAAGAGAGTTCTTTCTTTTTGTTACTGTTACTGTCACTCAGCAGATACTCCACCAGAGCTGGCTGACCTGCTGCAAAAAGGGGCTTTGTCTTCCAGCCTGGTAATGCCCATGCTGTGGGAGAAGTGATGCTTCCAGGGCCAGGCAAGGAATGCTGCCTGCACAGAGAGGCTGCAATTCACAGGCATGAAGGACATGGTGTTATGGCTTTGCCAGAGACCTGGATGCTCTGTGTGCTGGAGTAGTATTCTGTATCAGAGTTTATTGTTTAAGTGGTTTTTTTCCTTAATTAAGGGTATTTTGTTGCTTATGGCACTTTATTAATCCCTTAGCCATTGCTGCCCCATAAGGTAAGAATACAAACAAACTTTATATCTGAAATTTTAAATGTTTGACAAGATCTAGGCTGTGTCAGCAGTCTGCACAGAAGCAGCTCTGACTCATATAATGATTAGTACGAAGAGGTTCATGTTCATCACTTTAATACTTTAAATACTGTGATTTGCAAGCCTGCTTGCTCAGCAAAGGATTTTTTCCAGAATTTTTGATCATGTTAGATCTGGGGTTCTCTACTCGTAAGCAATACTGATAACTTCAAAACCTGCTTCCCAGCTTGCCTTGGGTTTTTTCACCAGAATTACATTGTAGGGGAAAAAAGTGATATTTAAGTTGAGCGGTGTACTAATATTTTTGGCATTTGGGAAAAGGGGGAGGCTATGACATGGATCCAAAGGGGAAGGACATGTGGCAGATCCTCTCCTGAACTCCCTGTGCATGGGTCATCACTAACCCTGTGCTCTCTGCCCCCACAGGGCCCCCGGGGAGGCGAGGGAAGCCCGGCCGGCGCGGAGAACCCGGTAAGCATCACCTGCCCCGGTGCCAGTGGGTGGTGTGGGAGCCTCTGGGTACTGACACCTCCATCCAGCAGCCTGTGCAACAGGGGCTTCCCTCACCCCTGTGTGCTGGGCATGATGGGTTTATTAAAAAAACAAACAAAAAACAAACAAAAAAACAAAACAAAACGAAAAAACCTTAAACCAACTCCCAAAACCCTAAAAACAAATTAAAAAATAAAAAAAGGGGGAAAAAGCAACCAATCAAAACAGAAAACCAAGTAAATTCAATTCAAAACACCCACAGGTGTTGCATCTTTTATCCATCCTTCATTTCTCTTTGCAGCAATCAGCCCCACCCAACACTGAAGAGGGACAGTGAATGAGCATGGAAATAGGGAATTCCCCAGCCGTGTTAGATGGGAGGTGTGCACTGGTTTGTTCTCTGCACATGGACATGTCCATATGTTGCCTGCCAGCCATAGGGTGGTGGTGTCTGCATTTGGGAGTCAGGGATTACCAAACCTCAGCCACCAGCCTTGGGCACATCCCCTGAGCATCAGTGTGCCCTCAGCCCGGCTGAATCCACACAGCAGCCTGGCTGGGGTTTTCATCTGAGCTGGCTGTAATTCTGGGTCTGTCACTTCAGTGTATCTGGTGAGGTTTGGGGGTTTGTCCCTGTCTTTGAAATGGGGAAGGACTGACCCTGTTTCAGCTGGGGAGAAGGGCTGTTTGCCTTCTGCTGCTGGGGAAGGGAGAGATGCAGCTGGCCTTGCTCTTTCTGAGGGAAAGGGACAGGGATGTGCCCAGAAAGCCAGGCAGTTTTTGGGATTGCCTCAGTGTGCCAGAAAGCAGCATGTGAAATTTCCCAGCTCTTGAACACCGATAGAATGAACGGGAGCCAGTGGGTTTCATTTAGAGAGGAGGCTGAATTCTGTTCTCTGCTGCCTCTTGCTATAGAAAATTCACAACTGGGATTTCAAAAAAGGGCAGTGCTACTTTCTGATCACCAATATTTTAAACAATTTTTTTAACTCTGAGGAAAGGAAATTGAGTGGATATATGCTGCACACCAGCAGCAGCACATGAACTCATGGACTGATTGACAAGAAAGGCAAGCATTTCTCTTCCCCTGATGGTATTCCAGAGTGCATTAGGGGTTTTCCGAGGTATTTTTGTTCCTGAAGCATCAGAGATTTACTCCTGGCCAAGGGCTAGGTACCAGTGAGGTTGTGGTGGATCCCAGACAGCTTTGTTGTTTCATCTACCAGCAGCTGGGCAGTAGTAACAGCCACCAGACATCTTTGATTATTTTGTTTTGTTTTTTTTAAATATCACCTAAGGGCTCCAAGGAGCACAGTGGAATACAACATTCAACCAAGGGCAGCTGGAGAGGTCAGCCAATGGATCTGATTTTATATGCAGGCATTTATGTAAATGCTGTGCAAGATGTGTCTCTGGTCCATACAAAAATCTGGGAGGTGGTGCTGAGCTCACACATGCCTTTAAATCTCTTCTCCCTGCTTCATGCAAAACTTTAGAAAAGCAGCATTTTCCCTCGTGCTGTGACACATCTGCAAATACACTTCAGCATCTCTCTGACAAAGCAGAAAGCTTCCAGGAAATCAGTGCAGAACCAGCAAGAAAACAAGCATTATAAAAGGGGGAAAAGAAGAAATTAATTATTGATGATAAAAAAAAAATTTCAAACCTTAGTACCAACTTTTTTGGAATTTCTGCAATTGTGGAGGAAATTAGAGAAGAGTGCAGCTGCCACCCACTGCACACAGCCACACACTGAGGCTCAAAGGGGCAGCCCAGGGAAATCCAAGGAATGCAGTGCAGGGCCTGTGGATTGCCCCACTGCAGACACACACAGGGAGCAGGCAGCCTGCTGTGTATTGCTTTTGGCTCAGCTGCCAGATGTTTGTTCCTCCAGATATCTTGAATATATATTTCTATATTTGTTTGAGAACCTGACCACACATAAACTGGGTCCTTGTTCCTTCACTACAGCTGATAAATGTGGATAAAACTTTGTTTGTGCAGCATGTCCATCCCCAGGGACCCTGCCTGGTTAGGGCTTCACAGCCTCCAGACAAAGGCTGTTGGAGAGCCAGAAGGCTCAGCCCTGCCAAGGGAAGTGTTTTTCTCTGACATTTGTTGAAATGGTCATGTTGAAAAACCTTCTGTGATTCATATTGAAACTTTCAGTGTATATCTCTAAGAAACAAGCAGAGAAACTGTTAAGAGATACTCCTGTCCCTTTTAATCACACCCTCCTGTTGATTTAAACCAAGGGTGAATTTTGCTTTTTTCTTCTGCCATGATGGATTCAGATAAAATAAATTAATCCAACAGCTCTGTTTCTCTAAACTAAGAATTCATCATCATGAAAATGCACTGGGACAACTGCTCTCTTCCACAGATATGAGCCATATCATAAAATATTAATTTTTAATCCATTTCTGGCAAAAAAAAAAGTTAACTATTTAGACCATTTGGACATGGGCCAAGCCTTGCTGCACATGCTTCAAAAAACTCTTGTTAAACCGTGGGGGTGAGCCCCCATTTCCCCAGCACCCACCGAGGGCAGGCAGTGGATCCTGCTGGAGCCCTGCCTCTGGGCATGGAATTTATTTTGCTGTAGAGAAGCATAAAGGCAACAAGTTTCCCCTGGGGAGCCCTGGAGGGCAGAGGGGGCTGTGCTAAACCCCAGGCTCCCTCTGGGCTTCACATCTCTGGTGGCAGCTTGAGCTCCCCGTGGCAGCACCACCGACCCCCTGTCATCCCTGCCCTGACCTCAGACACGAGGATCAAGTACCTGGGAGTGTGTTTCTGCCACCAGCAGCCCAGCTGAACAAACCAGGGAGTAATTGAGTCAAATGGCTCCATCCAACCCGTTTTCTTTACTCTCTCCATCATCTGACCCCTTGGGCATCACTGCTGCAGCAGGGGAGCAGTTCTGGAGCTGGGCACAACCACTGCAAAGGCTGCTTTTAAAAACCAGTTTATCCCACCATTGCTACTGCAAGGCCAGACAATGCACCCCAGCAGCTTCCCTGGGGAGATGTCACTTTGGCTGTTTGGTCCAGCATGTCCTGAGTTCCATCCCATCCTGCCAGCACATACTCAAGGGTCCCACCACCCTTATTCCTGCACACGACCATCAGCAGTTTCTTTTCCAGCTGGAAAGCAAGCACAGCCTCAAAGAAAGAGTCATGTGCACCCACCCATGGAAGCAGTGTATAAAACCCCCCACATTTTAATACAGTTTTATGTGGGATTTTCAGCCTTCTCTCACTGTGGGGTGGAAGAAAGGTTTTGCAGCACTTGTTGTTGTGGTTGGTCTTGACAGCCAGCCTGCTCATCTCAGATGCAGTTCCTTTTCCTTGCCAAAGGCAAAATCAGGTTTAATGTTATGTTAGCTTATTTTTTCAGTGTGATATGTCCCAGGGAGGACACGGTTTGACTGTGGGAGTGAGCGTTTGTGAAATAACCCGGATTTTTGCCAGGGACCTGGGAGGTTTTGCTTCCCCTCTTGCTGCCAGCTGGGGCTGTGTGAGTGGGATGGGGTATGGACACACAGCCCTCATGGGGCTTTTGTGTTTATTTTTTTGAAAGCTTGAGTCGTGCTGGGGCATTCCTGAAGGATGGATGAATAGTATCCGGATTTGGGAGCTTAGTTTAAGTATTGGTTCAAAGGCTTTGCTCAACTAGATGGTGGGAGATGATGTTCTGTCTCTCAGAATATCATTCTGCTCTCTTCCCCTGGCTTGATAATGGATCCAAATACTGATCTGAAGCTCAAAATCTCTCAAGATTAACCAGGAGACAATCCTCGAGGAAATGTTCAGCTTGGGAAATCTCTGAGTAAGGCTCTGCTCTCCTCACATGAAGCCAGAGCTGCCTCAGGACACCAACAGCCAAAGCTGATGGCTGGGGTGATGTGTAGCACCTGTTTGCAGCCCAGAGGGATAAAAGTTGGCTGGTTTAGGCACAAAATTGCCTTTACAGATGGGCCTGAGAGGGCATTTTTTGATGAAGTGTTATTTCATTGGAAAATCCTGACTTGGCTTAATATCTGTTTCTGGCAGATAAAGTTTTGTTTACAAAATATTTTCACTTCAAAAGCAGTTTTTTGGGGAAATGTGTTGAAATTGGTGCTATGGGATAGCAGTATTCTGCCCACCACCCATGATTTTTTCTTCTTCTTTACGTTATGCTGCAGGTGTTGCCTGAATTTGAACTTCTAACAAAGATTTAATTCGAAAGGGTTTTTTTTTTGTCTGGGTGGGCTTTTTTCTTACAGCTATGCTGTTTGTGCAAATATCCTGATTTGGAACAAGAAAGAATCTAAAGCTTTTTTAGAAGGAAAAAAAAAAATCCAATGAGATTTCTATGCAGAGAAGGCTTCTCTCCCACTCTATATGTGTTTAAAATTCCATATTCTATGTATCAAGATTTACACTTTCAAACCCATTAGTCATGTGATTGAATGGACAAGTTGCTGTTATTCAGAAGGTACACATGTGGGTAAATCACACAGAAAATTGTATTTATTTGGGGATTTCTGTTGCTCCCCCTTTTTCTCACTATAAACTGCCTGTGACAACCTCATACCCAAGACTTCTTTTTCTGCTGAACTTCAGGAAAAATCGAATCTGTCCCCCATGTGCTCTCAGTAATGAGAGCATATTCCCTGTGTGCCCCAGCACTGAGGCATAGGTAGGAGTTAGAAGTCAGCACACAGTGACAAATAGTTTTTCCCACATTCTGTGACTTCTTATGGCTGTAGCAGTTGGCTTCCTGTGTTGTCACACATGGCTCAGTTACTCCCCTTACAGCATCCTGAATTAATAGGTCTATGTGTATGTATATACATTGTGTGTGTGTGTGTGTTTAAATACACATAGCCATGTATTAATATAGATTGTTTTTTAAATTATAATTTTTTTATCTCTTCAGGTGGCCACAGATGCATTTTTGCTAGCTTGGGGTGGTCTCTTTGCTCTTTAGAATTGCAGCAAAGTCCCCTCTGACTCTTCCTGAGCTGTTGGAAATGTCTGGCTGGTTTTGTTTCCCCTGCCTGGCTCTCTCCTCTCATGGCGGGAGAGCTTGCATGATAAATGACTTGCAGATTTAACAGAAATATCATCCTATCCCAAAATTTCCAAGCTGAAAAAATACTTGGAAATAAATGACTGTGACCTGTCATTTCCCATATGTTTGTGTACTGCTGGGGATGATGCCACTGTGACCCACTTGGGCTTTGGATATACAAAATAACATTAATGTTGGTCAATCAGGAAATCTGGGTCATTAATTTTTAATGAGTTTTGATTTTCACCTCCCGCTAGCACAGCTGTGCATGTTCTTAAGGAATCTTTTTGTGTTTCCAAATATCTGCATGCCCTTGCATGCTCCAGCACAAGGCATTCACTCCTGATTACAGCAGTATCCTCCTTGTTGAGGTAAATCGATCACAGACCAAAATCTGTGCATTTGCAGGTTATTCTTGTCTTTCTCCTCTCCCTTCTGAAATCAGCCCCCAAGTTAATTTGTCACATAGTTTTAATACACAAAGGCTGTTTCCAACTTTTATTTGTTGGAAGAAGAATTTCTTGTTGTTGTTTCATTCTTCCTTTCAGCCTCTCAAACTGATTCTTGCCAGTCCAAATTATTAACAGTAGATTTTGGCAAATTTCTTTGAAAAGAGCATAAATCTTGTGTGATCTGCCCACAACGATGAGATGGCTGGGTGAAGGACAGCCCCTGGGTACAGGATCAGCTTCTTTAGTTGAATTGCAAAATATTTGACTTTCTTCCATAGGAAACAAGTGTCTTGTGGCTGGGCTGTTGAAAAACACATTCAACAAAACAGAAAGTGATGTTGCTCTTAGGAGGAGAAAAGATCAGTTCAATAGGTTTAAGGTTTAACTTTTGACCTTAATTAAGATTTATTTAGCCTCAGTTGGCCACCAGCACAGGGAAGGATTGGTGCAACTCCACTGATGGGGCTGGAGAACATCCAAAGGTGCTCCCTTTGGATGACCCCCCCACACTTGACTGTGATTCCTGGATTTGGGAGGAGGAAGCACTTTAAAAGAGCACTTGCCTGCACGTGTTGGGGAGAAAAAAACAGTAGCTGAGAAAAGGAAAGTAGGCAACAAATTCCAAAGAGATTATAATTGGTACATGATTATAATCCCATATTAAAATAATTTCCTGCCCACTTCTTTGAGACTTAAGTCTTGACTTTTCCACAAAAGGGCTTTTGTGGGTAGCCTGGTGTAAGCGAGTTAATAAATCAGGTTTATGATTCTTGGTTAATAAATTGGCTTAGAGCCATTGGCTTCTGTATTCAGAAGAAATTAAACCAAGGAGAGCAAGTTAAGCCCCTGTGCTCCTGGCCTGGAGTGGGACATGGAGGCTGTCCCTGCCCCAGGTGTGGCTGTGTGGCACTGACCCCCTCCAGGTGACAGACACAAGTCAGTGGGATGCTTCTTGGTGCACTGCCAGTCATTACTTGCTGCCACCCCTCATTCTTAGGCATGTTTGGATTTTTTTTTCATTCAACTCAGCAATGTTTTTAATTTCAAAATTAATTTTAAAATCCTTGAAAAGGCATTGACTTGAAATATGCTGCTTGACTAATATTGTTGAATAACATAAGATGAACAAAGCTTTTTTTCTTTCTTCTTTCCTCCAATTTAAGCTTTCCCACTTTTTTTTTTTCTTTTCTAATTATGCCTGGTTTCTGGTTTTGATCAGGCAAGAATCAGAGCATGAAGCAATCCCAAACAGAGCTATAGGCTGCCTCATGAATGGGAGTGCAGTGTGGATTGCTTTGGATTAGGGCTCAGTGTTCACTTCAGTGCAGCACCACTTTGGGCAAGCAGTGGGAAACTGCACAAATTGGCGTGGCTGGAGGTGAACACCCTGCACTGCTGGGGGACACGGGGATGTTCCTTTTTCTGCTGCTGTTAAAGCCAGCCTCACACTGTGCTGCTGGCCCCCAAAGCCCACCGTGGGTGTGATGGGAATGTCCCTGGAGCTAAGGCACTGTGCAGCACTGCACTGAACCCCAGTGTGGGCTGGCACAGGGCTGTGGGACCTGGCTGGGGGCAGGGAGAGATGAGCACCATCCAACAGCAATGTCTGGGGTCTGTGGAAGCAGCAGCACTGTCCTTGTCAGGTCCCCACCACACTGCTCCCCTGGCTTCTGTGAGCTTATCTCTTGCTCCTCCTGCATTACCCAAAGGAGAAAAGGGTCCATGATGAAAATACGGATTTTATTAATAAAAATTTTCATATTTTTCTGGCCACGTCTGTCTCCTTTTTGCTGGCCATTGGTGGTACCCAAGGCCCTGATGCCCTGCACATGGGCCCTGCTTTGTGAAGTGCCCAGGGTCTCTCTCGTGGGGGAGAGGGAACACAGTGGGACTGTGAAAAAGATGGGACAAGAGTGGATTTACACCCCTGTCAGCACTGCTGTGCCAGCAGCACGGGTGAGGTGGTCCTGTAACAGGAGGCTGTGGATGCTGCTGAGTATATCTGGAGAGTCATTGCAGGGGAATTGGACTGAGGAGTCCTAAATCGTTCTGGTGTTGGTTCCTGCTTTGTGTTGCTTTATCAGGATATACTTTTTCTTTGTAATTGACTCTTTTTTTCTTTGTTTTTCTTTTGTTTTCCAGGACCTGCAGTAAGTATCGTGGATTTTACTGTTGGATCAACAAAGTTAAGGCTTCCCCTTCCCCTGCCTTTCAGTGCCCTTTCAAAAGCACAGCATTTTTTTGGTAGAGGTGTGTCTGGAAACAAAATCGGTACCAGATGCTGCTGTTTTGGTTTTTTTCATGATTGTAGACAAATTGTGGGGGGAATTTTAAAATGTTTAGCTTGCTGCCCCAAGGGACTTCCAGTAATTTTAAACTCAGAATATATTCAGTAAAAAGAAGTTTTCCCTTTAAAGAGTCCTTTAGTCTGCCTCTATTTAACAGAAAGAGTGCTGTACTAATATTTAACATGGTACTGGGTTTATTGGTTCTAAAGCTCTGTCTTGCTTTTCTTATCTGTTGTGTTTCCAGCATTTAATATGGGTTTGGTCACCTCACAAGGGGGACTAGAGGGAAAACCATAGCTTGCTTGCTTCTTTCTTTGAAGTCTTGGGTAGAATAATGAGCATTCCTACCAATGCAATCAGAAAATTTATGGGGGAAATAGTTGTTTGAAGGGGTAATAGTTGAAAATGTGTCAACTCCTCCTTTCAAATCCAGATCTGTTGTTCTCCTGCTGGTTTTGGAGTGAGAATTTACGTTTTGTTTGTGCCCTCCAAGTTGCTGAGGGTCCGTTTAAAAAAATAAATTATGGGGTTTAGGTGCTTCTGGTTTTCTACCTTTCTTCCCCCCAAAAGGGGGAGGAGGGGTGCAGGCTGTTTGCAGCCACATTTCCTTGTCTGTCATGGCACTAACAGGGGCATTTTTCATGTTGTTCTCTTCCTATAGAGCCTCACTGGGTTGAAAAGGGCTTATTTTAGGGAAAATAAATTTGGCAACTATTCCTGGGCTAATAAATTTCCAGTTCTGTTTTGGTGACAAGGACTAGGGGCTGTCCTAGCACCATGGCTTTGGTTCTCCTGGGACTGGCAGCACTGCCTGTGGGTTCAGTTAAGAGGTTTCAGCCCTTTGAATTTTTCCTTCTATTTCAAGTTCATTTTTTTTTTTACATAAATACTTAAAAAGGGGTCGGGCAAAAATATTACTTGGGATTGCAAATGAAGAGGGTACTGCCTATTTAAAACTCCACATACACACCTTTAAGGGCCACTCCCCCTTGACTCTGAAGTAGTTTGGCTAGTTTGAAGTGGCTTTGTGCAGCTCTTTGGTCGTGCTCGAGGCTCTTAGCAGCCCACACGCAGCCGGCTGCGTTGCTGCCTCACGTGTGCTGTCTGGTCACTTTTATTATGGCAATCCAACACAGGCAACATATGGTGCACTATTAATTTTTCTTTGTCTCTAGTTGGTTTCATTTCCTGGTTCCCACGGCACTATTGAATTGCAAACGGAGCACAGGGGAGATTTAACACAAACAAGACCTTTTTTCCTTTCCTCTCCCCTTGCCCTTCTTTGAAAGACAACTCCTGGTTTAGTTAATTTTTGGATTGGGTGGGGTTGGTTGGTTGGTTGGTTTGGGGTTTTTTAATCCTGCTTTTTAGCATAAGTAGCCTTTGCCAGAGACTTCTTTAAGCTTAATATAAAATAAGTCCTAGAACCCACAGAACCACAATATTATTTTATTTCAACAGTACTGCATTTATTAGTTTCTTCTGTTTCTTGATTTAGGCCAGAAGGAATTGATTACTTCTTACATGTACAGCATTACACTGCTCTAACTGTATCCCCAATTCTGTCGTTCCCTAGTAGCAGTTGTTCTGGTATTTTATTCTTTTGGCTGTCATAAGTTAGTTATGCATATAAAATTATTAGAATTTGTGGTACAGGATTCATGGCTGATGGATGATTGATTGTCCTGTCTGTGAGTAAGGGGTATTTTGCTCAGATATGCTATAAAACCTCTGTTTAGGAGAGTATTAAAATCACATGCTGGGTAGAAAATTTCTACAATTGAAATATAGACTTACCACAGACTGTAATTAAACATTTACAGTCACAGATATTAGCAGACACATTATGTGTGCTGGCTGGGGAACTCACCAGCAAGCGAGGGCAGGGCGTTCCAAGTGTTTCCTATTTATCTGTGTGTGCTCCACTGCCATACATCTCCATAAAAACCTCCCTGTACACTTCATCCCAAACTGGAATCGGTTGCATAGGCGGTGGTTGAAGTCAGTGCTGTTTCCGGATGAATCAGGAGTGCTGCAGGAGGCACTACAGCTGCAGGGGTGCTCAGGAGAAGGGGGAGCCCCTGGGATTGGTGTGAAGGGGCTGCTGGAGCTGTTCCAAGCCGTGAGAAAAGCCTGACTCCAACTCTGTCCCCACAGCACGCTGCCACAACCCGTGCTTGTGGCAGCAGATGAATTGCTGGTCCTCACCTCGCTGCCTGTTTGTGTACCAGCTGACACTCAGCAGCTCCTTCCCGGGAATCTGCCGGCGGTGGGGCTTGCAGCAGGCTCTGCTGGAGCTCCCGGTACGGTTAACAGCCCCTCGGGCTGTAAACGCCTCTGGGAACCTCCCGAGGAGAGCACCAAAGGTGAAATATCCTGAACGGGGCTGTGTTTTATTCTGCTCATCCTGCAGCTGCTACTAGGAACTGCAGTGGGGCCATTCCCTGCAGCATCAGCTGTGCTTTCTGCTTCATTCCCAACAAAGCAAAGCTCAGGTGTGAGCTGGGAGAGCTGCATCCTGCGAGGATCTTACAGGGGCAAAGCTTCACCAAATCAATGTTGGAACAGGAGTTTGAAGCTCAGTGATTGCTGTCCTGGCTGCTGGCTCAGCAGCCACAGCCTCCACGATTCTCCCCAGCACTGAGGTGCTTTCTTTCCCCTTGGTACCCCCACCCCAGGGCAGGTTTACGGGCAGGACCCAGTGTGTGCCATGTCATATGGCTTCAGGGGCAGCAGGGATGGGTGCAGGTTGGCAAAGCCCGTGGTAAGTAGCCAAAGGGCAGCAGGAGATCAAATTCCAGGGAAAATGCACTGTAGGTGTGACCTCTCTGATAGGAAAGCTGCCCCGAGAGGTTTCTCCAGAGCTCAGTGCCAGGGCTGTCCGGGGAGCTGATGGCCCCGTGTCCTGCCTGCTGCTCTGTGATGTCAAGCTGCTACACGTGCATTGACTGACTCATCTCCCTTGTTCCCCCCCACAGGGGCAGTCAGGACGCGATGGTTACCCGGTAACTCCACCACTCCTTTTATTTTTATTCTTCTCTAATCTGTGCTTTGTGGTCCTCTCCAGCTTTTTCGTGACACTTGATTTTCCTTGCCTGTTTTAAGCCTCTCTTTTTTTTCACTTCTTCCCTCCTCTCTTCTTCATTAGCAATAGCTCTTGAGAGACTTAGCCCTAAAGCTTAAAAGCCTGAGCAATAATCTCCCTTAATGTTTATAGGGATGAAATACTTTAGCCCTTTTGTGGTTGTATTCATGCTCTTGCTTAAGAGTTCACTGGACTGCAAAGTGAGTGAGGGCTTTGGGATTTGTCCCACTTAGAACTGTGAGAGGGGGTACTGGTGAAAGAGCCTCAAGTGTTGAGATAGATCCTCATTTGCCCATATCCAAAAGCTTTTCTGCAGGTGCAAAGCTGTCCTGGTGGATGTGCAGGAGGAGGGAGTCCTTGTTCTGGCCAGATCCCAAACCTCAGCCTCCTGGCTGGCTCCCCTCATCCTCATCAATGCCCTTGGATGGCCACAGTGCTCCAGCTCTGAGGGGCTCAGCAGCTCATCAAGGAGCCACTCCCAAGCATGCATTTGGTTGGTAGAAAGCATTGTAAATTCTCCATGTATATGGCATGGAGAGAGAGTTTCCATCTCTGCTCCTTCTTTTTTGAATTGATGCAGTGACTTCTGCACTGCCTGTTGCTCTGGAAGGGTGTGTTGGCTATTCTTAGCCTTCTCCTTCCTGTGGTTGATGCCCTTTTATACTTTTTTTTTTCTTTTTTTCGTCTTTTTTTTTTGTTTGTTTGTTTTCTTTTTTTTTTTTTTTCCCTGTATGAGTGTGTTAGGAAATCTCCCTGCTTGTCTTTGCCACGTGCCCTGGCCTGGTTCCCCTCGAGTGCCCAGAAACCATAGAAACATCTATTGAGTTTTATGTGTGTCAGGGAGCTCCAGACAGGAGGATTGGAAGGGAATTCCAGGGCTGTTTGCAGTTTTCACTTCCCCTGGACCCCTCTGATCCTCCCTGGGGAGGGCAGCAGCGTTTCCCCAGAAGTGGAGAGGTGGGAGATTGGGTTAATTTTGCAGAACCAGCCTGTGTTGCCCTTGCACCGCTGACACGAGAGTACTTGGGACTCCAGCAAATGATGAGGAGAGATGAAGTTTGCTGTGAGGGGAGGCTGTGGACCGGCAGGGCTCTGTGTCCAGGGAAGGGGTTTGTCTCCCTCAGGTGGCACCTGCCCGCAGCAGCCCCAGAGATGTTGGAGCCAGGAGGTTGTACAGATGCCACAGGGGTCTGTTGGAAATTATGGGTTTAATATATTAGAAGTTAAGATGTGAAATTTCACTCTAATTGAATTGTTTATTGTCATTTTTAGGGTGGCTTTTTGCCGTCTTGGGGTATGGCAAACACTGCTGGATTAACAGTGCCCTTGGCAGGTTTGCCCCTTCTCCTGTCCCAGTCATGTGGTTTAGTTGCAGAACTCTGAAAACCAGAAACTCTGGGAGGAAATGGACTGTTCTGTAGGAGAGCATCACCACTGTCTGTGGGCAGCCTGGCACCTTGCCTGTCCCAGCTCCTGGAGAGGGATTTTGGTGATGCTCCAGCACTCCTGGATGGTGTCAGGGACTGGGAATGACCTCAATGCTGCTGCCACCTCTGCACTGGGAAGGTGGCTCTAACATCACCACAAGGCTTTTCCTCCTCTCTTACCCCCAGGACCTGCAGTCCAGGTGAGCTGTGGGGCTGGTCTTATCCTGACTTTGAAACCAACACACACTGAATTGTTTGGCTGTGGCAGCACTAATTAACTTTGTCTAATAAGGAGGTGAGGATAATTTTATTTCCAAAGCAAGATGTATCCCTGAAGAAGGAGGAAACTAAACATTAAGTAGGCTTAGGCGTATTATTCAGCAGAAACATACGGACAGGTTTTATTAAATCCAGTTGCATATTCAAATGAATTTACTTATTTAGTTCCCTTCCGGATCAAATAAACTCTGAGCTCCTTCAGGGGGTGGATGTAGTAAAATGCAGAGGTAGAAGGTGGATATTAAGTGATGTGTGGTGGCACATGCATCCCTTGGCCAGCAGTGCTTTGAGCTGTTAGTTTATAACTGAGCAGCAAGCAAAGGAAGCCTTAAAGGGATGAAGTGATCCAGAGCCCTGGAAATGGGACCAAGAGAGAAAACAGCTTGTATAAGATGATTTCAATATTTTTATGCTTAACATCTTAAGAAGAGAGCTTTGGGCCTTACAATAAAACTTTATAGCAGAAACAGTTTTTTTTCTTTATGAAGTTCTGTAGGTTTATTGCTATTTTTGAAATCCCATAGAGGATTAAGTTTCCATTTCTAACCCTATGGCATATCCTGCTAACCTTGTTGTACCAGCTATGAAAGATGTTGGGATTTGTTGCTCTTCTGCTCTTGTTTGATTTGGTTTTGACGTCCCAGTGATCATGGATCACATACCTCAGCCTGAATTTCAGTGTAAGGGCTATATGGGTCTGTCTTTTCTTTCCCTGGCAGCATTTGAACTTGGCCCATTTCAGCCAGATTTGACAGAAGGACAAAGACTTTGTAAAGAATAGTTTAACTTTACATACAGGGGGCAGGTTAAGGGAAAAAGCCTTTCTGATGCCCATGGTGCCATACAGCTGCCCTGAGCTCAGGTTTGCACGAGGGCAGCAGAGGAAAAGCAGATGTGCAGCCACCACAATGGTGGGAATGTGTTTCTTGTTGAGCAGGACCAGGCCCTGGGAGCAGGATCCCCCGGGACGTGTCCCAAGCTGTGCTTCCTGAGGCAAGGAGCTCTGTGCTGTGGGGTGGGTCCTCTCTGCTTGACGTGCTGTCAGCATGTCGGGGTCATTTGTCCTGGTGGAGCTGGTGCAGTGGGGCTGTGGCTGCTTTTGTGAGCTGGGTAGCTGCAGCTGGGCAGGAGGAAAGGGAGAAAACAAGGAGCAGATGGGAGAGCTGAACTGTGAGCAGGCTTTGAGCTGACTTTTCAGAGCAGGAGGATCTCTGCATTACACAGCTGTTTAACTGGATATTGGAAGAATTTCTTCACCAAAAAGGTTGTGAAGCATTGGTCCGGACTGCCCAGGGAAGTGGTGGAGTTACTGTTCCTGGAGGGATTTAAAAGATGTGGCTCTTAATTTAGTGATGGGCTTGGCAGTGCTGGGTTAATGACTGGTCTTGATGATCTTGGAGGTCTTTTCCAACCTGAATGATTCTGTGGTTCTATGGCTGTGCAATAAGCCATAATATGCATAAGCAATGGCTATGCAGTTCTCAGCAGTCTTACCCCCATCTCTTTCTCTGCCCCATGCAGGGATGGTTCTATCCTTGCCTTCAAACTATTCAGTTCTCCTACATGATATTTCTCCTCTTTCCCAGTGAGATGCTGTCTTTGTGGTTCACCAGTACCCATTCCCTTCTCCATTTACTGGAGAGACCTTTTGAAGCCAAAGTCTCTGTTTCTTGAGAGTTTCATCTGCCTCTACTACTCATCCCTAAAATCATTCTCAGCTAAACTGCTACGTGACATCCCAAATGCAGGGTTGTCACTTCAAGTGGGAAGAAACCAAAAGAATGAAGTTGATTAATGAGGGGAATTACTTCATATGCATGTCCTCATTAATAGAAAGCAGAGCAGGGAAGAAGCTTTGCAGAAGAAAAGTATGATATGAAACAGGGTTGTCTCCTATTTTATACATTTCCCTTAGAATAGCAGTATTTATTTTTAGTTCAGCGGTGTGTTACTCGTTTTGTCCCTCTGGTGTATAATGTTTACCTTCTGAATTTTGTTGATCACTTGTGTGTTGCCTGGAAGGCTGCAGGCATCTTCCTGCCCATCCCTTGCAGCAGTGGGAACTTTTTGAGAATGCAGGGAGAAAAGGCATCATGTTCTCCCTGCTTAGAAGTAATGCAGCTTGTTACTGAAAATAATTCAGCATTGAGTATCCAGCTCTATAGTCCCCGCACAAAAAGGATGTTAATCTGTTGGAATGAATCTAGAGGAGGCCACGAGGATAAATAGAGGAATGAATAACTTCTGCTATGAGGAAAGGCTGAGAGAATTGGGATTTTTCAGCCTGGAAAAGAGAAGGTTTTGGGCATCCTAATTGCAGCCATGCAGTACCTGAAAGAGCTACAAGAGAGCTGTAGAGGGACTATATTACAATGGCTTGGAGTGACAGGACAAGGGGAATGGCTCCACACTAGCAGAAGGGTTAAATGGGATACTGGGAAGAAATTCTCCGTTGTGAGGGTGGTGAGGCCCTGACAGAGAAGCTGTGCTGCCTCATCCCTGGAGGTGTCCAGGGCCAGGTTGGATGGGGCTCGGAGCAGCCTGGGCTAGTGGAAGGTGTCCCTGCCCATGGCAGAGGAGCTGAGCCTAGACAGTCTTTAAGGTTCCTTCCCACCCAAACAATTCCACGATTCTGTGACCCATAGTGTCCTTTTCTTATGACAGGTAACTGCACCAATATAATCAATTAATGGAATTAAGGTAAAAAAGAATCACAACACTGACATTGCTTGATGCTGGCTTTTAATTTTGGGGAATAATTGCTCTGTCAGGATTGAAATACTCCTGTACAGGCAATTCTCACAGGTGTTTATAGTCCAACTCTATATGCTAATAGCAGGTCAGCATCTTCAGAAACTTTTATTTTGGGAGCTTTGGACAGTGAGCTAATATCTTCCTTTGGCTGCAGTGTTGTAAATCCAGATCTATCCACTGAAGTCAGCTGTAATGTATAAGCCAGGAATCAACTAGTAAGGATGGTTAAAACTCTGGTTTTAATTTATTTTCAAGGCATAAAGTGAAGCCAAATGTGTTTTTCTAGGCTGATGTCTGTCAGAGGGGTTGAAGAAGCACATGTAGAAGGGAAGATGGTTCCCTCACATAAAATCCCAGCAGAGTGAAGCACTGGAACAGTGATTTTGGTTACAGCTCTAGACCTTGACTATAAACGTTGGAGTCTAGGATTTTCTTCCCTCAGCAATTAGTTAATCTCAGTAAGTAGACAATTTAGGGAAAGTCTGTGCAAGCTTTTCGTGTGTGACCCATAAATATAATATGAATGCAGACAGGATGATGGTGGGAAATGAGGAACACATGCCTTAGCCTCTTCCTGGTGGCAGCTCATCTATGCCATTGTGGTTCCTTTTTTACCAGAAAGCTCCAAGGCTTGCACTTAACCAGGCATTTTGGAAATGGCAACACCAGAAAACCACATGTGACTTTAATAACAAACTACTTTTACGAGAGAACTGTAGGAATAGCTTAAAATTGAACTGCCTGATGTCTTGATGAGTTGCCTCCACCTATGCAATTATCTCAAAGTGTTGCTTGGGTGTGCTCGAGGCACAGCCTGTGAGAGTGGCTGGAGGAGCCCTGTGTAGCTCTGGGATTGCTCTGTGTGCAAACCAGAGCAGCAGGCAGCGTTTTCACTCTTCAGGAGGGCTGCCAGAAACCTCATGTGAGGTATGGGAGGCCATGCTCTGTGGCCAGACCTCATGGGCTGTGTGGACCCCAAATTTTCCTGGTTTTTTGTAGTAGGCAGTTGCTTTCCAGACTTTGGGTGGTAGCTTGTGCTTGGACACAGTTTCCTGTGGTGTCCAAAGCACATTGCACAGATGTTTTGGCTGATTGTGCATTGCTAGACTTGGATACTTTTAAACTTTGTGTGGTGTGATGAAGGCTTCTGTTGGTGTTTAGTTTTCTTAGCTAGGCTAATCAAGGTTATAACTGTAATTTAGGTCTCAGGCCTGTGTTTGTTCTCATGTTTTACTCGTAAATATTCAGAATTCAAGGAGAGTCTCCTGTGTGTGGAGCCATTTGCACACATACCTCTCCCAGTAAGAGCCCAAAAGACAGAAGTAACAAACATTCATTTTACAAGGCAAACTTTGTAGTTCCAGTCTTTTTCATTTTATTTTAATATCAGTTTTGTGGCCAATTCACGTAATAATTTGCCTAGAGGGAAAATCCTCTTTAAACAGGAGAAGCAGATCCAGCATGTTTTCCTGCTATATCCATTTACTGGCTCTCTGATGTGGAAGCAACAATGATTTTGTGAAGACCAGTTCTTCGTGGCAGCAGTTTATTTTCCTTTTGATTTAGAAGTAATTCTTCCACAGGGATAATAAAAAGTTGTCTTATATCCCACTCGGTAGAGGAATTGCAGATGCATTTGTTTATGCAGTGGTTCTGGATGGGGAGAGGAGAGGGCCTGGTGAAGGTGCTGACAGCAATGGCAAGCACTGTGCAGCCCAAGTTGCATTGGCAGGGCAGAGGTTTGGTTTCTGGCTTCTCATGCAGCTTTTTCTCTGGTTCCCTGCTCTGAGCATTAAGTCCAGCTGGTGGATCTGCATCTCTGTTTCCAGTGCATTTGGGTCCAGCCCTGTGGTGCAGAGGCTTGGTGTCTTGGCAGAGCAAAACTGAGAAAGCCAAGTTTCCTCATTAACCACCAAAGAGAGGTAATCCAAACAGAAGCTGTCAATGACACTGGTGTGGAAACACTATAAAGGCAGTAAGATGCAGAAGTGTTTGCTTGTAACACCAACATTCTTCCAAAATTACCTACCTACTTAAAAATTGTGTTCCCAACTCTGAGGCCATCACCCCTCTCATAGGTGGATATTAGAAAGGTGCATCCAAAGCCCAACTAGACATCAAATGCTTGAAGAAAGCTGTTGCACAGAACACATGGAACTCATTTAAGCCTCAGAAATTTGAGGGAAGTTGGGGGACTCTTTCTTCCATAGGAGTACTTTGCTGTTTTGGAAGAAAACTGGTTCAATGTGACGCACAGATGAGCGAGTTCCTGACTCTGAAATGGTGATCTGGCATGTCTGCCCAGGAGCCCTGCCAGTCTGTGCTGGGAGAAGTGAACAAGCTGGCTCGATTTTGGCATCTCCAAGGGACCTTCCTCAAAAACCCTAGCAGTGCTCTGTGCAGCTCCAGCCCAGTGTTTGTTTTCCACCCCTTTGGACCAGTCAGTGCTAGATTTGATTCCAGACTTTTTCTCGAGTATCTTTGAGAAGACATCCAAAACAAAGAGGAAGCTCTGTGCGCAGACAGAAGGCAGCACATCTTGTGGTTAAAGAAGAGGCAGCTCCTGCAGGGAAAAGATCCCTTATCTCATTTGAAACCCTGCAGAATGTGGTTGACATGTCTGGAAGACAGCTGGGAACTGAAGCACTCTGGTGCGCTCAGGCTAGCGATGCAAAGGAGGGGACGAACAGCGGGCAGAGCGCAGCGCTGCCTCAAAAGCTTACTGGGGATAGAGCTTAGGTTTGGTTCTCCTGGTTTTGTCTGTGTTTCTTTCTTTCCCAAGGGTTCTTTCAGGAGTGCTGGAGCGTTCGTGCCCTGTGGCCAGGCTCTCCCTGCAGAGGCTGGCTCTGCCCGGCGGTGGCTGCTCCCTTGCAGAGCCGTCTGGTTTGCATTATGGGTGAAGTTTTTAGCAAATTACTGCTCCTTTCTACTCCGTTTCCATCAAAGAATGGGTAGAGGCCTCCCAGCAGTCTGTGGACAGAGTTTTTTGGAATTGGAGCACAGATCTGGGAGGGTTTTCTGTTGCCTTGTTAACGCACGCTTGCCTCTTATCAGGCCGCTCCGCGTCGCTTACCTGACACCTCTGTTGGATTTACTGCTGGCAGCCTGGCCTGTGGCACACGGCTCCCTCTGAAGGAACATTTCGGAGCCTTTGAGGGCTTGGTGATGCTGAGCCCTGCCGGATTGTGTGGCAGTGCCGGGCTGTGCTCAGGTGGCCTTTTTGGAAAGAAGTGCAGGACACGGGTGGGAGTTGCTGCAGCTGGGGATCTCTGTGGTGAGGAGGACTCGGCTCATCCCACTGCCCAGAGCAGCCCCAGCTTTTGGGATCTCCCTCAAGACTGGGATTGCATGTTACATCCAATAGGAGGGGGATTAGATTTTGGGGAACCCCTAAATGCTCTTCCTCATAAAAAGGAATAGGTTTTTTAGCTGAACAAGGACAGCCTGGCTTCAAGGCCGTGCAGGATGCAGCCTGCATGTGTTAATTGTTTCCAAATGGAAACAATTAGTCTTGCAAGGATTGAAAAATAATGTCTCATCAACATTGCTGTTTAGTGCTTGTACGAAAGTTGTAGAAGCTGTTTGGTTTTGGATTTTTTTTTTTTTTAAATTATGCAAAAACTATCATCTAGTAATGGAAAAGTGGGTTCCCAGTTTGCATGTAGTCATAGAGCAAAAGGGAATTTGTGTTGGACAATATGGAAACAGCTTTTTTCAAACAAAGAAAAGAAAAATGTTAGTAAAGGTTTGTCAATAATTATGTTCATTGCTTAAAAAATTTAAGTGCAGCGCTGTTCCCGTGTGCAGCAACCCCATCCCATTGCAGTGATTTATATCCCATTTCATTTAGATTTATATATAAATCTAAACATGAAACTATTGTGATATAAATGATCTTAATGCATAAACATGAAAGTTCCTGTTAGGAATGTTTCCAATGTTTTGTTATGCTGCAGAGGGACATGATTTTGAGGTCTCACACCAGGGACCCAGAAGTCAGGGCTGATGAAGGAGGAACCTCCTGCCCAGGTCTCCTCCAGGCTCACAGCAGTGAGAGGGTCATTCCTTGTATGACCAATTTCATACTCTTCACAAGTCTTTAAATGTAGTAATAAATATATTTAGCATTATAAATAATTATGATAAAAAATAATAAAATATAATAAATTAGATCACATATTTAAATGCCATAATTTAAGGGCATTTGAAATGACAAATGATTAGTGCAGCAGTGGTGGTATTGTACGGAGTAGAAATTTGTTATTTTGTAAGTGTTTCTGATCCTTCTGCCCTGAGGACTTCAGGGATGGAGGAGAAGTAGCAGTAACTGGGGATAAGGTGACATCCCAGAGCAAGTGTCTTGGACTCAGTTTATTCACAGTTAGTGCCAGTGATTCTCAGCTGCTATGTGGAGGACTCACAGTTAATTTTTTGTTTCTCAGTCGCTTTTCTTCCTTTTCCCTTCAGCTGGGAGCAGCCACAGCAACCTGGCTGCCTTCCTCCACTTTCCTTGTGATGGGCCTGGCAGGGTGTGCTTGGCCACAGCTTTTGCCAGAGCTTTCTTCTCACACAAAAATGTGCTGAGGAACCACATGGCCAGCAGACACTGTCCTGCCTGTGAGGATTTACAGCATGGCCTATAGGAAGGGATGGTCCCTGTTCCTTGCCTGTGCTGCAGATGACCTAGGGCCCTTTGCAGGGATGCTAAAATATTGTCATGCTCTTTTGTTCATTCCTTGAAATATAAGATTCTACCCCTTTTTGAAACCACAGAGACAGAGATGGAAAGGCGGCCCTTTGAATTTGTCAAAATTTGACTGCAGGGTTCCATCCGACCCCCGTGCTAATTTTTAGCAGAGCAGGAAACATTAAAAATAACCATGAGAGAAGATTTCCCAACTCAGAAGGATTGTCCTCTTAATAATCTCTGGCTTTGTTTTCACTAGATATTTTCCCCCCTTAAAATTCCTGTAACACTTTAAGAGTGAGTCCATCTCTGCCAGCAGCAGTGAGGGCACTGGAGGGGGAAGGCAGAGGGCCAGGTAGCCAGGCTGGCACCTCGGCTTGCTCTGAGCCAGAGGTGAGTGATGGATGTGGGAAATGCTTGTTTTTTATTGGAAGAGCTTGTGCATGTGAACCAGAGCTTGCAAGCTCCACATCTTCCCTTTTGGGTGAGCTCAAAACTGTTCTCAAGCCTTCAGCTGACCTCAGCAATAGGTGAAATCTCATTTTTGCAATGAGAGGTGGCATTTTGATGCTGTATCTCAAGACTTCTGAGCTTCTACTGTGAAAAAAATGAAAAAAATACATCAGATTTTGTTTTGAAACGCATCTGAATGCAGCCCCTTACTCTGAAGTTGAAATGTTGTGTGTCAAAACCAAGGTGTGCACCAAGACTATGTGATATAGAAACGAGCTCTGCTCAAGCTTCAACATCTTATCTGACCCATGTCTGCTTTCTCAGCATCAAGGTATAATTATATATTGTTAAATAATAGATCATCAGTGTATACCATAAAATATATTACACTTATAAATAATGTCCTCACCTGGATGATGGCAAAGGGGGATGCACCGTTGGATCACCATGGATCACTATTCCTACAGGAACACCTGTGCCCATGTACTCTTTGTGAGGGGTGAAACCAAGGTGTGTAATTGCAGTTAGCACTCACCTCTGCTCCATGTCACCAGCTCTCCCCGCTAACCCAGCTCCTCCTGAGGGCTCCAGACAGATGTTGCAGATGTATTTTCCTTGCAAAATTGACAGCAACAATTTTTCTTTTCAAACTCGGAGGATGTCCCACAGAGTTACTTTGGCCAGGCACTGAACGCAACTGATCCTCACTGGTTTGTAGTCAGAAAATGAGATGTGAGTGGGTTCCAGCTGGGAGGGGCCTCTAGGGTCATCTGGGACCCCAACAGTGTGGTCTTCCTTAAAGCATCCATGACTGATGGATTTTGTCCCACTTAGCCAGTGCAGTGATGGTTCACAACTACATTGTGGGGGAAAATGATTGAATTTTCCCTCTATGTTGTTCTAAAGCATTGGGTTTGTCCTAGGCATAAAGTTCACCCCTCTTGCTGTAGTGAGTAACGAATTATCTGAATTGTGATCACCAGGTGTGTGATTTAGAGCAAAGGACTGTGATGAGGAGTGAGCGAAGGCACAAGTGAAACTGCTCCCTGGGCAAAAGGCAGAGCCTAAAGTTACTGCAATGCTTTCTATTTCTTGGGAGGTCCAAGGACAAAACTCTCCTTTTTCATACACTTCTCCTCGTTGTTTAAGCAGATTTAAGTAATTTTTATACCCTCAAAGTTAAAACTTCCATAGAAATTGGTTTTAAGTGGGGAAGGGTTACTTGTTGTTTCCCTGTTCCTTGTTTATCAAATAAATTAGAGATTGCTTCATCTTTAATGAAAATGACATGGAGGAGAATTCACATAAAAAGACATTAACAATCTCAGCTCATGGGCACTCCTGAGATTCGCAGGCAGTCAAGTCAGGCAGCCCAGATTTCTCTCTGCTCTACCCATGAAATCTCCTGGCTGCTCTTGGGAACCCTGCCTTGCTCACACAGACATTTGGCTGGGCAGGTACAGCAGAGTCAATTAAATCTCCAGCCCAGACTAACAAGACATTTAAAAGTCTGTCTTAGTCTTGTCCATTCAGTGCTGTGTCTGGCCAAGAGCCCCTTTGGAACCCTGATGGATATTGTTTCTCTCAAGCATGAAATGCTTTCCCTCAAACATCTTCTGAATAGGCCATTGTTTTTGCTTCTGGATGACTCTTGGTGGACTGATACAAGAATAGCTAAAAGCTGAAGAACTGGCATTTTATATTTAAAAAAAATAATAATAATTCTGGGACTTCTACTCTGAGAAGTTGAATGTGCTGCCAGTTCTCTGCTCAGATCCCACATCTGATCCTCTGAAAGTCAGTGATTTGCATCAGGAACTTCAGATGAATCGCTTTAATCATAGTTTCAGGAAAAGAAGGGCTATGAACCTGATGCCATTTCCAGCTTTTAGATTCTAAGGGATTGAGGTGAGATAAAGAAGGGAGGACATGTCAGGGTAGTTTAGTTGTGACCTGCAAGCCTTTGCATTAGCAGACACACTGCTTTATGGATATTTTTCATTACCACTATGTAGCTGTAGAGTACTGACGGTTCCTTGTAAGAAAAAAAATATACATCAAATGAGGAATGTAACCTATGCTTGATCACTTCAGAAATCTCATGTGTCTAAAGAAATCCTCAATTATTTTCAAGTGAACTTTTCTTGTACAGGTCCCCCAGCCCTTGTAACCCAGCTACTGATGATCTGTCCAGGTCATCTGGATTTACCTTTTTTTCCTAACAGAGCTGTGTTCCCCAGAGTTTCCTATTCCAGGCCTCACCAGCATAGTCATTGCAGACTGATTTATTCCTTATCAATGGCCATTTATTCCTTATCAATGGCTGTGAGCTGCAAGGATGCTCTTTTTAATGCAGCCATTGGCCTCCTCTTACCCACTTTTGCCTCTTTTGCTCAATTTCCCTATCCCAGGTAAAAGATAAAAAAGACTCACCCCAATCAGTTCCCTAAGAAATACAGATAACTTTGGTGCTTTAGCAGTGTACCACAGTCCAAACTCCATTTGCTTTGGTAGATCCTCCTGGTTCACAGGGCTGTAACATGGGAGAAGTTTTGTGCCAGCGTGTTGGGAGGAGGATGTGCATATTCCACACGTGTGGCTGTGCAGGACAGGTGTAGGAGGGAGTGGGAGATGATCCCAAGGCACAGCTTTGCAGGTGGAACCCTTGCATTTGCGACAGGCAGAGGATTTACAGTAACTGGTGTGTGTCACTTTGTCCCCAAAAGTGCCAGCTCCAGCTGATGACAGGAGCAGCTTTGGCCTTAGTGCTTCCTCCTTCCCCACATTCCTTATCAAAAACAATGTTTCCTTTGACTCAACACATTCAGTGGTTTGGTGTTAATTAATGGCTTAAGAGCCAGAGATGCTGAGGAATTCACCATTTTCTATATTGGTGCAGCAACCCTAGAAACAGGAGACCTGAGGAAGAACTGAGATAACTGAGTGCTTTAGCAAAAATCAATGGTTCAGATCCAAGGCTGATGTGAATCACTCATGGATCTGCTCAGTTTAACCAAATCAGGCATGTTTTACTGCTGCTGTTTTTGGCTTTCAAAACCTCAGGAAGTCCCAGGCAAAGTGCCAGAGCAGTGCCACCTTATCCCTGTCACTAATCCTGTCGCTTCCTTTCATGCTCCTTCACACTCTGCAAATTGTTTGATGCCTCTTACTGTGCCTCTGTGAAACCTTCCTGCTGGATTGCATGGATGGAGGATTAGGTAAATAATAGAATCATAGTCAAAGATTGTACTATACGTAAGTAGAGTCTCTTTCAGAGCATGCCTCATAGAGCTATGTTTGAAAACTCTTTTTTCTTTTCTTTTTTTTTTTTTTTTTAATAATATTCTCCTTCCTTTTTCAGGGGCCTCTTGGCTTGGATGGCAAACCAGTAAGTAGCACTAAGTGCCAAATATAACATGTCTTAGTTTATGCTGCTCCACAATAAATAGGCAGTATATCAACTATTACTCATTTATTGCTGCATATATAACTGTTTAGGAGGAACAATTGTACTTGGGAAAATTATTCCATGCAAATTTGAATTCTGGGCCAAGGCTGGCCAGCAGAGCTGGAGGTGAACTTTTCTTTACCTGTCAGCTCATCTCAGCTGCCTCTTCCCCTCCTGTGCCAGCTCAGCGAGCACAGACTGCAGATGGGCATCAGGCCAAATTTGGGGAATAAACTCCAGTAGCACATTCAAAGAGCAGAGTCCATGATCTTGGTTATGTGCTTCTGGCACTACAGAGTGATACCATAAAAATAATTGATCCCAAAGCGGGTCCCGTTTTCTTCCAAGCTGGGAACTGCTTGAGGGTGCCTAGTGTCCATGAAATCCTTTTTGGAACAGACTGGATTAATATATGAGCTGTTTTCTTGACTTCATTTTTGCTTGGAAGCCCTTTGGATATTCAGGTGCTTCATTCATTTCTTATTTATTTTACAGAAACACAGATTTTTTTATTTTTATGCTAATTGAACCCTAGCCAGCTCTGATTCATTCCACTGAGTGATTCCTACAGAAGGTCACTGCTCTGTATTTTGCCTCCAAACACTATTCTCTTCCACCACCTTCACTAGGGGGCCCCATATGAAATCTTTTTAAATTCTGGTCCTAAACCAAGTGGGATTTCAAAGTGGGTAAAAGTCATTCAGTCTTTTCAATTGAAAAGCTCCTCCAGACACTTCTTTCTATCCAGTTAGTGAGTGTGTTGTTATAGCCGTACATTGTTGGTTTTTATCCTAACCCTGAGGATAACAAATGTGAATAAAATCTAGAAATGAAGCATTAGAAAGGAAAGAAAGAAGGGCCAGCTCCCAGCCTGGTGCTCAGGGCTTGGCTTTTATTAGCAAAGCCTCATGCTGGGAGTGCAGTCAGACCCCAGAGCACAGCCCTGCACCCCAGGCTGGGGTGCCACTGCCAGGCAGGAGTGAGACCCCAGGGGAGAGGCAGGGGAAATCTCAGTGACAAAGCAAACTTATCACACAGCCAGACTCAAAACAGACTGTTCATGATCTCTTCCATGACAGCAAGGGGCCAGCAACCTTGCTCAGAGAAAAACAGTGGGTGGGAGGCTGCATGGGAATGCAGATGCTGCTGCCACTGGCCTCTCTGCTGCCCACTGCACCCTGCTGGGTCCCACTTCAGCACACACTGTGCATTGGTACCAAGATTTGGTACTTTTCTGTGCTGGAAGGCAAATGCAGAGCAGACACATCAAAGTGTTGCTCTCTGGGGCTGCAGTGTCTCTGCCTGTCCTACAGGCAGCTGCTCAGAGGGAAGATGAATGATCCCTTCAGCAAATAGGCCAAAGAAAGCAGCCTCTCCTCCTCCTTTATTTCAAACAGATGTATAATTGTTGTAATGATATACTGAGCATGTGTTTTATCTAGAAGAGACTTAATACCTCAAGCTATCTTTTGCATCTATTTAGAGTCACAGGTTGGTGAGCTGCTGTCACACTGCCTGCCCTGCTCTGGTCCTTTTCCCTACTCTGTCCTGGTAGGAGCAGGCAGGACCTCATGGGTGCTTTTTAGTAAAGTGAGGCTCATGTCAAGTACTGAACAACTTAAAATAGTAATATGTGTTCCTTAAAATGATAGAGAATGTGGCTCAGGTTTGTTAATTGATGAATGTGATTTTCTTGGTTTTATTGTTACATGCACTGGTGATTCTGCTGTTCCTTTACTTGTATTCTTCTTATGTGTTTCCAGGGACCTCCAGGACCAAAAGGGGAAAAGGTAAAAGCTGCATTAACATGTGGATTTGGGAGAGCAGTTCCTGTGTATCCTCCCATTGCTGTAATTCTTTCAAGTTCAGGTTGCCCAAATAACCCAGCTGGGGTTTGTTGGGGTGTGGAGCTGTGAGAGTGCATTCTCATTTTGCTTTTGGAAAAGCTCCAGGAAGGGGAAGGCAGGAAGAATTTGAAAAAAGTGGGGGAACCAAGTGTGGTCTTAAAGCTCATCCATGCTATAGGGTTCTGGTAAGCCACTAAAGGTGATGAGAGTGGCATAAAACTCCCTTCATTCCTTCAAGAGATCTGGGCTCCATCGCTCGGTTTGCATGACACCCGTGCAAGCAGAGGAGCCAAAGAAGGTCATTACTGAAAGTGAAGTTAATTTTCACATGTGAAGGACATAAGCAGTTGCTAGGAGAGCCTTAGAGTTGGAAACAAACTGCTATTTCTGATTTATTAGCTGTTTCATTGCCTGCCAGGGCAGAATCTTTCCCTATTGTGTTGTCTCGAAACCTTCTCCTCCCTAATTTTAAATATATTAAGCAATAGCACTCCTGCCACTTCCCTTGTGTGCTGTACCCATGTCCAGCTGACCCTGTGCTCAGTCCTTCAGGGCTGAGATTTGAACTCTGACCGTTTCCTGCTTTTCCTGATTTGCAGGGGGAAGCAGGAGACATTGGCCCAAGGGTAAGTAGTGACACAGCACATTGATTTATTCTAAAATCTGGTTGGATTTAGTCACTGCACAAAACAAAGCTTTGCGCAGCCTTCCTGCAAACAGTACAGTAACAGTTGTGGAAATGCTTCATTTTGCCTCTGGAGCTCTTTGTAGTGATGGTTTTCCTAACTTTGGCCATGAGAAAAAAAAAAAGAGTTGAAGACCTTTAGGTACCTCATGAAGGGTTTTGCTTCTACTGAACTTTCTCATCCCTGATTTCCTCTTCCAGTGTCAGAGACAGACTCCATGTTTCTCTTGGAGTTTCTCTTGAGGCTGTGCTCCTTATTAGTTGGCATTAGAGCACCAGTATGTGGGGGTAGGATCTGGTGTCCCAAGGGGAGGCCCAGCACAGAGTTGTGCAGGGTGGAACGTTCCTCCTCCCTTGCTGAGCTCCCACTTGTAAACAGGATGACATTCAGGTGATATCCAGGCTGCCTTTGAAAATAAAGATTTTAAAGTAACTGTATGATGAGGGGAAACTCTTTTGGCTATAGCATAGAGAAATTAATGGAATTTTGTGACATTTCCTCTCATGGAGATGCATGAAGTTGAGATTTACTGAAGTAAATCAGGACAGGTCTCCACAAAACACAAGAGGGATGTGGCCCATGTTGGAGACGAGATGGGAGCTTTAACACAAGGTGTGGGCTCTGTTGCAGAGGTATTTCTGAGCTGTGGGGGTTATGGGCACCTGCTGGAAACCCCATTGTGGGGATGTGTTGGAATCCTGGTGTACCAGTCACTGTAGGAGGCTGGATTTGGAGCTGGCACTCCAGAGTTGGCTGACCTGGGTTAGATGCCGTGGCTGGAAACATAACCAGGACCTCAGTGGTTAATGTTGAGTAGAGATGCCTCAGAGACATTTTTCTTCTTTCCCCTGGAAGTTGTAAAATCACTTTATGAAGTTAGTGTCATATTCTGAAGCAGCTCCCAACTGCCTTGGGTGTGTTTGGAAATGTCACCCTGGGGCTCAGAGAGCCCCTAAAATTTCTCAGATAGATTTACGGCCTGTGTGGTGAAGGAGGGGCTCGGTGCAAGGTCTCACTCTGTCTGAGTGCCCACCCACGTTCTCACAACAGGCTTTAAGAGGTGATTCAGCAGCACAGGGACATGAGCTTTCACTTCTTGGCCAGGGCTGTGGGTGACTTTGGGGCTGGCAACTTTGGAATGCTGGAGGAGGTGCTGCTCAGGCTCCAAAGGCTCTGTGCTGCCAGGTGCTGTGGAACTCACCTCCTGCTGCAGGATCTGCTCTGGGACAGGCTCTGGCTGGACTTGCAGGGCAGGTACCAGCTCTCAAGGTAACACTTGTCCTTTGTTTTCATCTACCAAGAAAAATGTGCTGGGATTTGGGGGCATATTTTGTCCTGACCTGCTTCAGTTTTTCATTAGTTTATGACCAGATTTTGCTTCAGTTTTTCATTAGTTTATGACTTTTTGCAGAACAGTGAGAAAAAGGCTCAAAAACAATTTGGGAGAAAAGAGAGAAAAGCCTGGCAGAACCATGCACAAGTAGACTTAAAAACAGGTGCCTGACTTTGAAAATAGCTCCCTTTATGTCTCCAGACACTCAGAGTTGTGAATAGGAGGCAAAACTTCTTAATACCATCTGGTCCAAATTACTTTTTATTTCTGAATTCAATCTTATTCCTCAAGTTTCAGTGATGGTTTTGTTTAGCTGATTTTGAAAGATGTGTCAATGCAACTCCCTGCATCAATGGGAAGATAAATAACTAGGACTATATCCAGTGCCCTCTTCCTTGTAAATGGTCATGTCCAAGGGCAGTGGAATGAGGATAGATTGTGTCAGTGAACACTGAAACACTATTAGAAATGATGGATTAAAAGAGAATAATCCTTGGGGTGGCTTTGGAGGGACTGTCTGTGATGGGAGTGAGGTGATGGCAATGAGGGATTAGCTACTGAATATTGTTCATGACTGCACTGCTTCTCCTCCTGTAATAAACTCCTGCCACCAGCCTGGACAGAAATAGAGATCGTTACACGTGGGAGTGTGCCTGGGGGAAGATGCTGGAGGGTGATTTTGGAAAGCTGAGGAAGGAGATCACCTTGGCTTGTCCTCATCACCGAATGCTCCTTGTTGTAGGCAGCATGAGGGAGGATGCTGTGCAGCCTCACCTGCTCAGGGTGGGGAATAAATGTGCCCAAATGTACTGACAATGCATGGAAGTGTATTTACAGGGACAAATCACTAACAGGTCCCCTCTGCTCTTGGGAGGATAGAGGGAGTTGAAGCAGGATGCAGGGATATTTGTGCTTCTCTCTCCCAATCAAACACATTGCTGCACCCCTGGAAAGGACAGCTTTTATAGACCTGACTTGCTCCCTGAGCTGGCACTGGCCCAACTGCTCTGGATTTATGAACTGGGCTGGGTGATCTTGTTCATAGTGACAGATGAGATGTTCAGACAGATGATGGGGTTGAGGAGCCTCTGCACATCTGGGCCAGCGGATGCACAGCGCCTGTGGCAGCAGCACCAGCTTTGCTCTCCAGAGGGAGAAAATGAGCTTCAGCTGCTGAGAGAAATGCTCTGTCTGCAGTGGCCCACGTGGCACGTGCCTGCCTATGGCCAGTGCTGATGGAGATGGCTCCAGCATCTCCCTTATCCACAGCTGAACACTGGTGTGGCTGAACCAGCTCTGCAGCCCAGTGCAGACATGAAAGGAGATTTTCTCCTATATTTTCTGCAAAGTTATTACTGCTTGCCAGCCTCACACTGCAGGTTAAAAACTCAGCACAGGAAGCATCCTGCAGAGCTCTCTGTGGCAGTCAACAGACACCTATGGATACTTTTATTATTTGCTTACTTTGGAATGTTGTGTTGAAATGGCTACATCAAGGACTCTAAAGCTGGAAATTACCAGTGTTCAAGGTTTCTGTGCTCCAATATTCCATTGCTATGTGGGGTGAGACCCAAAGGCCTGTTAGCCCAGTGCCTTGCAGCCATATGCTTTGGGAATTGTGGAGCAGGAATACATTGCTCCGTCACACTTAACCCCTCTGCTGGATCCTGGCTCTCTACAGCCTGGATGTTTCTTGAACCAGGGATGGTGTCTCTCTATTTAATATCCATCAGGGCTGTTCACCTCTCACGGACCCATCTGTAACAGGGGCTGTTTAAAATTAAATGTGTGATGGCTGGATTTGGTGGGATATGGTGTGTTTGGCCTGGAGCAAATGCAAAATGTTATTTTCCATTAAAACAGATAGGGCTGGGCTTGGAACATGCTTATTTGGATGATGCTCACCAGTCTGAGGGACAAGGAAAAAAAAAAATCACTTCCTGTTTTGCTCTGTGGGCTTTTATGAAAATCCCACTTTATGCTCTTGACTACTTTATGAACATAACGAGCCACAGAACTGTGTCACTTCTGTCTACCACAAAACCCTTTGCTCTCAGTAGAGTCTTTTTGGTGGTTTCTGTAGTATTTGGAGGATCTGGCCACGAGCAAGAGTTCTGTGTCCTCATTAATTTCAATTTCTCAGTATTTCAGTGTCGTTCTTCCCAAAAGTAGCTGCGTTTAACTGAGTGCTGAGCTTAAAGCCCCTTTCTGCATCTTGAAAAAATTCTTGGTAAGGGTTTATTTTCTGGGGTTGATTAGTTTTTTTTCTATTTGACTTTACTTCTTCCCTCTTTTCTTGATGTGATGGTTTTAAAACATCCATGCTGGGAGGCAGGGCAGGAGGTGGCCTTGCCAGTGCACTATTCCATTGCAAAACTGAGGTTTGGGGTTATCTGTTATTGGTGTGCAAGGTTTAAAACCTCCTTGGCAATCTGGAAAAGAGGTTTGTTCCCCAAAAACTTAAAAAAATCCTCATGGAGGCTTTGCTGTGTGTTCCCACAGGGCTTCTTGTGGCTTCACTCCACCCTCTTGATTCTCCTATGGATGTGTACAGGGATGGGTGGATGGGGAAAAGGGAGATGCACGTGGTGTCCTGAGAAAGGAAATGTCTTACTGCTTCTCCCTAGATAGATGAGTGGAAAGGCTAAAACACAATAGCAAGGACCACTGACACAGTCTAAATACATTGTTTTTGCATCATATAAATCTGGGAGATTTATCTGCAATTTGCAGGCTGGGAATACATCAGTGTTCATTTGAGCCTCTGAAAACAAATACAGTATTTGGTCTCAGGGAAATGCTGGGATATATCAACCCCTATGGGGTTTACTGGAATAATACTCTTTATTCTGCAGCAGGGGAATCCTTGTCCCAGCTGCTTTTAATGTCCTATTGTACAGTAAACTAGTGAAATAATACTTTTTTCCCTCAGACTGTGTCCTGTTACTAAGATCCAGTGTACCCAGAACCTTAAACCCCAGTGTTGCCTACCTAGGCTATTACTTTCTTATGTATCAACTAGTTATTAAAAAAACCCTGTTATATATTGCTATAGCATTTAAAACTCACTCTTCTGCTGTGCTTTCTTCTTGAACTGCTGCTCTTCCTTCTTCTGCCTCCCACTTTCCCTGGATATAGATGGTTTTTCCCCACCTCAATCATGGATTTCTGGCTAATGATCAGCTTGTCTTTAGCCGGCGAGTGCTCAAGGTAGACACCAAATCTGCTGTGATCATTTGAGCTGCTTTTGCTTTTTCCTTCTGGCTGTGCACTGTTGCTATTTTAAACTGCTATGACCATGGCTGTGTTTAGAGATGCTTGTTGGGAGCATGTTTGACTGAAATTCCATTGGAATTTAGGGGGCAGGCATTGTCAAAGTAGAAGCATATAAAATTAATGGGGTTTAGCATTTGGTTCTTTGTGAGATTTGGGAATCAAGTGGCAAAGTCCTATAAATTTGATATAAACAGTGTTGGTATTGTAAAATAAAATGCATTAAAACTAGAGTAATCTAAATTCTTGAACTCTAAATGGGACATTGTAATTAGGAAAAATTCAGTGGGAGACTCAACTTGACATAATTGGTTACAGTGTTCAGCCTTTGCAATTGGGTGTTTTAAAAAGGGATGCAAGTGATTTAGGAGCCCAGATCTTGTTGAAAGGCCATGGGACTTGTGCTGCTAAGTCACTTAAGGACTTCTGAAAAATCCCACACTTGTCCCTGATTTGAGGGTGGACCGCATATTAAACACAGCCCTCTGACTGCCTCGGTGGTGACTCTCCCAGATGTTGCTAAAAGATTTACGAGGCCGCTTTCCCATTGTGCAGCCGCATGGATGGGCCGGGCCACGGCCCCGGGGCTGGGCTGTGCTGGCTGCTGGGGAGCTGATTCCCAGCCTGGAGCCCCGTGGGCTGCTCCCCTTGGGAATGGCACCCACCAGACCCACACAGCCACGGGACATGGCGACTTCTCCACACCCAAAATCCGCGGGGTGTGAGCAGCTCGGGATGTTCACGTGTGATCTTGGCTGGCTGTAAAGGATGAGACTGAGCACTGACACTTCTCTGTGTGGTTTTCTGGCATGGTGCACTGAGCCATGGCAGTGTGTGCATGCTCCCTGCCAGCTTGTCGTGAGTCTGGGTTGTTCTGGGTGCTGTTGGGTTGGTAGATTCCATGCAGATAGTCACTGCGTAAGGGCATAAGCAGATTAAATCTTGTTGGAAGGCATTGAGCACAATCCTGGTTGAGAAACCAGACCCAAACAGCAGAAACTGGCCATGAGCTCACTTTCAGCTTTCCCAGCTGGAAGCTGCAGTTAAATTCCTCTGGGACAGCAGAGGCCAGGGTGCTGGTGGCCCAGGCATGAAATGCATGTGTTGTGGACACGCTGAGACCACCCCTTGCCAACACTGCTTCATCTCACCATGTCTGTGTGAACTTCTTCCAGGGTGATCAAGGTCGAGATGGAGCCACGGGCCCCCCTGGTCCACCAGGACCCCCAGGTGCCCGGGGGCCTCCTGGTGACACGGGAAAGGATGGCCCAAGAGGACCTCCAGGCTCCCCTGTAAGGACGGGAGATGAGCAGCGAGCACGTCAGGCAGCTCCCACCACACAAGGGGCAGGAGGGTGAAGGGTGTCCCCTTCCCCAGTGCTGCCACCACAACCACTGAGTGTGTCCCAGCCTGAGCCACAGCTGGGCTCCAAGGGCTGCTCTAGAGCAAAGCCTTGGGGTGTAGGGCAAGGGAGGGGACCTTCCATCTCGAGTTTTGGAGCAAAGAGCTGGACCTGGGGTGTGTATTTGCAGGTGCTGAATGTAACTCACAGAGCCAGGAGATCTCTTCCCCAGTTCATACCCTTTGCATCTGTTGCAAATCTGAAGAACACACTGGCAATTAATTTAATAAAAATATAGGCTAAAGCATTATGCAGTGGAATATTCTAATTATTGCTGAGCATTTTGGAGAATGAGAGGTAATAGTTTCAATGTTGGTCTTTTTATATTTTTTGCAGGGTTTCAAAGGCGAGCCAGGAGAGGATGGAGTCATGGTCAGTATTTCCCAGAAGCAGCTCTGTTCACCCCCACTGAACCTTCAGCTCACCATGGAGGACAAAACAATCCTCATGGAATTGTAGTGCCCTAAAATGGATGTTTGTCCAGGGCTACCTGTGCCCTGGGGAGAAAGGAGGCCAGTCTTTGTGTCCCCTTGGCTCTTCTGGAGGGACATGGTGCTCCTGTATCCTGACTCCTGCCCCTCTGAAGCCACCTGGCATTGTTACTCCAAATTGCTAAGGTTTATGTTGGATAAAAAGGTGCTTATTATACATAAAATGCATGAGCCATAAAAGGGTATTATTTACTGGGAGCACAGAGAACAAATACACCTCTATTTGTAAGGGAAGATGAGAAGGTGACATTGGTTTCATTTTTTTTCTTGGAATTTAAGTACTCTTAGAAATGTTTTTATTCTGTTTTGCTCTGTTGTCAAACAAGTAAATTGTTTGACAACAACAACAACTGTTATATTCTACAGGGTGCCAGAGGACCACCAGGACAAAAGGTGGGTAAAAATCTGTCTAGTTTTAACATGAATTCTTGAAATAATGCTGTGTAAGAGGGTTGGGGATGAAAATAAGCATTTTGCAGTAGACTTGAACTCATTGCTGTATACCAGATATAAAATTCCAAGGCATTGGCTGGGGGTGTAAATGTCTGAATGTGTCACTTCCTCAGTATCATATCCATTGCTCATGTTCAAACCTGGAAATGGGGCTGGAATCTGCTGTGCTGTGGGAATGTGCTTTCTTGCATTTGGGGGGGGGGGGGGAAATATGATCAGCACAAGCCAAATATTTTTATTTTACAATTAAGTTTTATGATTAATTTTGATTATCCACATAATTGCCCTTATTTTCTCTTATTCCCTGAATTTATTTCTCTTCTGTTCATGTTGAAGGGTGAACCTGGTGTCCAAGGGAAAAAGGTAAAATGGTGATATTTTTTATTAGTTGTAATTTTTGCTTTGCTTTGCTTTGCTCTGTGCTTGGCTGGGGAGACAATTGCCAGAGACTGGTGTGGAAGCTGTGGTCATGGCTGTCCACACCAACCCTTCCCTGCATTCCCTCATCTTCCCTCCCACGCCATCCTGGAGCTGGGCATGGCTGTGCCTGCAGCCTGGCTTTCATTTCCACAAGCAAGCCAGAAGCTGCAGCCACATCTGCCCAAAAGACAAAGAATAAAACAGCAAATGCCAAGCAAAGCAGTAGGTCTTGAGCCCTTTCTCTCCAGTAATTCAATGAACCAAGCGATGCCTGGAGGATGTTCTCTTCCCAGGGGCCCTGGGATGGGTTTGAAATTCCTGGGATGGCCATCACCATGCAGCACTGCAGTCCCACGGGAAAGGTCCACTTGAGGGCCAGGAATGCTGCTTGGGTGTGGCATTGAAGATGTGAGAGACTCACATGTCCAAGCTCTCCCCGGTGGTGCCATTAAGGGGAGGATAAATCACTGCCTTTAGGAGAAGACAAAGCACTGACAGGACCCAGCCTTTCCCTCTTACTGATTTGGCCCAAAACAGGGGTGGCCATGGGTATTTTTCAGGCCAGAATTTGGCTTAAACCTTTCATAACTGGCTGGTAAAACTCATCTCTTCAGCAGCCATTAAGTATTGTTACTCCAGGAGAACAACAAAGCACAAGCAAAACCAGAAAACATCCTCCTGGCAGAGGGTGTTGGTGACTTGTGATGGAAGACCATGAGGATGGGTGGCAGCTTACAGGAGGTCTTTGGCACTCAAAAGGCTTTAAGGAATTTAATATTTCATTTCTGTTGAAAGTGGGAGAAGACATTTTCCAGGGCCTGCTGTAAGCAAATTCTGGGAGATGCCCATCCACCTTTTCAGGAGCAGGGGAGTCAGAGGCAGGGCTGGGTGGCAGCAGGGCACCATGCTGGAGCCTCCTGTGCTCTTTGCTGCAGCTCTCCCCTGGTCTCCTGCAAACCTGAGTGGTTTCAGGTCTGTGCAACACTCAGTGAGGTCAAACAATGTGTCAGAACCTACTAAGTGTGTACAAGGTCTGTGTATTTGACTTCTATTTTATTCCATCAGGGTGATGATGGCATCCCTGGGGAACCAGGACTTGTGGGCCCCAAGGTACGTTCTGCCCTGTGTCCACCCAACACATGTGTTGGGCAGCATCTTCTGCTGTCTGCTTTTTGGCACCATATCACAGTTGGGACAGGATGAGAAATATTTCTCCTCTGGTGTGGAAAAACTTCAAGAATCTGTGAGGGGGGTGAGACCCTGGCACAGGGTACCCAGAGAAGCTGTGGCTGCCCCATCCCTGGCAGTGTCAAGACCAGGATGGACAGGGCTTGGAGCAACCTGGGATGGTGGAAGGTGTCCCTGCCTGAGGTTGGGGGTTGGTGCTGGATCATCTTCAAGACCCCTTCCAACACAAACCCATGTGAATTTATTATTTTATGCTGTGGTTTTGGGGCCGGCTTCATGGCTGAACACACCACCAGCAGCCAAACTGCTGAACTGAAAGCTTCATTTTTATCCCAAAAAGCTTCATTTTATCTCCCCCTTTGCACCTGGGCAAGGTGATGTGTTTTACAGCTGAAAGCAGAGCTCCACTCCCCTGTGCATGTTAAATGAAGATAAACCAAGAAAATGATAACCTGAATAAATCTGTGCTTTGTCCTCCCTGTATAGCATTTGTCTGAATGGCTTTGTTTTCAGGGAGAAAAGGGAAGCGTGGGTCCCAAGGGAGAGAATGGCACAGATGGCTTCCCAGGACTAAAGGTAAGGAAAAGCTGGAACTCTGGGCACTGCATTGCTGAGGCAGAGGCTTCCAGCTGAGGAATTTTGGGCCTTTGCCTTCTGAAAGTCTCATAAAGTGCTGAAACCGACACAAAAGGAGCGATATTAAGAGTGTTTTAACTTTTCCTGGTGATTTGATGAACATTGGGTTCAAGCAGAGATCAGTATAAGAGTTTGTAAGTCATCTACTTGCACGTTTTCCACCAAATTGCCTTTTTCCTCATAAACTGTAGAATTCTGATCACATTTGGATCCCACGTTATTGATGGCTGTGGAATTGCTCCAGAGCCCCAAGCACTTGTGAGCTGTGCTGTCCTCCTGACCTCCAGAGCTGCTGAGAGGCACAATTTGACAGCCTCAGTTTAAGAGCTGGAGAGGAGACCCAGACAGCATCCCTGGGCTGTTATTTACCCCTTCAGCTGCTTTGTATTTAGTAGGATCTGGATGCACTAATATTTTCTGTATCAAAGGGTTGTGATTCCTTATTGGGCAAGATTGTGTGAGGAAGAAAGTGGGCTCTGGTGAACCTTAGTAAACTTTTTCTAGAACCACAGAAGCAGTGCTGATTGAATTCAGGTTTTTTCTATACATTTTTACAATTTTTTAATTTTTGGAGAACTTTAATTTGGTCAGCAGGGGCATTAGCAAGGGTGTGACAATGGGACATATTTTGAATCCTGAACAGAATTTCAAGTTGTTGCTGTGAGAGTACTATTACTTTTTAAAAGTCTCCTATTTAAAAAAAAAAAAAAAAAATATGAAAAAGAGGGGAGGGAGGAAAAAATAAAAAAGAGGAAGAAAAAAATGAACAATTTGGCATGGTTTTCCTTAAACTCACCCTTGAAAATGGTACAAATGTCTCTGCTGAAACTTTCCACATGCAAAACTCAGCCTGAAGCAAAGGGAGCCATGTGGAAGCAGCACAAAGAGATGGAGCTTGGCACACTTGGAGCAGGGAGAGGAGCTGAGAGCAGCACAGCCCATGCAGGAGCTCAGGCCCGAGCTGGCCACTCCACTTCCCCTGCAATGAGACCTCCTCTTACTTCTCTTGCTGCTACACCAACATTGTTTTCTGCAAAATATATTCACTCTCAGGTCAAATCTATTTTCTGCTAAGAGAAGCAGTCCCTTGTTGGTGTCATAGTTTTTCTTAATCTAAAGCATATATTTGTGGGTGGGTACAGTATTTTTAGGATAAATATTTTATATTTTCCTTGCTCTCATTGAAAAAAACCCATGATGTTTGATTTTCAGGGTGAACCTGGTGAGAAGGGAGGAATTGGCTCCATTGGACCCCGGGTATGGATGTTCAGGATTTCACTTTGGAGCTGTGTATTTGGCTCAACCTTAGCTGTTTTCCATTCATGAATTGCTTCAGAATCAGTTCAGAAAGTAGAGATGGTGCATATTTAAACAAATGATTGCACAGGTACTGAACGCTGGGAAATCAGTGGAGTCCAATTTGCTTATCCTCGTGACCATCCTGTGACCTTTTTTATTTGCAAGAGAGAAGATGGGAATAGGGGTAATCAAATGAGGATTTTTATGCACTTCTCCATTACACAAACTGATGGCCTTTTGAGGTTTGACAGTTCCAGCTGTCAGACTAGGACTGCTTAAATCCCTGGTGTTTGTAAGGTGATAACCCCCAAATGCTGCGTGTCAGGTCTTTGCTTTCACAGCAGCCACCTCTCCGTGCTGTGACATTAACCAGGATTCATCCCTGGCTGCAGGGTCCCCCGGGCTGAAAGGGGAGCAGGGAGACACCGTGGTCATCGACTTCGACGGCCGGATCCTGGACTCGCTCCAGGTGAGCCCTGCACCAAGGCTGCTCCTGCACTTCCTGGGAAAGGACTGGAAGCTGCCAAGCTCTGCCACGGTGACATTGTGACAGTGTGTCCACCCTTGTCCTGTGTCTCCTCCTGAGATTTCTGTCTTGGCACAGAGCTGGTTGGGAGGGAAGAAAGAGCTGGTTGCGTCGGGGGGCTGAGGGTATTTAGGGTTGTAGCAGCAGAAGCAGTGGCAGAGCTCGGTGGCAGGAGTTGGGATGTGGGAGAAGGGGAATGACACCTGAGCCTTAACCTGCCCAACTGAACAGTGCCCTGACCTTCTCATTAGGATGAAATAAGCTGAATAGAATAAATACTTAATTACAGACATATTTGAGAACCATCCTAATTGTTTTATAACAGGCTGCAGGGATACACAAAGTGCTGGTAATTTCCCTTTGCCAGATGTCTGTGTGGCACACAGCTTTGGGAGTGGAGTTCGTGGAGTGCAGTGGTTGCAGAGGCTCCATCAAATGTCTGGAGGCTTCATCTGCTGGGCCCAGTCCCTGTCCCACGTTCTGCATGCAGAGAATGCTAAGGGACACATCACTGAGCCTCACTAACTTTGCTGTTTTCCTGCTTATTCGCTGTTTGCAGTGCTTGTGCACTGACCTGTCTCATGGACAAGGCTCTGGAAAGGCTTCCAATGTGACTAAGTGTAACAGCATTTGAGTGTGCAGCCATGAAGAAAGGTGCTCCAGGATATAATACTGGTTTGGCTTTTATCTGAGCACAACCACAAATTTTGCTGCTTGAAATAATTTGCAAGTTGGAAAATATTTTTTCATCTCAGGGTTGTTTGTGGTCTTTGCATTCAGCAGTGCCCAGGAAAAATAACTTCTTTAAGTGTGCAAGGTTTTCCTGCTGTTTGTGCTCACACAAGCTCCTTTTTTTCCCTCTGTAATTGCACCTGGCTGGCTGACAGTTTTCAGCACAATGCTGCTTCCCGGGTTGGGTGGCTGGAGTGGGCAGGATGGAGAGGAGACCACCAGATTTGGGGTCCCATCTCCAGCTAAAGGCATTTTGCCTCTTAACCCATGTCTTTGCAGCTGCACACCTGACTCGCTCCCGTGGTGTTTTCTTCTGCATGAACAACCCCATGGCAGAGGAACCTCGGGCACTCTGTGTCACTTGAGCTCATCTCAGTGCCCTGGCAATTCTGCTCACCTGAGTGTCTCTGGCAGACTGTGGCTGGGAGCTGCTCATCCCCACAGCACGAGGACAGTGTGCCATGTTCATGTCAGTCATGATCAAGCCTGTTTTGTTTGCTGTGTTTCAGGGTCCACCAGGTCCCCCCGGGCCCCCGGGCCCCCAAGGCTCTCCAGGTCCCAAGGTGAGCCTGACCTCTGCGAGCAACACGGCTGTGAGTAGCTCTCCCAAGCCAAAAGAAGGCAGTTGAAGCTGCCTGTGGAGGATTTTGAGGCTGTGTGTGCTATTTAGCCCTTTCTCTGGCTAAATAAAGGTGGCTTTCACACAAAAGCCAGAATTTCATTGACCTGTCTCTGGCCTTCAGCCTCTTCCAGAGGACGCTGTCCCAGAAATTAGTCCAGTCCCAGATGAAAATGAAAAAGATGAAAATCCCAGCTCCTGTCAGACTGCCTCATTCGTCTGTGGCAGGAGGCAGAAGTTGGACAAGCAGTAGTGAGAGGGGCTGGCAGTCCCATGGTTGTGCTGAGCCACCCTTGTTCCCACCCTCCCTGTGTGCTGCCTACTGTGCCAGCACTGTGTCCCAGGACCTGCTGTCCTCCAGCTTCACAAGCTGTAACCTGCAGCTAGCCATTTCTTAAAAAGAAGAATGTAATTTCTAGAAAAGTATCTCATGAAAGAATGGGATGGGACAGGATTTCAGTGCCTTTTCAGGCCTCTTTGCCAATAATCAGATCAATTGGAGATGCTGGAGGGTCTCTGACACCTCCTTGGTCCTAAGCCTGGCAGTGGCAAACCCATAACCACCACAGTTGTGTGTGAATAACTCATTTCCTTGCACAACGCTTTCCTGAGATGAATTCTGAATTTAATTTACCATGGGCTCCCCTTTCTTTGTGTCCCTTCAGGGAGAGCTGGGCTTGCCAGGTCCACCTGGAATGGATGGTGAAAAGGTGAGTGAGGCACGGCTAGATCGAGCAAGGCCTTGCCAGGAGCCAAATGAAAAGGAAGTTTCCTGTGTGTCTGTGAAAAGCAAATCCAGCCTGCCAGGAGCTGGGTCATGGCAGCTGTGTCTCCCTGAATTGATGGCCCTTTGCCTGCAGCCCCTGCTCTGCTCGGAGTGTGCCGATGCTGCTCGTGGCTGTGTTCTGAGTCTGCTGAGCTAAAGGGGCTCCTTTCACAGGCAGCTCATCAGATACTGTCTCAAATCTTTTTGTAAACCTTCCCAACCCCAAATGGCTGCAATCCCTCCTGCAGCCCAGCCAAGTTCTGCTGCACCCTCACAATTGGCATCTGTGAGGCTGAATGTTAAAACATGTTCTCATGAGCTCGCGATGCGGAGGGAAACAGCAGAAAGGCAGAAGTGGCTGTTGGGGGGGTTATTTTAAGAGTTTTCTCCTAAACACGTTGTTTTCTCTCAATTTTCAGGGTCCTAAAGGAGCAAAGGGTGACCAGGGCAGCATGGGGCTCATGGGGCAGAAAGGAGAGACAGGAGAAATGGGCTCAGCAGGTCCCCCGGTATGTTCCTTTGTCTGTCCCTGTCCCTCTGTCTTGGTTCTTTAATGCACTGATTTCTGCAAATGCTCAGAATGGGGCTGGGTTGGCTGATTAAAGCAATGACCACACCACCTTACTGTGGAGCTGGTGGATGTGGGAGCTTTGAACTTTGAATTTCCATTTCTAATCAGCTTATTCAGAATGTATGAAGGGGAAGGAAATAGCTCTTCCAAGTCCCCTGGAGGTGACCATGAGCTTTGTCATGGCTGGTGTTTAAAGGGAGACAAACCTATTTTTCTCTAATTTTTGCTTTCCTGGAAGATGTACCACATCAGTGTCACATTTTTATCTTTCAGGGAGCAGAAGGGCAAAAAGGAGACAAAGGAGAAAAAGGAGACACTGGGTCACCATGTCTGCAGAATAATCATGTAAGATCTTGGCAACATAAAGTGTCTTTCAGGACACAGGCTCAGGCAAAGGATTGAGGGTGCAGGATAGACCCAGCAGTCCCACATCCATCAGCAAAACCCAGCTGTTTTCTACAAATGTCTAAATGGGATTTATTCATTAGGGAAGAGCAGTTCACACACTTAGTGCTACAAAGCTACTTTAGATTTTGTATTGGTGGTTGAGATATTGGTTGCTGCTGTTGTAATTAATTGGGCATTAAATCATGATTCTGGGCTTTGTGAGATTTCCACTCCTGAACCATCTTTTCTCATGCCCAGCCTTGTTAACGAGCTGTTTAATTCCCTTCTGCAGATCATACCTGAGCCTGGACCCCCTGGATTGCCTGGCCCTATGGTAGGACTCTGGAAGGGATTTCTGCAGATTTGTTTTTGTATGTGAGAGATAGGGACAAGGGTGATTTGTTCTGTTTAGTCATTGTGGGCTGTTTTGAATATGGGGAAAAAAAAAATCAGGGAAGTGCTACAGTCTGATCTGTCTTTGGTTAAATTAAAGCACCCAATTTAGGAGAGTACATCAGAGTTCATGGCTCATTTTGCAAAATCCAAGTTGTTCCTTGGGAGAAAAGATAAAATCTTGTGGGATGGAAAATCCGTTCCCCACCATGATGGTGTCTATATTCCCCTAAATTCACACAAGTCATGAAGTTTTCTGCCATCAGCTGCACTGGGAGAGGATGCAGGTGGTGATGAATACCCAGAGTACTTTTCATGGAGATATCAAAGGGGTTTGGTGCCTGCAATGCTCCAAAAGGAGCTGTCAAGGACATTGGGAAGGCTGGGATGCCTCTGCTGGGTCCAAGATTCACCTTGAGAGACCATGCTTCAAAAGCAGGTGGCATTTCAGGTGGCATTCAGAGCCTGGGAGGTATCCCAGCCCTGCCCAGGTGTGGAGGGCTGTGGTGGCACAATGCCACCCCCAGAGCTTCCTGTCACTGTCTTCAGCAAAGCTTTTGGGGGCTCTGACTCCCCAAAGCTTGTGTTGAACAGCATGCTCCTTTTTAGTTCCCCTGCCCTCTGATTTGATATTGGAGAACAAAACCAACTGCCACCTGTCTTGAAAAAGAAGTATTTGACCATTGTCAGCCTGTAATTTGAGAAAGAAATGGTTTGGGAAGAAAAGTTTAGGGTATGTTTTTAAATCCTGTGTTTTTTTTCAAATGCACTACTGTCTTTCCCACAGGGTCCTCCAGGAATCCAAGGGCCTAAAGTAAGTCAATAAATTAAATGTCACCCAGTTTCCCAGCTGCCAGTGCATTATTTACAGGCTCACAAAGGCCTGTCAGCTCTGGAGACTGAGTTTTTTGTCACTGTTGTCACGACACACCCCTTGGTTACACTGTTCAACAGTTGGCATTTTGGAAAACAGGTCATTTTTCCTTCCAAGCATTTACAATCCAAACCCCTCCTCCAGCACAGAGTCCTGAGGGCTGGTGAGTGTAAGGATTTCCAAACCAAAAGGCTTAAAACCTATATTTTTCAGCTATTTTCTTATATGATGTAGTCAAGAGCAAAGCATCACCAGCAGTGTTTGGGTATAAGCACCCCAGAGAAGGGGTGGGAGGTGGTGGGTGCATGAGGGGCTGCCCTGAGCAGAGCTGCCAGGTCTCCCTGGCTGATCCGTTTCATTTCTGCAGGGTTTGGATGGTGCAAAGGGAGAAAAAGGTGACAGTGGTGAGAAGGGGGACCAAGGTGACACCGGACCCGCTGTGAGTTGTTTTCCCAAATCTCATTTCTGGCTGTTGACAGAAACCTGTCTCACAGGAAACAATCCCAATGCTTTGTTTCTTTTTAATTTAAGGGTCTCCCGGGTGCTCCAGGGCTCATTGGTTTACCTGGTACCAAAGGAGAAAAGGTAATCATGGGTGTGGGAGAGGAGCAGGGCCATTGGGGTGCAACCCTAAAATAGGGGCTGTAAAATCCTGCTGTGGGGAGTCCAGCCAGAACTGCAGAGCTGGACCAGCACTACCCTGTGGGTGGCAAAGGAGCAGCCCCCAATCCCAGGGGCTCCTGGATGGGCCCCTGCTCTCATTACCATGTTAAACCAACTGGATCTGAGTTTGCCTGCAACACCAAACTCAACACAGCACATCTTAATTTTTATTTTTACATCTGCAGGGAAAGCCAGGGGAGCCAGGATTGGATGTGAGTATGGAAACCATTAATTATTCGTGGTAGAAACACAAGTAACACACACGTAACTTGAGATCCTTGGGAAAATACGTAGCTAACACTGTATAGACTGCTCCCCCTTAAACACAATGCCCATGGAATAATGGCTGTAGGAAAGGACTGAATTCAGCATTGCTGGGCTACTTCCACTGCACACTGGAACTGCTCACCTAAAGGTGCTGCCAGGGCTTCCCTTTCCAACTGAGAATATTTGTATTGGATTCAGTGACATGAACTTTCTAATAGCTGTAAGGTTACTGGGTGTGGCAAAGCACTCCAGTTATTCCAAGAAATTGCTGACATACCAAGTCAACAGGAAGAAAATGTCATTCTTCACTGTGGCAGGACAGGCTGAAGGCTGGAGTTGGCTCATGTTGAACTGAGCCATTCATGCACTAAACTTACAAAGACTTTTTTTTCTTTTTCTTCTCTGTTTCCCCACCTAAAAATTGCTGCGGCAGGGTTTTCCTGGTCTCAGAGGAGAGAAAGGAGAGAGAAGTGAAAGAGGCGAGAAGGTGAGTGGGTGATGGCTGTATTGGTGCTCGTGGGGCAGGCAGTGCTGCTTGCCCTTGGAGCCACTGCTGAGACGCCTTCTGTGCAGCCCAAGGATTTGCACATTCCCTGCTCAGGGAAGGACACACAGCTAATTCCTACCCACTTGGAAAGGTTTTTGCAAGCCTGCCAGCCCAACCATTGTGGGGAAATGGAGCAGCCTGACAGCTCCAGGTTGCAAAGAATTACTGGTTTTGGTTTATAGACCTTGAAAATGGATCCAAGTCAAAGGTTTTGTTTCAGGCACCTTTAAACCCAGGCGGAGCCAGGAGCCCGTTGAGCACAGGGCAGTAGCTGGAAGCTGCTGCTCCTATTTGCTGTCAGATACCAACCTGGGTTCCAGCAGGAACTGCTCATTTAGTCAGTCTGTTATAAAATTATCTATTAGCATATTTCCACCCAGCTTTAACTGAAGATTTTCTCAGTGATTTCACCGCTCAGCTGAGGTCACACTAGTGCAAGTGTCCTCACTCTGGGTGCAGACTGGGACTCTGCAAGTGCTGTGAGACATGAAGCAAAGGTCTTTCTTCCTCTTGCTCCTGATATTTCCTGTTGTGCTGACAGGGTGAACGAGGAATACCAGGGAGAAAAGGGGCCAAAGGACAGAAGGGGGAACCAGGCCCGCCCGGACTGGATCAGCCTTGTCCCGTGGTACGTCTTTCATTGCACTCATCCTAAGCACGGGCTGTGGGGCTGAAAAGGAGACACAGCTTTGCAGGGAGGATTTGGGAGCTCTCTCTTTTGCAGTAAATCAGAGCAGATGGTTATTGTTTTCTCACTTTTCGTAATGGTTTATCTGCACTGCTGGAAGTTCACTGCTCGCTGTAAGGGCTCCTCACTGGCCAGCTGGGAGCAAACCACAGCAGTAAAAATAAAGCATCTTTGTATAAAGACCTTCTTATTGTAGTCAGGAACAATGGGGCTCAGTAGAGCTCTTCAGGAGATAGTGTGAAGCTGGCCTGGCTTCTGAGCCAGGGAGTAACTGGGTGCAAGGGATAGAAGGCGATTTGAAAACAAGGCCAGCTCCATCCCTTCATCCCTGCAAACCGCACGAGGGATGAGCCTGAGGAAGCTGTCGGGGCTGAGAGCATCACAGTTCTGCCAAGCATAAGTGATGTATGAGCTGGAGCTCCCCAGGAAGTGCCTCTGGGAGAAGAGCCCTCCCCTGTTTCTCTGCCTGTGGCTCAGAGCTGTCCCATCCCACACACCCCACCATGGCCACCACCATGCAGCACCTACCCCAGTGGGCTTTCCAGGAAACCTCCGGGGTGTTTGAGCCTGGGGAAGCTGGGCCTCCCAAGTCCACTACCAGAACCTCTCACTCATTAGATAGAGGCCCCCCCCCTTCAAAATCTAGGGTGGTTTATAAGACGTTATTTGACCTGGTAAAATTTATCTCCTGGTTTTCCAAAACTAGAAATGACTAAATGACTAAAACTAGAGATCATTTCCCTAAGTGCTTCGAAGCTCTCAGATGAAAAGTATCAAATATTGAACTGAAACTGCTTAAATGTAACTGTTTAGAACTTAGTTCAGAGGCATAATAAAGAGTGCCAGCTGCATGCTCCATGACAATTCAAAAACCCATTTCTCCTCTGAACTTGTGACTTTTCCTCACTCTCTGAGCACAGCTATGGCAGCCAAGGCTGTTGTGTAGCTCCACTATACCAGTAATAAGCTCCTTAAGTCAATATGTTTTATTTGCCTGGAGATTGAATGTGAACTGCAATTCATTTTTTTCCTCTCTCGACATGTTGGGTGATTTACCCTTTGTCTCTTTAACCGTACTTTTACAAATGTGAATCTCTGGTTTGTGTACAGAAGATCTTTCCCAGATGACAGACTCTGCATGTCATGTGAACTCCCTTCCATAAAACCACTCTGCTGACTCGCTGTGTCATCAGAAATGGAGCTGTGAAGCTCTAGCCCCATCCTTCTCTCCCTGTGCTGAAACATGGGTGTCTGTCTGTGCAACTCTTTTGTCCTTTATCATTCTCAACAAGCAGTTATTTTTCCAAACAGGGAGATGATAGCATTGCAGGCAGCAAAAGGGACCCAGGCTTGCCAGGCCTGGACGGGGTGAGCCTGCCCTGCCCTTTGGTAGAGTATCTGCCTTTTCTTGCATGGCTTGTGTGTGTTCCTGCTGTGACCAAGCCCTGCCCCGAGGAGCAAACCCCTCCAGGGACAGGAATGACACAAGGCAGCAGAGCTGGAACGAGATGTTTCACTCTGGCATGTGGGGAAGGATGCCAATGTGTTGCGCCTTCTTGTTCCCAGTTAAAATGACTTTAGGTAAGGAGAGTAAATCATGGGAGATCACACAGGGGATGCCAGTCCCTTTTTATGGGTAACAGATGCTCAAAATTAGTTATGGTTTCTCTCAGTACCTACATCCAGTTTGGATCCCCTTGTGCCTGTGCTGCTGCAGCCCTGTGAGTCCCATTCCCAGCTGGGATTTGAAAAGCTTTCCTCAAACAAACGGCCAGTCCTGCAGAGCAGGGCCACTGGCACTCTGGGCATCAGAAGGGCTTTGCTGTGTCAGCACAGAGCTCTGTCAAGAGCTCAGGTTGAGTCCAGGGGTTATGCAGGAAGGTTCATTCTCTGCTCCCCAAAAGAGCACTGCAGCACTAGCTAAGAGAGGTCATTGTTTTATTTTCATTTTTTTAACCACAGAAAATGCTGCGTGTTAGATGATTTGCAGTTGTCCTCAGAGAAACAAAAGGGCAGTAAGCTGTTTCTCTTTCAAAAAGTTAAATTACTTTCAGATGTGTCCAAGAGATCAATTCCTAACAGCAGGCCTGCTCTAAGTTCATATTCACTCCCCAGAGATGTTCTATTTCCCAAGCATCTCCCATCTTAACTATACAGAAGACATCTCTGTTGAAGGCATTGTAAACTGCAGTAGGTGGTTCCTCCAATTAACTACAACTTGACCAGTAAATAGAGCACTTGTGCATCTTCCTGGTTAGCTGCACCTTGGTTGAAATGTTGACTTTGTTCTGCAGCCCAGGGTGCAGTGGAGGCTTGCTGGGTTTTCAGTACAGGAGCATCAGCTTGAGCCCCACACACAGCCTTGAAGAGTCATTTTGGAGTCAGGTGAAACATGGTAGAAAGGTGTGGAGTTTTATGATGGCCAAAATAAGTATTCTGAGTGCACAAGGAGAAATATAACCCAGGGCAGAAATCAAGCCCCTGACCATCAGTGTTAGGGTGCCCTTTAACAGCAGGTCAGGATGTTTTAGGTCAAACAGCCACTCTGCACCTTGTCCCCCATACCCATCATTCCCAGACAACTCTGGCAAATGTACACATTTTACCTTTTTATAATAGCATTGGAGCAAAATATTGACTGTGTCTGCAGAAAAAAATGTGTGTTTTCTAACTAAGGTTACAGGAAAGCATGACTTCTAACACTGGGAGTATCTGGAGAGGGTTACCTTACTTCACTGCATCTGTTTTATTGGGCATAGGCTATTTTACATATAAAATCAATACAGAATACAAAAAATGTGATGACTAACATTTACAGTAAAAAATGTAAAATTGCATTTTGACCTGTATTTGCACTAGCAGTTCTCTCTGCTGTGTCCACATCTTCCCAGCCCTAGTGAGTCTGGAGGTGGCTCTGAGGGAAGGGTCAGTGCCTGTGTGCTCTCTGTGGCTCTACATGCAGAAATTCATGTAATCGGAGATCCAAGAGCCTTAAAAAAATCCAGCACCAGGAAAGGCAGCTGAAGTCAGCTATTTCTTCTGAAGTGTCTTGAGAGAGCTGGTCATACATTGCTCGCTCCTCTTCTAAGGGACTCCTTCCTTTCCAGTGTTCTCCTGGTCAGTGAGAGCTCCTCTGGCTTTCTGATTTTTGTATGTTTCTTGTATCTCCAGTGGAACAAGACAAATGTTTCCACTCCCTTTGCATAGTCCAGTCATCCTATTCTCAGTTCAGCAACTCGAGATTTCTTAAAGAAACTAAGTACTGCAGGATCAAATTTAACACAATTAGGATACCAACTAGGAAAAAAACACCTATATCACCTCCCCCGAACAGAAAAGCACATTTTAACAAAATATACATTCCCACATCATGCTTTCCATATATTTGCCTGACTGCAAGAAACACTACCTTATAAAGCAGATTATGAAGTTAATGAACTGTGATTTCAAATCTTTGTATTTGTACACGTTTTCTTTGTTTAAAGGAAAAATGTGTAGATTTCCAATTTATTTCTTTTTACCCTGAGGTGTATTTAATTTTGTGTTGTGCGTGACACATGGATTACGTTGCCTGCATATTCATTTTTGTGCATATACAGTGAGTGGGTTTTGCATGGTAATTAACAGTGCTGCTAAGCCTTTCATTGTTGTGACAACTGAGCTTCAGGTTTTTGGGTGTGACACTTAAGTCACTGTCAGGGAAGCTGAATCTGTACATTCAATTTTGCAGGGACCAGACGGACTGCCAGTAGCAGGATGTTGGCATAAGGTACAGTACCATTAATACTTGTATATCCTTGGGCAGCTCCTGAGTCATTTTGCTCCCTGCATGGTGACTGCACTGCTGCACGTGCTGGAAGCAGCAGGTCACAGGCCTGGCAGCCATGACATTATGCCTTGGGAGAGCAGGCTCCAGCAGCTTCAGGTCTTGTTCCCCCCAGCTCTAGACTGGTGCTGGGAACACTAAAAACTTGCTAAGCATGACAGATCATTGGTAACACTGTCAGCCTTTTTACAGGCTTGCTCAGCTTTTATTATGGCCAAGGAAGCTTAGGCACCACCCATGGAAAGGCTGCACCATGTGCTCCTGTGACTTGGGCCATACCCCCCAGCTGAGAAGTTAACAGTGGGTTGTCTCTCTGTGCAGAGTTCCAAACTTTTCTTTTCTAACAAAGACTCTTCAACCTTGTAATTAATAACTCACAACCACTGCACTGCTTCAGAGCTCGGCTCAGCAGCCTGGGTGCAGGTGGTTGGGTGATCTGAAGCATCTCGTGCAGCCAGGGGTTGGAATGCAGCCTGGGAGAATGAGGAGTGTCCTCCTGTGAGATGAGGATTTGATCCAGACTTGCAGGAGAATCCTCATTCTCCAACAAGGGTATGCCACTGAAGCTGAGTGGAAGTACAAAGCCAGCTGTAAACATGTGGTATGTGGACACAGCTGGAGTTAACAGCATGTCACTAACTGCATGTGAGCCCTCAGTTAGAATGTGAGTGCACCCTTAGTGAGTTAAGTTTTTAATTCTGCGTAATTTGTTTGGAAGTACTGTTAATATTAGAAGAAATCTGAATGCCAATTCTTATAGTATTAACAGTAAGGTTAGTAAGTGTAATGAATGGAGCATTTCTCTGATTAAAATGTTTGTTTGTGTGTTCTTTTTCAGTGATCCCTAAGCATGAAGCACAATATGTAAATAATGTGATATACTTTGATCTTTTTAATTTTTGTATAAAAAAAGGAAAAAAAAAAAAGAACATTTGACAGTAATATATTGACCTTTTTTTATACTGGATTCTGACATTTATGGACTTGGAAAATAATGTAAAGCTCCCAAACCCATACCACTGCATGGTAACACCAGGATTTGCTAAAGGTATCAGTGACAGTAGCTGGGGATGAACAGTGTTCCCTGCTCACGCTGCAGTGTGAACTAACAGTACTGAGCCAGCCTCGTGTGCCTTACTGCATGAAGCAGGGCAAAATCCCTGCCCTAACTTGGCTCTCAACTTCCTATTTGCATTGTACATGCACATTAAAAGGGTGAAAAAACCTGGCTGAAAACAAAGAAAAGAAGGATGCAGCTGTAAAAATGAAAGAAGCTGCTGCCTACTGTCTGGTCAAAGAGGAGAAGGATTTGCAACCTGCAGAGGAAACAAAGCCAAGCTCCATCCATCGCTGCCTGCTGTGGGTGGGATGGAAACAGCAACTCTGGGGCTAAACAGAACCTTGACTGCCTGTGGTTATTTCCTCTACAATCAAGAGAAACTTTTTCCCCAAGAGGAAGCACCTCTGGGTCCTGTTCTGGGGTCTGTGCCTGAAGATGTGTGAGCACTTTGTTACTGTGGAACAAGTTCCCCAGAAAACCTCTGCTGCAGAATTTCAAAACAGAAAAACCTGGCAATACTTTCAGTGCAGGGAGTTGCAGGATAGGGAAGGCTCTGCTTAAGTCCCTTCTTAAACAACAGAGCACATAATTGTTGCTCCTGGGGTTCCCAGAAATTGGGAGTTTGGACTATTTAATTGTCTTGGTTTCTGGGGTTCATTTGCTTTTTATTTCTTCTTGGTTTACATGGTTTTAACTATAAACTAACTCTGCACTCTCCTTTTGTTGTCTTATTTCTCTTCACCTTTTCAGTCTCTTGTTAAATTATCTCTTCTCAGGCACATCCCATGCAGAGCAGGGTAACGAATAAAATCATTATTATTTTGATATCTGCAAATGCCACTGTGGGATCAATTAAAACTGCAAACTATTGCACAGTTCAGCAATTTTTAAGATGTTGAAAAAACAGCAATTGTGCAGCAGAGAGCCATAAAAATATTTCAAAGAGGAAGAAGATGGCTTACAGCTAAGTCTGTTCAGCTTACAATGAAGATCAAGAAGCAACCAGATTCTTTTATAGGGAGGAGATACTTTATAGTAACAAGTTTTTAAACTGAACAGAGAAAGATATACAAATATTCATCCAATGGGCAGAAGCTGAAGCTACACAAACTCAAAAAAGTAAGCTGTGGATTAATCCTAACCAGATCAGTGATATAATTGCCACCACCTTTATGCCCTTTTAGTTTAACAGAGGAAATACTTTGCTCAGTACAAGTTGCTGGGTTCTGCATAGGAGTTTTAGGTGAAAGGAGGAGCCTGACTGTAATATCAAACATGGCATTCTGCCTCTTTGTGGCCTTGATCTTGGAGAATACAGAAGGAGGCCATTTTGGTACACTGAGTAAATGCAAAACCTCTGTTAAGACTCTTGCTTCATTGCCACTCTCACTGCAGCAACTGCCAGAGAGGGCTGGAGAGAGGGCTGTGACTGCCCAGGTGCAACCTGCCCTGCACAGGCTGACCTAGTGCTGGAGTCTGGCTCCGGTGTTGTGAAGAACAGTGGGAATGTGCTTTGTGCTCCACACAGGCAGGGTCATGTCTGGTGTCTGTGAGTTCTCTTCTGTGACCAGGCTCTGGGAGTCCTTGAGCTTATCCCCAGAGTCAGGGGGAGCCTGTGCTCTGTGCTGGTCAATGCAGAAATGGCCACCCAGCTCAGGAGAGGTGACACAGCCTCAGGGCTGGAGGCAGGGGATTTGTTTCCTGTCCTTGCCTGCTCAGGCACTACACCTACACGTCTCTGGCTTTGTGGCTGTACTTGGCATCTCCACCAGTTACTCACCAGTTCCTTGGTCACCATACAGATTAAATCCATGTAAAATTCAGATCAACTAACAAATCAAGAAACAACAATTATGTAACTCAAAACAGCAATGAAAATGCATTTTATTTACTTCCATTTTATGTTCTCAGCTATTACTTTTGGTGTAGGGGTTTCTAAAGGCATAAAGAGCAGCTAACAAGCTTCCACTGGCCTTTAGTGCTTTTGAAAAACCCCTTTAATATCCCAAATTAAAGCTAAAAAATCTTCTGTGAAAGGTTGAAGGCAAATCTCTCATTGATGTCACCAGGAAGATCTGTAATTGTTCCCTTAATGTACAGTTGCTCTTCCCATCTCCCCCAGTCATCTCCAAACTAAAAGTTGTTCACTATTCCAAACCACGCTGTGGGGCTTCTACACTCAAATTCCTGCACATGTTGTGTTCATGGAACTTCTTTCAATATCAATGAGAGTTCAGTCCCCAGAATGACTGCAGAAAGCACAAGAATCTGGAAGTGTCCACAAACAATCTACAATGCAGATAGAAAAGTCTTGTTTTACATACGCTGGCAAAAACTAAACAGCTTTCTATCTAGCTCCTACTTGAAGAAGTTTGATATCACTGAAGCTACAAGACAAGCTAACCTCCAAAGCTTATGAAATTATATTAAAATTTATATTTTCTCTGAGGAAATACCCCGAAGTCCTATTATCTTCAGGTAAACAAGTCAGTATTCCGTCTTCAACTTGTGGAATATCCAGTGCTTGTAGGCATCAACTGTGACCACTGCCAGGCCTGCAAAACATTGATACAGAATACCAGAAGAGTGCTTTACCCTCTCCCCGCTCTGCAAGGCCACCATCCCCCTCCCAGCACAGAGCCTCTGCTGCCACAGCACCCAAGACATTTGTTTGTAATGGAGGAAGGCTGGAATTACCACTCTAGCACAGGAGTGCAGCTGTATCCACCCCCACCAGTGCTACAGCTCAGCTACCAAACCTTTCTGTGATCCTCTTTGGAGATTCCCAGGCAAAGGCCCTTGGTTCTGCAGGTACAAAGACCATCTCTGCAGGTGCAGCCAGTCAGGAATGTTCAGGACATTGGACTCACTGCTCGTGTGCAGTGGCTTCTCTGGACTCCTGCTGCTGCCACTCCCACCTGGAATGCTGGCAGGTAAGGGTCCTGCTGCACACTCTTGCCCCTTTGGCTGTGAGGAACTAGCCAGTGAGTCTCCAAGGCCTGGGGTGGTGCATGCACTCCACCAGCCCCTGTCATCAAAGGAGCAGAGACCTGTGGAGGAGCTCCTGGGAGCAGAGCAGGGGATGGATCCCCAGCAGGGCTGTCACTGGCACCTCAGGTCCTGCCTGGTCCTCGGCTCAGATTGGCATTTGGCCTTTAGAGTCTGAACAGAGTGTACCTGGTTCCCTGCCCATGGCACAGAGCTGCACCTAGATGACCTTTAAAGACTGTTCCAAGCCCAGCCATTCTGTGATTATCAATCATATTATTCAGATCAACAGACTTTATTAGGGGAACTCTTGGGTTTTGTACTGATACACAAAGTCTAAGAGGAAATCTGTTTAGACTTCCATGTGCCTTACACACATATTTAGAAAAGAGTAGTTGTTAAATACATGAGCAGTCGTGATCTTATTGCAGTGAGTTAAAAAGATGTGCTTTGCTCTGCAAATTTATGCCAGATCAGTTGATTATTTTCTCCTTCCATATGAAAATGTTTATGTGGGTCTTTCTGAATACTTTGACTTTGCGAATAGCTCACGAAGACAAATTTTACTTCTAGGTAGTACTGGCAGCCTTGTTCAAAACTCAGTCATGATCTCAGCATTTCACAAAGCTTAGGGCATTTTCCCCCCAGGAAATTTCTCTTCTTTTGTTTTCCCCTCTGGTTTGAAAAAATCTGAGACTGCTTTACAGTAATTCCAAAAAGCAGCTGAAAGTTACCACTATATGTCAGCAGCAATGAAGATGACTGACAGAGAGGCTGCTAATGCTTACAAAATGTGGGTTGGTCTGAGACTGAGCCAGTGATTTTTCTTGTTCATTAAAATATTTGGTTTAACTTCATGGATTCATCAATAGACATTCTGGGTAATACACTGAAGTTACTGATAGTGGGGGAACCTCAAACTCAGACAAATATATTGTTGGGGTTTTAGCTGACAAAATAAAATTCCTTCCTCTAATTTAACCCCTGTGAAAGCACATGAGGTTAAGCTAACCATGTCTGCTGCTGCCCAGCAGCAGAGGACACACAGCTTTCTTTAAGGCTTGTTCCATTTCAAACTGTAGCTAATGACCTTCTTTCCAGTCACCAGCACCAACCTCTCTCTGAACACACTGCAGCCCAATCGGTTTTGGAAGCAAAGTTCCCAAACTGAATCATAAGGGCACAAGAACTCCCTTGAGAGCCCTGAAAGGTTTTTCAGGCACAAAGCTCTGCAGGCACAGCAAGTGCACTCTGTGCCTGAGCTGCTGCTGGCTGTGGCTGTGTCAGTGGTGGTGCCCCAGGAGCAGAGCTGCTGCACCCAACTGCGAGCGTGGGGAGCACTCCCTAGAGCTTCTGGGCAGGATGGATTCAGGGAAGAAGGGAACAAGGCAAAAAACCTCACGAGTGTAACTCCACAGCTTGGCAGGATAACTCTCACAGCTTGAGAGGAACCTTGCTGGGGCGTGAACCTGATAATTTGGCCTGTTCTGATGAGGACAAATGAGATTAATTAGGAGTTCTGCAGCTCAGTCATGGCTTGGCCAGTGAGTTCAGGAATATTTCTTTGGATTAAAAAATCCAAAAAAGAGAAAAGAGAAATCCAAAAGAGAAATCCTGATCTGACCCTAAACTGAAACTGTTCTCAAGTGTCAATTAATCAATATTTTAGTTTAAAAACATCATAATCAAGATAAGGCCACATGCTTTGTTTTTATTCCCATGGGAGTCACCTCTCCTGTATGCACTGCTTCTGACACTTCCTGTATATATAATGGTGATGAATTTATTTCTGTATGGATTATTCTCCTGTGTATTTAAAAATAAGAATGTTTATTTTAATGGTAATCAACTGTCTGATGTGTTTTCTTTTTATGAAACCAATAGATAAAATATTTAGATGAGCTTTTGTCTTCTGTAATTTCATAAATTCAGCATTTGAAATCCTTAAGCAAACCAGCAAAACACGTGGGAGGTTTCAGCAGTTTAAGACATCCCATGCAATGATGCAAAGCAATCCACAGAAAATGACACCTGTGGTTTTAAGAGTGTTCTAGTAACCACCACCCTGGGTAAAGTCTGGGGTTTGCACTCAGCCAAATACAGCAGGTCTTGGGCAAGATATGCAAGAACTCACACACCGTAATGCCCAGTTGATTAAAATAAGCAAGAAACATTAATTAAATATTAAGATGCCATAAAGTTTCCAGCTCTGTCATAATGGTAAATAACTCCCCTGGCCTGTCAATGTAATGTGTGCATTATAAAGGTGTTCCCTGGTCAGTGAATGCTGGTTCAATGCTGCCCTCTCCAGGAGGCTTTTTTCTTTAAATAGAAGCAAATTTTATGCAAATTTTATGCTGCGACTGTGTCTCTTAATTTACAGCACATGTGACTTTTGTGTAACTCTACGGTTTGAACAGATATTTGTAAACCCAGGAGTGTATGGATAGAAACTTTTAATTTTTTTCAAATCTGGTATTTCTTTAATACTATTGTATTCTCACATCTTTTCAGTCCTACTGTTGCCCAGCTAATTCACAGTGTTATGCAAATAAAATCTACCTGTAGTAGGTTTCCTGGCACATTTCTGTTTTTAAAATTTTGAGCACAGAAACTCTGACTTATCTCATTTATAGGCAAGAGATTTCTCTTTAAGATATGCAAAATATTAATAACTACAAACAATTAAGATATAAAAATGTAACTGTCCCCAAACCACTCATCCTGGACAAATAGTGCAGGTATGTGGCTGAATTCAGATCAGTGAGTTTGGTTCAAATGAGCTCTAGCAGTGGCAGGAGTGCCCTCAGCAGTCTCCAGGGGTGGAAAGAACCTCAGTATTACTTTGTTTAATTTGAAACTCCTGTTTTTTTCACCTGTTCAGGACAGGCTGACATACTGAGCAGCACAGCCAGCCTTGCAGAGAGAGGCTTAACTAGAAGATTTTCAGGTGAGAAGTTAGATATATGGATAATTTCAAAAGGCCTGTGACACTTTACAGGGCAATCACTGTGGCACACACTGAACCTGGCAACTTTACAGGACAGCATTTATGTAAACATATTTCTTGACTATTTTGCAATAGTGTTTTGGGGTTTTTTTAATAAAAAGGAGGGGGCAGAGAGAAACATCTGGTCACTTTAGTGAGTCCAGTCTCAGTCTCATTTACTGGAGTCAGCTGCCTTTCAGCTGTGTCCCTGGCACTGCACTGGACCTGGCCAGTTCAAAATACTCCAGAGCTCCACGTGGGGGAATCTATTGCAGACTGCAGCGAACCAGTGAGTAAAAAATCCTTTTCCTAAACTTTATTTTCCCTGGTGATCATTTACAGTTGTAAGCTAAATTACTTTTAGTACCTTCACATCCCCAGGTGAACGACAGCAACTCTGCCCTGTGCTTGTGTCCCATCAGGTGACACAACACAAGGGACGTGTGACTCTTGTGTAACCTGCAGCTGAAGTAAGTGCTGAAAATCTGACACTTAGATATGAATGGAGGAAGGACTTAATAGATTATATTAATGTATACTGCTGTAGAGACCCTGGGGGAAACCACAGGAAGGCTGGGAAACACGAGTTTTCCATGCATAAGAACTTGAATTATTGACAAGAGAGTGAAGAAATACATGAGTAACATTTGTGGTTTTCATATGTCTTAAGACAATTAATTCCTGTTTTGTTAAGTTCTGTTAGAAGTTGCCTGAAGTGTGGTTTCATGAAACAGTCAGCTCACTTCTGTGTCCGCTCACTTGCGTGGTTTCTTACATAACTTAGGTACTAAAGAACAGAAAATTAAAATGGAGGTGACACCAATATCTGTAAATGACACTGATCCCATCTGCTGCTTTTTATTATTACACTGTTAAAAACTGTATTTGAAAAGTTCATTTTACAGGAATTTATTAAGTGTAGGTGAATGCTTATCAAACTTATATTTCTGCGATTACACGAAAAAATTAGAATCTGGTTTTGCAAAGCAGAAATACCTATGATATCCACTGAATTTGTGAATTTAGCAGGAAAGGGCTTGAGCTGCCATGAGTGCAAATGAGAGCAGGAGCCTGTTGTGTTTGCTGGTTTGTTTCATAGAGTGCAGTTTTATAAACAATTTCATAACAGCTTTTGTATTTAAATTTGGGTTTCTTTTTCTACTATCTTAAAAACAATCAAAAATACTGAATACGAAGAATGTTTAGCAGAAATACCACAGTCAAAACTGAAAGCCCCCTGCTTTGTTATAATTACATGACTTTGGAGATAGAAATGATACAAAACTGGTGCACACATTAGCATTTGAGAAACTGTACCTGCTGGTATCTCAAATCTGTATACAGTTTAGAAAAATGCATGCAACGTGTGCCTTATCTGTCTGTATTTGTTTTGAAATTACGCCAATAGAGCTTAATCCTCTACCACATTATGCAAGTGTCCCTTATTTATGTGAGTGGTTGCATCACTGCAGGGAGGCTGTTCAGAGAAAGGGTTGTTTGTGTGTGTTTGCAGTTTGCCAAAAATGAGTTTTGAATGTATTTACATGGTATTTTATACAAAGCTGGCTAAATCTCTGTATATCACCTTTGAAAAGAAATATAGGGGTATTAAAATTAGAGAAAATGTACTTAACATCTCCATTTGCAAAATTTTTGTGATTTTTGATCATGTATGTGCCACAAAAAGTATTCTATTTACTCTGTTTTGGGGAACTACCTTAAAAATGAAGGCATTAATAACAGTATTTCTTATCCATTGTTTTAACATGTTAAAATGGTATTAATTTGTACTGCATCATGTATTTCTAGTTTAAAGCTGTAATGGACAATACATTACCTTGAGACCTAAAAAACCTTTTCTTCTTGTGCTTTTTTCAATGAAAGCAAAGACTAGATTTTAAAAATGGTCTCTCTGTACAGATTACTTTTACAATTGTGTGAATATGTATAATGAACTCTGCATTTGTAACCAAGAGTAAACTTTCCAAATTGTAGATGTTCAGGTTGTTATTATAAATATCTAGTAAATCTCTTAACCAGACAAGAGTTCGAATAAAGATTAACAGCCATTATTAACTTTTTCTCCACTGTCTTTTGTTACTTAAAATCTGAGCTTTATGAAACAATGGAATCAGACTAAGTTCAATCTAACTTTAAGTACCTAGCAATTCGGTTTTGCATTCTCCATATTGCTCGAAATTTAAACTACTCCTGTGTTTATCAAGTAATTGCAACTAGAGATAATTAGGGGTGGCTATATCCAGTGAGCAATTCTGCCAAGTATAGTTTTAAAATTCTGTTGTTTTTTCTAGAGTTTTTAACGCTGTTTGTCAGTTTAAACCAAAAGAATGTGAATGTGCATTTGGAAGGAAAAAAAAAATGAGTCATTTTCTAGAACCAAGTTGGACAAATTGATGAACTTGATGTTATGGGTTACAACACTTGCAGCAGCAGAACTCAGTCCATCACAGAACCTCCCATCTGGTTCTTATCTTCCTATTTTTCTTAAGGTAATTCCAGCCAAACAGGAATGGAAGTAAGATCATTCTAATCTGACTGACAGCATTTCCTCTTTTAATCCTGACTATTACCTGCTTTTAGGACTGGCTGTGAAGGAGTCAGTCAGGTGTCTGTCTACCTGTCTGCCACAGGGGTACAACATGTGAAAGGTTGAGTTTACTTCTGCTTAAACAATCAAGCACGTGGAAGAATTTCAGTTCTGCCACCTTGGCTACCCGCTCACATTATTTTCAACTGTAAAAGACACTTGCTCAGTGCATAATCGAAGGCAGAGTGCTACAGCTGCACTAGCGCTCCTGGAGGGCCCGTTCCTCCCGCCGCGGTGAGTGCGGAGCGGCGCTGGCCGCTCTCGGCACTGTAAGGCCGGGCTGTGGCCGCCCGCGGCCCGGCACTGCCCGCGGCCCGGCATTGCCCGCGGCCCGGCATTGCCCGCGGCCCGGCACTGCCCCCTGCCCGAGCCCGGCATTGCCCACTGCCCGCAGCCCGGGATTGGCCCGGCACTGCCCGCGGCCCGGCCATGCCCGGTGCCCGCACTGCCCGCGGCCGGCACTGCCCGCGGCCCGGCACTGCCCACTGCCCGCGGCCCGGCATTGCCCACGGCCCGGCACTGCCCTGCCGCGCCCGGCATGCCCACTGCCCGCTGCCGCGGCACGGCCTGCCCGCGGCCCGGCACTGCCCCAGCCTGCCCGCGGCCCGGCCTGCCCGCGGCCCGGCACTGCCCACTGCCCGCAGCCCGGCATTGCCCACTGCCCGGCACTGCCCGCGGCCCGGCCCTGCCCGCGGCCCGGCCTGCCCGCGGCCCGGCCCTGCCCGCGGCCCGGCCCTGCCCGCGGCCCGGCACTGCCCTGCCCGCGGCCCGGCACTGCCCGCGGCCCGGCCCTGCCCGCGGCCCGGCCACTGCCCGCGGCCCGGCCTGCCCGCGGCCCGGCCCTGCCCGCGGCCCGGCATGCCCGCGGCCCGGCATCCTGCCCGCGGCCCGGCCCTGCCCGCGGCCCGGCACTGCCCACTGCCCGCAGCCCGGCATTGCCCGCGGCCCGGCCCTGCCCGCGGCCCGGCACTGCCCGGCCCGGCCCTGCCCGCGGCCCGGCACTGCCCGCGGCCCGGCACTGCCCACGCCTGCCCGCGGCCCGGCCCTGCCCGCGGCCCGGCACTGCCCGCGCAGCCCGGCATTGCCCGCGGCCCGGCCCTGCCCGCGGCCCGGCACTGCCCGCGGCCCGGCACTGCCCGCGGCCCGGCATTGCCCGCGGCCCGGCACTGCCCGCGGCCCGGCATTGCCCGCGGCCCGGCACTGCCCGCGGCCCGGCACTGCCCGCAGCCAGCCCCGCGGCCCGGCCCTGCCCGCAGCCCGGCATTGCCCGGGCCCGGCCCTGCCCGCGGCCCGGCCCTGCCCGCGGCCCGGCACTGCCCGCGGCCCGGCACTGCCCGCGGCCCGGCACTGCCCGCAGCCAGCCCCGCGGCCCGGCCCTGCCCGCAGCCCGGCATTGCCCGGGGCCCGGCCCTGCCCGCGGCCCGGCCCTGCCCGCGGCCCGGCCCTGCCCGCGGCCCGGCACTGCCCGCGGCCCGGCACTGCCCGCGGCCCGGCCCTGCCCGCGGCCCGGCACTGCCCGCAGCCCGGCATTGCCCGCAGCCCGGCCGTGCCCGCAGCCCGGCACTGCCCGCGGCCAGCCCCGCGCCGTGCCGTGCCCGCAGCCCCGCCGTGCCGGCTCCCCCGCCCCGCGCCGTGCCGTGCCGGCTGCCCCGCCCCGCCCGGCCCGGCCCGGCCCCCGGGAGGCGCCCGCTGCCTCCGCCCTCGGCCGCTGCCGCCTTCCCTCCCCTCTCGGCTGCCATGCGGGCCGCAGGGCCGCGCTCCCCGCGGCACACGCTGGCGCTGCGGCGGCGGCTCGTGGGGTGAGTGCTACGGGCCGGGCCGGGCCGGGCTGGCCGGGCGGGCGGGAGCGGGCCCGGGGCCCCGGCCGGCGGCAGCGCCATGGGCTGAGCGCAGCGCACGGCCCGGGCCGCGGCGGGAATTTCCAGGAACTGGCCTCGGCCAGGGAGGCGGATTACGAAACGGCGCTCTAGAACCCGTATGAGACCCAGCGCGCCCGCTCAGCTCTGACCCGCTTGGAAAGCGTTTCCTGTGAGCCGCGGAGGCACGGCTGCAGGGCGGGCCGGGAGAGCCTCTGGCTCCCCTACTGTTACAGCCCTTCTTTCAGGAAACTGATTATACCGAAATTGTGATGGCATTAACAACTAACTGACGTCTGCTCTCTTTGACAGAATGAGAGACAAGACTCAGTTTCAAACTTCCATTACCGTTGGTGTTTCTACCAACCTAGAAAAAAAATCTAAATTCTGTAGACCATCACTAAGAATGGCGACACAACTCTTTTATTTAACTGTGGGAATATTTTTGTATCATATATATTCAAATCCAAGGCTACTTTTTACGTGTTGTATAAATACAAAAGTTGGGCTGAAAATAAATGCTGAAATTAGAATTATGTCAGTTACACGAATCTGAAAAATACTCCAGTGGGTATTAAATCTTTTTCTAACTGATTTGCCCTGCCACTGGCAACAAAGACCCAGCCTCTGCAAGCACTTTCTTAGCACCTTCTGAAGTTAGGAGAAGCTCACAAAAACCCCCAACTGTTTTGCCAGCTCACACAGAAAGCATCAAGATTCCTGTTGAGGACGGATAATAAAGCACTTTCTTACTTCACCATTTTCCTTTGTCATCTATTTGACAATGGCTTTGTATTTTTCGTCAAATTTTTTCTGTATAAGCCATCTTTTACTAAATAAAGTATGGAAGTTTGGCATTGCCCTTCAGAGTCAAATCTGCAACTTCTACTAAGGCAGATGTGTTTCAATTTTACCTGTTTGGCAATTCATTTAAAAAGTGAAACAGAAAAATGCACTTAAGCAAACCCAGCCTTATAAAATCACTCGGTGTTCTAGCTATGGTTAGTAAAGCTTTAACAATCACCTGCAGAAAACTATCTGGAAAAGCAGGACGTTTGCAGGAATAGCAAGAACATAGCACAAGGTAAGAGACACAAAAGAACAAAAAGGGCAGACAGCACAGACGGTAAGGAATTGCAGTTATGACAGGATGAAACTACAGATGCAAGTCCTACTGCTGTGGCTAGATCCTAGAGTAGGATTTTCAGGTTTGGAGTGTGCTTTTTTCATGTAAATCTAAGAAAATCTGAGTACAAGGCCTTTGGTTGAGAGGCCAAAAGCAGGATGACTGTGCCAGCAAACAGGAGAAATGTCTTTTACCAGCAGGATAAACTAAACTCACTAAGATTTATTTTGCTCTCTGATGCTTGTCATAGCTCTTCTTGCAAGCTGTTTTTTCCTCATGACCCAGTGAAGATTGTGAAGGCAAAAGGCCAGTACATGTATGATGAGAATGGGAGACAGTACCTCGACTGCATAAACAACGTTGCTCACGGTAAGCTGAAGTCATGGTACTGGATGCCATTTGATGCTGTGGGTTTTTAAGCAGAACAAAGGATGATCTGTACTTTTACTACAGTTGCACTGTGCTAGGGGAGGGGGTGTTTAATTGGAAAAGTGGAAGGAAACTTTCTTGAGTGTGTAGTTTGGGTAATTACAACATTTTTGAATTTGTGTGTCTGAATGTGCTTTCCAGACTTGCTTCCTTGACCTGTCTTCCTAGAAATGTGTCTTAAAACATACAGAATTTTTTTTCCATGGAGACTCAAGTAAAGAACCTCACTGCAAAAATAACAAATTACATTTTGACGTTTTTGTAAAAGATACTGTTAAGTGTATAGTCACAGAACCACTGCTCAGTGTGGTGTCTTAATTGTGTATAATTATGTGACAGTTGCTGTCTTACAGGATTTGAAATCTCACTAAATTAACCACTACCAGGGCTAGTAATTCTTTGATAGTAAAGCTTACCTGCACCTTCCCAAACTCCTGAACTATGTAAATGCCTAAATCCAAGCATCCAATCAGACACTATTTGTTTTATCTTATCGATTTCCAGTACTAACTACAAACCTTAAATACAGTAGAAGGCTGTACAAACTTTCTGAGGAGCACAAAACTTCAAACTTTCTCCTCAGAAAAGTTTGCTCCTCAAACTTTCTGAGGAGCACAAAAATATTTTTACAACATGTACAATTATTAAGGCCTACTGATAATATCTCTGTACTGTTAGAGAAACAGAAGTGTTAAGCTGGCATGTGAATGAACACCATGGGTAATATGAAGAACTCTCAAACCACTCTCCACATTCTCTTGTAGTTGGGCACTGTCACCCTGATATAGTAAAGGCAGCCCATGAACAGAATCAACTGTTAAATACAAATTCTCGTTACCTTCATGACAACCTGGTTGATTATGCAGAGAGACTTTCAAAAACACTACCTGAGAAATTATGCATCTTCTATTTTTTGAATTCTGGGTAAGTTGGGTACATCAGAATTGATCCTGGGGGTTTACTAGGTATATACACACAAGTACACGCTTCTTATCAGCAACTAATTTGAGTCTGGTGTTCATGACTAGATACTGACAAAAACATGGGTTTGGTTCTGCAAGCTCTCTACCTGGGAAATAAACTAGTGCTTTATCTAAGGGTTTTATTCTATTTGTAAGACCTTGGACCACAAAACAGTAATGTAAATATTTGCTGTATTAGTTTCTTGTCTGATTTGTCTTCTGACTTGACAGTTATTCTCAAAATTAAATGTACCAATGCCTTGTTTCTGCTGGGGATGGAGGGGGCATATTCCTAAGCAAGCTTCATCTGGAAGGAAAAATAAGCCAGATTGTTTCTGAAGTAGTTCTCCTACTCTGGCTTTTTAAGATGGATTCTGTTCTGGTCAACAGTCCTGCCTAGTGAGTGCTGAGTACTAAGGAATTTGTGCATAACATGCATCAAGTTCTGTCTGTTCTCTGCAGCCACAAAGAGCAGTGCAAGGGAGGTTAGATTTCAAAACTCACAACATCCACAATGAAACAATTACTGAATTTTTCCATCGTAGATCTGAAGCCAACGACCTTGCGCTAAGATTGGCACGGCAGTACACAAAACATGAGGATGTTATCGTTTTGGACCAGTGAGTACATTGGCAATTTGGGGGTACAAGGCTCAGTTTTGGCCCACGATCAGAGCATTTCTGAAATCCTCCTGTAGTAGAAAGACTGTAAGCAGGAAGCTGAGAGAAGAAATTTTTCCTCTGTTCTGTATTTGCCAGCCCAGCCCTGAGAGCTGTGGCTGGACACTCCAGTTTGTGACAGCTGTTGGCAGGCTGGAAGGAGGCCAGCAGTGGCCTGCACCATGGAAGGGAGCCACAGCATGAGAGCTACTGGGTCTGTTCAGCTGCAGCACACAGCCACGTACATCTCACTGCAACTACTACTGTCTCATGGGAAGAGCAAAAAAGATGGGAGGCAGGTGTGAAGATTTATGGTGACAGGAAAAGAAGACCTCAGATGTAAGTTCAAATCTGAGGAATTTTGATGAGACATACAAAAAAAAGTCTTTTGCCATGAAGGGAGTTGAATATTAGAACAGGATGCCTATGGTCACTGGAAACTCCATTGTTGGAGGATATTCAGAAGTAGGCCCTTCCCATTGTTCTGCAAGCTTGTGATACTGCTCAGGTGTTCCTGCTGTGGCTCCAGTCACTGGTGCAGGCAAACCAGTGGTAAGTCCCATCCCTCTGCATCTCTCATATTAAAAAAAAAAAAAAAAATAATCCAAATAGTACTAAGCTTATTGATAGAAAAGAAATTGCAGAGCTGTTCTTTGCTTAAGTTACTGAATTTCCTGTCAGGTGCTAGCAGCTGGCAACTCTGTACTATTTCGAATTGCTAATACTGTAGAACTCTTGATACTGAAAAAATTACTGTTTAGTTCTGCCAATTGTTTTTTAAGTGCTTACCATGGACATCTGACATCTTTGATTGACATAAGCCCATATAAATTCAGAAATCTAGGAGGACAAAAGGAATGGGTCCATGTGGTATGTACTTCAGCCTATACCTATCAATTACTTGTCAATTAAGTGAAGTTGTTTTTATTAATATACTGAATATAGGATACTGTTCCTTTATACAGGCTCCTGTTCCAGACACATACAGAGGACTTTATAGAGAAGACCATGAAGATTCAGTAACAGCCTATGCTGATGAAGTAAAGAATATTATTGAGCATGCACATAAGGGAGGCAGAAAGGTAAAACATTATTTCCTTAACTGTCTTGTCTTAGAAATGAATGTGCCCGACTGTCATTGCAATTCAGAGTTACTAAGCTAAGTGGTATGGACTTATCAAAAAGAAAAGATCACATTAATAATCAAAAATCATCTAAGATGACTAAGAGCTTGCTCCACAACTTTCTGCATTGTGTTGAAACATCATATGCTGTGTTTCAGATTGCTGCATTTTTTGTTGAATCTCTACCAAGTGTGGGTGGTCAAATCATTCCCCCAGCAGGTTATTTTCAGAAGGTTGCAGAGTAAGTGGTCATTCATTATCTTTTTTACTTAACATCTGCTAAATAGGTAATTTCCCTGCCTGCTGTAGCATAGAGCTTGACAGGTAGGAAACTACCTAAGCCTTCATGTTAGAATGTGAACTTTGTGTATTGCAAAGACCTGCTTATAAACACACAGTATACAATATAGGCTTGTACATGTTTGTGTCCTCAAAGTTTGCAAAGTAACGCTTTCTGCATGTTCCTGAACAGTAAATGCTATGTTCTCTTCCCTTTTAAGAGAAAATCGTATCTGTTATGTTACAGGCATGTGCACAAGGCAGGAGGTGTATTTATTGCTGATGAAATTCAAGTTGGCTTTGGCAGGGTTGGCAAGCACTTTTGGGCATTCCAGCTTCAGGGAGAAGATTTTATACCTGATATTGTCACTATGGGGAAACCGATAGGAAATGGGCACCCACTTGCTTGTGTAGCAACAACAAAAGAAATTGCAGAAGCATTTGCAGCCACAGGAGTAGAGTACTTTAACACAGTAAGTAAACAGCTGCCCACTTCTGTAAAGGAGTCTAAGGATTAAAATCAGATACTCATGCTGTGTTTTTATTAGTATTTACCACACAGTAACTAAAGAGGAACTGTGTTACTGTACTATTTCAGTGTTTCTTGTCTGTGACTCCATGTATTGGCTCCCTCTGATAAAAGTAGTTAATATGTTCCTTGTATCACTGAGGCTACACTTTCAGTGACATGACTGCATCTTCCTTCCCTTTCCATGGCTCTGTGTGTTCCTTTCCTGGGCTCAGTTTGGTGGGAACCCTGTTTCATGTGCCATTGGATTAGCTGTGTTAGATGTGATTGAGAAGGAACACCTTCAGGCTCATGCCACAGAGGTAGGCAACTTCTTGATGAAGATACTCAAGGAGCAGCAAACCAAGCATCCCATCATTGGTGATGTCAGGTATCTGTGCCTTATTTACATTTTTAGCTGCTTTCTGTTTGGTACGTCTGTCCAGAAACTCAGTCCAACAGATGTTGTGTTGAGAAATTCATTAAGTTTTGTGTTTTCAGCAAAAATAAAAAGCCTCCTATACAGTTAAGTAAAATAAACCTGAGCTATCAGAAGTCTCATATACTTTGCCACTCCGGGCCAGTAGTTTTATGAATTTATTAGCTGCTAAAGGAATTCACTTTCCTGTTTGAACTCAAAGTTCAAGTGCACAGGGTACAGAAGTGATGAGCTAGATGGAAAACATGCTTAACATCCTGTCCTGTGCTGCCAGTGTGAGCAGGCAGAAGTCCTTATTACCTCATTTCTTCAGAGCAGCAATACCTTTTCTAACAGTAGCCAAACATCAGGTAATTCTCAGGCAGTAAAGGTCTGATCTTAAAAAAAAAAAAAAAAGAAACTCAAGTTTTTTATTTCACTTGTATTTCCTTCCTCTGACACAGACCGATTTTATTTTTTTTACAGAGGTTGTGGCTTATTCATTGGAGTAGATTTAATCAAGGACCAGGCAGAAAGGACTCCAGCCACAGCAGAAGCAGAGGATTTAATCAAAAGGTACATGGGACAATCATGGAGTTCCTCAATAGGGGAGGCAAGCACACAATTACAGACTACCCCTGTCACTCAGGAGTTGCTAAAATACAACCAGCTGGCCAAAACCAAAACCAGTCAATGTAGAAAAGCAGTGTGACAGCCTGCAGGCTGGTTTTTGGAAGTTTTTCTCAACTACATGAAGAGGTAAATGTAATCTTTTGTTATTCCTCTTTCCAGACTTAAGGAAAAGTATATTCTACTGAGTACAGATGGGCCAGGAAGGAATGTGCTGAAATTCAAGCCCCCGATGTGTTTTAATATAGAGGATGCAAAATTTGTTGTGGAGACAATTGACAAAATACTAACAGGTAAAAAAAAAAATCAGAACCCTCAAAAACAGAGGGTTGTGTCTGAAATTCCTTGAAGACAATGCTGACCTACTGAACCTGATTTTCAGAAGTGCTAAGATGTTGCCAAGATGGTAAATTCTGAGCCCATAGCCTTCCCCTGTCAGTTATTCTGTGCTGAAGTTCTCTCACAAAAGTACTTCCTCTACAGATGCATGTGCCTTTTAAAATAGTTTTGTTCTGGCTGAGGTTTGAGAGTTTTGCTTATGTGAACAAGTACAACTCATAAGATGCCCACATCTTCCTGAAAGCCATAATCAATGTACTTTTGCCACTTAGCTTTTTATACAATTTCTACACACTTAGCATTAAGAGAGTGATATTTTTTTACACTAAGTCATGACTTTTAAGTGTTTGCTTTTTCTCTCTCCAGATATGGAAAAAGAATGTCTGAACCAACAGAAAACACCTATTTGTTCTACCTGAGCAGGTATTTACCTATAGTCACCCAGTACTATTTAAAAGTCAAGGTTCCTAAACATTAACTTCACAAACACTGTTGGAATAATGCTTCCTCAGAGATGCTTTCACTCGAAGTCTGCAGGAATCTTTGGGAATCTCCAAGCATGAAGCACACTTGTGTGCATCCAGCACTCACAACTACCTTCCATCAGTCTGACACTCACACAATGCTGTGTGCATCACTTGTTTGTAAGCAAGGGCCCACATGTCCCAAACATGACTGTCTCTAGAGCATGCAAATGACTGCACAGCCACACCAACACAGCTTTTCTGCTTGCTGCTCAGTGCCTTCAGCCTCCAGCCAGATGCTGGTCCAGCTGCACAACCACTTCTCAGCAGATCTCCCCTCAAGTATCATTTCAGGTTCACAGCTGGTATCTCATCCTTCAGGATCCATTACCCCTAAACTCTAAAGTTTGTAGGTATCAGAGTAAGATTGATCCTGTTAAGTCTTCAAAGCCTTGTTATGTCTTCATCTGTTGAGGTCCCTCAATAGGTTGCCAAGAGAACATCTAGCTGCAACTCAGTTTGCTGCACACTCATGAGCACAGTGTACAGTTAACACCTTAGTTAGAGTAACCCTTTGGTACACTTAGTACTTCTTCAGACTACTCTGAATAAAAGAAACCATATGTTCAATAGAACTCTGGATAGCTGTGCAGGAATGCACCTAATGTGATCACTGAGAGCAGTGTAATCATTAGTGGCTTCCACCACCACGAGGTTCACAGTGCTATGGCCCTGAGCTAAGGAGAGTATGGTTTTAGTTCAGTATAATATTAGTATAGCAGGCACAAGAAAAATGTGTTAGTATTTTATTTAGCAAGTTAATGGAAAGACATACAGCTGTTTATACTACTTATTCTTAGGAACAGAAAGATTACTTAACAGTGCCAGTGCAAATCAGAGGCCTAATGACTTAATGTGCTTGTCTGTAATCTAAACTAAGCAAGAAAAATGCCTTTATTTTCTACAGGAAACCAAGAATGCAAAAAGCCTCTTACTAAGTACAGTACTAGTAAGACACTTACATATAATGTAAGCGAAAATGAGGCAATGAAGTAATTTCTTTTAATGGTACTTTTACAAAAAAAAAAAAAAAAAAAACCATAACATTATTTTCTTTCCATAGGTTTCAAACAATGTTCAAGATCTACTACTAAGAAACATTATTCTACTATAATAATGCACATTTAATCTTCATCCTAGCATGTCTTAGACCAGATAAGTCACCTTTGATTTTTCTGTTTTCATTTATCTTGTTTTTAGGAAAAGCTCTAGGAGAAATAAATTTTACAAGAGCATGTCTCAACTCTGGCAGTGTGGAATTGGCTTTTATTTAAAACAGCATGTCTAAAACTGATTATAAAGGAGGATCTTTCTAGTGGCCACTACGAAATACATCTTCTAAATTTATGCACTTCCAGGTTATGACTTGTTCAAATTAGGATGAGCCAATGGGTGTTCTGATATTTTCAAGTCTTCAGCTACCTATGCAAACACCATTCCAGGTGCCAGTACACCCAGTCCTTCCCAGGCTCCTCTGACCAGTTTCAGCAGCCAGTGTCAGAACAAGGTCCCTAAGTAGCACTATATTCAACACTCTCAGCCACCAGGTTAAGTCAAAAACTTCAGTTACAAATTCCTAACATCAAACCACAAGAGGGACAGACAGCTGAGGGCTATGGCTCCCAAACCACTTCTTACAAACACAGTCTGTCCTCAAGAAATAGCCAAGTAGGATTAGTAAATTAAGAGTAGATTACAGCCATAAGCAACAACTTTGTGTACAAGCCTTTACTTTCACCAGGCAGTTCTTTGTATCACAAACTTTTCATGCAAAGAAGAAAGGGAAAAGCCAGCTCTGCATTTAAGTACCAGTATCCTCAGTCTCTAAGCCACATCACCTGTTAAGGAAGCATTGCCTGAGCATCTACTTACAAAAACCACCACAATAACACCAGCTGACAAACTCTTGCTAGGACACTACTAGCCAGAAGGTCTGCAGCACAACAGTCCTGGTACCACACAATCTTCCCACTGGAGGGCCAAGTGTTTGCTAGAAAAATATTCTGCTACCCCTTATTTCACAGGAAAAATTATTTAAGGTATATATTGTATTATTTAAATTTTAAATCTTGAGACAGTAATACTTTTTAAATACTGTACTCATTTGTTTCAGTGATCTGCTGTTTTATTTATTTGCAAGTTGGGCTGGAGGTTTCATGGTCCAGCTGTAAAGTTGTCAGCTAAAACATTTAAAATCTGATTTTTAAACTCAAGACTTGCACTTTACACCAGAAGAGTCTTACAGACTTCTAGATTTACAAGCAAGTTTTTCTTTTCAAGGACAGCCAGCAGGGAGCAGCAGATTATAGTCCATGGAGAAATAGCTGCATCCCTTGTTAAAAAACTGGAAAGGTCACTAGTAACATGTGTTTGTTTCTTGTCTTAGTTACTTGGTTTGATTCCACTTCTGGGTGTTACTTGTTCAAAGAGAAGAAAAAAAAATGCCATGTTTTAGCTTTAAAAGGAGACTAAACATTAAACTGATCACTGCAACAAAGATTTCTAGAAGTTGACTTTGTGCAATAGAGCTTGCTACTTATATTCTGCCACAAGACAGGCAAATCACGTGACATTGTTACCTTAAAATAGCAGCAAACTAACAGTAAAGTCAAAAAAGGAGAGTATTCTAGCTGGTCACTCATCTCTAGAGATTTTTTTTTCCACCCACAGCTGCAGTGGAAGTTCTTTTAGCCTTTTCTGTTATACAAAAAGGCTGCAAAAATTCAAACTTTGCATTGGTAATTTAATGTCTGTCCAACTTGCCTTTCAAGGCAGGTATATACATCCTATTAACAACTTGCAGACAAGTCTCAGACTCAAGACAGTGAAATATGAAGGAAGTGCAGCCAGCTTCTTGCACACCTCTTGGCTCCCCTCCTGCAATGCTGTCCACACTCCCAAGCTCTACCCGAAACCTAACAGCTCTGGCTCCTCCTAGCAGAGCCCAAAGCAGACACACCACTACAGTTACTCTGAGCCTCTGTGCTTGCCTAGAGCATGAGCCACCACCTCACCAACACAGCCCCACCACAGCTGGGGCTTCTCACCTGAGCTCTCCTCCACAACCTCCAGGCAGAAGTGACAGCGGGTTTTAGCTGCCACTTAACTGCAAGTGAGCACAACTACCAACACAGCCTTCTAGTTTTAAGATTAAAAACATATAAGCACAACTCTTAATCTATCAAGGTACTGCCATAACTAAGTTCTGGGAACAGGATACTGGTGTTTTACTAACACATGAGCTGAAGAATGGCACAAGACACTAGATTACGCCTTTTTTATTTCAAAAGCTAGGATAGCTTCAATATCCATGTCATGGTGAATCAGAACACATGTAAAATACCTTACAATACATTAGATTCCAAAAAGGTACCAAAAAGTACAGTAAAATTAACACTTCCATTACAGGAAATGTATGACACAAAAACAATACAAAATAAAAAGGTGGAAAGTGACACTGGTTCCCTAAGATGCATCTCATTCTGTACAAGTGGAGTAATGCAGAGTCCATAGTTAACTCCAAAAGGCAGTCCCTAGATGCAGAGCTGCAGCTTTAAGCAGACCCTCAAAATCAGTTTCAGTTTAACCTATTAATAAAATCATTAATTAATATCTTCAGCAATGCTGAAATTTACACACCACACTGTCTAGACAACTAGTTATTGGTAAGTATTAAACATGTAAAACATTTCCAGGGAGCTCTTCCAAGTAAGATGCACATTTAACAGGCCATAGAAATTTATTGTAAAGTTAAATTTGGTACAGAACTGAAGTATCCATCTACAGCATTGTATACAAAACCTATGCAGTCATTTTCCAAAAGAGACCATGCCACTGCATACCTGAATAAGTTTGATCAATATGGCTTGTAGTTATTCTGATGACCACCACGTCTTGGTGTCTTCCCATAATTTGCACTGCCTTGACCTATGAACAAGAGAACAAATGCATTAAACTGCTAATTAGTTATGTTTGCTTATACCCAATACAGTTCTCTTTACTTACTGTAATCATAGCCTGGTCCATATCCATAATACCCATATCCTGAATAATCATAGCCTCCATAGCCACCATAACCTTGCTGATAGCCGTATCCTTGATTCCCATAACCCTGGTTCCAGTAATTGCCATAACCTTGATTCCAATTTTGACTTTGAGCTATAGAAGGGAAAACCATCCACAAAATCCCATTTTAGTACACACAACTTATTTAGAATGTGTCCATACTAAAGTAGTGTGTGTGGTACTTACCGCCGCCTCTTCCACCTCTGCCTCTTCCTCCATAGCTACCTCTTCCTCCACCACTACTGAACTGTTGCTGCTGGTACACTTCTTTTGGCTGTGCTACCTTAATCTCGCACTGCAAAGAAAAAACAAGGAAGAGTATGAGAAGCCAGAGGAGGTGTATGTGCTGTGCTCCTGCTCAGGTGAGCAGCACTAATGCATATTTAGGGACATCTGATTTATTGTGCCACCTGGGCAAAGGTAAGTCCCTGTCAGCCTTGCCAAGACACCACTGCTTTCAGGGCATTTTATCCTGCCTGTTCCCTACCATCAGTTTCACCGTGGAAGAAGTGCTGAGGCCACCTGTCCTCCAGAAGGCACAAGGCTGCCCTCTCACCCAGCACAACCTCCAGGACGAGGCTGTTGCTGTCAGACTGCTTCACCTGGCCTGCACTGAATGAACGAGGTCCTGAGATATGCACCAGAATTTTCCTGGCAGCCATTGTGCACCCTACACACTCTATGTGGACACTGTACCAAAGCCCTACCAATGCCTGAAATCACCATTTATCAAATACTAACAGGTAAAACCAACCAAAACTGACATTTCCAAAACAGGTTCCCAGGCTGCAGTTGAAGATGTCAGCCAACCACCAGGTTCCTGGATCTGTGCACAGTCCAAGAGTGAAGCTACTGCTGATGCAAAAGTAACAACAGCACCTGAGCAAGCCTGGCTTGGAGCTCTTCATCACAGGACCTTTAAGGTAATCTGCTTTTTATTATCTATGGCCATAAGACAAAACAAGTCATAGGTATGATACAGAAATTTCTCAGCGCGCTTGGCATTTAGGCATTCATTTCTCCTGAAAACAAACTTCACTGCTAATCAGTGACTTTCCCACTGCATTACATTTACCAAAATTTGTTCTGTATTGTGTCAAGACCAGTCTTAAACCAAATGCAATCCAAGTAAATGTCAGACAGTATAACCCAGTGTACTATGAGTCTGAAGTTATGTGGCCAGCACTGGCCTCAGAGCAAAGGCCCAGGGACACTTCGAGCCAGTACACATCATTTGCCTTCAGTGTCCTCATGTGTTGATCCATGAGCCTCTGTCCATAAGCTATTCCCTGAAATGAGCAGTCAGCTGGCCATAGCATCTCTCACCACCTCTACAGCAGTGCCCATAACCAGCTGACCAGGCACAAGCTTCAATGTACAAGTGTACATTTGCTCCCTGAATCCTTGTAGTGGGTTTACATGACAAGGTCTTGGTAGCAGGGGGGCTGCAGGAGGGGGCTTCAGAGAAAAGAAAGCAGAAGATGCCCCCAGCAGACAGAACCAGTTTCAGCCAGATGCTTACAAAGTTAAGCATCTGCAAGGCTTTCATTTATGCAAGTGCTCTATGCTGAAAATAGGGATCTACCTGCTGGAACAGCTTACACTGCTACATAAGCCAGAAACTGGCTTTCTCCACATACATTTAATGAATGCAATTAGATACTTCACATACAAAAGGCCCTAAAATACAGCAAAGAGCCTTGGTAGCCTCTTTGACAGAACTTACAGCAAAACGCTGCTATGGTAAGCTTCAGGCTGCCCTTATTGTAAATTTGGTACTTTGAGACACGAGAGCTCTACAAAAGCCTTTTCAGGGTTTAGATGTAGAGGTATTATGCTTGGACAAAGAGCTACAAGTCAGTGTTCCTACCTTGCTTCCACTGACGTTATGGAATTTCTTCTCCAGAACCTTCTTCACTGGATCCTCTTCCTTGAAAGTGATGAACACAAATCCCCTCCTTTTGTTGGTCTTTGGATCCATTGGCAGTTCAATTGCTTCAATCTGAAGACAGGAAATACTATTTTCAGACTCATGTTTTAGATGAACACTTAAATGCACAGAAATCGGGACCACAAAACTAAATTTTCTCTCTCTGCAGATTACACAACACCAAAGTTGCAATCCTTTCTATGCTAACACTGGCTTTCACATCAGAGATTTTCGTTTTACAACTCTTCAAATTGACTTTAACATCAGCTGAAATGCTTTGAGTTAAAGACAAGGGTATCCAACTAGCAACAGAAGCACCTCGTGCAGTAAGTGCCACCTCTGCTCTCAAGCTGGGAAACTTCTGGATGTTACAGAAGGCTTGATACATCTAAAGTTAACTTACTTTAAAACTTGCAAATTATTAATAAACCAAACAGCAGCCAAGATATCATTACATACCTCTCCAAACTCTCCAAAGTATTCCCTGATTTTCTCTTCTGTGGCTTCTGGGTTTAATCCACCAACAAATATTTTCTTCACTGGATCCTTTTTCATTGCCATGGCCTTCTTGGGATCAATTAGTCGTCCATCTAGTCTGTGTTCCTTCTGTTCCAGAACCTAAAAGAGTTTGGTACGATTAACTCAAGCTGCAGTTTCCCCTAAAGGTTAAAGGTCTAAACTATGAAGCTTAAATTCACCTTTTCAACACTCCCAGGTTCTTTGAAGAGAATAAATCCAAAGCCTCTGGATCTTCCTGTGTTAGGGTCCATCTTTATCGTACAGTCGGTTACCTCACCAAATTTGGTGAAGTAATCTTTCAAGTCTTTTTTGCTTGTATCCCAACTGAGGCCACCAACAAACATCTCCTGAAATTTCAAGGAGAGAAGAGCTATTCAGATTCAGGAAGCACTAGAGAAAAGCATATGCAGTAAGATGCTCAGTGGTAGACACCTCAGCAGCATTGTCAGAACAGGACCGTCTGTTCTGAGTGCAACACCTGCATCTTGTCAGAAGCTGCTGATATTGCAGGAGTGCACAAGGGGGGGCTTCTCCCCCCGTTTTTGAGGGAATGCCACAATGCACCCTGCCATTTATTAGAAGACATAAGAAACAGTAAGAATAGCCTAAAATATTCCTTGCCAGTAACTTATGTTCTATACAAAGTATTCTATAATTTGCAAGGAAGCAGTATCGATTATCAAGTACTGCCAACTCGGTTTTTGCTAAGAAATTAGGATCATTCCTACTGTTTTAAAAGCAGTTAGCAAAGACTAAGGTATCAAAAGCAAAGTATTTGAGCTCTCTTAGGTTTTGGTTAAACAGCTGTAAAAATTTTAGTCCAGGTATCTGTGACCTCAAATAACAGTCACATACAACAGATGGGACTTTGGACCTGCTTTAAGTACTGTGTTGTGCACTTCCTCCTGCTTAGTTACTGCCTCTAGTTCTGTCTTCATCAGTACTACAGGAGTCTCTCCATTCTTAGTCTTTAATTCCAAGTAGGCGGATACAGTTCTTCCCTGCCCACTTTGCCATACAAAATACCCTCTGAAGGAGGATATCCAGCTCAAAGAGCTAAATTCGAGGTTCAATACAGAAGTAAAGCTAACAAACAAAGCACTGATAGCAGGCAATAAGGCATTTTTCAAATGCTTCACTTCAAATGAAAACATTAATAACATGGCTGCATTTTCTATTTTCATAGTTTCCAAGGTAACAAACTAATCTTTTAAAAGCATTCAAGCCTTTTTATCTAACTATAGACTGAAGCAGTTTAAGTTGTCATTACTCTTATTTGGAAGCAACCTAGATTGGCACTAGAAGGTAGCAGCACTTCAGAAATTAAACTATGCTTAAATAAAATTGGCTCTTGGTGTTTACGTCTAGCTTTGCAATAATTGGCATCTGTTTATGTACAAGAGGCATTGGGGGGACCTCAGGGGGGTTTTGCCCTTTTTCCTTAAACTGGGTGAAGCCATCCCCTTTCTCGGCTGAAGTTGTTTCAGCAGACCAAGCTGCGCCCTCTTGACGAGTGCGGCAGGAAGCCCCGGCTCCAAGCAACGCGTGTGCTTCCTGCAGCCATTACAGCAGGGCCTGGGAGCAACGGCCTCGCCAAGTGCATTCAGCCTTGCAACACCAGGTCACAGAAACGAGCTTGGGGGATTCCATCCCATCCCAACAGCTGACTGTGGCTGCTCTAACCCGTGAGGACTGTCAGTGGCTTCCCACAGCACACCCTGTCATCGCTGACCACACTTACAGAACAATCAAGAGATTGGGCGATGACAAGAATTTGTCTGGAGGCAGTTTTGGCTGCTTTATGGCACTGGGTTGGAGCTGTGGCATTGCCACATGATAAACTCACCTCTTACCACAGCAGTATGCGTTACACTTTGCAGTGCTTTGTTTTGTAACTGGAAAATTTGGTACCTAATTTAAATAACACAATATTTAAAACTTTTGAACCTTTGAAATTAAGGCAAAAACCCCAGTATTTGGCTTTGTCTTCAGAGACCACAAACTGGACAACTGCACCCTTAATATGCAGTAATTTTTCCCTCCTGAGTTTATTAGCACAGCTAAACTGAAGCTTATTTTAGCTCTTAACAAAACACTGTAAAATCACTTCTTTGGACAAGACTACATTTTTCAGATAGATCAATCCCTCTGAATAACTGCTTTTCTAAGACGTTTCATTTCATACCAGTTTGGGACTGAAGCTTGTCACCTCCTGTTCATGAAAGGAAAAGTCTATCAACCGTTTTTTTTTAGCACAAAATACTAGAAACAGTAAAGAAAAATTCGTACATAGCTAAAAGGCCTGGCTGTCACTCCTATGATCTGTAAAAAGTACATCCGGCCTCAGCTTGTGGGGAGCTTGTGCAAGTGTTACTCGTTTCTTTATAGACAAAAATCTATTCCACTGGCTTCAGCTCTGTTTAACCTGAGGGATCTGACCCTCTGGTGGTTCAGAGCTCAGAGGTAACAAAGAGAGTTCCAGTTAAATACACGGGGTAGCCTGAATAACAAAGACCTGCTCGAGAAATAGCCATGTAACATTCATGTCAAGTACGTGTCTTTAGGAACAGACCGACTATGATAGGAAAGAAATCCTCTTGTATACACAAGGATTCCACTACCAACGCACAGTGGAACTACACTGACTCCTCCAGAAATCTCTTGCAAGACTTGAGGCATTTTCTGACAATGCTGCAAAGTAGCACACCAAAATTGCTCTTACCGATTTAAACACACCGCGCATCGTCTCAATCGTGCCGATTTTCCCTTTACTTCCCTTAAAAAAATACTTAGCTTACGTCCGCTGCCTTCCAAGGCCGGGATTATTTTTAACTGCTTTACACAACACACGTTCACATTTACCTCGACGCCGGTCGCGATGGGCCCCACGATCCCCACAAAGTTTCAACCGCCCCCCCCCCTCCCCCAACAGAAAGCAACTCCTTCCATGCGCCCCTTTCGCTAAAGAGAGAAAGGATGAAGAAAACGCGGGAGAGGTAAAACCCCTTCCATTTTACAGCGTGAGACGGCAACAGCCCCGCTCGGCGCCCCTCCCCCAGCCGCCACATGGCGCCAACAAAAGGCAGCGCCAGAACAAAGGAAGCGCTGGTGCTGCAGGGCCCCGGCTCGGCGGGGCCGCTCCCGCCGCCCTCCCCGCCGGGCCGGGGGCGCTGCCGCCGCAGGGCCGCGCCGGGCCCGCCGCTCCGCACATGGCGCCCGCGCTTACCCCGCGTCCTCCTCGTTCTTGCTGGCGTTGATCTGGTCTCCCTCGGCCCCATTCTGGCTGGCGGCCGTGCCCGCTGTTCCCGCCGCTGGGCCGGCTCCCGCCGCCGCCGCCGCCGCTCCTGCTGCCCCGGCCGCTGCCGCCGCCGCCGCCGCCGGAGCTCCGCCGGTCTCGGCCTGCTGCTCCCCGGCGCTCTCGGCCGCTTCGTGCCCGTTCTGGGTGGCGCCGGCCGCCAGCTGCTGCTCCGCTTCCGACATGGTGCCCCGTCCGCAGAGGGAGAGGGACGAGAGGCGCCTGCGAGAGACGAGAGCGGGTCAGCGCAGCGGCTCCTCCCCGGCCGGGCCGGTCTGATCCGGTCCGCTCACACCCCTCCCCCTTCCCGCCGCCATCCCGCTCGTACTCACTTTTAAAATCCGCTCCCGATAAAACCCGGGCCGACCGAAGTCTAATTAAAACCGCCCCGGCGCTGGTGCTGGAGCCGATCCCGCTCCCCGCGGCTGCTCCGCACAGGCCCCGCCGCCACCGCCGCCTCCCCCTCAGACACGTACTCGGGCCCGCGCCCGCGACGCGTGGCCGCCTTTATAGCGCCGGAGCCTGCGCCACACCGCAACAAGGCGCGCTCTGATTGGCTCTGGCCGCCTGTCGCTCAGAGCGTTCCGCTCTCGCTGCTGGCTGCCGCCCGGGGGGGCGGGGCCGCGCGGGGAGAGGCGGGCGAGGCGGGCCCGGGAGTTGCCGGCGGGGTCGGGACGGACCCGTGGGGATGGGGATGGGGATGGGGATGGGGATGGGGATGGGGATGGGGATGGGGATGGGGATGGGGATGGGGATGGGGATGGGGATGGGGATGGGGATGGGGATGGGGGCTGCGCTCCCAACACGGTCCGTGCTTCGGCCGCGGCGGACCCGGGCCCGCGGGTTCGGCACGGGAACCTCCGGCTGCGGCCGGAGCGCTGTATTTACTCAGAGTGCCGCCCTGGTTTAGCTCGAGGTGTGTTACAGGCACTGAGTCAGTTACTCCAGGACAAGAGGTTTGCTTAATGTTTCCAGCTCTGCTGGTTTTGCAACTGAGAGGGGCCAGAGTTTGTTGTTTTTAAACTTAGATTTGGATATTACATAACTCGGGGAGCCGGAGCGCTGAGCACGTGCCCGGCCCTTAATTCCTTTTGCCCAAGGATATGTCAACCTTGCTGGCAGAGTTGTGGGTGAGAAGTCCAGAAGACAAACTGATCCTTATAACCAGACATTATACAGCTCCTAATGTCCTATTCGTCCATGCCAAAGGGGCAGATTTTGCCTTCTAGATAGACAGGTAAAGCTTGCACATCTTTAAAGAGCCTAAAAGTTAAGCCCCTTGCTTGTGGGCAAAAAGTAACAATTGTTACCTAACGTACTGCAGTAATGAGTGCACACGTTATTGCTCCACCCTCTGTCAAATATGGCTCGTGGCTCAACTTTCATCTGTTAAAACTCAGGAGTGCCTACAGCCTCTTGTGAATAGAAATAGTGGCAAAATATTTTGTTAATTGATCTGGTCTGGGATCCGGTCTGAATCATGAACTGTCCTTCAGCTGAGCTGCTTTTAGAACAGTTTTTATCCTAAATACAGTAGTTCAGAATTCATCTTTAGGGATGCCTGTCTCAGTATTGGCCACTGACAGGATAGGGTCCACTGTACACAAACTCAACCAGAACTTTGGGCTGAACTTTGTAAAAAAATGTTCTATGAAGTGAGGGCAGTAAAGAAAGTAGAAAGAGGAGGGCCAGTACACTTGAAAGTTGTAATGTCCTCAGGACAAGTTGTAGATAGAGATGCTCATCTATATGAGAATGTATTTTTATATTGTTTTCTTGTACTGAACTTTAAATAGAATGTTAGAAGCAAAGAATTTTTTATAAGATATCATAATTTATACCATGTCAGAGGAGCTGACCCCACATCGAGCAAGGGGGATTGTGATTTTTTTCAAGCAGCTTTGGCTTAGATTTTAAACCTCTCAGGTCTGCTACCAAAAAGATGTGGTTTGTGCTTACAACCACCGAAGCCACTGTCTGTCAGCTAAGTGCATTCCCTTACCCTGTGCTGACAGCCTGCCTAATGGGAAAATACCACACATTTGTTTAACTCCCAGGGAGCCAAGGCCACGCTGAGGCTGGCAGGTTGCACGGCTGCCACTGCCCTGGTTCCCTGTCCACCTTCTTTTTGCAGAAATGCATCTGTGCTGAAGTTGCAAGTTTACAGACCAGCACCTGAGAGTAAACTGAAAATTGCAGCACTTTACATGGGTCTGTCAGGCTCAGCTGATGGAATAACCTGAGTGCTTTGGATTATATATTTATAACTTCATTTTCTTGCAAGATTCACTGCCTATAATATCTGGTTTGTATTTCATCAAGTCTTGCTAAGAGTGTGAATGACTGAATTTCATTAGGACTTCTACATACATTTCTCTTTACTTTCTCTTTTTATTTCTCCAGTTCTCTTCTTTGCTTTGCTGAACCTGTCTCGTCCTTCCCTACCACTGGCACTTTATCAGGTGTTTTCCTGTTTCTGCCTAACAGTGCTCATTTCAAACTGCCCATTTCTCCTGGTCGAGTCCTTCTCAATCTCCCATCCTGGCAAATCTGAACAGCAGGCCCCAGCTGGCAGGGCTCTCTGTGATTCCCAGTTGCCCCATGCTAATGGCTGTTTGATTAAACCTTTTGTGTCCCATATCCAAAAGCAGGATAACAGTGTGGCTGTAGACTGGCTGAGCAACCTGGTTTGAGAACTGTGACTGGCCCAGCTAACAAAGTCATTCTTTATACATCTAGACATCAAGGACTGAGAAATTTGAGAATATGGGTCATTGTGATTATTTTTTGTCTCACCAGGCCCCATCCTGCCACAGGTAATTTTAAAGAATTCCTCTAGGCTGTGACTTGGGTTTTGGTCTTGCTTTTCATTCCCCACTCAAAGCCTGTGGTTAATCAAAGAAAAGTACACATATGCCTTCTTGGCTGGTAATTCTCCCTATATGACACATTTACTGCTGAGAAAAAAAAACTATCATTGTTTGCCATTTTTTAATCCTGTAATTGCTATGTTTACTCATGGTGTTGGCTAAAATTCCACTGAAATTTTACTTGCATATGGGCTTTCTGATCTTGGGTCAAATACTGCTGTTCTATCAAACTTGCAGTTTATGCCAAGCCCTGCCTTTGCTGTCTGTTCATACAAGTTTTGTGAGATACGTGTCTTCATTGCTTTCTTCTTTCTCTTGGTCATCCTCTCCATTTCCTCATCACTTCCTATGCCTGTCTTGTCTAAGTTGATTGTAAGCATCTCAAGTCACAGACTGCCTAGTCTATACCAAACACCATGCTATAGGAAGCTTCTGTCTGAGTTAGTCTTTATGCGCAGCATAAATAAATACATTTTAATAATAATAATAACCATGCAAGTAATCCCATATATATTAATGATGGGACTGAATGTAATGACTCAAAATAAGTATGGCAAAAATGATTCCTTATGCTACATGGAATTAAGGTGAATAGAAGATGTCTTTAAGTAGACATTGACAATTTATCTTTAAAAAAGCCTTATTTAACCAATTGCCTCTTTTAGTTTGTTAGATAGAAGATTTTTATTGGTTTATTCATACATTCATTTCTTCATTTGGTAGGATCACAGTGACTGATCTTTGAGCTTGATGGCCTCAGGGATAATCCAAGCCAGTATTATATTAAACATTGTATAGAACAATGAAGCAAACACACACAAGTGTTTCTGCTCTAAAGTAAGTTTAGATGAAAGCCTGATACCTATATGCAGTACTTATATAGAATGTCTGTATATAGATGAGGAGGAGCTTTTTGGGAAATAAGCTGTCATCCCCAACCTCTACAGGTGTTCAACAACAGCTCATCCTGAGAAATAAGGTGGGATAAAGCAGGAAGGTTTGATTTGAAAGGGCAGTAGTGAAATTCAGTTGTAGGGCTGTCAGGAAACGGATGTCTACAGAGCAAAAGAAAAGGTACATTGGGATGTTGAGCTGCGAGCTTGGCAGGAAGAGTGGAGACTCGGGGACAGTGCTCACCAATGCTCCTGCTGAAAAAGGAAAGAAACACAAGTGAAAAAGGGACTGACAAGCCAAGCTGAAACAGTGACTGCAGAAGTGAAAGTGAGAATAACTGCAAAAATTAAGCTAAGACGAGCTAGATATGCTAAATGTGACTGAAAGGCAAACAAGAGATTGGTTTAAGATGGATTGAGAAGCTTTCAGATGATGAGAGGAAGCAAAACCAAGTTCAAAGGGGATTTAGGGTAGGACTCAGCAAGAGACGAGACATGACTGGAAGAACCTGTGAGGTGACAAGAGGCACTTATACAAAAGGCTTTTTCTTTCTTCTCTTTTTGTTTTTCTTTTTTGGTTTTTTTTATGGTAAAAAAGAAACATCTTTGTGGGTGCTAGGAATCAGAGCAGACTGAAAGGCTAAAGCTGTGAACAAACTAAGGAGAGAGTGTTGGGAAGATCAGGAAATGAAATGGGGTGAAGTTATCAGGGCAAGTGGTGGAGTTACAGAAGACACGTTGATAAGCTTTTTGTTATTGCCACTTAGAGACTTGTAGACAGAGGAAGCATGAAGAGAATATTTTATCACTTTTATCTTTACAGAAAATGGTGAGATAACAAGTAGAAGAAAAGAGACAGGAAGGCTTGACAAGGGTTAAGCAGCAGCAATGAAAAGCTCACTGGGATTACAAGCATGCAGATGAACTGCAGGAGAATTGTTTAGTTGTGAGAAGGCAGAAATGGAGGAGAGCAGTCGTGTGGGAGAGGAAGTTGCCTTGATCACAGGATTTCCGTCAAAGACACTGCACTGCAAGAGCAAGCATGGGTGCAAGCAGTGAAGGTAAACTGGTGCTGTGGGTAGGTGTGACAGTTCATGAAAAGAAGGAAAGGAAAGAGAGCCATGGTGGATGAAAGTTGTTTATGTGGTAAGTGTATAGTTAGAACATTGCTACTGAAGCAAACACATTTTTCTCTACTTAACATCAAAATGCAAACAAAGCTACAAGATGTGCAAGCTTCATTTTAATCAATTTTACTAGTATTACTTCTTAAGCCTTTCTTCACCATTTTTCATCTTGCTGTTTTTCTTTCTTTTTAACAGTCTGCAAGACATTAGTTTTTGCACCTTCTTTCACTATCAGAGGACAAAGTTCTGAAATAATATTTTCCCTTAAAATGTTACTTATCTGGTGTTGCTAGGATGTAAATGCACCTGCAGCCACAATCTTTTGGTGCTATATTCCATGCCATCTAAAAATAAGTGAGACAACTAAGGCTTGTTAAACCGCTTAACAGATAAGATACAGCAGCCAGGCTATGCCCTGAGAAGTGTTCAGAACCACGATGGTTCATCGCATTGTAATTAGAATTTTGGGGGGGGGTTGTTAGTTTGGTTTTTTTGTTTGTTTGTTTCTTTTCCTAAAAGCATATCCCTGGCCTACAGAAGTAAGGGAAGATCTTCAGACCAGCCTTTTATTATTATTTCAAGCACTACGAAGAAAATAAACATGATGATGTTAACATACTGGAATCCAAGGCTTTAGAAGAAACCTTTGAGATTCTACTACTGTAGAACAGCTTTGTTAGCGAGCACATAATGCTATTTTCTCTTAACATGTGGGGCCACTTTAAATTTGTGCTTCTGCATTATTAAACCATCGTGGGAAGTGCAGCAGGAGGAAAGCCGGGTAATTGGCTGCAGCTCCAGATGCAGCCGCTCGCTCATTGGAGAGAGGAGGATTCTCCCAGTACTAAAATTAGACCATCTCCGCCCTCCAGAAATGCTTCTGGAAACAGCGAGCAGGAGGAATGGTGCCCCAGCAGCCGTGGTGGGCAGGGAGCTGCACAGGCCCAGCTCCCGGCCGGGCTGCAGCCTCGGGGGGCACGGGCAGGTGCTTTGGGGTTTGGGGGTGGCTGGAGAAAAAAACAAAAAACAAAAACCAAACTGCAAGAGATTCGTGTTAGCGGTGAAACACGGATTTTAAATTCAACATTTCTTATGTAATAATAATTCTGAAGTGTTCATGCAGGCAGAGGAAGCCTTTGAACTGCTAAATTTAAGCAAGGGCTGTCAGACTTGTGCTCATTGACTTTGAAAAGAATTGACTTGCTGAAATAACTCTGAACTAAACTAAAAAACTGATGGACTCTTTCTATCAGCATTTCTTAAAAAATAAAACATGTTTACCCTTTATCTCTGTGAAGTTGCAGTGTTTACAATGTCTTCAAATTAAATATTGGATAAGGTATTTCTGTTAAAGAAACAAATGCCATGCGCCCACGTTGGTGAGGGAAACCCTGTATCTGAATTTGTCTTGTGCACTTGGAACCTTTATTTTTTAAGGTATATGAATAACAATGTCAGTTTTTGGTTTTAAATATATTCCAAGTTGGCTGCATGGAAATAACTGCATATTTTTATTTCTTGTTTCAATATTTATATTTTCATTTTTCCTGAAAAAGATTAAGGCGAAATGGGTTTTTCTTACACTAAAACCAGCTTTTGCTGTAAATTTACTATTTCCTCACCCAGCCAGGGCACATAGCGTCACACCTTTGGCTCCAAATCCTTGGGGGTCTTTTTTTTGTCTTTTCTCTTTTGCCACTACTTTCAGTCTGGCACCATTAAAATTTAAAGCCTGCAGACCTGTGTTTTCTCTCCGTCCCTTTATCGGTGCCACCTCAAGGGTTTGAGTGCAATGTCCGGTTTTGGCTGAACTCAGCCGCCGGCCCCAGGTGTCCAGCATCTCGGATCGCGGAGTTTCCTGAGCACACGGTGAGGAGAAGGGACGGGGGGAGAGGGAGCGGAGCAGGGCGGCGGGGCCGGCCGCAGTTATCGGGGCCAACCGCAGCGCACAGCCCGATAGCGCGGGGCCAGTGGCCCCGCTCCCTGCGGCAGCGCCGTAAACAAGCACGGGCGGCGGCACCGCGGGTCGCGCTGGGCGGACGGCACTGCCAGTTCCTGCCGGGGAAACAGGGCGTGAGCAGGGAGCAAACGCACTGGCACCACGGGGGTAAAATTTGGGGAAAATCCCCGGAGAATGCGGCTCCCCAGCTCACCACGGAGTAATGCACCAAACGGTGGCGGTTTTCGACTCGTTACTCTTTTTTGCCATAAACGTGAGGCGGCACCTGGACCCGCCATTGGAGAGCGGCGGGTCGGGCCAGCGCTCCGGCCGTGCCGCTCCCGCTCCACGGGAACCTCCCCGCAGACACTGATCCCTGGAAGGGAGGCTGTGTTTTCCTTTTTTTTTTTTTTTTTTTTCCCCGCCAATAAATCGCGCTCGCTACGTCGTTTCATGTGCGTTTGCTGTGAGCGCACGGCTCCCTCAGCAGTTCCGAGCGTGAGGTGAAAGCGCATAAAGATTTTATTGTCAGGGAGGAATGAGATTTTTGAGATGAGCTCCGGAGATCGCGCCACTCGCCCTTTACTCCCACACCGCACGCGGACCCATCCCGGGCAGCCGCGGTGCCCCGCTGTGTGCGCGGAGCCCGCGGCGGGGCCGGGCCCCGGGCCGCGCTCGCCCGCCGCCGCCATGGCCGCGCAGCTCCCGCCGCCATCTTCGCCCCACCCGCCGAGGCCCGCGGGCGCCATCTTGTGCCCGGGGCCGGCCCCGCCATCGCCCGGCAACGGCGGCGGGGCCGGCGCAGGCCCGGGGCCGCGGCCGGGAGAGCGGAGCGCGGCCGGGCCGAGGCGGGTGGACGGCGGGGACTGGGCAGCAGGCAGCAGGTTTTGGCAGGCACGGTCTGCGTGTGTGGGCCTGGGGCAGGGCGGACGGAGAGAGCAGGGCCGGGAGCGTGGGGGCGCGGCGGGCAGTGGGCGAGGGAAGGGCTGCGGTGCCATTGTGCGCCGTTCTCTGAGGCTCTGTCAGGCTCCCCCCCGCATCCTGCGCTCGCAGTTCTCTAAAAGGTTGAGAGAGCTGAGGGTGTTCAGCCTGGAGAAGGCTCCACGGAGGCCTTCGACCCCCTCCCAGTGCCTGAAGGGGCTCCAAAAGAGCTGGAGACGGACTGTAACAGAGGACAGGGAGAAGCAGGAAAAAGGGGAATGGCTTCCCACTGACAGAGGGCAGGATTAGATGGGATACTGGGAAGCAGTTCTTGGCTGTGAGGGTGGTGAGGCCCTGGCACAGGTTGTCCAGCGAGGCTGTGGCTATTGCATCCCTGGAAATGTTCAAGGGCAGTTTGGATATGGCTTGGAGCAGCGTGGGACAGTGGAAGGTGTCCCTACCCATGGCAGGGTGGAATTGGATGGTCTTTAGGGTCCTTCCCAACTCAAACCATTTGTGATGGAAAGGTTACAAATGGACACAGGTCTGTAGGTCACCCCCTCACCGGTTCCACCACTCTCAGCACGATTCTCTGCTTGCCAGTGCATCTGCTCAGACAGAAAACCAGCACTTTGTCTGGAATCCATAAATACAGGCATTAAATAACGATTGAGAAATTACCCTGAAGCTTATGGTGGGCCAGCTCCAAGTCATTAGTCCCACACCACAGTCCTCATGTGTGAGGATACAGATTTGGGGTTTGAAGGAGCCCATGGTGGATGGAGGGTGGGAGCGCAGGGAGCCCACATCATAATGTGTGATTGCACCTCTCTTTTCTCATACATTGTCCAACTTAGTGAATAACAACATTAAATTTTGGTCTAATTTTCCACAAAATACCACTGCACCAAAAATGTGAATGTGAACAACAGAGTGCTAACAGGTGCAGAGAACATCTCACATGGATTTTGTGAAGTGGGTGTGACCCTCTCTGTTCCTGCAGTACCTGGTGAGTGTCACCACAGGTGACTGTGCAGTAGACAGACTCCAAATGTCATGTACTGGTGTCATTGCAGTACAAAAGGGGCAAGTGAATTCTAATTTAGAAGCCAGGATGGAGATCTTAATGCCCGAACCTCAGATTTATGTGGAAAGAACTCTGGCTATCATCAAACCAGATGTCATTGATAAAGAAGAAGAAATAGAGGATCTCATTCTCCGATCAGGATTCCACATCATTCAGGTAACAGGCTGTGCTCCAGAGAAAATAACTGTAGTTTATAAGTCAGGAAAATATTTAACTTCTGGCAATCAAGCCAGTAACTAAAAGCTTGTGTGTCCAAAAATCTATTCATTTTCTTCATGTCATCAAACATTGCTGCCACATTCTGTAAGGAGGTACTTTTTGGTGCATGAGATGGAACAGAGCAGACCAACTATTTTGCTGACCACAGGAAAACACAGACTTTGTTAATAAACTCAGATTTAGCAAACGTATGGAACAGATGCGTGAACTTTGCAAGGCAACTCTTTGGAGAGTGTGTCGTTCAGGTCTCATAAGATTTTGTGCAGTGTGCAAGTGGATATTAGAGAATAAATTGAATTTGATAGCTGGCCAGTTGCAGCCTGACTAATTTTTTGTTCGCGTTGTGCTTATGAATATTGAAATGAGCTTATGAATATTGAAATGAGCTTATGAATATTGAAATGAGCTGTAGTTATGAATATTGAACTGTCTCGGCCGGGCGGCCGCTGGGCGGCGCTGCGCCCCCGCCCCTGTGGGCGGCAGGGGCCTTCCCCCCCCCCCAAGGTCTTGTTTTGGTTTTTGTTTTGTTTGCTTCACTTCCTCCCGAGCCTTTCTGATTGGTTTATTTATTTGTATTTATTATTTATGTATTTATTTATGGATCTCTTGGAGCTGCTCCGGAAGAGGTCACGAGGGTGCTCTGGAGACAGGCTGGGAGAGCTGGGATTTTCATTTTGTACGAGAAGAGGCACCAGGCAGACCTGGTGAGCCCCTAAAGGGGCTCCAGAGAGCTGGAGAGGGACTTTGGATAAGGGCCTGGGGTGGCAGGAAAAGGGCCAGTGGCTTCCTACTGCCAGAGGGCAGGGTTAGATGGGATATTGGGAAAAAGTTCTCCCCCATGAGGGTGGGGAGGCCCTGGCACAGATTGCCCAGAGGAGCTGTGGTCACCCCATCCCTGGAAGTGTCAAGGCCAGAACTGGGGTTTGAACAACCTGGGATAGTGAAAGGTGTCCCAGTCTGTGGTAGGGGGTTTGAAACAAGATGATTTTTAAGACACCTTTCAACACAAACCATTCCATGATTCTATCGATTCAATATATAGCAGAAGATGAGACAAAACAAATTATGTATTTATTTAATTGCAATATATTAGTAGAGTCTTCTGATGTCTGCAGTGACTTTTGACACCAAAGTTATTAGGACGCTCAGTTAATGGAATTCTTGTGTTGTATAAGTTTGAGCTCGAAGAATGCACTTTAAATATTTTTTCTTGACTGCTCTGTGGTTTCTGATAACCTCCCAAAGTTGTCCTGATCCTGGCCACCTGCAGGCTAGGCAGCTATTGGGAGAGGCACAAAGCACTGAATGAAAAATAGAACAATCGGGTAATTAACAGTGTGGGCTGGAGAGACTCTTCTTTAAAAGTAGAACATTATGCTGTAGCAGCTGAGTAATAAAATTCTGCCCTTGTAATGCTCTTCTCTTTTTCTGTACAGTGCTCTTGTCATCTGGCAGTTAGAAAATGCTGTAGTTTGACTGGGCTAAAATCCCGTTTTACTCAAACGGGCTGTTTCGTAATTAACTTGGAAAACTTTTGCTCTTTGTTACTCTGTATCTCAAAGAGGATCTTATCTGGGTGAATCAGAGGAGTTTCAGAAGTTACTGTGTGTTCTACACTTGAAGATGTGACTGCATGAGAGGTCTCTATCCTGCCTTTGAACACTCTAAGCTGTTTCAATGTAGCAAGCAACTTTAATTCTCTTTTTGTCTTTTTCACTTTATAGAAACGGAAGGTCCAGTTAAGCCCAGAGCAATGTAGCAACTTCTACGCTGAACAATTTGGAAAAGTGTTTTTTCCTAATTTAACGGCATATATGAGTTCTGGTCCTATAATTGCTATGGTTCTTGCTAGAAATTGTGCAATCTCATACTGGAAGGAATTGCTTGGACCATCCAACAGCCTAAGAGCTAGGACAACTCACCCTCACAGGTAACTCACTGACTGGCCGTGGGCAGGTCAGTAGGATTTTGTATTCTTTTGATTGAGAACAGAATTATTTTTTTAAAATTTATTTATTTATTTTTTGCTTGTACAGTAGAAACACAGGCTTCTTATTTCTTCAGTTTTGTTCAACAGCTTTTCACCATGTTTTTTTAGTATGCTCAGTTCACCTGTTTTATGGGGAATGCTGAGTATATGAACATTAAGTTTTAGGTAGCTACTTCTTATGTTTAAAACAAAAATCAAGCCAATGTCTTGTTAATTAGTCCATATCTATTGCTTTTCTGTGCTCTCAGGCTGCATAGACCTGGAAGGGAGTTGCAGTTGCCCTCTAGTATTTATTTCCCTTGTTTTTAGCTTAAGAGCACTCTATGGGACTGATGAGCTGAGGAATGGGCTCCACGGCAGTCTCAGCATCTCCTCAGCAGAGAAAGAAATCCGATTCATGTTTCCAGAAGGTAAAATGGTACAGTTGGTTCCCTGCCAGTTCTGGGGAGGATGGAGTTCTTGCCTGTCCTGCCCTGACTCCAGATACAATTGATTTAGGAGAGGTTGGGTTTGTTTTGCTTTGCAGGATTGTGGGTCTCTTTATGTATAAGCTGACATTTTCTGCTATGAAAGGCTTACCAAAATCTATCTGAAGAGCCAGTGTAGTTACAGAGATTGTTTCCACTTTCCATACTCTGCTGTGGGAACTGGAGCAATCAAAGCTGGTGAATGAGAAGAAGTAAGAAGCTACTACACTCCAGCAAGTGTTTCTGGCACTGTCAGCCCTGGAGACTCCTGCTGACTTGAGAAGACTGGGTTTTCTTGGATTCAGGCTGAGTAATTACTATTCAAAAGCAGCTGGATGCTCACGTGATAGTGCAATTCCAAAGTTGTGCCAGAGAAAAGGGCCTTAGAACCTGGAAAGGGCTGATTTGTAATGTAACAGGATTGGCTCTTTGACAGAAAGCAAAAAGATACTTTTTCTGCAAGAGAAACAGCTAGAAAAAAGTGTCTACTGATGCTTTTTGTCAGCTGTATCAGTGAGTTTAATAAAAGACGTTGCAGTTCCTTACAAACCTTATCCATTGTGTAAACCTTGTCTCTTCTCCTCACCCTGACAAATGGAGTAAGACTAAAGGTGAGATTTTTAGGGTCTTCAGTAACCAGCTTCACACTGGAAGAAGAAAGTGCTAAGGATGGAATATTCTGTTTCCCTTCTGCCCCAAATGCAAGGATTAAGGTTTTCCCCAGATGATCTGATTTCCTCCCTTTTCATAATAGACTATAATTAGTAAAATTACCTCAGGGACATTATAGAGAAGTTCAGGGAGTTTCTTTGCAGTTTGTTGTGGGAGAAGCTATAAACCCTATGATGTATTATTAACTTACTAAGGAAAAGAGCAGCTCACATGTAAACAACCTGTGAAAGAATGCTGGGTTTAATCTCTCTGGAGGCTGCTTCCTAACACCTGTGGTTCCTCCTTGCAGCAGTCTTGGAGCCGGTTCCCACTGGACAGAGGGCTCGGGATTACCTCAGCCTGTACGTGAAGCCCACGCTGCTGGCAGGGCTCACTGCCCTGTGCAGAGAGAAGCCAGCAGACCCCCTGGTATGTGCAGGGTCCCAGCACTGCTGATAGGAAAGTCTCTGCTGGTGAAGAGCTGTGCTGTTTTAGTCAGCTAATGCACTGCTCAGATAACATTTGCTTTCAAGAAGTTGATTTGTTTGTTCGAGATGAAACAAGAGTGTGTTTTAAGTCCCTAAACAAAATCAGTTTTCTTACGTCTGGAAAAACTTGGTAAACGTATCTTTGTGGTTTTAAAGTTCCAGTCATTCACACCAGTACTTACTTAAGCATGCAGATAATTATTCTGTGTGACAACTTGCTGGCAGTTGTGGTGGATTTTACATCATTATCACATTTATAATCAGCATTGCATTTTTCTAAAAAATACTTTTCAGAAACAAAAGCCTTAAAAATCACTTGTGGTGTCCTATGAACTGTGTGATGTACATGAGGCTATGTTTAATGTACTTTGATTGTTCCAGCTTTTCTTAACCTGTTTACATTATCTGTATGTCTGGCACTGTTACCATAGAAATCTAGAAAACAGAGATGAAGTCCATTCCTTTGCCCAAAGGCCAAACCAATTGTATCTACTCCTAACAAATGTGTGTCTGGCCTGTGGTTTAGCACTCCAAATGATGGAGAATCTGCAGTCTCCCCAGGCAGTGTGTTTCAGTGCTTAATTATACTTGTTAAAAGCTTTCACTAAAAGATAGCCTAAATCTCCTGGCTCCAATTTTAAACCCATTACCTTTTTTTCCCCCCCTTTTACTACCCCCAGAAGACATTGGAGACAATGTAATTTTTTTTTTCAGCAACCTATTGTATATTTGAAGAGTATTCCCATTTTCTTTCCCTTCAGTCTTCTCTTTACTATATTAAATACTGATTTATTTTTGTTGCATGTCCCATCTTTCTAACTCATTGTTTTGGCTTCCAGGTAATCTGCATTCTTAGCACAATTTTCTAGTCAATTATGAGGTATCTCACAGTAACTTCATCGAGACAATGCTTTCATTCCTTGCTTTCCTTTTCCTTGCTTGTAAGAAAGTTGTACAAATCAGTGTCAGTAGCTTTGCTGAAAACATTCTATTTGCACTTTCTTTTTGTCCATAATGTCTGTGACCTTGTAACAGAAGGAAAATAATGTTGATTTGATACTGCTTCGGAAATAGATATTGCCTATTGCTTTTCAGCTTGTTATCTGCTAGGTGGCTTACAGGGAGACCGTTGGAAAGTTTTCTTTTTTCCAGTGTCCTTTTCTTCTTTCCTTTCCTTTTGGAGATGGCATCAGAAAGTGTCTGTGCACTCAGAAATACTTGCTGTCAGCACAGAGGTTGTCTCAGCCAGTTCCTTAAGTTATACAGGATAAATATATTTGGTTCAAGTGATTTGAGGATTTATTTTTTTCCAAAGTAGTTTTCCTAAGGGCTTTTGTGTTTTGAGATGTTTTGTTTGTTTGTTTTCTATTTCTGTCTTGGTTTCTTACTACTGTGCTGTTGTTTTACCTGTCCTAGTGCTCTGCTTGGCTCTGCCTTTGCAAACCACCGTTTTTATACGTGGTAGTAAAAGCAGTGTTGCTTACCTTCCCTGTCTGCTGTGCTGTCAGCTCTTCACAGTGTGGTATGAAGTTTGTTGTTCTCAGCATTCCAGAAACCAGTCGTCAACAGCCTTGTGAAGTAAATAAGGATGTGTTAAGAACTTTGCTTTACAAGTGCAGAAATCGAGGCAAAAGGTTAATTTGCCTAAGGCCAGGTCCAGACTGGCAGATGGAATTAGGACTCAAGGCATTCCTGCCTCCCACGTTCTCTTCTCCTAAGTACAACTCGCTGGAAAACTTACAAGATAAATTTTAAAAAGTAACCGTGTTTTGGTTTTAAGTACTGTAAGGTGATTTCAGTGTGGAAGGCTGGCACTCTTAATGAGTGATTACTGAGTGAAGTATCTGTACCTGTTGTCAGCAGTAATATTTCATTAAGCAGTTTCATGCAGCCACATTCCAAAACACAGCTGGCTGAATTTTTTGAAGTATGGCTCAAATGCTCTTATACTTTCACAAAGATAAACACTGTCAGGACGAGTTGTCTTCTAAAGGTCATTGTGCATTGTTCAAAAACAGTATAAGCTGTGAAGATTTAAAAGAACATTTTTTAAAAACAGGTCACCTGCATGTCCATTTTTTTCTGAAGGGTCTTAATTTTGCAGTGCAGTAAGAGAGTATCTGTAGCAGAGGTTTCAAATAATGCTTTTAATATTCTCTTATGCACTTAATAGAAAGCAACGGAAAGCTGAAAACATTTTGGTTTTTTGTTCACAGATTTGGCTTGCTGACTGGCTGATTGAACACAATCCTAATAAACCTAAACTACAATATCACATCTCTCAGTAGGAGCATTGGCAGTGAGAGCTTGGTGGAAACCATCTCACACATTCCTAGTTACAGCTGATTATTGTCATTTTTGGAGTATCCTTTGACTGTGTAACCAATACTATCTAAAGAAATGCATTTGTCATAGCTACTTGTGTCCTCATGGGATAAATAACCTCACACTTAACCAGGATGTATTGGTTCTACTACTTTCTCTACTGACAAAGTGAATGTAGAATTACACAATAAATTTATGGCATTGGGTCATTAGAAAAAGCCAATGTTCTCAGGTGGTGTGACTTACTGCTATTGTCCACATTTTTCTTGGTTTGGGTGTGTGAGAGAACGAAATCATTTACAGCAGTGTGCATTCCCAAATGACATCCACCTGGCCTGTGTTTTGCAAAGTCAGGGTTGTGTTTCAGCAGTTTTTTAGCTTAAATTCAGTTATGAACAGAGGTACTTGGATATAATGTAGAAAACAATTACTGGAGGCATATTAGCAACTTTGGAATTTTAATTGCCGATTACATCACCCAGCTAAAGTTGTTCTTGAAGATGATTCACTTAAGTCTGATTTATTTTGTCAGAATGTAATTTGAAGGACTTACTTGAAGGTACATTCAATGCACTTTTCCCAGTGCATTGGGACTTTTGTTTTTGGTGGCAAAAGGCTCAGTGACTATAAATAACAAGAAGATGTATTTTAGTCAAGGACTAACTCTTACAACATTTGCAATAAAGATGCTAAATTGGCTCACCTTAAGAGTGTTTTCTGTGTTCTCTTCCTCGAGGTATGCAAATTTCTGTTGTTTTCCTCAAACTTTCATGTGTTCTGTTGAAGAATTTCACCAGAGTGCTCTTCCATGGGAATCCCAAGCTATTGCCTTTAATGAAGTAACTAAAACGTTTTTTAGGGATGCTGGGCTTTTAAATTTTCTTCAAAGAGCTGTACTTAGGCTGTTAACTTTCAGCTTTGTCTCTTATGGCTTGACTGGCTAAAATGAAGAAAACAGCATGATTTTCATAACTCTGAAATAAGAGTATGCTTGACTAATACTAAACAAACAAGCAATTTCATAATTTGTTTCATGAAAAAACTTGCTTTCCCAGTTTGAGTAATTATGAGAAACATAAGTCATTTGTCTGTAACATCAAACTTAGTTTAAGTGAATTGTTTATCCTCTCAATGGAACAAACCACTATTGCCTGCCCAGATAATAAACATTTAGAAACTGGTCCCTACAGTACCAAGACCTAAAAATCTTGAGACTGCTAAGGTAAGGAAAAAAAAAGAATGCCCAAACCCTCAAATAATGAAGAATAAAAGTATGAGGTAGTTAGAAATACAGTAAACAGATCTGTTTACAACCAGTTTATTTTGCCTATAATTATTTTCCCCATATGTGTCTGATTGCTCCAATTACAGGATGGTTGTGCTTTGTGGTTTCCTGTCAGTGAAATAAAAAAAAAAAATCTGTTTTCTGAAGATGCCAGAAACTAAAATCCGGTGAATTCACAAGGCATTCTGCTGTATTTTGTTAGTTACTATGACATTTGCCTGCTTATTTTGATGTGCTACTGTTTGACAATAAAGACATCCTTTATGTTCCTGCTGTAGTTTTCAATTTTGCTTTTGTGCCAGAGCTGTGTTATGTTGGATGAGAGTAGGTAGCTTACCCAGGTGGGAGAAAGGACAAAGGCAGCTGATGTTGCAAATGTCACTTTTATCACCCACACACTATAGACTCTCAGGCATTCAGGTGATCATCAATCATGGAATTATTACCTAATGCTGGAGCTAACCCTCAGTTGCTGCCTGGTGTTTGCTTCCATTTTCCCAAGAAAAAGGTGGAAAGAGAGAAGTTGCCTTTCTCCCATGGGTGCCATCCTGGCTCCCTGTATCCCTACACATTGGACAAGCTTTGGTCGAGCAGATGTCCCGGCTGAGATCCCGAGGAACCTGCGTTAATAAGTGGGATGCGGGCAGAGGGTCAGTGCCGGGAATGGGAAGTGGCCGAGCAGCCTGGTCCCGTGGGGGGAGCTGTGACACCGCGGGAGAGGCTGCGGGGCCATGTGCTGCTACGTTTCTGTCTCTAGGTTTTCTTTTTAGCCCAGAGTGGTTCAGGCTTGGCCAGGGTTATAAATCTGTAGCACAGAAAATGCAGCTTTGGGGAAAAAACACAGATTAACCGAAAGATGTCTTGTCCTTTTGATGTCAGCAAGGTGAGATATTCTCTGTGGGAACAAGTAACCTGTCCTCTCCCTCTGTCAAATGAAAATAATTACCTTGCCTATTAAGTTTTATTGGACATTTTTAACTTTGAGGGAGTTCATTTTAGTTTTACTGCCTGAGTGCTGGAGTAGGGCTATGTCCATAAAATGAGCAGTTCAATCTGTTTCCCATAATTCTGTTTTTTCAAAAGAGTTCCTCCTGGAACTTTGCTTATCATATGCTTGCTATCACCTGCACTGGAAGTTGTTCTTGGAACTATACAGATTGAGCTAGTCTTGAAGTATGTGATTGTTCAGCCTTCCTGTCTCACAAGGGATTTATTATCTCAGGAACTGTTAAACTGCCAGGAACCCTGGACATTAAAGATGGCAGAAGCCTCAGCCAAAGGCAGTTTCCCATTGCCTGCATCTGTCAGAGCATTTCAACGTGATGAGCTTCAGAAATGAGTCACTGGTCAGAGCTTGGGACTGTCATCAGGAGATTTAAGATTGTTTCACAGAGATTTGCAAACCCCTGCTTTTCTCATGTAGGAAAAGAAGATTTGTTTCTCCCTTCATTTAAGCTATTAATCTTGACCATCCTTTAAACAGCAGTTGATGAGGGTCAGCGTTCATTCATTCAGTCAGAGTAGGCAGATCAAGATAATTTGTGTTGTTCTGCACAGTAAATGTTGACTGTTTTTTGTGGTACCCAACAACAGCTCATCCTCTGAAAATATTGTGGTTCTTCAATTTCCTTTAAAAAAACAAAATCAGAAGAGAAATAATTTCTATTTTGTCGGAAAGACTTTTTGCACATCATAAAAAGATCATCACAAAAAGATAACTTGTAATTGTTTTTGCAGTGCTATTTCCTTTTAGTAGATTTGTCCTTGGACTAAAAATAGGACTTCTGTCCTCTCTACTCATTACCTGTTGCTTTACTTTACTCAGACTTTGGCAGCGTGGCAGTGTCACAGCACCATCACAGCAAATAGGTGTTAGTGAGACAGGGAAACCTGCTGCTTTGGGATGGTCAATCAAGAGCAGTTGCCTGCACCCAGAAACCTCCCTGGTGTGGATGAGCTCCTCCGGGTGTGCAGAGTGTCAGCAGCGTGACTGATGTGTGGAGTCTCCTTGGGGGGATGCCTGTCAAATCATTGTCATGCTGCCTCCTGCCAAGTGATCATGGGGACACTGCCAAAGCTCAGGGGAGAGCTTTTTGTTGGTCTTCTGAGCCAGAAATGAGGTATTGTTGTGAGACAGAGCAGTAGGTGGGAGAAGAAGGCAGTTTGCAGACAAGTGGGTGAATGATACTCTAATAATGGTAACACTGAAGGATTGAGAATTCAGTTCACTGCTTGTGAGTGTTTTAGGGCTGAGGGAGGTGATGCTTTCACACAGAGATCTTCATGCAGTGCCTTGCTGAGTGTGCTTATATTTGTCTAGTGCAGCATCCAGTTTTGTCCCTTGAGAACCGCTGACTGGCTCATCTTGCTTAGTTGTGACTCTCTTCTGAAGCATGATTATTAAAGAAACAAAACCAAAGCACAGCTCTGGTACCGTGTCTGCAACTTTGTTACCATCAAATTTGATTTTTTGCAGGGTCTTTTCACCTGGCATCTGAGTCAATCTGGATGAATCCTGTTTGGCCAGAGAGAAGAGGCAGTTGGGTGCAGTCTGTCAGCTGCAGACTACCTGAGCAAGTAATCACGTGTGAATTCACCCTAAGTTCCAGGGAATTTTTATGTGCATGAACCTAATTTGGCTCTAAATGCTCTTGGCTTTAGTAAACTACTCCACAAACCACCCATGCTTCTTTATCATCTCTTTATAATCAATGCTTAAGCTCTCATTTCCTTGCAAGGGGACAGTTGTGTTTTTGTCATGCTTCCAGAATCCACACAGATTGTCAGCTTAGGAAATTCTGCTTTTCCAAAAGCAACATCTTATTGCTGTGCTGGCTGGTGGTTCTTATCTCTCTTAGGTGTTGTAAAGTGTTTTCTTACTGGGTGGCATTCCTGGTGCCCTGTGAATGAGGCAGTGTTTTGTCCATGTTTAGTTTTGTGTCAGGCCTAGTCTTTCTGTGAGAAAATTCCCAGGAGTGTTTAACGGACACGTGCGGACAAATCTCCTGCACGCCCCATAAAGCACTTTACTATGGGCCACTATAAAGCAGTCATTACAGAGCAGTGTTTAAACTTCTGAGATTAACACAGTCTCTCAATTGCACTTACTTATTTTTATAATGTGTAATTTAGCAACTGAACTGTGAAAAGTTATGGCATAGCAAGGTCTTCTTCAAAACAGTGTTTCCAACTGTGCTTTTAGGTTCCTTTGCTGTAAATCCAAAGCAATTCCATTCTGTTAGTTAAAGGAAAGAGGAAAAATGGGAACATTTCTGGGAACTGCTAAGATGGTGTACGTGCATGTGAAATGTATTGTCAGGTGTTGGCACGGCACGTTTTCCACATTTACGGAAAGCAAGGAGCTTGTGCCTGATTCCTCTCGAGCCAGACTTGGACTATGCTGTCCCCTGCATGCAGAACACTTTGACAGTTGCCATTTTGCTCGGGGAGTTGTGCAATGGTATTTTTGCCTGGATGAAGAAAGTTTGATCAAGCCTGTTTGAAAACCAGACATTTTTGCTGTGGCCACCACCCATCTAGATAGCCATGAGATCCTTCCCTGCTTGTTGCCACTTCCAGCTGAACTATCCCATGAGGCTATTTCAGAATACTCGTTTTCTTCCCACCTCTTCCATGTGACTATATGGAATTGACCAGCAAAGTTTTGACCATGACTGTCTTTGTTTTGCAAAGTTCTCTTGTAAACAGGCTCTGTGGGGCTTCCCCAAATAGCCCCATCAGTGCAACTGAATGGGAGCAACAAAGGCATAGGAAATGAAATGTCCATTCCTTTTCTTATTCATGCAAATGATAGTTTATCATACTGTTTATTAGCTTCGTGTAGTCAGGATCTGTGATGGTTATTAAGCCTTTTATTGCTTTTTTTTTCCCTTTAATGAGCTGCAATAAAACATTGCCTTACCTGAGTGCTGACTCAGAGCTGGGGCACTCTCCAAACTTAGCATTATTATTGATATTAATTAGTCATTACCTGTGGCAAAGGTTGTCATCACAGCACAAAGCAGCCATGATATATCTTTACCAGTTGTTCTGTCTCTGCAAAATGTTCCTTTTAAGACTATGTGGGATTCCTGGAATGAACAATTTCAAGTCATCCATAAACATGGTTTTAATAATGATACCTGGTTTCTTTATAGTATCTCTCCTCAGTGGATGGTACAATGATGTACAAAGGAACTGGCAGCACTCAGGTGGTACGAGTGTGAAGGTAAGGAATGGAGATGTGAAAAGACTCCTTAGGTCCTCCCTTGGAGGAGCAGGAGGCTCTAGAATCACAGAATCGTGGGAAATAGGGGCAAATGCAGGAGCAGATGGTTACTGCCCTGCTCTGTGGAAGTGCCTACCTGGAGCTGGGAACAGGGAGTTTAACACCTGTGCTCCAAGGCCTGCCAGTGGTTTGGGGCTTGGATCACTTGGCATCTTTCTCTGGAGGCTTTTCTACCTGAATATGTGGAGAGGGTTTCTCTCTGTGGTATGAGATGATCATTTATTTAATGAAAATAGCCACTTTCACTGTAGTAATGCTGTTGCAAGTCTGTTAATCACTTCTGGACTTCCTAAAGCAGTGATCAAAAATTAGTGGTAAGTTTTCTTTCATCACTGGAAGTGGGAACAAGCAGAGCTGTCACAGCTCTGAGGTTGTGTATGGAATTAGCAGGTTTAAGCACAGCTCCTAGGAGGGAGTAATTCCTCTCTGGGCTACAGGTGACTGTGGCTGGGAGGATCCATGCTCCTCTGCCCCAGCAGCACCTCCAACTGCTTTGTTTTCTGTTCTGAGCTGTTGTCTACAGCCTCCGAAGCTGATGATCCAAGGGGAAGTCACAGGGTGTTTGCTGACACCGTGTTTAGAGCTGTGAAACAGAACAGGGAGAGAAAAGGCCGAATGAGGACGTGTGATCCTCTGCTCTGTCTTCCTCCGTTTCAACAGCACAGAAATGAAATGTTTCCCTATCCCTAAACCAGGATATCAACCCTTCAGATACTCTGACTGAGCTCCTCTCAGCTCAGCCATGGTCACAGATGTGTGCAGGAGGACTGGCCTGGGCACAGAGAGCAAAGGCTGACAGACAAAATTTGTAGCTATTTTTATTCTACTCCAACTGTTGGGTTTTTTTCTATGTACAAACAGTTGATGTGACTTTCATCAGCTGACATGAGAGAAACGTTGTAAGGTAAAAGGTGTATATTTTTAAGTTGAACTATTTTATGTGTGCTTTCAGAGATTTGCTGTATAAGATGCTGTTTGGCCGTGTCCTTGGGTACTATAATCTGGTATAATTCTAGTGACGTAAATTCTGACAGATTCTATTAATTTGATTATGACCTGAGATTGTAACATCCTGACAGTATAAACTGGCAGGGTTTGACTTTCATTCCCTTGTACTGACAAGAAAATGGATCTTTATTTATCTATCTGTCCAGTTCCAATGAAAATTAATAGTTTCATTGTCACCTAGTACTAATTTACAATTCTGCTACAGGTTTTCTTTTAAGGTTGAGAAAGTTTAAATACAGAATAATTTTCACCATTTGTGTGTACCAACCCACCTGTGGATGTGAAATAGCTGTATCTGGTGCCAGGGGAGTTTTCCAAAAATACAGTCTGTCTTTTATGTGCCCACATGCATAACATTAAACTGTTTCTGTTCATGGAGGCTGCAGGATTTCCACACTGGTCCAGAGGTGAGACATTACTGATGAGAATTTGCTTATTTTTTATAGAAAAAAATTGTCTTCTGAAAGTTTTGTCTTTCCTTGGTCCATAGTGCCAGGGGAACATGTTGAGGCATGCCCTTTTCTGTTTGCTTTCCACAACAATGGGAATTCTTCAGTTAAGTATAAAAAAAATGGAAATTTCCTTTCTTTTTGCCCCTCTCAAGTATGTTTAAGTAACTGAAGCACATTCACACTTGGAGAGATGGGGCTGTTTTGCAAGGGAAAACCAAAACATTCCAGTGCAGCTAATATTGCAGCTCCTCTGGTGTCTTAAGTTCAGGCCACAGCAGGAGGTGCAGATATCCAAGGGGAATGCAGTAACTTTTTGGATCTTTTCTTTGGAAGAAATAATAAGATGATTCACAATTAACCTATTCAGCTAACTTAGTAAGGCTAACTTTCTTAATGGTTCTAATTAGTTCTAATGGTTTGCTCTACAGAAAATAAACCTTTTCTCTTACATCCCTTCAGGTCCAATCAATACATGTGAGTTCATCACTGCAGGAAGCATAAATTTGCTTCTTTTCTTACAACCTTCACTTATACATCCCTCCTTGAGATATCCAAGCCTGATGTGATGATTGTGCTTTGATTATCTGGCTCTGGCAAACCAATGGGCTCCACTCTCCAAGAGAAAAGAGCTCTCCCTGGCAAGTGTCAGAATGTTGGCACAAAGTATTTTGTTCCTCTTACATGATTAATGTGGAAGGAGTGTTTTTAAGTAATTTGTAATTTGTCACAGTGAGACTTGCAATGGAAAACATGCCATAGCAGAGGCAGCCAGGGCCATAAAGTGCTGTTGTTGAGGAGGGAGGACTATTCTAACACAGGTGATGTCTCCAGGGGGTGTATTCCTCAAGGACTGGTGGGTGGATTAGCAGTCAAACCTTTGAGGAGCAGGGTGAGAGCCAATATGTCCATGGTGACAGGGACACAGCTGGAATTAAGAAGGATGACTAGCACATCCAAACCTTTTCTGAAGGATTTTGGTTGTTTTTTTTCTAAAGATATTTTCTGCTTTCATTTATTTAGTTCATGTCTTTCAGGCAGCAGAGAAGTGTCTGCCCTGGTGTCTCAGAAAATGAGCTTTGTCCCTCTGTGAGGAGGGACACAGCTGCACACTGGTGCCATGGGTGAGCAGGAGATGAAATGTCCCCTTGCTCCCTGCCTGTCTCGAGTGCTTGTGGAGCTCATCTCAGTAGGGCTTTGCTGATTTCTGCTTTCATTTTTCCTGCCTCTGAGCCTTGATGTCACCATATGGTTTTGAAAAGAAATGTCTTGAAGTTGAAGGGGCCTGTGTGACAAGACATCCATCCTTCAAAGGGCAGGTCAGGCTGGTGTTTGTTCAAAGAGCAGCACCTGAAGGTCAGTTCTGTTATTCCATGACTCCTTAGTTGATATGTTTTCCCAAAAGCCTGTAATCTCCAAGGAAGAAATGTCCTGTCTGGGAAAATAACGACATGTAAATTGCTTTAATAGGGTGCTCTAGTACATTTATATCTTCTTAAAAGGAAGCTAAACCTCATGCATGAGATGATAGATGAGTTTATTTTCACATGTGGATTTAATAACCTACCAAGATGTAGCTGCATATTTAGTGCCCGAAGTCATCTCCAGGAAAATAGTTCCCTGGGGTGAGGTCAGTGTCTGCTTACAGACACTGAATGAGCTGAAGGGGTTTTTCAGTGGTTAGCTTGGTTAGGAGGCAGGATAGTTTATATGATACTGAACTAATCAGGGTGATGTGGAAATTAATTTTATCTTCTGCACAGAACATAGCGAGCGGAAGTGCCCCTGAAACCTTCTGGGGTTTAAAACTCTGAGGAGTTGGAAGGAGCTGACTGCCACTCTGTTCTCTTTGTAGCACTGTTTGTTACTCTTCCCAAATATTTATTGGATCATAGCTGTAATTAAATTTCTGCTGAAAATGTACAGAGCAAGCAGTACTTAGTGTCACATGAAACCAGGGATCCTCTACACTGAAGCAGTACAGTGGCAGGTCCTTGGCTACAACAGCCCTCTTTGGAATGGAAGATAATCCAAAAAAACTCCCCTGTTGATATGGCACTTGGTAAGTTAAAGCACAGGAAACTGTGAATTTTGGCTCCATCCTGTTTTGACCATTTACACTATCTCCTTATCAACGTACCTGGCCTGGTCCTGGGAGACTGGCTGGTGTCTGGATACAAGAGGTACAATTTAGTGCTCCCAACTGCTTGAAAGGGACTGGACAGTGATTTGTGAGCTCTCTGGTGATGGGTGAGATAAAGCTGTGCAGTGGGGATGTCCTCTGCCCTGCCGCCACCCTGCCAGAGCTGGGCCAGGCTCCCCATGCCTGGAGCTGGAGCTGAGTGCAGGCTGTGATCTGATCATTCCTGAACCATGGGCTGTCTCAAATCCAGATTCAAGGCTCATGGCCTGTAGTAGATGAGAGAAAGGAATCAATGTGCTGCAGTCAAAAGCATGTAGATGTTTCTCAGGGAATTCAAATAGCAGGTTGTTTGATAAAACAGAGGCTGAGACCTGAGGTGACAGCGCTCACACCCCGTGGGGGAAAGCCCATGGGACAAGCAAGAAACAGGAGAGTGAAGTAGTCCAGGCTGGAAAGCACATCTTTGTTTGCCCTGGGATAAATCTATTTTAACTTAAGCACATCAAAGCATAAATGTATTGTCTTACTCCTGGACTCAGGCTGGCTTGAGCAAAGCCATCCTGAGAATATCTTCCCAGTGCTCCTGCCCAGGACTGGCTGGTGCTCCTGTGCCAGCAGAGATGTCCCCAGGAGCCACATTTGCAGTCTGCCCCTGACTGGAATTACCTGCTCTCCAGACACCTGTGGTGCAGCTGTAATGCTGGGAATGCTTGGCACCTCGGGAGGTATTCGGGACTGAGTTAATTTAATTATTCTCCTTCTCACTGGCTTCAAAATCCACTTAGAGATAGGGAGGAGCTGCCTTGTCCCTATCACCACTGATGGCAGCCAGCCAGCAGAAGTCTGCCTGGCAGGAGTGAGAATGAAGATCTGGGCCAGAGTAGGTTTAACTTCAAGGCACTGGGCAAAAGTGAGAGAAACAGAAATTACTGCCTTTAAAACTGCCGACTCTGATCATGATGGATGATCCCCTAGAAGTGTCAGGCCAGGAACCACAGCTCTGTGAGTTAGAAAAGCCTGTGGAATTGAGAAGAACTGTGAGAAGTATTTCTCACTCTTGCCTGTGTCCAGACTGGATCTGGGTCAATAAAGAGTCCCACTGACATCACAACCCAAGCTTTCAGACCAGGTGCCTCCTCACAGCCCAGTTTGAGTGCTGGCAGCCAGGCCAGAGGGGACAGGGAGTGCAGCCATGGTCCCAGGCAGAGCTTACAACCAGCAAACTCAGCCCATGCATGGCCCGGGCTTGAGCCCGAGTGAGGAAACCCTTGTGCCTCTCCCCACTGTTTTACAGTCTTTCTACTGACCTCATCATTATCATCTTTTATGGCATCCCATGAGCTGTTGAAAGCATCAGAGGAGGAAATGAAGGGCCCTTTACTGTCCAGGCTCTGTGCTCACATGTCCCCTGATGAGCTATTCTCTCCTGGCCATGCCCACAAGGGCTTCAATTAATGTTGCATGAGACACTGAAGAAATAATACAGACAGAAAAAGAATAGCTAAAATACTAATAGAGATCTCCCTGTCTATTTCCCATCATGTCCTACTGCTAAGCTCCACTATCCCATTCTGTGACAGATTTAGACGTAGTCTCTCTCATTTTCTGGCTCTGACTCACTCTGTCCCACAAGATTACAACTCATCTTTGCATCCTGACTGCACTTGGTGAACATTTCTTAGCTGTGGCCATCAATCTCTGCTCCTTACTTCACTTAGAGCTAGCACCAACTCCATCTCCTTTCCTCTCTGTGTTTTGGACCCTCTGGGAGGGATAAATGTGGGTATAAGACCTGGTGCACACTTCCAAAGGGTCTTCTCTAATCTCCAGAAGTGTTTGGACCAAGTCCTCTTTTTCTGGGAGAGCTGTCTTGTGAAACTGTCCCAGCAGCCATCTCTACAGGTAAATAATAGTTTAATTAGGGAGCACCTCATACTTCTTGTTCATAAAAGATGAGCCACTCTGTGTGTTTGGTAAAGGGGAATCTGGATAGGAGGGCAAAACAGAAGGAAGGAAGGAATTAATTTTGAAAGTACATTGCAAGTTACATTTATCTGATTTTCTCTAATTCATCAATCTTCCGTTATATGGCTCAGCTCCTTGGGGCTTGTTTGAAAAGGGGGAATTTACTGCACTGTAAGCCAGGGCAGTGATTTGCAAAGTAGGGGGCATAGATTGTATCCTAGGAGAGAGCAGGGAACCAGAAAAAGAGGTGGGGGAGCTTGTGAATCCTTCTGCAGAGGTGTAAATACCCTGTACATTACCGACTCCCTCCCAGCCACCCCGGGGACATTTTTGGAGGGATCCATCAGTCTGCTCTATGTCCATGTCTTGTACCATATGGCCACACCAGAAATAGGGACCAGCAAGTGGGCAATAACCTGACACCCTGGCTCCCTGTGTGCCTCTTTCTCCTTGGAGAAACCTTTGGAGCCTTTCCCAGTAGACCTGTGCTTGATCAGGATTCCTGGCTGGAAGTGCAGAATAAATTCATACTGAATATGCACAATTCCATGGGAAGAATGGACTTTCCAGCCAGGGAAGGCAGATGCAGCACAGCCCAGCAGACAGTTATTGTAGGAGTCCTCCCCAAATGAGAAATGTTTGGGAAACACTTGTAACTCTTTTTCTCAGGTGTTGCAAAGAGGATTTGTTTTGTAAATAGCGAAGCTGTTAATTGCCCTGACTTTATTAAGAGGGAGCCGAAAAGGTGTTAACAAGTTTTTGTTGCTCTGTGCTGGCAGTGAGCCAGCACCAATCCCTCTGCAGAGGCAAGGCAATGTTGCTCTGAAAGTCCCATTGCCCTCTAGAGAAGAAAAATTAGGCACCCCTTTAGCCAAATCATCACACAGTTCAGCTCCAGGGGATTCTCTTTCTGAGCAACTTGGACTGGAGTGTCCCCAGGGCAGCACAGCTGGGAAATCAGAGCTGGAAAAGAGCTTTAAAGGTTGTTTTCTCCCTCAGCTTCTCCCTGGGCACAGGTAGAGTTCAACAGCTTTGAAAATCAGACTGGTGGGGTTTAGGGATCTAACTTTAAGCATCTCACTTAAAAATATATTGAATAAAGCTAGAGTTGAGGTTTCCAAGTCACTAAAGCCACTAACTGGTCACAAAAAAATTTCCTGTATACTCCAACAAGCCAGACACCCAAATCCTCTCATCTTTCCCTGATAATTCCTGTTGATGAATCCCACAGAAGGCATGGAATTGATTTTTCATCCTCCTCTCTGGGACTGGCACTGGCAGCAAGTAACCAGGGGCTGATTCAGGCCCTTTAACTTTTTCCTGCTTGGGGTTGGTTTTGCAAGTGGAAAAGGACCTGTGACTGGTTTTTGTAAGGCTTTAGGGAATTGCTGGCACTCACTGGTTTCCCTGCACCAGATGCAGCGTGACCGGGAATCTACGCTGCATATGAAAAGGTCACTTACCCCGTTCAAGAGAGGAGATTCTAACACTTGTCAGCTTGAGTGATGGAGGCTCTGCATGGAGAGCCATAATATTCATGTCAGAGAATTGCCAAGCCCTTGCGGAAGTGTTGAAGATGGATGGCCTGGGGATATACTCCTGACACTTTAATACTGGGGGAGGATACAGCACAAACGTCTCATACAGAATTATAATCCATGAAAGGGCACTGGGGGCATAAATAAAAGGTAATCCAGCAGGCAAGGAGCTTAACAGCTAAAGGGCAGCAGGCTGGGGAAAGGAGGGATGCTGGTGGGGTGCAGTGGGGGCTGTGGTGGGGCTTTGGGGGAGGGAAGAGCCCCCGTTGGGGTGGGCCCAGGGCAGGAGGGAGCAGTGCCAGGCCAAAATCACCCTACAGCTCTGCCAGCCACCCACCTCCAAACGGCTTTGCAAAATCATCTGCAGAACCTGCCCTTTGTGTATTACATGAATTTGATTCTCTGCTTGCTGATGGTCACTATGTGACAGTGTGACGTGTTGAGGAGAGATCCTGGGGCAGGTACCTCACTCTCTGAGCAGAAGTGTCCTTGCCAGCCTGCTGGGGGAGGCTGTGGGGGCTGTGATTGTGTGAATTCCCTGCCAGAGCCATCCTGGCACTCTCTTCTATGAGAGGGAGCAAAGGAAACAGCAGAGACCCAGTTCCTGTGCCAGGTGACATCCTCAGCCCCGACACAGACAAACACAGCCCCAGCCTGGCCCTGGGTGCTGGGCAGCCCTGAGGATGTGCTGTCCATCTCTACTGACACAGGCAGAAACCTGCACCCCAAACTCCACCTTCCTCCACACTCTGATGGGGGCAACCCCAGCCAAGGCCACGTGAGTCGTGCCCATGCTCCTGCCTGAAGAGGAATGAGGCCATGGGGCATTTCCACCTGCTAGGAAGGAGAAAATGGAAAAAAACTGGGGGTTGCTGTCCCTGATGAGGGTGCTGGGATGGACACCTGGACAGCAGCACAGCATGGCCAAGAGGGAGCTGGTGAAAGAGGGACAGGGTTGGTCCTGGGTTAGCTGGGAAAGCTTGTGGGCTTAGCCTGGGCTGTTATCATAGGATGAGCAGCCCAACACTGATCTTCTGACCCTCTGTTAGCTGAGCAGGCACCTCGCACATAAACCTGCCCTGGTCTGTGGTAATGCTATAGCTGGCCTACATTATTTCATCATTTGGAGTGTGCTTCCCTCTCTCACTAGAAATGGACTGTAAATCATTCTCTCCCACAATAAAGGCACAAATACACTGCTGGGACCCTGGTGTTAAACCTCCAGAAAGGCAGTGGTGATTCAGAGCTGATTCCACTGCAGTTCCACAGATTTCTTATCACAGAGGATGCTCTATCCATGTAAGTGGCTGGTCAAACATGAAGATGCTCCTCCAGAGCTGTCCAAGTGGCTCCATATTGCTGACTGAAGTGCCCCTGCTCAAAGGAAAAAGCAGTGCTGGTAGCTTTTGGGGGACAGGCAGCAAGATTTTGCATTGAGTTCATGCAGCACCTGGCCCAGATTAAGATTTTTGGCTTTTCATTGTAATTAGGATCAACACTATTGCAATATTATTACTGTGGGACAGTGGTCAGGTTCCTCCTCAATGCTTTGGAGAGCCAGCCCACCCCTTCCCCCAGGTGTGCAGTGAGTTACAGGTGGCTGGGATCAGTGCCCCAGACTGGAGCTGACTTCGGTGTTCATGAGCAAATATGTGCAGGTTTGAAGGCATCCCCAGAGTCTGTGAAAGCTCTTTGGCTGCAGTGGAGAAGGAGCCTTTTCAAAGCAGCTAGTGACAGGACTGTGCTCTGCTGGGTGTGCTGGTGTTTACTTTGAAAGCTGCTCTGCAAAAAATCTGCCAGGTTAAATCACATCCGAAATGATGAGCTCGTCCTGTGGCATCCTCAGAGTTTGTTACCCTGTGCCCCATGGCATTTGTGAGGGTTATTACAGAAACCACAGCAGCAGGCAGGGGTGTCAGGGTTCCCTGACAGTGCTGTGATGGATTAAGACGATCCTGAATTTCTATTGTTTTGTAGTGAATGTAGTGAGAATTGATGACTGTTGTATCCAAGCAACAAGGGGGAGGATGAGGAAGCTTCAGCTTCTCCAGGACTGTAATATCTCTGGCAAGGTGCTACTCTAAGCCATAGAATAGATTTTTGCATTTGTTCGGTCTTGGTATTGTCTCTGCAAGGTATAAAAAGAGGATGGGAATCTGTGCCATGGGATGGTGTGTAACTTTCTCTTGAGTTTGTTTCAGTTTGCATTTGGTCTCTGGCTTTGGGGTGTGATTTGCTCGTTGCCTTAGAGAGTTTGGATACCAGAAATGTAAATGGCATTGATGGCAAATTTAAGGAAGAACAGTTCATCTCCAGCATTTAAATACAATGGGGTGGATATGAATGCTGGTGGGAACAGGAGGGCTCAGTGGGAAGAGGATTGGTCTCAGCAGTGATATCCCTACTTCCCTCTCCAGCCCTACTTCCCTGGGATGGAGCCTTTGTGGGACAGAGGTCCAGTCTGGTGCTGTTGCCACCTACAAATCTGCTGCTTCTTATTTCCTGCATTAATGTTAGTGTGAAAAGATGCTGCAGAGAAATGGGTAAGGTGACACACAGCATGTCCTGCCCATTCCTGCTCACTGGGAGCCCTCATCTCCCGGGATTTACCTGTGTGGTTTATTGACCTGCTGCTGGTACACAGCAGGAAGGTTTTTATGTGTGCTAGGGAGTTATCCTGGTGAAATAGTTTCCCTGCTCTGAGAGCAGTTCAACAGGGACTGTTGTGTGCTCTGTGTAACCTCATTCTGTGGGATTTTGGTGGTACCCCATGCCTGCAGCTGCTGGGGCTCTGGAGACAGTCCAAACAAATACAAAAAGAGACTCATGGGGTAATATTTGTGCAGACATGTCAACCAGTGCTTGAGATGCAGGAAAGAGGCTTTGCTTTGCTTGTCTGTTTTTATCATTCTCAGTTCAGACTTAATTTTGGGGGGTTGAAATTGCTGTTGTGGCACCACTGTGCAAAAATCTTGGGGTATTTTTTTTGGTAGGGTAACTTACTAAAATTGCTGCCCTGGAGGCAGCAAAGCCCCCCTAGCTGATGGTGTCGCCCTTCCAGCTTTAATAAACCCCACTTTGCATAAAATAAATGCATGGAAGTCAGCTGTGCTTCCCAAATGTGTGTTTCACAAGCTGAGCTCCCTGATCTGGCTCTCGCGTGTGTCGAGGCTGTGTTTACACAGGGAGCCATAGGGAGACCTGGATAAAATAGCATTGAAGCATTTGCAGAGTGGGTGTAATGTGCTGGCAGAGCTGTAGGGTGATTTTTACACTTGTCTCTCCTCCTCCTCTCCTGGCTGGAGAGCAAACTCGGTCGAGCATCCTTGCCCTGCATCGTGGTGTGGGTGATGGCCCAGCCCTGGCTGCCTGCGGAGCAGCTCCGAGCCCGAGGAGCAGGAGCTGTCCCGGGACAGCAGCAGCCACGCTGTCCCCTCCTGCCCTGCCCTGCCTGTCCGGGCTGTCGGCACCCGGAGCAGCAGGGAACCAACAGACACATTCACAACTGCCCCCAAGTTTTCTCTCCTGCTCCAGTTCAAAGGGTTCCTCTCGTGCCTCCAAGAAATTTGCAGTGAGTGCCGATGGTGACGCTTTCCACATCAAAGCGGGGCAGCCTCGAATTGTCTGGGGGATGTCGGGTCTAGGCAAATTAAAGAGACTTTGGGAGCTTCAAAATCGGCTTTAGCCAGGCTGTGTCTGCATACTCAGCACTCGGAGAGGGCGAGATTACGGTGATAGGTACTAAAGCCAACCCTCCGGGGACTGGAGGCTGGAGCCAACTTACTGAGATCCAGGAGAACAAACTCATTGCCCTTGGTGGCTTTTCGATTAATGATGAGGAAATTCGTGGGTTTTACACAGAAAGGGAATATTTTGCACATAAAATCATATTGCTAGGAAGCCAGAAAGGAAAAAGCCAATTCTTTTCATTGTGGTTTATTGCAAAATACAGTCCAAAATCTAACTCTTAAGGGATACCTTCAAAATATATAGTGAAAACAGATTGTGCTAAGCAATAATACAATTTTATTAATAAACAATATTTGGCATAAAGAATTCTGAATTCTTATCTGCTAATTTAAAACAAAAAAAAAAGTATAGGAACTGTAAACTGCTTAATTTTATCCAGTACAAATGCATGAAGCTATTGTCTATTTGGAGCAAGACTTCTTGTGCCAAAATACAAAATCCAAAAAGGAGGAGGGGGGAGAGAAATATGTAAACACTGTCTGTAAACTTTACACAGCCCTCAGCTGTGGTAATACACTCCACGACACTGTCAAACCTCCTCTCACGTCACAAAGTGCATAAGCTTTCCTCCAGAAATGCTGCCAAGCAGCTGCTGTGTATGAACGGCCGGGCCCTGAGGCTGCAGGGGTGGGATCAGCTGGCTGGACCCGCTCTTGTTCACAGCTCCCGGGAAAGCCACCCCTCTGTGCCGGGCTGGAGCCGCACTGCCGGCACCGGCAAGGAAGGGCACGAGGGGCTGAGCCCGCCGGAACCGCGACATTCCTCCCTCCGTCCATACACACCTAAAGTGACGCCCGAGAAGAAAGAAGCTACTAGTGAATGTTGAGATAAAACCGTGGAAGCAGGAGGGACCGTGGTCCCTCAGCGCCCGCGCCTCCTGCTTCCCAATCCCACCGCATCCATCCGCAGCAGACCCCAACACCTGGCGCGGCGCACGCTCGACCCTCCGGCGCCCGGGACGCTCCTTCCCCAGCGGGAGGACACCGACGTTCCCCTATCTCCGGTGGCCCCTGCTCCTCTGCCGGACGTGGTTGGGGGCGGCGGGGTCGCGGCGGGTGCAGAAGTGCTTGGCCACCAGCGTCCGGCACTGCTCGCAGCGCACGGTGCAGCACCAGTGGAACTTGCAGTTGCAGCTGGCCACCACCTCGGCCCTGCGCTCCTCCACCCGCAGCCCGCACTCGGTGCAGAGCCGCCGGCAGCTCCTCTTCTCCCACTGCGACAGGTTCTTGCCGGTCTGCAGGCACTCGCGGCCCTCGGTGCCGTGGTGGCCCAGGCTGGCGTTCCTGGTGCAGTAGTCGGGGGAGTCCTCCAGGAAGACGAGCTCCGAGGCGTGGATGTGGTGGAAGGTCTCTGCCGTGGCCCCGCGGCTGTCGGCGCTGTTGCCGGCTCTCATGCGCCTCTTGTCCATCTCCAGCTTGTGGGCTTGGTCGTATTTGATCTTCAGGTAGTTGCCGACCTCGCGGAACTCGGCGAGCTGCAGCCAGCAGGTCTGGATGCTGCAGCTGCCCGACACCCCGTGGCACTTGCAGGCTCTCCTCATTGTGTCTTTCACCGCCTTGGTGGGATGAGGTGAGGAAATTAGGAAATCTCAACATCAGGCTCTACAGCACTTGTAATCTGGGGACAATGCATCTAAAGTGGCTCGTGCTTGGCAGGACTTCAGGTCCTTCCAAAAGCTGATGCTCTTAGTTCCTGGAAAACATCTGTCCCAGAGGTAAGTGGGCATAAACTATTGTCTCCAGCCCTTCCAGGAGAATCCAGACTAGGAAAAAAGTGCCTTTGTCAGGTCGTGCCCTTCTCACGCCACTCACCAGCATCAACCATATCCCTTTGGGAGGTTCCATTCAAAATGTGTGAAACTTCTTTGGAATAATCATACCCAACCTCTCTGCATCTCCTCCAGGCCAAGCACTTCACAGATATTATCTGCCTATCTCCCTCTGGTATTTATAAGGTCCCAATCGCTGGTATCTATGTGAGATTAAGCCTTGACACACCCTACAGATAGGTATGTTAAGTGTTGTCATCCTTGTTTTTACAGGCAAGGAGGTTTGGCAAGATGCTGAGAGCTTCCATGGCCCAGGCAGGAAGCTGGGGCAAGTCTGGCTCGCTTGTGAGCAGGGCCAGCTCACACCTGGCCAAAGAGCTTGGAAATGCACATTGCAAGAAAGTAAGGAAGGTGCTTCTGGCTTTGTTTTACAGACCAGACAAGCCTAGAGGTGAATACAAACCCCATGCATTTCTGAATAAGTGTTGTGTGCCAGCAGTTAACTGCATTACACAGCTGCAGAAGCTGGAAGTGGAAACAGCTCACTGTGATTCCCTGTGTTGAGGTTCAAGGCCAGATTCTGGCTGTGTTTTTTCCCCCATGCGACCACTACAGGGCCTGGATTGTCACAGGGGCCTGAAAATGGCAACCTGGACAGCCTAGATTTTGTTTACAATATAGCCATTATTATTATTATTCCTATTATTGTTACTTACAAGTCTGCCAACTTCATTGTTGTGCAGGTTAATCAGTGCGCGGGTGTCGTGTCCTGTTTCCAAGGCGTCCACGAAGAGCTTGGAAACCTTCTCCCCAAACTCCACATTGTCACTGCATCCTCCCCAGACCCAGCCTCGACCACCTGCAGGACAGGCACAGGATTAAGCACAGAGCTGCCCCAAGCTCTGCCCCGAGTTCTGTGGGGCTGTGTGCGGGTCGGTCACTCACCGACGCGCCCGTTCCTGGAGTCGTCGCAGCCGCAGCTCTCGAAGTCTCCCAGGCTGCAGTTCCTGGTGAGGGTGTACATGACCCCGGCAGAGCTGATGGCGTGCACAAAGGAGGTTTCCCGGGTAGCTGGGGGAGAGGAGGGTAAAAAGCTGTCTCATGCAAATACAGACATTAGTCCCAGATTATCAGGAATGAAGATCTCCTGTGCTGCGAAGGTGCAAGGAGAAAATACCCACACGCTCTGTGCGAAGGGTAAGGTGCTACAGAAATGAAATGCTCATGACTGGATCTTTTCATGCTTCAGCATCACAGGTGTTGGGGTTTTTCCAAACTAAGACAACAGGGTACAGTAATTTGGTGTCATATTATGCAGGTGTCCATACAGGAGATGGAAGTTCTTGCCAGGGGTAGGATTTTAAGGAAATGCCATAGTCCTGCTCTGGCCAAGGTGAGTTATTTCTCCTTCCACCTGGCACTCGGTTTATCTCTGTCCTTCCCTGCCTGGGGGTATGTTGTGCTTTGATCTTGCCCGCTGGAGAAAATGGTCATTGATCCTTTGAACCTGTGCTAACAGCTGTCTGCACCCACACTCCTAGTGTAGTCCTTTTTGGCTTTCTGAGGAGATTCAAAGAGAGATGCTGCTCTGGGTAAAAGGAGACTTCTGCCCATTGAAAGAGAAAATAGTGAAATATATCCACAGCTTTCTTATGAAGACAGGTTATTGCACCTCTCTGGTTTCTCCCTCTGTCTCTCCTGCACTTCCCACTGGAATCTGTGGTGTCTCTAGCACTGCACTCCCCGGGATGCTGCACACAAAGGGGTAGGAGCGGACCCATGGAGCAGCACTGCGGGAAAGACTGAGCCTGGGATCCCTCGGAAAATGTTAGTGCTATTTATGACACCAATTAATACAGATAAAGGAAAATCAACTGTGATTTTTGGGACAGGAAGGCCCTTTTCCATCAGCCAGTTAAATCGGCAGCAGCCCTCTCCAGAGCACATCCCGCTGGCACCCAGAGCATCCCGGGCAGGAGCGGGGCCGCAGGTGAAGGCGCACTCACCGCTGCGGAGCCGGTTGTGGGTGGAGAGCTGCAGGGCGCTCTCGGGGCAGTTCCAGCGCTCCCACCCGAACTGGAACTTGCACTCCTCCATCCCACTGTGTGCCCCGGCCGCCACGCTGCCGGAGTACGTCAGGTAAGCCTGGCACGGGAAACAGCAGGGTTAAAATCCACCCTGCTTTAGCGTTTATCAGTGAAAACAGACATAAGCAGGTTGCGAGTCCTTTCCCTCTGTACTTGGCAGGACTTGGAGCCGATATGCTCTGGGAAGTCTGGTTCCTTGGAAAGTACTGTTTCCCATTTGCAAAACAAAATCACTCCATTTAAATTCCTGACAGTCCGTATGTTAATTACCTTAGGTCCTGTCATCAGAAAGTTATTCACAGACCTGAAACAAAGAAAATAAAATAAATCACCTTACCACAGGCTGAAGAGCATCTCTAAAAAATGCCCTTTCCACCGAGTTGGACCTTACCATGCTGCTGTGTGGAGAATGGCACTGTAGACCCCTGTGATGGAGAGGATGAGGAGGGTGCTTCTCTTCATGGCTGTCACAAGGAGTGGGGTTGGATCCCTCTGGCTGCTCCGTAGCTCTCCACAAGCAGGGCGGCCTCCCTCCACTCCTTCCCAAGGTGAGCTATGGGGATGGAGCAAAGCTGCAGGAACCTCCAACCCTGATATTTATAAGGTGAAGTTGTGAATAGTCAAAACCCCCCATTCATTTGCTACCCAATGACTTAATGTGGTAAAAAAGCTCCCGCTCCAATGGGTGACAAGGAACCGCCTAAGGTTGCACTTCAAAAGGCAGCACGGTGTCCCTGGGAGTGGGATGGTCTCAAGGAAAGCAAACTTCCCTAACAATGGGACACTTTTAACTCTCTTCCCCACCACCAGCCATCCCTTTCTGCTGCCCCCAAGTCCTCTTGCCTTCTCCTTTTCATCCTCTGCTTGCCAGCAGAGGCTCCATCCCCATGTCCCTCCGAAATAACAAGCAGATGCATTTCTATAGTTCCCCTGCTATCTGCCTGCTCTCTCCTATGAGAACTCCCCGAGGAGTTTTAACAACCCTTCTGTAAAGATCGATAGGGGATAGACCTCCCAGGTCTCCTTGGTTAGCAGAGATGCATTTAACGGCAGGTTTTAGGAATTTTCCTTCTCGCCTCTCTATGATGAAAGTTTCTGCATTTCCATCCTGATAACAGCGAGCGTGGCTCGGTAGCATTTGGAAATCTCTCTAATTTACGCGGCTGCAGCTTGGGAACACTCTGTGAATCATTTATGTGGTTTTCTCCATGCTCCAAGGCTGTAATTAGTGGAACAGTTTTCTGGGGTTGGCAATTTCCTTATGGTGAAGGCTGCTGCAGCAAAGGCATGGCTGCTGCTGCTGCTCCAGGCAGGAGCTGCCCATAGCCTGAGTGGAATGAAGGGCCTCTGCTGCAGCTGAGCCAGCATCTGTGCCTGGGAAAGGAAAATCCTTATCAGAGGAAAACCAAAAAGCCTTTTGGTAGTTACAGCCAGTATCATTAAGGGTTGTGAGGAGCTGTGGTGCAGCTGATGGAGGAATGGGGAGATGGTGTTCATGGAAACTTCTTGGTCTGTTTTCTGTGGGTGAATGGTCCCACCAGGGGCTGGCTCACCCTAGGCAGGGATCCTGGCTGCTCCATGGGGCAGTGTGGGCATTTGGCCCCAGAGCAGTGCTGTGTCAGCAGTGACAAACAGCCCCTGGCTCTGCCTGTCACTGTCCCATGGCACAGTATCTGCCCATGATGACCCTTTGGCTCTGTGGCAGGCAGAGGTGCTGCCTTTGTCCTGCTCCTTCCCTGCTCCCTGAGTTCATCACTGCTGCTGCAAGGGGACTGATGAAAGAATGGCAAGTGAGCTTCAAGAGAACAGGACTGCACTGGGCATGGCACATGGGGAGCTGCGCCACAAGCAGAAGGGGACACAGAGGGACAAACCCCACCTTCACACGCAGGCAAGGGGCCACAGCCAGCAGTGCAATGGCCAGGCAGGGGCATGCACCTCAATACCTTTGAGAGGTAGTTTTCTGTCCTGCCATGAAATGCTCGAGAGCATTGCAGAGCCAGAAACCTGCCCTGGGGTTTGACACCTCACAGCTGGTGTCTGAAGTGCTGGCCTGTGGGCTCAGCTCCTGCTGCTGGAGACCTGTCACTCCTCTCTGCTGCCCAGAGCAGACAGAGCAGCTCCTCGCTGCTCCTGGCTGCAGAAAGCACAGGGATTCTCCCTGTCCTGCTGCCCCTCAGCCAGTGAGGGGAGAGCCCTCTCCCTCCAGACTCTGCAGAAGGGAAACCTGGAGCCAGATGGACAAAGCCACAAACAACCCGTTTGCAACCAGAGGATTAAAATTGCAGATTGGTTGAAAAGCAGGGATGCAAAATACCTTCCAAGTGAGCACAAAGCTGGTGCAGTCCCACCAGCATGGAAAACCCTCTCTGAGTCAGCATTTTAATCATTACCATCCCGAACAGATCCTACTTGTTAGAGCTGTCAAAGGACAATTACTGGGAATGAAGTGTTTCCCATGTATCAGGGAAACTCATTGATTAAAGCCCATGCATATGGCTTGGAAATCTGCGTGCATTTTCTACATACACACAGGTAATTTTGGGGGGTTGTGTCTGGCTGCCCCTGAGGCCATATAGATGGGGTTTTTTCCTTGTCTGAGACAGCTTGTGCAGCTAAAAAAATGTTGGCATGTCTGCTCTGTCAGTTGACACATGATATTGCTATCACACGCCAGAGGAATAACAGCGTCCCTGGGCGTGAGCTGTGCTGCGAGCAGCCGCTGGCAGGACCACACAGCTCTTCGCCCAGCCTATTGAAAATGTCCTTTCTAATTAAAGTCACAGCAATCTTAAAAGTCACTCATAATGTTGTCACTTGCGCTAGTTGTCAGCAAACAAAGCAGTGTGCTGGGACAAGCCTTCCCATGCTGCTCCAGGTTTTTTCCACGTTAACTGCTCAGGCCTGGCAAGTGAAGCCAGCACTTCTGCAGGTCACCCAGCAACGTGATCCCAATTGTATCGCTGTTTGACTTTTCCACCAGAGGCAAAAGCAGACTTGGGCCTTGCTGTGTTAATAAATTTGCATTTACAGACCACTTTGTGCAACGTCCTTGCAGTAGAAAAGATTAAATGTGCACATCTCTGTTGTAGCTGGGTAAACTGAGGCACAGAAACGGGCGGTCTTGGGATCTTGTAGTGGATCAGTGGCAGAGCTGAACTGGGCAGAGCTGTTTAGAAGTTGATTTTGCTGCTTAAGTCACTGGGCATGTGTGGGCCAAGCCCAGTTGGGCTCTGGAGGCTGCAGGGCTGGCTGCTCACCCATCACCCATGGGAACAGCATGGTCACCCCGTGGCTCAGCTGAGAAATGATGCTGAAGGTGGATTTCTTTGATTTCCCCACTGCCTAGAGACCTGCCTTTGGTTTGGTTCTGGATGGGGACAAAAAAAAAAAAAGCCCAGAAGGCAAATTCCATTGAATTTACCTGGTTATGAAGAATGTGCAGTGCCAGGGGTTCTGGGCAGCCTGGACCCCACGAGCCCCAGAGCCTGCACCGTGAGATGCTGCGGGACAGGCTGTTTACAAAGCAGTGTCCTGAGCGTCAGCTAGACCCTCTCCACTTAACTGGTAAAATGTTGATGCTTTGTTTCTTATTTTCTTGCTATTTAACCAAACAGGCAGTGCTTTTCATGGGATGGTCAAAACCCTAAAGCATTTGGGTATCTGCTTTAATTAAAGAGATGACAATAGTATAAACAGCCCCAGGCACCCACAAAACCCTTTTCACACCATAAGGTAGGTTTTAAGGGAAGGCAGACATGAGGTGAATCAGTTTATCAGGGTGGCAGGTCCCACAGGGGTGGGGTCTTGGCTTGTGCTGCCCCGTGGCTGGGGACAACAGGAAAATTAAGCACAAGCCACTTGCTAAATTGCCCTGGGCAGGTGACACATTCAGAGCCCTGGCGTCAAATCCTGCATTGCTGCCCTCCTTACAATACAAACCCACCTGGGTAATTAGAAAGCCACCCCCTGGCTGGTGAGGTGGAGGAGGTTTTATGGTGCTCTCCCACACTGCTCGCCCCGGGAAGCCCCCCAAGCCCCTGGTCTGTGCACAGCAGAGGGGATGTGTCCCTGTGCTGCACCATGCTCCATCCCAGAGCACTGCAGGCGTGGGGCAACCCTGCTGCACACCCAGCTCTCCTAGGAATTGTTATTTTCAATCTTCTCAACTTTCCTGTATTAGGGAGAGTATGTGCCCATATTTCTGCCTGCTGCACAGTCCCTGTGGGCTGCTGCAGTTCCCAGCAGGAGCAAACAGAGGCAGGACCCAAGCCCTGGACCTGGCAATGCTGGCAGGAGTTTTGCCTGTATAATGAATGTGTTTTGATTAATGAATTGCAATTGGGGACAGAGATGTAACTGGAATCAGGTATTGTGCCACACCTACCCCACAGGCTTGGTCCTCTTCATGCCTGTTTTGGCACACAGAAGTAGCCCGATATTCACTGAAAACAAGATTAAACCACCCAACAGAGCCAGCTTAGGGTGTGCTTTCCCAGTGGAAAAAAATTATCCCAAGGAGTTCCAGTCTCTCGGCAGCACTTTGTGTCCCTCAGCTGTACCAATGCACCCAGTTTTAACATCGTAATTTTAAGCTTGATTCCCAGCACAGCCTTGTGCAGCACGATGGGATGAGCAGTGAACTCCATCAGTGAGACCACAAAAAATCAAGTCCAAGGTAAGAGCCTCTTTTACTGAAGGAAACACATCCTGGGATAGGAGCCAGCACCACAGGAAGCTCCAGGTTGTACCTTTAGGTTCCAGGAAAAAAACCTGAGGTTTGGAACCAAATTCTGATCTTTCTAGACACAAGCTGGCTGGTTACATAGATGATTCCTAGCAAGGGCTGTCAAGGTGATTTGGGACTGTCCTGATGAGGGTTGAGGAAAAGGCCTCAGGGCATTGCAGAGCTCCTGGATCTGTGTGCACAGGACCATGTGTTTAGGCTAGGAATGAGAAAATAGAGAAAATAAGGGTGAGTGGGGAAATTTTTGTTCCATCAACAAGAGGCAGAGCAAGGGGCTCAAGATAAAGATTTAACTTGCTGTGGGCTCACCATGTGTCAGGAGTGAGGTGGATCCTTCCCTCCCACCATGGAGGGAAGGATGAGCTGGGAGATGGGTCAGGACCCCTCCAGCCCAGTTGGCTGGGGACTTTGGCTGGAGAGGGATTTTAGCCTGTCAGCAGCAGTGCCCATCTCTCTGGAGAGAGCTCTGGACAGGACTTGGCAGCCCAGTCAGCACTGAAGAGGCAGCTCACCTGATCAGCCTCACCTCACCTGCCTTCTTTAGGTGTGTCCCCAAAACCCTACAGGCTGTTTACACAGCAGCCTTATAAAGTAGGGACAAGTGTTTTGTTTTTCTCTCCCTCTTTGAAGGAAGTGTCATGCAAACAGTGTCAGTGTAGCTGATAGGTTGCTGCCTGGGCATCTGCATGCAGGGACCAGATCTCTGTCCTGGCAAGGTGTCACCTCCCAGGCGAAAGCCTGTCCAGGAAGAGATTGGGCACTTGATACAGAGGAAAATTATCACCTCCTTCTTAATTATTCCCAACCAAACTCAAATTAACTGATTACAACCTAGCTCATGCGGATCTCCCCATCCTTTCCCAGCATGGGTCCTTGTATTACCCCTTTGTGGCTGAGGCTCTGTCATCCCTCCTGTCCCCCATCCATTTCATGCCACAGATCAAGGTGATCTTAAATTCTGAGTTGGATAATACGGGCGTTGCTGTTGGCTCTGTCTGGCACACTCAGTGTGGGAGGTTTTGAAACTCACAGAAGAAAATGGTGATTTGAGCCATGAATATTTTCTTTAAACTTTTCTTTGTTTCTTTGGACAGAGGTGATTCCAAGTGCAGAAAGCTGTGGCTTCCTCTGGAGGAATCTGGGCAGAGAGCAAAACTTCAAAAATTCTTTGAGTTTTGCTGGGGAAAAAGAAGTGAGGAGAAAAGTTCCTTCTGGCACCAGCTTTGCCCATGAAGGCAGTGGGGAGCCTGTGCTGCTGGGGGCTTTGTTCCCCCCGTGGTGCCCACCTGGGCTCTGGCACTTTGCTGTCTTGCTTTGCCTGTCTTCACGGGTGAGCTCTGTATTTCTGTTTCACAGTGCAGCTGCAGCCAGTTCATACCTGGCTTCCATCAGTCTGCCAGTGCCCTGCATTTATTCATCTTTGAGGAGGGAGAAGACAGCTCCAGTGATACCCGAGGTCAGAGTGAGATGACAGCTCTTTGCAAGGTCTCCGGTTTTACTAAACCAGACATAGGCCTTTACTGTTCAGTTTAAAGTTAATCCAATGTGCAAGGCTGGGATCTGGCTCAGGAGTTCAGCTGATCAGCATTCTCCAGGCACAGAGAACTGTTAGGACACTCCATGGGGTGATTTTTTTGTCAGTGAAACCCTTTATAAATAGATTTCCTTGATCATATTTGCTTGGTAAATCCCAGATGAGCTCTGAGCACCTGAGCTGTGGTGCTTCAGGAGGCATCCCTGCTCATCCCCATGAGGATGAACGCAGCCCTCCCTGCATTCGTTAACTCTGAGCGGTGGAAATGGAGCCGAGCCCCCAGGGCCGGATCAAACCCCCAGCAGGGCACCGGGAGCGGGGGATGCCCGGCGCTGGGGCTGCCGCCGTGATGGCCCGGCACTGTCCCGGCACTGTGCCTCCGGCACTGTCCCGACACTACCCCTGCACTGTCCCTGCACTGTCCCTGCACTGTCCCGGCACTGCCCCCGCAGTGTCCCCGCAGGCTGGTGACAAGGCTCCCCCCTGTGGGACATCCCCGCACCGCACACAGTCCCCAGCAGTCCCACACCCCCCAGCCCGAGACCGGGGGGCACACGGGGGTGGCACAGGCTGCAGAGCACCCAGCCGAGCCGGGGGCACACGGGGGTGGCACAGGCTGCAGAGCACCCAGCCGAGCCGGGGGCACACGGGGGTGGCACAGGCTGCAGAGCACCCAGCCGAGCCGGGGGCACACGGGGGTGGCACAGGCTGCAGAGCACCCAGCCGAGCCAGGGGCACCACGGGGGTGTGGCACAGGCTGCAGAGCACCCAGCCGAGCCGGGGGCACACGGGGGTGGCACAGGCTGCAGAGCACCCAGCCGAGCCGGGGGCACACGGGGGTGGCACAGGCTGCAGGCCCCAGCGAGCGGGCACACGGGTGGCCAGGCTGCAGAGCACCCACGAGGCAGCGGCCCAGCGAGCCCCGGCAGCTGGATGAGAGTCGTGCAGCGATCCCGCTGCCGGAACAACTTCGGCGGAGTTTTCCATGCTCAGTGCTCGGTTGGCTGGCCAAGCCCCGGGATGAATAGAGAAAAAAAAAAAAAAACAAAAAACAAAAAGCAAAAAACGTCTGCTGTGAGTCTGTGGTTAATCTGGCCATGCTGGAGCTGGGTGGGCAAGAGAAATCAAGTGCAGTCCTCCAGCAGCACCCACAGCCTTCCTGCCCCCGGGGTCACGTCGTTGGAGTTGCCCCCATCTTTGGTGCTCTGGATCGATGGCACCAAAGTCATCAGTTACTGGGGATGTCTGCCGGCGTGAGGGGCCTGCAGCTGGTACAAGCTGGGGGACCCCTGTTCCCCGCAGTGCCCGTGCCCCTGTTCCCGCAGTGCCCGTGCCCCTGTTCCCGCAGTGCCCGTGCTCCGGCCGCCCCTGTTCCCTGCAGTGCCCGTACTCCTGCCGCCTGTTCCCGTGTCCGTGCTCGTCCTGCAGTGCCCGTGCTCCTGTTCCCTGCAGTGCCCGTGCCCCCGCGCCTGTTCCCCCAGTGTCGTGCTCTGTCCCCGTCGGCTCCTGTTCCCTGCAGTCCGTGCCCTGTTCCCCGTGTCCGCCCCTGTTCCCCCCAGTGCCGTGCTCGCCCCTGTTCCCTGCAGTTGTCCGTTCCCAGTGCCGTGCTCCTGTTCCTGCGTGCCCGGCGCCGCCCTGTTCCCCCCAGTGTCCGTGCTCCTGTTCCCTGCAGTGCCCGTGCTCCCCCCTGTTCCCTCAGTGTCCGTGCTCCTGTTCCCTGCAGTGCCCGTGTCCTTCCCCAGTGCCGTGCTCCTGTTCCCTGCAGTGCCGTGCTCCTGTTCCCGCGCCCGTGTCCTGTCGCTCCGTGCTCCTTCCCCAGTGCCGTGCTCCTGTTTCCCTGCAGTGCCCGTGCTCCCGGCCGCCCGGGCCGGCACCAAGCAAGGTCCGTGCTGCAGCCGCTGCACACGGCCAGGAGCAGCACTGTGGGCTTGGGTCACTCAGATCCACTGAAACAACAGCCTGGCAGGACAGAAATACAATGGTGAGTCTCGGGGAGCAGTGAAGAGCCTGGAGGTTTATAAAGCCATTATGGAGCTATTGCAATACTGTTAGCTATTGCTGCTCCTGCTCCCCGGAGAAGGGTCCTGGCAGTGGGAGCGATGCTGCTGCCCCGGGGCATTTCTGCTGTCTCCATCCCTGCCCTTGGGCTCAGCCCCAAAAGCACACGCCTTCAGCCAAGGCTCCTCATGCCTGATTTCTTCATTGCTAAATGAAATGTGTGATTTTGGACCTGCACAAGTGTTTCTTTAACACTTTGTGGTGGTGACTCCTCCCAGTGCTAGCAAGGATGGGGGACCAGCTGCAGTCAGGTGTGACCTGAGGTAGCTCCCGCGATTAGATAGAAAAATAAAATCCCAATTCTTCTCTCTGTGGAGAAGAATTATTTGCAGCATCATGAGAAAACAAAACAGACCAAGAGGGATTATTTTCCCCAAACAAGATGCTGTTTGAAAACACCCACTTGGAGTCACACACAATTTCTTTCCTCCCTTGTTTTTGCAACTTGGCCAAATCAAAAATTTTGATACCGAGTTGGCTTCTGAATTCACAAGACCAGCTCAAAATTCCTGAAATTGGTTTTTTTTTTTTTAATTTTGAAAATTCACATTATTTTTGTTCAGTGCCTACAGCTGCAGCCTTGAGAGACCTCATGTTCACATGTCCCTTTGACCAGAGCAGATAGCAGTCCCCTTTACTCCCCCCTCCTCTTCCTTTCTTCCTGATTCCCCACGGATTGAATGAATTCTGGACCCGGGCCTTGAAGCAGACACGAAGCATTGGGAGATTTGCAGTTGATGGTAGGAGTTGTCAAGAGCTGTTGTCAGCACAGCTTACAAGACGTGCAGAACCATTACCAGCAACTGTTCCTTCCCAAGGCAGCTCTGCTGACAAGGCAGCGAGCACACGGAGCCGCCTCTCCCGCACAGGGATGGGAGCAGAGCTTTCCCTGCTGTCACTTTGAGCGGCGCTGGGCCGGAGCTGGAGGAACACCCCCGCACACACACACCTGCTCCCACACAGCCTGGCTCAGCCTTCAGCTCCCAGCCCGAGCGGGCTGTGCTGGGCACAGCCCTCGGTGGGGCTGGCACAGGCAGAGCTCCCCGGGGACTCGCGGGCACAGTGGGAGCAGGTGGAGAGCCCAGGGCTGGCAGGCGTGCCAGGGCTGCAGGAGGACACTGTGGCTTTGTTTGCCCGTGCACAGTGTGGGAGGCTCCCCCACACTGGCACCAGAAGGTTAGTGCTTTTCAAAAGACTATTGTTTTCACCCTGTGTTTTTGGAAAAACAAGGGGTGAGCCAGGCAGAGGTATGAGAACCACCCTGGCTTCTTCTGCCCTGAGTTTCTGCTGCCACGGGCACCTCCCAGCCCCTGACCTCCTTCCCACGTAGTGCAGCTCAGACCCTGATCCCACAGAGCTTTTGCAGAGCTTTGTTTGCTCACATCTCTCCCCTGTTCCTTTCCCTGATCCTGTCTTAGCAGGAGAGGTCTCTGCTGCCTCAGGACCAGCACTTATGGCAGAACAAACACACCAAGGTGTTCTCCAAAGCCTTCTCCAGCCTTGGCCTTGCATGGGCATCCCAGCTTTTGTTGTGGTGGCCAAGCCACTGGCCAAAACACATTGCCTTTGTCACTGTAGAGCTGTGGCATGTCTTAGCAGTCACGGGGCTAATGACCCAAATAAGAGAGAACACACAAATATATTTGAAAAAAAACCCACATGTGCTTTGAGACTGAGCCCTGGTATCTGAGCTGGGTCTGGCAGCACCTCCAGGTCCCCAGCTGAGGTGGAACACACATGGCCTTTGCCTAGAAGAACCAGGCTTGGGGCTTGTTCTCCCTAGCTTTTGCTGCTATCAAATGCCTGCCTAATGAGATTTATTAAATCAACTCACTTTGGTATAACAAGGACAGGAATGCAGATCTCCTCTGCCCAGCCAGGGCTTGCTGTGACTGTGCACAGCAGTTAGAGGTGACTCACAGGGGCAGGTGGACTTGGCCAAGATCCCGAGAGGGCTGGCCCTATCCCTGGGATCCAGGGGGCAAAACTGGCTTCATGGTGATGCCAAGAAAGTGGGTGTTTATCTGCATAAAATGCTTTTAATTTTTTTTTTTTTTGGCTGTAACTGCATTAGCATGGAAGGCATTTTTCCTTTGGAGGGGTTGCAAGGTAACCCCTCGTTTACAGACATTTGCATAACAGCAAGGGGCTGCTGCTAATTGGCAGAAATATTTAAGTTTCCCACCTGGAGCTGGTTCTGTTTACTGATGGGCTTGTCTTCAGCTTGGCTGCCCATCACCATGGAGGCTGGGAAAAGGCCTCAACTCTTAGAGTGGATGGCTGCTGGGGGACCTTGGAGCTGGAGGATGCTCTTCCAGGGAGTGAAGGTCAGGTTAACACCCAGAAGTTGTTTCCTTGTTGTGGGTAAGGTATTTTCTTTGGTTTAGCTTGGTTTGGCTCTGCTCATAGCTCCCTCTCAATGGCAGCAACAAATATTTCCTTGTGTAATGCCTGGAAGCATGAAAATTCCTTGTCTCAGCCTGAAGTAATGAGAAGTTTCCTGGTTGGTGTCCCCAGCTTGCCCCACAGATAAGGGCTGTAGTGCTCTTTGGTTAAGATAACAGGGAGCCAAACCTGTCCCTGCTCCTCACAAACTCTAAACTCCCGATGCAGTTCCTGTGAAATGGTCTCCCCCAGCAGCAGAGAGGGATGTTCCTCAAATCAGAGTACTGTAGCTATGTGTTTATAACTTTGAGCCTCTCTGAACTGCTGATTGTGAAAGAAGCCCTCTCCAAGCCCTGCCATAAAGCCATGCTCCCCCTGGGGCAGGCAGGGGAAAGCTGGGAAGATCTGGCCTTTAACCTTGAGGAGTTTCTCAGGTGTGCAGGTGTTTGTAGCCTTTGTAGTCAGATCCAGGGGTGAGGAACGTGACTAAAGTTCTTCTCAGCTTATTTAGCGGGGTGAGATGTGTGGATAAAAGCACTGAGATGTTTGGTTTACTGTTTCAGGCTTTAAATTCAAACAGCTAAATTGGGAGCAGGCTTCATGGGGGGAGACTGAGCCCTGCAGCAGCACCAGGAGCAGCCCCGAGCCAAGTGCTTGGACAAACCTGAGCCGTGCTGCCAACCCTTTGTATCTTGCAAACACAAGAGGAGAATATCCCTGTTGTTTTCTTGCTTTGGCCAGACCTCCCTTCCCTTCTGCCCAAAAAATGTAGGCTGAGGACACAGCCCAGACCTTCGATTTTTGGGAGAACTTGTGGCCACAGAGACCAGCCCCTGTTTCAGTGATGCCAAAGAAGTTTTTGGTGATTTACAGTGTATTTGCTGAGCAGGTTGGCAGATACTCTTAACTGGCAGAGATGGAGGGAGATCGTCATTTGGGACAAAAGCAGGAAGAAAATCTCGTGTGTGGCCTTACTGTTGAGTGTAGGACAGAGCTTAAAAACCATCCTGGACAAAGTAACGGGTTGAATGAATCTGGTTGAAGAGTAAAAACTCTACAGATTTCCGTAGGTGGTGGTGCTCTAATTGCTATCTCTAAACGCTTCCTCCGTGAAGGAACCATCATCAAAGCAAATGTTTAAATAATGTCAGAGGCTCCTTGACCCCAAAGTGTGCAGGGGTGAGGGGAGGGGATAAGTCACAAAGAAAAGAGCACTGTTTTCTTTGTTGCTCAAGCTCTTGCATTCCTTACCTTTTATGTAAAAATCAGTATTAATAAATTTAGCTGACCTTAAAATAAACAGACCTCTGAGTCAGGTGCCAAGGGGTGCTCTAATGAGAATGTGAAAAAACCCTCGGTCATGAAAAGAAAACCTCAGCAGTGTTGGACTGATGAATGCGATTGAAACAGCAGTCTCAGCCCTTTGGACACCAGCACACTAACACAGCTCTGTCAGAAATCATTGGCCCCCTTGCCCTGTGTTTTGCTTTGGTCTCCTGGTCACCTCTGGTTACTTTTTGTTGCCACCAAAGATCACACTCTTGTGGCTCCACTGCTACTTTTAATTACAGTTCTGACTATTCACATTCAATGTCAAGTGTCAAACAGCCCTTAAGTAAACAAGAGCTTTCTGGACATCACCCCAACTGCTCCCTTCTGTTTTCTGAAGCCTGTAGGCTGTGTTCTGCCTCACCCTATGCAGGTACAAGCCCAGACTAACCCTGCTGAGGTACACAGAGCTACTCCCACTTCACAGCACAGTTAGGATCAAACTGAAGCTCCAGGGACAGCAGTTTATCTGCCCAGAGTAAGCACTTGTTTTTCTAATATGGTTGCATATTAATTCCAGAGATAATGTGATGCCATGTAATTGAGAGTCCCCTGAGCTGGTACCAGAGTCTATTTTGCCAAGTTCTCTGCAGACCAGTGAGGGTGTTATTTCTCCACCAGTAATGAAGATGCAACTAAACCTTTCTTGCTTTGGAAGCTTGTGTCTTACACCCCTGCACTGCTAAAGATCTTTCTCTCACTCCTAAAAATCAATGCAATACTTAATTTTCTTTCTTCCTTCCGTCTTCCCTTGTTCTTGCATTGCTTGGTGTGAGATGGGCCAAAGGCTGTGTTTGTGCTGCAGTAATCCCAAGGCTGACTGGATCTTTGCAAGTTAGAGAGATAAAAAAGCTGTGGAGAGGGGTGCTGCAGCCCTTTTCTTCATCTGGAGTGTTAATTTGAGTATGTTCTCAGCCCAACCATTAATTTGGTAGGGAATTTGTAAGTAGGTACTTGTCTCTGGAGCTCTAACCTACTGCTGGACAAGACTGAAGCAGGCCAGTGGCTTCCCCTCCTACTTGTGCCTGCTGCCAGGCTGGGAGTTTCAAAGTGCAGGAGCTCCTGGCACACACACAGTTTGTCCCTCAGGGTTCTCATGGAACACTCCTGAGTGACACAGGGGATGGGAGTGAAGGCTCCAGGCTGCTGAGAAGGCAGTCAGGGGGGTTCCTGTGGACTGACACCATGTGGGGCTCTGGGATTCTGCAGGATACAGATGATGGAGAGAGGCTATGCGCCAGTCAAGGCACCCATGAGTGCCTGGGGTAACCCTTCCCAACCTGCCCAAACCCCAGAGCTGCTGTGGAAATGCAAACAAAGGGGGAAGGATGTTAGTAAGAGTTGCAGTGTAAAGTCAATTTCTGCAAGGCTCAAAGACAGTTGGTCAGAAGAAACCTGTTTATTGTGAGGTTTAGGAAAACAATTTCTATGCAAATTGCCTTTTTTTTTTTTTTTTTTTTTTTTTTTTTTTTTTTTTTGCCAAGTAATGGGGTTGATACAGAATTTGGAATTATAATTTTAAGAATACAAATACATCAAATCTTCTTCAACAAACACAAACAAACTTCTCCAAGGAACATTAAGTGAACAAATATTTCCTGAAATAAATGGGCAACAAATATGGGGTGGGAAGGACAAAATAAAACAACAACCCAACTCAGAAGCCAAAACCCCACTGAAGAAGCAGCAGTCACATCTTCAATTTTATACTCAGGCTGTACTTTCACTTTGCTTTTCCTGTTCAATAGCTGGCAGAAAAAACAGGAAACAAAAACACCATCAGTAAGCATTATTGTTTATGAAAAATAAACTTTGCCTTCCTATGAAGACTGAGGGAGTTTTGGGGGTGTACAGCCTGAAGAATAGAAGGCTCTGGGGAGACTTTAGAACCCCTTCTAGCACTTAAAGGAGCTACAACAGAGCTGGAGGGGACTTTGGACAAACGCCTGCAGTGACAGAAAAATGGGAATGGCTTCACACTGACAGAGAGCAGGGTTAGATTGATGTGAGAAGGAAATTCTTCCCTGTGAGGGTGGTGAGGCCCTGGCACAGATTTCCCAGAAAAGGTGTGGCTGCCCCATCCCTGAAGTGTTCCAGACCAGGTGGAATAGGGCTTGGAGTAACCTGGAATAGTGGGAAGTGTCCCTGACCATGGCATGGGGTTGAAACAAGATGATCTTTAAAGTCCTTTCTAACTCAAAGCGTTCTGTGATTCAGTGATAGTGGTTCTGCAGGATACTTATTTCCATCGTCATCCTTAAAGCCAGAGAATGGTTAAATCCATAATTGGCTGTTTTGATCACCCTGTAAATGACAACTCATTCCCACATCTGCATAGCTAGAAGGGAGCAGTTCATGGCAGGCAAATGAACTCCTCTTGTATTTACAGTTTCAGCATTGGCAAGTATAATAAAATGGGGAAAAAACAGGTATCTAATGTTGAGGGACTGTGTGTGTGCCTGGCTATCAGCACACACATCCACAGTGCTCAGCAATACTCTGCTGAAGGAAACTGCTCACAAAATCTGCTCCAAATGCTCTTTTCATATCTGAAGCTGAACACGAACCCTAGGCGGATCTGGCTGCCTGAGCTCAGTGTATGGGGGAAGCCTCTGCATGAGAAAAGCTCAGGGGTGCATTTCTGAGGGAGACTGCCTGTGAGATGGGGATGATGATGGGTTTGCTGGCAGCCTTATTCCCAGAGAAGGTGCCTGGAGGTCTCCTGCCCAGGGCTGACAGCAGGTACCAGTGGGAGGCAGCAGCTCGTCTGCCTGCTAACATTAAATCCAGAGCCCGGGCACCCTCTGGGGATGCTGCCTGGCCTGCCAGGATGGGCAAAGGTTCCCCTGTGCCTCCAGAGGGGCTGGCAACAAGGTAATTGCAAACAGATTGATCCTGTTACCAGCACCCAGTGGGAACACCGGTCTTGCTTTTAGCAGAATCCCATCAGAAGGGCCTTTTCAGACAAAATGCACCATTGGTTATAATTACTGATATCCTTGGAAGCCCAGCATAGAGTCTTAGTATTATCCCCACTTAAAGTCAGGGATGAGTTTGAGCCTGTAATCCTGTGATTAGTATTCATTTTGCATATGAACTGCAATACAGATTATGTCCTTGCTGCTCGTACTTCAAATAGCCTCATAAGCACTTACTTTCCTTAGTGGGCAGTGGATTTTTCTCTCTGGTTTCTGTCTTCTTCAGCTTGGTCTTGTCAAACGTTTCAATTTCTGCAAAATCTGGTTTGTCGGACATGATGGGTCCTGACAAAGAAAGGGAAAACACACCCATGGCTTCATTAGCTAGTGCTGTGATATCAGCCATCTGCAAAGCATTTTCTCCTCAAGAGAAAAAGCATGAAAATACCATAAAAATGTTTATTCAAAAACCCCCACAAACCTAACACTCAATCTGGGACCTCTCCCTGAGGCTTGGCTCTTTCAGAGCAAAAGAGGAAATGCATAAATAGAATTTTCTCTAGATTCCTCAGACGAAATTTCTATAAATCGTGTTTTGCACATGGCAAGAAGAATAATCAGTAATAAAGAGACAATGATTAATTTCCAATAATCCATGGTGCCCCCTGACAAAAACCTGTATTTTAAGAAATACTGCTAACTGGAAAATCTACAATAAACCCCAAATCCAATAGGAACAAAGAGCTTCGATTATGATTTTCTTTTAATTAATAGGATTTGTTTTTCATTCTAAGCCCCCTGTACTGAGTACATCCATCCCCTGAGCTGCTGTGGACACTTGAGCGTAACAATAGAGGACCGGTTCCCCCAGCCCTTTGTTTGCTCTTGCTCCATATCCCAGTCACAGCTCAATGGCTTTGATTATACTCTATTATAATAAAGAGAAATCCACAAAGCAAACCAGCATTTCACCTGTCAAAACTTCCCTAATCCAATTCCCCTTTTTATTAAGAAATTCAAATTAAAATCCAGCCTGGGCGTTACTCCCCTTATTTAAGTGGAGTTTCCCATCAAGGCAAGGCTTGGCCCGGAGATGGCTGATATAATTATATTTTTTCCTTCCTGCAGAAAATCAGATTTCATTGCTATCTGCACTGAGACAACAGAGTAAATATTCACAAAGAAAAAAAAAATTTAAAAAATGAAAAGCTACTAAAACCACATGGCATTACCGTCTGGCTGCTCTCTCTTCAGCTGCTTGGTGGCCGTCTGAGGCAGTGTGAGTTGAAAAAGGTCAGGGTAATCCCTCCTCTCCTCTCCCCTCCTCCCCCCCCCTCCCGAACCCATCGCTATTAATATTGATTAGTTTAGTGCTGGGATTGCTCAGCGTTTAGGGAAAGGACAGATTGCTCCTGAAGAAAGTGTATGAGGGAGGGAAATGGGAAAACTGACATGGAAAACTGCCAAATTACAACTTGATTTTTTTCTTTTTTTCTGTTCTTTTCATTTGCCATGACAATCATATTGAAGTTTCCCTTCCCACCATTTTCCAGTGCTGAGGTTTGGAGGTTGCTGCTGCCAGATTCATTTTCTTGGGAGGGGATTGTAGGTGCACTCAGCAACACTCCTGGGGATCACCCCCACCTGCCCAGGCTGGCAGAAGCACAGTCCTGGGGCTCTGGAGCGCTCTCAGCACAGCCATGGAGTGATTGCCATGACCAAGGGCCATGCCTGAGTTTAGCACAGCCCAGGCACCACAGTGACATCCAGGAATGTGTCCTAAAGGGATGTACAGTGAGTTTCTGCTTGTGCCTGCTTTGGTAGCTGTTATTGGAAGCTGTTAATTCACTTGCTGGTGCCTCCCTCAGCCCGTGGCTCTGGAACAGGGGGAGAAGGGCTGTGTGCATCCTCCTGGACACTGGTGTGGGTTTCCTCTCGTGTACCTTTCCGTGTCCCCATCTGAAATTCCTGTCTAGACTCCATGACCGTCAGAAGGGAGGCAATGAAGTTGGGATAAAATGAATTGTGCCCTAGGAGTACCTGGTTTTCTCTCCTGGCTGTAAGGCAGCTTGAACAATGAGCTCGGAGATGTCTCAGCTGATTGAGAGGCCCTGGAAGGTCTGGGGATCTTTCTGTTGGCACCACAGGCTTAGGCAGAGTGGGTTTGAGTCTGCTGTGTGTGAATGGAGAAAATGGTTTTAATGTGCTTAAATGTGTCTTAAGGACCTCTTCTTACAATGTTTGTTTAAATGAAAACAATGGACAGGTTTGTGGTTGGACTTGATCTTAAAGGTTTTTCCCAGCCTAAGGGATTTGTGCAGGCTGGCTCAGTTATCTCTGCATCTGCACTGACCACACCAGATCACTGTGTGTGCACCATATTTAATGTCAGACTCAGCTCCTTTGCTTCCATCCCACATATCCAATCCCTTGTCACAAAGAGAAAGCTGTGTTCCTGACTGAAACCCCCTGGGAAAAAGCAGGAAGGCAGACACTGGGTGAATATTTGGTGTAAGCCATCGCTGAGACTTGGCACTGAAGTCTTTGTGTCTGTTTAGAGAGAGCATTAACCTCTTGTATGGCTGGACACAAGATTTAGAAGATCAGAAAAGACTTAAAAACATAATCTGAGTGATTCATGAATCCAGGCAGTTAATGAGTTTCAGTTTTTTAAATATTTGTCAATTAAAAAAAAATAATTATAATTCTGATTATGAAGAGAGACTGAAAGGACAAAACCTTTTAAACTTCGAGAGTAGCACAAATTCTCTCAGTTGTAGAGAGTAAACAAAGTGTTCAGAACAGCAAAGCAGAAGAACCTCACTTTTGATTTTCTGTGTCCAGTCACAGGCTCTGCCCCCAGGATCCACAGCAGAGCTTAGGCTCTTCAAGACATGCTGAGACAGGGTGAGCTTGCTTGCTTTCACCACCACTACCACTTCAATTGCCCAATTTATTGGGAAACCTTATACTAAAGCAGTTTAGGGTACACTGTTTGGGTTTTAAGGCTGAAGATGACCAAGTTTTTAATTGATATTGGGTTGGGTTTGTGAGGAAGGTGCAACAGTGTTGAGCCAAGTAACATAATAATGAGAAATTACATGTTCTCGCTCTGCTGAAATCAGGAGATAATCATCTCCATAACAAACATCTTGACCATTGCATAAATTGCCTGTCAAGTTTCTGTAGCTTGTAAATTCAGTGCTGTGGTCAAACACAGCTCATGTGGGATTCAAACCTCATGTTTATATACTCCGTGCAGCACACACAGCTGGATGCAGTTTACATATGGAAAGTTTGGAATTTGGCCTGAGGCCATTGCATATTTTGAGGTAAAGATGGGTAGCTAATATCTTACTCAGATGCCTTTTCCTTTCACTAGTAAGAGAAATATTTTTGCTCTATGAGCAGCAAAGCTGTTCTTTGTCAGGTTTTTAATTGCAGGATTTCAGAGTCCCCATCTTCAGCATAGGGAACATGGCATTTACCTGGCCTTGGGGTGACTGTGGTTGCAATGAACTTTAACTTTCTTCATGTTGCACAGAGGCAGTAGAATGATCCAGTGTATAGAAATTTGAAAAACCAGGAAGCCAATGGTGCATGCAGACTATAGAATCTTTACAGAAGCTCTACACACAAAGCATGTAAAGCTACACTGGTATGGCTGTACCTGGAAAGCTGCCTCATACAATGGAAAGTGTATTTCATTTCAAATTTTTGCCAAAAGATGAAGGACGGAGTCAAACCTGCCAGGACTGACACTTCTGATACCAGTGAGTCACCTGCCATTGACAGCATCAAACCATGCCTGGCAGCACAAGCCACTGTCTGTCAGACACCCACAGAGCAGCAGGGAAAAACAAACACTTGTTCCCAGGATTTGGTAATAGGTGAGAGGAAATGTTTAGAGGGAGCTCAAGTGAAAAGTCTGAAAAGTGAGGCTTGGAGGTTTGTACCCTGCTGCCACTTGACCTTTTCCCTTGGCTGTTCCTTGGGAGCAGCGTGCCCAGCCTGTGTGTATACATACATATGTATATCTGGGCTGTAGCCTTTAATGGGCTGGGGGGATGCTGTGTTCATGTTTGGCACAAGAGGTGCTCTGGAAATGCCAAGATTCATGGAGACGAGGTGGGCAACTGCCAGAAGAAGGGGTTTCTTTCTGTTTGGTGCAGCAGTGGGAATCAAATAGTCTCTCTTTCCACGGAGAGCTGAGGGGGGACAAAGTACCCTAACACGAGCAGCCGGGGAGAGGAACAGACGCTCGAGCAGATCAGTGTCTGTAGCTGAGCCAATAAGCTGACACAACTGATTTTATAATCACATTAGTGCTGTCTCGAAATAACACACCCACTCAAATATAACAGTGATTTCATTTTCAAAAAGCTGTGGTATTTTTGGTGCTAAAGGTAGGGGATCAATTTGTCAAGGCTGAAAGTTGGGCTGGATTCTGCACGGACCCTAATTCCTGCAGGTCCCTGTGAGCACTGAGCACCTTCCAGGCAGGTAGCAGGATTGGGTATATTATGAGCTGTCCTTAGAAGGTTTCCCGTCCTCAGGGGAAAAGGAAAAAGAAAAGACTACAGCTTCACTAAAAGGGTTTTCTTAGTGCTCTTTGTGCCTTTTGTTCCGTCTTGCTGCCAAAAAAAATATCCCTGTTTGGGAACGGAGACAGGTTCCCAGGCTAAGAGACAATGAATCCTGGGGGTGTAAGGAAGGCACTGATCCCTCTTTGGCAGACTCTCTGCTGTAAGGCTGCACTGCCAGCGAGTAAATACTCGACACTTGTCTTACACTGGATGTTTTATCATTACCTAAGGTGTTTCATTTTCTTTATCAAGACCATTGAACCTTGAGGGTAGGCAAATGCAGGAGATGAGGGGGGAGTAGAGGCAGTTGTAGATAGTCCTTCTCCTTGGGCTATTTTTTCCAACCCCGTGTTTTCCAAATAGCTCAGGAGTTCAGACAAGTCTATACCAGAAGTCCTGTTGCAGCAAAGAGCAAAAGGAGAAAACATAAGCTAGTGGGAGTAGAAATTTCCTCTCTCTCTCTCTCTCTCTCTTTCTCTTTTTTTTTTTTTTTTTTTTTTTCTCCAATATTATAAAACTTGTTATGAGGGTGAATTTTTAAAATTTTAACCAGATGGAGGTTCTTGCAACAGAGCTTTCTCAAGAACTAACCCAAAAACATGTTTTCCAGCACAAAGTATTTGGCTCTGGCCTGGTCCTTCTAGCAAAATGTGTTGACCCATCCATGAATTATTAAAGGAAAGAGCAGAATTAATACAGAATGTCCATGCACAGGCTTCTCCCCCCAAAGCCAGGGTGAGGAACGAAGCATGTGATGTGTTAGTCACTTTAGTTAGTGCTACAGAACACATGACAGGTTGTGATAAATACTGGTCTAAAGACACAAGTTTACTATGACTTAGAGTCTTTAACAGTATTTTTACTGTTTTTTTCCCTCTTTCTGTGTCTGGACAGAACCGTCTCCTCCAAGCAGCAGTTTAGGGAAGGAGTAAAACAGGGAAATCTTGGATGAGCATTAATTGCTCAGGAATTAAATAATCCAGCCTTGGGATTCTCCCTCTCTTTGCTTCAAACAGGGGAAACATTGCCAGTCAAATGGTGGCACCCACTGTGCAGCAAACAGGTAACCAACATAATCCAGGAGAAGACAGATCAGAGGTCATAAAATCCAGAGATTTACTAACTTAATGTGAACTTCAGATTTTCCTTTTGTCCAGAGGAAGAAGGACAATAGGTGGGTCTGCTGTTACAATCCATGCTGTGTGGGGTAGTGAGGTGCTTTTCACTCCCAGGACACAGGGCTGTGGGTGGGCTTTGAGGGGTGCCTCACCAACACTTCCCTTTGGGTTGCCAAATCATCCCACCCTCAACAGCCTGGGACTCCTGGTAGCCTGAGTGGTTTTATGTTCGGGGAGAAGATAAACCCTGAAGCTTATCAGCTGCTTAGGGAAACAAGGCTGTTGAAGCAGAGGAACAGAAAAGGCAGTTATCTTTTCTAGCTGATTACTTTGAGCAATTTACAGAATAAAAACTTGTATTTCTCCATCATCTTTTCCAAAAATAATTTTCCAATTTTATAAGCTTGTTATACAGTGTAAGCCAAACACATAGGTATTACCTGCTGTGTACAAGGTCAACAATTATGTAGGAAAATGTTAATCAGTAGTTCCACGTCTGTTAACTTCTGCCTTTTCAATGAAAACTGCAAGTATTTTATGTTAAACACAGTTTTTCTTTTTTAAAATATAAAAAAAAGATAGATGATACTGTTTACCTCTCCTGGCATCTGAACTGAACATCTTTCTTCAGAACCTGAGTGAACTAGAACATTTTTAATGAGTACTTTCATTGATTTTTTTTCTTGCAAATGTATGTGAAGTGCCAAAATCAATTAAACTAAAGCTCTATCTTCATCCCAGGGTTAACCTGAGCTCTGTCAAAGTGACTTCTTTGGAGTTAGTCACTTGAGCATGAGTGACCACACCATGAAATAACATGGGAGCAGCAGAGAGTGATTGTGTTGGCAGCTGACAAATTGTGGTAACGTGAACTGCAGCCTTTCCTCAACCCAAGGTAAAAGCACCACAGCAGCTTCAGCACAGATTCCACGGGAGTGCAAAGAACGGGAATTAACAGCAATGGGGCCACACGAGCTTTAATTTGAGATTATCTTTGGGGCATGAGTGTGTATGTCCACAGCCCAAGCTGGTGAATGCAGAGAAAAGCAAATAGGAAGTAAAAAATACAAGTGTGCAGTACTGCAATTTTCGCTTGCCTGGTGCATACACGGAGAGATTTTCCTCTTTGGATGAATACTAGCTTGCATAAAATTCAAATAACTCAGCTGTCTACAGATGGGGGGTGGGGAGGAGTGTGGGAAGGGGAACAGACGGAAGGAAATGGAACTGAGAAGACTGAATTAACCTTTCGATGTCTTGAAATTCAAGGAGGGAAGAATTATCTCTTGTTAAGTCTGCAACCATGCAATTAAAATATGAACAAGTCTTAAAAGCCATATTTGACCCATATTCCTAGATTTCTACTTTAAAGAAAGATCTTCTAAAACAAGATTGGATCCAAAAAGCCTTCAGAGGCTGGGAAAAAAAATCTCTTGCTGTAAATGTTTATTTTAATCACAGAACTCTAGTAGAAAAATGAGTAAAAATGTCTGACATTTACGCAGAACATGTGTCTTTGATACTGAATTAAGTTTTAAAAAACCCTTACATATGCATCTAGTAATGGCTGACAGACTTTGAAATGATGAATGGTTTTCTCTGGGCTGGAGTTTGTGTTTCTAAAAAATAGATCCTTTCACCTGTTTGCTGGAGCATTGTGCAGCTTCATTTATTAATACAGGGCAAAGCTTTAAAAATGAACTTTGATTCTTAGGTGCCCTTTTGGACACCATGAGTTAGAACAACTGGATACTTGCTGATATGAGAGTTTTCATGGAGGGTTATGGATGTTCAGCATGGCCAAGTGTCACGCGCTGGGCATTCTGAAACAAAATACTTGTTAGAAAATGCTATAATGCTGGAAAAGAACAAAGTAAAGACTCAGCTTGGGGACATGTCTCCATTTCTGGATGAAATGCACAGGAAAGAAGCTCTTTGCAGAACCACCAGCTGGAAAGTGTTTGCTAATTCTTCCTTGGTGTTGAAAGTACTTACATTTGTCAATATTTTTTGCAAGATATCAATAGGATCCACTTAAGGCAAAAATCGAGCATTTCCAAGTTCAGAAGAATGTATCAAATAATTTGTAGGTGAACATTTAAACTGAAAAGCAAACACTGTGCTGACGTACAGATAATTTTCAGGGAAAACTGTTTGGCATATAATACACAGGTTTTACAACAGGCAGTGTCTTGTTTTGCTACATGTCAGATTCCCATTTCCTCCTAGTAAGATAATAAACTAATACGAAGGTAAGAAATTGCAAGGAAGGCAGGCTATGAACCTTGCAAGGATTCTATGGCTTTGCAAAGCTGATTTAAGTTTTAGAGTATTTTAGCTCAGTTTGTACTAAGCCTTGTACAACAGCGAGCACAGTTGCAATAAGGATTTTTTCTTTAAGTTTCTTCAGTTTCTGATGAGGTGTAATGCAGGGCTCTTGCTGCAAGTAGACCTAACTGGAAGATAAATTCTTCAGAGAATATTTATTCTAAAGCCATATTAGGTCAGGATGGGAACTGGGGATACATGAAGGAAACACAGCTCCAGTTCTGTGAAAAGTACAGGGAATAGTGACTTGTGCTTATGAATAGCTTTTCCTGAAAACAAGGGAATTACACCAGTAATTATTTCAGATCTACTGAGTTACTTTGTAAGCACTTAGCAGTCAATCCGTGCAAAACTTTTAAGCTGAGCAATTTAGCTGTAAGGACTTGTAAGAAAGCACAGAGCTGCAGAAATGGCTCCCCCTTCATGGTGTGGCTCTGGACGTGGATTTACTGCTGAGACGGGGATGCCGTGGCGCTCTGGCTCTTCAGTCCTAGGAGCCAGATGCTGACCAGTCGCATCTGCCAAGGCCCTGGAGCTGTGCGGAGCTGGGGAATGGGTCCTTGTGCTCCTCGGCAGCATCAGGGCAGGGTCACACCTCCTGCCCCGGGGTGACAGCGCTGTGCCCCGGGCTGGGACCGCAGCCGGCAGTCACAGCCCCTGCTCTGAGCGTGCCTGTGGCTTCGAGCGGGGAAACGGCGCCGTGGAGCTGCACAGCCTGCACAGCACTGCAGGGCGAGGAGCACGGGATGCTGCCTTCACAATTCAGGTGTGCCTGAGGCACTGGAAAATGCAGTGGGAATGGCTAATGGACGTTGCTCTATTGTGATGTTCAGGAGTGATCTGAGAGGCAGATGTTTTCAACAGCTGAATTTTGGGCATGTAACCATGCAGAAACTCATTAGGTTGTTGCCTTTCTCCTCTCTATTTACTTTCTCAGAAAATGTGGCTAAAGCACCAGAGACTAAGATGATCAAAAGTATCAAGGGAAGGTGTTACAAAGAGCAGATTGCATTTGTTCAGCTCAGAGATGAGGAGACAGAGGGGGGCTCTCATCACACCCTGCAGCTTCCCTTAGAGGCAAGGGGAGGTGCTGATCTCTTCGATGAACGAGTCACAGAACCTGAGGAAATGGAATGAGGTTGTGTGGGAAAGTTCAGGCTGGACATCAGGAAAATGTTCTTCACTGAGAGGGTGGTTGGCCACTGGAAAAGACTCCTCAGGGAATTGGTCACTGTGCCAAGCCTGCCAGAGTTCAAAGAGCATCTGGACAATGCTCTTAATCACATGGTTTAGCTTTAGACAGTCGTGTGAGGAGCAGAGAGTTGGACTCTATCCCTATGGGGCCCGTCCAGCTTGAGATATTCTATGACTCTCTCAACCTTTCAAGGAGACAGCAAGAATACAAAGTGAGCAGAAAAGCCTAAAATGGCAGCCTGGGACTGCATATGTCTGCCCCCTGCAAGGAGCCTTGGAAGCCTTTGAAAGGAGGTAAGATAAGCTGGCATGAAACAGCATATCCAGAGCCAGTTCAGAGGAGAGAAGCCACTGCCTTGGATTCAAAACCAGCAGACAGGTGCTGTGCAGTTCCTGCTACCTGCCTGCCTCTGCTGGCTGTCTCCTCTCACCACGTGTGCTTTCTGTGTCAGGTTTCTTGCAGTTTTATTCCTGTCAACTGGCCAACGTATCTGCCGAAGAGCCAGCTGGAGTCCGCTCTCCCCCATGTTTCATCAACAAAATTGCCAGCTTGTTCTGATTCAGTATCTTTATTGTTGTTGATGAGGCTAAATGAATCAGAAAGAACACGGCTATGTATACAAAATACAAATTCAGAAACCTCATCCTGATGCGAGGAAATTTTATTAGTGGTTCAAGCGGAGAGGTCTGCTGTGGAAACAGACGAACAGCACACACAGACCTCCTGAGAGGCCATTTCCCCGACCCTACACGTTTTATTGGGTTTGCGTGGTACCTCCTAATGACACCAAATATTCCAGCAGGAAAGCAGAGTTTTAGATCTGATTAAACCCAGGTTAATTTACTGTGGGATCATGACTCTACCGTCTTCAGAATCTAAATGCAAAACCTTTTAATGAGTCTAATAAGTGTATCTCTAGATAAAATTCAGAATCCATGCTGGAGAACCTAAAACAAAATCCTCCCAGCTATTGAAAATACAGAGGTTTCAATTAATCCCATCCTGCTTGTATAATTTTTTCCCCCTTTCATATATTCTTTGTCAGTTTTTCATGGGGGAAAAAAAATAGCTTTTCCTGAGAGGATTTTTTACTAACTAAATCCAAGTTTCCTTAAATGCCTTATTAAACCCACCACCTATGGCTGCTGGCACTGCATGACAGAAAAAGCTGTTGTAGTTTCAGCGTGGCATGTGGGAACCACAGACTGCCAGGCACTGGTTTTAACACTTCGGGTGTAAGCTTGCATCTCCTCTCTAACTTATGCTAACTCACTTTAAGGGTGCTAAATTTTGTGTTTCAAAATGCATTAGCTCTTTGTCAAAGGGCACTTCATTACTTCTGGTGCGCTTACATTTGGGAACCGTTTGGCAGCGATTGCTCTTGATGCTTCAATTCAGGAAATTTACAGGAAATATTTTAATATGGTTATGTGAAAAGCAAAACTGGAATCTCGGAATCAGTTATGCCAGAAAAGACCTCGTTGAGTCCAACTGATGTCAGCCACGGCACTGTTCCTCATCCACGTTTCTCTTAAAGAGCTACAGGGACGGCGATGCCGCCAACTCCCCGGGCAGCCCGGTCCCGTGTCCGATCGCCCTTTCCCGGCAGAAATCCCTCCTCTGCCAGCCTCTGCCAGCAGGGAACGAGCCTGCACGGTGCCACTGCTGCCCGCGGCCACCCCAGGATGAGAGGAGAGCCCAACGCTCCAGAGGAGGCTTGGGTTGGACGTGAGGAGGAATTTCTTCACGGAAAGGGTGATCGGACATGGGAACGGGCTGCCGGGGGAGGTGTTTGAGGAAACTCCGGTCGCGGCACGGCGATGTTCGGTCCAAGGTCGGGCTCGAGGAGCTCACAGGTCTCCCTCGAGCTATCCGATTGTGTGACTCTGAGCCCGCACGGGCTGAGGCGGGCGGGCGGGCGGGTGGCGGAGTCTCCGTGCGGGCGGGAGCGCGAGGAATCGCTAACCCCGCGCCGCCCGCCGCCGCCGCCGCCGCCGCCTCAGAGCGCCCGCCCCGCCCCGCGGCACGTGACCCCCGGGGGGAGGCGGGCGGGGGGCGCGCGCACTGCACCTGTCAGTCAGCGCGTCACTTCCGCCCGTCGCCGCCGCTGCCGTCGGGGACCCCCCGCTCGCGGCTCGGAGCTCGCAGCGGCTGTGAGGGCACGCACGGCGCCCGGTCCGGCAGCGCGGCGGCCGCGGCACACGGCGCGGGCAGCGGCCGGCGGAGGAGGGCTGCGGGGCAGAGCGGAGCGGCGACGAGAGGCCCGCGCCGGCCCCCGGGGTAGGAAGAGGCGGAGGAACCTGCCGGTGGTGCTGAGGACGGCGGGGAGGGCGAGTCACCCGGCAACGGTGAGGGGCGCGGGGCGCATGCGCGGGGGTCCCCGCTCGGGCGGCTCGGTGTCACGTCAGGCTTCTGGCACCTTCTGGCACCGGCGCGGGAACTTCCTCCCGCCGCGTCCCGGCGCCGCCGGCGCGGGGCTGGCGGGCAGCGGCCCCGGCCGGGGGCAGCCGGCGGGCAGCGCTGCCAGCGCGGCCCCTCGGGCGCTGCGTGCCCGGGCTGCGGCCGCGGGGCCGGCCGCGCTGACAGCCGCAGCCCCGCAGCCCCCGGCAGCGCAGCTGCAGGCGGGAGTTGGAAGCGGGGCAGGCGCTGGATCGCCTGTGGTCGCCAAGGGAGGTGGCGTTAGGAGCGCTGCGTCCTGGGCTTAACGCGCCAGCCTCTGACCGACTGTGTTCCGAGGGGTCTGCTGGTGTGGGTTTCCATTGTTCGTGGAAGCTCCTGAGGGATTTGAGTATTTGAGTGGAAGGGTTTCTTGCTATCAAAAAGTTGCTTAAAACATGAGATGTCCCGGTTGGGGTGTTCCTTCGAGGTTTGGAAAAAACAACGAAACCCAACAAGAAAAAGCCTCCCATCACATACTGCTACGCCAGCTTTTAACGCGCGACTCTCTTATTCTCAAGTTCCTTGGTCTGGCTGCATTTTAAGAAATTTTGACAAAATTTCTTACTGCTGCCAGGCTCAAGATGGGGAAAAGAGGTAACAGATGAAGAAAGTAAATACCACGAAATAACTCTTGCCTGTTTAAAAAAAAAAAAAAAAAGCACGAATATATAAAAACCTATACAGCTGTTTGTATTGTTTATATTTTTTTTTGGCGTGTGTTCCTGAATGTCCTCAGGGATGGAATTGTTAGTTTGTGAATTTAGAACAAATTGTTAAACTGGATTAGCATTTAGGTTTGAAGTTTTTCTGTCTCCCATGCAGTTTAATCTGCAGCATAAAAAGAACAGAAAGCTGATTTGTTGGCCTATATTATAAGCAGTTTAGCTATTTTATTTGTTTGTTTGTTTTTTTTTTTTTTTTTTTTAATGCTCATTACTAGTAAATTGCTTTATATGTACTTTGTTGCATGGTCTTGAAGATCTTTAGAATCTCTTTTAATCTTCTTTGTATTTTTTACATTGTTTGGCTCCATAGGGATTTTTTTCCTTGTCTCGCCTATGTAACAATAAGGAATTAAATACCTCGATGTTTTGAAAGCATCAAACTGGAAATTTACAGTATCGTTTTAGAAAAATCAATCGAGAGTGTTCCATGGTTACATTTAAGGAAGCTGACTTGGAGAAGCTCCTGGTAACTTTGAATGCTTGCAGATTTTGACAGGAACAACACCTCAAAACATCTGAGTTTGGCAAATAATAGTTTTTATCTGCTCCGTGTTAGTTTGGGCACTTAGTTTTTGTGTTGCTTGGAAGACTGGAGGATCTTAATTTAACATTTGTCATGTGTGGCTCATACTCTGAGAACCTGTGCAAGCAGTGGAGCGTTGCTTTCTAATGTACATAATGGCATGTTTGCAAAAGCAGGTGAGGCTGGAGAAGTACTCTGTGTCTGTGGAACAGACATCAGAAAGTTCTGTGAGTCCCTGCTTGCTGTGTGGAAAGGCTTTATGGGATAGGGTTTTTCCTTCTCTAATACTCAGCCTTTTGATTTCTGCTCAAATGTTACAGCTGAGCAGTGATGCCCCTTTCCAGGGCTCATTGGAAAGTGAGTAAAACCTGCCAAGTCTGAGGTGATTTTTTTTAGTTTGGATTTTTATTTTTTTTTTGTCTGGTAGTTCTTTTTTTTCCCCGTCCCCCACAAAAGAAGCTGCAGCTACATGGAAGAGGAAGTGATGTCGGTAAGAGAATGCTTCAAGTTGTCCTCTAATTCAGTGCATAGCACCAGGGTAGTTTTACTGCCATATTAGCACACAAAAATCTAGTGGCCATTTAGGTGGGAGTGAATTAACTACGGGCAGGGCAGTTCATCATTTGAATCTGTAAGGGTGAAGGATGGCAAACTTCTACAACTTTTTTCCTTGCTTTGCAGGCATAGTTGTATATTTACTGATCATTTCAGATGTGAGGACTGTTATTTAAGAACTGAAAAATAACATTTTATCCAAAACATACGAGGAGGAGATACAGAAGTGAAGGAATATTAAATCTTCTGTGTAGGGCTATGGAAGAGGGAGATTGTTACTTGTCACGTTTGTAAAGGGATGGCTCTGTCAGTTTTTCAGCAGAGGGTCTCTGTGTCTCTTGCCAAAATTGGATTCAGGCAGAGAATAGAAGAATTTTACATTGCTCCCTGGACAGTTAGTATAATTGAGCAATTCAGTCTTGATGACTATTATTTTCTGTAAGGTGAAAAATTGTACGGGGAAAAATTTTGTTTGAGAATGACTAGCTGTCTCAAGGCTTTGGTAAATTCAGATTTATGTTCACAGTTTGTACTGGCTGCATAGCCAGCTCTTGAGATTTGTGGAAGTACAGTCAGTTCAAGTGAATTCTGTGGGTTATTGCACCCTAAAACATAATGTGTTTGTTACTGTATCTTCTACCAGGCTTTTTTTTTTTTTTTTCCTGTAGAGCTGATTTGTTTTGAAGTCTTAAAAACATAGTTTAGAAGGTCAAAACCTGTTATGTTTGCAACATATGGGTGGAGTTGTTCACTACAAGAAATGGGTGATATTTTGCAGGCCCGTATTCCCATTAGTGAAAATAGTTCTATTGTGACAATAACAAACAGTTCTACCCTTGCGGTCTTTCCCTGTGAATGTGTGAAATCCTGTATATTTGTCTTAAAGAAAAATACGCCAAATGAGCTTAAAATACAGATATGGCTTTATGTTTGTGTTCAAACAGCTTGTAACAAAGCCTGTGGTTGCAGAGGCTTTTTCCCATAGAGCGCTTTAAATGGTTTTTCTTTTCTTCACTGTTTGGCCATTTCTAGGGACATTTGGGTGGGGCATCTGCTGGATCGGAGCCCTGTATCTGGTGGGAACCCTGCACTGATTGTTCAGGTTCCAGTCTCGCTGGCAGCTCTCCTCATGTGTCTCTGTTGTTCAGTGTTCCCTGCAGTGTGTTAGGATTCAAATCTGTGCTCGGCCGTGTAGGATAATACATGGACAAAACTGAAAAGGTGAGAGCTGGAATCTTGTGAATGTAGTTCTTTCTTCCTTTATACCCTTTTTTTAAGTGTGCATGTTTGAAAGGTTTTCTCCCCTCTCTGCTGAACTTTACTTTTAATGAAATCTTTTGTTGTCTTGGCACTCTAGAAATGTAATCAGGTTAGTTAATTTTAGTCTTCAATGTAACTCTTAACCTTATGATTTCTGGTGGTGTCATCAAATTTAGTCAAAATCAAGTTTTGATGACCTCAGTACCAGACCTTTTTCTTTTTTTTTTTTTCTTTCCCCATCTCTTAAAATTCAGAGAATCATTGCTGCAGCATCGAACTCTTCATTGAGATGTCTTTCTCCTGCAGTGGAGATGCTGAGCCTGTCCTTTATTTTGGAGGCACGTGCTCCAGGTTCTGACAGGCAGTGTTTCCATAGCGAAGGGGCTGTGTAACCATTTTGTCATCTGCTGGGTTCCAGTGTGTACTTCTGCTTACCTGTTTGGGAGGAACAAACTGATGATAAATGTATGTAATAGGATAACTCATGTATAATAAATTAAGTGCATTATATATTTATAGTTCGCTTTTTTGGTGTCTCTGAAATAGCTTGACTTCTGTTCCAAAGTCTGTTTTAACAGCAGTGACAATTGTTAAACTGCTTTGGTTTTGTAACATGAAGCTCGCAAGTTGCATAGTTTTGCTGATAATTTCTTCCTGTCTGTTACTTTACTGTACTTTTATAATGCCATTGCACCGAGGTTCTGCATTATCTGGTGCAGGGGCAAGGAGATGTGTGTGGTTGGTGGAGTAGAGCTTTGCATTGGGGGGTGGCAAGTAGGATGAATATAATTAGCTGTTACACAAGATACAAAAGCCTTTTTATTTATTAACTACTGTTGTTAAGAGTGTGATGGGATCTGTGTGAGCAGGAAGTTTCTTTAGAATTCTGCACATGTGCATTGGCAGCAGCAGATGAGAGCAAATCTGGCAGTGTGTGGTGGTGGGTGTGAGGCACAGAGCAAACATCTACTTTTTCTGGTAGCGCTGATGGTTTTATTTTCTTGCTACAATGTAGTTGGAGAATTAGGAGGTGCTGTAATGCTGTTAAAAAGCCTTTGGATTTTATCTAGTAAGTGAATATAAAACATTTTTGCATATCCAAACTAGCTAAGGTTTTGGTGATGTCTCAGCTGAATTGTTTAGGAATGTTGCTTAAATGAGTCACTGTCTTTGAGGTTTTTCTAATAGATAGGACCCGTCTCTCCTGCAGGTCTGTGAACTGCGGGCTTTTTCAGAGACACAGTGATCAGGTTCTGTCAGCTGAAATTGTAGACTAAACTTTAATGATTGGAAAATAAATACTGATCAGTATTATAGTTTCTTGGCTTGTAAATTAAAAAAAACAAACAAAAAACTCACAAAATCCAAAATTCTATTAGTTTTAGTTACATCTCTCCCAGACGAGCTTTCATGAGGTGTCTTGTTTCTTTTTTGCATGGAAAGGCTTAGTTTAAATTGTTCTAATTTTTAAATTAGAAGACTTGTTGCCACATTCCCAGGAAACAAAAGTTGCATTAGAATTGCATTCCAGTAACTCTTCTGTTGTATTTTTTTGTGTTTCTACTTGCTTTGTCAGTATCACCAGTATTTTGTCAGTTGAGTGGTTTGTTTCTGGGACTATCTCAGAAGTGCTGGTAGCAAACGATGGAGAATTTCTGCTTATTAATGTTGATGTTATATGTGTGTGTGAGTGCACATGGGAAGGCACATACAGGCAAACAGTTCATTAGTTAAAGAGCTGGTGTTCATGGCTCCTGCTTGGAAACCTCCTTTTGTAGAAATGAAGTGTGCATAAGTTGCCTATGAGGGAGCTGGATTGTCCTTCTGATCATTGCGGATTTATATAAACGAAGGCATGAAAGAGCTTGGGATTATTGTGTTCTTAAGACAGAGTTAAATTTAACTTACTGAGCCCAGTTGTCTGATTTGCCAGTCTAGAACTTGTGACCTCTTGATAGCTGATTTATACAGAGTCAAAAAGAGGAAATCTTGCTTTAAGAGTCTATTTTAAGCTAATGTTGCTGGTTTTAAAACTTTTGTTTTAAATAATTATTGTTTTGACTACTCAAATGTATTAATGAGTACTTAAATGTGATTATTCTTTTTACATGGGGGATGTTCTTTGTCTGTTCAAGCACTGGCACATCTCTGCCTGCTTTTTACTGTTCTCTTGAGACAAATTTGTCCTTTTCTGTGTCCTGGGTTTGTGGTAGAGTTCTGTTTGTGGGGTTTATTTCAGTTTGTCTTCTGTATAAATTTACTCCAAGCCATGTTCCCTCCCCAGCCTGGCCATCTTTTCAATTTTGACTGGATTATTTCAAACAACTTCAAAATACTCTGTTTTTACTTATTAGCTGAACAAAAGCTGAAAATCAGATGAGCAAAAGCTCTTTTGCCCAAAAGCAGTTCATCCTTTGGGAATGCTCACAGTAATTTGAGTATACAAATGGCATAAAAATCAGCGTTTATTGTTACAGTTCTGACATAACATTACAAAAAAATCACTTTCCTTTTAACTCAGCGAAACTTAAGAGTAAGATCAAGAGTGCTGGTTGCTGTTTTTTGGGAACATGAACAGAAGTCGTTCAGCAGTTCAGAGTGGCTCCGTGTGCTCTGCCGTGAGCTGGGACCCAGCAGTTCCCAGGAAAGCTCCTTGCTCCTGCTCACACCTGGCAGCTGCCTCTGGCTGATGTCATGAGCAGAGTTCCTGTGATTCCAGCTTGCAATCTGCCTCTTTAAGTTTTGGCCATCATTTAGAAATGCTTCTTAGAAAATCTGTTTAAACTTGGATAATTTCAAACTTAGCCCAAAAATCAGTTATTTGTTTGGGTTTAACAGTATGCTCTGCATGTCCGGGGGGGCATCACAGGGTTTGTCGAGCTGTAGGTCATATAACTAACATAATACATTATTTTTCTTCATTAAATGCAGAGTAAGAAACTAAAAACTTTGTAACTCTAGTGTTTTTTGTGGAATTTTATTTGTAGATAATTGCAGACAAGGAGCATTGATCCTCTTTGTACTGGAGGATGTGAATGTGATCAGTTCTGTCTGCAGGCCCGTGATGGTTCACAGGGTCACGGCACTGCGGGCTAAAAAAGTCAAAAAACTTGAGGTGTGTTTCCTCAGAAGCAGGGTCAGGCCATTTTGTTGCTTTTTTTCCTATCTAAAAATCTTAGTTTTTACTTTTATGTGTTAAATATTCACTGGCGATGTTTGCTAATGCCACAAAATAATATAGTAAAAATAGAGCAAAACAGCAGTCAGTGTTAGCTTTGGGTTTGGCTTCAGAGACAATATGAATTTCTTGCTACATAAAACAAGCAAATAAAAGAATTGCTTAAATAGTTGAGACTTGTGGCAGACATTCTACACGCAGAATTAATGTTTTCATTCCTATGGCACGGTTTCAGTTTGCAGCTTTTCTTTGTTTATTTTTACTTGTTGCTTCATTCCTTTGCTAAAGAAAGGTGGTGGAACCCTGAGGACTTGAAATTAAAGTGATGCCCGTTACTATTTGTACTACAGTCATTAATGTAAAAGCTGAACTAAATATAAGTCTGAATTTTCATGTGAATTTCTCAAGTATTAACAGTTAGCCTTGTATTCAGTGGGGTTTTTAGTGGCATTTCATGTGTGGGTGTAAATACTTCTTGAGTTGCCAAGATAAGTGAATGCTATTATGATGGCAAAATGAAGCTCGTGGTGCTGTTTTCCCAGCAGACCTGCCTTAATATAAAAGCAAACCAAAATTTTTTCAATAACGCATGAGAGTACTGAAATCCACAATACAGAACAAAACTCTGTTTTACTTTCATTTAGGATGCTTGGACTCGACATGTTGCTAAGAACATAGTAAGTTTTTTTCAGTCTCTTGCAAAATTGGGATGTAATGCCTGGTTATAATAAGGTGTATTTTTCCTTTCCTGCATTTGCGTTTTGTAGAGCATGATTGTAGCTTAAGGATGTTTTTAAATGTTTGTAGTAACAAGGAGGGGAAGTAGATTGAAAAAATGTAACTAGAATGTTTATAATTAAACTCAAGCTAGGTAGTTTTCTTTTGTGTTTTTTTTTTTAGTTGCTTTTTTTTTTTTTTTTTTTTTTTCTTCTTTTTCTTGGTAGAACTCGTGAAGCACTTAGGTTGTGAAATTGTGAGGGGGAAGCATGTGTTCAAAAGGATCAGGATGCTATGGGTAAAAAAAGTATTAAAAAACTCCCTAGCATGGCTTAGTTTTTGAAAAAGACTCTGGAAATTATCCTGAAGGTTCTGTGTCCTGTCCTAGTTCTCATATGAGTCTGCGGTGGAGTTCTGCACTTCCTGAGTCAAGAGGGCAAGTGGGAAAGCTTCTGATCCTTATAAAAAGTGAAGATAAAATGCTTAATTATTAACAGTTTTTTACAGTGTTGGAAATAGCAGGAAATAAAGCTTGCTGGAAGCTGAATAGCTTTCAGAGTTTCTAGCTCTTTCTAGATCTGGTAAATATCAGATTAATTGTATCACAGCCTGTGAAGATCCCAAAGCCTGAACTAAAAGGGAAAAGACTGAAATGCTCTGAAAATAGATCGTTGAAATGTGTGTAAACGTGTGTGTGTATCTGAGAGGATGAAAATGAGGCTTTCACTAATTTTTCTACATGGTAATAAGCCTTATAAAGCTTTCTTCAAAGTATGAACCTGGGTTGTAAATCCGGTTTTGCTCTAACAATGAGACCAGGCTGTTTCAACTTCATTGTTATGTTGCCAAGCCAGCTAAAATAGAAGTCTGTATTTTTTTTTTTTCTTTTTTTTTTCATGCCTCCTGAATGAAATTAATATTCAGGCAGCCTGTTCATCTGCTGCACCTGGCAAAAGTGGCTGAGCTTTCATGTCAGTGAACTGAGCACCAAGTTGCCTCTGCTGAGAAAGTTTGGCTTCAAGATTGTTCGTTTGGTGCTGAATTATAAAGAAGTGGTTACTTCTAATTTGGTCTTTTTATTAGGTGTTGTTTGTTTTGAAGGTTGGTTTGTTGGTTTTCGAAAGTCAGCCTGGAGCGTTGTGGCAGATCCATCAAAGGTTTTCTCCCAGCTGCCCTTTACCCCACAGCTGGCCAGTGTGAGGTTTTCTGCTTCATTGTGGACAAGCTCACTTTGGTAGAGCTTGAGAAAATCGACAGTGTGCAACTTTGTATTTTAAAATTCATGTGATACATTGGGATTCATTGAAATGTACTTACCTGCGAAGACTGACTTTCACTTCGAATACTAAAAATTAAAAAATGGCTGTACAGTGCCTCCATAAATTATAGGGGGGGTCATGAATTGCAACTGCTTCACTTTTGGAATGTGGTAGGATCTTTTCGTGCCCAAGAATTTGCAATAAGAGATTTGAGTGTGATGGGGTAAAAATAACCCAGGGAAAACCCATTGACTGGAATAGAACCCTTCATTGTCTGGTGTCAGCTCACCTGGAGTCCTGATCTCAGATCAGAATTCACTTGTGTGAGATGTAGCAGATTTACAACCTGTGTGTAAGTACAAGGCAATAGACAGACACAATTTAAACACTTTAAAGCCTGAAATATTTTTTCCTCTAGGCCTCAGTGCAAGAAAATTCTGAGGAGGTGGAAGCAATCTTACATAGAGCTTATGACCAACTCCCTTAGCACATGGATGCAGTTTGGGGAGGGTTGGGAGCAGGAGCACAGCTTTATTCAAACTGCTGAGAGTACTCTGGGCTCCTGTTGTGATAGGCTAATGAATGGTCTGGCATTTTGGTACTGAAACCAGAGGGCTTGGTTGTCAGGAATTTGCAAGCGAAGATAAAGTTTATTTGTCCTGATGTGGAACAGAAGCAGGAGCTGGTGTGGGAGAACAAAGGGAGGGAAGGTACTTGTCTCCAGTCTGTCATACCAGTCTGCAGTTATGAAACAAAAGGTTTCAGTGAATGTACTTTGAAGTTGGGGAAAGCCTCTTCATTGTCTAGTTTTGGTGATGAGTGTTGTGGTTATGAGACTGTCACAAGCTTGCTTCGCCCAGTCACAGTTGCTTGAGTTTATTTAGATGAGGTAATGGGGGAAATCAAGGGGCTGAGGTGACCCTTTGTCTGATTCTGGGCATTATGTTGGCTCCACTGTGCCAGGAAGCTGCAATTTAAATTTTTAATACCACAATAATTCACAAAGGCAATTTACTGTGTTTTGTAGCTATTTTGAGAGCTGAGAACATGAAAAATGTCCAGATAATCTGGATTCTAAATAAAAGGTGGCCAAAAATGTGGGTGGTTCTGTGGAATCTGGCTTGGGAGCAGTTGCTTCCTGTATCCAGACCTGGTGATCACTTGGACTTTGAACTGGCAGTTAGGATGTGTACTCATCTTCCTGGGAAAGATGATCAGTACCACCAAAGACTGTTTGACTCCAAATGTTCCTTAGTTAAGATTTTAGTTTTGGTCTTGCTGTTTAAAGATGTTGTATTAGGTCAGTGCCTGAGATCCTTCTAAAAATTTCATAGCCATTAAATATTTTAGTATGGTAGGTACTTTAAAACACTCTGTGTAACCTACTTAGCCCTCCTTGATTCTTTGGAAGATTGAATGAGTCTGCAAATTATTTCATAGTTGTTAAGACTTAGGTGTCCCATGCTACCTTTCATTTCAGATTTGGTTAACTCATAAGTGAAAAGAGGGATTTGCTGGTTTGGGGGCTCTCATAAGCTGTGCTAATGTGGTCATTATGCTTTCTTGCTCAGAAGAAGAGACTGATGATTTGACAAGAATTCCTCTAATGTGATGTTTGGATTCCTGACTAAGTTTAAAACTGTTGAAAACTTTATGATCTAATAATATTTTCTCTATTTTCAGATTAACTGCTGAAGTACTGATCGAGTTCTGCTATTCTTCAATGAGGAACTACAGGCTGATCTTTTGCCATAATCTTAAACAACCATAAATGACAAAAGAATGCTTGGTCAGTGAGGGCAGCTGGCGCAGAAATCGTTTTTCAAACTCGGCTGTTTAAGTACTCTGAGGTGGGTTTCTTCAGTGGCTTTGCTGGGGAAAAGAAAGGCAAGAAAAAGCAAGCGTGGATTTCAGAATGTCTGATCTGTGAGAATTTACCTCTTAGTAAACAGAATTTTAGTTTAGTTGCTGTGCTTTGACTAACAGCATATACTTCATGTTCTGTGTGCCAGCTCCTGTGAAAGCGACTACTTGCATTTAAGCAAGAATGTTTTCTTTTTATTTATTTTGAAAGGCAGTTTTTTCTTTGCTAGAAGAAATATTTTGATTTTGACAGGATAACAGCTTGACTCACACTGCCCTTTGTTATCTATGTAGATCCTTTAGCAAGCAAGACTTGCAAGTAGAGCTTGAGCTTCTGCATGATAGAATGGTATCTCTGAGCATCTAGAAACTAGCTTTGAGGGTTTTCTGTTCAGTAAAAAAATTAATTTGATGCAGGTGTTGAAAGCTTTATTATATAGACCAGAAAATGCCAAATATGTTTTAAAATCATTAAAATTTTAAAATTAAAATTATTGCAGTGCAGTTGTGTATCACAAAATACTTAATAATTCCACATAATTGAAACTTAGGGTTTTGGTTTGGTGTGATTCACTGGTTTCGTTTCCTGTTGAGAGGCTTTTGTATTGAGTTCTGACTACTAAACACTGTCAGAAACTAAGTGCTGAGGAACCTACCAAAATACCTTCGAACTTATTTAGAAATGTGATAACTAGAATTTTCTACATTTTCCTTGCCGCTCTTCTTAGTCCTCTCTTGAGGGTTGGACAGAACACCTCAGTGGTAGTTTATTGAGTTAGCTATGTTTGGAGTTATTACAGAACTGTCCATTAAAGCAGTGAATGGATGGACACAGACTAAAGAGTATTTGCATTAGGAAATTAAACCACTTTGTGTTACAGATCATTGCTTTCAAAAACATATATTGAAGTGGGCTTTTTGGTTTTAATTTCTCCTCTTGACAGAAAAGACAGCTTTGATTTTTGGCTGCAAAAAGATATGAGGAAGAGCTCCTCCCCTTCCTTGAGTAACTGCAACTCTGTTCTTGCTAACAAAATATTTGGAATTCCACTTGATGAGCTGCAGCAAGAAGGGCAACCAGACAATGAGGTTCCATTCATAGTCCGCCACGTCGTGGACTATATTGAGGAACATGGTATGTATCACCTTGCTGTATTTAAAATAATATATTTCACTGTTATTCTTACAGAGTAGATCGTGGGGGTTGAAGAGTGCTCATTTTCTGGAGTTAATTATTCAGCTGGGTGTGATTTGGTTGTTTTGGGTACTTCCTTTCTTTGCTCCTTCTGTTACGTGTATCTCTGTTTTCTAGCCAGCAGTAATGTAGTCAGCTCTGCAGGGCATCTCAGGAAATGCTGTGGTTTAGGTACTGCTAACATTTCCCTTGTTGTTTTATTCTTACTGGGCACAGGAATGTGTGTGTTGGGAAGAGAACTGCTGGAAGTCGTGCAAAACTGTTGTCCAGAAAATGTTTCAGTCAGTATAGGAACTGTGCATATCCCATATCAGTGTTTTTTTCCAATATATTTGTCCATACTGGAGCTAAAAGTTTATTTCTGTATTTTTTTCCGAACTCAGGGGGTCTGGAACAAGAAGGACTTTTCCAAGTCAATGGGAATGCTGAGACAGTGGAGTGGCTCCGGCAACGATATGATAATGGAGAAGATGTGGACCTGGTTAAAGAAGCAGATGTACCCTCAGCTATTAGCCTTCTTAGATTTTTTCTTCAAGAACTTCCAGAGCCAGTTATTCCAGGCAGTTTGCACATACATTTGATGCAACTTTCTCAAGGTAGCAACTCTTTTGGATTCAGTGTTTTTATGACTGTGTTTTCGTGATTTTAAGAGTAAAACCCAGTATTGTATTGTGATTTGTAGTAGCACTAAGGTGTCTTTGGGGCTCTGTGTAATAATAGTGATAATACTGCTGTGCATTTTGGTTGCAATGCTATCTGTCATGACTGGAAATGGGATTGAGGGATATTCACTTGGTATGACAGCAGAATTCCCTTCTATGACTGTAAAATCTAGTGTGAAAATTTTCCTCCGGTCTTTGAATGGATCACTGTGGATGGGTTTACATGTGGATTGTTTTTAGCATGCAAGTCCCCATTTAGTTCCCTTTTGTTAAATATATGGAGAAACTTCACTTAAACTTGCAGTTTATTGTCTCTTTTAAACTGTAAAAGTTATTTCAGAAAAATTTAAAGTTATCTGTAACAAGGAAATCAAACCACATAAACCCTTAAACAGTGTTTTCAGATGCTAAAATGAGACTTCTGATTTCCTCTAATTGGGTTTTGCCTGTCTGATAGACATATCTCAGTTAGTTTTCAGAATTACATCATCAGCTGCGTTCGAGGCAGAGGAATTGCTTAAAGACATGCAGAAAGTGGTAGTAATTGCTGACCCATATGTTAGTTGTGTTCTTCTCCCTCTTCAGCTGTCCTTCCATATCATTAGGTCAGGCTTAGCCAGCAGGATAACTTCATACCCAGCGTGCCCGGTTAGGAGCTGGTTGCAGGCAGGTGGTTCCTCAAAGGCAGGTGATTTGGGTAATTGAGGTGTGAATATGCCCATCCCAGGGGTTTCTCAAAGGCAGGTGATTTGGGTAATTGAGGTGTGAATGCCCATCCCAGGGCACCGGCTGCCCCTCAAGCCCGTATCCCTGCTTTAGTGACACAGGGCTTCACGTAGAGGTAAGGACCTTCTGCCTTTGGTTGTTTAGAACATAAATTTCAGGAGGGATTGGTTAGACAAAACATGGAGATGTGAATGTTCAGAGAGGTCTGATTATCACTTTGCTGTGCTCACTTTCTTTTTAAAAGTCTGCACTGTTTTTCTCCTGTTCCTTTTTCAAAGTGCGTTTCTAGAGTAAGAAATGTCAACGAAATGTTTATTTTCATGTGTTATGTGTTGAGACAACCATTTTCTGTGCTTGGTTGCCTGTATTCGGCTACTGTAGATGTTGACTGTGTCTGAGCAAATGAAATCCTGCAGTTCCTGCTTGGTGTTCCTGTACATGCTCAATAGGGAATTTACCCACTCTTTGCTTTGATACTAAGGACTAGGATGTCTCTGCTCTCTAATCTAGAGAGACAGAGATGGCTCATCATCTTCAAATGTGTTTTTTCCCTCTCTGTCTGATCCTTAGAAGAGTTTTCAAGTGTGTGAGAAAAAAGGGGAGGCCTCTTTGGATCAATTTTTCTCCCATTTTGCTTTCCTGATATTTTTCTTCCTATGTATGGTATTTCTCAGTTAGGTACAAATAGCTGTAAATTCTTTGAACCTTGCTGCCTGTAAGGCTGATGAAGTAACAAATAAGATTTATGGGGGCATATTTTGATGAAGAGTGTAGTTAAATGGAGTGAAAATGAGGAGATTTTATGGTGACCCTTTCTCAGATCTGAAATTGAATCAGCAAGCTTCACGCTAAGCATGTGTGAAGATGATTACATTGAGATAGCTTGGATTTACCTGTTAAGTATAATAAAAACAGGTAGAGTGGTGAGAATGGGATGCTTGTAAAGGGAAAGGTGGCAAAGTAGCTTGTCTGGCAGAAGATTTAGCTAGATGGAGGTTAACTCACTATTTGGAGCTGTTATTGTCTCTAGGGCTCTCTGTGAAGCAATTGTTATGTAACAGTGGTAAAACAAAAACATACAGAGCTTGCCCTCTGAAATCAGGAATTTGAGTGGGCATTAATTGGGGAAAAGTGCAGAAGAGAAAGTGGTGGATAATATTGAACAAATACAAGTCAATTTTCACATTTTAGGTTGCATTTTGACCAAATCAGTTTTATTTTCAGAAGTAAGTAATTGTCAGAGGCAAAAAGCCGATCACTGTAAAATATGAAAAGATTTCTGCTTTGTGACTAAAATATTTTTATTACTTTTTCAGATTATAATAATGAAGATGAATTTGGAAGAAAGTTGAGGTTCCTCTTGCAGCAGCTTCCACCTGTTAATTACAGTTTGTTAAAGTTTCTGTGTAAATTTTTAGCTAACGTAGCATCGCATCATGAAGAGATTTGGTCAGCAAGTTCTTTAGCTGCAGTCTTTGGCCCGGATGTATTTCAGTAAGTTAATTATAAAAAATCATTCACTGTTTCTATGGGAATTTGGATGTCTCTCTGTAGTTTAAAGTCATTCCTGGTCAGTGAGCAGCAGTAACAAAGTGCACAATATATTTCAGGCAGAGGCTTGAAACTTCTCTGCCCGCCACCCACTCTCTGCCCCCCAGTTTGGTTTTACAATTTTTGCTAAGATTTAAACAGCAGCTTGTCTCTTGAGCTGTGGCATCAGAAACCACTGCTTTGATTGTTGCTTATGTATGTATTCTGAGGTTCAAGTATTTTAGTGATAGTATGTAAGGCTACTATTTGTAGCAAGAAAACAGTTCTGGGAGAAGGCTGGTAGAGTACCAGCTTATACTGTTGTTTCCTCTCCACAGGAAAGGAAATACTTTTAAATATTCCTCATTAAAAGTTAATTGACTAAATAGTTGCTAATTCATCATTTTTAAATATAAAATAGTGTAAGGCTTTATAAGGCAGTATTGTGAAGGCATGCTTAAGGTTTTGTATGTTCAGAATGGGTAGGGGATAATGGTGTGAAGTGTAGCACTTAGTCATAGAAGACATTCAGAGGTGAAATTTGCATTTAGATTTTTAAACTAAAACAGTGTTGAAATCTTTAGCATTTACACAGATGTGGAGGATCTGAAAGAACAAGAAATAGTTAGCAGAATAATGGCGGGACTTCTGGAGAACTACTATGAGTTTTTTGAAAATGAAGAGGAAGATTTTTCATCTACTAATGATTTAAGCTCAATAACTGAGCAGGTAAGAATATTTTGAATGGCTACATGTTACCACTTAGCTGTCATACACATTTATATTTATGATTTATTGAGATACAGTTTCTTTAGTATGATGTAGAAGTTTCTTGCAAACTGACAAAACCTGGCATTTTCTTAATGCTTGTGAAATTCTTGCTTTTGTTGTAAGTATAGTGGTGCTATATTGAAAAATATATAGGAACTAAACCAACAGTGATATCCTGCCCAACATAAACACTAACATTGGTATTTCTAATTACCAATTTAGGAATAAAGAACTGGTTTTTTTTGATCAAATGAAGAATGACTCTGTTGTTGGTCTTGGTCAAGAGTATTTCTAGGTGTGTCTTACAGGAACATGCAGGGTCTTGCACTTCACTCCATGGTATCAGTGGGGATTTCCTGTGCCAAAGTTTTTGAATGGTGTTTCTGATCCTAAGACTTGAAAATGATGTATTTTATGTAAAGAGGAAAAAGGGTAAAAAATAAGCAGTTGCTAAGGCAGGTAACAAAAAAAAAAATTAAAAAGCCTATCTCACAAACCCCTCCTCTAGCAAGACAGGTAAGGCAAGTACTGGGGCAGTTGGCTGCTTCCTCTTCCCTGCAGTAGGTGTTGGTCAGGTGTGCCAGGCGTGGGCAGCAGGTTCTGGAGGGAGCAGCATCTGCTGGGTGAGCTCCTCGAGCAAACGCTGCTGCTCTGCAAAGCTCCATGCAGGAATGTCTGGCACGGAGAGCTGCCACAGCCCTGCTGCATGCAGCGAGCTGCTGCCCAAAGCTGGGCTGGGACTCCTGCAGCTGGGGGCTCTCACTGAGTTGGGGTAACTGCTCTCTAAAGCAGAGCTGCTCTGTGCTCTCATGCTTTGAAATTACTGGCTTGCCTGTGCCTCGTTGTGTTACAGCAAAAGGGTTTCCTAAGCACAAAATCTCTTTGGGGTGTGTGTGCTTTTGGTTTTTTTTTTCCCTTAGTTGGAGGGCTGGCGGGGTGTCCCTTTAATTTCGTGGCGTCTCCACCAGATGTCAACCGTGCACTTCTGTCGGGCTGGGCGGTGGGGACAGAGGGGCCGCTGTCCCCGAGGGCACAGCCCCGCTGGCAGCTGCCCCAGTGTGCGGGTGGGCTTGCCTTTGTTCCACTGGCACATCCTCTTGCAATTACCGAGGAAAATCAGGGATAAATACATTTCTTGCCTGGAATGTAGCGCCATATAACATGTTACACCCCTTTTAAAAGTAACAAATATCTCCTCTCTGTCTTCTGTGTAATCTTAAACTTCTGAAGTTTCAGTTTTTCTTAATTTAGTGTTTTTGGTTTACACTGGTGACAGATACCACAAAGCATATTTTCTTGTGGCTGCTGCTCTAAGTTTTGTGTTTGCAAGATTGGGAGATCAGTAATCAATCAGAGAGGCACCTTGGGAGTCAAACAGAATCACTTTTTTCTCTTTACCTTTTCATGTTTTAGACATAGTTACTTTTTAAAAAATGAAGCTTGCTGTCTTGAGTTTCCACTTGGCTATATTGTTTTGCTTTTTAAACTGGCAAATTTTGCAGCTTCAGTAAAAACATCTGTGTTTGGAAACAAAGAAACAAAAATAGACGAGCACAGAAACTTGGTAAGTGTTCATTCTGGGCTTTGACATTTGAGTTGATAGACTTCTGTATTGCCTTCCCTAGGAGGGTTTGAAAATGCTTCTGATACATGAATAAGGCTACCTGTGGAATAGAGGAGAGTTATCTGTTTATTCATAGAAGAAGAAAGGTTCTGTAGTTCATCATTTCAGTGTGGTTGGGATTTTATGGTTTCTTTGTTTTGCTTGTGTTAATTTATGGCATCAGAGGTGCTTCTTGCTTTTCAGTTTTTGTTCAGTGTTCAAGAGCAGCTTTTTAATGGTTTAGAATTTACAGTTTTACATAAAAGCAAGTCTAGTGTGCCTGTTTTTTCCTAAAATTGAGAAGTGTTCTCCTTCACATTACTTTTATGACTTTTACGCTCTTTTAATGCCCTGGACCGCTTGAAAGGAACTTCTCAATCCATTAATTTCGATTAAATGTGTTTTAGATCAATGATCTCTTGGAAGAAGAGGAAGATGTAAAGCTTGAGCAGCCAGAAGAACTTCCAGAAGACAGCACAGAGAAACCTGTTGAAAGGCCAGCTGTGGTGCATCTAGATATGACAGGGAGTCTCTCGGATTCCAGGAATGTTACAGCATCAACAAGGTAACTTGATTCTGCCTTGGAGTTGGGATTTAAAGTTTGGATTGTAATTTATAGTCAGAGAGAGAAACTGTCAGACTTTTGAGATAAGTGTTGGTGTCTACAAACTGAAGATTTAGAAGTAGGCGCAGTTCTTATAATAGTAAAATACAGGTTAAAATAACTGTTCCCAAATTCAGCAGAGGAATGCCTGTGGAATCAGATCAGATGAAGTATGGGGCTTTATGCAGGGAAAGGTAAAAAAGGGCATCTTTTAGTGAAACTGTAAGGTGGTATTTAAACAGTAAATTTTACAGCAGTAATAAGAAGAATCTGCATACTGGTAGATCCAAACCTGTTCTGTACCATCCTTCCAATGGGAAATCCTGGGACTGTTTTTTGTCACGTGGTGCTGGAGAGCTGTGGGCAGGTTTGGAAGTTGCAAAATGTGCTATAGACAGGAATGTTGGAGAGTGACCCAGCTTTTAAGAGCAATTCTCATAAAAGAGTCTAAACATAGAAGCATACTTTCATTTGAGGGCTTACTGGTGCTTGCTTATAATACACAGATTTCTATTTTACTTGTTTGTAGTATGCAAGGTTTTATTTTTAAGTCTGCTCAACTTGTACTTAGAGTTCACATTCTACAGATGGCGAATTTTACCTGTTCCCCTCTACAGCATGTGTTTGGTAGGGGCATGGCATGTAAGAACTTGTAGGGAGGAATGAGGAAGAACCTATAATAAAAATTTGATTAAAACCAGAAGAAATGCAGGGAAAGTCACAAGTAAGTTACTGCTTAAGAGTGGATAGTTTCAAGAATATGGATTTTTAGTTGGAATATGTTCAGCTGCTGGCTGCATCCTTCATTCTGCTTCATAGTAAGAAGCTGTAAAATATCAAATAATGACAGAATCATGATTCTGTTTTGTAATTGAAATTATACTTAATAGTTAATTATCAGTAATAAAATTTCTTATTTTTAGTTTGAAATCAATTTTAAAAAAAATTGCAGTTTAACTATTCCCAGGTATTAGGTTGTTTCTGGAATGTGTAAACACAGCAGTAGTGACAAACTCAACATGTTTGAGAGTTTAAATTGGATAGCCTGAAGAGGAAAACATTTTTACTAGATATTTAAGGTTAATTAAAAATGAATAGGCATTAATTATGGTTGGCATTTTACATAATTTGCGGTGAAGGATAAGGAGGAATCCTTTAGAAGAAGGAGGATTTTGACTGTAAAACCAGAACAACTGCAGGAAACATTTAAAAAGAAATAAAATGAATGAGAATGCTCTTTATTAAACTTTTAACCACTATAAATACTGTAAATATTTTCCCAAAGCTAATGGCTTTTATGTACGCATTTAGTGGCCTTTTTTTGGTCTTAGTTTCTTGATGTTAAAAAAATAATAATTAAGAAAGCAAATGTTAAACATGTTTATTTGGATTATTTATCTTTGTCCTGATGTAGAGCCTGTGGCAACTTAAACAGGAAGAGAAGTGGATCTTAAACATGATTCCTGCAGTTATTTAAGCTGGGGTTTTGTTGCCTTTTTGCTGTTGTCAGATTTTGGGAACTAAATATTTGTGTATTTTGGTCTCCCTGTGAAGAGAACTAAAAGACATTATCTCGATTTGTACAATGGGGCATCTGACCTTTCTCCTTGTTATTTGGACTATAACTTGCTTCTAATTTTGCTTGCTGCCTTTTTTTCTTTACTCATTCTGTTTGTTCTTGCTGAAACCTATGACCTTCCTGCACTGCATGGTGTTAATTTGACTCTTGAGTTAGGGAGCTTGTGAGAATGTGGATAATCATTAATGCACTTGGGTTTAGTGACTGCTCGAAAATGGTATTTCTAATAAACCTGTGGAATGATCTTTGAGCCCATTACCCAGCAGGGAGCATTTGTTGCCCACAGGTTGGCGTTTTAGCATGTAAAGGAAACTCAGTTCTCCTTTACCAGCAGCCTTTTCCCCACAGCTCTTTCCCTTCTGCTGTCCTGACTTTCGGAGTAAAGAATTACTGACTCAGCATTGCAGCTGAATTTTAAGACGTGCTGTTGAAATAAGTGCTTCAGAGTCCTTCTCTCTCATTATTCCAAATTTTTCATCCCTGAGCCTTGCCAAGCAGTATTTGCTTTAATTGGGCAGTTCATCTCAAATGTTGTCAGTCAGAAGCCTAATATAAAAACTGTTTGCTTTTGTAATTTTTTAAATAGTATGTGTAAAAATATGAGATATGACAGGCAGCAAGTTGTATAAACAATTTGTTTTGTTTCTACTAAATGCAGTGACAAGGGCAACATCCTCATTGCTTCTGTGATATTTTTGTTAACCCTTTTGTAATTTAATTAGCTCTGATCAGAGAGAAGTGATAATATTAACACCTGCCAAGGGGGACAAAATGCATGGTATAGCTGACAGAATAGAAGAGCTGCCTAAATTGCTAGAAAATACATTATTATTTTAACGTAATGCCGTTTTTAGCATCCAAATACTTTTTTCTTCTTCTTCCGTCCTGGAAAATCTGTAAACAGCACGTTAGGAGAGCTTTCAAGTGTTGATTGGGCAGCTTATTGTCAGGAGTGACCTCATGTTGCAGTCAATCTCTATTTAGACTGCAGGCTTTAGTGCAGCACTCCAGAGGTGCCGCTCGCAGGCAGCCCCCGGAGCACAGCCAGCAGCATGCACAGCCAGCAGCCCACAGCACGCTTTGCTGGCTTCCAGATGAAGCATTTTTACATGAAGTGCTCTTTTGGGATAGCAAAAATAATCAGAATGGCCTGCAAAGTTCTGCTGCACAGGTAAATATATGAAAAGAAAATGTCGTTTTGAGCTGATCGCAAGTAAGGCTTTAACTTTAAAATTATGTGAGATTAAATGTGGTTTGGAGATACAAAATGAAATAATACCACAACTGATTATTTTAATGAGGAATAAGAATCTGTGTACTGTCAGGAAATTACCAAGGAAAACTTGGACTTGTTTTATCTCCAGTTAATGTATTTTTCTACTCAAGGTATGTTTTTACCCGGACCTTTTCTGGATAGGGAGCCAGTGCCAGAGGGGTTCTCAGGAGGGAGTTAGCATTATGAAACAAAGATGTTTACCTTTCTGTGTCTTGCTGTGTCATGCTGCGTTAAGGCTCTGTCTAGCATTGTAAATTACAGCTTTTAAAAAGTATCCTTAAACTGTGGTAGGTGGGCTCAGAAGTTGTAACGGATTTTCACCTAAGATTGTCACATGTGTTTCACAGAGTGCTTAATTGCCAAAGTGATTTGTTGAGGGTGTAAGATATTCTTTAAAGAGGATTCTTTAGGCTTTGTAATAACTGCTGATTTATGCACAGCTTTTGCTGAGTACCTCTAATGCTCCCAAAGTGTTGAGTGAAAGCACTGGAGAACCATCCTGTACTGGGGGCTGAAGGTTACACACTGGGATGGAAAATTTTGTCCTGAACCGTGTCTGAAATCATCTGGATTCTTTGGAGATGAGTTTGAGTCTCCCTGTTCTTGACACATTTCCTCATTGTCTCAAGTGGTAGAATAAAAGGATTTCAAGTCATCACAGTTTCCTATAAATAGTGTGTGTACTTGTGCCCTTGACTGAGTTTTTTCTTGCTCTCTTTTGTAATTAGGGTGTTGCAGTGTTCTGTGCTCTAATTGCCTCATTTTTTTCTCCCAATTTGTCCAAGGAATGGCTATTTTAATAGTAAATCAATTTCAATCAACACAATTACGTATTTGTACCTTTAGAATACAGGCATACCTTTTATAATGCCACTTTTGTAGAACTTACTGAGAAGAATACTTAAAACTATGTTTTCATATATTGAAATATTGCTGGGGTTTTTCCCAAGATTGTGCTTCTTTTCTCACCTTTTTCATGAAGTTAAACTTGTAGCTTCATATTTTCATTTATTTGAAGTATTGCTATATGAAGTATGTTTATCAGAAAATCAACTTCATACAGGTCGTAGGGCTATGCTGAACATCTGTCATGGAAATACAAATGAAATGTAACTATCCTAAGCTGTAAACTACCTCCTGCCATTTTTTGTTTGTAAGAGAGATACAAAATGTCAGCATGTTCCCCCTTAGTTATTTGATCTGCAGCTTTGCATTCAGTGCCTACAAGATCTGGCGTCTATGTCAGGTGTTTTAATTTCTAAAGCTATGTCTGTTTTGAAATAATAGTTGAGTGCTGCCTGTTCTGTCACTGCATTTGGAATAGATCAGCTCTGGCTTTTCACCAGGCAAAGCCACACACAAATCATAAGATGAACTTGATTTTGAGCCAGTTTCCATTAAAAGAAAAGGGAAGAAAAGAAATTAAAAGCATCTATGAGCACCTGCTTGTTCACTTGTGCCATATGGGGTTTAAATGCTATGTACTCTGCTCTTGGCCCAGTACAAGGTGTCTAAGGCAAACTGGTATAGTTGTTTTTAAAGAAATACTTTAACCACTTTTTATTACTTTATGTTTAATTGAAAGCCCTTTATTGCTTGTATTTCATCTACTTGGAAGTAGAAAGTCTGCTCGAGGTGATTTCTCTCTCTCTAGTGGTGGAACTACTAATAAACCTCCTAAGTTCTAACCAAGGTATTCTTTGCTGTGTTGAAACTAATCTTGGGTAAACAGAGAGAGACTGTCTGCATTTTTTAGTGCAAGCAAGGCTCATGGCAGTCAAAACTGATGGGACACCTCAAGGAGGTAATAACTTGCTCTCTTCTCTAGGGGAGTGGCAAGCTCCCTTGTATTTCAGGGATTACCTTGTGCATTCATGAAAATAACATTTTAGATCAAATTTGGCAACATGGTAACATGGTTGTTGCATGGTAAAGAGTAGAATAATAGGATATTTTCAGCTTTTTTGAGCTTAGTTATCTGTAATAGAACGAAGAAGCCTTTTTTTACCTCCCTCCCTGCCTCCAAGTTAAGCTGAAATTATTTTTTTCTGAGTGAGGTGTATGTTGCTACTTAGAGCTGTTTACAGTAGATTTCTCATCTTTTATTCCTTACTGTCACTTTGTCTAAAGTTTTAAGTATTCTGTTTATAATAAAATTTTAATCTTACTAATGAAAAACTGTAGCGGGACCACACACACATGAATTAAGTGACTTGTGTTAGTTATGTGGGTTTCCACCCCTCCTCGTGGAGTTTAACATTCTAGGCTGAAGTGGCTTTGCCTGGAGATTTCCAGGTGCTTTACAAAAGTCAGGCTCCTGTCCCAAAATCTGCCTTCTGCTTGAAATGTTGTAGCTGTGCTCAGAGTGTAGATCTGTTGAGCAATGCAGAACACAATTATGCAACAGTGGGAAGAACCTGTGGAGGAAAGCACCAGTGATTTAGAATTTGCTTTAGGCAGCAGGGTTAAAATCTGCATTCTTAAGCAAGGTGTCAGGAAATGTTTGACTACAAAATAATTAGTATTTCCCATGGGAAAGACCATACATCTGAGAGCTTGGAGCTTCTTAACACAACAAATACTGGCACTTGAGAGACAGAAATCTGCATTGCTACTTCTGCAACTTTCTGCCTTGTGATGGTCCTCCTTAAGATTCTGTCATTTAAATAATAAAGGACTGCAAATCAGAGTGTTCCTTACATGTTTATTCTACTTCTATTAGCTGCATCACATGCAAAATTTGAGTATTTTTAGGTTGTGTTCTGTTGACTTTTTAAGACTTCTATTTAGTGTGCTAAGTTTGTGCATTATATTAACTTTTCTTCTTTATTCCAGTGCTCATATCTCTCCCATAAGTATCTTGCCAGCCTCTGCAGAGTAAGTATAATGAAAATATAAAATGTTTGCATTGTGCTCTTACTAGAACATGCATAGAAGTTACGTATCCTTTCAAAAAACTGCACTAGGTTTGATTACAGTTATGAAGGAACATATTTAATGTGAAGGATTTCACTGGTTGTATTTAACGCTCATGCAGGAAATACCAAATGCCCGAAAGTGTTATTGACTGCAGGAGCATGAGAACAGTGTACTTGCATCCAGAGTCCAAAACTTTGGTTTTACACTTAGAGACATCATAAGTTTTTAACTTAATCTTATAGCATTCATGTTGTAATTTCAGCACCAATGATACTGAGTACAGTTCAGTGGAATTCTTTGTACATATGTGGAAGAGAAATGAAAGCACAATTTCAGAGTTAATATGGGATTAAATAGTTTAAGATTTTTACAGGCAGATTTATAGAGGCCTCATGTGTGTTGGGGATGAGCTGCCTGAGAGGCACTCAGCAGAGTAGTCTGTTTTTAAAGAATACTGTTCTTGATGAAATGTTGGGTGTGTCCTTCACAGGATACTTGCTGATTGTCTCTGCTGGTCATTGGCTTTTTCCTTTTAAGATGACAGCCCTGTTCAGGAGAGGGTGCAGCCTCATATGATGAAGTGGAACTTACTCCAGGGTTGATTCTGACCTGTAACAAATACAGGATTTTAATGTCACATTAATATATAAGGCTTTCATAATTTTTTTGTGTATTGTTGTTAAAAAATAGGTTATTGTAATGTGTTGATTACTCTTAAAATACTGTTGATAAACTTCATAATACCTTAGGTAAATCTTATGAATTCAAAAATAGTAAGTGTAGTAAATTCCACTTTTTTTTTTTTTTTTGAAAAGTTAGTTAGTCTCTTTTGCCTTGTAGTACTGCCATCAAAGATTCCTATCATGTAGAGTTTCTCTGCCTTTCTGTGTAGTTGATCAGTGCAAGAATGGAACTCTTAATAGGACTTTTCTGTCTTTTTTTCTTTTTAGCATTTTAGAAAGAACAATCAGAGCAGCTGTGGAACAGCATCTTTTCGACCTGCAGAGCAGCTTAGATAACGATCTGAAACATATACAGCAACAACGACTGAGCTGTAACAATGAAACGAAAAATCCCAGTGGGGATGAGGAAGGATCTAACAACCAGTAAGATTTTATTGTGTCTTTAGTGAATTCTGTAGGATTGTATCTCAACTTTTACGAAAAAAACTACCCAAATCCCCCATCTCAACCCAAAAGTTATAACTTGGGCTGTCGGCTTCAGTTTTATCTGTTTTGAAACAAATCAACTTTCATCAGGTTCCAGTAATTAATAGCTCTTGAAGCAAATATTTTAAATTGATCTTGTAGCTAAAAATGCTGTAACATGTGTCTGCTTTACTGCTGAATTCTGTGCAGGTAGCACAGGAACTTAAATTTACTCAAGTGCTTTCATTCTTATCTCGCTGATGTGACTTATGACGAAATTTTAACATATTAAAGCTATTGTAGATTCTCTTTCACTTTCATAACCCTGTCTTTCCACATCAACATAGCTACTTCACTGCTCTGGCTGACAGTGTCAATGAAACTGATGTGACAATGAATGACCACTGTGGGTCTATTTGCATAGAAGTCCAACCTTATTTGATCATATTTTATTTTTCTCTTAAATCAGGCCAGATTCTGAGTGTAGTGATTGCCATGGCAGCATTTGGAAGCTGCTGGTACATTTTGGTCCTTTATTAAAAATAAGTAGTTGTGATTAATACCCAGAGTTCAAAAATATGTTGTTAAGATTTCAGTACCTAAATTTCTTTGTTTCTCAGAGCTGAAACACATGAACTGAGCCTGAAATACATGAAGTGTTCAGCGACTCAAGTGCTCTTTTCTAAATTGTTCAATCTTTAGTGGTTTTAGAAGACAGGAGTAAAGTTTGCAGTGGATCATAAAAGTAATAATCATTGCTGGTAATGATCAATTAAATCTGAGTTTTAGTGCTAAAGATTCAATGCCTTTGAAGTAATTTGTAAGTGGGTAATTGCCTGGCAGCCCTGTAGCAGCTGAATTCCTTCAGTTGCAGTGTAAGTGCTGTAAAGGTTGGCTGATCTCAGAGGGGGAGGCTCCCAGTGCCATCACTGCCCGTTTGAAACCAGTATCCTCCTCTGGCACAGGCACTGTTCCAAATGCTTCTGATCATCATTCCACTGTGGATTAACTGTAAGAGAGGATACATGACACCATTCTTCAGGGGGGTGCCTGGGTTCTTTAAAGCAGCAGACTGTGCACAAGGCAAATACACAGTTAAATTAAGAACTGAAAAAAGCAGTGATCCAGTGCCAATTTCTTAGTACTAACTTAATGGCTGGAATTAAGAAAAAATAGTTAAAATGCTAATTTTCAACCCATCTGTTTATTATCTCTATATCTGATAGAGAAGGATCTTTCTTAATGTAGTTTGAAATTCTTTCTGAATGGGGAGAAGGAAGGCAGAGAAGTCAAAGGCTTGTGGTGAATGGCAGAGTCATGTGGCAACAGGGGTGGTGGCACACAAAGAATATCTGTGAATGCAAATATGGTGTCAATTAGTTTTAATGTGGCTGTAATGTTACATGTCTTAAGTTGAAGTCTCAGCAGATTAAATGTTAGAAATAATGGGATTTCTCACTGGAGGGGAACACAGTGACAGTACTATAAACTAACTGGCTTTATACTGAGAGGAGTGTAGCCACAGCAATATCATCGAGTCACTGTAGTTTCAGGATGTCATTGCTTCTGGCTGTTGTGTTATAATTCCTTAGGTTGGTATGGTAGGTGTGGGGTGTATGCCTGGCCCTTCAGACAAGAACCAGATAAACACATTTTAATATGTCTGTCATGTATGGATGTTCAAAACATCACATAAATAATTTTCCCTACAGGTGAGAATAATTCTGTTCAAAAAACCCCCCAAACAACTAACATCCTGATGTTTGATAATGTTTAAAGGTGTTTCTTTTTTAATTTTTTTTCTTTTAAAGGTGTAACAGCAGGTTTCCAAAGTCTTTCTGTTTGTATCTTTAGGAATGATGTTATTGAAGATAATGACACTGGTAGCAGTGAAAACACAGGAGACTGCTCTGAAGTATTGGTTTGCACTGATTTAGACAGCGAAGCTATGAAACATGATACTGTAACTGAGGAAGAAGAAAGCATTCAGGTGAGAGGAATAGTGTCCTGTATATCAAATCATAAGTTGCTGCAACTTTATTTAGTGCTCTAGAGATCCAAGTTTTCCTAAGAGCTCTGAATATGGTGCTCTTGCTCTGTGCAGTCAGTTGTCTTCATTGCTGTGCCAAGTGCACTGAAATTTTTGTGTATTTTGGTGTGACTTGCTTGGACCCTGACTGATGCTTTTCCATTCTTCTTTCACAGATACCAGCCCTTCCTTCTGCTGAGGTGAGTCAGTGCATGAGGCAGCACAGCACTGGTTAGAACAGCATCTGTGTTAGTAAAGGCTTCCTGAGGAGCAGAAGCTGTAGAGCTGTGACTGCAGCATAGCCCACAGTCACCTTGCCTGGATCAGGAAGGGGCAGCAGTCACCTTGAGACGTTGCAGCCTCTTGGCTGTACTGTGCTAGGAGGTGTGGTTTTGTCATTAGCTAATTACAGCTTTTCCTCTCCAGTTTCTCTGTGGTAGGCAGACACATCCTGTTCTTTTCAGCACATCCTTATCTCTTCCCTAGTTGATGCAATCAAGGAATTTTGTAAAATATGTGCTGACAAAAATGAAATCAAGGATAACAGTAAAGTGCAAGAGAACATAGTATTTTTCCACTCTGTTTCAACCAACACATATGCAGCTGTCAGATAAGCCCTTCTAATGAAAAAAAAATCAAATCTATAGTTCCTTATTTATTTGCTAACTTTTGTTGTTACAAATCTAAATGGTGAATTTGTGGGTGGAGAGGTTTTTTACCCATGTGTAGATAAGTTTCTGCAGTGATTTTCAGCTTCTTGCCTATGAGGCCCTAAATCTTCCTGAGGGTTTCCTGAAAGATAACCAGATAAGCAAACCTATTGTTAGTAGACTTAAATTAACTAGAAGAATTTAGTGGGTCTTTGAACTTGAAAAGATGGGAATGGATACCTTAGCACAGTGAAACTGAGTCGTCTGGAATCTGTATTTTTATTAAAACAAATTGTTTCCGTAGTGCTTTTCACTGTTGTGATGTGTTCTGCTCTTAGGCTTCTGTTTGCTTTTGGGGACCCCAAATGACTCTCTTGAATCAAGAACAAGCCAAATTTTCTAATTGTTCCCACAAACTAGCATATTGTTTTGGAATCCCATTCTGTAAATTAAATGGCACAGAATGTATTGTCCTGGTCCTTTCCTCATGCTTTAGTGCCCAAACTTGTTCTAAGAAAATAATTAGATTGTTATCCTATAGCACAAAATGCATAAAACATGGTGTTGGATATAAAGGGGAACACGATGCTTGACAGTGCACAATAGAAATACTTTTGTTGTCATACCTGGTGTTGTTCTTGGCCTTTTTTTTTTGCTTTTTGATAGGCTTCTGTCCATTGCTGTCAGTGGTAAGGTGACAGTTTGGCCTGAAGTTTTGGGTTTTTCAGTGTTAGTTTTTACCACCTTTTTAATACACTATTTAAAATGTACCTTTTGGGGAGAGATTAGAGAGAAATGTGGAGATTCTTCTGTGTTGGATGGAGTTTGAGAGGAGCATCTAGGGTTGTAGGAAAATAAAGCTGTGCACATGAGTTGCTTTGGGCCCAAAATGGAAATAGAAGCAGCTGTTTCCACAGCTCCAGTAAGTATGACTATGCAAGGCTTACACAGCTCAGCTCCAGAGTGGAAATTATCTGTTGGAGTATGACAAATGCAGTGTAGTTAAAGATTGTTTCACCAAAATGGAATCTGACTTGAGGACTGAAATCATGTCAACAGAAGAATGGTGTTTTTTCTGATACGGTTGTCAGTCGCTGTCAGCAGCATTAAACTGGCAACTGTTGGTGTGTTTGAACTCTTCTGGGAACTTGATGTTATATTCAGGACTCCGTAAAGATCATTTTGCTAGAATTCTTGAAATCTAAAACCAAATTATGTTTTATATTTCAAATTCCTTGTATTCCCCCAAATAAGACACTTTTCTGAAGAAATCAAGTACTGGGCTTTGGCATAAGTACTTCTAGTGAACAAAGTGGTGACATGGATTCATCTGAACTTCTTTTGTGAGATGGTGTCATAGAACTGGCAGCACTTCTTCATCCCCTTCCAATTCTGTTGCTGCTTTATTTAGTAACAGGGATTAGTAGCTCCTTTAAAAAGTTTGTCAGACTTGTTTCATTTCATATAATGCTGGGCACAACTGTTTTTGAGACTAGAATGTACATACTGCCATGATTTCACTCATGTCATGAGTGGAAATTTTAGGTACAACTTTTATTGAAGAAATAATATAAAATGGTTTATCAGGAGATGGAAAGTCATTGTGTGAGTTCTGGTGATGAAAACACCTGGTCACTGGCCTTACTTGAGGTGTAAAAATCTCGTGTTATGGTTAAAAAGCGTGATTTCTGTCCTCACACACAAGAAGATTTTAGTTCTTGAGGGTGTTGCATGGTCAGAGATGATTACAGAAATGTCTTCTGTTGAGAGAGCCATTCCCAAATCTTTCTGTACATACTTTTTCCCGACAGACTGCAGACATATTATTGAAACCATGCGATGAAGATGAAGATGTTGATGGAGAAAATAATAGTGAAAGGTTTGTATTTTTCTATAGTCATACAAAGCGATACGATTAGCCTTCAGCTTCTTTTTGTGAACCACCCTATGTTCTGGGTTGAGAAACAGAAGAATAAAAATTTATTTTCTTTAAAATATTTTGGCACATTTTATTGCTTTTAGTGATTGGAGAATTAATGTTAGCAACAGTGACTAGCCAGAAGGCTTTGTTAATTTGCAGCTATAGTTAGCACTGATTGAAATTTCAATTTTAGTTCAGTTGAGTTTTAAAATATTTACTCTGAATTTGAGAATAAAGGTCTGAGCTGTTTTTATTTCCAGCTTTGTTCAAGTTTAGTTGTTTTTTACATGCTACAACTTCAAATTCAATGTGTAGATCAGAGTGGAAAAAAAGTAATATAACTTTTATCCCCCAGAATTTTAATTACTGCCTTAAGTAAATACTTTGCCTATCTGCTAAAACTGCGTGGGGTTAGTAAAACAGAAATATAAGGGGAGTATATAGTGTTTACTGTCCATTTAAATGATAATGTCCATTTAAAATTATGATGAGGTCTGTGTCTTCTTTTTAGGGAAAATAGTATATTGCTTGATGGCAATGATAGAATATCTTCAGATGCATTTCTGGTAAGAAAGATTTAATTTATATACAGATACACAGCATCTTATAAGAAATACAAATGTGAAGGAACATGTTACATTTAGCTTTTAACATCTTACAGTGATTGGTGCTGCAAGTCTTGTAAGACCTCTCTTAGAGAGCTCATCATGTCACTTCACAGAAACTTAGGGCAGCACAGCAAGTTTATGCTTATGCATCTCATGTAAAAAATGTTTTGTAATGTAAACAATTGACAGCTGTTGGGTTGTGTGTCTCTTTTTAATTCCTTGAGTTTGGAAAGTTTGGTTTTTTCCCTTAAAAATTTCTAGACATGCTGGAACTGATTGAAGTACCTGGTTTCCAGCTGCTAAGTAATAATAAAATTGTTCTGTTCTTAAATACAGGATTCAAGTAGCAAGACTTGTGATCTTAATGCAAACACTGATTCAGAGGTGTTGGAGGATGGCAGTGCTAATGTTCCCAAGGAAGCTCCAGGTGTCCAAGTACCACATCTGGATCTGAAGAATGTATCTGATGGTGACAAATGGGAAGGTAATTTTCACTCTTTAGCTCACAGTATAGTTAGGGAGGAGTGATAAATAAAACAATTTACAAAATAAAAGCAGCAGACAACATGTTCCTGTACGTGTGGTAAGATAACCAAGCCATGACATAGGTCTCATCTTGTTTCAGAACCATCTGCAACTTAATTAAGAACCTTAAGAAAATACAAGGGAAAACTAAAGAAAGAAAGTGAGAAAGTCCAGGTTTCATTCTAGGTGGCGTGTTTTGTTTTGGTTTTTATTGTTTTTAAAGTTCCATGACCCTGAGTCTCTCACCCAAGTCTTCAAAAACACTTTGTCTAATTATATCATTTAGTTAAAATTCTCATTGTGTCTTGTCTTTGTTTTATTAAATGTAAACTGTTGAATTAGCTGAATTTGATGGAAAATCACTAACCTACCAAACACAGCAGTTCATATTTCAATTTTTCTGAAAAATATGTCAGTTGTTTTGGTTTCCATGTCACTGGACAACTTGAAGCAGCTCTAAATTTTCAGATAAAGGCTGAAGTTGCAGATGGATATTTTCTGTGCCCCTTCTCCTTCCACGGTTTGCATTTTAGGAAAAAAAAAATACGTGTAACAGTTTTCTCTCAGACAGGATTCCCTATGTTTGTGACCTTATTCTTCACTGCCTTCCAGGCTTAGCAATCCCCTGAGATTGTGACTTGACTGAATTTTATTGCTCAAATGTCTGGTAGTAACTGTTAAGACTTTCATTTTACTTAAAACAACCATAAGCCCTTTGCAACCAGAGCAAAACACTCTTGTCAATACCTTCTTTTCAAAATATTTCTCTTTTTACCTCTTCCTAATATCGTGTTTCCTCTGCCTGGTGTTGATATGTGGAGTCATCACCCCTTAAAGAATGCAAGTGATCTAAGCTGCTAAACCACTGTGAGCTGACAGTGCAGTGGCCACAGGCCACTCATTTCTGCTTTGGAAAACTTGCAATACAACTTGGTAGATGTAGTGCAGGTAAACTCTGCAGGGACAGGCTTTTAACTTTGAGCAGGCTCTTCAGTGACAGCTGTCCCTTGAGATGCCTTTAAGTGTCACAGTGAAACCTTAGCAAGTCACTGGTAACAAGGAAGCACTGCCCTTAACTTGTGGTTGCACTGTTGGAAATACTCAAATGAGGGACGTAAGGCTGGAATGTGTGTTGTGTAACAGTGCTGTTAGAGCTTAGAGCTGTCACACTCAGCTCTGTCCTGAAGCTCAAGTGGTGACAACTGATTGTTAGTTTGTCACTGCTGTTGATTGTCTTCGTGAGTCCACACTTCCCTTTTAACCCTTTTGCAAATAATGAGATTTGCAACTTGTGATTGGCTTCAGTCATTTTGTACAATATTTGCTGGTTGGTGCTCTTGAGCCCTAGCAAACTGCACATCCAGGGTGTGTCATGGCACAGAGAAGTCAAAATGCAGGCACCCAAAGACCTGAGTCCAGATTTGCAGTCTTGTTGCCCAAGTTAAGAACAGTCTAAAGCTAAAAGAAGATAAAAATCCTGCTTATGTTTTCAATGTTTCATTTAATTTAATTGCTTAGTTGTACGTTACGTTGTTACATCCTCTGTTTGTGTTAAGATGACTTAATATGTATTCTCAGAAGGTTTGTGGCATCTATTTTCATTATTTTCTTAAATCTCCTCATGAAATTGCTTTTGGTTTTACTTCCCCAAATAGCTTTATGACCCTTGTTTTGAAATAAAGTAGCATATCTGTTTATAAATTTATATTATAACTTCTTGGTATTAAATCATGTTTGCAAGAGGTCTTATTTTGCTGTAAAGTTTTTGAACATTGAGTATTCTTCAGTCCTGTTTAGGATGGTTATTGGGAGCCCAGCCTTCCGAGGCACTGCAAGTCTTTGTGGCATTCCATTGAAGTAGAGTGACTTTGTTAAGAAATCTGTACTAGTCCAAATTCATTTACAAGATTTGGGTTATTAAAGTTAATCTAACAGAAAACTCAAAGGCCTGTATGCAATGGAGTTCTTGAAAGTCAACATCAAATGCTTGCTGGCCCAAGGTGAAAATGCAGAATGGTTGATTGATTTATATTTGAGTATTTTTTCTGCATTTGCCCTGCTTTTTGGAAATCACCACCATCTCTATTATTTACAAGCTCTGAGCAAAACCATTAGAGCTTGCCTTTTGTTCATGTGAGGATGCATGAGTCTCTTATTAAACTGCAATAAGTCTTTACTATTCCTCTACCAGTTCTTTGTAAACCTTTCCAGTAAAAAGTTCAAATTGGCTGAGGACTGAGCATCCTTACCTGCCATGGGAATTGCTTGAAAGCTGAGAGTGCTCAGGGCCTGGTCCAAAAAGATGGGATATTTTTCCCTGGTACTGTATCTTCCTGCTTTACATGTTATGTATAGTTTGTTCTGACTGTGCTGTGTGTTCACTTTAGTATTTTTGCCATTCTTTTTCATTTTATTAGCGCCATGCCCTATCACTTTCCCCCTCATTGATTTCAAAACAATGCATCTGCAGAGAGAAGGGGAGGGTAAGTATGGTTCGCCATACGTTCAGTTATCTGCCTTTTGATAGTTGATGGTTTGCTTTCTAACTAACCCTTCACCTGCTGTCCCTTATATCTTGGGAATATTCTGATCTGCAGTTTTTTTGTTGATTCAAAAAGGTCCCCTTCTTGTGTCTTGTACTGTGCAAACAGGCAAGATCACAGCTGAAAGCCAACAAAAATAATTCCCAATCATATTTAGTAAATGTGCAATGGAAAGCAGGTACAAGGGTTATTTTTAAAAAAAATTACTTTGTGGGTTTTATTGTTGTTCTGCACACTTTGAACCCAGTTTTCAAATTCCTGATTTGAATTAGGAAAAAACCAGGCAACTCTGAAAGGAAAAGGGGGGTGGGATTTGAAATTGAAGTAATTGAAAGGCTATGTCGGCTTTTTTTTAGACAGCAAGGAAAGCATATCAAAGGGATGTTAGCAAGGAGCTTTTCATAGGGATTTGAAAGAACTGATTGTTTTGGAATCTCCCTCCTAAAAAAATCACCTTCCACAAATTAAGAAATCTCTTTTTCTCAGTGGTGTCAAGATATACTTTACCCTAAAACCCAAAAGCACTCCTTGAAAAAGATTTAAGCAAATGGGCTTTGTACCTAAAGAGGTGCTATCAGGCTTACCTTCTTCAAAACCAAGAGGACAACTTTTCAAAGTACATGTGTACAGAATGAAAATTAATTTCCACAGCAAAATATTTCAATGGACAATAAGCATATTTTTATTTTATATTTCTGATACATAAGTCTCTTTTACACTGTTGAACTGCTCAGAAATGCATACTCCCAAGATACACTTTGAAAAAGGGATCCTAGTGTGCATACTTCATTTCAGTACCTTTTTCTTTCAGTTATATGACAGAATTTGTAGCTTTCTGATGTATTTCTCTGTTTTTATTCACTTTGTGTATGACACCACATCCTCTAGAGCATACAAGACTAAGCATTGGGTTCACATTTTTGTTTCGACTCTTGTTTATAGTTCTGCTAACAGAAAAGTACCATTTTGTGTCCTTTTTTTTATCTTCTAGATCCATTTCCTGCTTTCAAGTCTTGGCAGGAGGACAGTGAATCTGGAGAAGCTCAGCTTTCCCCACAGGCTGGGAGGATGACTAATCATCCTTTGGAAGAGGACTGTCACCCCATATTGTCACATCGGAGTTTGGATTTTGGGCAAAGCCAGCGTTTCTTACATGATCCAGAAACGTTAGACTCTTCATCCAAAGCACTTTCTTTTGTTAGGTGTGTATTTTAATGCAGTCTGGGGGGCAGGAAGTGTTACTGCCAGCATGAAAATACAGCTGTTAGAGGTTGCCACGGGCTTTCATGATCCAAATGAACTTTAGACCAAGGTCAAACATAGCATGGTGTGGCCATTTGGCTGCTCTGCCTGCCCAGGAACTGCCTGAGTGAGTCAGAGCAGAGGTTCAGCTGGGGTGGGAGCGTGTCTCCAAGTGGCCACTGACAGATGCTGAGGGCAAGAGGATAAAAATAGGACAACATTGCAGAGCTTTCCCTGGCGTTTGGTCAGGGCTTCGGACAAGTGGCACTTCCTGGGCTGAAAGTAGCATTTATATCCTCTGTTTACCAGGCTTTGCTAGACTCTGATGTGTGATTTTATGTAAGCTCTGGCTTTTTATTTCTTGGGGTTTTTTAACCTAGTTTATTAAAGTAGAGTTGTCACTAAACAAGCTGCAGGTTATTTGTATGAACTGGGCAGTGTGACTCCAGAACTGTAAATAACCCCTGACCTACACTGTCTGCTGCTGTTACTGGGAAAGGGAAGTTGAGAAGAATTTTCATGCTTGTTAGGGAGGAGCTAATCTCATAAAGATGAGAAAACCTGAAACAGGAGATTTGGAACAAGTTTAGAGTTTCTAGTTACCTGTCTGGCAGATTTATTGTTGCAGAAAGATCCTTGTGCAAGTTTTCTCCAATCAGCCACAGAAGGTATTTAACAAGTACTGTTAAAATGATGTAGAAGATTGATCTGCAGAAAGGTGCTGATGGTAATAGCTGTTCTCTTCATTCTGAAACTAATAGGGATCTTCTCTAGTAGATTATTAGATTACCATTGCTAATATCTTGAACTATATAGATATCACTGGATGTGTTCAGGGGTGTTTCAGGCACCTTGTGTAATAAGTGTCCTGTAAAATTCTCATGTCAGTCTTGAAACAAAAATGCTTTGCCAGAGTAGCAAATGTCAAGGAGCTGTGAGAAAGAGGATATAAAACCAAACCCATATACTTTAGAAGTCTATTAGTAAGATTTAAGAAATTTTTTAGTAAGACTAACAAATTATGTGGATACTTTTTGGCTTAACTTGCCTGAGATTGTTGAGTGAAGCTGTTTAATTGCCGAGGATTGTTCAGTGGTGTTTTGTAACCTGGGCTTTATTCTGTGCCCAGTATTGAAGAATAACTGAGTACATAGGAACTTAGGTAAATAGCCCAGGCACCAGAACGTTGGCAGTTAATGGTACAGTACACTTGAATTTCAAATATGGTTTTTCTGTTATGGGTATTACTGATGTTAGGGAGACAAAAATAACATCCCATCTTGAAGACACCAGCTCAAAGCAATTTGAGTAAATTCTCTGAAAACTTGAAATTAATGGATTACGAACTGGAGAAAAAATGAAATTATTCCTCTCTTACTTAAATATACATGTTGTTTGCACTCATTTAGTTACCTAAATAACATTTTTAAAATGTTTTTGAACAGAACACGAAGAGCATCCTTTAGCTCAAAAGATGACAAAAGGGAAGACAAGACGCCTTATCAGCTTGTCAAAAAATTACAGAAAAAAATAAAGCAGTTTGAGGAACAGTTTGAAAAAGAGAAAAACAGTAAGGTAGGTTAGCACTTCTGTCTTTACTCATGGACTGCATGGGAGGGCTGAATGACTGTTGTAGTTCAGCACTGAATAACTGTTCACAAATGAGAATTTTGTTACAAAAATGAGAATTTTGTTATACACTGCTGTCTGCAGAAGGGAGCTGAGCAACAGCACTATTAGAAAACGTGCCAGAATGCCAGAGCCCAAGGAGGACACACAATTCTGCTGTGAGACCAAGGGCATTTCTGATGGAGATGTGTGGAAAAAACAGAAGTGTCCTACCTCTCTCTGGTTCAGCTGCTGAAGTTGTTTCAGTTTTATTTTCCCAAGTGTTGTCCTTATGTTGGCACTGGGATCTGATCTGATACTGAGTGGCATTCCTGTCACTGTTCTCATTCACCGTCACAAATGTTACCAAATCTTGAAAGAAGTATTTATAGACAATATTTAATGTTTGTTTTAACATGTACCTTGTTTGTATTTCTTTCAGCCCTCCTATAGTGATATTGCAGCCAATCCAAAAGTTTTAAAATGGATGACTGAACTTACCAAACTGAGAAAGCAAATAAAAGGTAAGAGATTGCTACCGTTTCTTGTTCTCTACCAACATAAATTATCTCCGTGACTGAAATGGCTAAATCATTCAGTAAAATTCCACAGCACACAAAAATGTTTCATTTCTACATTCTGCACTATTTAAAAATCTAATTATTCTTATGGCTTTAGTTCTTTAGGAGAGAAACTTTCCCTATGCAAATTGCTGTGTTCCTGTATTTGCAGTTAAACAAACTGAGTGTTATTTCTTTTAAACCTTTGGATTGAGCAGTTTTTCCCATTTCAGATGCAAAGCAGAGGAGCTCAGAGGGAGAATTCATACCTCAAACACGTCCACGAAGTAACACTCTTCCAAAAAGCTTTGGTTCCTCTCTTGACCAAGAGGATGAAGAAAATGAAGATGAGATGCGGGTTGTGCAGAAGGAGAAGAAGCCCACCAAGGAGGCTACACTTGAACTCATTTTGAAAAGATTAAAGGAAAAACGAGTTGAGAGATGCTTACCAGAAGATATAAAGGTGAGCATAAGGTTATGGATAGGCCCTTTCTAAGAGCATAAGGGGGAAACAGAGCACTGACAGACCCTTGAGATAACACTTTGTCAACATGAGGATGCTTCTGGCTAGCAGCCCTTTGCCAGGCCATCATATTTCAGACTCAGTGGGGAAATTATCCACATGAACCACATTTTCCTTGCTCTGTATTAAAATATTTACGAGTATGTGCTGACAATATTGAACAGCTTTAAATGGAGGGAAGGTGGGTTGTATGTTGTTAACTAAGCTAAGTTTGGCTTAGGCATCTGTGTAGCGAGTAAAAGTGACTTGTGTTTATTAAATGCTAATTATTCTTCATAGAAAATGACAAAGGACCATTTGGTAGAAGAGAAAACATCTCTCCAGAAGAGCCTCCTGTACTATGAAAGCCAACACGGACGGCCGGTAATGCTTGGCTTTATTTCAAACTGGGTCACTGTGTGCACAGACAGCAGGAACTCTCAAGCAGTTGTAAGACCAGAATTTAATGCTGGTGTGGGGGATTCTTTTTTTTCCTTCTCCAAAACACAAAGGTATCTATTGGCCTCCATGTTGCCATCTGAGGAACTTGCTGCATTGACTTCTAAAAAAAGAAAAAAGTATGTATTAATAGGCCCCCTTTTCAGAAATCAGCAGGTTATTGAGCAGTTATTGGTTATTGGAGTGTGCAATGTGATGGGTGTCATTTGGTGCCTTATATGTCTGTGAGGCAAAGAGATGTCTTAAAAATAAACAAGATTATTGAATTTCCTGGGAAAAGACCAGAAATGTTATTCTGGATTTCACAGAAACAGAAATGAAAAGACAGTTCCCACTCCCCTTCTCTACAGTTTCATCTTTTTCTTTTTTTCCCTTTCATTTCTGTAGAACCATTGTCATTGACAGGCACACATCTTTCCCCCAGTTCTTGGTCCCTTTTTTGCCTCTTTTCCATGGATATTTAAAGACAGAGGGTTTGCCTGTGCTGCAGCTCCCCTAAGTTTTAGGAAGCATTTAAATCTTTTCCGTGAAAAATGCAGGCTGTTTAAGTGAGAGAGAATAAAAAAGCACCCACTTACTCCCTTTTATCTGCATTAATCCCCTTTCATACACACAATTTGAGGCAGTTTTATATTCCTAGTTGGAATGTTGGTGACTTGGCAGGAGAAGCACACGGTTTTGTGTTTGCTTGTCTGTGATTGAGTGACCGGTATAATTAATTCTGTGGTTTCTCTGCCTCTAGGTTACTAGAGAAGAAAGACATATTGTGAAGCCACTTTATGACAGATACAGACTTGTAAAACAAATGTTAACTAGAGCAAGCATTACTCCTATTCTTGTGAGTAAAACAAATGCTATTTCTGTTTATTTTCCCACTTTTGAACTGTGAGGCTTCCTTTAGAAGAGCTAGTAACACTGTTCTGTGAAACATCTTTCTTGTGGAAGATATAAGATATTGCTGTCATTGTACTTGAGGCATTTGATTGATTTACTGCTGAGAGCAGAGCAGTTCAAGCTGTCTGTGACCTTGATGGCTCTGGGAATTAAATGATTCTCTGTGGAAGTAAGTGAGCTATGCTAACTTGCTGTGGCTGAGATGTTCCCAAGTGCCTGTGCTAGGTATGGATCTACAGGACATACTGTACTTTTAGTCCTCCCCAGAATAGTAACAGCAGTTGCAGTGCAGGTTGCTGTCAGCAGAGGCTTGAGTGACAGGATTGCCATCAGAACCATTTCATTCCTCCATGCTTCCCCAGAGAGAGACATGCTACCAGCACCTGCAGTGTCTGTACAACATCTGTGCTTTTTCTTTGTGTTTTCACTTCATTTCCTTCTGCATTTTCTGTCCTCTCTCTGTGGTTTTCTAAGAGATGAGGAAGAGAAGTTTTCATACTGTGCAAGGAAATTGATGTAACCTTGTTTATAGTACCTGTAAAACAGCTGGGGAATGACAGCCAGCTGGTTTTGTTCTGCATGAGCCATAATCCAAGCCTTGCATACTGACTCAGACTTGTGAAATACCTGTTAGGATGTTGGCTGCTGACCCTTCTGGAAGGAAGGGACTGCATAGCTGACGTGAGATAATCTCTTTGCATACAGACAGTTCTTCCCAGACGTAGGTAGCTGGGCTTACTCAGCAAGAAGTTAATCTGCTGTTTACATTGTCACTGACAGTTCTTAGCTCTCCCCTCTAAGCTGGAGTACATTGAGATAAAGGGACCAGGTCAGGATTCTGCCCTTCTTACGCGTATGGCTTTTTTGGTGGCTCCTTCTAAAGAAAAACATGATTTGCATCACTGTCAAGTTTAAGGGCTTTTATATCAGAATCCCTTTCTGAACTCCATAAACACAGCCTGCTCTTAGGCACAGATGTGTTTTTCTGTGACTGGTGAGTCACAGCTTTTTGGTAGTGCCCTGGACTGACTGAGCTCTATCCCATCTCTTCCTCAGCAGTATGACTGTTCAGCTGAGATGGGTTTTGCATTCTGGGTAGTCTTATGACTGTACCATAGTCATTCTGGTTGTTTGGCTGTGAAATAAAGGGAAGGGTGATAGCCCACCAGAAGGATTTTAAATTCAGGAGAGATGTCAGTAACATGATTCCTAATCTGTGCTGTAAGCAACACCTGTAAAATCTTTTTCACAGGTCTTTGCTTTTGAAACCTGTAAGAGATACTGAGGAGCTCTCTCTTACTGCCAGTATTTTTCAGTGGTAGCTTCTAAGTAGTCTATATTCAGTGCCAGATATTTCAAGAATGGATTTTTAGGTTTATATGACAATTGATTCCATGAGATCTCTCTTACTCTATCCTGGTACACTAATGACATGCACTGAAGCCTGTATGGAAATGTCTGGAGAAGCAGGAGACCATTTACCTTTCATGAGCTAAAGCTTTTGACAAGTCATTGTCTGTGTGGCTTTTGTGTTTCACCTTTTTCCTGTCCAGAGACCGTCTGTTGGAATTGCTTCTGCCATCTGGAGATAAGGGATGAGCAGGACATTATGGCAGGTGTGCAAGAGGCACCTGGACAGCACAGGGACACCTGCTTTAGGCTGGAGTTCAAAGGATGTGGACTCTAAAGTGGCAGCATATAGCTCTGATTTCACACTTCCAGCTGGGGGGCTTCAGAGAGGTCACAGAACAAGAAGCTGGCAGGATAATTCCCAGTGGCTGCCTGGCAGGAGACAACCAGCTCTGGCCTCTGTAACTGTGCTTTGGCTTGGGAGGAACAAGACTAAATGCACAATTCAGAGCTATCAGTGCACTTCATGAATCCTCTACAAAACATGGAGAGAGCAAATGCTTTTTATTTTAAGTCTGAAAAGGAATATTTTAAAATAAATTATAAGCCACAGCATTTATTTCCATGTCAACGATTCCTTGGGTATCTGGGCTTTTTGGGTTGTATGGTTATTTTATTTGTGCTCTTTAAGTATGTTTACTGTCTTTTATTCATCCAAGAGGAAATACTGGGTGACTTCAACATAATTCTGACTTCAAACAGCATTTGATGTCTTACATTTTGAAACGAATTTTCATTTTTTCAGGGATCACCATCAACCAAGAGGCGGGGGCAGATGTTACAGCCCATTATTGAAGGTGAAACTGCCCATTTTTTTGAAGAAATTAAGGTAGATACAGCGCATTTAAAAAAAATATTTCCCAGGCTTGTAATATGGAACTGAAACGCATCATATTTGTTTTGAATTTCTGTTTTCACTTTCAGGAAGAAGAGGAGGAAAGTGATGGTTTGCCTGCAGACCTGAATGATATCTTAAAAACTGCTGCCCAAACACAGCCCGTTCTAAGCCCAGTTGAAAACTCTGAGTCTGATATTGAGGATGGTCAAGAGAAACTCACCCGGGACCTGAGGCTCTCCAGCACCCGAGCTGCTTCCATGTATGGACAATTAAGTGGATAATTGAATTATAGTAGTTGTAATTATTATAGTTAGAATCATGATACTTAATCTATGATGTTGAGTGGAAGGGAGTGACGTGTTCAGCACTTCTCAGGAAATGTTTGGATTGAATGAGTGTTCTTTGCTCTGACATGTCTGACTAAGATCTTTTTGTACTCAGTGAATTATTTAGTATCTTCTAAACCTTCTTCAGTCGTACTTGAGCTGTGTAGACAGCAGAAAATTTATACCTCTTTATTAAATGCTAGATTGTTCTCAATATTTCACTTCCAAACTGACAGCATGTTCCTTATGAGCCAGACAAATAAGTTATTAGTGCAGCTAGCTCAGTTGCTTCTGAGGAATTTCAATTCTGTTTTATGGCAAACAACTTTTTCTTTCACTTGAAATTTTTAGGCCTGAATTATTGGAGCAACTGTGGAAAGCCAGAGCTGAGAAAAAGAAGCTACGTAAGACATTACGAGAATTTGAAGAGGAATTTTATCAGCAGAATGGAAGGTTTGTTCAGCACAAAACCAGATGCTGGGCTGCAGCCTCATTATGTAGCCAAGTGTATTTTCTAACTTTGAATGTTGTCAGCTGGAATCTGATCTGTTTTGGTCTGCTCTGAATAATCTCCTGAGGGAGATAACTTTGTGTATTCTTAACAGTTCCCTTAAAAAAGTAGCATTTAAAAATACCTACTAAAAAGTATGATTTCTTTTTATTAAAAAAACCCTATATTATCCATGTTCTGTAACACAGGGCAGGGAAATTTGCCCATTTTGCCCTTGTTTGATTTGGTCAGTTCTGGCAGTGGATATTTGCTTTGCCAGTCAAGGTTTTTATAATTTTTATTCTTCTCCATATTGTTTAGTTCTTTTAGGCTTCTTATTTGATTTTGTTTTGTCATGAGTTGGACTGCATTGCTGCCCATGGTATTTTCGAGATGTCTCATGCCATGAACAAAACTAACAGCACTCCTCAGAGGTCACTTTCTTGACTGGCAAATGCTCTCACCTGACTGTGCCTTCTTCTCTATTTGTCCTGAGCCACAAGCTCCTGCACCACTGGTCACACAAATTCCAGTAATGTGACTTCATTCACTTACTGAACTGGGGACAAAACTCCTTTTGACTTCAATGGCAAATAACGAGGTTAATCTTATTAATAGATTATTTATTCTAGTCCAATGAGAATAATGCTCTGCTGCCAATTTGTGGGTCAATCTACTTACAGTAAAAAAAGTAGATTGACTTAAATTTGTCTTTTTCTGTAGTGTGTACACGGGATCTGAAATGAAACTCTTCATATCCTGTTAGTAAAATTCCCAGGAGAACTTAGTGCAATGATTATTACCCAATGCCTCAGCAGTTGTGCTAAATAAATGCTGCTGGGTCTTCAATTCAGTTGTTTAGGTGTTGGCAGTTTTAACTGCAGTAAACTAATATGTAATGTCATGCCTGTTACTGGTGAACAAGCTGCCAATAATGTTTTCATCTGCCCTAAAATAACTTCCTGTAGCTGCTTCTGTGTTTGACTTGCTGCAGGATGGAGGATTTAGTTGAAATTTTGATGTTTTTGTTTTTACAGAAACGTGCAGAAAGAAGATCGGGTCCCAATGCTGGATGAGTACAGGGAGTACAAGAAAATCAAAGCCAAACTGAGGCTGTTAGAAGTCCTTATCAGCAAACAAGATTCTTCAAAATCAATTTAGAATATATTCCTCCAAGCTGTTGAGTAACATGCTGTTTCCATATCCTACCCCTGTACTTATTGGGTGCTTGTGTTCATGTGTCATGCACTGTTGAAAGAATCCAGTTTGTGCACTTTACTGTGGTGCCAGTAGGACATGTTTGAAGGGTAAGTAGGTCCTGTCTAGAGAGCAAATGAGGTTTCTGAGTCTGAGACTGCTCTATCCAACTTTAGCAAACACAGTTTCCATCGAAGTTTTGTATTCCAGATGCATCCATCCTGTTCCAAAACAACCGTAGCTTTTTTTTTTCTTTAGCATTCAAGAACTTTGAGACTTTTGTTATTACCAACCTTTTGCATTGTTGAAGAAGTTATTAATATTGTAATGCTACACCGAACTACTCCACTTGCCTAAAAAAATCAGCAGATTAAGGGTACAGCTCTTAATTCCTGGAACACTTAAACAGACTGTAATTCCTTTCAAAGGACTGCTGTGGAACAACTTTGATTTTTTGGTATTCTAAATTGCACCTGTACACAATAATAATTAACGTCTATGGATTTTGCTCATTAGCGGTCACGTTTCCTCCTTGATAAAGATGACAGTGGACAAATCAGAAAGTGACCTTTTCTTAGTGGCTTTTAAACCTTGGAAAACTGAAAAGTTCAATCACATGCTGCCTACAGGACTCATGTCATTGTTGTTCATTTGATCCCTTTTTCGGTTGTTGTTAATCAGCCAGTGGTGACGTAGTGTTTGGGCTGAATTGGATACGGCATCTCCGCTTTTGGAAGATTTGAGGAGCACAGTGAACACTTGGGGGAAATCTGGTGGCGCCCAGACTTGTGTGGCTCTCCAGAAAGGAGCTGGCTTAGGACAGTTAAAATCCCACTGTACCTGAAATGAGTATGGTGTCAAGGGCTAAAATCAGTGTAGTTAACACGCACCACAGGGAGAGAGAACCGTCGGTTTGGAGTGGAAAGATTACTGCTGTTTATCACGGTTTTGTTTTACAGTTGGAGAATAAAAATGCATTATCTAATCCTTACGATGTAAGCAAAACAGTTTATGGGCCTTGCATGATTTAGCTTCAGAGTTGAATCTAAATAATGTTTTGAGTATCACATCTGCTGTGCTGAATGATGATTTAGGGACTAGCTTTGCTCTGCCGCAGCCATCCGCAGCTGTTTCTGATATGGCAAAATCAAAATGTTGATTTCAGCTGGTGCTTTCTCAGTTGGTTTTTTTTTTTTTTTTATTCCAGTGTATCGGTTTGATTGTGGCCATGTTTTGCATGCACCTACTCTCACTGCATGTTTTTATGACTGGCTAATGTCAACATAGCAATGATTCACTCTGCTTTATGAAAGACCAAAAATGAACTTTCTCACGATGTAAGAAATGGCTTGCACGTAACCTCAGAGACTTGCTGTTCTGTCATGAAGCATATGAAATAGGTTGCAAGTAGGATTTTTACTGCTTGGATTTCATTTGTGTACTGTAGAATACTTCTTGGTTTGTTTTACTCTGCTTGTAGGCATGTAATTTTGGAATTCAGAAAAAAAAGCACTAAAACTATTGAGCACTGGTGGTATGCCTTCTTTTCTTTTCTTTCCTTTTTTTTTTTTTTTTTTTTAACTGCAAAGTGATCTGGGACCTTAGAGAATTATAAGGTTAAACTAGTCTTGAGACCATTTACCAATTTTATTCAGTTCCATTGTGCAATGTACACTTCAGTTCCTTTTCTATCAGTCTGCAGACACGGGTGTATCCAAACATTGAAACTAATGTGTACTGTATAGTGTTGTACATGAATGTTTGTGTTTTATATACCACATGCAAAATGTCAATATGCACTATTTAAATGTTTTAAATAATATATTCCTCCTTTATAATGCTTAAATCTATATGATTCCAATATTTTTATAAGTGAGTGAGTGATCAGACTGGTTCCAATTCAGAATTAACAGCTGCTTTGTGTTTGTTATGCAGTGTTTGGCTGTTTATTCAGTATAGTAGATAAGCATGGCAACAGTTATGCTGAGTGTGTTTTGTGCCATCCTTGTTGAGCAATAAATAAATGGTAGAACTAGGCATTTTGTGATATAACAGTTTTACTTTGGTAAAAGCAAAACCTATATATCTATATGGATATATAGATATGAAATATATATAACTAAACCAGATATAATTGCATTGCTATGTCTGGTGCTCATTGTATAGACTTTTATAATAAAAGTACCTTAACCTTTATTGTCTAGTATCTTTGTTTCTCATTGTGCTTTCTTCTCCACTGCCATCTCTTAAAAACGAGTGCTGAGTATCTCTCATCCCTGGAATCAGTACTGCAGCAGTTACTGCTGTGTGTGGCCACTGCTCTTGCACACTGCTGTACCCACCAGAGGATGCTTTTCCTCTGAACCAAACAGCCTTTATTTCAGAGTATGTTGTGAGTTTATAGAAAGGTCTTTAGAGCTGACTTGTGTTGTATGCTGTGAAAATCCACCTCTCTTCAGCCTAAGGTGTGGCAGGGGCTGAAGAACTCCTGCAGGTGAAGACTGCTTGTGGATGTGTGGCACTGCAGGTAAATGGGAACAAGAAACCAGGACTTTGAGGGAGAGGAGATGGAAGGCAGCCTTGGGCATGTTCTTTGGGTTGGGACAGAATAACCTTCCCTCTAATCACGTGGACTTCCTCTGAAAACAGGGGAAAGAAATTCTTAGGACGTTGGCCTGAAGAATGAGCAAGGTTCCTGCAGATCTCTTCTACAAGTCCTCTTTTTTTCCTTAATTACATTATTTATTCAATGAAGCTTGCTGTGATCAGGGCACTAATAAGAAAACAAAATTCTCTCCAAGACTGGTTTAGTGGGAGCTACTGCAAATCTATGTGCATTGAACTAAGATTTTAATGAAGAAAATAACTTGTATGCTATTAGTCACAATGGACGAGAAGCATGTTTGTGAGGGTGCAAAAAGCTCAGGTATATTAGCAAAGTCTTCTGTTACTGGAGAACTAGTTATGAGACAGCACAAATCTAGAGTTCTCTAAGCCTTTCCTCTTCAAAGACTTGCCTGAGCCATTGTGTCACTGCAGGGCTTGCAGGGAAAAGCAGGCAGGGTGTGGAGAGGGTGTCCTGTGCCCCAGGGGAGCAGAGTGACGTTGAGGAGTGCCTGAAAGCTCTTTGGGGAAGGTCTGGGAGAGGAAATGTGTCCAAAGGGTTGGAGGCTCTGTCTGAGAGGGCTGCCAGGTGGAGGAAAGGTTGGAGATGCCAAAGGTGCCACACACCTGCTTTCCTGCTGTCAGACTATTGAGTAATCAGGATCAACATCATGTGCTCTGCCTGGCAACAAGATCGCTTTGGAGGGGCAGGGCAGAGGGGTTTAGTTTGTACTGCTGGTCCCTTTAGAAGAGGGCGAGAGCTTGGCTTGGCCAGGAGACCAAAGTACAAAATCAGTGACCCCTGGCCGGGAGGGGTCCTGTGTGCCCTGGCTGTGCTGTTGGGCTGGAAATCCCCTCCTGGGACCCTTGGAATGCCTCTGCTGCCTTCTCCGTGACCCTGCTCCTCCACACTGCCCTTAGACACAGGGAGAAGTAGAGCCCACGTAGCGGCGGGATAGTGCAGGACATCGCCTTTAAACTGCAGCTGCTCCTGGGTTTGTCTGAGCTGCAGGGGCCGGGCCGGTGTGTCCTGCAGGAGCCGGGATGTGCGGCGGCAGGACAGGACAGGGCAGGGGCTGGGGCCGGGCCGGTGTGTCCTGCAGGAGCCGGGATGTGCGGCGGCAGGACAGGGGCTGGGGCCGGTGTGTGCTGCAGGAGCCGGGATGTGCGGCGGCAGGACAGGACAGGGCAGGGGCCGGGCCGGTGTGTCCTGCAGGAGCCGGGATGTGCGGCGGCAGGACAGGGGCTGGGGCCGGTGTGTGCTGCAGGAGCCGGGATGTGCGGCGGCAGGACAGGACAGGGCAGGGGCTGGGCCGGTGTGTCCTGCAGGAGCCGGGATGTGCGGCGGCAGGACAGGGGCTGGGGCCGGTGTGTGCTGCAGGAGCCGGGATGTGCGGCGGCAGGACAGGACAGGGCAGGGGCCGGGCCGGTGTGTCCTGCAGGAGCCGGGATGTGCGGCGGCAGGACAGGACAGGGCAGGGCAGGGGCTGGGCCGGTGTGTCCTGCAGGAGCCGGGATGTGCAGCGGCAGGACAGGGGCTGGGCCGGTGTGTGCTGCAGGAGCCGGGATGTGCGGCGGCAGGACAGGGGCTGGGGCCGGGCCGGTGTGTCCTGCAGGAGCCGGGATGTGCGGCGGCAGGACAGGGCAGGGCAGGGGCTGGGGCCGGTGTGTCCTGCAGGAGCCGGGATGTGCGGCGGCAGGACAGGACAGGGCAGGGGCTGGGGCCGGTGTGTGCTGCAGGAGCCGGGATGTGCGGCGGCAGGACAGGACAGGGGCTGGGCCGGTGTGTCCTGCAGGAGCCGGGATGTGCGGCGGCAGGACAGGACAGGGGCTGGGCCGGTGTGTCCTGCAGGAGCCGGGATGTGCGGCGGCAGGACAGGGCAGGGGCTGGGGCCGGGCCGGTGTGTCCTGCAGGAGCCGGGATGTGCGGCGGCAGGACAGGACAGGGCTGGGGCCGGGCCGGTGTGTCCTGCAGGAGCCGGGATGTGCGGCGGCAGGACAGGGGCTGGGGCCGGTGTGTGCTGCAGGAGCCGGGATGTGCGGCGGCAGGACAGGACAGGGCAGGGGCTGGGGCCGGTGTGTGCTGCAGGAGCCGGGATGTGCGGCGGCAGGACAGGACAGGGCAGGGGCTGGGCCGGTGTGTGCTGCAGGAGCCGGGATGTGCGGCGGCAGGGCAGGGCAGGGGCTGGGCCGGTGTGTGCTGCAGGAGCCGGGATGTGCGGCGGCAGGACAGGACAGGGCAGGACAGGGGCTGGGCCGGTGTGTCCTGCAGGAGCCGGGATGTGCGGCGGCAGGGCAGGGCAGGGGCTGCGGCGGGCCGGGGCCATCGTCCCCATGGCGCCGGGGTTTTCCTTCTGCAGCCGCCTCCCAGCCACGGACAGACAGCAGCGACTGCCGGGGAGTGCCCAGCTCCTGCCCGGCACATGACTTGGCTCTAGGGCTGGGCGATAAGGGGATTGAGGAATAAAAAGGATATTCCCGGAATTCCGACTGGTGCAAGGATGAAGCGAAGCGCCCTCTGGTGCCGACTGCTGTGAGCTCCTGAGCCAAGGAACAGAGACTTGGGGGTTTTCCTGAAAGGTTGAATTTATTCTTTTTTCTCTGGAGGTAACAGATGCCTGCCGCAGGATCTGCTGAGATCTGAGCCTTGGCCTCGGCAGCCGATGCATGAGCGGAGAGAGGGTCGGGAGCGGGGCCGGGCGCTGCCGGGGCTCGGGCTCTGCTCCCTGGGTCACTCAGCTGAGTCCCAGGCAGAGCTGCCTGCCCAGAGCTCCAGCAGGGCTGGGCAGTTCTCAGAACAGCACCTGAAAGGTTCAGAGAAAAGACCCAGAGCAGTGGTTGTTGATATGTTTATTGACAGTCCTGCTCCTCTTCTCCAGAAATAGAAAAAAAAAAAAAAAAAAAAAAAAAAAAAGGATAGTTGGTTTTAATTAAACTGTCTGTACAGTCTGTTACCAGCTGAGCTCAGACATTTTGCTGTGCCCTCTTTCCTGAAGCTCCACTAAATCCTTCCCTCCCTCAGGCAGCTGCTGTCGGCCGGTATAAAAGCACTTAAAATATCTTAAAATCACTGACTTCGTGCAGTTCTTCTGCCTCTCTCAGCAAGGACTTGCAGCTGCCTGGGGCTGGGGACAACATCTGCAGGGACAGACTCTCCCACCCTGCTGGAATGCTGCACTGGAGATGTCGCTCTGAGCTGTGGCTGAACTCTGTCCTCAGAGGTTGGATACCCTTGATGAAGTTCCTTCTGTTCCTGTAGCTTTGATACTCCAAACTCAACACCAGAGTGATTTAAAAAAAAAAAAAAAAAAAAAAAAAAAAAAAAAAAAGAAGTCTCAAATAAAGCCAGCATGGCTGACTGAGACACCAGTACCAGTTTTGTGGGGAGAGATGTTCCACATCTGGCTGAAAGGAGAACTTCCTTCTGGCCCTCCCAAAAAGACAGGACATAGAAATCCACATTTCTTTTCAGAGTGGAGAGAGATGGCAGGGATTGTTGTTGTGCAGTAATGTTTACAGCCAGCCCTGGGAGCTTTTCCCTTTCTTCTTGTAGGAGTGATTTTAAAATTAAAATATGTTGTACAGACACAGACTTACCCCAGCTATGGAACTGGAACAAAGACTGCTGGAAACCTTTTAGCAAAGCAAAGGCAAGTTGCAGTAATATTTCTTCTTGCTGTAGATGCAGCCAGTGACCCAATAGATTGCTGTGAAACTTGTTTGTTTTCCATACATCTATTTCTGGTTAACATTTGGGCAAATGTCCAGCTCACAACTTTATACAATTGCTGAAACTTGCTTGTCTCGCCCAGCTGCCAATTCTGCTGTTGCAGGTATGACCTGGCCTGAACAAGCTTTCATTTGACTTTAAGGGCACAATTCGTGATTTTTCTGTATTTATAGGTTTAGCTTTTGCTATTCCTATGATGTTAAAAATAGTATCCTGTAGAGAAATAGCTTTTGTAAGTCACAGTGGGGGCAACTGTGGCTCCTTTTGTATTTTTCAGCTTCCAAAATGCAAGCAGCAATTTCTAAGATTATAGCAAAGAGTAAAGCCTACCTTTTCCTTAGTACAGTCTCCAGAGCACCTTGTTAGGAACAAAGGTAGTTCCTAATTTTGGAGAAGTTTGCACTCTCTGTCCAGAGGTCAGTGGATGTATTTACAAATAAAAATGCAATTAAATTAGGTGTTTCATCATGAAGGCAGTCCTGAATCAAGGTCAGAACATTTTGCCTCCTTCTGCAGGTAAGAAGTAGCTTCTTTTTTCATAGCTTTTGGCTACCTACTATGACTGCCTTCCTCTCTTACAGCCAGGCTGTCTGTACAGGTCATACCTGGCTAACACTGGGTCTAGGAAAAGGCTGAGTTTAGGGAGGCTCTTTGCCTGTGGTGATTTCCCAGCTGCTTCAATGGAGACAGCTGCCCACGTGCAAAATTTTTTTAGATGAACTTGGAATTTGCATGACCCATGAGGGAAGGGGGAGTAATTTTAAACTCCTCTGGAATCTTATAAACAGAATTCTCCCTTTGAGCTCCACCTTTGCAACTCACTCATGAAAAGGTAAAAGTTGAACATTTATGCTGTGCTTAGGAGCACTGTGATTCCTGAGTGCAGAGAAAGGGAATATGAGCCAGTATTTTTACCAAGGCAAGAAAGATGTTGACAGCATGTTCACAATGTATTGTTGTACAGAACTGACCAGGATGCAAGGAAATAGCAATCTGTATAGACATGGCATCAGCCAGCAGCTCTGCCTTTAGCAGGGACCCTTCTGCAGTGCAGGAAGTGTTGGAGGCAAGGATGGATCCTGAATGAAAGCAGAAGCTGCAGTCCAGCTCCCCAGCCTCCCTCCCTTCAGGCTGTCGTTTTGCACAGGGAGGACTGGATTGGCTTCAAAAGGTTAGATTTGAAGAACCTGAGCTTTTGGGATGTTTTGTCATAAGCTGTATATATGAGACTTTAGTGGCCAAACCTTTTGTATTTGGCTTGTGCTGTGCCACACACATCCCAGTTCCACTGTGTCAGCTCTGCTGTGCTCCAGCCCTGCCCTGCCCTGTGAGGATTCAGGCTAAAACCAACAGGGTGGATAACGAGTAGGGAGGACACAGAGCCACAGCAAAGGGGTTTGTGTGCTGGGCTCTGGTCTGTGCAGCCTCTGCAGGGTAGACAGGTTAGACTGAGTCTAACCAGGCACAGACTGGAGCTCTTCTCTCTCATTGCCTCTTTAGCCAGTGCTGGCCTAGGCTGGCAAACACAGAGGTAAAAGTCAAGGGGTGACTCGCCCTCACAGCAACAAATGCAGCCAGTTCTAGGCTCTTCTGAAGCATTTTTTCTCAGTTTTTTTGTCCTTGTAGCTCCCTAGATTATGGGTGCAATGACAAGGAGGCAACACGAGACTTGGCAAGCACACAGGAATTAATCATGACATGTGACTGATCTGATGGACTTCATGTAGGAGGAGTGTGGAAGCTGAGAGCAGCCTTGGTGTCAGGGAAAAACTGGGGGCTGGTGATAAATACAATCCCTTTGAAACATCTCAGGCCTTAACTGTCTAATATTGCTAATAATGAGGACTTTACAGTCTTTGACCTTGAAAAATGCTAAGAAATCTTTTCCAACTGCCAGCAGTAACCAGTGTACAGAGCAGACACAGCTATTGCCAAAAAATGGGAAGGATGGATCTGGGTCTGCCCCTGATCTAACTGGATTTCTGCATGTTTAATTAGGTTTAAAGAATTACTGTCTTGCCAGCTGCTACCTGAGGAAAAGTGGCTGCATATGCCTGAGGTGCCCAGCCTTTCCTTGTGTCTTTATGGAAACATCATGCCTCAGTAAATTGGATTTCACACATAGTAAAGGTAAGAGCTCACTTGATTATTCAGAAGAGGTTCACATCAGCATTACATCTTGAGAAATACATACACATTTATGTTTATGAAATGCAAACACAGGTATGATTAATGCAGCTCTGGTTCCTCTAGAGAGTCAGCTGTTCTGCCTGAGAAACATCAACTTCTCTACACTCTGCTGCTTTGATTTAGGTGAAGATATATCCTCCACTGCTGTACCAACCCGTAGATCCCAGTTCCATGGGGATAATGAGGGGGCTGAGGTATAGTTCCATCTCTCAGAAATGGGAAAACAAAGCAACACATCTTGTGGAGCCCCAACTGATGTAAGCCTGAACTTTTATTTTGTAATGCTTGTTAGTCCTTTTGTTCTTCTGCATGCAAAACTGAGCACTTAAGACTCACCTTGAAATAGCACTTCTACATGAAGTACTCACAAGATATCCAGCCTTAACACAATGCCTTTATTTAGTTGCTCAGTATCTTCACAAAACTGCAACTGCTTATTAATCTGGATTCCACCCAACATGGGCCAGGCACTTTATTACTTTAAAACCTTATTTCATTACCTTAAATGAAATAACCCTGGTTTACATAGTTCATTGTTTTTTAGGCATGTTCACATGGTCTCTCATTGTGTTAAATCAGTGCTAAATGAAGTGTGTGAAGTGGAGCTTTTCCAGAGTTTTTTTTCCTGATTCCAATTTATAAATATGGGATTTAACTCGGGCCTCCTATAATTGATTTCTCCAGAGATGATAGAGGAGATATGAACACTAACATGTGCTTCTGCTCAACTGGGCTCACTCTTTCCAGTTCTTCCTGTCTCTCTGCTATGAATTTCCCATGCCGAATACTCATCTTTAATGTTGGCACAAAAACAAATCCGTGGTTTATCTCAATGTAAACAAGAGAAAAGCTCAGCTAATTGCACTCATTGCTGTTACTGACTGCAGAATTGTGGCACTTTCAGAAACATTTCTGTGCTCAGGCAGGATTACTTGCTCAGATTGATTCCTTAGACTGAAGTCAGACCTGTCCTCAGCTCAATAAGGACATTTGCTATAAGTATGCTAAAAGTGTGGAATTATAGGTAGATGGATCCAGTGTTGTTGCCTCCTTTCAGCTGGTGGACGTGGGCTACTCCCAACAGCAAATTCTTGTAGTAAATATGGCTGTTTGTCTTGGGAGGGTTAATGTTGTGTTGTGATAGCATTTGTCCCAGCAGAGTCTGTGAAACAGGGATCCCTTTGCAAACTATGAAAATATTTTCTATTGTATTTGGTATATGTGCAGCAATTAGCTGGCCTGCTGTTTTCCTAGGCTGATTATTTGGAATGTCAGTATTGTTTGTACCCAGAATTTCTCAAATGCATCTGAAGGAGTGGTTGCCTTTCTTCAGCTGAAACACAACATTCAGCACAGGGTTCTCAGGGGAACCACGAGCTGAGGCTGCTCTGAACTAACACTGGGAGCTTCTTCACTTGCTTCTCTGCAAGAAATGTGTTTACAAGGAAAGCCTTGCCCTCCAGAAATCAGCTCCCAGAACTGCTCCTGTCCTCCTCCTCAGAGGAGGAGGGCCCCAGGCAGAGGTGGGACATGGCTTTGCTCAGGGTGACGTCTGTGCTCAGCACACTGAACATCACCAGACAGAAGGGGCAAGGAGGGGATGCTCACAGGCTGAATTTAGAGGGTGACAACAGCTTCTAACCTTGCCCTGCCATTTCCAGCTGTCACTAAGTCATGCTGCTGGGAATTGAGAGCCATTTCCACTGCAGGGATGTTTTTGGGTGGATGATGTGTGGAGTAAGGAGTGAGTACTGAATGAGGTACAGCTGACACTGTGATTGCTGGTGAAGAGTGGCAGTCACCTCAGTTATTCCATGACTTGTGTGTGAAGACATCTGTCAGAGAAAGGATGCTGACTTTCCAACCTTCCAGTGGAGCCTCTGGGCAAACTGGGTACTGGTGTGCACCTGATCACCTCCATTGCCAAATGTGTAGCAGGGAAGTCATCTCAGGGTATTCCATCACTTGGGCAGCCCACAGGAGATGTGTGGTGATAGAGCTGCAGGATTTTGGGGGGAATTTTATAGTCAGTTCAAAGATTTGGGGGCTTATTTAATAGTACAGGAGTGCAGGGTGAAACTGAGGCCTCATTTCTTCTGTTCTGGGAGATGCTTGAGAGGTTTGCTGACTGTGCACCTTGATGAAGAGTTCAGGCTAGATCAACCCCCACAAATTTTCTTGTAGTAAGTGCGGGTGAAAGGTCTCCAGGTCTGGTTTGCTGGAGTTCCATGGTATTTAACGCTGTTTTGAACAAGGTGCCTGTGAACAGCAGCACACAAACCACTGGGGTGACTCAAATCAACAGCTTGTTGAGAGTCAACAGCAAGAGAAGTTGCAACCACTGCTTGATTAAAGGAGGGAAAACATGATAGCCCTAATGATTCATAGCATAGAGGGCAGCTCTTGGGTCAAGTGTGCAAGGAGAAGAAATATTGATGCTACCTCAGTGGCATGGCGTAGTGTTAATAGGGTGTCGGCACTTAGTTTATGCTAAATATTTTTATATATGTCAGATGACAAATGACAGTGGGAGCAGACAGGGGAGGGGACAAGTAGAAAGCTTGGGAGAGTAAGAATCCATCTCCCCAGGCTGCAGCTGATGCCAGACATTGAAAAGCTGCTTTTAATAGATCAAACAAGGAAGAGTCACAGCTGATGTTGGTTATTTAAAATTTTATTTGCCTCTAATTTATTCTCATAAAAACACTCTAATCTAATTGGTTTTAGTATTCAGACAGTACAGACTTCTGATATTATCACGAGTGATATTGGAGAAGCAGTACAAACCAAGCTACCTTAGCATGTAACCAAGTACAGGTGGAGCTAAAGCCCACCCTCACTTGTAAAAACTAATTAACTCTCTTTCTTAGGCTTTCTAGTTAAGATGCAATACTCAGTTAATGGTTATAGTCACCAAACCATATAAATAAAATCTAACATGGTAAAACAGGAACGGCTGAATGTGCAAGAGTCAAAGTAAAAATATGTAAGTAGGTATTTTGCTAATTAGAGCAATCACCAGTTAACTGCATCTATGTTGTAACTGTCTCTTATAGGTGTGAGGTTCTCCTCTTCATTTCCAGTTAAAGTTCATCACTTTCATACAGTCCAGACTGCTCAGCCAAACGCTGAAACTCCCCTTCTGGTGAGAAAGCTTGTTTCACATCCAGTCCTCTTCCATTAAGTGCCAAATACTTGCTAAAAGTTGGTCGAACCCGTAACTGCTTTGGGCTGGAAGTGGCTTATTTGCATGTGCTGGAAGAGAGAGAAAAAACCTTTCAGTGCCTTCCCAGGGTGTAGAGATGGCAGAACAACCCCTTTGCTTATTATCTGCAATATAAACCAGCAAGCTCTTGGGAAGAATTTAGCAGACAAACCCACATCTCAGACACCAGAGATTTATATTCATCCTCTTGCTTGGTGTCAGGGAAATTGTAGACCTTAAAAGTAAAAAAGAGCACTAAACTGTACTAAACAAAAGAGCTTTTCCAGGATAGTTACTTTTTGTCTAGGAAATAAATCCTTCCAGCAGTCTGAACTTCATGAGATTAATCCTGAAGGCCAGTTCTGAATATAAGATGCATTTTCTGTGGCACTTGGGCCTGGAACTTACTTGCAACCTCTAGCCTGGCGTGGCACGTGGCCACCCCTGCCCCGTTGACAGCAGACACGGTGTACCAGCCAGCATCCTTCTTGTTTGCATTATGGATCAGGAGGCAAATCCTTCCAGTATTGTCATGGAGCAAGCTGGAAAATGAAGGTGTTAATGCCTAAGTGCTTTGAGGGGGAAGGAGAGAAAGCAGAGTCAGTTTGCATGCTGAGGAGCTGAGAAAGCCCCAAAACAATTCTTGCAGGGCACCGCACACCGTTCAGGCATGAGCACTGCACTTGTGCTAGAGCCACCAGTGCCTCACAGCTTGGCACCATGCAGGTGGCATCAACATGTTGCCCCCACACTGCACATTTCAGTCCTGTGCTTCTCCCTGGGCCCCTACTGTTGCTGGCACTCAGAGGAGCACGTGGGCACAGCTCTCTCCTCTGTGCCCTCAACACAAAGCTCTCAGCACCGTGCCTGTGCCCCCTGTGTCACACATGGGGGCAGATCCAGCTTTCCAGCCTGCTGCCTTCAGAGACCAGCCCATTGACATTTGATTTAGCAAATACTGGTTGTTGTTTTCTAGCACACCAATGGCCAGCTCATCAGTAGGGTACCTTATTCGGTCTGTATTATATTGTACCATTTCGTTGTTTCTTTTCCAGTAAATCCGAGGGGTTGGGATGGCAGAGATCTGGCACTCCAGTCTGGCTGTGTCTCCTTCAAAAACCTTTTTGCTTTGTGGCTTGAAAATGAAAGTTGGAGGCATGTGATGTTCTTTTGCTAAATTAAAGAGGAGAGAGAAGGAGGAGTTACTGGAAGGTGAATACTCATGTTATGCTTGTTTTTTAAGATTTCAGGATGCTAAATTCAGGAGGACATGTGTTCCTCACTGCATCTCCTTAGGCTGCAGGCAGTTCCCATGAGCATAAGGGTGTAGTAAACACAGTCCACTTTAGAAGGAGAGTCAATTAACATATGTTATCAATCCTGGAAAATTAGTAACATTAATTACATTAAGGTCTGGACATCTTGCTGTATCTAAATATCCTGATAGAAGTGGCTTGAAGAAATACAGAATCCTAGATGTAGTTATTAAAATAGTCTGGAACAGGTAAGTTGATTAAGTTGAGCCTGAATATGTGGAGTGCTACCATTGCTTCTTAATAGTTTAATGTCCCAAGCACAGGGAGGAAAGCAGTAGATTGCTGAGACTTTCCCTGTGTGCCCAGGGAATTATCAGTGCCCTCAGTCTTACCAATGACTTCCACTTTTACTGTGAAGGACGCTTCTCCTGCACGGTTCACGGCCACGCACTCGTAAGTCCCTGCATCAGCTGACTTGACTGCTTCAAAAATAAACGAGTGGAACCCCTTTTCTGACACTATCATTTTATGGAACTGATCCTGATGAACCATCCTTCCATTCTGGTACCACATCACATCTGGGGTCGGGAGCCCACTAACCTGCAAGGGAGAGGAGAGCAGTGAGAGTTAAACATCTTTAAGGCAATAAAATCCCTCCAGCACTGCAGGGAATTTGGTGCTGATAGGTGATCAAACCATGTTTCTGCTGCAAAAATTGTATAGTGTTGCCTAGTTTTTAATATTAATGTGATGCTGCACAGGAAGGCTCATCAAAGGATGAGCTTTAGGTAAAAGACAGTAGATGCTGTTCCTGCAACCCCCCGTTGTTCCCTTCTTGTAGGGGGCTTTGATCAGGCCCAAGATGCTCATTGTGGGTTCAGCCCCTCGTTCCCACAGCTGCCCCTGCAGCAGTGCTGACACCCATCGCTGATCACGGCTGTAGGTAAGCTGTCCTGCAGGCAGGCTCCAGCTCTCCAGGGCATTCAGAAGTTCAGGCCACTTGGAGGAAGGTGGCTAAAGGCCATGTGCCAGTCTGGCCAGAGTTTGCTGAAGCAAAGAGATCAGTAGTTGTTAGGAAAACCCAGGCCTGTGAGGGAGAGCAGGGTCCTTTCTTACCCCAGGGTTGGTACAGCTGCCATGATGTTTTAAGCCATTCTTGAGTTTTGTTTCTATTTAAGGCATTTCCTTGTTTGTCTGCTCTAGCAAGGGTACAGTTACCTCAAGGAAGACTCATTAAAGGGAGGTAAACCCTACACAGACCTCACTGGACATGTGTCCACTGAAGTAGTGGAGTCCCTGTGCAAAACACAAGGTTCCCTGCCAAAAAGCCTTTTTTCACAGGGTATTAATATTCATTCTTCCCAAGGAGGTCTGTAGACATTCTGTAGTGGTCTACATTTACCACTATTTAGCTTTAATCATAATCCTATGCAGCTAATTTCACTTACATTTTCCAAGGGAAAATGCTGAAATATTTAGCCATCTCCTGTTTCTTGGTTTCCATAGCCTGGGGAGACCCTGAACCATCTGCCTTCAGTGCTCTGGCTTATTAAAGTGCAAAGGCACTGCAGAGACCCCTCTCCACATCCCAAGAGGGAATGGAATGGGAGGGGTTGGCAGTGGAATGGGAGAGATTGGCAGTGGAATGGGAGGGGAGGGGTTGGCATTACTTTGAAGTCGAGCCTGCAGAACCTCCCCTCCTCAATCACGACATCTTCTGGCACTTGTGTGAAACGTGGTTGGAAAAACTTCTCCTGGATTGAGTCATGCCCACGATCGTCACCTCTTGAGGATGGCCTGCTCCTGAAATTGGAACAGGAACAATTAATTGTGTAAAAGCTACTGTAGCACAAGTGACACCAAAGCTCTGATTGCAGCTGGAGTGCCTTAGCACGTTTAGGAATCCAGCACTACAGGTCTGGTTGCTTTTTCAGCTGTAAGCCATAACTCTTGATTAGCCACTTCTCTTGCTCAAGTTGTTCAATTCAAACCAGGAGCATAACCTTCATTATGGCCTAATATCCAAAAGAATTGACAGGAGAAATTTGGCTGTGTTTCATTTTCATAATTTATATTCATTTAAATACTAATATTTCTTTGACTAGAAATTAATCTTCTAGAATACAAAGAATATTTTCCCAAGGTGCATGGAGTTTTTAAACCTCTAATGCTATGCTTAGAATTCACTGGATTAAGATCATAGGCATTATCACCCATCCATAAATGGTAGCATTTTAGTGTAAAGGGAGTGAATTTTGTAATTACTTCTTTAGCAAAAATGGTAAGTAGTGAGATTAAACCAACATTGTCTAGAAATGTTTGAAACAGGCTCTCAAAGAACAGCACAGCACAAGTTTTTGCTTTACCTTACATGTGTTGTAGGAACCTGCAGCCTGATGTTTTCTGCATTCTGGTGCTTGGGAAGAGAAAGAGGAGAGGTGAGTTCACTTGGAAAGATTTATCTGCAGACTGAATGAGAAGCCATTTTAAGTTCATATCCTGACTGCTGCTTGAAACAAAATGATTCTACTTCAGAAGTCATGGGGACAGGAGGAAGAGGAGCTCGTGTGAGGTGCTGACACACTCTGTGTTCACCACAGGCTTTGCCATGGCAGAACTTCTCATTGCTGCCCAGGTGATGGGTGCAGCAGCTTTGTCTGGCACAGCTCTCTGCCAGCCCATAACCTTTGTTAGAGAGGAGCAGGACTCCTGGCAGTATCTAAACTGAGAGCTGAGTACAGAGTGTCCTTCCCCACAGCAGGAATAGAAGTGGAATCGCTGGCAAGAGCCGTGTATTGTGTCCACTTAAATATGGTACCAACAGCGATGGACACATGCTGAGCTGGAAAATACTTTTCTTTCTAGATCACAGCACCAGCTAAGCTTGCTGACAACTCTGCAATCACATGACTGAATCTGCTAAAGTACCCAGGATTGATTCCTGTTAGGAGCATGGATGTTTGGAAAATGCAACAGAGTTTGGTGCCAGCAACTCCTTTTAGCAATGGAGTCAGAGAGCAAACTCTGCATGGAAATTTCTGGAGTGTTTGCATTGAGCCATTTCATTGGTTCTGTGCTCTGCAGCCCAGTCCTGTGGAACATTTAAGCCTGGGTTTAAACTTCAAGCACGGGGGCAGTTTTAAGTTCAGGGGAAACATTACATGAATGAGGGGTTTGCTGGGCTGAGTTCAATGTGGAGTCCAAAGGCAATTGCCTGTATCTGCTCATTTACACAAGTTCTGTACAGTTATTACTTGTCCTGTGAAATGATGCTGCAGTGATGAAGTTGCTGATGATTCTAATGACCAATTACATGGACTGACTGAGTTAAATTCCTGAGGAATCAGGAGGCTGAATGAATCAGTGACTATAATATTTAAAAATAAGACTGAACAATGGGAATAAGATGTCCCAAACATAAGCCAATCTCTGCTTCCAATGTTCTTTTTTTTAAAGCAACATTTCACACAGGCTGAAAAGTTGTCAGTCATCCTGTTTTGACTGAATATTTCCTTGTTCTCTGCAAAAGACGAGGATTCCCTTGCCCTCTGACATTCATAATTTTCCCTTCTTTCCTGCTCATGCCAGGTGATTATTGGGGAGAAATAGCTCAGACTGTGTATTCCTCCTTTGCTGTGATGTTAAGTGTCTGTTCCATGCAGGAGTTTTGCTGAGGGCACTTTGGCAGGTGTGTGCCTGCTCCTGGCTCTCTGCTGCTTGCAGCTGGAGGGGTACCCAGTGCCATTCCACAGACATTTTGCACTAACTTTGAGCACAGAAGTGCTTAAGAGAGCTTCTAACTGGCCTGAATAACCAACAAATGATGCAAGACTCCAACTAAAACACTTTGGAAAATGCCAGTAGTGATTGATTCATGTCTATCAGCATGTGGGCTGCTGCAATAACTGCTTTGAGTTCTCTTAATGGTTGCAACCCCCTGGAAGGGCTAAACCCCAACCAATCCCAGCCCAAGGCCATGACCTCTTGAAGCCAGTGTCACTTATTCTGAACAGTGGCAGGTGTAAATCTTGTTGTGCTGGCCAAGCCTGCACTCAGGCTCTGGGTACCTGGCTCCCTCATGGTGCTGCTCCCTGCCTGTCACAGGCACTGGGTACTGTGCTCTGCAGCAGCTGTTGGGATTCCTCCCTAGAGAGGTCATTGCTACAGATCAGGCACAGCAAGGGAATGGTGCTTGAATTTTCCCCCTCTGCCATCACCCTGAGAAAACACCAAACCCCTTCCACAGAGAGCTCTGCCTTCGAGAGCCACCCCCTCACCTGCACTGGCACCAAATCAACCCCATCTCTGCCCCACCTGGGTTCAAGCAGGCCACAGCACAACCACAGGAAATCCTTGCTCTAGAGACAGGCCCCCAGTTACCTGTGCATTCTGCATGTTGTCCTCACCCTGTGAGTCCAGCACAGAGGCAGCATTTACTGGTCCGAGCAGCCTGCGAGCCATCCTCTCTTCATAAGTCAGACGCTGAAAGCAGAGTGGAGGAATTCTAGTCAGAAGTCCATTTACCAGTTCAGATCAGCTTGCTAAGAGCACATTTATGCCACAAATGCAGGGTGTTGTCAATGGAAGCAGGAGCTGACCAGAAGCCCCACGCCTGGCCCAGAGGGTTTGCAGTCTGTGATGCCAACTGAAGTCAGCCCTCAATATATACAGCACTGAAATGCATAAAAGATTAAACTGCCTGTTCATCAAAGCCTCCCTAATGCCATCTGTGGCCTTCCACTCCTCCTCTTTCTCTGCTGGGATTATTTATGGGTGGCTGATGGCATCATCCTCAGAAGCCAGAGTGAGTCCCAGGGTACCTTTCTGTTAGGGCTGGGAAAACTTCCCAAGTCATTCAGCTGTGGAGCTGGAGGCATGATGGATGCTCCCAAAAAAGCAAGAGCCACAGCAGAAGCAGGCACAGCCAGAGGAGAGCACCACTGCCATGAAAGCTCTGGGGAGGTTTATGCCAGCACATCTGCAGGGTGAAATGCTGTGAGCTGCCTGGGGAGGAGGCAAGGACACGTTTCAGGCATGACACAATAAGCTCCTACAATCTGGATGTGGCACACAGGGATAAAAATGAGCAGAGTTAAATTCAAGCTCTGTCAGCTGGGTTACTTTAGAAAAGTAAATTACTGCCCTGAGCACCAGAACACTTGACACTTCACTGCCCACAAAGTTTAACCGGGGTTTGGATTTTGTGACACGAGACAAGCTCTGACTGAATTTCTGCTCAGTTCAGGTACACGTGTCTGCTGCTGGGTGGGGAAAGGTTTGGGAGCCTTGTGGGACTTTTCTTTAGAAGAGAGCACAAGACCTTTAGCAAAACCTGTGAGAGCTGAATATCCCTGAGGTCCTTACGTGTGTATCAAGTGTGGCTGAGATTGGCCAGTTGGCTCAGACGCTGTTGGAGGACAAGGGGAGGAGGACATGGTGGTGATTGCATAATCCTTATTTTTAGCCTGGCTTCCTATGGGGAGAAAAGCTGACTTGCTATGACAAGCTTTCTTACAGCACATAGGACATTGCTGTTTTAGGGGCATATTCAGTCAGATTTGACCTATTTGTTTGCCCATTCAGTATTTAAAATTTATTTAAAATACATGACAAAATTGTTCTCACTGATGATCATGAAAATACTTTCTACTTCAGGGGAAAGAAGATGGAAACTTTGAACACTGGGCTTTTAGCAGTCTGCCTCCAGCCAGCAGAAAGGTTCCACATTAGAAACCTGCCAGCTCTAGCTTGCTGGAGTGGGCTTCCCTACTGGTAGAAAATTTTCCTCCCAGATTTTGATTTCTTGGTAAAGGGGATTCCATTGTGACCCTCTGTAGAATAAATAAAGTACTGAGACTGAGAGGTCTTCTTATAGGAGACAGCCTTTATGATAAAAGCTCATATAATTTCTTTTGTTTATTGTTGTTCATATAAAACAAAAAAATTACCCCATTTGGTGTGGCCATATAAAAAGAAAAAAATTTCCCCTTTCAAATGTTCCAATTTTTCCTCAGGTTCTAATGATTTTGAGATGTTTATTAACCCCAGTGCTGAAAACTAGGTTGTAGTCATGTCAAGAAAACTGAGACATTCTCCTTGGATTTTTAATTTTCTGTGGATGTGGTGTTCAACAGGATCCCCAGAAGAGAGTTCAAATTTGTGTCACAGCTTTAAACATGTTCCTTTTTGTTTCATATTGAAAGAATAATGTGGTCATAAATGGCTTTTGCTCCCGTGGGGTCTGTTGAGGTTCTGAGTAAAGGTCTTTGGGCAGTGCTGCTCCTGCATTTCCTCCTGCTTTAGCTCAGTTTGGAGGCTGCAGCCTCTGGGGTAGCAGAAGCAGTCTCTGCAGCCCTGCTTGCTCTCCTGAGAGCTCTCTAATCCCTTACCTGGTTGCCGTTCTGGAGGAGGCTGTCTTTGCATCGGAGCTTCTTTTCCAAGTCCTGAATGAGGGCCTCTTTTGTTCCTCGAATTTCTTGGTCTGATGTCTTCTGCATAGAGTTGATGCTGGCTTGTTTGTTATACATGGGCTGTGAGTAACTGCTCATGCAGGAAGAAAAAACAAAGTTATTCCCATAGGCCTGCTGGGTTATTTGCTACAGCTTCACAGAATGCACATGAAAATATGAGCCTGCCTCCTAAAAACTGTTGTTCAAATGAACCCACAAAGCATCTGGGAGGTGAACAGGCCAAACTGGGTGATTGAGTACCAAAATCTTCAGGGGAAGAAGCATCATGGTGCAGCCAAGTCACTGTGTCCTCCCAAAACACTCGTTGAGCACCCCTACATCCTGCAGCAGCCCCACAGCCCGACCCTGCAATCCATAGCCACGGGATACAGCCAGCTCCTGGAGCTGGGTACTGCATTTGATCCTGAAAGATGCTTGGGAAAGAGGAGCATCCATCAGAATGGGTTGCAAAGGCCTGCTGGAGGTGACAGCACTCTAACCTGGTTTGTGACCTGCAGTGGGCCTCCAATGCGGCACTCATGTTCAGAAATTACTTTTATTCCAAATCCCCTTCCTTCTGTTGCTAGGGAATTTGTTCTGCTGACTAGACTAGAATAGAAGGGTTGTAATTCCAGAATACTCCCAGCACTGCTTGGACCTCATAACTTAATGTGAGTTATCACTTTAAAACTTCAGTGATTTGCCCAACAGATGAATCCATCTCCTGTCCCTGTTTGCCCATTAGTAGGTGATTGGGAAAATAATTCCTCAACTCACCTCGTGTTGCATTTAAGAGCAGCTTATATGAAAAGCACAGTGAGGCACCCAAGCCCTTTGCTATGGAAACAAACAACCCCACAGTACAAACACAAAGCCCAGCAGTCACTCCAGCCATGTCCCAAACCCCCCACACTCCTGCAGGACTTCAGGAAATGCTTCCCATTTCACCCACCCCATCTTACCTTTCCCTTTCCTCAGTGCTGTGATTCAGAAAACAGACAGAAATATTCTGATTTCCTGAATGCAATCTGACATTTAAACCTGGATTTATATCCAAGTCAGCAGGACCCCCCTGCCCCTATCAACTTTCCAATATCTCATTTTGTGCATATTCTATCCTGACTTTCCCCAGGACCTCCAGCTGATGTTGGCAGGAATACAAGTTGGTGAGAAGGCAAGGCCCAGCTCCCTTTGAGATCTCACTGACCTTGGAAGATATTTGGATTGCAGCCCAAAGGCAAAATGATATAATACATATTCAGGAAAGAATTTAGTCTTTGGTGTAAAATTTTCAAGGGGTTGCCTTTCTTTTACATAAATGATTAATAAAAGGAGTATTGTAGGTCAGTTTAGATCCACATCATGATGTGCAACCTGAAAATATTGCTGAGACTCATTAGGACTCTCTAAGTTGTTTATGTGCCTGGAGTACTACTGCCTTCCCCCGTCTCCCCGTTCATAAGCCATGTTTTTGGTAAGAAATTAATTTGAGATGAGTGCCTGTCTTCTGTTCTAAATAACCTTAAGAGATTTCTGTCAAATCAAACTAAACAATTCAAACCAGCACCAGAAAACTCACACAGCAGCCTGCAGTTTAATTCCCACACCAGGGCAAGCACTCAGCCTCCTCACCCGACCCATGCAGAGTTCTGCCTTGAGCACCAGCAGTCAGTGGGAGCTGTGCAGGGCTGGGGCCAGCCTGGTGCCTTACCAGGGCTCTGGCTGTGGGCTGGTCAGTGCTGGGGACGGGCCAGAGGGGAGCAGGGCAGGTTAGAAGCCTGTGTGTACTTACTGAGGTTCCATGGGAGAAGGAGCTGGGCTGTTATAGCCGGGCTGCGAGGGGAGCACTGAGCACAGGAAGGCTGCAGGGGATTGGTTAGGCATGGGCAGAAGCCTCTGCCCAGATGATGAGCTAGCAGGAGACTGTGCAGAGGCAGGAGTGATGGGATATGTGGATTCCTTAGGGGCACTACAGGAAGGCGAGGAGAGCGTGATTGAAGAGCTCAGCGATGACGAGGAGGAGAATTTCTGCCCGCTGGGGTTACGAGGCTGTATGAGGATGGAGGACTGCTTGATTTCTCTGCTTGACTCTGTAGAGGCTGCAGGTCCTGGAGGCTGCTGTTGCCCTTGACACACATTCTTAGACTGGATAAAGTGTTTTGGACGTTCGTAGTTAAACATGGTTGGTTGGCACATAGAGGAAACGGATGGGAGATTAGGGACACTCATAGGAGAGGTTTCACGGCTGTCCTGGGTTTTTGTTGGTGACAACTGGCTTTGGATAGGTGGCTGGTAAAAACTAGGTGGTAGGCCACAAAAGTTTTCTTGGCTGGCCTCCTGGATAGAATGGAACCCTTGCCTTGCAGAATAGAGGCTTTCTTGGAGTGGATTTTCCCTTAAGGAAGACAATACAGATAAAATAAATTGTACGTCACAAGCTGAATCACAAAAATACTGTGTTCTGAGCAATCATTAGCAATCCAAACACTATGAAGTTAAAGTTCAACTCAATTAAAGCTTGAACTTAAAATAAATTTTTTCAGTATTTGTTAGAACTGTCCCACAGCTGTATGAACGTTTTGGGTTACAATAACAAGCCACTCAGTCTGTGTGGCTCAGGTGCAATGGTCACTGTGCTTGTCTTATATGCCAGAGCCCAGTAAATTCTAAAGGAGATAACAATTGGTTAACCACCTGCCTAAGTCTCCAGATAAACACAGATACTACTGCTAAGCCAGGTAATTTCCCATATCACCTTAACTAAAGATCCCTGGATCCTGCTGTTTTGTGCCCTGTCAAAATGCTGAATCTACTATTCCCCAGAACCAGCTATCTGTGCCAAGAAACTTTGTACTATAGGGAAGCACAGAAGTTTCACTTTCTTTTAGATCTAAAACTAAACTTTTGAACCCAAATCTTCTAATTTCTTCTCTAATGGATTTTGAATTCAGAGCTTCTAATATCCAACTGAGATTTGGGATTAGGATGCCAAGGACTGTGTGTCTCTCTGTAAGATGATTTCCTGAGATTTGCTATTAAGGCTGCTAATTGCCAGAATGACATGAGCTGCAAGAGAGGGTAGGGCAAGCTGAGCTGCTCAGAACCCTGCATTTATTTTACAGGTGTTTGATATCTAAACCTGGGCTTTCCACCCACTCAAAACCTGGGAAAGTGTCATTGAACAAGCTTTTTAAAATGGACAAGTGACTTCAGCTCCAGGATAAATAAATAAACCCCCAAAATAAACATAAAGCCACTAACTTAAAAAAAAAAAAAAAAAAAAAAAAAGAGAGAGAGGGAGAGAGAATATAAATCCCCACAGTTACATGTGCTGGAAAAAATTGTAATCTTGCCCTACTGAGATCAGCTGTTTTGTTGCTATATATACCCAGTATATTGTATTCCTCTCTTTGGAGAGCCCAGAGAAGGGCTCTACGAGGTCATAAATTCCCATGGGGGGAGATAACTGCAGACATTACTCTGGTATTAAAGATTCAAGGCTTTCCTAAAGATAATCACCAATATTAGTTGTGAATTAGCTTAGAGGCCTGCCTTATAGTAAAAATTCCCTAACTTCTCCCTTGTGATACTCTTGGAATTTGAAGCTGGCTCAAACTTTTGGAGCATGTCCACATTATGTCCTCGTTCACTGGTGCAGGAAACTCGTTGAGTCTTGTCTTTATGCCATTTTTCTATCCCTACCTGTGCGGGGATTTGTACACTCACTGTCCCACAGGCTGTGGACAGCGACCAGAGTTTGGTTTGTTTTCTAGAACGCTGCCCTTAGCCAAGCTCTGATGCGCGGCGTCACTTCTCGCAGCAAGGGATAAGCCATGTTTTCCTCAAATCATTCCGCCTTGACTTGGGAGGGAAAAAGCCAAATCCGAAGAGACATTTGACCTTACAAGATGAAAGCAGTAAGTAATAACAGGGGCAGTTTGAGACCAAACCCACGTTTTTGGCTCGGTTGCCGCCCGCGTTCCCTTTGGCACCCTCGAGGCACGGTTTCACCTCAGCATTCCCTGACGCCACCTCCCTAAGCAGCTTCCAGGTGAAAAGTGACGTGGAAAAAACCCGAACAAGCGCCTTACCTACAGCCTGGGAGCTGCCACCTGTGCCGCGGCCGGTATTTTGGGCAGGGACGGTCACTGCCCGGCCCCGGCTGCCATCGCCGCCCTCTGCGCGGCGGATCGAGCCCGGGGCTTTAATGTGCTGCCAGCGGTGACACCGCGGGCCCGGCCTGGCCCCGGCCCCCGCGCTGTCACAATAAGAGTCTCGGCTGCCCGACGCTGTGCCAGGGCCGGACACGGCGCTTGGGCCGGCGCCCGTGGGCAGCGGAGCCCGCGGGCAGCGCCGGCACCGCCCGCCCGCCCGCGCCCGAGCCCGAGCCGCCGGGCCGGCCGACCCGGGCTGACCCGGACTGACCCGGACTGACCCGGACTGACCCGGCTCCGGACCGGCGACCCGGGCTGACCCGGACTGACCCGGCTCCGGACCGGCCGACCCGGACTGACCCGGACTGACCCGGCTCCGGACCGGCCGACCCGGACTGACCGCTCGACCGCCGACCGGACTGACCCGGACTGACCCGCTCCGGACCGTACCGGACTGACCCGGTCGGACCGCCGCGGACTGACCCGGCTCGGACCGCGACCCGGACTGACCCGGACTGACCCGGCCCGGACCGTTACCCGGACTGACCGGCTCCGGACCGCCGACCCGGACTGACCCGGACTGACCCGGCTCCGGACCGGCCGACCCGGACTGACCCGGACTGACCCGGCTCCGGACCGGCCGACCCGGACTCACCCGGCTCACCCATCTCCTGACCGGCCAACCCGGCTCTGTCCCTGCTCTGTCCGGGTTAACCCGGCTCCTGACCGGCCAACCCGGCTCTGTCCCTGCTCTGTCCGGGTTAACCCGGCTCCTGACCGGCCAACCCGGCTCTGTCCCTGCTCTGTCCGGGTTAACCCGGCTCCTGACCGGCCAACCCGGCTCTGTCCCTGCTCTGTCCCGGCCAACCCGGCTCTGTCCCGGTCCCGGAGCGCTGGCGTGGCGGGGGGCACAGCCCCAGCCCCGGCTGGCCCCCGGCCCGTTCAGCGCTGCCGCTCCCGGGAGCATCTCCTGCTCAGCAGAGGCGGGAGAACCAAGGCGCAGACAGAACGGAAAAGCGGCCGCTCTGCCCATAGCGCCGCCAGGGAGCAGCGAGCAAGGACCGCTGCACTGCGCTCCAACGTCCCTAAATCCCACTTTGCTATCCCAAGGAAATTCTTGCCCGGAGAAGCTGCGACTGACCCATCCCTGGTGTTCAAAGCCGCGTTGGATGGGGCCCTGAGCAACCTGGTCTAGCGAAAGGTGTTCCTGCCTATGGCAGAAAAAAGGTCATCTTTAAGGTCCTTTCCAGCCCAAACCGCTCTGTGGCTCTAAATTCCTTGTTTAATTAATTTACTAGTTGTTTGAAGCTAATTGCCTCTGTAGTGATAAAACTCTGGTACTGATTTTAAGGCTGTGTACTAAAAGGCAACAGATACCCGAGAGCCAAGTTTAGAGGTGGTTTAAATCCCCGCAGCAGCAGACCCGAGCGAGCCCGGGGCCACCTGCCCGAGCCCCGGGGCGACCCACGGCCCGCTCCGGTACGGAGCTCGGCCAGAGCAGCGGCACTGCCCGTGGATGGGTCTGAACGGTCGGAGGCTGCCTAACAAAACTAGCCCCGTGTGAAGAATATATATGGCAAAAATATGGTAAATATTGATGTTATGCAGTTTGTGTTTGTTATTACAGCTATTTACGTGGATGAAAAAATGCAGCTGTGGTGTTTTCACCAGAACAGCGGCAGATCCTGCTGGTAGGCTAGGCGATTCCTATCCCTTTAATCACCAGCTTCAATGCCTAATTACATCTTAAATTAACATTATAGTGTTTTAAATACCTTAATTATACATTGGCAACCCTCGCCTATTGTTTAAAAACACCTCAAGCCCGAAAGTACCGCAGCTGGGCTGCGTGTGGGCTCTCAGCTGTCTCCCATCTCCCTTCTCTGTGTCCGTGAGTCTGTCAGCACAGCGACCCTCAAGAGGTTAATCCACTTCTAGTGTTTGTATTTAAACATCGCCCCACCGTTTGTGAACTAAAACTACAGAGCAGGTGCTAATTGAGTGCTAATTTATAGAAATTCCTCGCATGAAAGTGATTAAGGGGGGGAATTCGTCTCTAGTTGTTGGAGAGGTTATTTGCTTTTTAAGTAAAAAAAAAAAAAAAAAAAAAAAAATTAAAAAGGGGTTTGCACAGTGAACGAGGCAGCGGCGAGTACTTGTTAAAAAGGTACCTGGATCGTGATGAGTGCCCTGCAGGAAGCTGTGAGCACGGTAAAGGTCAGGCTCCGTGCTCAGACAGGCTCCCTGGCTTGCCACCAACCTCAACTTAGCACTAAAGCTGGCTGCAAGGCATCAGTTTAAAGACAGTTTTATACACTTAAAAGACTGGACACAACCGGGACAGCTTGTGTGAAAGAGAAGGAACAGGGAAACGTGGCATCCAGAAGGTAGGAAAAAAGGTAACAGAACTGGAAGCTGAACTGATGAAGGCAGAGGAATAAATCCCATGTCCTGTGCCAAGTAACCTAATAGTGCTGTGACCAGCACTGCGAGGTGTCAGAAATCAGCTTTTCTGTCGTGCTTCGGTTTACTCTCTAAGAATGGTGCTCTGCTGTTTCTGATTGGGTTCTTTCTCCTCATTGCTTGAGTCATATAGCAAAAAAGGTCCAGAAAAAGTTAAGGATCTGTTGCTTATTAAGATACTTAAAAGCCACCTAAAACACCTGGCAGTATATTAGTGCCTGAAGCCTGTTCTTTTGCGTGGATTAAGTTTCTTTAATGAAGTTAATAATCAAAAATGGTTTTATTCTGCTTCTTTAGGGCTGTTGAGGGCACTGAGCTGCAGGTGTAAAGGGCTCAGAAAGGAGTAGCTGGTAGTGACAGTCTTGTTGAATTGCATTTTCTAGTTTTTGTGGGGTGCCTAAAAATAATTGGGAGAATACGGGTACAAGGATTTAATTAATTTTAGAGCTATTCCCAGTAATAGCTTTGTTCTGTCATCACTGCCTTTGTTGGTATTTGCCTTTGGTTATACAGTTGCAACCACATACACTGCATGAGGGAATTATATGCTAGATCTGACTAACAAGACAGTTATTTTACAGCCAACCATTAACCATGATTGCTGAGTTTGAGGTAACAGCACCATTTACAATGCTGAGTCACATTCATAATGATGTTTCAAAGCACCTGGCAGCACGTCTGTGGGATTTAAAGGTATTTAAATTCTCATAGATGAGTTTATCTAGCAATTATTAATAGTTTCTCTCTATATTTTGAGATGTGTCCAAAGTCTGGACTAGTTAATGTCTTTTTGTTTACATTTATTTATATATATATATATATATACTCACACATATGTAACCTACATTTTTAAAGCTATTACATAGCTGATTTTGTTGGCGTGGTAAATCCCTTTATGCATTAGGGTCTGCTTAGGGTCCCAGCTGATTTCCCTGGAGCAAGCCTGGATTTCACAGAAGGGCTTGAAGCCAAACTGAGAGCTTCCTCTTAATGATCTGCATGCTGGCTATCGGAGCAAAACCATTTTTACTCAGTGATTTAGCAAAAAAAAAAAAAAAAAATCTCCTAAATGGCAACATCTATATTGAAATATGACCTCTCCTGTGGTAAAATTTGAAGGAGAGTGTTCAGAATTGTTAAAATAACTGGTTTAGTTAAAATGGCTGCGTACATCCAAAAATAATCCCTAAGCCAGGGAATGCTTTCTGTCAGGGAGGGCCGTTTGCACACTCTGTAACAGGATCAGTGCAGCTGCAGGCTGGCACTCAGCTGGAGAGCAGGCACACGTCTGCCTCCATTAGCTCTCACTAACAGGGCTGAGGGAATCCTCTGCTGGGCTCGGGTGGCTGAACTGCCACCATTCAAGGCCATTATTATGTCTATAAACCCCTGAGAAACCCTCCAGAAATGGGGATGGCATCACCAATCTACGCATTCCAGCCTGTTTTGTTTCTCTGGAGCAATCAAACAGGATAACTGACAATGCAGTAAGTGTACAGTGACTTGAGAGCTGCATTTGGGATGGAATTTGAATCAGGTATTGTTATGAAATCGAATGCTTTATTACTGGGAGAATCTCCATCTCCTGAGTGGGGAGTGTCCCTGCCATGGCATGGGACAGTTTTTCTTCTATCCAGTGGGTCACAGGCTCAGTGCTTTTCCTCCATAGAGTGCTTTGCAGGTCCTGTCTGCACCACACTTACAGGATCTCGAGTTATATTGCTGTCTTTCAGAACAGGAAACAGAAACATGAGGTGATGCCGCTTGGCCAAGGCCACCAAGGAAGGTGGTGGCAACAGAATTTTACCTTGACATTTCCCAGGTACTGTGATCCTTGCCTCATGCTCTGCTGTGGAGCCAAAGGTCTCCTAGAGGACAGTTATTTGGGGTGATGCTTTTAAGTTACTCACAGATAAACACTCTGCAAACGACCTCAGCCCCTTCCCTGATGCTTTAGGTGGGGACACAAGTGGAGCCTGTGCTGTGACCTGCCAGGCTGGTGCTGCACACTGTCATTGTCACCCAGGCAAACAGCCCAGGCTGCTGCATGTGCCTGATGCCTGCCAGGGGAAGGGGCACTGGAGTGTGCAGCTGGGATCACTGGACAGTTCATGCCTTAAGTGTGTGAAAAGCAGAGCCAGGCATTGATTTTCTCTCTGTCTTACCGCAGAGGCGAAGCCTGAGGTGAATTCTCATAGACTCCGTGGAAGTCTTCAGCTTGGCTCTTGGAGTTCTTCTGGGCAAAGCCTGTGGCTGCTGCTCGAGTGCCAGCCCAGGGCTCTCTGGGCTGTAGGATGGCAGAGCTGCTGCCCCACAGTCCTTGGCTCCTGCTTGGCTGCTCCTGGGGAAGGTGGCTTTCTTCATGGTGACCTGCACAGCTGGCCTGGGGGCGGCACCTCCAAAGCCTTCCAGCTCTTTAGCTCCTGGAAGAAGAATTGTCCTCATGTCAGGTAGGAAGCAGTGGTGGCTCACCAGTACAGCACTGCAGTACCAGGGGATGAGAACCTGGAATGTCTGAGCAGGTGGATGAGGCTCACTCTGCTCTGCACAGACTGAAACCTGCATGAGCCAAACCTGATTCTGGCCAGGGCTGGTGAGCTCTGGGTACATGCCAGGTGCTGCTCTGGTTGCAGGTGGCTTCCAGCAGGAGCCAAACGGGTCAGGTGGCACCATAAGCAAGGTATTGACAAGCCAATGTGTTGGGCCAAGCTGGAATCCCTGGAGGGATAAAGCTCAGGGACAGCATCTCCCCTTGTCATCCTTGTCCCAGGAAGAAGAGGGACTGAAAGCACAAACACAGAGCAGCTTGCATCCAGCTTTGAGAGGTACCCCAGCAGACTGCTTTTTTTGGCATTTCTGTTCTTTTGAGCCTGCAAAATTGTTTGGGTCTGGCTTCTGCTTGGAAAATATCTGTGATTCTACCTGATGTTGAGCAGCAGCAAATTCTTTTGTGCTTAGTTGCTCAACACAGAAATTTATGTGCTTACCTGGGGAAACAGAGAGATGTGCACTGGATGCTGCAGACCCAAATTCATTTTCAGCAACACATTTAAATATTCCAGAGTCTTCTGGAAAAGCTTCTGTAATAACCAGGGTGCAGACTTCCTCTGAAATAAGAGATTCAGGCATGATGTTATACCACAAGAGGCAAATGTCAACCTGTAGGAACTGCTCTTTACAGGACTCAGTGATGAGGATTGGCACGAATAAAGTGCAAAAAAGTGATGTAGAGGGCATAGGAAGTCAAGGGGTTTAGAAGGAGCAAGATTAAAGAAGACTCTTCCTGTGACATTAATGAAACATTTTTTGTGGAGGTGTTTTGTTTGGTTGGTTGGTTTTGTTTGTTTGTGTTTTGGTGGTTTTGTTTTGGTTTCAGATTTTTTTTTTTTTTTGCTAAATTCTGTCTTTTCTTGCACAAGTTTAAAAGATTATAGGTCAGAGTGGTTGATATGCTTTCTCTTAGCACAGGGTACTCTTCATTGGCTGAATGTAAAAGGATTGATATCTTTTTCCAAGTGTTGTGGAAAAAATCAGGGCCTTTTGGGTGCTTGCAGGAAAATTAAGGACTTGAAAGCTCTTGGCCTGACTGACTATTGTCTTATGGATGCCTTTGGTCATTATTGTATAATTTTGGATGAGGTGGGAAATACTGAGTGTGATGAGAAGTCTAACAAAAAATACTCAGTGTACTTACCAGGAACTGCTGATGAACAAGCCTCTGCTCAAGATAAGAGAGAAAGAATTTAAGTTATTATAATGTCAGAATGGAAAAAACCCCAAACCCTTCAGCCCTCACTCCCTGTCCCTCCTCAGCTGTCACCCTGGTTACAAGGGAACCGTCTCCTTTTCTGTCTATCACAAGGAATAGCATCTGGATAGGGAAAGCTCAGGTGTGGCTGGGGAACCTGGTGTACAAACACCTCCCCACTGAGGTCATACACAAAGAGCTCCACTGACTTTGGGGTTGGGTGCTGTGGGTTTGACCCTCTGGAGCTCTGACCTCATGCCTGGGAGTGTAAGAAATTGTTTGAAATGAGGTTTTGCTTTTTTTCCCCTGAGTTCATCAGTAGTTCTAGTATGTGGTGGCAATGCCTCCGTGGCCCAGCAGGGCTGTCATTAATGACTAAGAGCCTGGGATTTCCCCTGTTGTGCCTGACCCACTCGAGCACTGCCAGAGGAAGTGCAGACTGTGCAGCAGCCTGTGACTTCAGGCCATCTGATACTGTAAACTTAACTCTGCTCCTATGAGCCATCTCCTGATTTTGATAGCAGCTCTCATTCCTGCCTTATCCCTGTCCCAGGAGAATCCCTGCACATCAAACAGGGCAGCCACACGTACTTTTCCGCAGGATTCGGAAATCGGCGGAATCCACGATGTGATCATACTCCCTGTACCAGCGAACCTGCAGGCTGGGCGTGGAGTGAACACGACACTCAAACACCACCAGCTGGCCCTTGGTAGCTCTTATGTTTTGTAGACCCTGGAGGAGAAAGTATTTGTGTTAAATGCCTGGTCTAAGTATTTCCCCATTGGAGCATTTATCAGGAAATGATGCAGCCTTCAGTGAGGAAGATGGTCTCGCCTGTATTTTCATTTTGCTTACAGCAGTTGTCTGAATTTTAAATGTATTTGTAGTGGGTTTGTAGTGGGAAGTTTTCTCACCAGAAGATCAGTGCTCATTAAAGCCTTGTTTGTGCATTTAAATAAAGATACAAATGCAGGAAAAAACATCTATTCCTCTGGATGCATCATAATAAAGGTGGTTACAATGTGAGGTTTCCACTTCAGCTTCCTCTGCAGGAAATAAATCAGACGAGTTCCTATCAGTGGTTCTGTCTGTCTGGATCATTTACCAACTAAGATATTAGTTTGATAGCATCACTAACAAAGTATGCTGGCTTTTTTTAATTGTAAATAAACCAATGTTCCAGCCCAGAAATACCCTCTGATGGAACAAGAAAATGCAAAATCTAATGCTGGTAGTTGCAGGACGAGCTACGTTGCTCAGACAACTTGTGCTCTTTACCTTTATAAACACAGGTGTGGTTCCAAAGGCAGGCCCAGCCAGGCTCAGTGAGGGACTCTGCATCTAGATGGCAAAGAAAGAGATGTTTATAGATTGAATTTTTCACATGCAGAATCCTGGTTGTGTTACTGGCACTTTACTCTGAAGGAGAAGAGGACTCAAAGTGTTTTATCTGTTGTTATTGTTCAAATACCCCATGGAGAGCCTCCTGCACTCAGGGGCTTCAAGAGGAAACAAGTCCCTGGCCGCAGACACAAGTTAGTGGGAAGAGGAGCTGATAACCAGTAAATGTTGCTCAGAGCTTTAAGCCAATGACTTGCTCACATCTTGCAGCCTCTGTGTAAAGATCAGTGCTGCTGTCAGTGGCTGTCCCCTTCCACAGAGATCCTGACCTGGTTTAGCTGATCCCAGGTCTGGCATTCCCTGGCTTGTGTCATGTCTGTGGTTGCTACAGAGGCTGAACACAGAGAAACAAGCAGGATTTTTCTGCTGTCCTGACATCCTCTGTTAAATCTCAGCTGTCACAGAAGTTTCAGTAAGGTCTCTGATTAAGCAAGAAAGGCCATTTTGAGATGATCAAATATTTGCAGCGCAAGATCTGTCCTTGTTCCATGGTGAAGTGTTGATGTGCACTCATCTCTGTCTCATTTAGCTTTGGAACCACGTGTCTTGCATATAAATGTGCAACTGAAGTGCTTGGGTTTGTTTTGCTGTGACACTGGCCTTTTTTTATAACCTTATCTTTGAAATAATCCATGTTTTCATCTCCTTCCCTCCCAGCCTGGGTTAAGATGTGAATCCATGTCCAGGTGTTCTGATTTCCCCAGCTCTTGGCCACATAAGTACTCTAATCCAGGTCTCTGTTCTGAAGTGAGTCTGAAGCAGAGCTGTGGCAGCCCCTTGGGCATCTCCAGCCCTGTCCCCTGCTCCATCAGTTCTTGGCAGTTCTGACTAGAAAACATTCCAAGACAGAAAGCCCTTTTCCAGAGCTTAGGGTCCAGACCTTGATATTCATGCTGACCCTGCCTCTTAGACACTTGCTGAAGATGAGCCTGAGCTGATCCTTGCAAAATATTTCTAGTATGCTGTAAATAATAATTTAAAACATGTGTAACCTGCTCTTTGAGTGTCAGTAGGTAAGGCTGAACTGAAGTGGTGTAACTTAGGTGAGCAGAATGGTTGTGAGAGACTGCACTGGAACCAATGGACAGAAGAGCACTGGTGGCTCTGTGCCTTTACCTAGTGTGTGTGGAAAAATAAACAGGGCAGGATGGAGACAGAGGCTTTAGGAGGCTGAATATACTTGATCTGATAATATTTACACTTACTGTGACATTCCTCTGGTCCTGACAGGATGCTGAGACTTGCAAGGAGGCTTAGCCTTTGGATTTACCCTAAGAACCTGGAGAGACAAACATAAAGCAGCGTGTGATTAGAATTATCTCCTTTTCCTTACAGCAATGACAGTTTTGTGAACTGAGCATAAGCTGGTTGGGTTCACACAGAGGTGCCAGAGGAAACAGAAACATCCTGAATATTTGAGAGTAGGCTCAGGCCACCTCCAGAACATGGAGACACTTTAACAAGATTATTGATACAGACCTCTATAAAAGACCTAAGTTACATGTGAAACCTATCTTCGGGTTGAAACTAGGGTTTTCCTGTTTTTAGATGGGGAAGTCTGAAAAACCACTTGTTACTTTAGTGAAAATGAAAATGGAACCTCATAAACCAGCTGCTAGGTTCCTTTGCAGGAAGACTGTAGCATACTGGATTGACAGAAAAAGTACTTATTGAGATCTTAATAGCTCACCATGCTAATGAAAGGTTTGCAGGTTTCATCTTTGCTCCCCTTTTGCTGTAACAAGAGGGGTTGTTCTTGCTGGTGTACCACAAGATGCCAACCCTACTTCTCCTGGGGCCACCTGCAGCAGGACAAAGGCCAGCCTTGGCAAACCCCCTGCAGGAACAGCAGCAGTGCTGTTGTCACACTCTGCTTCTGGAGTGAGCCTTAGTGCCCTGCTGAGGGACAGCAGCACCTGTGGCACATGGTGCCAGTGCTCCTGTGCCCCTGTGCCTGCAGCTGTGGGGGAGGAATGGGGCCTGGTGTGCCAGTGAGAAGACATGGGAATGCCTGAACTGGTGTTCTGCTGGTTGCAGGAGCCATGGGGGTCCCCTGCTGCTCTCTGCTGTGATGCAATCCTCGTGAGCAGGAGCTGGGATTTGCATTCCCCTTCCATGAGGGCAGCTTCCATCCACCCTCTCCAGCTCTTGGCACCTCTGGCACCAAACTCGGTGCTGTCTGGTAGCTGAGGTCGTGTACAGCCAAGCCCTGAGCCTGTGGCCATGCAGGCAGCACCTGAGGGTATTGGCAGATGTTTGCAGAGCTGTTGTTTGCTGCTGAGTGCTCAGCTGCTAAGGGCACTGTGGTGAGCTCCTTGCCTGAGCCACTGCCTGTGGCCGTGTGGCTTTGTGCTTGCCGCCTGTGAAGAACCCCATGGGACAGGTGGTGGTTTGGCAACTCTCCTTAAGGTTGCAGGTGTTTTCTGGCACCCTGACAGAGCTCTAAGTCAGAGGAGCGTGGGTGTTTTTTCAGGGTTTGGATCTTTCCCGTGTTGATCTCACATGGTAGAGTTTGGCACTTACAGTGTTTGTTAGAAATTAAGTAGAGTAACTGAAAACTTGAGAAATTTTAGCTGACTGTCACCCTGTCTGTGAGTCCTGTTGGAGTTACAGATGTAGAGAGACAGAGACACCTCAGCAGATTGGGATTTAGTTACCTTGGAGAGGCCAGTAGGCTACAAATAACCATCTATTCAAATTAAATCAATATACGTGTCTGAATTCCTCAGAGGTTTTGCATATCAATGTTTGGTGCAAACGATTTACTTGAGATCTGTTCTCTTTCTCTTCTGCTTTCCAGCACTCTCCAAAACAGAGACACCCAATTACCGTGACGGATATTTTGCAGTTTAGTTGGATTTGCCTGGTTAAAACGAGAACATATCCCTGTGTGTCTCATTCACACCTGCAGTGTGTTACTGAGCCCTGAGGGCTCCAGGCACAGCTACAGGACTTGGACCACCCATGGCCTTCATATTTCTAGCTGTTGCTCTTGATTTATAAATGTCTCTCCATCTCCAAGGATGGCTCCTGTCCAAGGTTATATCATGAGGCCATCAACAAGGCTGTGCTGTGATGCAACCACTTTGGATGTGGGAGCAGGGCCTGGGAAGCCAATGTTTTTGAGTTGCCCTGGGTTCCCACTGCAAACCAAACCTGGCTGGACTCCACCACAGATTCCTGTGGTGCTGGTTGCAGTGCTGCCTTCCAGTCTATCAGGTAACAGTTGGTATAGTCAGTTTTCAGGACCTGGAATATTGGATGATTTGGGTTTTTTCTATTTTGCCTCCAAAGAAAACAGGTGATGAAAAATCAGACATGTTCTGATCATGAAAGGGGTTTCTGGACTGATATACCTGCTTTAAAGAGTGTCCCATGCACCTGAGACACCATTAATGAAACTGCCTTGGAGGATCATTGCCCTTTCTTTTTCTGCACAACAAAAGACTTCATTATCCTCAGAACTGCCCTCACTCTTCATCAGTCCATGGTCAGTCTGGACTCATAGAGGACATGCCCAGACACAGGGGGCATGGAGGGTGCCCTGTGCAGTGGTCAGAGGGGTCTGTGGCCATCTGTGCTTTGGGAGCACAGCACAGTGAGGTGCTGCAGGAGGCATTGCACACACCGTATCTGGAGTGAGGAGCAAGTCTTGGAGAGAGGTTGCTCTACTGAACTGAATAAGAACAGTTCCTGACAAGTTTCCAGTATGATGAAAGAGGCACTGAACTTTAGCACTAAGCAGGAATAGCACCAGCTTTGAATTTGTGCTCAAGACAGTTACTCAGTGGCATGGCATCAGATCCTCGATGTGATGATTGCTGCTAAGACCTCCTGACGTGGCAGAGACCATGGCCAAGGATGGGGCTGTCAGGGCTGCAAGTGTGCCTGGCCTGCTGCCCTGTGACACACCAGCAGTGCTCCCACAGGAAATACAGGCAGCTCTGCAGGGGCTGCTGCAGCTGCCTGTGCTTGAGAGGCTGCGTTAACCTCTCATCAGAGTCTGCTGTCAGTTCAGCTGAGTGAAGACCCCATCACTGGGAATTCTGTTTGCTGGCTGCTGCAGGTGTCTTCTAAAATGCAGAAGCCATCCTTGAAATCCATGTTGCTGGCAGCGCCTCTGTTTGTAGACAAACTCACTCTCCACACACATGGTTCACATTAGATGCTCTGTTCTCACCTCCTCTTGTGTGGTCCTTCTGTTTCACAGTTTCTCATGAGTGTGCTGGATGCTCTCACTGTTAATATTACATTTAGGTAAAGGAGAGTTCATGAGAGCAGATAAAAGGCTTAAGAGCTTCAGTGCTGGGACAGTCACTACTTTAGTCTGAATTCCCTGGTTTTGCCTGAGACTTAATGACCCTAGGGCTAGGATATTTAGTAAAGCAGGAGACTTTCAAGCCTGCTGGACATGATGGCCGGTTCTGCTTTAAAGGGTGGAGTGTATTTGGGACAGTAAATGTTCTGAGAGCATCTGGGCACTGGCTGCAATGCTGACTAGCCCTGCTACTACTAATTGGTTTCACATGGTTGAAATAGTGGCTTCTGTAGGAGGCCAAAGCTGTCCTGTGGCTCTCCAACTCAGCAGTAAAAATGAGAGGAGGTCATTCAGCTTCCAAGGAAACACTGGAAGGTTACTCTGAGGTATCTGTTCTCTCTCTGATGCATCTCCTTTTTCCTTATGAGTGATGCTCCAGGCTGCTGTACCTGTCAGTTCTCAGACTTCTGAGATCCTGGTCCTGAGGAGCTCTGCATGTGTCCTGCCCCTCTGTCTGTTAGCCTGGCCAAGCAGAGAGGTTTCCTACAGCAGGTTAGCAGACCTTGTTCCCTGTGAGGGTGGGGAGGCCCTGGCACAGGGTGCCCAGACAAGCTGGGGATGCCCCATCCCTGGAAATGTTCAATGCCAGGCTGGATGAGGCTTGGGGCAACCTGGTTTAGTGGAAGTTGTCCCTGCCCATGGCATGGGAGTTGGAACAAGAGGATCTTTAAAATCCTTTCCAACCCAAACCAGTCTGTGATTTTACGAGTCTGTGAAAAGTCATCACCCTACAATTTACACCCTTGAAAGAATATCTAGCCAAGGTATTACCTTGGTGAGTCATTCTAGCAGTCCTAGTGTCTCATGTAAATGTCAACCTTTACTTAGTGTAACTCTAGATCTTTGTGAAGTGGACAGAATTAGACTCAGCCAAATGAAGAGTCCAAGGACCTTTGCAACCCAACACCAGAATGATTACAAGGTACATACAGATCACACTGTTGACACAAACCCTAATGACGACATTCTGGCATTACCTGAATAGTTGACATGGCTGCAGAATTATGCTATATGCAACACTAGGACAAATTTAACACAGGCTAGGAAAGTATTGAATCTGCACAGAGCCCTTTTGCCAGGTGTTTAGATCACGGAAAACACATTAAATCTGTTTTAGGAACAAGACAAGCATCTGCTGGATCTGAAATATGCCGCATTGCAAAGAGTGTGTGTAGAGGGGAGGAGTACATTTTAAAATTTACACTCAGAATTGAGGCAGGGATAGACTGCAACATCACATTAATGTACCAGCTTGTCTTTTATTTAAAAAACAGGCTTGAATAGATCTACAGGATAACATTCAGCTTTCAATCACTTTGAAAATGATGCATTTTGCAAGCCATCTGCATGTACCTGATGGTGCTACTCATTTTCAGAGAGGTGTTCAAGCTTTGGGAGCGTGTGCTAGACACTTAGATATCTTGTGGCACTATTCTGTAGGGCTTTACAGAGATAGGAGCAGGTCTGCAAAGAATGAGGCTCTCCCCATGGCAGTGGGCTGCAGAAAGCTCTGTCTGGACCTGTATTTCTACTGTGCCATATGGCTAAACGGGGAAATTGTCACCACTTCAGTAGTGAACTCTCTAGTTGTGAGTTCCTTAGTAGTGTGAATGTGCGATTATAAAGTGGCTTCTCTGTTGCTCCTGGGGTGCGAACAACACTTCTGTAGGAAGTGAGAAAGGAGTGATTTTATTTGCTTCTCTTCCTACGTTCCAAGAACCCTGAGAAAATCACTTGGATTGCAAAAACAGTTGTGATTTGTGGAACAACTTCTTAAAATCACTGCTCTTCAGGTGGGGATTGGGCAGGTTTGCGTCAGCTGGGATATTCTGGAAATGATCAAATAGCTGCAAGAGTTGATTGTAGCCATTGATAAGGTATTCACAGAAACCGCAGAATCCTGGTTGGATGTGAAGCTTGCTGAGAGTCTTTCTAAATTATAGAAACACAGCTGAGTATGTTTCAAAGATCTCTTTTATTTTTGGCATATTTTCAGAAGATAAAGCACCAAAGAACACAATTTCAGAGGCTCATTTTCTGTGAATTCATCTTTTAATGCCTCCCACGAAGCAGGTTGGAGATTTGCATCTCAAAAGCCGTGTCTGGCACTCCTGTGGGCATTTCCATACACGTTTGGGAAGGGCAGAAAGGTGTGCTGGCTTTCAAGGACAGGCTCTCTCTGGAATTAGCAAAGACTGTCAAGCTTGGAGACCAGCATGGCTGCTGTGTTTCATACTTCAAAGTCACTGCTAAGTTTAAGTTGGGTTTAAGCTCCATTTTACAGAGCAACATACACAAAGAAAAGAGCGTCAGCACTCAGAATGTAATGGCATTTGAGCAACAGTGGCCTTAATATAGGAAAGAGCACAGTAGAAAGCTTCATTTTGGAGCTACTTAAGGCACATCCCTGATGAGAAGGTGAACAAACCCCCGCCGTGTGCGGCCGCGAAGCCTCTGGGCTGCAGGTGTGCGCATACTCAGGGCGCTTGTGCTCGCAGGCACACGTCCCGCTCCAAGGGCAGTGTGAAGCGATGGAGCATCAGTGCCTGCCCCTCGGAGCTCCCCCGGTTCTCCTGGCCGGCCCGGGCCGAGCGGGGTCCCCGGCGGGGCTGGGGGGCCGCCTAGCGAGAGCTCCCGGGGCACGGGCGGGGGCTCGGGCGCTCGCTCCGGGGCTCAGCGGGAATTAATTTTATCCCTCCTGTTACATGCCTCTTCTGAGCACAGCTGTTTCTCAGGGCTGGAAAATCCTGGCTTTCCCTCCCCTTATTTGTATAACAGCTGAACTGCCGACAGATATTGGACACTTGAGTCAAACTGGAGTTCCTAGAACCAAGTGACTAAATCCCCTTTTAAGCACCGACATTAAAAGACGCCTAGAGCTTATTTTAAGAGATGCTAAGCTTCCACTTGAAGTCATGAGGCTCCGTACTTGTTAAAGTATATTCGTGTCAAACAGAAATCCTGCTAATTTCCTTCCTTTCTTCCCTATAAAAAAACCCTAACCCTGCCTCACTTCTTTTCGTGCCAGAGCATTACAGAGATGTAGAAGGATTTTGAGCCCAGACTGCCTGACGTGTGAAGCCTGCAGGCCCTGGAAGGAAGGCTCTGGTGCCAATGGCTGTGACCTGCAGAGGATGTGCAGGTATGAATACAGACAACAGCATCTGGGGAGTCCCTGGGCATCCTGTGGCACCTGCCTGCTGCTCTGTGCTGTGCCTTTGGCATTCACATGGCACAGGCACAACCCAGAGACTGTGTTTAGTGAATGTTGAGGGTCCCTTACATGAGTCCTATGGACCACTCAGTGCCCAAAAGAATGTTGTTTCTAGAGCCTGTAAATGTGTCTCTGCAGTTCGAGTGCTGTAACAAAACTAGACGAAATTTTTTCCTGAAAGCTGTGGGGGAACACTCACAGTGTCCAGGATCCCTGCTTCCTGAGAACTCTGTGCTGGTGCTGAGCCGGTGCACTGCAGCAGGGCTGGGCTCTGCTCGGGTCCAGCTCTGAGCCACCGAGCCCTGTTCCAGGAACATCAGCTCCTGCTGCTGCACAAGCCTCCCTGTGCCTGAGGAGGGCATGGGTCCCACCCCAGCCCTCCCTTTCACTGCAGGCTGCTGGAGGGCATGATTCCCATTCCCACACGGACGCCTGCAGGTAATGATGAAGCAGACTCTCAGCCATAATACAAAACCTCACGGTCTTCTTTTTTTCGAGGTAGAAAATGTGCTGTGCGCTGCTCAGCCGGTGCGAGTGGACCTCCCCACCATGGCCCAGGATGACCCTGCTGCACGTCAGAGGCAGGATTAAATTAACGGGGCCAAGGAGGAGGGCGAGAAGCCTGTCCAGCCCCATGCCCCGTGTGGGGCACACCTTCCAAGGAGGTGGCTCTCATTCCAGCAGGCTTAGGAGATGGGAATTGTGTGATCAGTGCATGTAACTGTGACTCATGGCTTTGCTATCCGGAGCCCCAAGGATGACTCTGCTGCCGTGGCTGTACCCTTACGTTTGCATTTTCCGCGGAATGCAGTGAGTTCTGGTCTCCACTGGCCCCAGACCACACCTGTTACACGTGTCCCTCCTTCAGGAAGAAGGAATTTTTGTGAACAGTGCTGCAGGAATTGCAACTGCTACAGCATCCTGTAGTACAGGATGTCTTTGCTATAGTAGTAATTACCAAAATGGAGAAAGAGCCTTTTCTGTCCCCAAACATCATGATTTTACTTAGCTGATTTCATTTGCATGGGAATAAAAGGGAAGTATATCCTCAGATGGGAACCCATTCAAATGGGATGTCTCTAGAGTGACAGCAGCAGCTACGTTGCACTCAGATGCAAATAGGAATGTGGAGTAGCTTTTGCAGAGCCTGCATAACTTTTCTCCAAAGTGCTATGCAAAGCAGCATGTGCCTGCTGTAGCTTCTGTCATCTCCTGTCACACAGGTGTGCCTCGAGTGGTTACTGACTGGGGATCTGATGCTTCTGCTATCTAAACCTGAAATCATCAGCGCTGGCAGATCCAGAGGTGACCCAAAGCTCCCGAGCCTGCTGAAATGTCAGCTCGCTTGTCCCGGTGCGTGTGAGGCTCCTGAGCTGCTGGCGCTGCCCGGTGCAGGGGCTGCAGAGCAGGGACAGCCGAGCTCCTTGGGAGCTCCCCCCGGGCAGGGAGCTGCGCACATGATCCTTCAGGTACCCATCACATCCGAGCCCTCAGCGAACTCTGGCCGAGAGCTCTAGTCCTAGCTCGGCTCCATCAGCTCCCAGCCCCGAGACAGGCAGTGCCAGCCCTTGCCCGGGCAGGGCCAGGGCAGTGCCTGAGATCCGAGCGAGCTCCACGGGAGCCCAGGATCCCCCGGAGTCTGTCTGCTGCGAGGAGTGCTGCTTAAAGCCCTCTCGTCTCTGGTTTCCCTGACATGCCAGGAGATGTTTTTAGCTCACTGGCCAGTCTGTCTGGGCAGCTGAGAGGCGGTGCCTGTGTCCCCACGGCGGTGGTGCAGGGCTCTGGCCAGAGGCGCCTTCCCGGAGGCACACACCAGTGTTGGGGCTCCCCCAGGAGCTGGGGGGGTCTGTGTGAGCATGTGAACCACAGGAGCAGCTGCTGAGCATCAGAGATGCGTAAACCTGGCTCCCTCCACGCCACAGGTGCAGTGCTGTGGGCTGGGAAGGAGAGCATCTGAAGGATGGAGTCTCTGGCCTGCTCCTCCCTTCCCCCTGCTGCCACCTGAGCTGCAGAGCAATCTCAAGCACCTTTCAAATGGTGCTAGAGCAGGCTGTTAGTGCTGTGGTGTGAGGGTGGCAGAGAGGGAGCAGGAAGTGCAGCTGGGGCAGTGATGTCAACATGAGGAGGGCATTTTCCATAATTTTTCCTTTACATAACCTTGCAGAGGCTGGAGGGCTACTGTGTAGTGGGGCAGAGCTGGGGTCTCTTAAATACTTGTTCTTAGTCCTACCTGTTCAGGTCCTATCCCTAATTTCTTTACCAGAGAAGCTGGGGAAGCTTCAGCATCTAAAATAGATTTTGGGTCTACACCAAGAGGTCTGAAACAGCAGCAGAGCTCGAGGTAATTACCCCAAACTGCTGGGAGCCAGAATGCACCATATAACCAAGTCAGGAAGAGCAGCCTGTTGCACGTGCTGCAGCATCACCACAAAACTCAAAGCAGGGACCTACTTCTTGCAGTGTAAACTGTGGTAAAGAAAACTATTCCTGTCTGGAAGCCTTTACACAGAGCACAAATTGTGCATTTAAAAAGTGTAACTAATCAGGATATTGACAAGCACTGCAGTTTGGAAGCCTGTGTGTACTCTAAGATGTAGAGTATGAGGCAGTTAAAGGTGCCAGTTCCCCAAACCATCACTGTTCAAATTGCCTAAATTAACCTGTCACTGTACAGTCAAAGGCAGCTTTTTATAGGGAAATAACTTTACAAACCCCAAGCCATTTCACAGAAAATTGAGCTGGCAGAAAGCATTGCATAAAATTAAATAACTTGCACAGATGTTTCTTGAATGAAAAATGAGTTCTAATGGATATTATTTGTGCCTAGCAGTCATCAAGGCTGAGCCATCCAAGCTCTCCCAAGCACCTCCTGTGGCAGTGCCATGTGCCACAGCCTGTGCCCAAGGAGGAGGACAGGTTGGTTTCAATGAATGCTGAGGCATTTGGGCTCCCACAGACTCCCTGTGCCAGGCAGGGACTGTGCACAGCCAGGAGCCCATTTGCAGACAGGCAGTGGCTGCACAGCCAAAACCCCCCTCAGAAATAGAATCAGGCTAATTTTAACTCCATGGACACATTTGATATGGAAGCAGCTGGTGTCATACAAAACTCTTGCCTGTCGAGCAACCCGAGTGCATTGCTGAAGCAAATATGTTCATTTCCACCCAAAGGCCATTAGGAAGCCAGGGCTGATTTTAGTTTGCACTTGACCCATTATAAATCAGAGCTGTAAATTTGTAACCATAGACATGCAATGCCTAAACTCTTTGACTTTAATGCCATTTCTTTAGAAAAGTGAGGCATGATTTCTTCCCCCCCCCCGCAATCCGTTGCATTGTTAGTATGGTTTCACCTGTTTTTGTTTGCAATTGGTGAAAAGGTTTTCTGGTCGTGCTCCCTGTGTCCCCCTCTTGTGAAAAGGTGTTCTACACTGAAAAGTTGATTTGCTAGAGATCATGCTAATTGCCACGAGCACATCTAGGCAGTGATCTCAGTGTGTGCTTGGATTGCTTTCTTTTTGGCAGCTGAAACAAGCTTCCTGTGTAGAAAACCCCTAAAAATACAGAAGGGCTTTAATTTTCTGTCTTCTGGAGAGTGGCAGAGCTACCATATGTGCCAAACCTCAGCTCAAGTGTCCCAGAAGCAATTGGTATTGCTTAATTATAGGAAAGTCTCTCAAAACAAAAAATGCCTAATTTAATGTGTACCCAGCTGCATTGGAAAGTTGTCACAAGTGCAGCCTTGTCAGGGTGGCTTTGAACTCCAGCTCGTGCTGCAGGCCTGGCACCCAGGAAGGGGCTCTGCCCTCTGTAACCTTTGGAAATTAGGAAATGGCAATAGGAAGGCACGTGTGCACTGTGAGGCACAGGAGAGCCAGGGCTTTGTGTCTGCCTGCCCTGCCTGCTAAAAATAAAAAAGGTTGTTTCTGCTTAGAGAGCTGGTCAGTAAATGAGTTTAAAATGTTCTTATAGGTTAAATTAGCAGCAGAGGTAGAGGTGAGTTACAGTTCTTGTTAATAATATTTGTGGGAAATGGACAAAGTTCCTCTCTCAGGCAGTGAAGACAAACAACTCAATTTTCTTGCTACCTTTTTTCTTGCTACAGTGAGGAATTTCCCTAGGAGATAACAGTTATGGATACATAAAACCTACTAATTAATGCAACTGAAAAGAAAAACATGAAAAAAGAAGATACCCAAGTGACAAAGGGAATTAAGTTCCTTCCAAGAAGCAGGTCCCGCCCTCCAGTTTTCCTCACTCCCTGATGTGCTGAGGAAATTCTTGATCCGACACAGTTTTGTGCTCTGGAGCTGGGAGGCTCCACTCTCCCATGCCCACCTGGCCATTCTCAGAGCCCTCTGGGTTGAGCCTACAGGTGATGGCCAGGTGTGATTGTGCCTTAGGGCCTTGGCTGTGGCCGGGAGAGGAGGCACTGCCTGCTCTGCCATCGCCTGAGGTCACGCTGGGCAGAGGCAGAGACAGGCTGCCCTGCTCCTTGGCTGTGGCACGGGAATAGCCATGGGCTGTGCTGGTAGCACAGTGCTGGACAGAGAACTGCTGTGCCTGGGGGTGATGAGCTGCCAGAGAAACAGGGCAGCCTGTGCTGCTGCAAGCTGGAGCACAGGGTGAAAGATTAATCCAAATCCCACTGCTGTGGATCTGGCTACCTGCACTACCTGTAGTTCTTAGTGCTGTGAAAAGACACCCACTGAGAAGTTGTATTATATTTTCTGGCCACTTTCTCCCCTGTAGCACCTCTACCTCTTTTCCCTTTCCCTTGCCCATGAGCCATGTTTAGGAGCAGGCTTTGGAGCCCAGCGAGTGCTCTGCTGCACAACCCAGCTCACACACAGCTGAGGGTCTTGGGGACCATTTCATCTTGTCTCAGCCCAGGACCCTCAGTGAAGCACTGGTGGCTTGGCTGCTTGCAGAGTACCTCACCAATGAGGTGAGACAGGGGCAGAGCCCCTGGCTTCAGCCCCTGCACCCCTGCAGTGGAGCTGGGATGCCCTGGCTGGAGTGGAGCCCTCTCTTGCCTTGGAAAGCACAATCTGCCTGGGCTTCCTGGGTGCAAGGGTAAGAGATGCTTGTGCAGGCAGCAGGACTGAGCCAAGGATGGGTTTGCAGCTCCTGGTTTGCCAGGAGGATCAAATGACCATCCTCCATGAGCCTAAAGGTAAGAGCAGAGCTGGGTGTACCAGCAACAGGAATCCTGCTCTCTGAAAAGGAAAATCATATCCCTGCCTCTATTCCCCACCTCTGAAAAGCCTCAAACATCTCGAGAACATGGTAAATATGCTAGAAATTGAAGTGTTACTTACCTCTATAAGCCATCAGTTTGGTTTTGGGGCTCTTGCTGCCAGCAGTTTGTGCCAGTGCTGAGACTTGAAGCAGAAAGACTCCTCTCCAGCAGCTCCCCTCTGAGGTCTGGAGCTGTCTGGGGTGGTGGGTTACATTTCTAATGTTCAGATCCCTGCTTGTGAGTGATGGCATGGCGGGAATGTCAGCTGTATGGGAATAAACTGCAGCAATTTATTCCCTCCAGCCTGTTTGAAAGTCAACAGAGTGGCACCATTAGCTGGAACAAAACAGGTCCAGTGTTGTGAGATACAACGGTGGCCAGATCCGTAATTGCTTATAATTTGAAATGCTAATAGCCCTGAGTGCTGGAAAAATGCCAGCTCAGGTCGATTGTGGCTCTCCACATTGAAAGAGAAGTGTAGAAAAACTTCATTAGAAGCAGGATTCTCTTGTACAGATCTGGAATGTAAAGAATTTCCTATTCACTTGGGATATAAAGAAAACCTGAGCTTCTTCCCAGATACTGAGGAATGTGGGGAGATCTCTTGGTGGAGCCAGCATATGTCCAGCTGGCTTGAGCAGCCTCACGTAGCCACCCTCCAGACTTGGTGGTGTAAAGCTGAAGGGATGTCCTGATGATGGCAGAGCTGCAGTGCCACAACACTGCTGAATTTCACTCCAGGTGCACTAATCAGGGTGGGGAGGGAGCAGCAGTGAGGGCATTTCTGAAGTGCAGGCTGTGTCCATGCCAGGGTTACTGCAGCAGGTCTGGTGGGGATTCCTGTGCTCCCAAACCCTTGGAGGAAATGCTTTGTGTGGATGCACAAAGGGCAGGATCCCCAGACAAAGCTGCCATTGCTTTGTCTATAAACAAACTGGTTCTTGTCTGCCCCCACAGCAGTGTCCTTCCTTGGATGAGAGCTGGGCTGAGCTTATCCTGTCCAGGCTTGGCTTGGCCAGCCTTCATCAGTTTTGTGGCCATAGGAATAACCCAGCTGCTGCTTTGCAGAACCCTGCCCAGCAGTGTGAGGTACTGAATAATTAGTTACCTTTTGGGGGATTCCCCAGATTCCTAGTTTAAAAACATGACATGTAGTTTGCTTTCCTGCGAGAACAAGCTCTCAAATTTTTCCCAATGCCTTCCTGCTTTATTCATACTGAGTCCCAGAAGCTGAGTGAGAAGGTGTAAATTACTTTTGGCTAAAGCATCTCTGCTGGCACTGTTATTTATGGCTGTTGCTACATTTTTTGTGTAGCTGCAAATCATCTCAAGACCATTTGGGCTCAAGGATGGGACGAATTCTGCCCTCCAGCCTGGCTGTGGTGTAGAGATGCTCTCACCTTCTTCTGCACAAAAGATTCTGCCACAAACCAATGGGATTCATTTGGGTCCACTCACTAGATACTCCAGCTCGAGGAATTTAAACTATTATTCATGTCTTGGGGGAGTAATTCCCAGATGAACTTTTGAAACTTTTTGAATGCAGGGGTGGTGGGAAGAGACTGGCTATTCCAGCCATCTTAAACCCTTCCAAAATGGAAAAGCAGCAGGTGCAAAGGCCACAAATGCTGGGGCCCTTCTTCCTGAATTGCTTCTCAAGGGCCTCTGAAATGACATTTCAATTTACGCATCAAATTCTGAGGCAGACAAATAGGGACATTTTTACAATTTTAATTTTTTTCCAGAAAGACTTCTGAATGAAGAGTAGAGGAAACAAAAATCTTCTTGTGGAGATGAAGGGATGGGCCCTGTGGAGAAACTGGCTATCTTCAGTGGCAAGTTGGTAATTTTGACAGTAAAAATTGAATGAATTCTGACTGTTGTATTCAGAGTTCAGACAGAACCTTCTCCCTCCCTGAGGAAACCCACCACATCTTTCCTCTCTTGTGTGGAGGAGCTGGGCATAAGCTGGTGTTTGGGTACAAGGCAGCTTGGGATGGCGAGGGAGCCTGGCAGTGCTGTGAATTTTGGGAGAGAGGAGCTCCAGGTCGGCTGGCAGGTTCCAGCAGGAGTTTCCCAGAGCTGCCAGGGTTACCTGTGGCAGCCACAGCCTGGCTGGGGCTGGTTACTGGCAGGGGGATGCTGAGCAGGGGGGTCCAGGACAGCTTCTGCACCCTCCTGCAGGGCTGTGTGAGGGTGGATGCCATTGCTGGGCACAGCCAGGGCTCTTCCTCCAGGAGAGCCTCAGACAGGGCAGAGAACAGGTTGCAAATTGAATATCACCCTGTGTGAGCAGAAGAGAGACCGTGGGAGGTTTCAGTCACACGGAGGTGTCGTTGCCAGAGGAGGTCACAGCCTGCCAGAAGGCAGTGGAGGGGCTGTGAGGGGGTCCTGGGAGCCTCCCCAAGCCTCCCCTCCTGTCTTCCCACCCTGGACACTCCACGTGGGTGGTAAACTCTGGTAGCCTCTGCCAGGTTTGGCTGGTTACACTTAGTCAAACCTGTCTGAAACTGGACTCTCCAGTAGACTGAGCCAAGTCTGATTAGACTGAACCAAGTCTGGGACTAGCACTGGTTGGGCTGCCTTCATCTTTAACAGCACACTGCTCCAACCCCAAATTTGGGCTGGTAGGGCTCCTCTGGCTTCAGAAGAGCAGTGCAGGTTTATGTGAGGGCTGTGTTTGGACAACAGGCACACATTTGACCTTTCTCCTGACATTGTTGTTCCATTTAAAATCTGATGTTCTCAGTGAGCCAAACAGATCAGTAGTTTTAGCCTAGGTGCTTATCATGGGCATCTTGTAAATTCAGATCATCTCTGACCACATTAGCCAAATACTCTTCTAAATTATGCTGGTGCATATTTGTAGACTTCAAGGGGATTGAGCAAGTGTGGTGGAAAAGGACTGCAGATGAGCATGAGCAATTTGGAACTTTGTTACTGCATAGCAGGAGTGGCATTGCTGGCAGATATCCTCAGTCATCTGTCAGCATTAACTTCTGAAAGCAATTTAGCAGAGGTGCCTGCTTGCTCTCCACTGCTGAATCCCAGGAAGAATATTTTAGTGGGGAGACTGGCAAGGCTTAGATTAAAGTTCTCTCAGAGTGTTGCAATAAAGACATTACTGGGTGCTGCCTCGAGGCACGGCTTTATTGGGTGCTCTTACAGCTCTCTTAGTGCTGCTTTCTGGCAGCATTCCCTGGGGTTTAATTTCAGGTATTTTGATGTATCTAATGTATTTTCCACTGTAATTTAAACCTGTGCCAATCTGGGCTTTACAGACTTGTCTATAGGCAGTGTGAGGAGTGGTGAAGATTGTTGGGTGCTTGCCAGCCCTGGGTAGGACACTTGTCCTGATACCTACAGAGTCTGTACTGATGACTCCCCCAGCTGGGTCCTCTGCAGGCTGCATCAAGATACAGCTCTGCAAAACATGTCAGAGTTCTATGTGGGTTTCCCCTGTGGATGTGGGTGCAGATTTTACAGCTGTGATATTTCCAGAGAGGAATCTTTTAACCTGGCCTTTCCCTAAGCAACCCACTCGCTAAAGCAGACAGGATTGTGCTCACCACGATCTCTCATCCCATTTTCCATCATGACAGTGGTTCCTACAGCTGGCCTTTCCCCTCGTGCTTAGGAGATGGAGCTGAATGATGGAGGCAGAGAAGGTGTCTCCCAGCAGAGCCCTGTCCCGGGTGCCTCAGTGGAGCTCAGTTCCCGTGCACAGCCCCTGGCACGAGCTCCTCGGCGTGCTCGGGATGCCATCCCAGCAGCTGCAGCTCCCTGATGGACACACAGCACCTCTGGCCCTCGGGTTTGCAGTTTTCATGACCATAAACAAGGACATTTAAAAGTTATGTTGCCTGTGCTCTGGCAGAAATATTCATCCTGACTTCCATGTATGGCACAGCACCTTTGATCAGCACAGGGACTGGCAGGTGCAGGAAGAGGCGTGGAGGTTGGTGGGAAGCCTGTTTCTGGCTACACAGCAGGCTTAAGTGCTTAAGGCAGAGCCCAATCGTCAGTATAAATAGCTCTCTGTAAGGACAGTGAAAACGATTCTCATACAAAGCAGCTGAGTTGGGACCAGCAAAAAAAAATCCCTTGTGAAACTCACACCAAGGCCTTGAGACCTGCTGTGTGTGTGAGGTCAGGGTGCAAACTGGGCATCTTGGAAAGGCTGAATTCCAGGTGGGGAATCGTGAGCCTCTGCAAGTGCCTTCAGTGGAGGAGCTGGATCAGAGCAGGCTGGGACTCTCTCTGGTTTTATATATGGTGGTTTTGTCTGTCCTAAATAGGAGATAATTTTTAGGGAAAGAACTTGGTGCTCTTCTCCTTGAGACTGCTGGATTTTTGAGCTACAGGAGTTAAACTCCTGGCTGAGGAGCTGAAAGTAACTAATTAAGCTAAAGCTAAAAGTTATTTTACCCTAAAAGTAAGTGTCTATCTCTGTTTCTATCCCATTCTTTGCTTCTAGAAGGGCATTGTGTCTAATTCCATGCAGCATCAAAGACTGTGTCAGCAAGGATTTGCTTGTGATATTTCCCATGTAAATTAATTTTGCCTAAAACCTCATTTATCCCTAAATTGCCACAGGAGACCCTCAGGCATCTGAAGGATTTTCATTTATGCCAGACATGAATTAGTCAAGTCTTAATCTTTTGTGCTGCCGTTCCTGGTGTGCCTGTGGCTGCCAGGACAGCAGATGGCACCAGCACCCTGTGCTGCTCACAAAGCTCAGGTACCTCAGCACAGCCTCGGCTGTGACCAAGCCGCTGAAATAACACAGGGAATTTTAGTTCTAAAATCCACATCATAGCAGAGGTGAGGTTTTTGGTTTATTTGTTTGCTTTTTTTTTTTTTTTTTTTTTTTTCTTGTTTTGCTTTTGAGTTTTCGGTTTGGTTGGGTTTTTTTGTTTGTTTTATATTTTTTGGTTTCTTTTTTTAATCTAAGCATCTTCATAGACAGCTGGGAACTGTAGTTCTATCTGTAATTCCCCTTCCCCTCGTGGGTGCTCCATTGCAGTGGTTTGCAGCCGAACACAGAAATAAAAGGTTTGATTTCTGCTGGGTGGGACAGAGCTCCTTGCTGCCCAGGGGGGACCAGAGCAGACACAGCCCAGAGGGGCTGGGGCAGAAGGCAGCCTGGTGGAGCTGCAGGTGGGGATGAGCTGCTCTGTCAGCACCATCCTGGACCCCAGAGGAGCAGCTCTGCCCTGAGCACTGGGGAGAAAGGGAGTGCTTGCAGCAGCACATGGGAGAGAAGATTGATCTTCTGAAGGATTTGAATACCCAAGTCCTTTAGAGCTCCCTGGGAAATAACTCAGATTCATGCTGGCATACCTTGGAAATAATTTAAAACTGAGTACCAAAACCCGATGCATTGCAAGACTCCCAGCATGTAATTCTGAACCCATTAGGAGATTTGTGCTAATTTTGAAAATAATCTTCCTATTTTAAATATTGCTTTGAATGTGTTTTGAACTTGAATATTTGGCAGAAGGGGAGCAATTAAATCAAAGGAAAGATTATATTGTGTTACTTTAATTGTGATGGATTAAGACATTTGCTGAAGGAAAATATCTACAAAGAATGTCTAAGTGCAGAAGCAAAACTGAAAACTGGTCTTGGCTGTTCTCTTCCCTGTGATGAATATATATTTATGTAATGCATTCCTTCTCATATCTTGATAACACCACGAGCCCACAGTGCATGAATTAACTGCAGTGAGAGCTGCAGTGAGATTGCCTCTGAGCCTGTGTAAGCATGAGATATCAACATTTAGGTCCTGTGAGTGTTCGTTTATACTTGATAGTTTTAAAGCTACATGAGGGAGAGGAGGGACATCTCTGACTGGATGCATTGCACCAATGCCTGGTGTCATTTGGGGTCCAGAGGACTGCCCCATGGCTGTTGCTTGCTTCTGCTGCCCTGCCACAGGCTGGGAAGTGAAGGTTGGGGCATGTGGGATTTTGTGAGAGCCCCACATTGGGCAGTGGGTTTCTCTTCAAGAGGAGCTGATGAACCCTGCCTGATTCCCAACTTCAGAAAATTAGGCAACAAGTGGTAGACAAGAGATGATTTTATTAAAACTGTCCTTTTTGGAGGTTTAAATTAAATCTAGTTATTAACCTATACAGCAGGCTGTAGTTTTTGTGGCTTGTGTTTCCCTGGAGGTGTATTTGGTGAGTGCTGGGCACTCAGTGCTCCCAAAGCCAGCCACAGGCACCTGAGTGATGGACACCTGGAGGGACCAGCCCAGAGGGGAAGGGCAGGCAAGCTCAGAGGCTGTCTGAGCTGTCTGATGCCACCATGCTCGTTGTTAGCTCCCTTCAGGGAGCTCATCATCTGTCTCTGAGCCATTCCCATTCCTATTTCAGTCCACAGGCTGCTGGCAGCTGCTGTCATTAGAGCCTCTGACTCGAGCAGAGGAGCGATGGTGCTAAATGCTGCTGGAGACAGGGAACAGCCTGGGCCAAGCTGGGAGGAGTTTTGTCCAGCAAGCGATGTCTTGTCGTGGAAGAATCGTATGTGCAAAGGTACAGCAACAGCTTTTGCTTCTAATTAAGCTGCAGCTGTGGAGCTCCTGGGGTTATGGGAACAGAGCTGCAACACAGGTTTTTAAATCTGTGTGCTGTGGTAATAAAGCCATTAGTATTTGAGGATGGTGTTGGCTGTTAACTGTCCCTCTCTGATCCTTCCTTGGTTAATGAAAATAGCAGTTGGATAAAAATGCAAAGATTTTGAGTTTTGAAAATGTGTGTTTGCACCACTAATCACTTGAAAAATCAATCTCCAGACCTTCATTTGTTAAGAGCAGCTGATTTGTTGCTCTCTATGCTTTCTCCCTTTTAATGAAACCCCTGAGTCGAACAGAAGGACTATAATTAAGGAGCACTTTTTCCCTTTCTGTGTGACATTCTGTCAAATGTTAGCCAGCAGGTAGCTGGCACACACAGGACAGAAATGCCTTTGCCCTGCTGGTGCAAGCCCAGGCTTCACCTGTGAGAGGGAGATGGGGCTTTGCTCCTCTCTGCACAGGCGCTGATTAATTTGGGGCAGGACTGTGGTTGTGCTGGATTTGGCAGCACTCTCTGTCCCTTGCTCAGCTGTCCTGGTGGGAATGCTCTCCCTTTGACAGCAAACTGTGCCTTGGAGGTGACAAGAGGAGCCACAGCAGACCCAGGCTCTTGATTTCCATGTGCTTCTTTCTCAAGGGTCCCAGGTTAGATGATGAAGACACAAAGATCTTTTGACATAGTGAAAGATAACTCTAAGGTTAATACTCTGTCCCTTCTTTATTTTACCTTGGAGAGTAATGGCTTTGAATGAGGAAGAATAATTCTGAAATTCAGAGAGATTCACTAAAATTGTAAAGAGTTGTGCTTCTCTTAAATGACTTCCCTGTTCAAAGGTACACAGTACAATTTGTCTAGCCAGGCTGTAGGTAGAAAAGGGGCTCAGTGAACAAAGCTGAGGGCTTTGTTTTCTGACTGGTACCTTCTGGGTTCTGAACAGCCACATGTCAGCCATCTGGCAACAAGAAGGGGTTTAGTATGAAAAATTAATTAGATACAATTTAAACATAAATCTGCCTTGATTTTCTGCAACACTAGAATAGTTTATACATGAATAAAATAGAAGGCAATAGGGTGATAAAACAACCACTCCTCTTAAATTTTTGTTGATTTGATTTTGTTGAAAAGTGAACAGTTGTCCCAGCTAAAGATATGCCTCGTGCAGGTTCTTGCTGTGTTGTCTAAGCTGCCCAACCCAGCCTGTACTGCAGGTGTGACCACCACAGCTGCTGCCTTGGCCAAACAAGGATGGCAGATAATGACAATTATGACAATATATGCCAATAATGACAGATTGTGTGCCATAATGGGTTTATGATGTGGACAAGTAATTATTATGGACTGAAGCAATTCCATGAACCTTGTGACTGAGGCTCCAGAGATAACAAGACAAAATGTCAATACAATAAAAGAGTGAGAGAGACTTTCGGTTATTTTTCTTCCTTCTTTCCAAAACTGAGCCAAGAAAAAATCTGATTGTTTCATAAATTCAAACTCTTCATATTTACATTGGGACCACTAGGAGAAAAATACATGGAAATTTCAGCTTTACTCACAGAACAGTGAGCATGATGTGGAATTCAGCAGAGAGCTGGAGCAGCTCGTGCACAAAGCTGGTCTGGCTTCTCTTGGGTTTTGTCTAAATAGAGCTGTATAAATTCATTGATAATGCAGTGTGTGAGCACTGTCTATAGGACTGTTGGTGTAAGGTGTGGCAATTTGGCAAACAGAGGTCTGGGTTTCTAGGGAAGAAGAGCTGACACGGGGCTGGTGCAGGAAGAGTTGCAGGTGCTCCAGGAACATGCAGGAAAGGATTGCTGGCCCTCACAGCACTGCAGAAGGAGTAAATCTGGGCAAGGATCTAGAGCTGAGTTTGTCCTGACCTTTAGTTACACTCGAAATGAGGGAGCTGATCTGCAAACCTGTATTCTTTGTGATATCCAAAACCTTCACATTTAGGAAGTATTCAAAGAGCAGAATTTGTGCATGGGAAAGTTTTCTGACCACGCTGGCCATGCACTGATATCTCTAGGGAGGTTCAAGCTGCTGTTGAGCTAGAGATCACAAGGATGCTGGCCCAAGCTGTGCTGTCCCAGTGCCAAGGGTGAGAACGTGGATGTGGAGTTTGCTAAAGCTGTGGGTGGCAGTGCTGAGGTGACAGTGGGAGGGAATCATCCCTGGCCGATGTGTGCCTCACCACTGCAGAGATGAAAAAGGTGGGAAATGTCTTCTGAGGAGTTCCTGTGCAGCTGCTGTACTGCAGGCCCAGTGTTTCTTGAGTGTCTCAGGTGTGCTGTGGAAAGCACAGTGCTGCCAAAATGTCTGGGAAGGAAAAGGATGAGTCTGGTATTCAGTAGCTTAGTGTGCAGGGATTCTGCTTCTAAAATCCCATGACCTGCTGAGCAGTGCCAAAATCTGACCTTTGATTTCTAATGCCTTGTGGCAGTTATTTTTTAATTTAAAAATTACCTAAGTGAATGGAAATAACTTTTTCATCTATACATGATGGCTGGTAAAAGTTCCAGAGTGTGTTGGTGTTTTGCTGTGGTCTTTGTCTGTGGGATTTATTATTGTGTTTTGTGTTTTTTTGGTTTTTGTTGTGGTTTTGGTTTTAGATTTTTTGGTGTGTTTGGTTTTTTCTTGTTGTTGGGGTTTTTTTTGGTTTAGTCAGTTAGTTACTTTGGGGTTTTTTTGTTTTGTTTTGTGGTTTTTTTTTTGTTTTTGGTTTTTTTTGGTTGCTGTCATTTTTTGTTTGGTGGTTTTGTTTTTTTTTTTTTTTTTTTTTTTTGGGGGGGGGGTTTGCTTTTTTTGTTTTGGTTTGGTTTTTTTTGTTGTTTTCTTAGTGGTTTGTTGTTTTGGTTTTGGTTTTGGTTGCTTTTTCCCCCCCAGAAATCAAACCTTAGATTTTCACTGTCCCAATTGGTAAACCTGAATTACAGGTTGTAAAATCCTGGTGCTGGGTCCTTGCATCACGAAGATGTTCTTGCTAAATCCTGTGAGAAATGTTATCTCTGCTCTTTCCCAGTGAGTAAGGGAGTGGTAGAGAGAAGAAGGGAAAGGGAAACGGAAAATCCAGGTAGAGCAAGCTGAGCACTGGCAGATTCTAGAAATGGGCGATGAGCTTTGCACAGGAGTAATCCATTTCCCATCAGGGTTTTGGAAACTCAGCCTGGGAGAAACCTTCCTCTTTCTGTGACCTTCCCAGATAATAACTCATTTCCTCCTCTGGCACCAAAGTGCCTCATTTTTGATGTACTCAGTGCACTGAAGTCAGTGCTGTGTGAGCCAGATTTCTGCCTTGGCTGCAGCTGGGGACATTTGAGAAGGTTTGTCACTGTGTGAAGGAGAAATCCATTGTACCTCTGTCGCCCCCTGGGAATTCTGGAGCCTTGAAAGGCTTTTTGATTAGGACTGCAAAGTGTTCATTTTTGCAGGAGGATGACTGCTGAGATGTTAAAACTAGACAGGAGATTAATGTAAATGCTGAACGGTAGGGTAAAAAGAATGGGTTTCATACAACCCTAATAATTTTATTTGAAAAGAGTGTTTGGTCTACCAGAAATCCTTTAGAACAATTTATGTAGAAATTAATGCTTGTAGGTGAACTGTTACTTTATTTTTAGTGCTGCCTAAAGCTGACACTGGAATGTGGGCAACTTTTGATCAGAAGGAGTTGCCAGCACCAGGTTTTCCACCTGAATTTATGTGGAAGCTGTGCCCAGAGGGCTGGGCATGGAGTGGTGGGCAAGGGGCTGGCCAGGGCTGACTGTGCTGCAGAACTGGCACCTTCTGCTGAGGGTGGGTGTGGGGTAAGTGGTAGAATGAGGTTTTCAAGGAGTCAAGGACTCATTTCATTGCCTAAAGTATAAGCTAGCTTTCTTTCCATCTGGTCAAATATTGTCAGAGCCAAAGCAAATTTAAATTCAGACACACAGGTTTGCAAGAAGAGCAGGAGAGAAAGCAAAGTGGGTAAAAGTAGGTCTAAGGAATTGGGTGAAGGAAGAGCAGGGCCTCTGAACCTGTACTATGATGGCTGCGTGGTTGAATCATAGGCTCATTCAACTACCTGCAAAAATGTTTTATGGTGTGCTGAGCAGACATCTTGGCATCAAAACCTTATTTATAAATCTTTCCATCCAATAACGCTGGAAGCTAGAAACAGCACAGGCGTAGCAGGAGCACCATATGGTGAGCACGGACCTCCCCAAGACAGGGCTGGAGCTGGGGCCAGGCTGTGTGCTGTGCTCAGATCTCATTTCAGCGCTGAGCACCGAGGCTCCAGCTTTTAGAGCAAACAGGGCGCCAATCTGATTGTGAAAGGCGGCGTGTGAGTAATGCCTGCCTCGGGGACCTGCTCGATTGCTCTCAAGGTAAAGCAAATGAAGTCAGTATAAAAGGTTGACAGATATTCATGAAGATCAAATTTGACAAGCATCCTCTAGATACATTTAATTTAAAATGCAGATGGCAGTAATTTGCAGGATCTCTGAATTCTGGTCATCTAAGGTGGTTCTTGTTGGTGTCTGTTTCTCTATCTAATACTGAAACATTAACTTCCAAACACATCAGGATCCAACAGATGAAGTGGGCAGGAAACTAATTTTAATTGATTTCAGCCCTGCTTTAGTCTGTTGCATGAAATTTTTTTTTTTTTTTCCTTGCACATCTGCCTAGGCATACCAGGCTCATGCTTTCTCCATCAGCAGCTCCACTCACATCTGCTCACTGCTGCCTTCACGCTGGCAGCTGAAGTGGACTCCACTGGGAGATTTTGGTTCTCCTGAGAGATTTCAGCTCCCAGTTTGACAACAACATGAACTGAGAGAGAGAAAAAAATAATCCTTCATGGTGGGGATATCCTGACCCGGAGCAGCACCAAACATCCCGGTGAGGTCGGTGGTGGTTCAGAACACACGCCCAGGAGCAGCTTTCTGGTGAAGTTTTAATTAGGTAAATTTATGATTATACTTCAGAAAAAGCATTTTATCTTACTGAGCATGGAGGGTTAGACTAGATGATATCAAGAGGCCCCTTCACATCCTCAACAGTTCAGGCATTCTGCGTATTTTTAAATTCTACTTAATTGTTAAACTAGCAGATGACTTTTTAGCTTTTCCAAGAAAACAAGAAGCAGCTATTATTTCTTAGCAGCAGATGTACAGTAACCCTTGATTAAATTAATTTGACTGTTCATAGTTTTTCTTTGTTCATAATTTGTTTTTGTTCATAACTTGCTGTTGCTATTCTCAGACACTTCTTGTACAGCTGCTGATCTCCTCCATGCAGAAACATGCTGAAAGTATTTTAACACTCACCTCAGCCTTCGAACATGGCTTGAGTACTCCGAAAATCTTAATCCACTGTGTATTTTTCTTTAGAAAGAGGCAAGAGCTCAAAGCAAAAACTCATCAACTCTGTAAATTGATAAGTCAGCAAAGTAAATGATGCTAACAAAAAAACCCTTTTTCCTTGAAATATTAGATTTTTTGTGCTTGTCAGTGAATAAAGATGTGAGGTTTAACAGGATTCTTGAACTTCCATGATTGTTGTTCTTTTCTTGCATGTCTGTGTCCGATCTGTTTGCATGATGGGGATGGGAAGAAAGGAAGTTTTTGTTATCATTCATCAAAGGCTTTTTAAAAAAAATTTAATGTCGGAGCTTGGATTTCCTGGAACATCAAGCAGTAATTATCTGCCTGTGTTTGTTGACCTTTCAGTCAACTCAGATTTTGCTTTTGGATTCAATGCTAATTCGGTGTCCAATTTTTAAAGCGGTCTCAAGTTCATCTTTAATTAGAAGCCAGGAATCTTGTTCTCAGTCACAGGACTTCCTTCAGCTGACAACTCAATGCAGTAGGTCAATGGTTTTGTTTGAATGCCTAAATACAGGCGAAGTTTTAGCAGGTTTTGGTTAATGAGAGCATTTCCAAAGACGGGTGTGCCCTCAATCCGTGTCAGGTTTTGGGGTTCTGCCTGAGGAGCGCTGTGGGTCTGACCCTGCGGGGCTGGCAGGAGGCTCTGCAGCGCTCAGAGGCTGCGGATGCCCCTGGAGAACGGGCGCCCTTGGGCTCAGGGTCACTGACACGGAGGGTGGCATGGAGAACCAGCGCAGGGTGACCTTGTCCACAGCTCCCACCGCCGCCAAGAGCTGCACAGACCCGCCTGCGGCTGGAGAGCCCCTTCCAGGAGAAGGGCCAGGCTGCCTTGGGCACACGTTTGGTGTTGGGGGACACCAGCCCCAAGGAGCAGATTTCTATCCAGGTGCATTTGGTGTATGTGAGAACTTGACCCGCTCACGCGGTCAGAAAGGTCTGGGAATAAAGAGCTGGAAGCACTAAGACACCTAAAACCGTCTGAAATGCTCAAATGTAAATGTGTGCTGCATAGGGTATCATGCCATGCTGACAGCATTGCTAGGCTGGCTGGCAAAGATATTCTTTACAAACAGTGAAATAGTGGTCTGGATATCTTGAAAGAGTTTATTTGCTGACTGATTTGCCTCCCAAAGGTTTACCCTGAGGGTGTGGTGAGGTCCCTCTGACTTTTCCTTTGCAGCTCCTTAAAGGACCATAAACCTAGAGCCACCCAGCGAGGGTGTGAAGTGCCCATCCTGCAGCACAGCTGGAGCAATCCACTGGCCCGGGCTCTCCCAGCTCTTTGCTGTAAGAGCTCTTTTAGGGGCAACCCAAACTTTCAGATGTTCTTGTGACTCTAGTAGCCGTTCCTGGCTGGAAGAACTAATTCATGAAGCTGTTACAACTCCGACATCTACATGAATTAACAGGTTTTCCTCAGCAGGTATAAGGGTGAAGTGAATTCTGCAGAGAATAGCTCCACACGTGCCAATTCCATCACATTATGTAAATAGCCTGTGACTAATGGAGAAATCTATGAAATGAAATGAAGTGAAATGAAATGAAATGGAAATTAAATAAAAGGCATCAGTCAGTGCATTTGCATGGAAACCAAAGGAACCTTGTTTAAAAATGAGTGATAGCAGACAAGATAATTCTACAGTTGCCATTGTGGAATATTTCTAAGTGTCTTATTAGCATAGAATTGAAAGGACAATGTTGTTTATGGAGTCTATGAGGTTCCACTCAATTCTGCAGCCTGTCTGACCCTTCATGTGAGGTATCTCAATGCTTTGCTATAGATTTGCTCTCCTTGCATTTTTAATTGCTTTTCTATATCTTATTTTATATATATTTTTTGTCCCTGTTCTCTTTTTTTTTTTCTTTCTCCACCTTGTACCCCTTAATGTTTAAAATTTTTCTGTCTCCTTTTATTGAGATGGCTATTCCTATTTTTTTTGCTTTCTTCTTGTTTGTCACATACCCTGTTGCTTTTTAATTTTTCTTTGTGTCTTTTTTTTTTATTTCCTTGCATCCTGATGCTTTAAAGGGTCACCTTAGCACACTGCTATCTCTGGAGCATATTTTGTACCCCTCTGGGTTTTTCAGGACATCTCTGGAGGTCACCCCTTCTCCTCAGAGGAGTCTTTGTGTCCTCTCCTCCTTCTCCTCTGTCTCCATTGGGTCAGCAGCTCCCTAACACATCTCAAGTGTGGTCAGGTCCCTTCCTGAGTACCTTTGTGCCCTTGAGCCATGCCCTTTGCTCCATGGCCATCCCTTCGACCTGCAGCAGGCTCTGGATCTCTCTTGGACCTTTGGATCTTTCTTTGGACCTTTTGGTGATTCTTGGTGTTCTGGTGCCTCATTTGAATGAGAAGTGTCCTATCCCAGTTGCAGACAGTACAACTCACCAGCTGGGCAGGGTGATGGTTTTACACAGGGTAATATTTATTTGTCAGTCAATGGGAGAAAACAGTCTTTAAATCACACACAGCACTGGCACTGCCTTTGTCCACAGACAGGATTACAGTCAATAATCAATTGAGCTCTTTGCTCAATGGAATCATTTCCACAGAGGATGCCAGTTCCCAAGTATCTAACTTTAGTTATAGATGCATAAAGTGAAAACAATCAACCATAAAATACACAGACATGTAAGGACAAAGTTCATTTACAAGGATGTTTATAAATATATTGATCTGGTCTGCATGACCAAACCACTCAAACAAAGCTGTGACACAGTTTTTATTTTTTAAAAACTAAGACTTTCAACACTGGAACAGCATCTGGGAGTTCAGGCTCTCCCTCTAGCTTTCTGTAGTTAATTCCATGGTGCTGCTACCCCGAGGAAGGTCACAGTCCTCCAGCTGGTTGCATCAGGTAACAACTTTCTACTGAGAAAGGTTTTTAGTATTTTTTCTACTTGGCTATACCAATAAAACAAGAGAAAATAAAGTCATCAGCACTACCCAAGACAGGGCAACATTTGCCAGTTTAACTTGAGCAATCTTTAAGTATTACGTATTGCAGTTACATTTACTGCTGTCACACGCCATGTTGGAGTCCATAATACTTATGGTTTAAAAACAAGTAATTGCTCTTTGTTCCCATTCCTGTCACAGTCAGTTGGCTCCTGCTGACTTGCCTGGAAGTTCAGGACCAGGATGCACAGGAAGCCAGTGGATGTAGAGAGAGAATGTGCAGTGCTGAGGGCGGCGTGTCTCCGAGACAGAGGCTCCTCTGTTCCCTTAACAGTGATTGTTACAAGTGCAGCATTAAGGACAGATACTTGATGACAACGCTCAGAACAGAAATGGAACATCCATCAACACTTGAGTCAAGTGAAAGTGTGAGAAAGAAATGAGAAGGAGAAATCAAGGCACAAGTATCATTGTTCACTTTTGTTTCTGAAGCAGTGCCATTGCTCAGAGAGCTCCCACCTGCTAATGAAGAACCCTCTTATACCAAGATTCAGATTGGAAGGAAAAATTGAGCATTTAACTCTGATCAGGACGTCAGGAGTAGACAATTCAACTGGAATTACAAAAGTGATGGCAATCTCTTTTTTGCCTGTCTAATGCATACTGCCAAGCACTTCTAAGGAGAGACAGTAGAGAGACCATCCATCAGCATCACATAATCTGAACCAGAATTCATTTCATGGCTGTTTTAAAACCACTTGGGACATGATAGCAAAACCACCTCTGCTGTAAAAGTAAGCACACTTGGGCTTATCCATGGGATGGGATGGGATGGGAATGGGATGGAAGCCACTTAGGCCAAGTTCACACATGGGAATCTCAGCTGGACCTGATTCAAACATTAAATACCTCCTGAGACATTTGCCAATGAGAGTAATCTGAACTGCTGTGCTAGTATTAAATAAGTGAGAGTTAATTGTGAATGTCATGTGCTTATAAGATGCGTTAAGCATGGGCCCTGAAGCTGTAAAGAGTACACTTAAGTTTGAGGAAGATGCCCAAGAAAAGCGAAGTTCCTGGATCAGATTTGCTCCCAGTCAAGCCAGGTGCAATGAGGACAGTGAATCCCTTTGTTACCCAGGGGTCTCAGCGGTGACAGAAGCAGCTCCATCCCCTGCCCTCCACCAAGCACAGCCAGCCCCTCTGACCGTGCACGGCCCAGGTCACTGACTGCAAGGTGCTGCTCTTAACTTGATTAAATGCCTCTTGTGCTGAACAAACAGATGATGTGCATCAGCACAAAAGGCAGCCCAGTGACCTGGGTTGAAGTTCATAGAAATAGTTAATACTGAGATGCTCTCAACAGTCTGATCATTGGCCTTTATTAGGTGTTTATCTGTCTCCTGGTTTCTTTTCTGTGATGCACAAGGTGTTTAAGTTAAGGTTTGTGTAATCGATTCCAAATGCATGATATTTGATTTAATTAGGAAAAACCCCTAAATTATGCCAAAGCTAATCTGTCCCTTTTACTCAGATACCTGATTACTATGTCACTAATTCTGCCATTCTTGCTCCTGTGGTGGGGCTGCCCTTATGACTTCCATGGGCTCAGACACTGAGATTTCACCGAGGTGTTTTATCTCAGTGTGAATCAGGGTTCACTGAACAGCCTGAGTACCTGCTCGAGCTGGCGAGGCTCTTCTGACAGAGTTCTTCTGATGAGCAGAGTGGTGCAGACAGTCTGAACTACTGCTGGAACAGGAGAATGTGCCCCAACCCTTTGGGAACTGGATGGCTATGGCAAGCGATGTTCCCTCTCCAAGAAAACTTTACAGCCTTAAGGTGAGTTTCATCACAGCTGAGTTGTAAACGAGCTCATTGTAATGTGAGTGAAAGTGAATTCTTTTTCCTTAAGTGGGGCATTAATAAGTTGCTAAAGTTAGAGAATACAAGGAGCCTTATGTACAAGTGTTAGAACAGGGGGGGTTTGAAACTCAGAATAAAAAAAAAAGGAGGCTTTAGCAGCACAAATAATTACATTTAATTTGAACAAGAGGAAGCGTGGTGAGTTTTTGGACTAAAGTGTTCTAAGTACTGTATTTAAACATCTCGGTATTAACTGATTATTTATGTTGTCACTCTATCATGACTGAAGAAGTTTGGCCGTTTTTTTATGGCCATACTGGAAAGTGGTTTTTAAAATGTTTTAGTTTAAGAAAAGTTGTGTTCAGTATTATCCCTTAAGGCTTCTTTTTACTATGTTACAAAAGAAATTATTTTCAAACACAAACTGTGTTTCTGTGAACAGAAATCTCCTCAAGTGTGTCCTCTTGCTAGCACAGAAATGTGGGGGAAAATATTGCTGAAATTAAAATGCAAACTTAATTTTCTACTCAAAGAGAAATCTGAGTAAGCAGCTAAAACAAAATTTACTCTGAATTCATAGTGGAGTTTTTTTAATAATGGAGCTTCTAAAAGGTCTGCTGTAAGGAGCAGTGATGATGGCAAGAGAGAAAGGAATGATCTATACTGGTGGTTTGGAGAATGCAATGCTTTTAGGAGAAATGCTAAACATATATTTCATCTTGAACATCATTCTGAGTAAAACTTTCAGTAAATCAAATGGGTCGTGTTTTAGTGTTCATAAAGAAAAATAAAAGTCCAGCTCTAGCCTTCTCCCTGTTAAAATACAATTTCTGGGCTGAATTGGTACTAAGCCAGAGCAAACTGCATGATGGGGCTGAAAGGAAGGTGGTGGAGTCTTAGGATAACTTCAAGGGCCTTGCTTACAGTGTGAACTGCCTCTAAACTGCAGATGAACCAGGAAGAGTATTGATGAAGGGCTAGAAAACACAAATGGCAGAAAACAGTGTGTGAAAGGCTGCTGAAGGTAGGAATACCACAGTGCTCAGGGTTTACTTGGGGGAAGCCAGATGTTTAGGAAGGACATCCCCATCAGTGGCTGGAATGGAAACATTTTTATTGGAGTTAAGGTAGCATGCCAGTGACTTGGAAACTGTGGATTAAAAAAGATGTTAATACTGTTTATAATGTATTATTATTGATCTTTAGGACTGTTGGAAGTGGTTTATCAGCATTAATACTATCATAAAGTACCTGTTAAGAGTGTGCCTATAGGAGCATAATCCTGGTTTTGCTGAACTACATGGCAAAGACTTCCTCTAGACTTGGTGGTAACATGATCAAGACCTACAGAAAAAGGCCATCTGCAACAAAATACAGAATTTTGAAAACTGCAGATTATTTTATATATCCATATGGGGATTATTTAACTTCAGAGACCCCTTAGATGCATCTGTTTGCAGGTTTGAAAGGGCAATATTTTCATATTCCTCTTGTGCTGCTGAGCATCTGCAGTGGTGAACTAATACTACCAAATCCTTCTGAAAGTTCCTGTTCAGAAATCCATAAAAGATGGGATTGATACATGTTGAGATCATAGCCACGAGGTGGCAGATTGTAAATGCCAGGTTATGATTACAGCTCATTAATGCCTCGTAGTTCCAGTCAAAAACCACATTGAATATATTGAGAGGCAACCAGCAAGCTGCAAAGGTCACCACAATTGATACCAGCATCATATTGATCCTTTTGTTTTCACTCAGCCTGTTCTCATTCTCTCTCATCCTGTCTATTTTACCTCGTCTCCTTCGAAGACATACAAATATCCTGAGATAGCAGATAAAAATAAACCCCAGTGGGAAGCAGTACTGGAAAACCAGTAGGCTAGTGGTGAAAATCAGTCTCTCTGTAAGAGACGGCCACGCTTCGATGCAAGCAACCTTGTTCTTGTAGAAATCACTGTGGAAAGACAGATGTTTGAAGGGTTCATCTGTTATTTGGTGGAATACTAAAAAAGGAGTGGATATGATGAGGGAAAGCCCCCAGACAAAAACAATTCCCCAATAAGCATGTGAAATATTAGGCTTCCAGCCACGTGGGTTCACAATTAACTGATATCTCTCAATAGCAATGAGTACAAGTGAGAAAATGGAGACTGAGACAGACAGGCTTTGTATGAAAGAGCCTATTTTACACATTGCTTCCCCAAATATCCAGTGGTCCATTAAGGTATATGCAACTGTGACAGGAATGCACATGATACAGATCAAGACATCTGATAAAGAGAGGTTGGCAATCAAAATGTTGGTGACATTTTGAGCTTCTTTCCGTCTCTTTATTATGATAATTAAGCAAAGGTTTCCAACAAGCCCCACTAGCGTAACCAATGTGTAAGCTGTAATAAGCAAGAATTCTGCAAGGGAGGAAAGCTGGCATGTATCAAAGTTCAAGAACTGAGAAAGGCTAATGTTAGAGATGGTTTGATTCAGGATCTCACTGGGATGCTGAACAGCTCTATCCATCCTGAAGCATCTTCCAACCTATGGACAAAACCTTGTATTATTTATATTATACTTTGCCTGGAGATTTTCAAAGCAGTGGGTACTGTGGGTCTATCGTTGTAGTAGTGTCCTTAAAGTTTTGAGCAAATCTAACATGGTTATTTACAGTACTGGAAAAGCACATGGTTATTAGTGGGTTTATGTATCTCTGGGAAGGAGGCTGATGTCACCTGTCTGAGGTTCTGCACTGGCAGTGCTACAAATCTATAATTGATGTACAAGAAATTGCTGTAATAGCTGCTCTAGCTAAGCTTGTGTGGATACTTTCATACAAATACTCCTTTACCAGCTGTGGATAAAATTTGCTTTTCAGAATAAAGTATTCTAAAATACTGTCACTGCTGAAGATTTAAGAGGATGTAATGGATTCCAATGAGGATAGTCTGTTGCTTTTGTATTACCAGAAAAGAAGAATTGGGTCCTGCCATCATTTTGCTAGCTTAGACATCACACCTAGATTTTCTTTAGAACTACAAAGCAATGTGGATTAATACACTCAATTTTCCTGAATTAACCAAAATTATGTGTGCTTGAGCTCAAATGGCACTCAAAACCTCAATAAATGATATCTTAAAGGGGGTTTCCTCTTCTACTGATGCACTGAAGATAGTATGTCCTTTTTCCTAAATCTAACTTGAGAAAAATTAAACAAAATAAAGCTCACATTGTAATTGTATAGACAATTATTCCTCTTCCAGCTCTAACTTAAACAGGAGTCAAGCAAAAAAATCTGATATTAGCACAGCTCTGTGGTTTTAAAGCTAATATTAATGGGAAGAGATAGTTCAACAGAATAGCTTGATGGGTTTGAATTTATCACTGAGTGCAAAAGTTAATCTTAATTTAAAAGCTCCCCAGCTTTCTGGCTAGAAAGAGATTGTTTCTGACCTGGAAAGGAAAAGCTAAGTATGAAAAAGAGTTATTTTAAAATTTAAAGAGGGGTAATGGATATATGTTCTACACATTTATCTTTCAAAACTAGACTTTAACTCACCTTAATTCCTCTGTGAAATTATTGGAAAACTAGCTGGAAGGAGATCATTCTTCACCCCTGGTAATGACGTTGAGAGCCTGTGGAGAAAGGAGAATTAAGAAGCAGTGGGAAGTTAGAGGATACATAAAAAGAAAAAGGGATAGGTGGATGTTTTATTATTACTAGAAATAATTTGCTTATGTGTGGAAGATGTGTCAGCCCTTTCACAGAAGTAATTGCCATTATTTAATCACTAAAGTTTAAAAATGTGTTTGCTTGCCTGTACAAAATTAAACACTAAATCCAGGGGTTAACTGGAATTATGATTCTGTAGTTGTTTTCCCACAGACACTCAAAGAATATTCCAGCCAGAGTTATGTCCTGGACTGCTTTATCCTGGTACTTCTGTTTGACCTAAGTCTGAGTGCTTCAAATCAGGATTCTAAAAAATCTCCAAAAAACACCATGCTCACCTTTGGAGCATCTATAACCACTCTCATTCTGATTAAAATACCCTTTTCACTCAGCATACTCATGTTGGAGTGGGAAGTGGCTGTAGATATATGTGACTCTATGTGGCCCAAAAATTACTTAAATCATGGTCAGGGCTAGCATTAAGCCCTGCAATCTTCCTAAAGAATGTACCTGGCTTGGTTAAAGCTATATTGGGGAATGACATGGAAAACTCTACAATCCTGCTGCAATAACTGTGAAGTCTAGTGGCTCTGATAGATTTTGCAGTGCCCCTGTTTCAGCAGGGTGAGACCAAGAGCTGGGTCCTCCAGTGTGTGCCCAGCAGCCTCCCCAGGCTCCTCTGCTGCCGAGGAGCCCAGGAGAGCCAGGGGCTGTGGCTGTGACAGTCACGTCCTGCAGAGCCCCTTGGTGTGGCTGCCAGCAGCCCCTTCAGGCCACCAGCTCCCGGGGGGCACTGTCACCTCCTTTCCTGGGCAGCACTGATTGCCTGGCTGCATTTGTCACACCCCAGGATGCCTGTGCTGCAAGGACAGAGGCACTGAGTGGTTTACCACCACCAGTGGCAGTTGTTGCCCCGATGAGATTTACTGCCACTTCAGAAGTGTGAGGATCTAAAGTCAGGCTGCTCTGTCCCAGGGGTGATCTTTCTCTGCAGTGCCTGTGGTGTCCACCTGGCTGGCACAGATCTGATACCTTCAAAGACAAACTCTGCTCCTCCCTGCTTTTTATGTGAGCAGCAGAAGCTGTGGGGACTCAAAAGGTCATGAGGCTGAGCCAAGTTTGTAATATTTTATGCACTATTTACCAAGCTTGCTTATTTCTCCAAGGATGCACAACACAGTTTGACAGCAAATTCTGAATGTCCTCTCCCAAGAATTCAGGATGGTAAAGCTTCTCTGGAATTTTGGGAAAAGTCCCTGTACTGACCTAATCAGTTCACTTGCTACATCAGTTTTAGGCATTCTCTTCCTCTACACTGTCCTTTTCTCAGGAAAATGTGTAATTTCTTTTCACTCCTTGGTTTGTGCCAGGAGTTAAAGAGTGCAATCTTTAGTACACACCATTCTGTGAGGCAATTTAAACATATCCTTGGCAATAAAACAATTATACCTGTTTTGGTAAACATCTGGAGTATTCATAGCATTAAAAATTAAGTTACTCTAGTATTTACTGCAGCATGTTGAACTATATTGTAATACATACTGTCATTTTTTTAATCTAATAAATAAATGTTATTGGAGTCAGCATCCTTGGATTGCAACTACAGCTGATACCAGAACTGAAGTGTTTAACAAAAAGAACTAATTACTTCAACCCCTAATCCATGCATTTTGGAAAACATTCTCTACCATAGTAAGAGTTGAACACTGTAAGTTATTATAAACCCCTTAGTCTTGTTTCATTCCTTTATCTGCAGAAACATCACTGCTAATGTTTATAAGCAAAAGAAAGGTCTAAAATAAAATGAGTTTTAGAAAGGCTTTCTTTCCTGAGTATTTTCTTACCTGTGCTAAAGATGAGCAGTCCCATCCTTTCAAGGAGACCAGTAAATGTTTCAATTACAAACATTGTTTATTAACTTCCTAAGTATTGCACAGATAAAATGTGGAGGAAAATTTACATTCAATTTTAAATATAGGTTGTAGAGAATAAAATAAAGCTTTAAAACATATTTCAGTAACTTTTGTCATAGTTTTATGGATTTTCTGACTTCTTACCTGATAAAAAATTCAAGTCATATCCACACTGCCTTTAACAATTTTCCTCTTCTCTCAGAGCCAGCAAACACATCTTCTTTCTGTATAAAAGAATCCAGAGCAAAGCCATGTCTCCTAAAGCAATACTTAAACTCTCCTTTCTTCTCTGTCTGAAACAAACCACAGATCCCCAATTTCCAACAGTACTGAATCTGCCAGGCTCTAGGAAGGCTGCTGAGGAATAAAACAAGCTCTGGAATCCAAGAAGAGGCAAACAGCAGTGAGCAGGGAGGAGGAAGGACCAGTAGTCATGGGGATGGATTTTCCTCCACTGTGCTGCTTCCCTCCACCCCATCAAACACCTTATCATGCAATTTCATTTTCAATTATTTAATCTGTTCTGTAGTTCAAATGTTTTCCCTCTGCAGGATTTCATGCATAAACATCTGCAGATGGCATATTGCTTTCTTAACTGACACAGCAATACAATAAGCTGCTTGGAAAGAGCATGCACACCCTATTAAGTGTATCCTTTGCTTTATTGCAATTAAGATAATCAGATTTTCATTATAAATTGATAGTTTAGTTTATACTCCTCAGATAAAAGCAATATTCCTGAAAAACAAGGCACAGCACACTGCATTAGCATACAGTGAAAATGGGCTTAATCTTTATTACTGTTTTTTCAGTAATAGTCCATACATTTTGTAGTCACATGTTTATAAAAATAAGCATTCATCTTATTCACTAAATATTTAGAATGAACATTTACAGAGTGAGAAAGGAACTGCTTTTCTTAGGACCTGCAATCTGGTAAGTCGCTGTATAAACTCTTGAATTTTTACCCAGGTCCGCTTAACTTCCAATATCTGTCTGTTTTTTAAGAGAATGATTTTCAAAAAGCAGTAGGATTTTTGGGATGAGCAATACTGATGCTGTACTGAAGTGCAATTCAGAACAAATGATCTAAAAATATTGTTTATCATGCTATAGTATTTGAATAAAATAGGTGCAGGGTGGGGGAGCCTTTGTGATCAGCCAGATGAACATCCTGCTTTTCGTATATTTGAGTCTATTCATGAGGTGTTTGTCTAGACTGTTTTTTAACCATCTGTGGTAATCTTAGATTAGATATTCAAGTGCCTAACTGCCTGCTAGGAAGACTGCCTTAATATCTCCCTGTAAAACTTCCTTCTCCATAGTTTAACCCAGTGCTTTTTATTCTAGGTGTGGTCTGGAAATTCTGATATTTTAACCAAAAAAGCTGCGATCAAGCAATGTGAATATATTTTTCTAAAGCATTTCTAGAACTTGCTGGGTTTGATTATGTCAAAATTACAATAAAAACAAAGCTTTGCCAAAGTACTTTAGAAATTCTGCTTCTGGTTGTACTGTAACCCCAGGAAGTTAATCAGGACCTGAACATGCAATGTCATAGATAATCATCAGAACAAGCCATAAAAATGCATTATCTATTTATGAAGCAAATAAGTCAATAAAATTAAAAGATGTTCTGATTCAATTTAAAAATTTCAAAGGTCATGTTGCTTATTTACACATGCCTCTGTTTTTAATATAATTCTGTATGCAGTCCTTCATTTGTGGAAAAAATGGGAATCTTTAACATGTGATCCATTGGTTTTACAGTTGTATCAACCTGCTGCCTCATGTGGATTTAATTGTGTTGTAAGCTGTTGTGAATTAGACCACATCCAGCATCAGAGACGTGGGTGTAGCTGCTCCTGGTGTGTTTAATCCTGATGTCAAAGGTATGTATGCTAAGTGGGACCCATGGCTCTGGAGGAGGGATCACAGGCACTTTTTCAGCCAAATGCTGGAGCATCTGTTTGCAGAAATGGTTAATGGATAGCAGGATTGTATTTACTTTTTATCAATGGTCTCGTCATTTCTAAATTGCTTAGCATTAAGTGATGGGTGAAGTGCCATAATAGGTTTTTAAACTTAAAGTTTGTAATCACTTGTGTAGCATTGGCAACAACCTGTTGGTGAAAAATAACATTTAACTCCTTTGAGTTCACCATTTGCTCTGGCATTTACACGATTCCTTGGCCAGCAGGAATCTTTGCTGATGGTTGATCACTCTAAATTTTTGCTTAGTTGTTTCTCCTGTGTAACTGTGCAGCAGTCCTTGTTTCTGCCTGTTGCAGCCTCCTTCTTCAGAAAGCAAGATTTAGTAGAAATATACAATTTCTCATCTTCCCATGTGAAGGAGTTCTTTAACAGCAGATTGGCCAAGAGCTGATTCAGAGACCTGTAACCTCTCTGAAGGGTCATGGAATCACTGACTGGTTTGGGTTGGAAGGGATCTTAAAGATCATCCAGTTCCTTAAAGATCATCCAGTGGCAGGGACACCTCCCACTAGATAAGGCTGTTCCAAGATCCAGCCAACCTGGCCTTGGACATTTCCAGGGATGGGGCAGCCACAGCTTCTCTGGGTGATTTCTTCCAATGACTCACTACCCCCACAGTCAAGAATTTCCTCCCAACTCCCACCTGACCCTCTCCTCTGTCACCACAAAGCCATTCCCTCTTGTCCTTTCATTCCAGGCCCTTGTCCAAAGTCCCTCTCCAGCTCTCTTGGAGCCCCTTTAGGCACTGGGAGGACTCTGAGGTCTCCCTAGAGCCTTCCCTTGTGCAGCTGAGCCCTCCCAGCTCCCTCAGCCTGGCTCCAGAGCAGAGCTGCTCCCTGACTCATTCCAACAGATCCATGTCCTTCTCCCATGGGAGCTCCAGAGCTGGATGCAGCACTGCAGGTGGCTCTCACAAGAGTGCAGTAAAGGGAGAAGCACCTCCATCATCCTGCTGGTCACACTGCTCTCAATGCAGCCCAGGACAAGGTTGGATTTCTGGGCTGCAAATGCACAGTGCCAGCTCAGGTTGAACTTCTTGTCAACCAACACCCGCCAATCTCTCCCTGGTTCTTGCTTCCTAATAAATACTGTTCTTTATGGCACTTCAAAGAGGCACAGAAAAATAACCAAAAATAATTGGAACTCTCATATGTGTTGGTTAATTGGATGTGCTGGTTAATGCCATGAAAGTAAGATAATATACTGTGATGGAGGGAAAACACAGTCCCCTCACATTTTCCTGTTCTGTGGAGAGATCAAAACCCTAGCAAGGGATTCTCAGTAAATAGCTCCTAATGTGACCAAACTAGCAACAGCTAAGTTGCACTGGGACTTTTTCTCCATGGATGTACATGTGTAAGTTGAAGCACTGCTTCATGACTCAGAGGTTTTTTCCTAATTGGAAATAATCGTCACAAAAATAACTCATTCACTACCGAGTGTTTAGGTTTCACTCCATTATACTGCATAGCTCTAAAGGACACCTTTGCAGTATCCTTGATGCCTGATCCCATTTTGATTCTCAATTAGCTCACACCTAGAATGAAAAGTCAACTGTTTAAAAATCTGATATAACTATAAATGAGTTACTTATAATAACATTAATTTTTAAAATTGTGTCATGCCATGAACTGTTGGCTAATTTCTGGATCTTATTCAGTTGGCATAGAGCTGAGATGGAGATGAATACACTCCCTTGCTGGAAGGTTAGCATCTTAATTTTTTGGGTCAGCCAAGTTAGTTTTCTCACTGAAAAAGAGATAAGATATGTGAGTAATTGTAATAGGAGTGTGACTGCGTAAATTCATATTTTATAATGCATTCCACTTTCCAAACCCTGATTCAATTCTTTGCAGCTTTCTAGAACTTCCCCAACTCACTTTTACCAAAAGTCATCTCTGCCAAAAAAAAGAATTATTTCAATAGCTCACAGATTTGGGGAGAATATGGTAATTTGTATCTCTGGTTTGTTTTTTCCCATTCTAGAGTATTTTTATAACACTGTGAGCACCAAACCCTGCTGTTCTCATGGCATGACATCTTGCAGTGTCCTAATTGTTAATTAAGAAATACTTAAATAATCAAAAGGTTTTTCCCATTTTCGCATAGGCTGTTTCAATCTTCCAGCATGTTTCAAATTGTAGCAAGGATTTTGATTTTTCTGGATTAAAAATATGAACTCTAGATTGTTATTTTCTGTCTAGAACATCTCACTTCACACCACATTTTAAAATGTCTTGAATAGCATGGATATCTTTCAGCTAATTTCAGGCAGGTACTTACAGAGCTCCACAGCACAGCTCTTCCTGCTGTGTTCAAACAAAGCTTAACATCAGTCATGCAAATGCACCACAAACCCACCCCACAGAGGTTCTGTGGAACAAGAAAGAGTTGGAGTCCAGGAAGAGCTAAGGGAAAAAAAAAAAAGCAAGTAGATTTTAATTTAATTGGAAAATACATAATGAAAAATTTGCAGGTTAAAAAGATCAGAGCACGGCTGAGATTGTTGCTGGCTCCAGGTCTTCCTTTGGCAAAACTTAGGATCCTGGTCTGTCTCAGACTGAGATACAGTGGAAATTCTCCCCTCACATCTGTCACAGCATCTCTACATTCTTTGATCCTTCACAAGAATCTTGACTTTTGAGACTGTATTTTGCTGTCTTACTTTAATCCCATCACTTCAAATTATGGCCAGCTTTTATATAAGATTTTAGGAAAGAGAAGAAAGGAAATAATGAATTATTAAAGAAGAGTGAAAAGATGAAAGAGGAAAAGAGAAATTGAACTTCAGAGGGAAGAGGAGGGAGGGCAGGGTTTAAGGAAAAATGGTAAGTTAAGTCCAAAGAAAAGGATGCAAATTCAATTCTCTGATGATTTTCCACTTCACCCTTCACAAAGGTGTGTTTCTTTCTTCAGCAAACTCCCCATAAAAAGGGCTCCGGGAAGATTTTGTTCAGTAGATAAACTTTGATACTACTCACTGAAGAAATAGTACCTGTGGGTTATTCTTTTACCTTTTTATCTGTAGGTTATCTTATTTTGCATTAAGCAAATACAAGAGAGGAGTAGTGTTTAATTCCCCATCTGAATTTACACAGGGTAGAGATTTTTATCCTGAGAAGTATCATGTTCAGACTTTAGGAAGGTAAAAGTCTATCTAGCGGTCTCTCAGTATTTTTTAATCTTTTTCAACAAAAAGCCTCTCCTGATCAGTACTAATTCACAGAAGTCTCCCAAGTAAGATCACAGGTCTGATGTTTATGCAGATGGAGGTGCAATCAGCAGAACAGAGTGAAAGAGAAACTTTTGCCAAAAAGGCAAGAGCTCTCTCAAAGAGAGCTGCACATCTTCCAGAAGTTTTTGCACCCGTAACTAAAGCAAGGGGCCAGGCTGGGAATGTTCGTGCTGCTGCTGTTTTTTACACAAAATGCCTCCCTATGAACCACACAGTTACACTTTGCCTGAGGGGTTGAGTTGGGTAGGAGTGAGCCTTTCAAAAGTCTAGTATCTCACTGAAGTGATGAAAATTAAAGTCTTTGCCTCTGTGTGTGTATCTCAGAGTGACATGGGAAATTATGGTTGAATCCCTTATATCCACAACTGTTCCCATCTATGCACAGTTAGAAATATCAGGGTGAAATGTGTGATATTATAACAGTCTTCAATGTGAATGCAGAACTAATACAGCAAACAGCCTGCATGAAGGAATCCTATAGCTTCAAAATGCTTTCTGTCTGCTGAAAGGTCAAACTAAACCTAAGTTTAGAGCATTATACTAAAAGATACTTAAACTCATTAAAAATTCAAGTGATATATTTAAATTGCTTAAAAAAGAATCAATGCCTGCTGACTGTAGAAGCCACAGATATAACTAGAGGTTGAAACTAGTTAAAAAGATCTGACTTTGTGTCTATATGAGGGTTTAGATAAAATATTTATAACTTACAAGCTACTTCTGACTTCATAATGTTTTTCTATTGCCCTTCGTGCTGTTTTCCAAAATTTCACTATTCCTTTTCCATCTTTGCAGTATGGACCCAAGAAAGAGCATGGCAAAGTTATGTTTCTTGAATGACAAAAATTGATATAAAGAATTCCTTAATTTATTTTGCATGATCTTTTTCTAAGAATATACGGTAACACAGGAAGCTGTGTTGGAAAGGGACTGTCTGGTTTTCAATCTCTTAAGCAGCAATGCCCTCCTGTGGACTCCCGGCAGTATGATTTCTTCTGAAGAGCTAAAAAAGTGTGTGCATGAAAACGATTTTGTTTTTCTTCTTCCTAACAGACTAATTAACACGTCCCATGAAGACATTTAATTGTCATTATTTGACCAATGCTTCTGGCTTGAGAAACACATTTCCTTTAGGTAATGATACAGGTGGAGCTTTTACCTGAAAAATAAAATCTAACTTTAGAAACTTCAGCTGCTGATTTTTTTTTATTCTATAGGTTGCTATCAGAATTGAAAAAGAGTCATGCTGCAACTGCCTTGTCAGAAAGTGAAAAGCATGTATTTCTTTTGCATGCTGCTTTCCTGGAAATTTTTATATCCATGGGATGGTATTATACATTTACTAGTTTACAGCAAAAAGCAGTTTAAAAATTCAGTGGGGAAGCTGCTGTGGCTGTTGGAGTGTGTCTGGTTTGTATCTCACACACAGTGAGACTCATCTTTGGTTCTGCACTCACACTGTGGCTCGAGGAAAAAGCACATTTCAGAGCACAGAAAGGCTCCCTCAGAAGGTGTGTAACAAGTGCTGATTTGCTGCACAGCTCGGGTGCCTCAGCAGGCACAAATCTCCCAGGACAGGCCTGGCTGGAGGCTCCCAGGCAGCTCGGGTGACAGGGGAGGAATGAAGGTCTGTGGCATCTGCGGGAGCTGATGTTCAGCTGTCTGGGAAACGTGCATCCCAGAGCTGGTGGGATGTGCCAGGGCTCGTGGATGTGTGCAGCACCCTGCCAGGGTGGGGAAGGAACTCAGAGCAGGGTTTGGAGCAAAGGTGTGAACAACACGAGGGCATTTCAGCAGCTGGGAAAGGCAGGACAGAAGGACACCAGGCCAAGTGCAGTTCGGCCTCTGTGCATTTTCAGAGAAGACATCTCCACCTGCAAGACATGGGCATGTGTGTCTTAAAGGCATTTTCCTTCTGTTAATCAACCAGTCAAAAGTGTAAACAAAGAGGAAGAATTTGGGCTACACTTGAATTGAGTCAGCAGCTGATTTTTCTTACTGATTTACTCACATCTTAAAGATCCTCTTCTTCTCCTCCTGATGCAAGCTGTGACTTTTTTCTTTGATCTGTTCCTTGGCCTACTTGTCAGTCTTGCTTTCAGGGAGAGAAAGTGCTCTGTAAACAAGCTTTATTTTTTGTTATCTGTTGAGGCCATAATTAGCTCCTCTTAATTTTTCACCCTTTTTGCTCTAAATTACTATGGGTCTATCAAACTCCCATGGATTATTTTCTATGTGACACATATCAATCTTGTGAAGGGCCATAAACCTCTTATAATAACTAGCAGGCAAAATTTAGTCTTGTATTTCCTGTAATTTATGTACAGCTTGCAGACGGCCTCTGGGAATATTTTTATTTAATACGGTAAGATAGGTTTGTTTATTTTAAAACCAAAAATATTTCAGTGGCATTATGGTATATTCGCTTTTCTTAAATTAGATAAATTGATGGTGTCAGTTCATGTACTAAGACAAATGGATCTAAACTTGTGACAACTTCCCTTGTGATTGTCGATCACAGGCATTTAATAGGTTACTCTTAATATAGACTTGGCTACAACATAAAAAAAATCCAATCTGTATTGCAAGTATTAATGCTACTGGTTAATGCTAATCATATCCTGTGAGACAAAAGCGTGTTCAGCCTCTCTGGATTTCCTCTGGGGCTGTGGTTAACCAACCTTCCAGCACAGTCAGTGTTCCTCTCATGTGTTTGTCTCCAAAAGAGCATTTCCAATTGATGTGTATCAGGGGGATGTTGCAGTTCTGCATCCTCCCTCCTGCCAGCACCAGCAAGTCACGCAAAAAATGTTCCAGAAAGCTGAGGCAGCTGAAGACCAAGTCTTTTGTCATGATAAAACTATTTATGGCTGTCTCAGCTCCCTTAGGAGGATCGCTGTGTGTGTGCAGAAGCATCAAGGCTGGCACATGGGAAAAGGCAGTTCAGGAAACTGTGGAACTACATCCTGACAGCACCTAATGCAAAAAGGCAGCCACTCGTAGCTCCTGCATAATTTTTGACATAAACCTCAGTGGCTGTAAGACAGAAAAAGAAAAAAATATTGTCTCTAATGAAAAAGTCACTTAAGTTGAAAGCAATGCTGCAGTCTTCATGATGGCGATGTTCAGTGTGCTATAAAAGTAAGAGGAAAAAAGGAAAATTATCTCACTATTTGTCATTCCACAGGGCTTGCTCTCCCTAGAATAGCTCTAATTATTTCTCTGAGAAAATACCTCCTTTTCAGAGCTAAGGAGAAATTTAAGGGTTGGAAAGATGACTGGGAAGCAGAGGAGGAAATGGTAGCAGGAATACTGAGTGAGAAAGAATCACAGAATGGTTTAACTTGGAAAAGCCCTTCAAGATCGTCAAATCCAACCCTTCCTTCAGCACTGCCAAGGCCACCACTGAACCGTGGCCCCGAGTGCTACATCTGCACCGTCTTTTCAATGCCTCCAGAGATGCGACTCCACCACTGCCCTGGCACAAGCTGCAAGGGCTAGGCAGTGTTTTCCGTGAAGAATTCCTCCCTGATGTCCAATCTAAACCTTTTCTGGCACACTTTGAGGCTGTTCCTGTTATCCTGTCCCGTGTGCCCTGGGAGCACAGCCCGACCCCCTCGGCTGCCCCCTCCTGTCAGGGAGCTGTGCAGAGACAGAAGGGCCCCCTGAGCCCCCTGTCCCGGGCTGAGCCCCTCCCTGTCCCCGGGCTGAGCCCCCCTGTCCCCGGGCTGAGCCCCCCCACCCCTGTCCCCGGGCTGAGCCCCTCCCTGTCCCCGGGCTGAGCCCCTCCCTGTCCCCGGGCTGAGCCCCCCACCCCTGTCCCCGGGATGAGCCCCCCACCCCTGTCCCAGGGCTGAGCCCCCGCCCTGTCCCCGGGCTGAGCCCCCCACCCCTGTCCCCGGGCTGAGCCCCCCCAGCCGCTCCTCACCAGCCTGGGCTCAGACCCTGCCCCAGCTCCGCTGCCCTTCCCGGGTCCCGCCAGCTCAGATCGGGCACTGGGGAGCGGGTTGCCGAGGGGAAGGGGGACACAAACGAGGGAACTGCCATCGCTGACAGGGCAGCCCGGGCGGTGAAAGCCCCGAGGAGCGGAGTCGGGAGCTCAGGGAAGGTGAGGGGCGAGCAGGGAGCACAGCGCGGAGGCGGAGCAGCGGCAGTGTCCGCATGCCAAGGGCGGTGCCAAGAGGCTGGCCCGGCTCCGCTTCCCCGTGCCGGCCACGGGAGCACGAGGCGACGGCAGAAACAGATGCACAGCAAATTTCACCTGAACGTGAGGAAAAACTTCTGTACAGTGTAGTGACGAGTCCTGGGACAGACTGGATGTGGAGTCTTCGGCACTGGGGATACCCCAGAGCCGTCGGGGCGCGATGCCGGGCCGTGTGTGCCCCGTGCCCCTGTGTACCCCGGGCCGAGTGTACCCCATGTACCGTGTGTGCCCCGGGCCGAGTGTCCCCATGTACCGTGTGTGCCCCCGGGCCGAGTGTACCCCATGTACCGTGTGTGCCCCGGGCCGCGTGTGCCCCGTGGCCGTGCGCCCCCCGGTCCGTGTGTGCCCCGTGTGTCGTGCGCGACCCCTCCCGCGGGAGCGCGGCCCCGAGCCCCTCCCGCGGGAGCGCGGCCCCGAGCCCCTCCCGCGGGAGCGCGGCCCCGCCGCTGGGGGCGCGCGCTGGGGGCGCCCAACGGTCCCCGCGTTTCAAACGCTCCCGCGCGCCGCCCCGCCCCCCGAGGGGCGGGGACAACGGGGAGGCAGCGCGCGCCGGGCCGGAGGCGGCGTCCCATTGGCTGGCGGCCGCGGGCCGGGCGCGATGGCGCAGCACGCCCCGCCCCTCCGCCCGGCGCGCGCGGAACGCGTCCCGCGTCTCTACTGGCCGCCTGCCCCGTCCGTCGTCTGCGAACCCCGGGACCCTGGCCGAGGTCGCGCCCTTTCATTGGTTGCTGCACACGTCCGTCGCGCTGAAGCCACGCCCCCTAAAGATGAGTGGCGGGCGGCGCCGGCGCGCCGCTCTCATTGGCTGCGGCGGCCCGGGGGGAAGGCCCGGGGGGCGGGGCTCCCGGCGGCCCCTTTGTGTGGGCACCAGTCGCCGGCCGCGCTCCCGAGAAGCTGCTGCCGCCATTTTGTGCGTGCCTGTGTTCGCCCCCACCCCCGCCCGCCTTTCCGGGGGAGCGGCGGCACCGGGGACGCCCCGACTGTGCTGCCGGTCAGGTGAGGCGGAGCGGAGGCGCCGGGCCGCGCCGAGGGAGCCGCCGCAGCCGTGAGGTCGCGTTGCTCGCAGGAGGAAGAAGCGGCAAGACGGAGCAGGGGGGGAAAAAACCTCCGGAGCTGCCCCCGAACAGGAGGAGGAGTCTCGGCGCCAGGCCCAGGCGCGGCACCGGCGGCAGCATGGAGAACTCGCAGCTGTGCAAGCTGTTCATCGGCGGGCTGAACGTGCAGACCACGGAGGCCGGGCTGCGGGAGCACTTCGCGGCCTACGGCACCCTCACCGACTGCGTGGTGGTGCTCAACCCGCAGACCAAGCGCTCCCGATGCTTCGGCTTCGTCACCTACTCGGCGGTGGAGGAGGCGGACGCCGCCATGGCCGCGTCCCCGCACGCGGTGGACGGGAACGCGGTGGAGCTGAAGCGGGCCGTGTCCCGGGAGGACTCGGCCAAGCCCGGCGCTCACGCGAAGGTGAAGAAGCTCTTCGTGGGCGGCCTCAAAGGGGACGTGGGCGAAGGGGACCTGGTGCAGCACTTCAGCCAGTTCGGCCCCGTGGAGAAGGCCGAGATCATCGCCGACAAACAGAGCGGGAAAAAGCGCGGCTTCGGGTTCGTCTACTTCCAGAACCACGACGCCGCCGACAAGGCGGCCGTGGTTAAGTTCCACCCGATCCAGGGCCACCGAGTGGAGGTCAAGAAGGCCGTGCCCAAGGAGGACATCCAGGCGGGCGGGGGAGGCGGCGGCTCTTCCAGGCCCTCCCGGGGAGGCAGAGGAGGAGGAAGGGGTCGGGGCGGCGGCGGCTCCGGCAACCGGGATCACAACGGGCTTTCCAAAGGAGGCGGCGGCTACAACAGCTACGGCGGCTACGGCGGGGGAGGAGGCGGCGGGTACGGCTCCTATGGCAGCGGTTCTTACGGAGGCGGCGGCGGAGGGGGAGGCGGCGACTACGGCAACGGGTACGGCGGGTTCGGCAGCTACAGCCAGCACCAGTCCTCCTACGGCCCCATGAAGAGCGGCGGAGGAGGTGGAGGAGGGGGCGGCAACTGGGGGGGCCGCAGTAACAGTGGACCCTACAGAGGAGGCTATGGTGGGGGAGGCTACGGAGGCGGCTCCTTCTGAGCTGGAGCGCCCATACCCATTGAGGGGCGGGCGTGCAGAGCCCTCCCTTCGATTCGGGGCAGCTTCTAAATGGTTTTTCCCCTCATTCGCCGAAGGGCAGCTCCTTTTAAATGCCTCCCTGCTGTGGGAGCGGCTCCTAAATGCCCCCTGAGGGTCGCCTCTGCTGCCTGTGCCACTTCATTCTCTCTGAAGATGGACTGGGCCCCACATACACATATTTTGTGTTACAGTCATTGATGGACTCTATTTTTTTATTATTACTTGGACCTTGGTCGTTTTTATACTAGCAACGAAAAATGTCTTGTTTTAATTTGTTTTTTGGGGGGTGCGGGGTGGGAAGTGTCTTGCTGATCTGGAGTTAAAACTGGGGAGGGTTGGGGGGAAGTTCCTTTGTTGTAAGGACTCGATGCCTGGATACTACGTTTTTTTCTACAAAAGCTACTCGGATCCCATGACTGACTTTTAACATTTCTGTAAAGGAGGAAAAAAAATGGTTTTTACGTTTTTTATTTTTTAAATAAATCATTGTGTTCATTGACCTTTACACGTCTAATTTTTTTTCCTAGGATCAATTCCGTACGGTTTTAAGGCATTTCTAGGTTTGAGGCAAGTGTTCCTCTGCTTTAAAAATCTCTGTGTACTTAGAGTAGTAAATATTTTGTTGCCAGTAAAGGTCCTAACTGACTTTTTTTTGCTAGTGGCTTTCAAACACTCGACAGAGAAATTTTTGAAGTACTAATCCATGGATGTGTCTGTTTTTTAAATACTCGTTCTCACTTTGGCAGTTTGTGTGCATCCACCATCTTGTACTAGGCAGTTTGACGTGCTGACATGGTTGGTCAATTTTTTCTATAGGACTTTTCCATCAACCTGTGTACTGTGTAGTTTTGAAGAAATAGTTTGTGTTAAGCATGTGCTTCATTCATATAAAATGTTCAGAATTTCTTATTGCTTAGTTTTCAAGTCCTTGGTTTATCTGTGTGTGATTCCTTCCAGGAAAGGGTCGACATTTATCCCTTCTATTAAAGGCATACTTGTTTTCCTAGCCCCGGCTTAACAGATTTCACTGGGAACTATTGTCCTTCCTTAAAGTTCCCCGAGAGCTCTCGCAGCTCCATCTGCTGTCAGGATGGCAGCCCCGTGCTCTGGGCTTCGGTAAAGCAGGAGTAAAACTGGCTTGCTAACAATTGTACCAGACTTTGGAAAGTTATTTTATGCCACTAGATGACTGGTGTTGAATGCAGTGACATCTGCATGTGAATAAAGATGGGGGTCCCTGGCTGCTGATTGGGTGTGGGGAGAAAAGGAATGGATTTGCAATACTTGCCTCTGCACGTAATTTAAAAAATAATAATTGCAGTTGCCCATATTTCAGAAAGTGGTGATCTAAACTGTGGGCAAAGAGCTCTGAAAAGTGAGCCAGCAAGTGTACCAGTAACATAGGTGCCAGTTGTAAAGCAAAGATATCTGTGTAGTCTGCTTGATTAAAAATGTATATTTGTAGCCCTTTCACGCAATAGAATTAAAGTTTGTTGTTTATTAAAAAATAATGTTTTAGGGAAAAACTGCCTTCCTGCATAGAAATATAGAATAGCAACGTTTATGGGTTTATGGATATCAAATAAAAGATTTGAATTCCTTATATGCTTGAGTGAGAGTATATATGATGTGGGGCATGCATTTAAAAAGTACAAAGTTATTTTGACTTCAGGTTTCTAAACTCTTAGAATGCTGATGTTTCATGGGACTGCATCATAAAAGCTGCTTTTTTGCTTTCCTCCAGATATGCAAGATATTAGGCATGTAATTCCCACTGATTCCAGTGAAAAGTTAAATGTGTAGGGCTTGGTGCTTCTGGGCTGAAGGATTTTGCATGAAGTTTCGAGGTCTTCTTCCTATTTGTTATCAATATAACTTGATTTAAATTGAAATGAGCTTTGTTGCTATTAGAAGTGAAACTGCATCACCTTAATTGCCTTTGTGAGCTTAAACAAACAGGACAACCTTTTGGTATCATCAGGATTTAAACTAAGAGCTGGGTTTCCTCCTGATCGTGGTCACTTATGGCTCTTACAGAGAGACTGGTTCTCTTTGGCTTAGCTGAGCTTTTATAAATAAATTCCAAATGACTTGCTGTTTGTAATTATATGTAATTTTTTAATCTCAAAAGCCTGTTAGTCACTGTTGTGCACCAGCATCTCTTATACATTGTTGTAAGTCAAGTTTCAGAGTTTGAAAAACACTGCAAGTGCCAGCTCTTGTCCATGCACAGCTTCAGGTGGTTTTATTTCAGCTCACTGGGCTTGAAGTCTTTTTCTGTATCTTTGCACTTTACAGCCATGTTGGACAGTCATCCTTGAACTTCATTTGAAGCACAGTGTTCCTGTTTTTAGCTGAAATGAGCAGCAGAGTTCTAGGTCGTGTGTTTGGGGGTATGATTTAGCACCTTGCAGTGGTGAGTTGCCTTAACCTTATTAAGAAACAGCCTGGCTTGCAGAGAAATGGTTAAATTCACGTTTGTGATGTGTCTTGTCATTTGATTTAGGAAGCTAAAGGTTTGTGCACCAACTATAGCTTTATGGTATTTTCATGTTATGTGCTGTGACAGAATATGTTGATACTAGAAATGAGTAAGTTTTTTAAAAAGTGACTTTGTGTGTGAAATCTGACAATTTGGGAACTGCTGTGCTGAAATGTGCTGTTACCTGTGTGCAGTAGTCCTTGTAGGACTAATGTCTGCTGGAACAAAGAGCTGATCCCCAAAATTGCATGTGGATTAGGGAGTAGGCTGCCTAGCGTTGCCCTCAAAAGATTGTCACCTGTTTAACCCTGTTGTCTGGTGGCTTGAGTAGGTGGCGCTTGCTCTCCTCTACCCCTGTTCCCTTGGGAGCGAGAGCTCGTGACCCTGCAGGTGACAGTGGAGAGGATCCCGTATGCACAGGCTGGGCAAGGGGCAGCAGTGCCAGGGTGTACCGTGGAATATAGAAAAGTGCAGATCTGCATCGGGTGGCGTTAAAGACACAGTGACTTCGAGACTCTTGGAATAAAAACCGGTTTCTAGTGCAGTTCCTTGTAACAAGAGATTTGTTGATAAAGCTTTGCTTATGTGTTGAAGGGTATTTAATGATTTTCTGAGCCCCTTGGGTGGATTTGTCTTCATAGAGGTGCATAGGAAGAACTGAGCTGAAATAAGGTGTATAGCTGGCATGCAAGTAAGTCTGTGACTTCACAGTTACTTTAGGAAGGTCATGAAGATAGAAATAAAGTAACTTTGCTGTTCCTTAGTTTGTAGTTGAGTTCTGAATTTCCTATGTCTGAAATTATCTCGATAAGTTAATGGCCGCCTGTTCAGGACCGAATGCTCGATTGTGTTGTGTCACCTGTGAACGTAAGAGCAATTCGTTTGCTTTCAGCATTTAATAAAGTAAACATGTTGTAGTTTTCTTAAAATAAAGATGTTCTTTTATTTTTGTAATCTGCATGACCAAAATGGAATTCCCAAAACCAAACTTTTCAGACTACAGTGTTGCTGAACTCAGTTTGTTGTGATGTACATACAGTTTTTTAATAGCAATGGGTGTTCATGTCTACTCTAAAGTATAATTTGTTCTTGACTTGTAAATTTTATTTTGCTAATAAAAGTAGCCTAACTTACACTTTTATAATACTGACTACTACTGCATTAAAAAGGAACATGCTGAACACCTATAGATGTAGTGCAATGATACTTGCACAGGTCTGTGGAAGTACTTCCCACGAGTTTGTTTTAACATCAGGTGCTAAAAGGTGGTTAAGAACAGTGGTAACAGCTCAGAGCTTCCATGGCTGTAAATCTCTGTGGGTCACTGATGGTGTGAGACACTTGCAAAGTAAAAGCTGTGTCTTGTCCTGCAGGCTTCTGTAGTGTAACTGGGGTGGACAATCCTCACCCTCCAGAACCGGGCAAGCTTTTGGGTTTGTGTTGAATGTTGCAATAGCTGCACTCCAGGCTCCAGTGCTGGCTCTGGCAGTCCCATCCTGCTCCCGGGAGCTCAGCCCTGTGGGGAGGTGGGGTTGTGCACAGCTGGGCACTGACAGGAGGCGTGCCTGAACTCTACCTGGTACTTTGCACACACGGACTTAACCACCTCTGAAGCAGAAATACTTAAAGTGGCTAAAAATGTAAAGTTCTCAAATGCTTTATGGTGTCCTCCTCCCCCATACCTGCAACTGAGATCCCTGTAAAGCAAATTTTGCTTTCATGTAGTATTGGAAGGTCTAATTGGATGGTGTAGGTCAGAAAACTGGTTTATTACCCTGCCCTGTCAGTTGATATTGCCATCCCAGTGTGGCATTGCTGCCGCTGCTGCAGAAAGGGGTCTGAGCCAGTGATGCTGAGCACCTCAACCTCCCATTCAAGTGCGAAAAGAGAGCAGCTTGCTTTCTCTGCAGACCTCAGAATGTTTGTTCTAAAATGAAAAAGGTTGGATTAAATAATTATATTGTTAATTAATCCCTTAAAAATAGCCTGAAGGACATCCCTCTGATGTGCACAGAGTGAACAAAACATGGTGTTTTGTGAGAATGAGGCTTTGCTCCTACAGTCTGTAAGAGGGTTGGGTTTCTGATAGAAGGCAGTTTATCCAAACCTTTAGATTAGGATTTTTTGACCTGTTGTAGCTACTATGGATTAGAGTTTATCACAGTTTATACCACATTTATGTGGTTTCCATTGTTACAGACCTTTTACTTTCTGATATTTGGAAAAAGATATTTTCGGAGGTTTTTCAAACCCTCTGTAGGTAATACCTTGGATTAATATTAGGTGATTAAAAGCACAACACCCAATTTTCAGTCTTTCACACTAGCCAGAGGTGTGGTTTACGAAACAATGGGTTATTTAACATGTTTTGCATAACTGGTTCTGTGATCTGGTCTATGTGTCCCTTAAAGATGACTTTTCTGCTTGTTATTTTTTGTATTAATGAATAAAACAGTTGTATCCCTGCTTCACTTGAAAATGTATTTGACAATGCGAGCACACCACAAGGAGTTCTGAGCTAGCCTGAACAAGCACTATTTGCTTTTATTGATGGGTGTTTTGTAGGTCTCCTGTTGAAGCATTAGTGCTCTGTTATTCCTGGTATGTGCATTTATACACAGACACTGACATTACCTCTACTTCCACTTACCTTTAATGAGTATTCATTTGTGCTGTAATGTAAGCATTACTATTGATGAGAGTCAGATGTGTATTTCTCATTACAAAATGAAAGTCTTCCTGCTATATATGTTTTCCTGGGAATTTTGTATTATTTACCTGTATACTGGAACTTGTAAAAGGGCTGATGGAGTTGGGCGCCTTTCTCATTGCTTTTCACATTGACAAATCCTAGTCTTTTTACCTTTTCTGCTCCCAGAACTCTCACCAATTTCTATTTATAAATGGGTGGAAACTGTCTCTTTTGAACTGATACCTCTTGTTCATGTGGCTCTCAGTGTGTTTTAATCTTATAAACTTTATATTCCCTTTAGAACATCTCTCTGGGAATACGGGTAGTGGGAACCCTGAAAGAACAACAGCTGTAAAGCTGTAGTTCACTGCAGAAGACAGACATTCTTCAGATTTTTCTATTTCCTGTTGTTCTACCTGCTGAATAGACCAAACAGTTAAAAAGATGGTACAGTTCAGATCTAGGCTGTAGCAAAAGAAAAAAACCAGCCAGCTTAAAAACCAGAATTCAAGTACTGCTCTGTCTGTGGTTCAGCCTTTGCCAGTAAGAGTCCTGACCTAAAGCTGCAACAGCATTTTTTGAAGTACCTTGTGTACTTCACAACGTACTTTAATCTTGGTGTAACTTTTTTTTTTTTCTTTTTTTTTTTTTTTTCCCTGAAAGTCTTTTAGACAAAGCTGCAATGTTGCCTATTGCTGTTACAGTAAACGTCACCGGCTATTCTCAGATTGTCAGCCATCCAAGGAACCAAAGCTCCTTAACTTGGAAAACTAGATGTCAAGCCCAGGCAGACTAATAATGCCATCTGTCTGAGACATCTGGATATTAACCCTCTTAGCATGATGCTTACAGTTTCATTCCCAAATGCTTTCGCAGATGGAAAATACACAGATTTGAAAGAATAGCTCTTCTTTTTTTTAAAAAAAAAAAAACCAAAACTGGGCTATGTTGAGCTGTGTACAATTTTGGTTCATATTATATTCATCAAACTACTATAAATACCTCTTTTCATGAGTAATGCAGTGAGGAGTCTATGCCAATTTAGAAGGGAATTACATTTCTGGCTGGAAATGTGTCAAGATGCACATTTGCTCACCACCATCAAAGTACCAATCACTGATTAACATTGCAGAAAAATTCCATAGAAGCAAAATGAGCTGAAGAATCTGAAAGTACATAATTTGTTCAGATGCTACTTTGTACCATGGAATTGCCAACTGGTTTGTCTCACAGTAGTCTTGTTCTCCTGGGAATGCTCTTTGAATTTAAAGACATGCAAAGCCACACATCTGAAAACATGCTGTTAGTCTGTAATTTAGTCAACATAAAAGATGAGTACCATCTCAGTCTCTTCTGTCATTTCTGTAATTTTTGTTGCTTTCTGTAGCTTTACAATGGAATTTCCCTATTTTGTAAGAAAATTTGCTTTCCACAGAACCCTGGGGGGAAGGAAGCATGAGTGTAGTCACTGCAGGCACTGACTGGGAAGACGAAAGTTCAGGACTACTGAACCTGTTTGCAGCACAGACTTGCATTAAAGCAATGCTAGGTAAAATGCACAAGTAGTTTGGGACTGGAAGTTCATGTTCTTTTTACTTTTTCTCCGTGGCTCAATAATCTTGTTTTGTTCACTTCACACTAACGCAGCTCCAGTGGGAGGCCTCCCTCTCCCAACCACACACCCCGATGAACAAATGGCAGCATGGGCAGGGCACGGCCCTGGGGGGAGGCTGTGCCTACCTTGTTATTGTATACAAGCACAGCACTATCAGCTGTGTTTTGAAATAGTTTACTCCAATTTCATCCTCCAGATCCCCTCCCTCCTCAGAAGGGATGTCCTCTGGTTTCGGGCTCACTGGCTCTTCCTGGGCTGGATCTCAGCATTGTGAAACATTCCTGATGCCAAATTCCCAGTCCTCTCCTTGTGCTTATTTAATACCTCTTCAGGTTTTAGTAATCTTCTAAGTTTACTGGGTAACAAATTTGGCCAAAGTCCTTCACTGTGAACTTTCATTTGAACTTGTTTGCCTTCTTTCCACTACTGCTGTAATAATGATGCTCTGTTTATTGGAAAGGGCTCCTTTGAGTCCTGAGTGCAAATTCAGGACTTCTCCCCTGAGATCACTGCTGGACTGCAGGAAGTTTGGAGTGGTCATTGCTAATGCCTCTTGCATAGTGTGGATAGCAACTGCATTCTGCAAGAGTGGTGCCAGTTTTCTACTGTTACTTTCATGGAGGTGTGTCCTGGAAAAGAGAAATCCCTGGAGCACCAGGAGCTCCAGCCCTTGCAGTCTGTGTCTTTTCCCTCTAGGCCTATCCATCCATTACTTTCAGCAGTCTTAAACGCAGATGGATTATTTTTTCTCAAATGACATCATTTAGATGTTATGGGAATTTTCTTTTACTCACCCAGCACCAGTTAAAATCTCAACTTCCTCTGTGTGGTATCAATTTTACTTTTAAATCTTTGAGGGGTGAGCTTGGCAATGAATCAGCACCACGTGTGTTTTGGAAATGTTACGCTGGCTTTGTGTGTAGGTGGGAGCTCTTGTTTTTGATATATTGGGGAGTCAGATGAGAGGAGTTGAGAAGCATCACCTTCGAAAGGAAGAGCTGGGCTTGTTTTATTGCTGGAGCTGCTCTGTGCTAAAAGTGTTGCAATGAGCTGATGCCACACACTCTCTAACGCCTTTCTAAAGTGTGTTTTTTTTTCCTTTCACAGGGTGTACTTCTATGTGAATGAGAGGATGGGAAAGCTGAGCCCTGAAAAGCACACCACAAAAGTTGAGTGAGTGAACAGAAACCTGAGCTGAGCCCCTGACATACAGTTCCCACTCTGAATAAGCTATGGAATATTGAACAGAAAAAGGTTTGCTCAGAAAATACCAGGCAAGCTAATGAAGGACAGTCTGTTACCTGTGAGGAAGATATGCTGCCTGAGACAGGTTTTTCTGTTCTGGTAAAATAATGTGCCTGCAGAAACAATCCTGTCTAAATTTTTGTGTATGGCATCTGTGGGATTCACTCATTTGTGTTGGTGTTGCAGCACATTATGTTACAATATGAGGGTGGTAGACTGCGTTTCTTGGCTTTTGCAAAGAGGAAGAAATGAAATGTTTAAAAAAATGTCAAGAAGTGAACAAGACAGTGAGTGTACAGGAAATAGCAGAAACAAGAGATTTGGGTTATGGTGTTGAGATCCTGAATGGCAATAGCTTCGTTTTTGCTGTTGTCTCTAAGTTATAGTATACAAATATTAATTAAGCCATACATCTTTATGAAGCATATGGATAATTTCCCCTTATTACAGAAGTAATAAGGAAGCATTAAGGATTGTATTTTTAAGATGAAGAGTTACATTAAAATTATATCTTCTTGGAAAAACTTTGGTAAAAAAAACCCTACTTTTTGATCCATGGCCTGAACTTTTTCTCAAGTTCAGTCTTTTTCTGAGCCTGTAGCAAGAACTGTACACTCAGTAGGTGCAGGCTCTAAGGAGGCAGGGAGACTTGGTAGCATTTAGGCAACTGAATACTGGCCTTAGCCTTTGTTCCAGTGCCCACAAGAATTGTTTTTACAGCTTTCTTCGTGACTTTTTTTTTTTTTATTTTTTATTTTGAGCACTAAATTCTAAACAATAAATCCTATCTAAAAATCTTATTGCAAATTTCTGATAAATATGTAATGTGACTGCAGGGCAGGAAGTGTGTGCCTCTGACATAGGTGACTGTGGGTGACATCCGTGGCTTATGCTCTCGGAAAGTCAGGAGAGCAACAGGAAGAACATTTTCAGCTGCTGGGTAACTGCTGTGTGGGGTGAGCAGTGGAGTTGCCCCAGAAATCACAGCTGCGGGTAAAGACAGTCGGCGGTCGTTGCCCTAAAGGTGGTAATGTCACTGTGAAATTGTTGGAACAATACACTATTTATAGGAATTGTGATTTATACAAAAGACTAAAGGAGAGCGATGTCCTGGAGGCGGCCCGCGCGGGCGGGAGCGCGCAGAGAGTGGGATGTGTGCCAGCAGAGGGCAACAGCCCGAGCCGCTGGGGATGCTGCGGGCAGCGGCTCCCCGGGAAGCGCATCCCGGGGAGGGCTGGCTGCGGGCGAGTCCCAGGCTTTGGGAAGCAGTGCTGCCACAACACCCCTGATTCCAGCTCTGGGGAGGCCCTTACCTGGGAGCTCCCGCAGAGCATCCTTTTGAGCCTTGCGAGAACTCGGATTCCTGTGAGCTGCTGCTGTAGGTAAATTTTAGCTGCAGGTTTGGTTTTGTTGCTGGGTTCGAGCAGTGGCCGGGCAGCAGATCACCCTCGGGGCTTCCCTGCTGAGGCACCTCCATCCAGGTCCCTTGGGAGCCGCACCCGAGCACCACCCCCAGGTGACTGCAATAACCCTGGAGCTACCAAGGCAGCTATTCCAGCAGATAGATATCTTATGTATTGCTTCTCTTATATTAATATCCTTAGTGAACCTTTTCCAAGAAAACATATGGTCTACATACAGATCTGTTAAATGATCTAAATATCTGCTTAATTAGGATGACAAAATTAAATAAGTTTGTTTGGAAGGGACTCATGGAGATCATCTGGTTCAAAGAACCCTCAAAGCAGGACCAGTTTCAGGGTGAGATCAGTTTGGTCACTCAAAGATAAATATATATACTTAATATATGTACTAGTAAAAATAAATATGTTTATATATATCAACATATATATTTATCTAAATATCTATATCTCTTAAAAAACCCCGAAAAACCAAAACAGAATGAAAAATTATTTAGGCTGTGAAGATGCAGCTCTAGAAGCTTCTGTGAATGCTATGTTTAATTTACACCTTTCCCAGCTCTTCAATGCTAAAACCATAGATCTTTAAAGGAAGTTGATTAACAATTTCATGGAAGGGATTATTCAACTGAGCAGGAGAGCTGCTAAAGGTAGGAAATTTCTTATGATATGGATCTCTGGGGTCTAAACATTGGAATATACCTGGAAACAGATATATACAGGGGAGGGAAGTGTTCCTGAATTTTTGTTTGCACTGCATTCAGGCTGGATGATCCAGTGATTCAGGACTCTTGCAGTTTGCCTTGCAGAGCTAGGAAGAATTTTCCCCAATTTGATGCCATTTGCTTTCTGCTGGATTTTTGCGAGGTGAAGTGACCTTTCAGGCCTCTGCAGAGGCTGTGGAGATTGACAAAGTGTTGTCTGATTGTATTTGGGCTCTTCACAGAATTAAATTCTCGTAAGCACTCGCTGTCCTTTCCTTATAACCTCAGCATTAATCCAGCTGCTGGATTTTAGGCCAGGAGAGAGTTTTGTATCAGGTTGGTAGTGATTGTTTTTATTCCCTCCCTTCATGCCACTTTTATTGAAGAAATTCCTCACAGCTGTGGAGACACTGGCAATGTTTTCTCTCCCGTCTCCCTGTGGCTCCTTGGAATTGGGGAGTTGTTTGGTCTTTCACTGTAGATCTGAAGATTGTCACAGGAATCTGGAAAGGTTTTGGTGGGCTGAGGGGTGGTGGGACTGGCTGGAAGAGGTGTTTTGGGGACCTTTCTACTCTGAGAATTATGGTTATCTGGTTGTCAGTGATTGAAGGTAGATTAGATGTCGGAGGAATTTTTCACTACTTGACAGTAGGAATATTTGAAAGAGGCTGGAAAAATTTCACCCATCAGGTGTCACTAATTCCTTTTGGCTGAATGCTTTTTCAAGACAGCAGTCTTTGCAGTCAAAAACAAACAAGAAGTTTGTGTCTTGGGGTTGTTACCAAGTCAAGATTATTTTGCAAGGCTGCTGTAAAGATAATCTCTGATTATTGGAAAATGCTTTTGTCCCACTCCAGCAAGGACTGTGCACTGGTTTGCTCTTGTACCTTTTGGGATTTGTAGAATCCAGTAGTACACAAGCCTGTGGGGCAAAGCATATAAGAAGATATTGCTGGTTTTGTTCAATTCAGTGCTTAGCTCCCAGGCTGACTCAGGAGTATGTAAATGTAAATGTAAATTTTTAAGGTGAAAGCCTAATATTTTGTTATTGAAAAACTTTGTGTTAGTAAAAATACACAGGCACTTTGCAGCAGTTTCAGGACTTGCTCTTGTATCTGGACTTTTTATGATTACTGAGGGATTTACTCAGTGGAAACAAGCTCTAGCCCTCATTTCCGAGGTAAATTCTACTATTTTTATGTGGTTCCTTTTTCTCTCGTTTGAATTTGTGTCTTACAGTTTTTGTCTTGATGTTATGCATCAATGGTGTAAGACTGGACATGGGGAAAATACTCGAGGGTGTGGCTGTTTTAAACTGATAGTTTAACAGGATTCTCTAGGGGAAATGAAGGAATTTTGCCTGAATTCTGTGTGAGGTTTGACTTCATGGCTTTATCTGTATTTTTTTGTTGATGGGTAGGCTGCCAAACGGTGTATAAATAGCAGGACTCAATGCCCATGTGTCTTTGATAAAGTCCTTTAAGTTTCAGGCGTGTTAAGTTTTCTTATCTGCAGAATTAGGGCGATGAGTAGTTAAGATACTCAACAAGCTTTTGAACCCTCCTGTGGAAGGTACAACAGCATCTGTTCAATCATCATTGCTCATAGGTTTTAAAAAGATGTATGAAACTTGGGCTGAGGACATGGCTTGAGGAGAAACATACAAGAGCAAAGTAATGTTATTTACAAAAGGGATTAAATTGTATCTTCCAAGAGAAATCTCTTGATACTTCTAGTTATTTCTTCCTTTTGCACAAGAACATTTTTGTGAATGGATGAGTAATGAAGAAGGCAAATGTTCCTCATCTTTAATACAATTAACCTCTAAGGCCTCACTGGTGCAGAATACAACCGAAAATTTCTTTTTAATAAAATGAGGTGGAAAAAAGATTTATGTAGAACTTTGTGCATTTTTATCAATTGGAATAAAAATGACAAAGCTAATTTACTTCAGTGCTTTAGGCTAAATAGCACCTGCAGTTGAGAAGAACCCATATTGCCTATGCAGGGTGTATTTGGCCTGATATATTGCATAAAGGTCAGGAAGGTTTTGATAAACTGGGGAACTGGAGGCAAGATCCTGCTTTCTGCGGTGGGAGTGGGGAAACTGAGGAGGGCTGGGACCCTCTCCTTCCCCACCACCACCGCTCCTCTCCTCGCGCGGGCTCGACCTCGGCATTGGGGATGTTCACCCACGGGAAGTTTTGTCCAACCCGTGGGTTGCAGGGATTGAAGGAGCTTGGGGCCACGCGGAGGACAACTCCCGGGCAGCGGCAGCGCCGTTCGGCGGGCGGAGGGATGGATGGAGGGATGGATGGAGGGAGGGATGGAGGGATGGGTGCCGGGGGAGCTGCCCGCGGGTCCCGCTCCCGCCGGCCCGGCTCGGCGCTGCCCCTGACCCATTCCGCCGCCGCAGCGGGGCCGTGCCGGGGTGCGGAGGGCGCTCTCGGGGCGGCGAGGGCGGTGCTGCCGTTGCCGGAGACGCTCGCCAGCCCCGCCGGGGAGGGGAGGGGGGAGGGGAGCGGGCAGCGGCGGCAGTCGGTGCGGCGGGCGCGCCCGGCACGCAGCGCTCCGCTCCCGCAGGAAGCGGCCGGGGCGGGGGCGGCCGCTCGCAGCCATGCCGGGCCCGGGGCGCTGAGCCGGCCCCGCGCTGAGCCGGCCCGCACAATGGAGGAGGAGAGGTGGGTGCCGCCGCCAGCCTTTGTGTCGGCCCGGGGCGCCGCGGGATGGGGATGCCCTTGCCCGGGTGCGAGCGCAGGAATGCGGGGCGCGGCCGCGGGCAGCCCGGAGCGCTCCTGCGCTCGGCGCCTGCCGATGTTGCCGTGTCATGGTGGCAGCGCAGGGCTGCCCTGGGATGTGGGTATAACTGGGGACGTGAGGGAGGCAGGTCGGGGGATGTTCGCTAAAATGGGGTTGCGGGCAGGGGGCTGGGAAGCATGGGAAGCAGGACCGGGGGCTGGGATGCCGGGCAAGGGGAAGGGTGCCGGACCGGGGGCTGGGGTGCCGGACTGGACGGGGGGTAGCTGCCCCGCCGGTACGATGTGCTGGGCTTGTGTGTGCCCTGCCTGCGCCTGGAACCTCAGGCAGCCGACTTCGACATTCCGCTCCAGACGGACTCGCTGACATTCGCTGCTTTTTCGAGCCACGAGTGAAAATCCGTAACGTCCGTGGATCCTTTGGGGCCGGCTTTCCTGCTGGGCGCTGTGCCGTGTCAGGGCAGCGCAGGGGATCCCGCGTCCCCCTCGCACGGTAGTCGGGCCGTATAGACTTTATTTCCTGCCAGGCAGCTGTTTTGCTCCAAAACCTGTGTGAAGAAGTGTTTACCGAGTCGACCTAATGACCACTGAACTCACAAAATATATTATTGCTGCGCCAGGACCTCGTGGATGCCAGAGAGATGTTCAGTATTTTGGCTCTGCCCTCATTTCTCCCCTCTGTCAGGTGCCTTTTGCACACCAGAAGCTACTTCTGCTTCTTCAAACTAAACATTACACTGGTCTGGGTTTTTTACAATATTTTTTTAAGAACAGGATATGCTGAGTGCTTCCTTTTTGTGCTGGTGACCTTGCAGGGGGTGGGGGAACAGAGAGGGGGCTTGACCTGCTGGTAGGACTAAATGTCAGGGCTTGACAGGAGTTTTGTTTAAATATGATACATTAGAAAATTAAGCTGGAGTCAACCCCCAAATTCTGGAAATTTTCCTTCTGTTGAGGGAAAACATTTGCAGCAGCCTGTAGGAGTTGTTTTCCAAGCTCCAAAGGGCGGCTTTCTACCCTTCTGTGACTCAAGGGTTGCAATTGTTTGTGTATTTAATGTGCAAAACCTTTCATCCTGACACATTTCTCATTGTAGGGCTTCTGCTTCCTGTGATGGTGTGAACAGTCACCTCTGAATATTAATCCAAATATTAATTAATTTCTAGTGCCTTGAAATCTTAGTTTGTCATGCTAGATGCCAGCTCATGGAATTCGATTTCCTTTTTTTTGTTTTTTCTTTATTTGTATAAATGAGCCTGTGTTTGAGGAAATGGAACAGAGCTGTTTTGATACCCCAGGCTGGGATCATCCTTGGCACTGTTGCTTGTTGCTTGTTTTTGATGGCTACCAGCAATGGCCTCATTTTGACTGGAGGCCTTTTTCTGGGTATACAGTGGTAAAAAAGCCACTGGGAAAATACCTGGACTATTTTACCTTATCTTGTTTTTTCCAGTCCATCGGTTTTTAGGGCATGAAGGACTATCCCCATCAGCATGTTCTCTGCCTCTGGAAGTGAGGAATGATTACCCAAATTGCTACTTTCATTTCTAGTTTTTGGGAAGAGGAAAGCAGTCCTGAACTGGTTGTGGGCAGTAACGATGTGGGGTTTGACTCTTGGCAAGAAAAGCTGGAAATATTCACCTGCTTTCTGGTTGAAAAGGGCAGGGCGTGTGGGACTGTGCTGGGGCTGCTTTGGCTGCTTGGAGCAAGTCCTGGGAGGAGGGGCTCAAGAACGACCTTGGTGAGTGAGCCCCGTGGGCTCGGGCTGTGCTGTTGCTGTGCTCTTGCCTCACATTTCAACTCAGATCTGTGCTGGGCAGAGTGGGCCTCAAATTTTACACTTGGTGACTTTCATCATGGCAGAGTTCCCCCTGGTTTTTAATATTATTGCATTTTCCATTCTCGTAGTCAGTGAGGATCTGTGTTGCTGGTGCTCACCTCACCTCTGACTCTGGTCCCCAGCCTGGCCAGACTCAAATATCCTGAACTTGCACACCCAGGACGTTCAGTGGTGTCATGTGCCCGTGTCATTGCACATGAGCAGAAGTAGCTGGGGGCAAGGGAGATTTAACCTGAAACATTCACATGTGGCAATAAAATATTTCAGAATCCTGCTTTTCTTTTACTGTGCTGCTAGTAAAATGATGGGACTTTTGTTTTATGGAGAAATTGCGTCAGGCTTACAGTTAGTTCTGGTTCTGAATTTGCAAGCTATTTCTGAGTTTGAATAGGAAAAAAAACCCTCTGGAATGTTATTTTTTTTTTTTGTTAAAATATTAAAACACTTGTGGTTTTATATTTGAGCGAAGGTGGTCTGTGGTATCTGTTTGAGAAATACAGTATTTGCCTTTGAAAGCAAATAGTATTGTCATATTTGTGTTATTTTGTTGTTTCCATTACTGTCAGCAAAGGCTTTTCTTCTCACTAGTTCCCAAAGTCTTCTTTCCCCCTGAGGTCTCTTTTGATATGAATACCCTTTTAAGGATCTGCTGTATACCAATTGTGTGTTTTCCTAGGCTAATGTCTCCATGTTGATGTAGGCACTGAAAAAAAAATCAACAAAATAGGAAAAGAATATTGCTATTAAAAGAAAAATAATCCTTTCTGTTATGCTGCCTCCCATATGTTTTAATGCATTACTCTGAAATCCTCTCAAAACCCAGTTCAGTATGTGGATCTCTTCAGTCACGATTTTTTTAATGTCTTTGTACGTACCTAAAGACAGATTCAGAAATTGAGGTTTTTATAATTATGCCGTTATATGTTTTCCTTACTGTGTCTTCCTGACTCGAGGAATAAAACTATTTGGCATAATGTATTTGTCCTGTGATTTGGGGTGTTGATTCTAAACAGAGAATTAGGCCAGTTAAAGTAAAATGATTTTTCATTGTTCCTAGACTAATAGTTTGGTCTTCATTGATCTTTGTAGCGGTATTAAAGTTTTGAAGTCTACTAACTGCTATTGGGCATCTGTCAGGTTTTCAAATCCCTCAGAAACTGTAGCTTAACATTTTCTGGTCATGATTCTTACATATCCCACAAAAAAGTTCCACAGGCTTTGGGACTCTATGGCTATCAGGCACTGTGAAGTCAATAGAGGGTGTGAAGGTGCTGCAGAGGTGCTGCACTGCCCGTGCAGGACACCGAGCCCGGCTGAGCCTTTGGCCAAGCCCGTGGTGCTGAAACTCTGCAGTGTTAGGGGCCAAGCAGGAGTGCAGAGCTCAGCCTGTGGTGCTCAGGCAGGAGAGGAGAGCAGCTCCCCGAGCTCCCCAGTGATGCACAGTGGGATGAGGCTGGGCTGGACACGTCTGCTGTCCCATCACCTCCCCAGGGTGAGAGCCTGGTGGAGGGTTCCTCCGTGGCGTTTGTGTTGGGTTAGGAGCTGAGCCTGGAGGCTGTTTTCCCAGAAACATGAGCAGAAACTCAGCCTTCTGTGCTCTGGAGGAGACTGCTTTTGAGATCTGCCCTTCCTTCAGGGTGAACTCCTGGCTCCCATAAAGCCGGTGTTAGAACTGGATTTGGCAGAGCTGGGAGTTTTGTTCCTGGGGTTTACCAGCTCTCTGCATGGCAATAATCTTGCCAGGGGACAGTTTATCTCTAAGGAAGGCTTTTATTCTTTCACATAATCTACAAAGACATCTGTAATTACTGCTGGTAACTAAGGCAACCCAACTTCATAGTTGATGCATGCAGGCAGCAGAATGGTGGGTTATGGGTTTTTAAAATACCTTTCTGTCAGCTTGGTTGTGGCCATGCTCAGGCAGGAGCTGGGCTGTGAACCCTGGCAACCTGAGCCCAGCTCTGCTAGGGGGTCCTAGGGAGGAGGAAAACAATGTCGATGGGATGGTAATTAGCTTCACTGGCTTAATTGGGGACCCTCAAATCGGGGTTCATTTGTTCTCATTGGAAGGCTACGCAGGAGGGGGAAGTGGAGTTGGCACTGCCTGAAACTAAGAGCCACTCTGCTAATTTTAGGGGCATCCTACTGTGTCTGTAAAGAGGATGTTCATCTGGCCCAGGGAAATTAAATCATTTGTCCATTCACTCAGTGCACGGCCTCGGATAGCCCAGGAATAGAACAAATTGCTCCTGGCAGCTGGCTCACGAGTCCTGCTGCTGCAGCAGGACATCAGCTTGGCAAACGTGTGGGGAATGTCCCTGTGGCCATGGGGTGCAGGGGCTCTAGCATGTCCAGTTGGTCTTGGCTGGCATCTTTGATCTGAGGATCCTATTCCTCCTTTGCTTCAATCCATTAAAATAACAACAGTGTAATAAATGTAATAATTCTTAGCCTCGTGGCAGGACAAATCTCAGAAAAGGCGGTGAAATGTAATGGTTTAGTCTTCTCAGGGGCAGCTTTTGCCTTCTGGCATGGTGCATTTGCTTAGAGCATTCAAGTTCTTGCATTTTTATGTTGGAAATGTGTCAGTGATCTCTGAGAGTATGTGCATGGAGGTGTAAAATATCTCTCCCAGATAAAATCATCCTCTGTCCATTGCTGGAACACAATTCCATGGTAGCTGAATCAGTCTTAGAGATGAGGTAAAGGCTCTTAGCCATTAATTCTTCAAATCTGTGGTTTTTTTTTTTTTTTTTTTATATATGAGTCACTTGGAAAAAACTTTAAATAGCATATCTTGTTTCTTTTGAAACAAGTTTTTAATCAGACAATCTGCAGTATTTTCTCATGGTAAGCCTTTGGCAAATTCTGAAATCTGCCCCTTTTAATTAAGCTGAGGATCTCTTAGGATACTTTTTAAAAAATTATCTTTCCTGCTTTTTAGGAAGAGCTGATTGATCTTTTTCCAAATTCCTGAAGCAAGTATTTTGGCTTTTAAAATACACAGATAAACGTTGTGGAGTTGAAGCTTTATGAAGGCTTGTTGATCTGACATTTACTTTGGTGTTCAGTGAAACTTGCTGTGTTCTTTGAACTGTATCTTTTGCTAGCAGAAAAGTTTGAACATCTTTGGTCTCTGACATTGGAGAGCTAATAAATAAATCTCAGCAGTGTGCTTGTTCTTTTTAAAGAGCACCCATGATTTCTGTGTGCCTGGCTGGTTTGGGTCTGTGAGGTGTTTGTGGGGCTGCCCAGGGCAGTGTCCTGCGGTGATCCAGCTGTCCTGCCCCGGGAGCAATGGGAGTGGCTCTCCCTGACACTCCCTTTTGGTTTCACTTTCTTTTAATTTTTTTTTTTTCCTTTTTTGTTTACTTTGCTTGCTTCCTGTACATGTTCCAGCTTTGGAGCCTGAAAGTTCCATGAAGTCACTCCCACTTCCAGAGTATTTTTTTCCCTCCTTGGCTCAACTGTGCCACACGGACAGGTTTAGCTGTTTAAAAATCAAGGGTTTATGCTGGGATGTTGAAAGCTGTGGTCAAACTTCACCTGGCCTAAAGTTTCAGTGAGGGCTTTTGGTAGGCACAGCTGAGGCTTAGCTGGATTTGGCCGTGTCCCTGGAGCAAGGAGTGTGCAGAGCAGGGGAAGAGCCAAGTGCCAGCACAGCTCCATGCCCATGAACACCCCTGGCAGTATGTGTGGCACAGAATGAGTTCAGCTTTCTTCAGGCACAGAAAAGCTGTTTGTGTCGTTGCCTGGTACCAGTCCCTTGAATACTGAACATTTAACACGAGGTATTCTCCTTTCTGATTTTTCTTCTTTTAGCCCAGCCATACTAAACTAATTGGCTGATGGCTGTAACAGGGTCTGGGGAGTTGTGTCTCTCACTGGGACATGTGCTGAGTGATGTTGTGCTCAGTCTTGTGGCTTCACTTATGACTGAAAATATTTCACTCGCTCAGCAAAGTGAAAGAATTGGACTTGGCTGTTTTTTGGCATTAACCTTTGTCTCAGGCACAAAGCTGGAGGCTGCTCAGTATGCAGGTGTGGATTTGAGCTCTGTGCAGCTTGGCTGCTGCTCAGCTCTTGCCTCTCGAGGAAGGAGAGTGTGGTCCACCAAAGGCTGCTGAGGGGCAGAGTGTGGTGTCAGGGGACACTGTGATGGTGACAGCACTGGTCAGGAGCAGGCAACGGGGAGGATGCAGTGTTAGCCAGGGCTTCACACTGTCAAGGGGCTACAGTTAGGGAATGATGTGTTTTTCAAAGGGAAAGTCAATGTGTGTAAGCATGCCTGCATATAGATTTATATGTGTGTGCATACACACCCTGACAGGACCTGGTGGGGTGTTCTGGGGAGGATCCTTCCACACTGCCCTGCTCTGTGCCCTTCTTCAGACAGCACCTTCTGGTCACCAGAGAGCCAGGAGGCTGGGTTGTCCAGACTGCTGGTTTAACCCGGTCCAGCCTTTTTTGTTGTACCAGCCCAACTAAGAAAAGTGGTAGGGAAGAGGGGACAAAGGTGAAGGAGACTGTCCTTTGGAAGGAGAATCTCTGAGAAGGCCTCCAGTCAGACACATGGGGTGATGGAGTTGCCTCCTGAGATCTGCCATTCCCTTGGAGTTGGCTTTTGGCATGGACAACCTCCTTGAGTTGCCTTTGCCTGCCAGGGGTTTGAGGGGTGAGCCGTGGATGTGAGCAGAACAGGGCTCTGCCTCGGAGCTGCTCCTCTCACAGGTGGGAGCCTTTAGCTCTGAGTGGTTCCACAGGCTTTCAGATGAGGGAGGTGGAGATATTGACCCGCTGTCAATTGTGAGTAAAGAGCCAATGCTCCCAACAAAGTCATGAGGACACGTATGTGCCTTAGGCACCTGTTGGCCTGGTTAAACACAGCACAGAGCTGGGTGCCTCTGGTTTGACATTACCTATGTAGCTGGTGGTTCTGGTAGGAAGGTTTAATAATTCATTCCATATGTTTCAGTGGCAATAAATAGACCTATTTCTGAAATGGAAAGTGGCTCCAGTAAAGCTTTGAAAGCTGTGCAGGGAGTTTTAATATCTCTTTTCTACTTGCCTCTAAAGAAGATACAAGTCATGTATTGTGTGCTTGCCTTTTTCAGATGGGACACTGAAGGCTAAACTTCTTTTTCTCTATATGAATGTTTAAAAAACAAAAAAAATCCATGGTACTCTTGTAGTTCCTGTGCTGAAGTCTATATCTATTCAGTGAGGCGATTATGTTCTGGCTTGAATTTCAACTTATACTGCTTTCCTGGCTTGAAGCCTGTAAAACTGGGCTTTGTCCTCAGGTGTTTGGCACTTTTTTCTTTTCTTCCCTGCTGGCTGAAATGTGGGCTGAGTTGGCTTTCAACATCCATGCAGAAGTAGCTGCATTTTTTGATGCTCTTCATGTGGAGAACCTAAACTGACTAACTGACTTGTGAGTAACTCCATGTGTAATACCCTGTGCTGCAGTTTTAGGATGCTTGTTTTTTCAAGTGCCGTTGAATCAAACTTTCTACTCCTTTTTTTTTTTTTTTTTTTTTTTTGTCCCTGTTTTTAGCATTAAGCAGAGTTCCCGTTCCTCTGAGGCAGCTGAAGATGAAAAGGACCAGCGTACAGTGACAGTCAATCCCTCTCACATGAGAAAAGCTTTCAAGGTCATGAATGAATTACGGAGGTACTTTTGACTTACTGGGCACCCTCTCTGGTTTAGCAGAATTGTGCTGATTGAGACAAAATAGTCTGTGCCATTTTTATTACAGCTAATGGTTGCGTGTAGAGGATTAATCAACAAATAGGAAGCTAAAATATAGTCCTTTTGTGGTGGGCTGCTCTTCCCAGTCTCAGACCTCTGTCTTTCCAAAAACATTATCTGAGCCATTGCCTTCATTTATAGGTGTTAATTCATTTCGTCTTTTCCATTACTTACAGCAAATTCAGCTGTAAACTATGTTCTTAACGGAGATAAGGGTCTGAAACCCAGTAATAGAACATTACAGACATTAAGACACCTACACATAATTACAGACCAAAGATTATTAATGTACTGTTCTTAGTCTCTTTAACTAGCAGCATCACTCAGCCTGGGCTTAGCACTCTAAAGCAAGGGGCGAAAAAAAAAGCGAGTACTCAGGAAGAATGTCATCTCTCTTGCAAATTGAAAAATCCTGATATTAGTTAAAAGAGAACACCTTGGTCTTTACACAGCTGTGTGGGTACAGGGAGAACTGAGAATATCTGTGAAGACAGCCTTGAAAACTGCTGTCATCACATCAGCAGTGTGGTGGCAGTGGTTCAGCCCGAATTGTTTCTTGGGGGCTGTTATCCCACAAACCAGACAGAAGTTTAGTGAGCATTTCTCTGGCTAATTCATTAGACCTATTCACCCTCTAGTTGTAAAAAGAATTCTAATGGAAGGTGTGTGTGTCACACACGAGTGTATGTGCTCCCTAACTGCTGAGGTGATGTAACACCCTTTGCTCTTCTGCATGCTCTGAGTAATCAAAAGATACTTTAGTAGCTAGTCTCCATGGATTAAGTAGTCTCCAAGTATCTCTAGTGTGGGGAAGAATTGGAAATGTTTCCTTCCACAGATATCTGACAGTGATTCTCTGTTGCATAGGAACAAAATGGAAATATTATAACTATTATATGAAACAGGGTATGTTGTAATTTTTTTATTTTTTAATTTTTTTTTCTTTTAACTGGCATTCTTCTGGTCCTTTCTTTGTACTGAAAGCAGAGGCTCTGAAACTAAAGGTTTGTGCAGCTATATTCAGAAATCTATTGTGCTACTATTATTCCTATGTTAATTGAAGCATACTGAGAATAACTGGAGACAGAAAATGTTTCTTAGTGCCTGTGGTTAGGTATCTTGGGCAATATGGAACAGAAAAAATATAGAAGAATGAAAGCTGCCATTAAGCACCTGTATGATGTTTTCATCCTCTGGGTACTCTTTGTTGTTGTTGTCTCCTGTTGCTGGTGTGGAATATCCAGTTTTCACACCTCTTGAATGTGCACTGAGCTTGGGCTCTGTTAAGCTGTCAGCAATCAGTGTTAATAGATGCCTTGAATAATAGTTTCTCCCTCCACATGCATCCTGAAATCTCATTCAGAGGATCTAGAAAAATCATGCTAAGCCTTTAACCTATATACTTTATAGAATCATGGAATTGTTTAGGTTGGAAAAGACCTCTAAGATCATTGGGTCCAGTCCTTAACCCAGTACTGCCAAGGCCACCACAAACCATGTCCCTAAGTGCCACTTAGGCTTTTAGTTTGCAAATGCAGATGAAATTAATTTTATGAGTGGTACTTTAGATTACTATAGCCCAAAGAGGAATTGAGCAGAACACCTTTTACAAAAGCGAAAAGAAATAAGGAAACTTCCATTAAGAGGCTCCTAAAGAGTTCCCCTCACTCCCTTTCCCCTTCCAAACTGGAATGAATGTGGAGTACAGACTGCCAGTTCCTACTTTCTTCATGTTTTCCAGCTAGAACCCTCCATTTCACATATTTCAATATATTTTTTTCACATATTTTTTCACATATTTCAATATATGGAAAAGAAGAGACATACCTGGTCCACTAGAAGCTCTGTGTATGTTTATTTGATAATGCAGTTTCCTAAAGACAAAGTTCAGTGTGGAGATAAGTATTTCCAAAGAGAAGGCAACATCTAGATTTACAGACACTGATCCTTTTTCGGGCTTGACATTTGAAAAGAACACCCTTAGTTTGCATTTGTATGCTTAAGCATCTTAAACCAACTTATTGGGAGGCTGAGCACTCCTTGCTGTCGGCATCTGCGAAGCTCAGTGCAAACATTAACTAATGAATCCTCTCAGGACATACGTGGGGCGAGGAGGAAAGGTCACTCGTTAATGAAGTGACTTTTCCAAAGCTCTACAATGAGTCAGTGGGGGAGCTTAGAAGGTTGGTTTTTTTGGTGTTTTTTTTTTTGTTGTTTTATTTTTGTGTTTTTTGTGGTTTTTTTGTTTGTGTTTTTTTTTTTTAGGGTTTTTTTTTTTTTTTTTTTAGTCTTTTTTGTTTCTGTCTGGAACCCTGTTCTTTCTCCCGGTGACTCTTAATCCCAGTCTAATTCACGAGGTAAATGAAGTCCTCAGGCTCATGGATAAACTCCAGTGGTTGATACCTCCTCTCTGGCAGATGGCTGAGGCAGCTTCTGCACTTACCAGTGCCAAGACATTTTGGTGGCCACTTTCTTTAGTGACAAGCATGGAAGGAAGTACAGAAATCCTTTCATTTTCCACTCCACCTTTCCCTGTGGAAAGGTGAAAGCGTTGCTGGTGTTCCCTGCATGGCTATTCCTAGTCTTGATCCACTAGACCCTGGTCCCAGGTAGTGCCCAAATCTTTAAGCTTTTCTGTGCCTTCTCCAAGCCTTGCTTGTTTGAGAGGTGAAGGAATTGCTTATTCTTTGTCCTTTGGGAAGCATGTATGCCTCATTTGGCTTCCAGATTTTTTTTCCCTGGAGAAAGCAGAACCACAGGCAGGGCTGCAGCCTCAGGAGGATTCAGGCTTTGCTTTGCAGGCAAACAGTGATAGGAGCTGGTACTGAAGGATTAGAGGACCTTGCTCTGGGATTTAGCAGAAGCTCAGGTGCTGTGTCTGTCTAGTGGTGGGTCTTCCACTTTTTTGGGGCTGTAGTGATGTAGCTTTTTGCCTGAGTGGGAGTTCTGAAATGATCTTTGTCTTTTCTGGTGTTTTCCCAGCAAGCGGCTCCTGTGTGATGTGGTGATTGTGGCTGAAACCGTGGAGATGGAAGCTCACGGGTGGTGCTGGCAGCCTGCAGCCCTTATTTCTGTGCCATGTTTACAGGTACTGCCTTGGACACCTGACAGTGCTGGGGCTGAAGGGGCCACTGCAGCCCCCAGCCCTCAGGCTGTCTCTGTCAGGAGCTGCAGCACAGGCAGGAGAGGGTTTCCATGAGAGAGAAGGGGCACAGATGGGTCTGCACTTTGCTGTACTTGATGGATGCTGCTGGTCAGCCTTGAATAATCCCTGTGGGATGGTTGTATGGCTGTGGGGTGAGTAGATAGCATGTGGGGCACTGGGAGGTTACTGTGGGGTTTGGCTCACTGGTTTACGGGTTGGTTTTTTTCCTCTAACAAGACCTTGGCTCATGAAAACATTATCATCCAGCACGTGTTCAGTGCCCTAAATGTTCATGGTGCACATCAAAGAAGTTGCTGGCACAGGAGTTGTAGTTTCAAGGCTCAGTCCTGCCGATACTGATTTGGCAGTCACAGATGTTTAATCTCCCATGGCACTTTTTTCTGCTGCCTGAAATAACACCTTTGTTCTCTTGATCCCAGTGTGTTTTAGCAGCCCAGCTTTTTAACGGGTGTAGTTGCTGCAGTCCAGTGTGTTTTGGTAATAACAGCAAGGAAGAAGAGGACAAAATTCCTGTTCTGATCACCTGATCCCTGGAGCAGGTGCCCTTCCAAGGCTGTGCCCAGATGGGTCAGCAAAAAAAAACCCCAAAGAAAGCTATGGCAATCCTGAAGGAGAGGAGTGAGCAGCTTATTTAAGCAATTCTAGTAAAATTAGTGTGGTCAGAAACTCCTTAGCTTGCTTCCCTTCTTTGCCCTCATTTCCAGGATAGGAACCGACAAATACAAAGAAAATGATTGTACACCCCAGGGAATGGCTGTTACTGTTCCTGAGCTCCAACATAAATGAGATTCAGGTTTTTTTCCCTGTTTCATGTTCATTTGCTTGTGGTCTGGGCCTTGTTTCTTCCTTTTAAAAGCCTTGAAATTAGACCTAGTCTAATTAATTTTGCTGGAAGCAGAATGCAGCACTTGTCACTAAAGAGCTTGCCATAGTGAAGCCTTTTTCCCTTCTGTAATGAAGGTGGGGAGAAAATGTAAAATGTGAGGTGAGATGTGACACTTCCATGGTGGCTGTATCAATGAGGTGAGCTAAGGTGGAGAGCATTTGTGTTTTCTGGGGCACTGGTGCTGCCCCTGAAGCTGGTGCTGGCTGTGGTGGTGGGGCAGAGGAGCAGACTCTGCTCAGAGCAGCTGTGTGTGAGGGCACCATGAGCACGGCTGGTGATGCTTGTACTGGTGAAGAGTTTAATAAAGAAAAACTCTTGGAAAAACCCTCTGATCCTTAGAGGTCATCTGAGCGGGGAGGTGGTGGTGCAGGGCTGCTCATGTTTCCATGCAGGAATTCTCTGGGCCGTGTAATCCCTCACTGTGTGAGTTAAACAGTAATCAGCTAACCTGTCATGTGGCTGGCTCTGGAGCTCCCCTGGGCTGGGTGACAGCCTCAGCAGCTGCCTGTCCCCTCCCCCTGACAAGTCCCCAGGGGCAGAGGGTCAGGCAAAGACCAGCTCCCCCTTTGCTTTCAGCCTAGCTATCCCCAAATTCCCAAGGTCTGGGTCTCTCTTGTGATGACAGCACCTGTGATCTCTGTCCAGCTGCACGGGGCTCACTCCCTGCAAGGGGACAGTTTAAAATCCCACCTTCAGCACCAGCTGGCTGCTGTAACTTGGTTTATTGGTGCTGCACACCAGTGATGGAGCCAAGGGCTCAGGTTCAGCTGCACTGGGGGGTTATTTTCAGAAGCCACCTGTGCACACAGAATTCCCACTGGAGGGGTCTCCCAGCAGTGCTGGCAGCCAGGAGTGAGTAGTGAGTGACCAGTGTGGGGCTGTGAACAGTGGGAACCACACTGAGACCCACAGCTCATCCTCCTTCACCCACCACTTGCTGCAGGCTCTGTCACTGCCAGGTGTGAACGGCCTTGTCTTGACCTTGGGGTCTTTCCTGAGCCATCACGTGTCCTCTGGTGAGCCATTCCTCTTTGAAATATTCCTGGAAAGTCTGAAAATGGGTAGGCACATTTTCCATTTGTATCTTCCACTGCTGAAGGAGAGATGGGACCCAGCACTTCCTGAGTGTCCCTTTCTATGCTGGTTTTCTAGAGCATTTTGGGTGCTGGTCCTTGTTTGCACTGTTCTGTGGGGGTGATTTGGGACAGTAATTTCTATCCATTTAGAAGAAAATACAGTCATTTCAGAAAGGGTAACAAATACTTCAGTGACACTGCTAGGACTGCTCCTGTCAGATACCTTAGGGATTTTGGAAATGCTGAAGGAGGAAGCAGAAACCTCCCTTGCAGGTCTTATGTGCTGCTTCGAAGCACTCACCCCATGTGTGAGAGGCTGTGGTTTTGTTATCCAATGCACTCATATTCTCCCTGAGCACATCTGTGACTTAGGAAACAGCCAAAGCTGTGGCTGTGCACTGTGTAGGAGGCAGGGCAGGCTGCTGTGCTGGGTAAACTCAGCACCATGGGCTGCTGCAGATTTGAGCGTAGTTTATCTTGTGACAAAACAGAGCTCTGCTCTCTTCTTGCCCTGATGAGCAGAGGGGAGTGGAAAAGGCACTGCTGGGTGCTGAGTGTGGTGGTGCAGGAAAGGAATGCCTCCATGAGGGGCTGGTGTCTGCAAAGTCTGTCCCCTGCAGAGGGTCTGCTCAGAGCCACCCTGCCTGTTTTGCCTGCCTTGCTCCCTCACCCCTGATCCCTTGTGTCTGCCTGGCTGCAGGGACAGGGTCTGTGCAGTGCCCTCCTTTCTCACAGCCCTTACACATGAGAGATGCTAGTGATTTAAATTATTCTGTGATTAAGGTATCAGGTAGGGCTGGAGTCTGACTTACGAAAGGCACCCTAGGAGTTGTGTTTTGTGGGGTTTAAGGTGTGGGTTTTTTTCTTGAAGATGAGATGCCCTCACTGATCCAGCACTCAGCTGCCCACAGTGCTGCTCCAGAGCCTTGCCCTGGGTCTGTGCTTGGAGGAAGGGGCAGCCTCTTGCCTGCTCCTGGTCTGCACCAAGCCCTGCCTTGGTTCACTTGTGGTGTCTCCAGGTTCTTCCCCATTCCACAGCACTAGGGACTTGTCCACCCTGGGACGAGTGGGAGGGGCTCCCTAAGGCTGAGCCAGCCCCTGTCCGACCCTGGACACAGCACAGTGCCCTCCCAGGGGTGCCTGGGCTGCTCCCGGAGCAGAGCCTGTGCAGGCAGTTAGTGTGCAGACTGGCAGCTTGCTGGTGGGTGGGCAAGCCCACACAGCTTTTATTTTTGTTGCTTGTGTCACATGGATGCCAGGACGACAGATGATGTTATCAGATTGGTCCCTCCAGGCTATTTCTGCACCCATCTCTGGGTGTGTGTGGCTGAACCCCTCCCTGCACTGAGGGTCCTGCAGGGTGCTGGGCTCCACTTGCCCTCCCCATCAGGGGGGTTTGGGGGGTGCTCCTTACAGGCACCTCCAGCACCACAGGGCTGATGGGGACTGCTCTGTCCTCAGAGCAACCTTTCATCTCTGGAGATGTTTGGTAGTTTTTGGGGAAGTCTGTGAAGATGACATTTTGTCAATTAAAAAATCCTACCTGCTTTGAAGGCCTCCCAAATGTAGGTCATTTATTTCTTTGTACTGGTGCATTTGTATTCATGGGCTTCTCTGAATAGCATTTTATTATTCAATTTAAAAATTGAATTTGGAGCAAATATTTCAGTTCTTGGGACGTTGTTGACTGCTCTAACACTCATGGTCCCACTTCACTCCTGTTATTTGTCTCCTTATTCACATAAGGAAAGCCAGCAAAGTTCAATTAGCAGGATCCAGGTTTTGCTCAGGTTTGGGCCCTCTTCAGCATCTGACTGTGCTGTGCACTTACTGTGCCCTCCACGTCTTGCAGAGTGCTGCACGGAGATGTAGGCTGTAATTACTTCTATAGGCTGCAGGAAATATTTTTCCACTTAATCCCACAGCAGTACTGAGTCACCAGATTTCTGAGAGTAGTGATTATTCATGCCCAGGTTTAAGAGTTGACATTTCTTCATGCTCTCCTTCGTTTAGTGTTGTTTTTCCACCTATCATTTTCTTTCCGCTTGGGAGTTTGTTCTTTCTTTTCTGTGGAGAGCCTGCTGATTAAATCCTGGGGATGCTGGAAGGGCCATGGGGGGCCCTTTCTCCTCCCCACTGCCTGGTTTTGTTCCTCTGATATGCTCCTGTTGCATGGGGGTGTGGAGGTGTGTATAAAGCTCTGGGTCATGAATAGGCTCTTGCACAGCTACAGGGCTTTGCTTGTCTATTCAGGGAGGAAATTATTGCTCTAGTTCCACATGCCTTTGAGTTAGGGATTTGGAGAAGGGATAGGGTTTGGATCCAAAGGTGTGAGGTTGGGAAGGTGAGAGATGAGAACTGCATCCTTCTGTGTGGATGCTCTGCACAAGGTGTAAGTGATGGATGGGTAACAGCAGGGTAATTTAGGAGAGAAGCTTGCTGCATGCTGGGTGTAACTGCTGGCCTGTGTGCTTATTTTCCTGAGCAGGTTTCAGCTTCTGTCTAAAAAAAAGATAATACCACTGCATTGCTTTTAGTGTAGGGTACACCACAAAATACCCTAAGGTAGCTGTTGCAACATACTCGTTCTGACTATATGTATATTTATTTCTAAAAAATTAAATATATTTTTATAAATATATAAAAAATATATTTATCTTCATAAGACACATCCACAGTCTCTTTGAGTCTGTCCCTGTACTGAAATGTGATTGAGGGACATACCAGGGGTTTATTTTTAGCTCTTATATTTGTTTGAATGCAGGTGAACCATGGCAGGTTCTTTTCCATCAAGAAATTGAGTTAGTTGCATTTATTGATTTATGTTGTTTTACACCAGTGTCCTCAATCTTGAGTTGTTTTTTAGGTGGCATTAGGAGGCCTCTGGGAATCTCACTGGTGGTTTTTCAATGGTGAGGGATAGTGCCAGGCAGTCTTTTAGTCAGACACCAGGAGAATGTGCTGGATGTGTGGGGAACAAGGTCCTGCAGAGCAAACTGTAACTGTCCCTTTGAAATGGATTTCAGGAGACATGTCTGAAAGTAAGGCCAAGAAGATTGAGATAAAAGACGTGGATGGGCAGACCCTGAGGAAGCTGATTGATTACATCTACACTGCTGAGATCGAGGTCACGGAGGAGAATGTGCAGGTAGGTCTGGGTCAGCAGCTCCTGTGGGGAACCAAGGGAAAAGCTTGAAACTCAAAGGCACAGGTTCTTTGGGGGTGAGGGATCTCCTCAGGCTGCAGAAAGTAAAAGGTCGAGCTTGAAAAGAGCCACTTCCAGCCTCTGTTTAGTCTTGAGGCACTTTGGTGCTTTCCCTATGCTTAAGTCATGTTGCATTTAGCTTTTGTGTGGAGCTCTTACAACAGGAGCAGGCATTTGCCTTCCAAGAAGCTGTGCTGACTTGTGGGTCAGTCTGTCGAAGGTCAGAGTAGACTCAAACAAGCAGTGAGTCAAATGCTTTAAGGCCATGGCAGAGGAATGTGGCTATTAGTTTTTAAATTCTTCTGGGTAGTTTGAGTTGTTTCACAGAGCTTTGAGTGGAATACATTGGTCAAATGTGGAAATTCTTCCTTTTTGTGTGTGCGTGTTCTGTCTTGAATTTCTGAGAGGTAAATATTTGTTCAGAAGTGGAAAGAGAAATTGAAAGGCAGCCTTCAAATAAAGCAGGGTGCTCATAAAGAGAGTATTTTGCAGTGTCACATGGCTGTGGCTGCTGGTAAAGCTCTTTCTTTGACTCTGCTTGTATTTGTGGTAAGAAAAAGGCTCTGCACTTAGCCACTGATGTCTGGGAGGGATGCTGAGAGCCCATGTGTGGACATGCTTTTCAGCTGGTCTCTGTTTTTGTTTGCATGTGGCAGTTTGAGTCTGTTGTCCTCCTCTCTTTGACTTGGACATTGCCAGGGGAGCAAGTCTGTGTCAGTGATGCTGGAGAGAGTTTTGTTGACCTAATTAGCATGGCAAAATTAGACTGGTTTACTTGAAATGATGGTTCTTGCAGTGAGGGTTCTTCTGCTTCAATCCCTCAGGCAGAGTGCAGGTTCTTGCTGACCTCCCACAGGAGCTTGGACAAACCCTGAGCTGGGCCCACTGCAGTCCAACCTTTGCCTTCCTTCATGACCTAAATCTGTGGGGGCCTTTTGTTGCCCCTTCTGCCCTCTGGTTTTACAAATGTGACAGTCTGGTGTGCTCTCAGCCTGGCACCTCTCACACTGGCAGGAGTGTGGAGCCTGCAGTGAGGCTGGGAGCCATCAGTGAGGAGACCTTCAGGGTGCTGTGATGGCAGAGGAGCTGAGACTCAAACCCAGCCCTGGGTGCTTGGCCTGGCTGGCTGCTGCGTGTCCCTCTTCAGGGTCACCAGGAGCTGACACCACATTGCCCAGTGGGGGTCTGGGGTGGAGCTCCTTGCACCCCTGGGATCTCCCATTGCTGGAGGACAGGTGACAGTCACACCCTCCTGTTTCTGTGGGAAGCATGGGGGTGTCCCCACGTGCCTTGGGGCAGGTGTGCTTTGGGGCAGGGTGTGCTTTGAGCAAGGTGTGCTTTGGGGAAGTTGTGCCTTGTGCCAGGTGTGCCTTGTGCCAGGTGTGCTTTCCTTCCATGCTGCAGGGTGTTGGGTTCTCCAGGAGCTCCTGCTTGGCCCGTGGGATGTGCAGAGCTTGGGATCCCATCTGCTGAGCCTGCCCTGTGTGGGGCTGGGCCAGTGACCCTGGCTACATCCCCAGGAGAGTGTTCTGGTGCTCCAGCTGCACTTGGGCCTAAGCAGTGCTGGGGGAGCTGGAGCAGGCTGGAGAGGCAGCTCTGTCCTGCCCAGAAGGTCTGTGAAAAGTCCAGGTGTTGCCTTTCCTGAGCAACTGGACAGCCATCTTTTTTAGGAACACATTACCAACCCTGTCTTCTGTGGCCCAGGGATTACAGGGAGTTAAAGTAAATCCCTGGCTACATTTTGCCTTTCATCTCTCAGACAGTAAGATAAAAAAAATATAAGTTTTGAATACTTAGTGTTTTTTCCCAATCTAGTAAAGCAGGTCCTTTTAGTGCAGCATTTATTTCAATATCCACTCTGTAATTAACTCTTTAGGCTAGAGGTAAACTGATTCATAGGAGCTAAGAACTGAAGCTGATCTACTGCAAGATTAACTGACTAGTTTAAATTTTATTACATGTTTAAAGTGTTCATGCTGAAAATGTTTTATGGAATGTAATATAATTTTGTTATGAAACCAATAGAAAGAGAAATTTCCATCCTGTCTCTGGGTGTTTTACTTTGAACAAAATGCCATAAACAGGTTAATATTCATCTCCAGCCACAAGAAGAAAAAGCTACAGAAGTGAGTATTCTGTGATTTGTTGGAAAGTTTCACATGAAGTGAAGGCTAAAACCAGGAATTAAGCTCCTTGTAGTCTCTTGTCTGTTAGGAGGAAGTGATCAGGTTTGGTCCCTAGCATCACCACATCCTCCTGCTGCACAGCTTTTGGATCATCCATCCAGCCATCCAGCCAGCCAGCCATCCAGCCAGCCAGCCATCCATCCATCTGGAAGGATGCACCACCATCAGTGGTGCCTGCCTGTGCTGTTTCAGCAATGTTTTTTTGCAGCCCTGCTTGAGCACAGTGAGATTTTCTCTTTTCCCAGCAGGTATCTCCTGAGCTCTCCTATTTCTTTGTCACATGTTCTGTTTCTCTAGCTGGGCAAGAGTGCTGTTTTAAAGGAGTTCTTCAGACTTTCTCAGTAGCTGGAAGAAGCAATTTCTGGGTACAGGTGCCAGGTAATGTCATTGTAGAAATTATGAAAAGAAAAAAGCGTTGCTTGATGGCATTAACTGAGCAGATGCAGCCAAGGTACTAAAACTTGTAAATAAATGAAAAGACAGCATCTTGTCAGTGAGAAAAATAAGACCAGAGCAGGATAGAAATGAGAAAAAGATGAACAGCAAAGGTACCATGGAGTGCAGAATGAATGTTCCTAAGTGTGTTTGAATGCTGAGCAGTACCCGGCCCTTCACAACAAGAAGCCTTTGAACCACTTCTTTTGTTGCTTCTTTTTTAATAGAAACCTGTATTTTTTTGCTTTTATAAGCCTGGCATGGGCTCAGGAAGTGAGACTCATTTTCTAAGCACGTATTTCTGTAGCTGATTGTGCAATGAAATGACACGGTGTCTTTTGTTTTGTTTCTTATGTAAGGAAGGATGTGTGTACCAGGGGCCAAGCCTGTATGGTCAGTGTCAGTCATCCTCTCTGGAGGGAGCTCCTGGGGCTGTTCATCCAATTCCTGCTCAAGATTATGCCCCAAATGCAGGCAAAGGGGATTTTCAGCTCAACCTGGGAGGGAATGCTCTCTTCTAACTCTGCTGGGGTACATGGGTGAGAATTACCCCAACAAGTGCAATCCTGCTTTATTGGAACTTCATTTTTAGAGTGGGATTTCAAGGCAGTATAGGTGCAGCAATAGGAGGCCTCAGGGATAATGTGTGAGAGAGAAGTTTTACCTGTGAACATGTATTTGGGATTAAGCCTCCCACTTGTTTGGAAGGCATGGAGCAGAGACAGAATTTTTGTCTTTATTGCAGTCATGTTGTAGTTTCAGGAAAATCCATCCTGGGATTTCTACACCTGCTGCCTTCTGTTGTTCCTCCTCTGTTGCATCCCACATCAAGGTTGGTTGTAAATTTTGATATGCATGATATAAAGACCTCATTCATTTGAAGGTGGAGCATGATAGATTTACTTAGAAGGAAGCTGTGTCATGCAGTTTCTGTAAAAAAGAAAGGAGTGCTCGGGTTCTTGGGTTGATCTCAATGGAAATCATAAACACACATCAGAGCACAGGGTCTGCTGCTCCCTACCTGTGTGGGGTCGCTGATGCTTTTAACATATCAGTTACCTGAACTTTTCAGGTAGGTCTTGATTTTGCAGCTGAAGTGGTTACCAGCTTTCATATCAAACCTGCTAGCTCAGTGATGGAGAAGCTCTGTGTGGTGTCCTTGAGCAGAGCTGAATGAAGAGATTTGGGAGCAGGCCCCTCCCTGTCCTAGGCAGTCCTGGGAAAATCCCTGGACCTCTGGCTCTTGTCAGTGAATACAGTCCCTCCCTCCTTCGTGTGTCCCAACCAGCCTTACCTGTGACACTTCATTACTGCAGGCAGCCTGAGAATTGCTCTCCCAATTAAGAAAGTCATTACCATTCAGGTTGTAATGATTCCCTGGAAAAAGTCCTGATTAACCTGGTTTCACAAGTAAGTTGTTAGGAATGATGTGCCATGGACCACATGTGTGAGGTGTCCTTGTGTACCACCACAGTTTGACATGTGGCTAATACACAGAGAACAAAATCTGGAATCAGATGTCTGGAGGAAGTAGATATTGAAACAGTCAGCTTTGCAGGCTTAGTAATCATCATAAAAAATGTCTCAAGAAAAGAGGAAAAAAAGCTTTGCTAGGAGCTGCAATATTTCTGTTTCAGAAGTGCTTCTGTACATCAGCTTTCCCTGTGTACCTACGAGTTTACAGCAAGGAAAGAGAGTTCTCTGGCAAGTGCAGTTTTGATAATAAAGGGTTTATAAATGGGTCAGTCCATGTCTCTTCCCCCTGTTTGGTCCAAAAGCTGCAGCTATAGTAGATGCAAGCCCAGTGTGAGGCAGAGCACCCTTCAGCAATAAATTAGGGCTGTGTTCCTCCCTGGAGCCAAAGCTCCTTGCTGTGCATCTCCCTGGGGTGCAGGAGTCCCTGGTCCATTGTAGGGCTGACTCCTCCAGGTTGGGGGCCCTTCCTTAAACCTATAGGAATCTTTAAATTGGCTTGGCCTAGTGGAAAGCTGAGGAGAAATTTGTGGATGTGGCACCAGAGCACTGTGTTGTTCTTGATGCGTGTCTTCACTTTTTTATCACTGTTTAACCAAGGGATGGTGTGTCTGAAGTTGGAGAAGGTAGTTCAGGAGGGAAGTTGCCAGCTGTTCCCTGTTTTCTCTCTCATCTCTACATCCTTTGTCTGTCTCCTGCTCCTGACAAGGTTTTTTGATTCCCTGATGCTGTCACACCTTCCTCTGTCTGGGCTATTTCACCTCAGGTGGAGCATTTCAGTGGAAATTGTTCAGCCCATGTGCTGCCTGGGAGCAGCTGGGCTGTAATAAAGCCTAATTGCCACCCTTGCACTCAAAAGCCACATTACACTAATGTAGTTTTATCACCACTATTTAGAGCAGCTTTTAAAAACTGACTATTTTACCTGCCTTGCAAACACAAAATCCATTTGTTTCTCTGGTCACAGGCTCCCCTGGGCAGGTGCCTGGGAGCTGTCTCCCTGTTTGGGCAGATGTGCAGTCCCAGCTGTGGCCCTGGATGGGCAGCTGAGGCTTACAGCCAGTACTTTTATTTGGCTTTCAATTTGACCAAATTGTCAAAGCTGCTTGTAAGCTTTAAAACAACCCCTGCCTAGGGGAAATGCTCCTTTCCCAGTTTTGCAGAGCAGGAATGATGTAAGTTAACTTTTGGCCAAGGCTACCTGTAAGGCTCTGTCACAGTAGGGAATAAACCCAACCTCTGCAGTCCAGCATTAATGAATGAACCTTGTATTTACAGAACCCTTTTGGCTGAAAGATGTTTCTAGTTTAGAGACATCAAAGGTCTATGAAAGTAATTGCACAGGCAATGTTGTGTAAAACTTGAAATTTGTGTGGAGTCTGCTGGTGAACTAGATGTTATGTGTGTGTTTATATATCTAGACACACACCCCGTAGATGAGGTTCTGGACATAAATCAAGCAAAGCAGTCAGTCTCAGTAGTAATAGTAGATAATTTTGACATAGTTTCAAAAAATGAGTGGGTTTTGATCTGGAGGCAGATCTGGTAGAGAAGCCAGCTCTCACTAAATCATTCACGGCTGTTGGAGTTCAAATATCAAGAGCCAAATCCAGAGCCACGTGAGTAACTTGCCTGGATATTAATGGGGTTGCAGTTTGGTCCTGCTGCATGTTTAGGCAGGGCATTTCCTCTTGTTATTTCTAAAGGAAACAGACTTTGTTCTCACGGAAATCCTTTGCTTGCTTTTCGCCTTCCCTGGTAAAAACAAGATGAGTGTTGAGACATTCAGCTGGGAAATAAGAAAGAGAAAATCCCCTCCTTTCTTGATAGGCTTTTTATATCCTGTTTCTGAGAAGTGTTGTTTGATAATGCCCCTTTCCTGAAGGCTGAAGTGGTGCAAGGCTCTTTCTGCACTGCCTGTCAAGCCAGCACAGGCCAGAGGAACAGCACTGGTTTGTCCAGGGGCTGCTGCATGTGGTGATGGTGTGAGTTCCTTTTGGTCTGGAGGCCACATCCCAGACACTGGAGGGGAGCAGCCCACCTGGAGTGGCAGCATGCACCCTGGATGGATGGGGGTGCACAGGGGAGGCTCTGGCCATCTATAGCCAGAGGTGGTTTGGATGGAGTCTGCCTTGGCTTCCCAAAGCCCTTACCTAGCTCAGGTGTTCAGAAAGGATTCAGTTAGAAAGAAAGTAGTTCACAGCTAGGTTTCAAAACCCTAGAGCATTGGTATCTTGACTTAATCAAAGCCCCAAACTAATCTGCTCCTGGCATCAAGAGGCTTGGGTCAAAACAGTCTCCCAGGTTAATTGACTTCTCTTTTACTGTTGCCTCTTGGGGTGGCTGCTTGGCAGCAGTCAGCCCCTGTACACTGGGCTGGAGTGGAACACAGCAGTTGCTTAGAAAGCAACCTCTGGAGCAGGTTGTGTGTCCTGCCCTGGTGTGGAATGGGGCTGTGGTGGCAGGGACAGGGATGGAACATCTTCATCCCTTTGCTGCCATTGGGATCCAGGGAGGTGAATGCTGTTAACCTATTTGTTTTGTTTAACAGCTGCTTTTTTTTTTTTTTTTTTTTTTTTTTTTTTTTTTTTTTTTTTTGAGTTGGCAATAATTTTCCGGAAATGTGTGCTCAGATGGTGAGCACAGATGCCCAGTTGGAAGGACATGTGTGAGGCAGCCAGAGCTATGAAAGAGCTGGAATAAGACACGTCTGCAGTTGCTGTTGGACATAAGAAAGGAAATAGCTGATGTCACGGGCTGTAGTGCCCTGATGGACTTTGTTTTCTACTTCCTGTCCTTCTCACTGGCCTCAAAGGTGTTTTTTTCCAGCAGATGTCACATTCATCATCCATTTCTTTCTCCTTTTTCCGTGTTTAGTCTTGGAGGTACAAAGCAGTATCTCATTTTCAGATGCACCTATGATCCACAAATGTCCCCAGCATTTTGTGTAGATATAAATGAGAGCTGCTGATTTAAATAGTTGGATCTGTCTTTCCCAAGAGCCTTGTTGTCACCAAAACCTGCTTGAGCTTCTGGGAACCCCCTCTCTTACATGACTGTTTGGGCACCCTCCTCACAAGGCAATAAGGTTTTGTTGGAAGTAACAAAGTCCAGTGTTTGAGGACTGCTGGGCTGCTATGGGCTTTGAATCTGGTGGCAGTGCTTATAAATAATATGAAGCCCTTTGGGGGGAAAAAAATACAATCTGTGTGCAGGACCTACCTGCAGCAAAGCCAGAAATTCAGGAGCATCTGTGGTTGCTTCTACCTTGTCCTCACTTTGCCTTGAGGTCTTGTGGGGAGAAGCTGTGAGAAGAATTCCACTTATAGCTCAGTGTAGGATAGCCATTTTCACATCTCAGAGCATGAAGAGGGATCTTCTGCATATGGGTAGAGTTAAAACTTGAACCTTCCTTCTCATAACTTCTTCATATAACCCCACAGGGATGTGTCCCTGTCTGAAAGGCAATTGCCTCCAATTCGTGCGAGCTGTGAATCACTCCTTGGTGCTCACTTTCATTCCCCTCTCATGCCTTTGCAGGTTTTGCTGCCAGCTGCTAGTTTATTGCAACTGATGGATGTTAGAAAAAACTGCTGTGACTTCCTTCAGTCCCAGCTGCATCCCACGAACTGCCTCGGCATCCGCGCCTTCGCCGACGTGCACGCCTGCTCCGAGCTGCTGCAGCAGGCCAACGCCTACGCAGGTGAGGGGTCTGCCTGGCAGCTGGCCCTGCCCCCAGGAACAGCAGCCCTCAGGTGCAGCATGTCCTCCTTGGTCTCTTCAGACTTCTGCCATTAGAATACTAGGGAGTACTTTATTTAGTTCTGGGCTTGCAGCATTCTGTGATGCCGCCAGCTGTGAAATGTGGTTTGGTCGCAGTGCAGCCCCTTAGGAGGTAAAAAAAGCCCTGATCCTCTGGATCTCAGCTCTCCAAACAGGTCCTGAGTGTGATCCTAGCAGGCTCTTGGTGTGCCTGTTGACCAGCTTGGCGTTGGTGTGCTCCCCATGGACCCTGACCTGGAGAGCAGTAGGCACTGCTGCACAGTTCCATTGTGGGAATAAACAGCACTGGGCAAAACTCAATCCTGTCGGTGGGATTTGGAGCACTCAGCTAAGATGGCCATGCAGTTTGAGGCTCTGATCTGTGCAGCAATGGCCCCTTACCCCAAGGGAGAATAGGGTGATGTTTCCTTGGGAGTGGATGTGTTTGGTTGCAATAAGTAGGTGCAGGCAATGGTTTTCAGCATTTCTCCTCTACATTGTAAATGTAAAGCTTTTTCAGCCAGCCCCAAGCTCTGAATTCCCCAGCACTTTCTAGTCTCCTCCAACAGAGTTGCCCTTGACCACTGTTTCCTTGATAGTTTCCTCCCAGTTTCTTTTTCTGTTTTCTGATAATTTGTACAGGGACACATACACCTGCTGCTTCCCAGAGCACCTGCTCTGTCCTGCAACATTTTCCTTTTTAACAGTTTTGTCCTTAATTGGGCCACAAGTAGGCTCAGTAGAATAAAAATGTATCCACTGAGTCCTCTCCTGTTCACCTGCAAATAAAACTAAAACCTTTTCAGCTGCTCTGGCTGTATTATCCCCTGGAGAAAAAGGTACCCTGGAAGGAATGGTTAATTGTATGAAAGCTTGCTTGTAATATCTCATTATCCTTGTTTCCAGGCCCTGTTTAATCTTTAACCCAACAAGCAGTGCATTCACTGTATATTTATTTGGTTGTTTGGCAATTAGAAAGTCTGCTTTGTTGTTTTATTGGCCTTCATAAGTCCCAGTTAGTACAGCAGCCCATGTAATGTTAATGGAACTCCATTAATAAAAATGCCATTAAAATTCTTTTCACTATGTTGTTTATGTAACAGCCTTAAACCAAGAAAGAAGTCCCCAAGCTCAAGAGTCCGTGCATGCATGAGCTCAGTTACTTGAGAAATGCTGAGTTTTGGCCAATGGATAACTTTAGTAGGTGAAGGAGCCTTCCTGATGCAGGCACCAGAACCTTTATTAAAATCAGTAAATATTCTTCCTTGCTTCCAACTAATAACAAGCAATCAAATACCTCTTTGCTGCCAGATACAAGTCTAGAATGAATGAATATGAGATTTTGCCCAGAAGTCAGAGTGCATCCAGCTTACTGTGTGGGGAATGTTTCCTGCCTCTTAAGTATTTAAGGCTAAAAGAGTTCATTAGATCACATATATAATTCCAGCATAACAGAGTATTAAACTTTATCCACATCCTGCTGTTTTTAATTGGAGCCTTTGTCTTAGCTGTGGGGTTTTGGTTCTCAGTTGAGCAAGGAGGGTCTGTGGCTGGAGAGTCCAAGTCCAGAGTTCAACTCTGTAGCAAAGCTTTGGTGAGGGGTTGTTCAGGGGCTCCAAAAGTTCCTCTCTGGAAATTATGGCAGCTCATTTCCCTGTGGTGCTGCTTTTTGTCAAGAAAGCACTGCAGATGTGAAACTCGAGGCAGATCTTGCTGCAGAGAGAGCTCTTTGGATACAGGAGGATACAGGAGTCTGAGCTTCTCAAAGCTACAGAATTAGAACTTGAAAGAAGCTGCTTCAGATAAAGTGTCTGAGATTCATGTTTCTGTAATTCAGCCAAAGATAAATGGGACTTAGCAAAAGACAGGTGAGATTAAATTGGCAGTATATGTAAGAAATCCTTGCAAAACTAAAATTGCTGCAACTGGCTAATGACATATTTGACCTAGAAATTATTTTTTAGGAAGTGTGCCTTCTGGCTAGATAGAAAACTTGACAGATTTGATGATGTTCAGTCATAATTCTTCCAGTTTAGCATTATATTCAGTGACAAGCTTTTTGTTTTCAAGTGGCCCCCAGAGTTACAGTATGGAGGGATCTGGAGGCAAAAAAAGGGAGAAATAGAAGTCTGTACAATTGCAGGCTGATGTGGAAAGGGGAAAACTGCTGGGAAGGTGGGTGCTGAGGTGGCCAGGTTATTTACTACTTTGGACGTTGGCCCTTGTCTCAATTGCCACTCCTAACTGTATTTGCCACTGGAATATTTTCAGTGGCTTTTCAGAAAGTTTAGTATCATTTATGAAAGTATTTCATGGGGCTGGTGCTACTTGAAATAACATCAGGTTTCTTTACCCTGCCTGTGTTCCACTCAGAGCTGCTGGGGGTCTGTCGTGGGTGCTCAGAGCTGTGACAAGAGCTGTTCTCTGAATGCTGTGGTCCTTCCACTGACTGAAAACATGGATTTCATTATAATTTTCTGTTCCCCCTTTTCATTTGTTGAACAGAGCAGCACTTCCCTGAGGTGATGCTAGGAGAAGAATTTCTTAGCCTTAGTCTGGACCAGGTTTGCAGTTTAATATCAAGTGACAAGCTCACAGTCTCCTCTGAAGAAAAGGTACAGTAAATTGTGTAGCAAGAGTGAATGTAAAAATGCTGGACTGTTTCTAGATCTTACACCAGGAACTGTTATCATGATATGCTCTTTGGGGCCATTCTCCAAAAGAGATCATGTGGAAAGGAAAATTAAAGTAATGTGAATCCTAAAAACACATAGAAATGACCTTGGTTGTTCTTTGCAGGCAGTTATGACTCTCAGATCCGTATCACGCTAAAAGCCCTGGGGCTCAGAAGCAACTACTTTCCTTCTCTGGAAAACTAGGAAACTCCCATCTGCTGTTGTGTAAAGCATCTAACACCTGCTGTAAAACCTCAAAAGAAAGTGAATTTCATCAGGCCAGAGAGGAATATTGGCTTCTGTTGCCTGTTGGATAGAACAACAAAAGGAAGCCCGGAACCAAAAGAAAGGAAGGAAATATTTTTCTAGTATCTTTGGTGTTTTTAATAAAAAAGGGGAAAAAGGCACAGATTGCTACTGGTTTTGTGGTTGAAACGTTCAGTGCATCTTGTGTGGCCTGGAGTCCTGGGGAGGAGGGTGACCAGTGTTTATGGTGCTTGGTGAAGTCCAGCCCCATTCTCTGGTCTGAGTTTCTTGTATGACCTGCTGCAGGTTTCTGGGGACAGGCATGTGCCTCCAGTCCTTCAGCTCCTCTCCCAGTAGTCACCGTGGGGAGATTGTAGAGTCACAGAATCATTAAGGTTGGAAAAGACATTTGCGATCACTGAGTCCAACCACTAACCCAGCTCTGCCAGGTCCACCACTAAACCATGTTCCTAAATGTAAATGGTCACTTGTGAGAGGCTACAGGAGGGCTTGAGGGCTGTGTGGTTTGTAACTTCAGGGCCCTTACTGGATGCCTGCGTTTGGGTGGACTGAGGCTGGACCTGGGTGTGGTGGTGCTGCTGGCTGGGCTGCACATCCTCAGGGGTGCTCTCCTGCTCAGCCCCTCTGGGCTGCTGACACGTGGGTGCTCGGGCCCAAAGGGACTGTGGAACTCACCAGAAATCCTGCTCCACGTGGGGTGTGCACACAGGGATGCTCCTGCTGATCCTGAGCCAGCAAACTCGGAGCTCTGGGCGCGCTTCTGCAGGCGTGGGGCTGGCGGGGGCTGCCAGGTGCCACTGGGACAGGGCCTGGAAGGGAAAGAGCAAATGGCACAAACCCACAGCAGAATCGCTCTGCCTGAGCCAAGCAGCCTGCAAAGGGAAGTGCAAGTTTAGTAACCAATTTTTTCCAGTCCTGTGCAGCATTGTTCAAAAGCTTTTATTGGCCTTGCGCCCGGGGGAATCAAAATGCTCCTTCCCTCATCTGAGCTTTACACAATCAAACCCAGTATTTCTTTAGTTGACTGTAAAAGAACTTGTAAAAGAAAAGATTGTTGAGAATGCAAGGCAGTGGAAGGAAATGTAGGCATAAGCTGCACGTTCAAAACAACAGATCTGAATAACAGGAGAGAGGCAGAAAATGGGAATGGAACATAAACATGCAATGTGCTGGAGTTCAAGGAAGTGCTGGAAATTGAGGACAGATTCATAGGCTGCTGTTTCATGTTAACTTCATGACAGACAAGCTATTTTCCTCACTTTTATTCTTCCTGTCTGCTAATGTTTGCGATATATATTATAAAACAAATTATATAAGAGTATATATGTGTGTATACCAGTCTATACATGCACACGTATATCTGTGTGTATGCATGTGCAAAATACTTCAGAAATCTGGCAGCTTCATTGTCACAGGCAGATTTCACAAGGAGTTTTCTCATTCCTCTTCTTTCTGTGTCTCATAGATACACTGTACCCTGTGAGCATTGCCACCCCTGGATTGCTGGGAAGTGTTAGAGCCAAATCCTGCCAGGACCAGGGAGGGAGAATTGCCCTTGGAATACCTCAGGAATTTGTGTGTTCTCCCCTTCCTCTGCCACCCTGCAACTTATACCGATTGGCCTAATAAAATATATCCTTATCTTCACCAATTTTGGCTTATTTATACCCCTAGGCCATCAGGACAACACATGATAGCACAGAAATCTATTTTAATTGTAAAGTGGTGACAGCATTTCCTCATCACTCAGAGATTCTTCTCCTCTCTCCTTCCTTTTCTGTCCCCCTGTGCCATCCTCTGCAGTTACACAGCCCCTTTCAAAATAGGGTAGAAATTTGCTGTCCCTGTGTGCTCTTTTTGCTATAGCTGAGTACAGTATCTGGAAGACAGTTTTATTAACGTTTTCTGTACCTGACCTAATTGGCTAATTTTACTGTTTGCAAGCTACAAAACCATATAAAAATAATGATTTGTTTTTTAGTAAAGATGTATGAAGTGGGGCGACTTGACAATGGTCTCCTGCCAGCTCAAAATAGTGGCTAAAGAAATTTTTTAAAGGGTTGAGATTTTTGGATTGGGGATTCTACACAGAGCCTGGTAATTGATTCATTGTCTCATGCTGCTGACACGCAGCAGATGCTAATGCAAGGTTTGGTCCTCACTCTCGGGAGTCTCTAACAAATGGATTTTTTGGCTGAAGAGACTGGGAAAACATCTGGCCTTGCTCTTTCCTTAGGAAGCAAGCAGAGAGGGGATATTCCAGGCTTTTACCCTTCTGCTACACAGAGTGGGAAATTTACTTCTCCCAAACTTGGGACTGTTTCTGCAGCCAGGCAGGGGCCAGCTACTACCTCAGCCTGTGCCTCAGCTCCAGATCAAGCTGTGTGGCAACTGCCTTGTCCATCCCCCTGGCAGCAGGTCCTGCATGGCTGGAGGGTCCGGGGCAGGGCAGCAGCTGCTCGGGGTCTGGGCAGGCACGGCAGGGCTGGAAACAGATGTGGCCTTTAAATAGAGATACTGCTGTCTTGAATTAAAGCCTTTTTCCCCCCTTCTCTGAAGTCAGGAATCAGTGCCAATGGAAGGTGCCAGAATCTGATTTTTTTCCAATAAAATAGTTATTTTTAGAGTCGGCACAGCAGGGAAGCATCAGTGCTTGCCTAACTCAGGAGTGGATTCCAGCACCGAGGGGGCAGCTTATTCGTAGTGCACATGTGCCTTACCTTCCTTTAGACCTGTTCACTGTCCTCCTGGCCTGTAGCTGGGTATGTCCCAGGCCTGTGTTCTGCAGCTCAGCCTTTGTGCAGAAGAGGTTAATGAAAAGCCTGTTTGTCGGCTAAACATTTGCTTTATCCTCCTTCCACACTCATTTGCAATTAAAAAAATCTCACAACAACCCAGTTTCTACTTTAAAGGCCTCATAGCCAAAGTTAAAATGTTTGTTTGCTTATTTGTTTTAATTTTAAAATACTTAAACCCTCTGCAGTAGTTATTCTCCTCAGCATTTGCTGTGGTTTGATTACACTGCTCCCCGTTGTGTTGCTTAAATCCTCATTGCAGTGTCCTGAATTCCAAACAGTTCAGCAGGAACTTTTTTGGCACAGGAAATGAGGCTGGTGCTTTACTGCTTTTTTAAAGTATATAGCTTAGCCCAAGAGGAAGAAATCCCTTTCTGCTCTGCATCTCCTTTGTGGCAGGATGTGTCTGCCAAGGCCTCCTGCAAATACATTTACCAGCAACAACTGGGGACTGAAAGGTGGTGCCCTCATTTTTTGGTTGATTTTGTCAAATTAGTGACCTTGGAGCAAACAAAATGGTTTCTTGGGGAGTGATGGGAGGGATGGAAAGAAAGAAATAATTATCTGTGCAAATTGGCCTGACCATTTGGTGACCCTGAAGGAAGCTGAAACCAAGGGTGCTTGCCTGGCGTGCTGGAGGGAAGGGCCAGGGATGCTTCTGGGGAAGCACAGGACAGACAGGGTGTCTGCTCAGCCCCCCTCAGTAACTGGGCAGTGAGAGAGCCTGGGGAGCATTGTCTGTAATGTGAGTTATGCATCAGAATTTAATTCTATCTCTGTGGGGAAACTCCACTGCAGTGATCCAGATCCTGCTGTGCAGCATCTGAGACTGCATCAGCCCCTCTTCCTGCCTTGCTGGGTGTTTCAGGAAGCCTTTCCCACTCCCGGTGACATTTTTAGGCCTGTCTTTTGTGAGTGAGGCTCACAGTTATATAAGCACATGCATATTCATAGGAGCCCGCATAGGACGCGGCTCCCGCGCCTGTGCGTCGCCAGGGCTCTGCCATGGGCTGTTTGTGAGCACTTCGGCACGGCCTCCAGCTCTGGATGCTTATCTCAACCAGTTGGATCTGGAAGTAAAACTAGATTTTGGTGCAGACCAGAAGCCCAGTGTGCCCTTGTTCCCCAGCTGGAGTATCTGAGTATTTTTAGCAGTGAAATGCACGCAGTGCAGAGGCTCCATGGCTGCAGGCAGGGCTTGCCCTGTGTGGGGGGAACTTGTCCTCAAGACTTCTTGGTTTCTGGGGGCTGGTGGAACTGGTGCAGTGATTAAATATGAGCACAGTGACTTTACTGTGTGGCCAGGCTCCTGGATGAGGGACATCTCTGTTATCAGGAGTAATTGTTGTGGCTGATTTCATGAATAATGTCCAGTGCAAATGTCAGCAGGCTCATTAAGTTTCCTGGCTGCATTCCAGTGCTAATGTCCAAGAGGTATATGATTGTTCTGGACATGCACTTAGCTCTGGGAGTGATCCAGCACATCTAGATGTGAAGCTGCTTGTTAACATGTGTGGTCAGCTCAGCTCTTTGCTACGGTGCTGCTTGTGCTCTGTGCAGCCACAGCTTTTTCATCTGTTTGATAGAGATCTTGCACCCCCTTCCTTCAATGCTCTAAAATCACCATGCTTCTGATTTTGGGTGGGTGACTCTGCAAGGCAGTTCTCTCTTCCTCAATTAATTGTGCTTTATCTGTGTAGGTCTTTGAAGCAGTTATCTCTTGGATAAACTATGAGAAGGAATCTCGCTTAGAGCACATGGCTAAGCTGATGGAGCATGTTCGCCTGCCCCTTCTGCCCAGAGATTACCTGGTACAGGTTAGTCTGCAAAGAAGTCATTAATGCTTGCACTTAAGCTGCTGGTTGCTCCTTAATCAGTGGCTTGGCTGTTTGTGTCTGAGATGGTAATTTGATCTCTTGCTGAGTCTGTAAACAGAAGAATAAAAGCAAAATCTGAGGGGGCTCTGAAATCAATGTGTGTTTCAGAAACCTTCTGGTGAAGGGGACCTGTGCTCTGCCAGGCAATGCTGAGAGCAGAGCTGCTGTCCCTCTAGGGGAAACATTGATACGTTAATATCTTGTGATTTTTCACCCTGAAAATACTGAAGTGGTGTTGTTACAAGCTCATGCACCTTTTTTTTACTCATGTACAGTCAAAATGTCATAATGGAAACACATAATGTGTGATAGTTTTGGTTTAAGACGTACTGTGCATATGTAAGAGTCTGTGTGGCTGGCAGGGGAGGCACTCTGACTCAGTCTGACTTGGAGATTGTTCTTCAGAAATTAATTCCTGGGATCTGGCCCTAGATACTTAGCTGAGAATTCCCAAAGAAGGGGTTGGCATATGGGCTCTTTGACTACTATGCTTTTATCATATGTCTAAAAAAAAAATCAATACAATTGGTCTAAAATTAGTATTCACAAGATGAACTCATCATGGTTTTGGTTTTCTTTCATCTATATCTTCTGATGGAATAAAAGATACTGCTTCTCCTTAAAAATTCTGACTCAGATAAAAGAAATCGCTTACTTTGCATCCAGACTCCTGGTGAATTCTTCTCTGCTGCATCGAGTGTTTGGCAGAGGGTGATAAAATGCTCTCTTCTTGTGAGTGATCCTGGAAAAAAATGAGAAGCTTCAGTGTTACTGCATGTGCTTTGGGAAGAGCTGGAAGTCTCTGTTTGTCTCCTGCATTTTTTTGTTTTAAATGTTGGTATATTAGAAGAGAAATTGCAGGTTACATGTTCTTTCCACCAAACTCCTTGTGACCTGTGCCGCTGTAAATGATCTTTGTTTTGTGTGCATGTTCTTAGACAGTTGAAGAAGAAGCTTTAATCAAGAATAATAACACCTGTAAAGACTTCCTTATTGAAGCCATGAAATATCATTTGCTTCCTCTGGATCAAAGGCAACTAATAAAGAATCCCAGGACAAAGCCAAGGACTCCCGTTAGCTTGCCGAAGGTAAGCTGAGCGTGTCACTTTGTGTCACCTCACCCCTGTTCCCGATGGCATTTCCAGTCTTTGACAGGAGCTCGAGAATTTTTCGTGTTTTTACCAACTCAGTGGTTGTGCTTGGAAGTGTTTTACTCCCTCTTCTGGCATTGCCTACACCCAGCAAGGAAACATAATGAAGTTGGATAAACTTAGATAAACCCTCAGGGGAAGGAGTATCTGCTCTTGGAACATTTTGTCGGCCACAAGCGGTTTGGTGGCTCTCTGAGCTGTGGAGTGGCTGCTGCAGTGCAGGGAGGGCTGGCTGAGGCTGCTGCTGCCTGCTAGGAGTGCCGTGGATCCTCGCTGGGGTGGGTCTCAGTAGGTGTCTCTCTGTTTCCTCTATCCATAATCAGAAGCCAGGAAAGCAGGAAACAACAGCACCCAGCCCCGTGGGCAGGAAGTCTGAAGAGAATTTCAATAGACTCAAAGCAGAAAGAGAATAAATAATCCTTGTTACTCCCCACGTTTATCCCGCAGGCGTGCTCCAGCCACCACTTTATTAGAGAAGAAAAAACGACCACAGGAGCTTTTCCCTGTGCCCCAGAGATAAACACAGTTTGGCACAATGTCTCTCAGCAGACTGCCACTGAAGTTGCTAGTAAGCATTTGGAGATTCCAAGGCATCAAAACCAGAGTGTGTTATTTTTCCAAGCTCAAACAATAATGAGGATGCTTTGTGGGATGGTGTATGAGATCTGTGCTGTTTCTGATATTTGGATACTGGACTGTCTATTGAGATATTTTGGTTTTGCAGCATGTGGCAGCATGTGTCAGTGTCCTTTCTGCGTGCTGTTGCTGAGATGAAGTTGGTAGAACACAGCCTTGGGGGTATCATGAAGGGCTGACATGCTGTTCAAGGACTAAGGCAGTTAAGGATAAAAGGAACAGCAAATCAGTGAGTTCAGAGGTTCTCATCATCTTTTATAGCATGACCTATGAGTACAAACCCAAATCTTCTGCAGGTCTCTCCTCCCTTCTTTTGAACTGTGAAGACAGGGAAGGAGGTGATGATCTTTCAGCAATCCTGTTACTGAGAAACTTTCATCTGGCCTGTTGGTCCTGCTGATGAGGGATTATTGTCTGCTGTGAAATCCCTTAATTCTGTAATCCTGTGAAGCCCTGCAGCTTGCCATGGGAGACTGTTACACAACTAGTAGACAGACTGATAATTTAGACTCAATTTGGTTTCTAGTATCATGTTCTCATCTTTGTAGATCAAACTGGCCACTATTTCCATGCTCTTCAAATTCTTTAAATTGCTGTCTAGCTCTCTACTTTTAAAGCAACCTTGCTTGGAGTTGAGTTTGTTATCTGAGTGACCTCAAGTGATGATCTTATCCCCTCAGCTACTCCCAGCTGCCTTGCAGAGGCTAAAACCAGTTTTCCAAATACTCTTTATCTGTATTTGAAGCCCCATTATCTTGTTTCTAGCTCCTTGGCCTTGTAAAAATCAGATTTTTGGGTGATGTTTATCCCACTGTTTGCTGTGATAAAGGGAGCAAATCCTCCCTCTTGATGGCTGTGGAGGGTTGAATGAAATGTGTGCTGAACAAAGTGCAAGCCCAGCTGCTTCACAGTGCAGGTGTTTTGGGGGCTGGCTGCCTGTGCAGGTGCTGGTTTACAGTGCCCAGCTGGGGCTCAGAGCCATGGACACCCTCGACTGCAGAGCTGCAGGCTCCTGGCAATGGTGTCCGTGGGGCGTTGGTCTTCTGGCAGCAGATAGGGCAGATTTGGGAAGGACCACACTGCACACTGCCCAGGTCTTCTGGTCTTCTCGCTTTCCCACCACTGTCCACCCCTTGCTGTTGCTGGCAGTGTTGCCCCAGTGTTGCTGTTGCTGGCAGTGGGGTCTGGGGCTGGATGAACCCTTAGCCTGACCCAGCAGAGCCGTTCTTGCACTCCTGAAGTTGCTCTTGATCACCTTGACGTAGCTCTTCCCTACCTGTAAGGAATTCAGGGTTTAATTCCTGCATTTCCTTCAATACCTGTGGCAGCCAAAAACCTTAATGAAGCTGACAAATCACATCCTTCAGCAGCCCAGACCCCCTGGGTCGCAGCAGTTCTGGTGATTTCCCTGAGTGTCGCCTTCCCCGCAGGTGGCACCGCAGCTGTCACGTTTTATTTGCTAAGTGGCATTGGTTATTTTTAGCACCACCACGGAGATAGTGACTAAACAGTGGGCCGCCAGTGGAAATTATGCTGGAATCTTCTTCACTTAAAAATACTTTTGCAGTGAGTCTCGGGTATGCTGTGGTGCCAAAAGGTTTTGTATTTCAAGGAGAAATTGGGCAAGTTGCCCACCTTGGACACAGTGAGGAAGGGTAAATGGGGTGGCCATATTTAGCATGCATTAAATTGGAGACAAATTTTCCCCCCTTGAAATATAATTGCCTGAAATAAGTGTCCCTGCAGAGGCTTTTAGCTGGCCTTCAGCATATGTTTTGGCAGCTGCTCTTGACCAGGTTGTGCTGATGGTTTCTCTGCAGAGAGCAGTTGCCCTGGGTCGTGTCTGAGGTTTTCTAGCTCTTCTCTTCCCTCTGCAGGTGATGATTGTGGTGGGTGGGCAAGCCCCCAAAGCCATTCGCAGTGTGGAGTGCTATGATTTTGAGGAGGAGCGGTGGGATCAGGTTGCTGAGCTTCCCTCACGGAGATGCAGAGCAGGTAAAGGGAACTTTTGCTGCAACCTTCTTTGTTTCCCTAATGCAGCTCTTCAGCACTGGATGGATGTCCTTAGCCCTCCCTTTAGCTTCCTCTGTGCCCCTGGCCTCAAGAAGCATTTTCTTTTTGCCATTCCTTCCTCTTCTTTCCCTACAGACATCTTTCCCTTCTTGTTCAGGTGGATGTCCTGCTCTCTAGTGGGGTTGCTCCTGCCTGTCAGCCCTCCATAGCCACTGTCTCCCCTTCATCATCTCTCTCTCCTGGCTGTTCCTCCATCAGTTTCCTCTCCTCCTCCCCCTTTACTGTCTTGGCAGCCCACAGGGGTCCAGTTTTTCTTGCTGATTTCCTAGTGAAAATCAAAGTAGCTGAGTCAGTCCCTCTTGGTGCAGAGGAGTGGGTGATGGAGAGCAGATCTTTAAGTTGGGAGTGTTCCTCTGAAAACATCTGACAGGGCTGTGAATGTGGCTCACCATTTGGCGTTCCCTCTGGCTCACAGGATTAGTCATTCAGGTGTGAACTCCATCTGTGCCTTACGCTGCCATGTTTTTATGTGCATTTCACCTCCCATATGACACATATGTTTTACCATGCTCCGCTTCAACACCGCTAACCTGCAGAAAACCCAGAGCCTCGCCCGCGTTCTGCTCTTCCCCGCCGCCTTTCACACGCTGGCAGGCGAGCAGGCTCTGGACAGATCCCGCTGGCTGCCCAGAGCTGCCTGCTGTGAGCCCCTCTGCTCTTTGCCAGGTGTGGTGTTCATGGCTGGCAATGTCTACGCCGTGGGGGGCTTTAACGGCTCGCTGCGGGTGCGCACGGTGGACGTGTACGACGGCGCCAAGGACCAGTGGACGTCCATCGCCAGCATGCAGGAGCGGCGCAGCACGCTGGGCGCCGCCGTGCTCAACGACCTGCTCTACGCCGTGGGCGGCTTCGACGGCAGCACGGGTAGGTGGCCAGGCCAAGAACAGGCACTGCCTGACCTGAAAAAAGTGCTCTGAGATTGCAAGGCTTTAGAGCAGCTCCTGTGCCCTTCCGCTCGCGTTCTGTAGAGAGGGAGCCAGAAATGGGGTTTGGCGTGTGTTGTAACGATCCCCGTGCGGGTTCTGACCTGTCAGTCATTGCAGAGAATCTCACCCTTAGTATTTTCTTTAGTGATACAGTTCTCTCAGCCTCATTCTCTGTATGATTATGCTTTTTCTGGGCTGAAAAGGGATTTTTCCTTGTTTCAGTTAAATTTTTCATAGCAACATGAATAAAATACTAGCAAGGAATGTTACAGGGTGTGTGTGCCTGGGATTTATCTTGGCATAGCTGTGTGTTTAGATTCACACCTCTGCCTCTGCTGTAAAGCTCTGCCACTTGGTTAAGCCCTGAACTAACTATTGCAGCAGGGTATGGGGGAATGTTTAAACCTTTGCATGGAACTTTTGTAATGCTTGAAAGGACACGGGGCTTTTGGACTTAGAATTTGGACTCTGCTCACCTTAGTCTCCTCAGCACACTGGAGAGGCAGCAGTCCCTGGGCAGGGGTGATGGGGTAACAGTTTTCCCAGCCACTGAAGAAGTGGCATTGACATGCTGCTCTCAGCCTGAAAGGCAGAGGATTAGGAAATGGGATTGCAGGACCGTGGTGGGAATTACGGGCTTGGGAGGAGGTAGAAGGCAGATGAAAGTGCAACACCAATCTTTTTTTCTTCTCTTTTTTTTTAATTAGAAAACCTGTGTATCCCCTTTTTAACTAGGTCTGGCATCAGTTGAGGCCTATAGCTATAAAACCAATGAGTGGTTTTTTGTGGCTCCCATGAACACAAGAAGAAGCAGTGTTGGAGTTGGAGTTGTGGAGGGTAAGAAAATCAGCAGCCATTTCCATCAAGCAAATGTTGCTGTGCCAAACAGAAGCCTGAATGGTTAAGTGCAGTAGGAGGGAATGGCAAGAACTGTTCCCTAGACCAGTTGGAAAAGATTGATTTTATATGATGTAATTGCTGCAACTTTTTCCATTCTCCTCTTTATCTTGGTAAAAAATCATGTGTAGCTTTCCAAGAGCCTCAAACCTGTATTGGACCAGCCCCTGCCTCCTGTGACTGCAATTAGGTGTGTGCAGGTTTCTTTGAATCCAAATCCTTGCTGGGCTGCTCCTGGCTGGTGAAAGCCAGCGCTGCTGTGCAGGGGATGCTGCTGCTGCCGGCAGACGCTGCGTGGACAGAATACCCATCATGGAAAATCTGCTCAGCCAGAGAAGCAGGAAGAGAGCCTGTCCCACAGCCCCAAGCCGGTGGTTTGGCAGGAATGCTAAGCCCTGTGTAAATTGACAGCAGGCACTGCTGTGGTTCCTAAACGAGCAGGGGCTGTCGGTGGTGGGGCCCTGGGAGGACGGGGGCAGCCGCTGGCACCTCTGTGTCAGCACCAGACTGGGGGAGCTGGCACTGAGCAGCTGGGTTTGGACTCAGGAGAATGAAAAGTTTAAGTAGGAAACATTTCTTCCTTTACAAAATCTGTTCTGAAGCAAGCAAAAGGCTTTATTTGTCTTTAGTGTGGCATAGCACGTTCCAGTTAGTGCAGTGCAGAGCAGCTTCAGCACAAGCCTTATTCTAAACCATGTAAACCATGCTTTACTGTGCTTTGGTTTGACCTGTTTGAGTGGGAAGTACATGAAATGTGTTTAAGTGAGAAGAAGAAGGGAGATAAAGTGAGAATAAATAGTGGTCATTAACTTAAATTTGCATATTTAAGAAGGACCTCCTTCAAAATTGGCCCATGCTTGGGAAGGGCTGGGCTGCTGTCACTCATTGGAATTTTATTCAAGTGGCTTGAATGCAGAAAAAGTATTAAATATGGACCTGAGACATGCATTCCTATGGACAGATTTTCTACTGAGACTCATGGAATCCTCCTTTGCTTTGTTTGAAAGCACAAATAAGTGTTTCATATGTTGGAGTCCATGATAAAAATAATGAGGTCATGTGATGGGCACAAGAGCTGATCATATTGGTGTAGGGAGCAAGCTGCAGCCAGCAGTTAATCCACTGGGCTCATCTGAATGTGACAAAAATTGATCTGATGATCCAAAATATACTGAAAATACCAAATAATTTATACCAGCTAGGGAAGTTGATCTTGTCTTGCTTGGACTGGCACTCTTGGCTGCTTCATCGACAAATACCAGGCAGGACCAACAGCACAAGGAAGAGTTTGAAGTGTTCCTAGAGACAGGATAATGCAGAAGGAGGCCATGAGTGGGCCTGAGGGAGAAAGAAAAGAGCAAGCCTGTTCTTGGAGCCTTGCAAACACCCAGAAACAGGAGGATGCAAAAGCCTAAGGCTGAAGATAACTGCTGGTGGGAGTCCTGTGCATGCAAAGGATTGCACAGCTCATTCATGGCCAGGCTCTGCTGTCATGGATTGAGCATTGATATTATTTCTAGGTTTTGTACAAAAATTTAGGTTAGAGTTTTTCTACGTATTTGTTGAACTTTTACAATTTTTGTTCATTGTAGCATCTAGGAGACCTGAACTTGAACCAGAATGCCTTGTGCTGGCTGCTTTAGTAAGAAGAATCCTTCTCTGCCCAGAGAATTAACTGCCTAAATGCAAAACAAGCTGATAGGTGATACAGGGAGACGAGGGGAGAGGAGCAGTCAGGCCTGGGAACAGAGACACAGTAGAGCATCAGCCTTTTTCATGTATGATGCAGTCCCCTGGTATCTGATTGTGCTTCTCTGGTCTCAGTGAGTGTGTGTTTATCAGCTCTCAGTGAGCTGAGGTGGGGAGGGCCCCAGGGGACCCTCACAACACACTGTGTCCTGTGCTGCCATCACTGGCACCAGTGACCACCCAGCCTCAGCTTGCAGTACCCCTGGGTTTTGATTTGGCCCAAGTTCTACAAAATCAGGTCTGGGTTTCTTTGCAGGTATTATATTATTATAAGAAGCTATTTAATATTTATTGCTCACGTGATGCTGTAATTAATGTGCAGTGACAGCCTTAGACAGCACACCTGAAGGGGGGGAACCCTCCATCAACAGAACACGCTTTGATAATCCCTCTTCTCCTGGGCCAACGAGTTTTTTGGAAAACCCTCTGGGCTCTTGACTTCTGATTAGGCTGCTGTGTTGTACCCTTGTGTTGCTGACAGTTTAACAGCTTTGCAAACAGTCACTCCTGCCTGGAGTCCACTCCAGACCCCTTTGCTAGGCTTTTCCCCAGACACCCCAGCATGTTTAGGGTGTTCCCTGGAGCTGCCCTCAGGCAGGGTGTGTTCCCCCCGGCTGTGAGTGCTCCTGAGCCGTGGCTGTGTCTCTTCCAGGGAAGCTGTACGCCGTGGGCGGCTATGACGGCGCGTCGCGGCAGTGCCTGAGCACGGTGGAGCAGTACAACCCTGCCACCAACGAGTGGACCTACGTGGCTGACATGAGCACACGGCGCAGCGGGGCAGGTACTGGCACGGGCTCCACCTTCCCTGCTCACACACAGCCAGGAACTGCGGGATTTGGCATTGCTGGGCTTGCAAGTGCAACCTCTTATATGCCCCCCCACCTTCCCTGCGAGGGGTAAAAATGTAATGGCTTGGAAACTCTCAGCAGCTCTCCCGACTTTGACAGAATCTGCCAAATTGAGATTGATTTCTGGATTAATGAAATAATGTTCGGTGTCTCTGAGTGGCCCTGCTAACAGATGCATCTCACTTGTAAGCAGAGTTCTCTTTCCAAGTCGCCAGCTGCAGACACAGCTGGGCATAGGAAAGCCAAGCTGCACCTCCCTCTCCCATCACTGTAGGGTTTCCGATGAATTTTCATTTTGGATCTTCCTGCAAGAACCCAGTGGGTGCTTTGCAACATAGACTGCATCTGCACATTGGGTGATGTGTGGGATAGCAAAATTCATCTCAGATTGTCCCTGCTTAGCTAGTTTTTAGCTTATTTTTTGTTGGCAAGAGTTGGTGATCTGGAGGATTAGAGGAAAGGATTGTTGTAAAAGGATTGGATTCTAGTCTTGATGGTTTCTAATTTCCTACATGATCTTGAGCCAGGTAGCAATTTTTCTTCTCCCTGATTGTTCCTCTCAAAAACGGGATAAGAGCTCTTATCCACTGCATTTAAAACCATCTCCAGGTGAATGGGAATTTGTCACCTAATGCTCAGTGTGTGCCATGGGTCCTCGCTGGTGTTAAATTGTTCAGTTTCCCACAGCCAAGCCTGCGGGCAGGTCTTTGGGGCTGAAATGACCCTGCAGGTGAAGCTGTGGTGGCAGTTCTCTTTTGAGCTGGGCAGTTTGAGGCTGCTCTTTACGCTCTGTCTCCCCTTCCTCACCCCAGTATCTTTTCTGTAGCTCCAGGAGAGGTAAATATGGACACAGTGTTGGTTTGAGTTCTTTTGAAGAGGTTTGTAGTATCTGCTTGATGCTTAAACCTAGTCCAGCACAGCTTTCCAGAAGAGCAGAATGATTATCTCCTATTGTTGGCAGTATATTGAAACAGCAAGAATTTTGTGCCTGTAGTTAAGTGGCTTTTAGTGAGCTGTCTTTGTTGGAAACACTCTGCTCTGAGTGCTGCTTTCCAAGCCTTTCTCCACGTAGCAAGTCCTTTGTTAGGAATACTCATAGTCCCGTGCCAATTTTCTCTTTCCCCACCTGAAAGCTGAGCTCCTCGGGCTGTGGTTGTGCCCCAGAGGCCCCTGCAGCAGGGACTGGAGGGGACAGCCCGGTGCCGGGGCTGCAGCACGATCTGCGGCACAGCTCCGGCAGGACGCCGCGCTCCGCGCTGCCGTCCCCGTGCTGACATCTAGTGGGGCTGAGCACTGGTGTCCCCAAGCGCCTGGAGGCACTGGGGATGTGGGGATGTGCAGCTGCTGTCCAGCTTTTGTAGAATCATAAACTTTTTTAGATTGGAAAAAGACCTTTAAGGTCATCAGGTCCCACTGTTAATGCAGCTCTGCCGCGTTCACTGGTGAACCGCGTCCCCGAGTGCCACATCTGCACAATTTTTGCTCACTCCCAGGGTTTGCTGGACCAGCTGGGGGGTCCCCTTCCCCTGCTGGCAGGGATGTCCTGTCCCTATGTGTCCTGTCTGCCTCACTGCACGAGGAGGCAGTTTCATGTGAAAAAGCTTGAGTGTTTCCAACTCTTTTACTCTCTTGCTTGCTAAATTAGTTTATTCATTAAATTATTTCTTACAAGTATAAAATTTCTGTTAACAGCTGAATATAGTCAAATGCCAAGGTGCTGCACACCCAGGCTGCTGGGCTCAGATGCACTTAAGTGACTTCCTATTTCCCAGTGAGCTGGGAGACACCTGCTGCAGCTCAGGAGCCGGGACACACATTTGCATATGTTCTGCTCTTCCCAAGTTGTGCATGTTGGAGTGCTTCAACCACACCAAGGATGTGGCCCAGTAAACTGGATATTTATGGCAGTTAGAGATAATTTATGTTTGCCAGAGGTGAATCAGGAATCCCAATGTCATATTGGGATTTCAGCACCTCTTGGTACAGTAAGAGACAGCTGGCCAAAACCAAACCCAGCAGTAGCAAGCTAAGATAATTTGGAGAAGGGAGAGGTGACTATGTATGTGTCCCCAGATGTGCGCCTGATGGAGCTGCTGAGCCTGGGTGGTGCCTGTTCTCTGGCTCAGCAGGTGTTCCTGTCCTTTCCTTACCAGGAAAGATCCTTGCACAGGGACCAACTCAAAACCTTGTTGGTATCAGGCTGGCAGGGCCCCTCTCCTCCCTGCGCACTGGTTCATGCCCATGGTTGAAATGATGTGATTCAGATCTGTTTCTGTTTTACTAACATCCCACCTTGTTAATTTTAATAGAGGCCTTTGAACCTATTAACGAAGATATGTTGCTGGAAGTTTTAACTCTCATGGATTGGTGAACATTTTAATTAACTAATTTACTTATTATTAGGCAGAAGTAGCTTTAAGATCCCTGTCATTCCCAAAGATTTGGCCAGGGGCCTTCAAAAATGGCTGAGAAGGTGGCATTGGAGGCACCTGGTCTGTGCCAAGTGCTGCCAGGTTTTGGGGTGGGAGTGGGGGGAGAGGAACCAAGTGGCAGCTTCAAGAGCTGTAAGTTGTTGAGGAGAGGAAGATCATCCAAGGGATGAAGCCATGTGGCACAATGGCAGCAGGAAAAAACAAAGTCAAAGTCAGGAATCAGGCTAAAAGCAGAAGGTCCCATGGCAGAAAGTATCAGGCAGATGGAAACAAGGTGGGGTGGGAGGCAGAGAGCAAAGAGATGGGATAAAGGCAGAGGAAAGGCATGGGATTAGCCTGCTGATGTTGGATAGGCTGACAGCTTCCTAGGAGGGGTCATCTGCCAGGCATTACTGTGCAGGCTGCTGCAGTGCCACGGGGTGGGGGGGGTGCAGAGCTGACCACGTCCTGGTGATCTTGATGCACACATAGCCCGTGTTTCTGGAAGTGCCTTGGGGAGCCCAAGGCCGTGCCCAGTAGGAGACCCAGGGATGTGCAGCCCTGTCCCTGGGCTGTGGCTGACCTGGCTGTGCTCGGCAGGGGTCGGGGTGCTCAGCGGGCTGCTCTACGCCACCGGCGGCCACGACGGGCCCTTGGTGAGGAAGAGTGTGGAAGTCTACGACCCAGGGACAAACACCTGGAAGCAAGTAGCAGACATGAACATGTGTAGAAGAAATGCAGGTAACCACGATAAGCATTTCTGTGGTGGTTGGCTCGGTTGTCTGTGTGTGGTTATTACTGCAATTCGTGTGCCTGTGGTGTACGCGATCAGTGTTGTAAAAGATAAAAACGGGAGTTGAGGGATCTGCCTGGGAGTGAATGGGAATGTGGCAGCAGTGTGCTGTGGGGGATGAGCTGGCCCACCAACTCATGTCTCACCATCTGTGCTCTGCTCTGAGGTGTGTGTGCGGTGAATGGTCTCCTCTACGTGGTGGGAGGCGATGATGGTTCCTGCAATTTGGCCTCGGTGGAGTACTACAACCCCAGCACAGACAAGTGGACCTTGTTGCCAACCAGCATGAGCACAGGGAGGAGTTATGCAGGTAAGCAGGCACTGGGAGAGTGGGCAGCAGTGGGTGGTCTGTAAACTTGTGGGCTGTGCCCTGTGAAGCTTTAATTTTACTTTTTTGCTATGTTTTATTTTGATTACAGTAGAAGAAACCTTCACAGAAGTGGTAGACACCTCCCTTTTTGCTGGCCTTTGGCTTTTCAGGATGATTGTAGCCACGTGGCAACCCAGGAGCTGCTCCTACCATAACTGTGTCTGTCTGTTCTTACAACAGGTGTGGCTGTGATTCACAAACCCTTGTGACACACGATCAAGCCAATGTGAGGAGCAGAAGTGAAGTGGATCCAGCTCGGTGGTGTTGGGAAGATGACTGACCTCTGACTTGACCCATCTCATTGCTGTTAATGTCTTAGCATGACAAGTGATACGTTGCAAGCATCATCCACTCTGCAGTGGATTGCATAGCCAAGTGAAAATCCCTCTGGGGACATGTACCATGCTAGACACGAGGTGTTGCTTGTTATCTGTGGTGCAATCAACTGTTCTTCTCGATGGCATGTGTCCTGAGATAAACACTGTGCTTGGACTGCAGGCATGGAATTTCTTGTGTGAAACAAAACTGCTACGTTTGGGCATGTGAGTAAAAGCGAGCGTTTCTGGATTTCTTCCCTACTGATGCTCCGTGCACATTGTTGGTTGAACTACTTACTCACTGTGCCTGGAGGGTGGACTTCAATACTGGCAGTGGAAACTTCTGAGTTCCATCCGAGAAAAACAGCAGAAATGGACTGGAACAGGGTGGTCTGGCTCGAGTGTGACGCTGTCTCAGTCATACGTGTGTACATGCCACTGGACTGCTGTGTGTATCCCTGAAATGCTTGTGGAAATAAACACCCTGTGGTTTTTCTACTCGCCATGAATGCCGTGTGCTGTGTGACGGGACCTGCTGGGCAGTGCCTTCCCCGGGGCTGAGCTCTCAGCACCTGAGCCACACAGAGCTCCACAGCCCCACACAACACATTGCTGCTCCAAAGGGGTTTACTGCTCCTGTGAAACAAATGTTGCTTGAATAGAAAATGTTCCCAGCCCACACGTTTCAGCTGTGCTGAAAGCTTCAGTTTTAGCGCTGTCCAGCATCTCAATGCCATTTCATAATAGAGCATTTAGGTGTTAAATAATACCTTATGGTGCCATTAATGTAGAGACATTCCATACAGTGAGAGCCCTCTGTCACCCAAGCAGGGATTAATGAGCCAAGTAAAATACCTGCAGTGTTTAATGCTTCCAGAGCATAGAGATTAACTAATCACTGTCACTGTAATTGCTATTTTAGTCTTGCCCTTACTGAAAGCATTCTTCTATTAGTATGAAGAACTCATAAGATTATTCAAACCAGACAAATCTAGATCCAGATGTAAGGGACCTGTCTTGCTTATATACCAAATTATGAAGGTTTTCTGCTAAGAAGACATTTGACTTTAAAATACCTTTTTGTGTCTCCCTGTGAGCTCTGATATGCTTCTGCATACAGAGGTGAACTCCCAGAAGCTCCCCAGCTAAAGGGAAATAGCAAAGAAAAATATTTTCTCTACTCTTTTTCTTGTTGTGGCTTTTTTTTTTTTTTTTTTTTTTTTTTTTTTTTTTTTTTTTTCCATTTTCCCCTTGTAGATCAGCTGAGGTTTTTTGTTGTGGGCAGCTGTCCCGTGTTGTTATGCTGGTTTCTGTCTCCATAGATCTGCTCTGTGTGACCTTCGACAGTAGAAAATAAAAATACTTAAAAATTGATTTCAGAGAGATCTAAGCTGCATCATCTTGTGCTGATTTTGTAGAGGAGTGGGTTACTGCTGTAAATATGTAGTCTTTGGTGTTTGTGTTGACAGAGTCCTTGTAAGGTGGGTGCCTGTTCAGTGTGGGGGGAGCAGCCCCTGCCTGTGTTGTGTCACTGCCCTGCAGAGGGGCTGGCATTCCCTTCACAGGGGGAATGAAGCTCCCACTCCTCTTTGGATGTTCTTGCTTTAACAAATAAGGGCAAACTGTCTAAAGAAAAGGCATTGCTACTCTTTTATGTCTACCCTTCCACTGTATGTGAGCTCAGAAGTCTTGAAAAAATAATTTTAAAAAAAATTAATCTTATAATCTTTTCCATAATACTTTTTAACCTTTTGCTTTGAGTTTTACAATCTGCAGCAAAATGTGCCAAAAGAATTGTGTGACATGCTGCTCTCCTGTGAGGTGTTGCTTACTGTAAAAGCCATCGAGGCTGGTAGGAATGTATCCCGGTAGGAATGTATCCCGGTAGGAATGTATCCCAGTAGAAATGTATCCTGGTAGGAATGCATCCCAGTAGGAATGTTTTCCTGACTGCATCTGCCTTTGAATCAGAGTCCTGAGATGCACCTTTATGGTGGCATAAGGAAGGTGACGAGGTTTCAGCTGGGACAGACTCAAATTCACTGCTCCAAAAGGGGGTTCCTTCCATGCAGCCTGGGAATAAAGGATAAAATGGGTCAGACAAAGCATTTCAGTCCAAGGTGGCATCTCTTGTTAGGCTGAGGTGACTGGAGAAGGCTGTACAAGCATTTGGGCACACGTGGCCCTTGTTAGGTCTGGTATAGACATAAAGCTAAATAAACTCCTCTGTAGACTCCTGTACAGCCCAGCTGCAGCTCAACAGCTGGGAGCAGTTCCAGCCAACATTCTCACACCTCTGGCTTCACTGCAGTAAAGGCAAATATAATCCAGAGACTATGAGTTTATGTGGGCTGGAGATAAAATTTAGTGGGTACTGCTAGAGAGGTGCAAGGTTGCAATTTGCTGCGTTTGTCAGATGTGAAAAGTGGGTATACCTGGAGGTGGGATAATTTTATCCCCTGCTATCCATCTGTTCACAAACCTTCCTTGCTCGTAAGGAAAACAGGTTTTGGTGGTTCTCTGCTCTTGTAAAATGGCACTTCTGCCCAGTGCTGGCCCAGAGCTGTGGCTTGCTGGACAGGGCTGGGACTCACAGCCCTGCCCTTGCCAGGGACAAGTGATGCTGTTCCCAGCTGAGGCCAGTTCTCCTCGATGGCAAACGACAGACACATTTCCTCCCTTCCTTCCCAAACGTTGCAGTGTTATGCAAGTCAAGTGACCTCGTTTTCCAGCTATGCAATACGAACAACCATACCATGTGATAAGCCAGCTGTAACCCCCACCCCCAAAAGGCTTTTGGAATTTGTCTTTGGCGTGTGGTTTCATGTTTGTATTGTTCATTCTGAGCACCTGAGCCAGATCCTTTACAGATTGCCTTTTTCTAGGACTGAAAACGTAGCATTAGCACTAACAAATTTTACTGTAAATATTTTTATAAGAAAATTTAAAATAATTTTTTGGATTGCTTTTTATGGTCTTCAATGATATTTCTGTTAAACTTTGGATCCAATTCGTGCACTCCAGTGTGGTTTTTGCAGGCTGTGGTGTAGGTGTGACTCTGTATGTTCTCTGCACAAGAAATGCTGTGTTGTAAGAAAGATATAGGATAGCTCTTGTGTTGGTTTTAATATTAGAAGGACAGCATTGGGCTCCACATTATGAGATAAATTCAAACCCATCACCTCAGTCTCCAGCAGGCTCTTAGATTATAGGTTATTTTACAAGAATTATCAATAACCTGGTTTAATTTTCTTGTGCCATGAGATTAGTTCCTGAATAGTTTGGGAAATGAGCTGTCACTTGGTGGTTCTGTTTCTTGGCTCCTGCATGAGCTACTTGAGACACTCTGCCCATAACAGTCTGGGCACGACCCCCCAGTTGCCAAAATCAGACAAATTATTGCAGGAGTTGCAGTAAAAGCTTTACAGACTGACCTTGGACCTCTTCCTCACGTTGTTCCTTTTTGAATATGAACGGTTTCCTCAGCTCCTTCTGTTGTAGTCTCTTTTTGGGTCACCCTGTGGGACTCTGGCCTTGGGTTTCCTAAAGGGGGGTTTGCTCTTGCAGGAAAGCCCCCCAGGGAGAGCCCCAGCCCCAACAGCATCCTGTGTGTGTTCACAACCTGCCAGGCTTTCAATGCAGGCTAGATTTGCCTCCAGCAATCTGCTGTTTAAACAAGTATGAATAAAGTCCATCTTTTCCATTGGTGCCTAATAGATAAATTGGGGGTGATTAAAATCAATTTTCAGTTCATTCAGTTTATCCAAACAGTGTCTTTTTATGGATGTATACAACAAGTAATTACCATAAATACACTTGGCAGCGTTTGCATGTCACCACCATGAAAGCTTAATACTGTTCTCTGGTTTACATTGTTTTGGAAACCAAAATCCTTACTATCCACTGAGGTGTGATGCCTGTTCATCAAGCCAATGTGATGGCTCAACAGATAAATTCTGTTAATCAAGCCAACGTGATGGTTCAACAGATGAATGCAGCTCTGTCTTATCCTTTGGGATTCATTATTCATAAATTATCAAAGCAGTTGCCCCCTTTGCCCATATCATGCCCAAAAATCACTTTCACGTGAGCATAATTTGTTGCTCAAAGCTGCAGTGTTTGGGAGTGTGCTAGGCGTTATGATCTGAATATGGGCTCATTCACTCTTTTTCATCTGCCCTTATCTTTGTTTATGGGTTTATAAATTATTTTCCTCTACAGTGACAATAAATAAATAAATATTGATAATTTTAATTTGTATATTTTATGTATAAAGACCCTCAAGGGTAATGAATGATTGTGAAATAATTGACCTGGGTGTTAAATCTTTTGGTTTTGTAAACCAGACTTTGTTGGTTCAATAGCTGACAGTATACTGTAACAAGTTGGTTGACTGTTTAAACTCTTTTTTTTAAATTAAAGATTTTTTTTTTGCATGAGTGTGGAGGACAAAGGACTTTGCCAAGTAATTCTCTTGACAGCTGTCTTGTCCAGTGCAATGAACGACTCAAGAAACGTTCTTCACTGACATATTTATATTATGAAAGAAAATCACACTGTAGTTCCCCATCATTTAATTTGAATAAAAACTGGACTAATGAAACTTTTCTGGGTCTCTTTTGACTTCATTGCCTTCTGACAATGAGGAATAATCTCATCACTCCACGTGACTTTATTCTCCCCCCGTTTAACTACAGCAGGTTCCACCCTGGGGTTCCTCTGCCAGGAACTCACGTGCTGGGGCTGAGGAGTTGCCCTGATGCTGAGCTGATGCTGACCCAGACTCTGCTCTGCTGCTTTTCCAAGGGAAGTTAAAAGCATTTCTCTTGGGGGTGGGGAAGCCCTTGGATCAGGGCATCAGTGGAAGAAGAACAGAACCTTTTAGGGGATGCAGCTGGGAAGAGAGAAAACACAAAAAAATAAGAGCTTAGCATCTAGGGCTCAACATTTCTTAATAACACCATAAAGTAACACATTAACCAAGTCACCCAACTAATTTTGCCTTATGCTCACAGAAAATTTCACTGGGCTCTCTGGTTTTTCAGAAATGCTCCTTGTGCCTCCCTCATTTGTTAATAATATTTGTTAATAATATAATTTGTTAAAACATACAACATCGAATTTACCATGTGGGATCCTGAAATTTAATTACCTGATACACAGATAATGAATGACATATTGCATGTAGGTTGCTCTATGCAGCTGGGGGACTTCGCAATTATTCCTTATTTCATTTCAAAATTACTTTTCTCTTGTGCAGCTGGCTCCTTTTTATTCATATTTAAAGTGATAAATCTTTGAATCTCTGAACCTGCAGCTAAAGAAAAGCCTTGGCAATCCAGGGAGAAATCTCACTACCTTGATTTTGTTGCCTGATTTTTTTCCCTGCTATTATTGTTTCTTTTTGCATCTTGTATTTTCACCTTTTGGTATGTTTTCCACCCTACATTTTACCCTTGACAGGGCAGAAATACTGTATAGCAGTAGCTGCCACCTTGCTTCATTCATCTCAGAAGGGTAAGGGTTAGGGTTCTGCAGAGAGGAAAGGGAAAGCAGAGAGGAGAGGAAAGAAAATAGGGGGAAAGCTCACCCAGCAGGGTTACAAGGTCAGAAAAGCAGCTCCTCTCTTTGTTGGTGGGTGTCACAGATGCTGGAATAACCCAGGGTGAGATGTTGTATGATTTGCTACCTGAGTTATCAGGAACTGCAGCCAAAGGTGGGGCAGGAAACCACCTCAGCTCTGGAAATGTCAACTCCTGATCAAAGATGAGCCTGTTCCTTTGAAGGCCCAGGTGAATAAATACTGCCAAAGAGGAATTCCCCTGTCCCTGTGCCCTGATGAAGTTTGAGATGGGATGTAGCTGTGGAGGGTTCAGATGGCAAAATTGTCTCTGCTCCGGCTGGAATCTTGTTCTTTGACTGTGCTAAGGGTGCTCTGCGATGGCAGAGAATAACTGCAGTTAAAAAATAAAATCTGTGGGCTGCTTTTGGAAAAGCCTCTAGGAGGCAAAGGACCACTACAGAAACATTGCTAAGAACCACCCAGGGTTCCTAAAGTATCCCACAGTTGCTCAGTGACTGATGATATTGCCTCACAGAATGTTATTCTGCACTGTAAACAAGCACAAAATCACTTAACTACTCAGTGACACGAAATATTCTAAGAAATTTGCCAAAGTGATTAATGTTAACATTCTCGTTCAGCAAATTGAATGAGATTTAATTGGCACAGCTGCTGAAACTCAATGCATTTGATTTGGCCTTGATTTACAAAATATGTTATCATGAGCCGCCTCCTTCTTTCCCTGCAAACCTCCACAGCCTCTGTTAAATGTATTGCTCAGTGAATTACTGGTCTTAAATGTTAGAGGGGTTTTTTTCTCCACTCAGTAAAACTTCTAAAAGGGCCCTTTAAAGTATGAATTCCTGTCCCAAAGGATCAGTTCTTCTTTCCTAACCATAAGAGATTTAAATATTACTTTTCAATGTTTTTCTTATACTTTGTTACATTATACTCTTCCCACAATATTTTGTCACTTATTATTCTTAAAATCCCCCTCACCTTAGGCTTTGGATAGAGATAATGCAGGATATGTGGTGCACCATGGTCCAGCCTCAACCCATGGACAACCCAAGAAAAAGGGGGTTTGAAAACCTGCAAGAGAGCAGGGATTTATGCCTTAAAAATCAGTCGAATTACTTGTTACATAAGTTGTTTTTAATAGCTGTATCTTGAATGTAAAACATGCTTCTGTTTTTGAAAGCATATGTGACATTGGGAGTAGCTTGGCTTATTTAACAGAAAATGAAACTGAAATCTTTACAATCGGAGTTAAAGAAAAAAAAAAGGTGGGAAGCCAGGTGGAAGCAAGTTCCTTTAATAAGAGGCACCTGCTTGATGACTTAACCTTAATTGTGATTGATGGGCTGAAGCACAGGGGTTGGCTGCCTGCCTTGTATCCCTGCTCCACCTTTTCCCCAGCCACCCCGTGCAGGGAAGTTTTAAGGGACTGTCTCCTTCTTTTTCTTTGCAAGAAACAGCTTATACACCCGGTGGTCCCAAAAGCTCTGTCCCAGAGGTGCACACAGGGAGTGGCTTCTGTGAGAGCTGCGGTGTGGGAGCCGTGGAGAGAGGTGTCCACAGTGCTTGGCAGAGCAGGTTCCAGAGGACATCACAGCCCTGAGGCCAGAGGTGAGGGGCTGTGAGCGAGGCTGGAGCAGCGGGACAAAGCAGGGGAGTGCTCAGCCTGGCTCCCACAGGGGCTCCCTGGGATAGAGGTGTTGCAGCCATTGGGGTGTTTGGAAGGGGGGGTGGTGGTGGCATCTGTGCCAAGTCACAGGGAATTCTTGGGTTCTCCCCTTTGTGCTTCCTCTCTGCATCTCTAATGCTCATGCTATAAGAAGAAAAAATTCTGGGATCCCTCCTAAGTGCAGGGGATGTCTTCCTAGAAGGAGATAATCCACTGAGGATACAGCTCCACAGATTTCTCTTGGCTTCCCTCTGCTTGGAGATGGATATATTCTTGAAAAGTTATTCTGGGTTTAATGAGTTCCAGTATTTAATATGTTAGTTTTTGGCAAAATCTTGCAGCCCCATGTGCTGCCTGATGGAGTGTGATGCTCCCCCCTGCAGTCCTGCTGGCAGTGTGATGTGCTGGGGGCTGCTGCAGTCGGGGGGCTGGGCTGGGCTGAGAGGTGCAGGCTCAGGTGGGAGTCCTGCTCTGGCTCCCCTGGGCTGTCCCAGCAGGGGTGATCTATCAGTGCCATCAGCCTGTTTGCTGACACAGGGCTCCATGGGCCTGGGTGATACATCAAGAGATGGCTCTCCTAGATTCCTTTCCAGGATGTTATTTATTATTACTTTTGTTCTTTCTCTCTTTGGTGCTTCAGTGTTTTCCCTTTGTCCCCTGTGTGGGCAGAGTGTCAATGACAGCCACTCCTGCAGCTGGTGTCCCCCATGCTGGTGACAAAGGGGACTCAGGGGTGATGTCCCTGCTCACAAATGTCTCCTCAGCTGCTGCAGTAGCTCAGGGGACAAGTGTCAGCATAAAGGGTGATGCAGAGACTGGGGAGCACAGCCTAGGAAAAAGATCCTGTCTTCTCAGAAGGGTTTACTGAGATAAAAGAGATTTATCAGGTTGTTATTGTGAAGTGGGGAGAGGGAAGATAATTCCCATCTGGGTTGTGAAAAATGCCTCTTACCTGAAGACAAACTTTACTAGCTTTTTTTTTTTTTTTAGACTGAAGGTGGCATTGAGCTTTAAAAGTCAAAAAAGTATGTTGGTAATTTAAATTTGCTTAGAAAACAGCTGCAAATCCTCATCTCCAAGGAGACCTGAATTTGGGTAAAGGAAACTATGATTTTTTAGTACTATGTGCAAGAGAAAGACACTTCATTTATTGAAGTGGGGTTCCTCTCAAAAAAAAAAAAAAAAAAAAAAAAAAAAAAAAGAAAGTGAGGAATCACTCAGCTTCCAGTGTCCACTTGTCCTGGGAAAGTTTTGGTGTCTGTCACAGTGATTTTAGCCTTGTGGCTGTGGTCTAAACAATTTCTCATACAGAGCAACCACCTAAGAATAACTGAACCAAATTAATCCCTCTCTGTTTTCTATGTGTTTTATAATGTCTGATTGCTATGTTTGATAGTTAATATTGTAAACAATTTTTTTTTTGAAAAAAAGAGTTAGAAAGTCCTAAAAATTGTTTGTTAGAAAATAATACCAGCTTTCTCCAGACTCAAGTAGCAGCTATAAAGGATTCTTTCTGCCCCAGCAGGTGCTTATCTAGTGATAATTCAGGTTTTTGCCAGGTGTGTGGCTGGGGATATTAGCTATAATCAGACAGCTTCCCCATGAGATTCTCTATGTGCTTTATTATAATGCCTATGTAATTTTTCCCCCCTTTATCGAGTTAATTCTGCAGTTTCAAATTCGTGCAGCAATTTGAGTCAGCGCCGGGTAAATGTCTGTTTTCTCTGGTGCTGGCAGGGTGCAATCATCCCCAGGCTGTGGGAGCAGCCACTCCAGAAAAATCTCTCTGAATTAGTGGCAATGGGAGGAAAGAGGCTGAGGAGCCTGATGGGATTTGGCTCGGGATGTGCTGTACGGAGCACTGGACTCTGGGGGTCAGCACAGCCAAATAAATGAGCCTGAGCCTGGCTAGCAGGAGCCTCTTGCGATTCAGGATGACTTCCTGAAAACAGCGTTTGGGGGAAAAATATAAATATTTTCTTCTCAAGCAGTGCAACTGCACGATTCCAGCACCTGTGTGGTATTTTGCATATAGATTGGGATGAAAAGTACTGTGACACAAATCTTTCCTGCTCTGTTCTGTTCATCATATCTGAGCCTCTCATTTGATGGCACACATTAAAAATAAGCTGCAGACAAGAAGCTGGAGTTTTTAAGGGGTGTTTCTTTTAAGCTGTGTGCTTTGTCATCTCTTTTCTGGTAGGAGGTGCCTGAAGCTGCAGAGAGCTGAGCAACAGCTGATGTGTGGGGGAGCATTTAAATTGATCTAAGGGGCAAAACCTGTGCACTTGGAGCTGCAGTCTTAATTAAGCCTTAATATTGCCTGCATGTGAGCTCTCAGGAGTGTCATGAGCTGCTTCGTGCAGGGAACTGTGTGGAAGACACTGAGGGGCTGGAGCAGGTCCAGATAAGGGCAGGGGCAGGGTCTGAGTCCCGGGCTGGGGACAGGGGTGGGGGGCTCAGCCCGGGGACAGGGGTGGGGGGCTCAGCCCGGGGACAGGGGTGGGGGGGCTCAGCCCGGGGACAGGGGGGCTCAGGGGGCCCGTCTGGCTCTGCACAGCTCCCTGACAGGAGGGGGCAGCCGAGGGGGTCGGGCTGTGCTCCTAGGGCACACGGGACAGGATAACAGGAACAGCCTCAAAGTGTGCCAGAAAAGGTTTAGATTGGACATCAGGGAGGAATTCTTCACGGAAAACACTGCCTAGCCCTTGCAGCTTGTGCCAGGGCAGTGGTGGAGTCGCATCTCTGGAGGCATTGAAAAGACGGTGCAGATGTAGCACTCGGGGACATGATATGGTGGTGGCCTGGAGAGTGCAGGGGTAACTGCTGGTCTTGGTGATTTTGAGAGCTTTTCCAACCTAAACAGTGTTATGATTTACCCCAATTCACAGTTTGATTCTCTGCTGATTCTAATCCCAAGGAACTCAAAGCAGGAATTAAAGCATCCTTTAATGATGGAGAAAAAAGCTAGGGAGGTTTAGGGTCTTGCTCCAGCTGGGACATGTCAAAGATGCTTGGGAAAATTTGGCTTTTTGCCTCCTGTATAATGATTGAATCCTGCCAAAGCTGCTGATCCTTGAGTGCAGGTGATAAGGAAGGATGAGTGGATGCTGCTCTGCGACAGCTGAATTCTGGGATTCAAATCTAATGGAAACAACATTTAAATTTCAAGTCTCAGTGATATTACCTTTACCTACAAGCTGCTCGGCTCTGTAAGTAGCATTTAGTAATTTCTGGGTGTCAGAGAGTATGATTTTGTTGAGCACATACAGGTGGTTGCAGGGCAAACAATTACTCTTGGTAGAAATCAGAGCCCCTTATTTGTTTCACTCTGCCTCCTACCTCGAGGGCTTTTTTATTTGAAACTCATGAAATAAAGCCCCAGAGGTTATTAGCATCTCCCTTTTCTATCACGACCCAGAAGTGGGCACTGCCTAGGAAGGCACTGATTGCCTGTGCTGTCACTGGCTTGTTGATGAACCAGAAAAGCTTCTATTAGTTTATGGAAATGAGACTTAGACTTACACAAAAGCTTGACACCATGCCATGTTTTTAATTAGTTTTTTTGAAAAGATGTGTGAGTTGAGCCACGCATACGCCACCGGTTCTTAATGTGGCTGTTAAGGAGCAGGTCCTTGGTTCTGAAATCTGTGTCTTTTTGCAGTGATCTCATTTTATAATTACCATTTAAACAGATCAGGCAGATTCCTCCATGTCTGCCCTTTCTAGAAAATACCTTTTCAGTTGGCCTGTTTCTTTCAATGAGAGATTATCTGGATTTGTTCACAAGCAAATGTAAAAGCAAGTGGTAAAATCAAGATTAGTTATTAGATTATTTGTACAGCTAGTTTTAGTACTAACTGAGCCCTTTCAATTAAGTGTTTTTCCTTGACATTCTTAATCTTGTGAAGCTGCAATAGATTCCCCAAACCTTATGATTTATAGGTAAGATTATTAGTGGAACCTGGTCTCATTTGTGAACTCTTGAGGGAATCACTAACATTTTGAAGACTTTTTTTTTTTGCTTTTGTGTCAGGAAGCAGCTTTACATAGGCAAATAATCACCTTAAAATATCCCCTAAACTGTTCAGGTTCAGATTTTAACAGATTAACAGATGACAGTTTGTTTCATCACCTTTGGTAAATCCAGCTTTAATTAACTGACGTTTTAATGGTTCCTAAGTGGTCACAGACTTCAGTGGAACTGAATTTAATTTAATTTGTTGGGCATGATTCTGCACTGGGGAAGTCCACAGCCAAGCCTGTGTTCTCATCCCTGCTGCAGCAGTGCCAGCCAATCCATCACTCACAAGAGTCTTTAGGAGCTGGTCCAGAGCCCAGCTAAAAGCTGGGTAGGGATAACAGGAGGCTTCAGCTCTCCATGTGACTGAAAATTTGTAAATAACTGGGAAGTCAGGATGATTGATTTATTTATTCAGAAGAAAAGGCACATTCCCTGTTGGAGTTGTGCCTGGCAGATGATGCACCTGGAGGTGTCCTTGCTGTGGTACTGAGGATCCCCTCACACCAGCACAGCTCCCTCCTCCCTGGCTCAGCCACAGGAACCTCCCAAAGACACCAAGGAAGTGCTGCTTTGTGACATGGCAAATGTCTGAGGTTGGCTTTTTAAAGGGACCTGGAGGAAAAGCACCACAGCCCAGTGGGCACCTTTGAGTTGCCACATCCATGTGATGTTGAGGAGATACTGATACTGAATTCTGCCTCTTGCAGGATTCAATATTTGAACAACCTTTGTTCTCTAAACCAGGTATTATAATCTTAGAATAATAACCATCTCTCTTTCACCAAATATATTTTACATCCTGTATCTGGGCTTCAATGTCCAGAGGGACACTTCACCTGCTCTTCTAGTGCAACTCATATTTGTCCTGTTGAATGAAGCTGTCTGCAGCTTAAAAGTACACAGAGATGTGCAGAACATAAGCTGTACAAATGTTAGCACTTGAGTTTGAAGGCCTCTATTAAATTGGCCTACCTATATTTGCATGTGTATTTACTCAATTCCTTTCTTTACCAAGTATATTCAGCATACCAGGGGAATGTTTCTCTGTTTTACCTGCTGGCAGGGCATCTGTATCACTTCCCAACTAAAAGTGGTGTTGCATCAATCTTTACCTGTTGCCAAAGGTATTGATTTACTAAGAAGCTAAAATACTGTGTTTGGAACACAAAATTTAATTCAGTAATCTTAAAAAAAATTGCTGTACTTGATATCTGAGCTGTTCTGCTCACCATGCCTCTAGCTGGAACATATACAACTATTTTTGTTTTTGTAAGCCATGTACTTGTTCTTCTCAATGGTCACAGAGTGCAGAAATGTTCTTTGTGGCAGTGTTTGATGTGTTATGTTTATACAGGACCCTTTTGTTCTGATGGTGCTGTATGGAAGCTTTTATAAAACTGATACAGAATCAGACTCTTCACTTTTATACTGTAGTTCTTGAAGGGCATCTGGGAGGGTGGGGGAATCTTGTCAAAACCATGCTCTGCAAGCAGGTACTGCTCAGAGTTTTAAAGATAAAATGGTGTGACACCCCATTTTACTCAATTATAGCTATAATGAAAGATAATTTGGTGATCTTACCCTGGAAGGGTTGGATAGATTATGCCAGCTGTGGTGTGATGGCTTTGCTGTGTCTGGACTCATCACCTGGAGAGTTTCTCTGAGCTCATAACCTCCATCCTTCACTCCCTCTGTCTGCTCATCTCCTGGCCACTTCCAGAGGGGTTTGTTTAAAATGGAATTGGAATATAGAGGAATGATGAACAACCTGGCAGTGAAAGGCACTGCCAAGAGCTATGGAATAAACAAGGACAAGTTGCTCACAGGGCCCTGGCTAACAGGAGAATTAAACTCAGCTGCTGCCAGAAGTGTGTCAGCCAGTGAGACTCTTACCCCAGGGCCAAGAAACCCCTCTGGCAGCAGATCCCAGCTTCTCCAGCTGTGCAGGAGGGAAGATGCTCACCCAGCCATCCTCTGGCAGAGCTGTCTCATGGCCTCATGAAGGCCATTCACGATGCTCAGCGTGTACTGAAATTACAACTAAATAAGTACTAATATTAATTTAATTTAACTATTACCTGAATATAGCAAGGATTTAAAGGAAAAATTGATTTCTTGATCTTCGTGGTGTAATATCACTTCTGCAAACTCTTCAGCAGAGGATGAGGAATCCTGGCAAGATTCTAAATATTGCTAAATGCTGCCTTTAACCATGCAGTGTCTTAGCACACAGAGGATGAAATTAATGAATCTGATGATAATGAAGGTATAACAGAACAAGATGAGTGTTGTGCCTAGAGGTTAATTATCAGGTAATTCAAGGGAGGCTGCCTTTATAAGATTAAGATTTGTGTGATAATATTGTGTGTTGGTTTTGCACGTAATGACTCTGCAAGAGGAAGACCCAGCAAAGGAAAGGAAATCGAGCTGTTTACCATGAAAGATGCTGGCTCTCAGAGTAGCTGCCTTGGTTTGGGCTGTCCATGGGAAAACTGGCTGCAGGGCTGGAAGCTCTGTTCTGAATGAGGCAGAAATCTGCATGCAGTTTCAATTTCTAAAAGCTTGCACTTCAACTGATTTCAGTGCTGGAATAAGCACTTAGAGTTTAATAGAAATACAGCTCTGAAGGCTGGGAGTCCTGAGGAGACATTCCTGGTTTGGAATAAAGTCACTGCTCTTGCAACTCTGATCTAGTCAAGGATTATTTTGGCCATTAAAGGAGACTGAAAGCCTCAGGAAAAGGAGCTTTTTTTCCACCACAAGATGGCATCAGTTTTGCGGAGATAGGCTTGGAAAAGGACCTTAGGCTGGAGACAAGAGTGGATTTAAAATAAAAACATTTAAAAATTGATATTGGACTGGTATGAACCAAGAATTTGTCTCACAAGTGTCTCTTGGAAAACTGTATTGCCTAAAAGCTTATTTTGGGTGCATAAAATGAAGGTCCCACTGATCAGATTAGCCAGTGCAGCTGCTGATTGTGATCCTACTGGCATGAACAAAATCTTACCTGCAAATGCTTTTCTGCTGTTTGTGCACATCAGATCTGAGTATATATTTCCCTCATAGGCCTCCTAAAACCTATCAGTTGTTTGCTGTAGGCTAGCAGCAATATTTACCCTCATTTAAAGCTCATCTAACGTGTTATAAATATCTTTATTGTGGTTTGCTTTGCAGAAATCCTCATTTATGCGTTCGATGCTTCACATGTGTATTTTTCAGTCCTTTCTCAGGGCTCTATTTTGACTCCACATTTCCTCATAAAGTTTTTTTGAGGTAAAATCTCTCTAAATACCTGTGTTGCCTCATAAATCTCTGAGCATCATCAGCTGGACAGCAAGTTATATTAATTTAGATAGTTTTGTAGTTATTATTGTAAATCCTGTAGTAATCTACTAGTAAACTCAGAATATATTGGTATTTCTTGGACTTTTCTGTTCAGAGTTTAGTTGTTCGTGTGGGTTTTTTTTATTTTTTTATTTTTTTTATTATTATTTTATGCTAAAAAAGATGTCCAAAATCCCAAAATCTTGTTTTGCACCATAGATCTGTGGAATTTTCTAAATAGAGGCTCTTCACAGCATTCCATGATGGCCACACTCCTCTAAAAAGAACTAAAAAAAAATCTCATTGCTTTCATTTTTTTTTTTTTTCTTTTTTTCTGATTTTGTCTTAAAAGCAACACTTCTCAAGTGTCACTCTGGAGACTGTAGCTCACGGTGTCACAAGGTTATGACAAGGCATTTGGGGATTTATCAAGTGCCACCACAGGCTCTGCTTTGCTGTGTTTTACAACTTAGAGCTGCCAAAGGCTTTTTTTCTTTCAACTGTTATGTGTGTGTTTCTTTAGCTTTCATAAAACTCAAGATTCATGCTTTGTGTTCTTGTTTTCAGAAAAAGTCCCAGGCTTTCCTGCGTGCTCGTGGTGGAGAGTGAATGGTCTTGGAGCCCTTCCACCACAAGCAATGCACAAAGCAATGCTGAGTCTCCATTCAGCTGCACAATAATGTTCACCTTCTTTTGTTCTTCTTGCAGCTCTCAAGTTATTCCTGAAGCATGAAGTATCTTTGTAAGGGCTGCTGTAACGCTGGTGGTTGTGTTTTGGTTTGCATGTACTTCACACACGAAATTCAATGGGTGTTTGAGCCAGCAGCCTTCCAGGCTTGGCCTGGGATTGCTGTTTATTCCAGCGTCTTGTCCCTTACAAAGCAAAGCCAAGAGATGTTGCTTGGCTTGGTGTGGCTGACCCTGGAGGGTTGGACAAGATTAGAGTGAGAGAGAAGGAGGAAGAAGGGCTCTCCCAAAACTGTCGCAATTACACCCTGACTCCACTATAAATTTTGTCAGGTGGTCTCTGACAATATTGCCAGATTAGCACTCCAAAATGACCAGGAGGTGATCGTGTCTGGAGCAGCCCCAGGGCTGCTAATGAAGGAGGTAATTACCTTTGCACTGAGGAGCACTCCAGGGCTGAGGCACTGGGGGGATTTCATGCTGCTCTCAAGATGTTTCATCTCTTCACCATTTCACACCAAAAACTGGTGGAGCATCAGAGCAGTGACATTGGAGAGTGCCTGCAGCAGCCCTGCTCCTTTTCCCACGAGGGTGTGCTTGGCTGGTCCCTAACAGACACCACGGAGCCAAGGATGCATTTTCCTGTGTGCATCACTTGCTCCTGGTCACCCTGGGCCATTCCCAAGTCGTGATGGCTCTGCTTCTCCAGCAGGCAGGGCAGGACTGTGCGTGCTGAGGAAAGCCAGGTTTGCCCGGTTGGGATGTTAGTGTCTGTTTGTGCCCTTTTCTAATGAGCTCGGTGGGGATTACAGGGGTGGTGGCTTTCTGTCAGCCTGCAGCTGGGGATCCCCCATGGTCTCTCCTGGGTTTAAGTCTACTGGTCAGGAGCAGACTTGAGAGAGGAAAATGTTCATTTCTGGTGTCAGTTACTCTCCTTCCTGCAAGCAGAAATGTGCCTTTTGACTTTTTTGAACTCCCTAGGAGGTAGGGTTTTTGTCTTTTGATCTTAGAAATGTTTGGCAACTCATGTTACCAGCCTTTTGTTTGAAATGTGCTGGAAATAGGTCTATTATTTTACCTTCAATACAAGCTTTCTCTCATAGACCATTTTAACTTCTTAATCATGCAGAGGCAGCATATCATTAAACCATTTTCCCTCTACATGTCCACTTAATGGCTTTTTACTCTTTTTAGTTCAAGGCACTTCTTAATTAATCCTTCATCAAATTATTTTAAATATTTCTTTCCTCTACATTTTTAGAAAAGTAGATAAGAAAATAAAAAGGCAAATGATATAATTGCAAACCTGGTATTTTTGGCATCAAAGCTCTTTGACAGAAAACTGCAGGACCAAAGAGCCTGGTGCATGAGGGCAGTCTCCAATAACTCTACACGTGTTTTAGACACAGTTTCTGGTAGATTTTGCTTTATTTCTGCAGAAGCACTTCCCTTCTCCTTGGGCAGACTGTGCACAACCTCGTGTTTCATGGCATGACAATTCACTTTGGTTTTATTGTAATTCTTTACTAGTGGCTGTAGCAAAGACTGAGTGCCAAGGCTCGTGCTCCTGACCCTGTCCTTGGCTCTGCATGTCCCTCCTGGCTAGGAAGCACCTGATGGATAATGTCTTTGGAAATGTATCACTCATTTTCTGACAGTATGCAGTACATATTGCCACCTGCCACTCCCCTGTGCTGTTAAATACATGTTCATATTAATGTCATAAATTTCCAGTGTTGGAATAGTGGTATGAGGTAATTTGACTCTTCTCTCTCAACATTCAGCTTTCATTATTTTTTATTTTTTTTCCTTTAACTCCATTTGGATAGCTATACTCTCATACATAATGTATTCCTAAAAATGTATTCAAGTTTGAGCTGGCTGAACATGGTCCCCAGAGTTAGAATCAGTGCTACTTACAACCAAATAATCTAATGGGTTACCCCTGTGTGGGAGATGCTGGAGATATGGGAATGAATTTCCTCCTGACTTGGAGAAGTGAAGCAGCACTTTAAAAATAATGGGAGTATTCCTGGAAGTGTTTCTGGGCTTCAGAGAAGGAAAAGAAGTGCTTCATCAAGCTTGAGCAATGCATTTGCAGCACAGTAATGTACAGAGAAAGGAAAGAGGCACTGTGCCAGGAGTGAGGATCCAGGTACCGAGTCCAAACAGCTTGGGAATTCAGATTTGATACAAGAAGAACTGATGGAGTTGTTTATCTAGAAATGAAAGTAATATTAAATTAGATGGAATCCAAGGGATTTGAACCCAAATGTACTTAGAAGTTCATCTGGGTTTGGATAGAAGCTTCTGGGCTGGCACACGGTTCTGCAGGATGCTGTGTGCAGTGACCTGCAGCTGCTGCTGTTGTTGTGAGCAGTCCTTAGAGAATTGTTAAGAGTCAAAAAAGGCATAGGCCTCCTTTAAAGCCTTCACAGCCTGAGGTTTTGCATTATGCAGTGTTTGGGGAAGGCACCATGTGGGTGTGATGACCACGGATGGTGTTGGCACTTCTGTCCCCAAGAAGCTCCCCTGGATTCTCCTCCAGGAAGTGGAAGAGAAGGACTGAGAGATCCTCTCTGTTAACCTTCTCTTGTACCCTGGGCTGCTGGTGATGGGGTTGCTCTGCTGGAATTGCTGTGATGTTTTTCTCTGTTGTGAATGAGGGAGGAAAGGTTTTTCATCCAACGAAATGATCTTTCCTTGTTAATCAGCAGAGGGCTTGACCAGTCTCTGAATTCTTGGAACTGACTTTAAAGAGAGAGATATGCATATGTTTGTGATTATTTTACATCAGCATTATTTTGCAACGGGATTGTTGGCAGAAGTTGTTACTGGGAGTTTTTCCTGTCTTAATTTAAACTGAGACTCATCAAATTAAATTGAACCAGAGAATGAGGCATTCTGAATTCAGTATCCTTCCTCTCCTCCTTCCTCTTCTGCTCCCAGTCCCACACATAATGTGATTCTCAGAGTCCCTTGGCCAGAAGCCCTGCTCCAGACTTGACAGAGTTTTCTCTATTTGTGAGAACAAAAGCTGTAGTGAGCCCGGAGCAGTCCCCTCAGACTGGCAGCATGCACAGAGCAGGCAACAGATGCTGGTATTTTTTGTAAACCCAAAACCTAATTATGCTTGGAGCAGTCCCACAAGTCTGGGGGAAAAAAAAACCCCTCCAATCTGATTTATGGATTCCAGTCATCACTGCTGGGTTTTAAAGCAGCAGAATATGTTTTTCAGTGATGTTCTCTTTCCTCAACCTCAGGAAAACAGGCAGGAATGTTACCTGAGCAGGGATGATGATGAATTTTGTGCCTTCCCACTGTAGGGTTGTGTGTTGGGTTGCTCTACATTGCCAGAGGGAAGCTGAATTCTCACTGGGGCATGAAACAGGGAACCTGGCATTTAGCAGACATGCAGGTGTGGCCCCAACAGCTTCATTTAGTGTTTGGGGCTGATGGAGCTGCTTCCAGAGTGCTTTTAGGGATATCTGTCATATTACAATGTCAAAATCCAGTGTGACTCTGCACAGCTTATTATTTTTTTGCCATTTCAGAGTGGGTATTTCTTGTTTTCATCTATATTGAACAAACACTTTATTCTTATCACAGTACCTGCCCTGCAAGCATGGATAGCTGGAGAACCTTGACCCTTTTATGATCCTGGCTTCCAGAGACAAAAATATGAAAACTGCCTCTCACAAAAACATAAATTACAAAGTGAATAGCAATTTTTTCCCCATCAGGATAAAATTTGTGTATGCCTGAAGCAGGAGAAAAACTACATAGAGGAGAGGCAAAGCATTTCCCAGAGCCTTGAAAGGGCTTGCTGGCTCTGATACATCTCCAGTTCAACTGCACTAGCAGCCCATGGCAGCTTTTGGACAACTTTTGTGTCTCTGCAGATCTCATTTTAAGTGCAAAAGAAATGTTTTGCCTGTGAAGGCTTACAAAAACTCCCATATTCTGTGTGCTCTGCTTGTGGATGATGGGGAGATGTTGTAGTCTGTAGACAAGTTCATTTGAGTTGTACTTGCAAAACAGATTAGCAGCCAGCAGAAAGTGAAATGGTGGCTCTGGGGTGTAGAGGAGGTGAAGGGCTGTGGAAATTGGGCTCCCAGGGATAGCTGAGTGTGCTGGTGAGGTCTGAAACCCACCCACAGTGGTGTGGACATGTCCTCCAGCATGGGCTGGATCTGGAGGCCTGACAGACAGCTTCTGACGTGAGAACTTTTGGCACAACCATCTCCTGTTCCTTTGGGGGTGTCAGGCCCTTGAGAGCTGATGTCACTCAGAAGATGTAACTGAGGCAGGCACTTGGATTTCAGAGGGTGTTGGCAGTTTGTAGAGGGCTGAGCTCTGACTGGAGTTAACAGATACTCCACAGGGATGGTGAAGCTGCTCCCTAGGCTCCTGTTTGCCCAGGAAAGCTCTGTGTGTGTGGTCTGTCTGCAGTGGTGCTGTGGTTTGGGTGACAGGGCTCTTTTGAAGCAAATCCTGTGGCTGTCCCTGCTTCCCGTGCCCTGGTTTGCATGGCAGAGCCATCTCTGAGTGCTCAGAGCAGGATCCCTGAAATGGACCTGGCTGGTGGGAACATGCTCCAGTCCTCCAGTGCATCCAGAGAAGGGCTGCTTCAGGGGACACAAACCCCTGGACCACCTGTGTTTTGCCCATCCCATCCCAGAGCACCTCCTCAGGTGCAGCCTCAGCTCTGGGAAACCTGATGCTGAAACAACAGTTGGTCAAAACACCATCAGTCTATTTAGTACCCTGGCATGATTTGCTACAGCTGAGTCCTTCCAGCAAATCCTGAAGATTTTCAGCAGCTATAAGCTTTTATAGCAAATCAGATTTTTCCATCTGGCTGACTGGTTATAAACACACATTTCTCAAGTTGGCTTGTTACGCTGTGTTGGTGTTAAAAAGAAAACCCACGATGAGCAGTGGAGTGTTCATCTGTGTCTGCTCTTGATGACTTGTGCCTCATGCAAATGAACACAAATAACCAGGAAAATCAGTTTGCATGTGAAACCCCAAAGACAAAAACTTGAGCACAACAAAGAAACAGGTTGGTATGGGGAAATGTTGAAGGGGGCTGAGTGTGATTGCTGCTCTGAGTGAAGCATTCTAGAGCAATAAAGAGCTTATGGAATACTGATAGGGAGCTGCCTGGATTTTAGAAGCGCTGCCATCCACCAGTCTCGTCAGGGTGATGGGACTGACTTTCAGCATCTGTACTCAAAAGTATTGATCTGGACCTTCAGTGTAAGCCTTCACCCAGGGATAAGCAGCCCTAATTAATTTTCCTCACTTCTTCTGAATCTAGGTAATTTAAGAAATGTCTTATTGATTGTGATTTTGATAAGTTAAATTTGTGTTCTGTGTGCTGTGAACATAATGAGAGGGGTTAGCCATTAAGGGCTGCTCTGGATGGTAGTGTGGTGGTATCAGGTGTGGGAAAAGAGAAATACTCCACTTACTGCTCCCTCCCACTTGGTTGCTGACATTTTTATTGCTCTTGTGCCTGTTGTGGGTATTTTGGATGGATTTAATTATCCCAACTAGAAAGGATGTGAAGTACTTTTGCCACTAAAATATAGCAGCATATCTACAGTGCAGTTATAGAAGATTTAGGAGATCTCAACTTAAAAACAGATTTAAAACTAAGTCCCATTGTATTCCATTGAACTATGAATTTCTCCAGTTTAAGGTATGGAAAAGATACAACAGTCTGGTGCAGTGCAAATGGGGAAGAACCTGGATTTGGTTTGCTGTGGCTTCTCTGGTCTAATGCCTGATCTTTGGCTGACAGCTGATATTAACCTCTCCCCTAGCACATGTGTGATTTTGGACCATTTGAAGGAGAGAACCTCTGAAGTTCTAATGCAATTTAATAGAAAAGCATTATTTCCACAAGGGAGTGAAATTAATTGAACAAGCAAGTCACATTTAAACCTCTGTCCTCCCCACCCTGTGTAAGAGGGAGTTCTGGAAGAATTCAGGCAAAATGTGGTCTGGCAGTGTATGGCTTCTGGGTGGCCTCCAGCAGCCATGTGTAAGGCTGATCACCTGGAGCATGTGACATGCCAGAGGGAGTGAGTGCCACGTATAACGTGGGATCTCTGAGGAGGGAGTTCACTGTGCAGGAGGAGACTCTTTCCACAGGGCCTTTCAGGCTGCTTGGCAGTTATGAGCTTTTTATAGCCAGTCACATTTCTTCACCCATCTGCTTGTCTGCTTATGAAAATGCATCCCTCTGGTGCACTTGTTACATTTCATTACTGTTAAATAAAATCAAAAGTCAACATACCTTGGCCACTGGCCTAGTCATCTGTGTTGGCTTTTGGTGAGGGGCATCTCCTGTCAAAAGCACACAGCTGTTCTGGACATAAACATCACCCCCTGTTACAGCTTCCAGGTCTCTAATAACCAAATCAGCTTCATTAATGATGAGTGTAAAGGTAATGCACACCAAACAACAGCCGCCCTGGGAAGCTTTCAGTGGAAATGTGATGGATACGTGATGCAGATGTTGTCTTTCATGAACAATTATATTTCCCTTGATTACACCCTCTTGAGAAGGAAAACCAGAAAAGGAAGCTGATAGCAAACTTTTTTTTTTTCTGATTGCTTAAGTGCCATTCACAGGATAAGATGCTGTAAAAACATTTGAAGGGAAATGTTAGAGAGAAATTTGCTCAGGCCTCAGATATTCCGTATATCAAGTCAATCCCGTGCCTTAGCAATTGTTTGCACTCCCTCTCCAATGCTGCTGGCTTGGTCCACTTCTCATGGGGGAAAGAGGAGCACAACAGTTCTCATCTCTAGGGGCAGCCTAAATAGCTTGCTCCAGTTTTGTCTCATTATCTTTAAAGTCTTAAAAATTAAGAATGCATTTTATTGTGCTCTGTATAAACAGTCATCTCCCAGTGGGAAAGTTAATTAAAATAGCCAATGCATCATATTACCAACCATCTGAGTAGAGCTCAGTGCTCTCTGTTTTATGGCCTCCTGAACATCATTCAGGTTGTACAGATGCAGGTGCACACAGCCAGAGAGACTTGTAAGATTCTCTTAGTTGTAGATTCATCACCTCTTAGAACACAACTATTGTTTATTGCAAAGACAAAAGTGTCAGGTCTAGCCCAATACTGTGCTAAAAAATAAGATACAACCAATGAAACTGTGACTTAAATTAAATACTAAGCCCCCTTCCCTTTCCTTTTTCCATTCTCTTGCCTTGTATTGAATTATTTTCAAGTTTCCAGACCCACTTGCTTGAGGTTAAAGGGCCCTAATTCCATTTTGTTTTTCTTTCTGTACCTTTTCATAATCTTAATGGTTGTTCTTTTTATTTTCTTTCCTTCTCTGGCATTTCTTTAGCTGGTGGGTGTCTAAAGTGGATTGTTAAGTACTGATTTTCCCAGATTTTATATAGGCATCGATATCATTCCTGAGGGCTTCAAATCCCACTTTAGGTGAGCATGTTCTGCCTCTTTGTTTCCTTGTCAGCTTTGGGAACAGTGTCCTCTCCACCCCAGCTGGTTTGCAGTGATTTGGCTGCCACATTTCTGTGGCTGGTAAAGTCATTCCTGTGGGTATTTAACCTGGAAAGCAAGGTGCTTTTCCTTCAGGATAACGGGCAAGTGAAGGGATACTGTGGGAATGCAAGATGGCACTGTGTAGTCATCATATGGGAAATGATCCAGAGATCATGATCCACCACTTTTAGGTGCTGTTGATGGGACACCAAGCTTTTTTTAGCTGGCTTTATAATAAAGTTGTTACCTAAGGCTGTGGGCAGCAGCTCACACCTTTAAATGAGACAGTACCAAAAGTCAGTACTGCAGTAGGGAAATTTCCCCACCCTGCCCACCTAAATCCCAATTTTTCCTTTAAATAGCCTCCCATTTTACAATAATAACCAAACCTGAGGCCTCTTCATAATGCCACAGTCCTGCTCTGTGCTGTATTCTGGTACAGCAGCTCTCTTTCTGCAGGGGGTATCTTAGCAGGCTATGACTGTGCTCTATCTGTTTATTTATAGGCTCAGGATTAATGTAGTGTGGATGAAAAACATGTTTACTTATAGGATTGTGACTAATGTAGTGTGTGCATTCTACATCAGTAAACATTAATGAATATTCCTCTGCGAGAGGCTGAATAAGCAACTGGATTGTGTGATTCCCACCCGGCGCTGCAGCACTGGCACAGGGTGATTCTGTCCCCATCACAGCACTGGACCCATTACAGAGGCCAGAAGCTGATGTTGCTTTAATGAATAATGTCTTGGGGTACTGAAATGCTTATTGAGGTTAGCCAGGGGTGACATTAAACCTGTGGGATGGCATCAGTAGCACAGAATCCATTTTTCCATGTAAGTACTATTCAGATTCAATAACCGAATATTGAATATATTGACAAATAACTGAAATTGAGTGTTTGGGCACTACAGCAGCAGCTACACCAGTTATTATGAAATGAGATGGAAAGCAGTGAAAGATCTGACAGAAAGCTCATAAACAGTGATAGCACAGCACCAGCCCCAAGGTGTAACTCCACCTCAGCCCAGCCCATGGATTTGCCCACTTGCAGCACACGTGCAGAGCTGGTTCTCCCAAGCTTTGCAGTGTATTCCTTTTACACAGAAGCCTTGGCAATGCTGGAAAAAGAAATTATAGAATCTGGAGTCCTGAAAGGGAATTTGAATAAATCACCATAGAGCACAGCTGCATTTATCCCCTTGCATCAGAGCCAGCAGCCACGATAAGGCAGGAAGGTCTCATCTGAAATGATGTTCCTTGCAGCTCAGCACCTCTGTTACCTCTGTGCAATGCAGATGCCTGCCCACGATTGGCACCCTGTGGCTTCCAGCCCCCAGCAAGAGCTGCTGTCTGAGCTATTCTTCATCTTTCTTTTCCTCTGACAGCTCCCCTTACAGCTTTCCAGCCATCCTACATGTTTGAATTCCTCAAGTAGTTTTGAGTGCGGTTCCTGCAAATTCATCATGCAGGAGCATGGGCTGGTGCTGAAAACCCAGGGCAGGAGCATGTGTTGTATTTGACAGATTAAACTGACACGTTTGTGCATCAAATATTGAACGAGGGAGCTCCACCAGACCCTCCCTCACTGAAAGGGAGAAGCTTGGATGTGACCTCGGGTATCATCTGCAGAGGCTCTGGCTGGCACACGCAGCCTGGGATGCTGGGTGCATCCTTTCTGCACTCTCTTGAGGAGGTTTAAGCCATACCCTGTTATGGGCTGTTCTTGCCTCTTCCTTCATCCCTCCCAGCTTGTGCCCTCATTGCTAAACCCTCCCAGGTGTAAAATGAAGGAGCCTCCTCTGCAGCCTCTTCTCCTGACACCACCTTGACTGGGTGTTGTAAAGGGAACAGAATGTTCTGGATATACATCTCCAGTCCCTGGTCACAATTTGGGAAAGAGGACAGAGAACTTCCTGCAGGCAACTTTATTAGATAACCTGCAAGAGCAAAAGTCTCAATGCCAGGGACTGCATTGGAGCCCCAAAAGGGTTTTTGGGGTTCTGTGTAACATCACCATGATTCATTATCCCCATTAATACTTTATCAAGCAGAAGAAGAACGTTTCCTTTTGAAGTTATACATTAGGAAATCAGCTTATTATAGCATTAAAATAGTGACAGTTTTGCTTGGGGGAAAGGGAAGCAGACAGCCCAGCTATAAATACTGCATGGGAGCGATTAATAACTTCAGGAATAAGCAAGTGTTACAAACTAGAAATTTACTTGCTGTGGCCCCTAAAGCTGAACCTGCTACAGCTCTGATCTTGTTAGTTTATTCTTTCATCCTTTCTGAGCCTAATGCAAACCCTTGGGGGAGCACTTCAGGCCTAGATGGTGCCAAGTACTAAGGCACCATAAAAAGAACATTTCAGAATGATGTGATGGACTAGTTGGGAATGGAGGCAGAAACATACTGGGCTTAGACCTAACTTTTTCTATCAATTACTGTAATATGGCAAAATGTTTATATATCTTTATTGTAGGGTTACAGATTGTCTGGGGGAAAAAAATCTCTTTGCTAGCGGACACAAAGTAAAGCACTTTGTCTGGTAAGTGTAATAAAAACTGACCAGCACACTGTGCTGTAAAGATGAAAAGTGTTGTAAATGTGTCACTACCTGTTATGTGGTTTGTATGAGAGATTTGTAGCCATCAAGACAAGCTGCCCATAGGGAGGAGGCTGGGAATTTGGGAAAGGGGATTGTACTTACAGGGGTATTGGACAGACAGATCCTGCTGTAATCCTTCCCATGAAACGCTTTTTTGAAATCTCTGGTATCAGTGCCAAGACAGTACAATCTAAATACAGACTCATTTGGTCTATTTAGGGTTATCTCGAGTTCCAGGATCAAAACAGGTCTCAGCATGACAGCTCAGCTCTAAGCAGAGAGGGAATGCCCTTCGCTCTCTGGGTCAGTGCAAACGCTTCACTGAGGCTGGGCAAGGCTTTGACATGTTTGCTGGAGTAAGGAGGAAAACACTTTAGAGCTCTTTAATAAAAACTAGTTGTCCAAGAAATGCTTTGCAATGAAATCTCTTTTGATGGGTTTTGCTGAGAAGGGAACTTCGTGCTGATCAGCTGATGGCAAGTTTAATTTAGTCTGGTGTTCCCTCAGGAGGCTTTGGTTGCCCCATTTCATTAATCCTCTGTGATTTGTTCATTTGTGAAGGACATTTTTGTCACTGCTTTTGTAACTACACGTCTGCATAGCTGCTGGCATAACCCCAAGTAGGTCTGTCAATAATGACTATTTCATAAACTGTTAACAGAGACGTGTCCTGTGCAGATGTGGGGAAGTGCTCGGGTGTCTCAGACATGAAGTTTTATTTCCTGCCAAAGCCTCCTGCCTCTTTTCTCAGCCCAGGTCAGCCCCTGCTCTTCCCTCATGTCCCCAGTACTGTTCTGGGGAGAAAAAAACAACAACTTTATAGAGATTTCATGCGTAATTTCAAAGGCCCTTAATGATTAGAGCTAAAATCTTGGCCCGTCTTATCTCTTGTTATATCTAGTTAATGTGTTATCCCTAACAAAAGTGAAGTGAACAAGGTAATCCTTTAAGTTAATAACTTCAGGAATCAATAATAATTCTAGATGCTGTGATTCACTTTCTGTTTTCAAATTTAGATCAGTAAACTATGTCCCTTCAGCTCCTCTGATAGGAAATGGCCAGAAGATCCCCTTTGAAGTGCTGGGCTTTTATGGCTTGTTATCTGTTAATAGTATTTATAATCTAATGGGGAACAGCTTTCCAAATTTGTTTGAAATATTTTGAAGCTGCTTATCATGATGTAGCATTATAATCCAGCACTAATTCACATTAGCCAAGCTTTGGATTTCAATTTACAGTTGCAATACTTAAGTTTATTTAACCAAACCATTGACATTGGTGTGGTGTTCATATAAACAAGGTGCAGTTACAGAGCTCTCTTCCACATTTCCCTCACAACTTTGGATCAATTTTATAAATTATGGACAAAGGTGAGATTTTTTGGGTTTTAAAATTTTTAAATCCAGAGGGTTCTGAAGAAAACCAAGGCACACATTTCCTTGGTATCAAATCTGCCTCTATTGCTGTCTCCAACCCTGACAGAAAGAAACAGCTTAACATCCCCGGCCTGCCTGGTGTGTTTATGGGCAATTCTTGCCTTGGTGGCAACAAACCTAAGCTGAGAAAAAAGTGGCAGAGTGCAGATTCAGGAGGTGCATTTCCCAGTGTGCCATTGGGCTGAGTTCAGAGCAGTTTCTTTTACCATTTCATCCTCTAAATTACTTGAACAGGATTCACTCATTCTCCTGGCATTCCTGTGCATATTGCACAAGTGCCCTGCAGTACAAAACACAAACAAACATCAAAGCAGGGAAAATAATTTGACTTCCTCATCTTTTTGGATGTGCTTTTAAATTTTTTTTTAATAAATTTTATATGTATAATTCCTGAAGTAGCCTGTGGCTGATATTAAAGTACAAGCATTTGAAATAAAGTGACAGGAGGTTAACTTCTGGAAAAAAGGAAACTTTTACAGTGATGTGATCAGATTCTGAAGTCTGAAAAAACTATAATAGAAGAGAGGAGGCCTCTTTTCAACAGAAAAAGCCTGAGCTAAAAATGAAAATTTTCTTAGTTTTACTATTTTTTTGACAGCTCTCTGCTGAGGGTCAGGACCTTGACAGTATCCCTGGGGAGCAGATGGATGAGAAGGAGAGCAAAAGTGCCTGTAGCTGCTCTGCTGCTCTTGACCTATCCATACCTTTGTTCTCTCCCTCTTTCACACTAATTTTGGGTGGTATCTCTATGTCCCCCAAGGAGCTGCTGCAGCACCTGGGCCAGGTTCCTTATCTCAGGGTGTTCATGGTTTGGCAACTGGTAGCAATGGAATCCGAGGAAATATTTCTTCAAAGGGAGTGTTGGCAAGCAGCACTTCTGTGGAAACAGCTTCATGTAGGCTTGGATTTATACAGCACTTTAAAAATAAATCACAAATGGAAAGTGGAAAATTATGTGGCCTTCTGTGCTGGGAGGGTTTGGAGCAGGGGAACACGGTGTGGCTATTGCAGCCTGCCCTCTCCCTGGGCTCACTGCCCACTAGCCTGCCTGCTCTTGCTCCTGACATTGTTAAAAAGAAGGTCTGGGATGCACAGGGGTGGTTATTGTGTCAAATCAGCTAATTGGGGAATTGCTGAGAAAAATGGGCTTTTTGGAAACTTTCTCCTGGTGTTGATGCTGCTGGTTCATACCCATGAAGCTGGCAAACAGCTGCTGGAGATGCTTCTCAGCTTTGGGCACATCTGGCCTTTGTTTGCATTTCCTTGTCCCCATTTAACTCCATGGATTTCATAGGATCATAGAATGGCTTGGGTTGGAAGGAACCTTAGAGATCAACTAGCTCCAACCCCCCTTTCCCCTCCCAGGGGCAAGGAGACCTCTCACTGTCCTGGGCTGCTCAGGGCCCATCAAACCTGGCCAACTCATTTTATGGCCAACATTTCCCTTGTGCTTGGTCCTCCAGGGCTGTGAGAGTGTGGGAGCCCCTGTGTACCTGTCCCTGCCCCACAGCTCCAGCCCCCAGCAACACACCCACCCTCCTGCCCCTCGTGTGGCCCCACAGCCTGTCCTAGTGAAACCTTCCAGTGCAGAGGGATGAACCTGGGAGAGCCCCCGAGGTGTGCCAGAGCTGGGATGGGATGTGGCAGCCTGCCATTCCCAGCTGGCCCCGGGATGCTCTGGCTGGCACTGCTCCTGCCCTCACAGGGTGCACAAGGGCTGCTGCATCAGCCCCTGCTCCATCCCTCGCTCCAGCTGCTGCTCAGGGCTCTGTTTGCCCATCACTGCTCCTCACCAGGGCAGTGACACCTCAGAAGTGTGAGGCTCTCCCACAAGGGCACTTTGGGAAGCTGAGCACCTCCAGGCGCTTGGTGGGAGCTGTGGAGCTCCTCACAACCCCGTTTGCACTTGTTTATCTTCTGCTGTGCTTTGGGCTGTCCCTCTGCTGCAGACCTGGCCCCAGGCTCTGTATCTCTGGCTCACTCCCTTCAATCCAGGCACAGCTCCCGAGCAGCAGCAGCTTTGATATTTCCAGGCAAGGGTAGCACAGACTCATCTAACTCTAGGTGTTTCATTAGTCCAATTGCACTGGGGAAATACAATGTTTAATGGCTTCGTGTCACTTGGTCTAACAGGCCCCTCTAGGGCTGTGTAACATGACCTATAGAAATGGTGTTGGATTTGCAGCCAGTTAAAATTTTTCCTTATCCTGCCAGGACGTGCTCCCTCCCTTTGCTCACCGGTTTGCAGCAGGTTCCACCTGCTGCCCTGATGGGGAGGATGGAGCCATTCTGGCAGCATGAGCTGCTGGCTCTCTCTCCTCCTCTCTGACTGTCAGATGAGACAGAGTAGAAAATTGCATGTCTTCTTTCCACAAGCAGCTACAAGTCATTGAACTTCCATAAAAACCAGCTTGTGATACTTTGCTTTCCAGCTTGTTTTATTTGCTTGTTTACTCACTAATTTTTTTAGCTTCAGCAACTTGTAATGGAATATTGGTTATTAGCAGGAATTAGCAGGATTTGGCTGCTTAGCTTTCCAGAGTAGGCTCATTTGTTTCTGTATATGTTATGTGCAAATATAAAATCGGAATTCAAATGACCTAAAGTTGATTAAAAATATTGGCAGCATATTCTAATCATGTGGACCATTTTCCTTGTTCTTTCCCTACAATGTCAGGTGCTTTGGAACAACTCCTTTGAAACACCCTTGACTTAATTTACCATTCTTGATCTAGGTGTCCTTTGCTCCCTGTAATTAGTAGATGTCTTCAGCCCCAACATTTGTGGGGAACATTGTCAGAAGACTCCTCTGTGTCGATTGACATTTCAAATGCCCAGTTTCTTCTCTCTGCCCTCAGCATTCATTACTCCTGTGAAAGGCACTGGTTGTGACTCCAATTGGTGCTGCAGAGCTGAAAGGGAGATTCACCCGTGGTGGGTGAGGATGGAGCAGTTTAAAGGGTGCTGGTTCCTCTGTCACTCTGGGTAGAGACTACCTGGGAAAGGCCCTCCTCACAAAGGAGGAAGGCTCTACCTCTCTCCACCCTTAGCCCTGCAAGTATCCTCCTTTTCTCTCCATAAATGTGTCCCCTTGTGTACCTTTTGGACAAGATGTGTGGCTTTACAGGTGCTGTCCAGGACAGGACTTTGGATTCTGTCCCATCCATAGCCCACAATAACACAGGCACCTTTCCACACTCTTCAGTTTCCATTTTATGCTACTGAGAACATGTTTCTGATGTGAACTTCTTTTCCAAATGCATTGTAGAAGCAGTGATGAACAGAAAACATGATGGGCGTGTTAATCCTCGTGCAATGCAGAATGCTGGTGGGTTCAGTTAGGAAAATTATGAAAACTGCAAAGAATGGTTCAGATAAAATGAAAGAATTCTCTTGGTAGCATTACATATTCTTCACAGCTTTGTATGCTGTTTATAGCAATATATTTGGCAATCCAGATTAAATACATCCTCCTTGCAACTTTCAGATGTGGAGCTGGTAAAACAAGGGTATCTGCATATCTTTGTGCAGCTGCACCTTGACTGCTGAGACTGTGTTTATGTGTGGGGTTCTTGATCTTTTTTTAAGAAAAAAAGCTCTTGGGTTTAGCTTGGCTTTGCGCAATGTCAAAGATCCCATTTCTCTTTGATTTTGCAGTCTGCCAAAAGAGAGGTCTCATTTTATTGCTTCTCTAGTGGCTTTTGGGCCACCACCCCTTGCTCTCTCTTTGCTCCTAGAGGTGTGTTCAGCTGAGCTGTGGGCAGCAAAAGCACTGCCTCTGACTGGGGCAAGTGTGCTCTGAGAGTGAGGGGGAGGCTTTGCTTCCACTGCTGCTGAAATGTTTTCCACCTACTACAGACACGCTCCTCTGCCGCCTCTAGTTCTGGCAGATTAAAGATTTCATGCATTCTTAGGAGCATCTTTGCTATCAAAAGCAAAAAGGGCTCGTGGTTCTAAGTAATTTAGAAGCGTAGAAAAATTCCCTCCTGAATCAGATCTTGATTTTTTTAAGGCTGTGACAGTGACATAAGTAAATAACAATTAAGACCTAGGAGAGATTAAAATGGAAAGAGGCTGTGCCAGCACCTGCCAAACAGATCTATGTGAAGAAGACAGCCTCTACTCTATCATATATATCCTACTGAAAATTCCTATACATTTTCTTTTCTGATAATAATAAACTTTTTCACCCTATATATTTCTCAAGGTTGTGGCCCAGTTATTAGCTTCAGACTTTAATGAGGTTCAAATCTGGTGCTGGGCTCCTCATCCAGTCTGTTGTCAGCCATCACTCAAGCCTCTGATTTCTCCCTTGCATCAAAAACGTGCAGTCCCCTCCTGCTTTCTTTTGGCACACTCTGCACATTTCCTCTCATTTTCTGGCTCTCTTGAGCTTTAAGAGTATGCTGGGAAATAATAAGAGAAAAGATAAAGAGTTGATTTAATGCTTAGCAAATATTGGAAGGATGTTTGTACATGTGATTAGAATTTATTAGTTCTGTTCTTAGGTAGCAGAGGAGGGTTTGATGTAATAGCTAAGAACATACACAGCAGAAGTTGCTGAGGAAGGCTTTTCAATGGTGACAGTTCTGAATTTAAAATTAGCAACTGCAAGTCACACCTAAAGAATCCCTTATGGAGTGGAGAGGGATTTCTGAGCAGTATGGATACAGCTACAATCAACAGGCACAAATCCATGGCAGGAAGCTGCAAGGGATTTGAGGTGTGCCAGAAATTTCCAAGGAAATACGATGGTGAGAGAGATTTGGGAAAGGTAGAAGAGATTATCTAGCAAATGAAAAAGTTTCCTTCTTCTCTTAATTGGCAACAGGCCCTCAATCAGACCCCATTGCTCTCGGGCTGAGGAGCAGAGTGTGGTCACAGAGCCATAATGCTCATGAGTTCTGGTTTGGGCCAGTGGCTCCTGAGGCATCTCCTGGGCTCATGGGGGAGTGTGATACAGGGAATCTGGAAATGCTGAGCTGCTCTGTGTCCGAGCTGTGGGGTGGGGCGTGACAAGAATGTTCAGCAGGAAAGACCTCGTTAGTCCACAATGAAAGGAAGGAAGGCAAGGGTGATGGGAACTGGAAAGAGAATAAAAACCTGGGTATTTAGGAGAAGAAGAGATCCCTGTTTGAACAGACACTCTTGTAAGGAAGTGATATAAAAATAAACTTCATTTGCTTCCTAACATGACATTGCAGCAACATAAGGTTGGAATAAATCCTGAAATAGTTTGTTACAGAGAATATAGAGTAAAGCTTGATCAAATCTTTTGTGTATGAAGAATGAAAGAACATGTAAGAAAATGGAGTTGTATTGCAGAAAAAAGTCTGTTGCAGAAGGAAAATAGACATGTGGTTCCAGTTCAGCAAAGGCTGTAAATGATGCTTTCATCTTTCTCTGCTGAACATGAGGGGAGTTTGTAATGTGCAGGCAGCAAAGAGGGTGCAGTCAGAACTCAGACCAGCTGAAAACTGAGGAATTGGATGGATAAAGGGACTGGGGAGTCCTAAGGGACACAGCCACCCCTTGCTGGCTTCCCTGGGTACAAAACTGCTGTGAGCCAGCTCCGGCATCTTCCAGGATGAGCACTTAGTGATTCCAAAGGGAAATGAGAGCAAGTAACACTCCACAGGCCTACAAACTGAAATACTGAAAATCGAAATTGGCTATCAAATAAGAACCTCAACAGCTTTTAAAAATGTTCTGTTGTTTCTGGTTTTGATGGCAGTGAGAGAAACAGAATCAGAGAAATTAATGGAACGCATTTGAAGTGAGACATTGTTGGCAAAGTACAGTGCTTGTTTTTCCTTCTTTTTTAAAGATTTATGGATGGTAGGGAAAACCAAAAGAAAGAGAAAGCATAGAAAGCCAAATGATCTGTCAGAGCTAAAAAGTGTCGTCATTCTGGAAGCAGCTGAAAAAAGTCAATAGAAGACAATTGACTTTAGATAAATTGTCAAAAAAATGTCAGCAATTGAGGCTCAAAGAAAGGCCTCTTGACAGTGGAAACTTATCATTTTCCTTGATAAAAGTCTGTTAAGATTATTAGAAATGCATTGATAAGAAGTTTATAGAGAGGCTTTGAAAATAAATGATGAAAGGAAGATGACAAAGAGGAACTCTGCCAGGGGTAGGAGAGCAAGTGTTCTGTAGCACAATGACCTCAGCTAGAGAGGGAAAAATGGAAAGCAAGGATATGAAATACGTTTTTCTTGATCTCTAATTTTTTATGATCCCAAAATACTTTGATATGGAATGCTAAAGAAATTTCTTGTAAAACTGTAATTCCCTAAACCAGAGTGACCACCATGAAGGTTGAGATGTACATGTGACTGCTCTGGTAGTAAGATTGCTTGTACCTCCAGAGGCTCATTCCGTGATGTCTGCTTGTAACAATGGATGTTTACTCATGGGAATTCTTCATTTGCTTTTTCCCACGGAAAATGTGGGGAGAAAAGCAGATTTTTACAACACTTTCATTCAAGAAGCGTGGAGTGCCAGCAGCATGGAGAAATCCTGGGTGGCCCAGGTTTGTGAGGCTGTGGGTTGGGACACACAAGAAATCAGAGCCCTCTTCAACCCTTCAGCAATCCCTTCTGGGAGAATGCCCTTATGGATTCACTGCTCCTGCCCAGCAGTGCTGAAGGCAAGGTGCTGATGCTGGAATGGTCCAGACCTTTCTGTGGATGCTGTGAATCCATTGGGCTGAGGGAGGAGGGGTTGAAACAATTGCTGTGCTTTAAAAAGAAAAGTGCAGAATTGTGGAAAGGGTATAATTGCTCTTATCCCAGTGCCTGAGCTCCAGCAGCAGCTGGAAAGCTCCTTACAGACAGGCTCTTCTCCTGCCTTTTCTGACACAGTGACTCACAGACAGAGTGCTAACCCAGGACACTGCCTGTGTCCATCACCTGCTGGTTCCTGGGATCCACATTTCCTTGGGTTCGACTTCCTTGCTGCCAATAAAGGGGGATGTGGAGTTTCCTCTGCACTCCTGTGAAGGAGATTTGCAGGCAGAGTGAAATACTGTGGTTGAAGGACTCTATCTTGATGTGATTTATTTAACTCATGAAAAATGTAAGAAGATTGAATTATATTGGCACCATATATCATATTGCTGCGTGAAAAATTAAGATATATTAGTGGAATTTAAGTGACTAGTTTATCACTGAATTTGCATTCTGATTAGCCCAGCTGTCTCTGCAGTGTGCTCTGTCCTGGGTGTGGGGAGGAAAGCAGCAGGCAGGATGCCCAAGTGCTTTAGGAACTCCAGACCACAATAAAGCACACAGAGGTGTGTGGCTATTATGGAGTCATGTCTTAATCTGCAGTTTGATGATATCAGACTTGATGGAGTGGCAGGAGAAAATTAAGGGGGAGGATTTGCCCCAAGGAGGAGGCATTAGTGAAACTCAGAGGATTTTGTTCAAGACTGAAGAACAAAAGTGAGGCAAATTGCAGGACAAAGGGAAATTTAAAGCGGGTTCTCTGAAATACTGTAATTTGTCAGCATTAGCAGAAAAAGAGAGAAAATTCAAGTAATCAGCAAGAGAGGAAAAAAATCTTAAGAATCCATGAAGAATCCTGTTCATGTAAACGTTTTTTGCTTATTAATAGAAATCAAGGAAAAAAACAAAGTAGCTAATCAAAATTGTAACAATATCAAATTAAAATAATCTGAATTGAATTGCATTCTAGGAGTATTCAATATCTTTTTACTAGAATTTTAGAGAAACACAGATTTTAATTCTCAATTTAGACCTTCAAAACCAAATGAAATTTGTGATTTAATAGCACGGTTTATTATCTTAATTATCTCTACTTTTGACCTCATCCCTTCTGCCATCTTTGGGTCAGTGGTTTCAATTTCAGGTTCAAAAGCAGAGTAAAATGGTGTCTAAATGGTGCAGTGCCCATGGAAGCATGGCTGGATGGTGCTGGGTTTCCTCTCCCTGGGCTCCTCACAGGTGCTCACTCTGCCCAGCACTGGGAGTTCTTGAAAATGTCATGTGAGCTGCAAGTGCACAAATTACCAATTCAAAGGTTATGGATAGAAAAGCGCTGTCCAAGGGAAAACGACATCATGTTTAAAATCTAGACTGACTAAGTGGCTTAAGAGGGCAAAATTTAATTAAATGCCTGGAGCCAGCCTGAACTGTCGGGAATAAATCTAAATTAAATATGATTACAAAGTGATCTAATAGAATGAGATAAGTTATAAATAAATTAGACATAGCTTGTGAGACAGAAACAAATCAACAGAAAGTCCTTGGGTGTATATCAGTCCTGGTACATTTTTATGACACAAATCAAAATAGGATGAGAATTCCTGACTGTACAGCAGAAAGGAGCCCATAAACATGATTGACAAATCTGCCAACAAAAGTTGAGTCCATGGGGGGTGGAGATGGATCATGCAGCAGTTTCTGTGTAACATGCTCTTGGTTGCTGAGAGGTTATGAATTATTACAAAAAGCCTTGGTTGCTGCTCTGCTTCTTTTAATAGCAGAAATGGTGGCAGATTTAAATGGAGAACTCTTGATACAGAAATGAAATGCCATTCCCAGAGCACACTTAATGGTTTTACCTTACCTTCTGCCAGTGAAACATGGCTTGTGACTGCAAAAATAAACCAGGGAAATTGTCTACTAAATTGGAATACTCTCTGTGGTTAATCCAGGTCACAATTAACAGAGTAATCCAAGGATTTGATCATTGATAAAAAAAAATTGTTGCCCGATTTTGTCTCGCAAAAAGCAAGCTGTAATTAACTTGTAGCCATTGCTTGAGATGAGCCAATAAATAAATTAAGCTGAGGTTGGCTGCTTAGCAAATTGTATCAGCAAAAAACAAACCAAATCAAAAGGCACCTCAACAGTGGCAAATATCAATGTTTTAACAGCTGGCAAGAGCCAGCTCTTCCCCAATTAAAACAGCTTCAAAGAGAATGCCTACACTTTATTATGAAAGAAATAACCTTCGAAAAAGGAAATGTGTACAAACACGGCAAATCTTGTTGTTCAGCCTATTGCCCTCTGAATATTTGTGTGTTAATTATGATTTCTCATGGCACAGTGACACACAGCAGGTTCAGGGGAGAGAAGCATGTAAAGAGCAGACCCAAGAGAAAAAGAGCCAGTGTAAACAAATGTTTGAAATCTGACTAAATCAATGTTTTTCTTAAAGGAAAATGTGACCAGGCATGTCAGGAGACAGGTGAGGCTGTCTGTGGGACCAGGGAGTGCAACTGTCCCATTCTGGATGGCAAAATGACAGTTTGGTGGTATCAAATCACTTATTCCTGAAAGATCAAAAAACACCCAGCGTTTTTGCTAAACTCCCCTTGGCAGGCTTTGAGGGAAGCCCAGGGCAGGGTAGCCTGGAGTGCTGTGTGCTTTGAAGTAATCCTTCTGTGGCAGGAGCTGGGGTGCTGTGGGGCTCCAGGCTCTCTCTGTGGTGGTGCCACCTGTGCTGTGTAATGGCAGAGAGGATCTTCTTCTCTACCTACAAAAGGAAATAAAAGTCTTTCTGATATAAAGGCTGCATCTGTTTGAAAGCTCGAAGGAAAAGAGTAACTCCCTTTTTCTGGTCTGCAAGTGTCACATTGCTCGTGGGAATGTTCACCATGGTCCTTGGGGCAGTGTAGGGTTGCCTGCTGTGTTCTTTCCACCCCAACACCCACATCTGTGTGGCTGCTCAGCCTGGGCAGTACAGCACAGATACAGCTGCACCCCACGTATATCTCCATATTTTGGTGTAAGAGAGGTCAGATTTCTTATGAAATTGTGGTTCTTCCAGCCTGCATTTCATTAGTTGGTCACAGAAGCTATTGCAGAGACTGTTGATCAGCAAAATAAGACTGTCTACTCCCCCTAAGCTGCCTCCTTCTTTTGGTAAAAGCACAATGTTGCCTTTTATTTTCTAGTCCTTATCTTGCCTTTTTTTAGTACAGTGTGAACTGATGCTGGCATGGAAAAACATGACAGTTCCCTGAATCAGCAGTCATAGGTTTTAGAATGAATAGGGCTTCTGTGGGAAATTTATTAGGTTTAGAAACAGAATTACAATGGTGGTGGATAAAGTAGAGAGGAATATAACCTTGAGGAAAGAAAATGAAGCAGTCTGCTTCCCACACCTCTGCCTATTTTTCAAGCTGTCTCTGTACAAACTCAAACAACTATTTCCCAACCATTCTTTTAATTACTACTATTATTTTTATCATCATCATCATCATCATTGCTATTATTATTGAGATATTTCTGCATTCTGCTCTGCCTCCCCCATGTCCTCAGCAACAGGGTTTGCTTATGGCAGTGTTGCAGGAACAATGTCTGCCTTTAGTGGAAGAGGGAAGTGAGATGAGCATTTTTAAATGGAAGTTGTAACTTGGTGTCCTCTGCAGGAGGGGATGCAAGGGGGCAGACAATCAGCACTTGCTGTACTGCTTCCCTTCCCTGCCCAGCATGGGACTTTGATCTCAGCAGGAAAAATGTCTTTTGAGAGAAGGCTTCACAAATCACACCCCTATCACATTAAGTAGGTTGTAGCCTCAGGACCTGAATTTATCCAGTGAGTGTGACTTGATCTGTACTTTCCTTGCACAGCTGCTCTTATTTTAAACCCCAGCCTCAGCCCTGAGTAGGTCAGAGCAGTTTGCTGGGGGTTGAGCTCAGGCTGAGTGTGGCAGTGGGACAGGCAGGAGGTGCAGCACCTCTGCACCCATGGGACAGGCAGGGCTGGCCCCTGTGCCCTCCTGTGCATGTAACCCTGCTCTCTCTGCCCTGTGGAGCTGAGAAGAGCAAATGCTTTCTAGTAGCTCCTTTCTCTGAGAAATGCAGCCTTTTTCTCCATCCCTGTGTCCCTCCCTCAGCTGCAGTTTGGGTTTGTGTGTGGGGAGTTTGGCTGGTTCAGCTGGAAATGGGGGCTGAGCTCTGGGGGTGCTGGCAGAGTCACAGCCTCTGCTCTGGGGCTGCTGGTTCTGGGCTGGCTCTGGGGCTGGGAGAGCACATTTGCAGGGCTGTTGGATTAAACCACATTTACATGAACACCCGAGGAGAGAAAATACAGAGCTGGCACAAACGCTGTCAATAAGAACCATTGCAAACAAACATTTGCCAAGCCACCACAGGGACTTTTTTATTGCTTTGGTATTGGAATCCCTTTTCCAGCCTTATTTGTTAATGGTATCTGTACAGGAAAACTGCAGTGCAAATACTCTGGGTCAGAGGTACAGCTGACTTTGCCACCCTGCTTCATCTGAGAATTTGCCCTTGTACATTAAGGTAGAGGGAGCCTGTTCCTGGTCAAAAACCAGCAAAACACATTCATAATTAGAGGTAAAATGAATTTACTTACAAGACATTAGTCATCCTCTCCATTTCAAGTAACTAATGTCATTGGTGAAGTTAACTCTCCTTAATTCACACACAAGAAAAAACTGGATAAGTAATGGTCTGTTGTTGGCATCTTAATTTTGGAGCTCAGTGCAATTTATTTGGTTGCTTGTTTCATGGATCTAATCATTGCTTTATTTGATATCCCTACCCTAGCTGGCATTCATTCTGCAGTTTCATTAAAGAGCACAGGATATCAAGATAAATCAGCCTTTTCTCCTCATCATGGGACAGGTTTTCTCCTGCAGGGAGGGAGCTCTTTGTCACTTACTAAGCTTTGGCAGCCCTTAGCTGCTGTTCCATTGCACCTTATATTGCTGCTGAGCTGCCCTTGCATGGCCTGGCAGGGCTTGGGTTTAGAAGCTGCTAGACTTTGCAGAGCTGGTTTTATGAACTCGGTAATCTTGAAAGATCTTAGTCTTAAAAGTCTTTTCCAACTGAAACAATTCCATAATTCTAAAGAGCTGCTGCATATGTTGTGAGAAAAAGCTGTAGCTGCTGCCCTGCTCCCCTAAAACTGCTGGGCTCTGGCTGTGCCCCTGGCTGGGCAAGGCTCTGGGTGCCCAGGGCTGGAGGGAGGATGCTCAGCTCCTGCATTGCCCAGCTCCCTGGGGCTGTGCCAGGCTGGGGCACGGGTGGGCACGGAGCCCACAGGAGCTGTGGCCACCAGCATCACTCAGTGCTGGCCAGGGCTTGGCAGCAACCTCAGCTCTGGACTCGATTTCCATTTTTATTACTGCTGCACTTGGGAAAAATGAGCAAGTTAGTTCTGCCTGTGTTCACGTCTCCATTGTTAGCCATGACCCGACATGGCACGTTCTGCTGGTGCAGCACCCAAGTGAAATTGCATTTCTTAATAGGGAAACTCAGCTACACAGAGCCTGCAAGGGGCTCTGCAGAGATGTAATAACTGCTTGTTCACCTGTCAAAGAGGAAAGGAAGTTTGGTTGTTGCTTTGAGCATAATTTTTGCTGCTTCTGTGCCATGTTAGACTTGGATTCAATATTAAAGAAATCAGAATTCATGAAAAAGGCTGCTCCTTTTCATGGCATTAAATGGATTTTGAATACTGCACTGAACTGACAAAAATGGCATTGAGAGCAATGGTTGCGCAGACTGCAGACCTTTAAACTGCATTTGAAAAGGACTTAAATATATTCTAAAGTTGGCTTTCAAATATTTGTATATTTTCTTACCTCTTCCTGCCCCACTCTCCCTCTCTGCCAAAAAATAATGAATATGATTTCAAATATCCTGGGAAAGTTTAGGCATAAATATATGTAAATTTTAAACATGTTTAAAGGGATATCATCAAATGTGTTTCTTTAAATAGTCTCCAACATTTTTGTTTACTTCTCTTGTACAATTTTTAAAAGTGCAGAAATAATCCTCCTTGACCCACTGAAGCCTCTTCCCATTTATCAAACATTGATTTTTGTGTGTTTCTCCTCGAGCTTGAAATTAGCAGAACTGTGCTGGTAATTAAAATACAAATGATCGTAGCAGTAGCCTTTGCATATGTAGATTACTTCATATAAACATAAAGATAGTGATCTGTAGCTGTTAGATATCACTTGTATTTACCCATAAAAACAGAGGAAAAATTGTTTAATAAAATAAAATGTTTGCTGAGTGAAAACCCACTGCCTGGAGAGAGAGGAGGCTCCTCCTGGGATGGTCAGACCGTGGCTGGCAGCAGTTTGGAGCTGCCTCTCCTGGCCCTGGAAAGGGGCTGGTGGCTGCTGGGCTCCTGGGGCTGCCCCTCCGTGCTGGAGCCCCTGCTGTGTGCAGAGCAGAACAGCCTTTCACTTTCCACCGAGGACATTTGTACCTGCCTTGCTTCTCCCCTGCTCTTGGCAGCACGAGAGACTCTGCCCTGGCCAGGCACGGTAAATCCTGCTGGTTTCTAAGGCAACCATCGCCAGCACATCCATCTGGACACATGCAGGAGGCAGAAGGAAATCAAACCCACACCCAAACCCCTCCTGCCTGCCCAGGTGTAGCAGAAAATCGTGTAACGGTGTGCAGGCACGCATCTGTGTCACCTGAGCATCTTCAGCAGCACATGTGGGCAGCAGTGTCCTGAAGATGCTCGGGGTCGAGGTGGAAGTAAATATGCTGCAAATAGGCATTGTCAGATAAAAACAAACCGAAATGAAGTTCTCAGGAATGTGGACACAGACTCTTGCCATGCACTGGGTCACTCCTATCGTGTCTCAGTGAACAGAGAGCAGCACTCCCTCCATAACTGGGAAAAATCTGTGATGGGATGGGTCCAGAGCTGAGTTTTGTTGTTTGACTCCAGTTTTTACAGGATGCTGCAGATCTGGGGGCTCACAGCCTGTGTGGGTGTGCATGTTGTGTGTGAGTTACACCATCAAGGGTGGTAGGAGATCATGAACTGGGTGAGATTATGAAGTTTAAAATCAGTAGGTTGAAAAGTAATGTTTAAACAACGACCCTCACGCTTGGACAGTAGAGGTTTTTAACTGAATTTAAGATGAGGGGATGTGTTCTCTGGATTGGCTACTGGAACCCTTATGTTAGAGGAGCAAATAATCTTTTGTTCTTTTATCCAGGGTGGAGCAGAGGTGTGAACCATAAAGAGGTGCAGATGGCGTTGCTTTGCAGGATTCCTGCTGAAGCATTTAGGAGTGAGTCAGGTTGGGAATGATGCTCACTCTGCTTTGGCATTTGACTGCAGTGAGAAGCATTTATGTTTTGTGAATAAAAGCTTCAAAGACCCAATGGCCCCGTTAAAAATAAAAAGAACTTGGTTTAACAAAACAATCTTTATTCAAAACAAGAGAGCTAAGGTGACCTTCTGTCCTGATATTCAGCTTCACTCCTTTAGGAAGAAACTACTCGACTGCCTTTCACAGTGGGAGGTGAACATGTGTAAAACTTCCCATGACTCTTAGAATAGCATATTTTTGGGAGGGAAAAAAAAGGAAAGAAATCCGTTGGGAGTGAGTGGTCTGTTGATTTCTTAGGCAGGCAGTTTCCTGGGTGGCTGTGAGCCAGAAGCGTTTGCCCTTTTTCACGGTGTCTGTTGCGGGATGTGATGTGCTCTGGGGACACTGGCGGGGGCAGCTTTGCCCGGGGCTGGGTCTGTGTCACTGGGGACCTCACCCAGGATCGATTGTACTGCTGTACCTTGAATAAAGGTTAAAGGAAAAGTTTTCTACCGTATGAAGTGGGTATTGATTTTCTGAAGGCTACTGGGAATTGCACTATGGCTACACTTTCTTTTGCTGAGATAGTGTCACTTTTTCTGCCTTTTCATTTTTATTAAGGGCCACGATGTCTCTTTACTCAAGCTCTCTGCAGTCTTTAGTAGTTAAGTGGTTGGCTTTGTGAGGGATTGAAATGAGAGTATGATTTTAATGTTCCCTGTTATACCACCCACCAGTTCTGTGTCTATAAAATTTCATTAACTTTAATGATACAATAAAGAAACTCTTAAGAGCAATAATGCAGTGATGATAGAAAGGGAGTAACTCAAAGCAACTCGGAGCGCTCCTGTTGCCCATGCACTCCATATGAGATCACGTCTCCAGTAATTCAGAAAGCAAATTTGCAGGTTTGGTTTGATTCATGTCGGTACCTCGCAGACCAGTGTCACAGGGGTGTGTTCAAACCTCCCTGTGCAGGGGTAAATTTGGCTTTCCCTTGCTGGGGTGCCGTGGCTTACCCTCTCCACTCCCAGCAGGATTCTTGTGATTCAGAACTTCTGCTTAACAGGGCACAACTGCTGACTTCTTTTCCAACACACGGTTTGTTCAGCAGTCCACGGCAACGACAAAATTATAGCATGCTCTCCAATTCTTCATGCAGGGAAGGTTTTGTTGTTACGGAAATTTAACACTTAATACAGCCTCGCCTGGAAATTGTCTGGCCCTGCCACAAAGCCACCCCAGCTGTCCTTTTACTGTGACCATTCTGTAAAGAAGATGATATTTTGTAATTTATTTTTGCAATAGAATTACTCATTCACTGTGTGTGGGGAGTGTAATTTCGCAAGGCTGATTTAATTTGTTTTCTTGTTTCAAGGACAGATATAATCCTGTATTTACAAAGTAATTACGTAGTTCTTCATGTATAACACTTAGTCTGTGGAAGTTATTCATCATATAATTAAATGAATGGTTACCCTTTAAAATTTATTGTACAGGTAAAAAGTCCTCCAAACTTGTGCAGTACTAAATATAGCTTTACCTAAATTGCAGGGGCTGGTTAAAGTGACCAATACTTGTGCTACAGTATAATTATGTATTCTTTCCATTGCTTTTCTTTGAAATAAATTCAGGAGCATGAGTATTTAACTAGACTTGGGTTTTTTTTTTTTCATTCACTGGTATGCTGAGGAGGGTTATATCTGAAACTGAGGATTAGAAAATAATAATTTTGGAGCCACCTGAAGTGCCCATGTCACTCATGTCTGTCCTGTAATGCCCAAAGCCTTTGCCAAACATTTAGAGCATTCAAAATAATGATAACGATTTTTCATTCATTTAGTGAAAGAGAGGGAGAAAATAGAGAAGAGAAACTGAAGTGACCTTTTGTGGTAAGCAGAAATGTGCCAATATTGAAACACAATTATCTGAAGTGCCTGTGGGTACCAGCTTCCTGTTGATAACCCGTGGTGCTAATTACCTGCAAGAATTCAGGGCAGATATTTCTGACTTGAATTAATTGGCTCTCAGGAAAGACAGTGCCTGCAGAGGCTATAGAGAAGAAAAAATACGGAATTTCAAGATGGAAAAGGTGTTGGGATGATGGGGGGCCTTTTGGTTCTGGTTTCCAGCGTTCTCCTCTAATGTGTGCCTCATCCAGTCTGTGAGATGTGGTGTTTGATTACACCCCCTTAACCTTCCCAGTGGTTAGAAATGTGATTTGGTAACTTTTCCACCTCTTTGCCCCCCTATAGTCTTGGAAACCTGTGGGGTAGAAACAAGCTGGCCAGTTAATCAAAATACAATGTACTGGAAAGGTCAAAATAGTAGAGCAGACTCAATATATTTTTCCTAGAATTGGAGGCATTAATATTCTGTGTCTTTATAGACCACAGTGTAATGTCAAGGACTGCAACATCAGAGCAGAAAATAGAAAAAAGGCAATAGATTCCCTTGACAAAGATTTTAATTAGAGTGAGTAATGATACAAAATTAACTAGTTGGGTTTTTAGCATGTCTCATTTTGGAAGATACATGGAGTTCTGTGAAGTGGCTCGGAGGACATCTCGTTTTGCAAAAAACCTGAGTGATTTGCACGGTGAATGAAGTCAGCAACTCTGCTTTTGGATAAAAATGTGCTGAAATGCCCACTGGTGGTCGTGAAGGCATTGCTTCTGGGGCACGAGGTGCCCGTGGCAACTCTCTGCCTAAGCCTTCCTGCTCAGCTCCCACAGCTGAGTTAATTTGCACATATCCTGGCAGAGAAGTAAATTGGTGTTACATTTTAAAAGGGATTAGGTGGGATCAGGTTTTTCAAAGAGCTTGTGCCCACCAGGGTGTTAAAAAGCCGGCAAACTTTTGTGAGGGCTTGAGTCCTGCTGCCTTGAGCATCTGGCCATGGAGAGCCCCAGAAGATGATGCATGATCCAGGGAATTTTTGCTAAGTTAATCTTTACTGCCACACTGAAAAAGCAGCTTGGTTGCTTTCAGCTGCTGAGCCACTGAAGATGTGCTTTAAGCGTCAGAAATGCTCTGCTACCCCCAGCTCAGCCCCTGGGAGGGCAGCTGGTGTCCATGCACAGTGACAGCAGAACGAGGGCACCTAATTAGGGACCTCCATCTGCTTGGTTAATGAAACCTGAGCATCTCCTCACAGTGCCACAGTCACGCACCACCCAAAGCCAGGGCTGGGCTGAGGGTGTGCTGACACAGTTGTTCTGACCTGTGATGCTTCTAAAAAGGTGTATTTGGGCCCCTGCTGCCCCCTGAAGCCCCTGTCCCCTCGCTGGGCACAGCTGGCTGAGCAGCACTCGGGCAGGCATTGACCTTTTCTTCTGCTCTGGTGACAGATGTTCCTCAAAGACATGTCAAAATGTGTTCTTTCTACTCCCTCTCTCCTTTTCAGGGTGTCTTTTTATTGATAAGTCCAGGCAGGTAAATCTGAGCCTAAAGTAATTACCTTCTCTTTGTTTTATAAGGTCCCTGGGCCTGATATATTTTAATGACTTTCCTCCCCTTTAATGGATATCAAATGACTCTTCATGACATCCATCATTTCTCCTCAGTGACCCTGTTGGCTGGTTACAGCTGGTTCAGACAATTCTGGGCAAACAGGCCTTTTAAAGATAATTAACATTCAAAAAGGTCAGATAGCCTTGCAGGCCTGCATGCTGATGTTCAGCTGTAAGAGTTTAGCTACCCTTTATTATAAACACCCAATTGAAAACCCTAAGCACAGCCAAATCCATTTGTAATAATCCCACACAGGTCTGGCTTTCGCCTCAGAGTATGAATATTGAGCTTTTAATTTTTTCCAATTCCTTCTACCAGCAAAGGGCTCAGCTATATCAATTCCTATCAAATTTTTACAAATATCAGCTTCTCCTGCTGCCTCCTGCCTGCCTACTCCAACACTCACATCCTCAGAGAAATATTTGCACTTCTTCTTTCCCCAACAGCATTGATGAATGAACCTAGAGCTGTAGGAGCTCTAACCTAAGAATCACTCCCTTGTTTATTTCAGCTTACCTCCACGCTCCTTTCTCCAGGAAAATGACTTTGGACCTGAACATTTATATATGTATTTATATACCTACATGTGCATGGGAGTATATAGGGATGAGAAGAAGCACTAGATCTGTAAAATGATGGGTGCCCTCCTGAACTGGAACCATTGCAAAGGGAGTTCTCTGTGATCTTGTGATACAGAAAGTCCAGCAGAATATGTTTAAGGAATTGCAAGGCCTGGAGATGGTGATTAGCTGGCAGGGAAGTTTTGCAGACACTGTCTATTCTGGCTGAAGGAAATGGCTTGGTCTTTTTGTTTCTAAATGGGATTGAGACAGATAAGGATTTAACTCAAATTGCTGAGGTGAAAGAGTCCCAAAGCTGACTGTATGGACAAAGCAGCTTTCCCAGAGAATAACTGCTTAAGCAATTATACATCTGACCCAAATAAAAGTGCCCATGAGGACCTGCAAATAGAAGCATTTTCTAAATGCACATCCTCCTACAAACTGAAACAAAACTGGGATTTTTCTTTCTTGAGAAAGCTGTGTCTGAAAACAAATGTTCTTTTGCTCTTGCTGCAAGAGTAGTTCATTAACACTGAGTTTCTGTGCTTTATTATTTCAGCAATACATGTTTATCTTGTCAAGGTACTTGTCAAATCAGGCTGCTCTGTGGACAAGAAAAGCGAGGGGAAAATGTAATTGTTAGCAAGGGAGACAGGTTCTGGCCAGCACTTCAGTGCCAGCATGTCTGCTGTACCTTGGATTTTCTTACTTTTCAGCCTGTGCTTCTCTTTGCACAGAAATTTTTAGCTCTCATGATTCTCCACCCAGGGCTTGCAGACTTCAGCAGGGGCATCTCAGGAACAAGCAAATGTGGTGGAGGCACAAGGCCCAAGCAAGTTGGTGATAGCCAGATGGCAATTATCATGATGGTTAATATATAAGTTTATGTTGGATGCTTAATGTGCAAGCTTACAGATGTAAAAAAGATAAAGTGAAGGATTTAAAGGTTTTTGACCAAAACATGGCTTTTATGAGCCTCCTCTGCTCTTATCCCTTCTGAGAAGACCCACCATGGGCACTGACACCCCCAACTCAGCTGGATGCCCAGCATCCCATTTTGGGAACTCTTCCAGTGGTTTGCAAAGAAGCTTTGTCTCTGCAGGAGCTGCTTGTCTGCTCAGGTCACAGGAGGGCTCTGGGGGTTTGATCTTGGGGCATTCAGAGGATCCCAGCCATTCTGAGCTCCACAGCGAGGGCTGGTCATTTGAGAAAGAGATGTGGAATTTGCTTTATTTCTCAGACTGAACAAATCCATGAGAACATAAAATCTCAGCCTGTTTATGCAGGCTGTCTTTATTTAATAGGTAATCAGTCAAAGCTGCTCCATTTGCACTGGTGACTTCAGGAAAGTCACTGCCAGCACCAGCCTGGACACTGTTGGACAATATGTTATAGCAGGAGTAGGTGTCAGTTCTCCTCTCCCATCACTGCTGATGGTTATTAAAGTCTTCTGGAAGTCTCCCTCCCACTGATGGCTGATCAATGAGCTTGGCATTGCTCCAAAAGGAGATATTAGGTCAGTAGGAAAACTGAAACAATTAGTAAGTTTGCCTTTTGTGCCAAGTATTGCAGCATATTTCCCCACCTCCTCCTCAAATAGTCCGCTTATTGAATTGTTACTTTTTTTTGACACTAACAGATGGTTCCTAGTGGCTGGCATCTGTAATATTTGGGAACAGATTGATGAAATTGATAATGACCAGTTTCTGCAACAGATGGCTTATAGACAGATTTGGGTGTAAACTGACAATGTTACATCTAAAGAGATGTTTCCAATGAACCCACACATTACAGCTATGATTACAACATTATTTAGACCCTGAAAAATGAATCTAAGCTTAGCATGAGCACTATGTAGTGTCTAAGACAAAGGTTAAGAAAGATTGATTAGATAATTAGCATCGCTTTATTAGCCTTTCACCACATCTGCACGATGTTTTTACATAAACATTCCCAGCCTAAAATTACAATGATGATGTTTTAATATTTATTATGTAGATAGGCGAGAGCTCAATTTACTTCATAAAATAGTTGTCTCAGATTTGCAAACCCCATCTGACAGAAAATGATACATAGAGAACAATAACCTGGCAAGAGTGAGCCCCATGCCCGGTGGGGTGGAGGCACACTGACTGCAGTGGATGCTTTTCAAGCCTGCTCCCACTTGTGAGCAGAGCACACTGCAGTCTAGACAGGTCTGGAGGATGGCTGTGGCTGAAGAATTGCATTTTTGTGTTGGTCTTCTGCAGGCAGGACCCTGCAGGAATCTTCAGGGTTCACAACAGCTGCGCTGTGTGTCCCCCCATCTGGATAGCAAATGTAAGAATATCCTTGTGGTGTGTGGTGATACCACTTTGACAAGGGATTCTGTGGCTTCCATAGCACAAGAGGAGTCCAGGTTTGCAGCACCTTGGTGGCTGAAGGCATCTGAGATATCTCCTTGTGCTTGCTGGGCCCTCGGACATCTCTGTGCAGTGCAGAGCCAGGCTGGGAGCGGTGCTGGGTTTGATGGTGTCACAGCAAAAGCTCCCAGGCCGTTGGCTCAGAGAGGTGCCAAAGCAAGGTTCAGGCACCCCAAAAAAGGGCTGGAGGCAGAGGAGTGCTGCTGTGCTGCCAAGCAGTGTTCCATGGCTCCATGTGCTCAGGCTCTGATCTTACCGGTGTCTGCAGTACCTCAAGGGAGACATGCAAGAGAAGGGGAATGCCCAAAACACCTTTATGTTGTCCCTGAAAATCAGCCTTCTGATTTGTTTTAGTATAGTGGAGTCAGTTCTCATGAATTGTAAGATAAACAAGAATCATGTTTACATTCCTTTGTAAAAGATATCACCTGATGGACTTCTCAAGTGACCAGTGAAGATGGAGAGGTGGTAACCTCTCTGACCAATCTCTGATCACTGTCCAGAAACTTATATATATGAAGTCAACAATAAACTAAGATCTCCCTTTCTTCTTCTCTGCCTGAACACCTGTTGTGTGTATTACTGTATGTTTCTATCTGCGTCACAGTAATACCTTTACTTCTGTTCACTGCTTTTTTTTTCACTTCTGATGCACTGCTTTATTCTTCCCAAGACTGCTGAGGCCTTTGAAATCCTCCCTGTGTGATGTTGTCAATCATTTCCAGCAAATCACTGACACATCTCAGCCCGTGCCACTCCTGGGGGTGCTCTGCAGCCAGAGGACACCTTGGCAGCTCTTCCTCAGAGCTGGAGCTCTTTTGCTTCATCCAAGCACTGAAGGGTTATGGTCCCGCTCTGGTGAAGCCCAGGGCATGGGGCCAGTGTGCTGGTGACCTTTGAGGTGGCAGGGTGTCTCTGGAGTAAAGGCTGCAGCAGCTGCAGGTTCACCCTTCGTGGGCTCGCAGCCCATCTGGAACCCCGTGGTGTGAGGGACATGAAGCAGGGGTTGTGTGAGGACTTGGCCTTGCTTGGCACTGGCTTTTCCTACCTAGATCAAGGACTCTTGACACTGTGAAACAAATCATACAAAGCTTGCCTGGACACCATAATTTGTGCCCAAGCTCTCATGGTGAGCTGTGCTGGAGCTGTGAGATGGGCAGTGCAGAGGTAAGGGGTGTGCACTCCTGAGAGATTCTCCTGCCTGAAACTGTCCTGCTGGGGTTAGTCACCTTGGGCAGACAGTGCAGGCACAACTCTCCAGAAAGAGTCTATTTGCACCTTTGCTGGTGAAGCTGCAGATTGCTGGGTTGTTTTTCTAGCAGTGAGAGAAGGGAGGTACCACAGAGGATGCCACCAGGAAGGTGGAATCCAGCTTTTTTTTGGTACAATTGGCATCATGGGACAGTTTTGTTTGTTCCCAGCAAAGGTATTTTTAAATCCAGGGACTCTTCCTGAAGGCAAAGCTGGAGCAGTTTAACTAAAATGAGTGTAAAAAAAAAAGAAAGCTGGAGCAAAACCCCTAGGGAATAGCAGTTCAACTGAAAATAGTTCTCTGGTTGACTTAAACAAACTTTAAAACTGGGCTGCATTAATTTAATCTGGAACTGCATGTTTTGTTGGTGTCTCACAATGCAGAAGTGCAGTTAGGTGAGCTCGGAGCTCTCTGCCCTGCTGATCTGCATGTCTGTACTATTTCTCTCAGTAGCTTTTTTAAAACAAATATTTTCTTTCTTATTTAATTTCCTTTTAAAATAAAAACCTGGTTTGTTTTAAACAGCTGCAGGAGTACAGGTGGCTATGGATAGTGCCAGGGTCTCACAGGAGTAAGAGCTTCAATCACCTTCACCTCTTTTTCTGAGTGGCAATTTCTCAGAGCTTTTTGTAAAATATTCCAGCTCTGGTTCTGATACAGACATTGTGATTGACATGCAGCTTTCACTGGGTTCGAGTAAAAGTGGCTTTTGGATATCAACCCAGAATTGCATTGGTAAACACAGAATTTGGCTGTGACTGTTTGCATCTAGTATCCGATTGTGGAAAATAGTGTCGACAAAATGGAAGTGAAATATTCAAATTCTTGAAGCTCTTTAATCCTTTTTGTTCTTGTTTTCTTTCTCTGATATGAGGTTCCTCAGATGTGGGAAAACAACACCCATGTGCAATACAAATGTATCCAAACAGTGAGGTTAGTTTATTTACATAAATGCTGTTTTCCCTGCCTTCCTGAGATTATTTTCAGTGCAAATCACTGTTGCTTGAATGTGCAGTGCTTATAATGACTCAAAAGCTATTATGGCTTCTGCTCTGAGGGATGATCAGCTTCTGTAACAATGCCCAGAGAAATATTCTGCTTCCTAATTGTTGCTCCAGTCAGCTAATTTGCCTTTTTTCCCAGTGTCAGGTGAAATGAGGCATTCCCGCTTTGGATTTTATTTCTCTGAGTTGCCTGGAGCAGGCAGGGAGGGCCATGGGAGTGGTTGGTGTGAGGGAAGGGACCCCAGCCCTCCTCAGCTCAGGCATTTCCTTGGCACCTCTGCCCCTGACATCGGGGTGTCCCCTGCATGGGGGAAAGGCTGGAGGCGTTTCTGCCCTTGCTGCCTGGGACACTGCTCACATGTCAGCTGGGTTTGGACCCAGAGGCCCCTCCAGGTCTGGGTCCAGCCTGAGAATGAGAAGGTTCCTGGGGCTGTTTGAGTTCATCCCTGTTATTTTGCTTTCTCAAGGGGTTCTGACATCCCACACTCTCAGGAAAGTGTTTTCATCACCCATCAACTCTTGGTGGAGTTGGCTGGGACCTGTTCTGGCACTAAAGATAAATCTCTTCCCAGTCTATCGTTTTTTGATCAGGATTTGAGGAAGCCTTGATTTATCTCAGCTCCCCCACATCTCAGTGTCTCCCTGTTACTGACCAACACAGCAATTCTGGTGAGATATCCCCCTTGGTCACATTATGAGGCAGCTCATTCTCTAGTTTGATGAAAGAAAAATAATTCAGCACAAGGATAAACTGAAAACCAGCTAAGACACTGAGTGTATATTTTTTCACTTGTAAGAGCTGGAGCAGATATGTGAGATTTTACATCCTGTAGGAGCCAATGATCTAATGTGGTCTTTGCAGTGCAGGATTAAACACTGACTCAGGTGTTCTCCCACATTCTGAGTACCAGATTCTTCTTTCTGTCCTTGTCAGATGTCAGGCTCCCAAGCTGGGAAGCTCATGCCCAGAGGCAATGGGAAACTTGGGTTGATTTTCAGGAAGAATGAGAGAACTTCTGTCAGTAATCACCTCCTGCTGTAGAAATAAAGCCAAAAAAAAAATAAAAAAATTGGTTTGCCTGGGGCATCAGTGATGGTTGTAATGGTTTTGCACAGCTGGGCTTTTGAAAGAAAATATATAGAGGAAAAAAAGGCTCATTTCAGGAAAATGTCACAAATAAGATGTTGGCTGAGAACTGGTTTATGCCCAGTGTTTCTGGGCATGTTTGAGGTTGTCAGGTTAGCCCCAGACCAAGAGAAAATGGCACAAAGGTGCAGCACTGAGAGATCCAGGTGAGGCTTTGGGTGGGTCTCTCCCTCTCATATGCTCACACGTCCATGTTCAGGCAGTGCTAAAGGAGGTTTGAACCACAGTAAAATATCAGCAAGAAAGAGCACAAAGTCTGTCTGACACACAAGAAATTTGGACTTAAATACAACAAAACTTGAGGCATGCTGCTGGAATATTGAGCTGTGTTCTGGATTCCTAATAGACACCTTAAAAAAGGATATATTAAAAGGGCAGCCAGTTCCTATTACTTATGGCAGATTTCATGGTCTGCTTTCAGGCTATTGCAATGAATAACAAAAATAAAATATTCATTCTATTTTCCTATTTGCTTTTTCTAACCTACTGGGTCCCCAGAGCACTGTGGAATTGAAGTGCATCTCTGATTGATAGCAGTGAGAAAGCAACTGTAAGTCAGTTTTAAATTGTTCTAAGTGCAAGATTTATGATTTAAAAAAAAAAAAAATATAGGTAAAGAGCATTGTTTCTTGTTAGTGAAGGAATTTATGAGTTTAATATGCAAATGGCAAAAAGCAGCCCAGAGAAACAGAGCAGATCTCAACAGAAAGTTCACTTGGGTTTGGCTGCAGGCTGAGGCCCCAGGCAGACCTTGGTCAGGCCACAAAGAAGAACTTGCAAACCCAAGGATTTTAGGGACAAAGCTCTTTTGGGGAAAGCCAATGCTGTACAATGTGTTTCACTGGGGCAGCTTCTCCAGCAGAATTCCAAGAGCCATTGAAAAGGAGCCAGCTTTTCTGTATTTATTACACTGATATATTTCTACTTCTCTCTTGTTCAGGGTAGGTACCAGATATTTCCTGGTACTTTTACTCCTGTAGAAAATGTCTTCACAGCCAGAGTCAAAAGGACTTAGGTAATAACAAATTAATCTGGTAATTCTGATTTCTGTTTTCCAGACCCTGCTGGCATACAGCTTCTGAAGGGGCAAGAAAAAAAGGTTCCTTTCCCTCTCCAGTGCCTGTGACAAGCATAATCAATAAATGCTATTGGCTGCACTTCCAGTGTCTCAGAAAGGGATTTGCTTTAGATCTAGTAGAGCAGTGGAACTTAATTAGCAATTGATTATTAAAGGAGTTCACTGGTGAATAACAGCAATTTTATGTGTGTAACTTTATCTAGGTATAAAACATGATTCACAAGCACTGATGGATTTTTAGAGTCCTTCCTGGAACACAACCTAGTTTTCAGGGCTCTCCCTGCTGAGCATCCTGGTCACTGTTAGCCACTGGCTGATGTGTGACCTCCTGTGAGGGTGAGAGGGAGCCTGCAGGGACAAGGCAGGGTCACAGCAGGGCTCTGGGATGGGTTTTCTGGCAAGGGCTTCCCACCTGCCCTCACCACTGTGCACAGGGGCTCGGGGGCAGTGACCAAAGAGCTGCCTCTCAGCTGTGCAACGATGCAAATGCTGTGTTTGGGACAGATAAATAAGGCTTCTCTGGCTGCAGCTGAGCAATGGCTGTGCTGTGTTTTTGCTCCACAAAACTCAGCCCTCTCCATCCTCCCCCATGCAGGATGAAAACACAGGTGAGCACCTCAGAACCAGTGCCCTGGTGCTCAGTGCTTGTGAGGTTATGTGGGGTCATCCATGCCTTCTGTGCCCTTCATCCTCTGCTCCCCACATCCTGGCTCATCCTCTGCCCAAGGGCTGCTCTGTTCTGCCCCCTTTTCTGCATCCACTTGTGTCATGGTTTTATTTGGTTTATATATATATACATTTTTTACTGGTTTGTCTCCATTATTTTGTCTCTTGGGGACTGCATTTAGTACCATCTTACTCCTTTCTTTTTATGCTTCCTACATCCAAATTGCTCAGTATATCACCAAATATCATCCTGTCACTCTCTCCCATATCCATTTACTGCTGCTGCTGTTTGAGGCTGCAGCTCTGTGTAAACAAGGAGGTGGATAAATTACCCAGAGGGTTCATGTTCACCTCCCATCTCCCACTGGCCATGAGGCACATCACACTTTCCCTGGACATGAAATGGTGTTTTCCCATCATGGGCTGTGGGATAATAAAAGAGTTGCTTACAATAGAGTAGGCCTAAGGTGACAGAAAACCAGGAGTGATTTACCCATTCTATCTACTTTGATTTATAACTTGTGGCTTCTCTTCTGAGGGGAAAAAAAGGGGTGCTTTGATTTTCCATTTCTGGATTATGGAGCAGAGGGTCAACCCTGAGTTGATGGTCCCATGACCTGAAATAATGTGACAAGTGGAGCAAAGTGACAAATTACCCTTTGAAATGTGTGCAGGTGTCACTGGGAGTAAATTGGGCACAGAAATTGATTTCATGGTATTTGCCTCCTATGTTGAGGTAAGAGCTTGAGCAACTTACTCCCATTTTCAGTAATTCGGGACACCTACATTTCCTCCCAGACTTGCAAAGTGTATTTTGCATGCAACAACCTCAGTTGTTGGGAACTAACATACAGTTGGCTGCCCACAACCAGCAGTGTTAGTAGAACATGACAAAAAATGGGTATTTACCATGCAGGCTTACAACTTGTATCACTGTGAACATTTTCAAAAACATCAAAGTTTCAAGGTCAGTTTGGAAGGATGGATGGATGGATGGATGGAGCACTGAGCAACCTGTTCTTGTTGGAGATGTCCCTGCTCACTGCAGGGACTTTGGACTAGGTGACCCTAAAAGGTTTCTTCCAACCCAAACTATCCTGTCACTCCATTCCTCCTCCTCCCATTCTAAAAAACACAGCAATTAAGAGCAAAAGGAGGTTCTGTACCAGCAGGCTCTCACTGCAGCTGATGGTGGTGTGCCTTCCTGAAGGAACATCACTCATGGAGCAGGCAGTGGGGCCAGATCCTGCTCAGTAAAGCCTCTCGTGCTGCTTTGGATGTGCCTGCAGCAGGAGCTCCCGGGCTGTTCCTTGTTTTACTGAAGGGGATTCTGCATTTCCACGTCCTGTATGGGCAGAGCCAAGCAGTTCTCGCAGTGCAGATGACAATCCTGCCAGTAAACTGTGCTCCCACATCCAAAACAGCTCTGCCTGGAGCATGGGAGCGAGCCTGGAGCTGTCCCAGCACGGACACGTGAGGTGGGGAGCAGGTCAAGGAGGGAATGGACATAAGGAAAGCAGCTGCATTACCATGGGGGCTGCTAATCCTGCAAGCCTTAGATAAACAAAGCTAATACCTTAATTTCCAAAACTATGTATTTTCCCTCTTTTCATCTCAAACTCTAAGTATTTCAATTGATTCCGAGATCCTGGAAAACTGAAGTCATCATCAGTCACAGACTTCCTCTGCTTGCCTGCCCACCAGGTGATACTGAAGGAAAGAACATTTGCACTTTTCTCTTTGGCTGCCTCCAAGAGGGTGGATGTTTGTGCTGGGGTGAGGTGGAAATCACAGCAGAGCAGAATTTAATTGCCAGGCTCTCCATGAAAAGTGGCAGAACTCCCTTTGCAGAATTTGATACTGTGGCAAATGAATCTAGGAAAGAGATTTTCTTAAGTGGATAAAATAGGTTATATATTCTTAAATGGCAGATGGTGCTTTCACTTGTTAAATAGTGTTTCCTGTTTTCAGTCACTTAAGTGGATTTTCATCACACAAAGTGGATCCCGAGAAAAAACCACTCACATTATGAATTTGTCTATACAACCATAAGAAAATCTTCATTTCTGCTCAGATTAACACAGCAGGTTCAAACAGCTATTTTGCATGACAAAGATAAATCTGTGTTCATTGTTCCCGAAATGGGTCAAATGTATGAAGCAACACCTGTTCTAGTGTGACTTAAACACCAGATAAGAAGTTTATTACCCAGACTTCTGCGGGAGGGCAGGTGGGGTGTGTTAAAGGAGAAGGTGTGGCTAGAAGGAAAACCCCTTTCTGCCTGTGGCAGCCTCATTCTCTGTGGAAGGAGGGACAATGAAGCCTCCACTCTGTGACACAAGAGCAATTTGCCAAAGAACTTAGAGCAAAACCCAGCCCAGATCAGGAGAACTGGAAATGGCATTTACTCTGGAGCAAAAGCCCCCAGCAGAGTGCCCAGAGCAGCCGTGGTTTTGCTCCATCCCATCCCTCTGCACCCAGGTGTGCTTGCACCTGCCCATCACCTTCCCCTGTCCCTCCAGCAGCACCCCAGTTCTGGACTGGCACTGGACTGGCACGGACTGATTGGGCTCTTGGAGTCTGCAGGCTGGGCTTAGGACAAGGCTCTGGACAGTCACAGGGACCTGCTGAGAAAAAAGTGGGAATTTGGCAATTCAGACCCAGCTGCCTTCACAGTCATGGGCATGCACAAATGGAACTGATGGAGTATCCTTTGCCTGCTAAAGGAAGCATGAAACAAATTATTTTGTGTCCAAAGTTTGTAGTAGAGCCATGAGGGACTTCTAATTAGAGAGCTAATGTGCACTTTCCCAGTGATTAGGTAAACACATTTTTTTGTTATTTATAATAGCTTCCATCACACAGATTCAACTAATTACAAAAGCTTCCCTTGTAAAAACCATTTACAATTTTAATTCCAATTATTTTTTGATAATTCAGAAACATTTTTCCTATTACTCATCAGAAAGCAGAAAGTTAATCCATTCATTACCATGCTGAAAGGCTGATTTGAAACCAACCATGGATTACAAAGTCAGACTGAAGGTGAAAAGCAGGAGTTTGCTGTGCAGAAAGTTGAGAGGGGTGGGAATAGCTGCAAACCCCCCAGTAGCACAAGGCTGAGAAAAAGGCAATTTTTGCAGAGCTGAAGAAGAAATGCAGAGGTGCATTTCCAGCCTGAGCACTCCCATGTCCAGGGAGCTCCTTTGTCCTGCTCCGTGTCAGCCTGGTTCGTGCAGGGCATGGGCTGGCCCTGCCTGCTCCCCTGCCGGGACTGAAAAGCTCTCGGCTGGAATTGCACCAATTCCAAGGAAAGCAGACAGGGTGGGAGAGAATCCTAAGGCTGCTGGAAGGTGGGGCTTGTGTTTGCATCCCAGAGACATCCCCCAAATCCCACACATCTCCCAAATCTCACACAGACATAACCCACACCACTCTGTTGGCAACTGTAGGCATCTCTCGTGTGGTAGCTTTGCCTTTAAAAAATACTTGTTTTACTCAAACCCTAAGAAGGCCAAAGGTTCAGAGTGTCTTTCATAAGCACTGTGGGATGAAAGTGACTCTTCTGTGATTCCTTTTGATTAAAAAAAATAGAGGTCAGGTCCTACCCATATCACTCTCCTTAAATTAGATGCTTTCAGTGGAGCTGCACTGATTTACAGCCCTGGACAAAGAATGAATACATTTCTTTTAACTGAAATGACCTTTTTGTAATGTATCCAATCTGGAAATTAAACATCCCATCTGATGTCCCATTTGGAATTGTTTTATATGAAGCTATAAGACATTTACAGCTTTTTTCTTTGAAAAGTGATTACGCCCTCTGTTACAAACTCCTATAAAATCATACAAATTTACTTCTGCCTCCTAATTTTGTATAACAAACTCCAAATTCAGAAGCCTATAAAACTAGTTTATTGAATTCAATGGGAAAAGCTTTGATTTCTGTGCATAAATACTTTCAGAGTTGTATTCTTACTACCTCTTCTCCAAATATTTACTTAAATACACTTTTTGAAAGACAGTTTCAACCTTCAGAAATGAATTGCTCACTAAAATGGGTCCGACAAGCCAGGAATGCAGCATTCAGGTTAGAGAAACCAAAATGTTTTAGTTTTGAAATGCATCTTGCAAGGCAGGTCTGTGTCTTTTGGAGGTGCAGGCTCAGGTCCAGCTCAGCCCAAGTTTCTGGGCTGACAAGGGATTTTTGGGAGCCATCTGTCCTGGGTCCAGGGATGGAGACACTTGGGAAGGGCTTTGCAGGCAGCAAGGCAGAGGCAGGGAGGAAAAGGAAGGACATGAAGAATGTCACATGTGAAAACAGCCGGGCAGATTTGGCCTTTCAGACCTTTAAAGAATGTTCTCAGCCACTTCTGTGAGGGCACCACACCCACCCAGCAACCTTCACCTCTCCCGGACAGAAAAACCAGTTCGATGTTTGTGTCACCATTCCACATCTCCTGTGTTCTTCCCCAGCCCTTCCAAGGCTCTTCTACACTGCTTTTTAAAAATCAGCCTGGAGGTGAGTGCAGCACCTCTGGTTACTGCTACAGCAGTGCCCAGGCACCTGGGCTTTGCTGAGCAGGAGCCTGATGTGCTTTCTGCAAGGAGCTGTCAGACACAGCTGCTTTAGACCTTGTTACCATAAATCCTTCCCAGCAACCTGGGAGGGAGCAAACAAATCAAGGGAGCAAAACATTCTGAAGCAGTATGGGTTCAGTGGCAGAAAACATGTAGGGAAATGGGTCTGGGGCTGTGGCCCTGAAACCACAGAGGAATTTCTGCTGACTATTGGGCCTCAGAACACCAGGGTCTCTAGGTCTGAGTCGCCACTGAGCTGGCACTGCTGTGCACACTGTGCCACGTCCAGCAGGCTCCCTTCTCCCTTCCTGATGTGCCACAGCTCTGAAAATGAGCCTCCCACCCAAAGCAGTCCTTTCTTCTTCCCTCATCCTCCTCTGGTCATGGGATGAGACCAAAACTGGGAGCCTGGTTAGTGTTGTCACTGCTTGGAGCTGCAGAATGTTAAATTTAAGCTTAATATTTCTGGGTATTTCCTGGGGGATGCTGGAATCATGAGAGACCTTGTGCTAGAGAGCCAGAGCTCAGCCTGGCTCATCTCTGGCAGCTAATGAGCACAGAAAGAAGGTAAAAATGATGGATCCACACTGCCAAAGTAATTTCCAGCACATCTCCTACATTCAGCTGCCCTAAGGAGCTGTACAGTGCCATGGCTGTGTTAAAGTGCTGTGGTGGCTGACACAGGCAGGGGTGGCAGCTGACCTGCACTTGCCAAGCTCTGGCCCTGGAACAGAGACCACTTAGAGAACAAATACCAGCAAATATGTTTGTCATTGCTTCAGCTTTTTGGAGAGGCAGCATTGTAGCTGAGGCCAGGCTGCCTTAGTAAATGGATAAAGGCAGGGAAGAGTCCTAGAGAGGGAAGCACGCTGGTGACTTCCTTGTAGGGTGCTGGGAGGGTCTGTGCTTTTCGGCTTTCACCCCTGAGGAGCCAATCCTTCTGCCTTGCCAGCCTGTAAAGCTCTGAAAGCAAAAACCAGACAGCAGAAAACCCCCTCCCTGCTGTTAATAAGCAAAGGGACAAAGGAGGCTGAAGCTGAGTGCATTAGGAGCCCACCCGAGCACAGAGCCTCTTCAGGACAGCACTTTGCCAGAAAGGATCCATTTGCTTCCCAGCCCTGCAGTGATGGGCAGGCAGAGCCTGTCATCCTTGTCATTAAAGATTGCTCCAAAGGGAGCAAAGACCATGTCTGAATCTGCCAGGGCCAGCAAGGCTCAGCTACCCTGCCAGCCCACTGCAGGTGCTTCAGCAGCTCCAAAGGAACCCAGAAATGCTGCTTGGTGGGGCAGCAGCACTAAGGGAGCACTCACAATTTCTAGGACTTTCTAACACTGCCCTGGGAGGAGGGAAACAGAACCAAGAGCTGAACCAACATGGAGCTGATGAGCAAATGCTACCAATGCAATGTACATGTTGCATATGTGAGTACAGCTCATCAGAGGAAAAAGCTTCAGAACTTTGTATTCTCTGCCCTAGAGTCACTGTCATCTTAAGATTCAATGCAAAGATGAAAACAAATCATGCTGTCAAAAAATCATGCATTAGAAACAAATTATTCTCTCTAAATGCATCTTGGCAATATAATTGATAAACTGTGAGCATGTGAAATAATTGAAAAAGCAGGGTGGGGACGTACAGGATAAATGACTAAAATAGGAAAGTAATGAACAAGTGTAAATAAAAGCCACAATCAATAAATATAAATTACGGTGTGACAAACTGTAAATAATCAGAGCATTTCAGGCCTGGAATGTGATCCTTCTTCAGGGAAAACTTGTGTTAGCAAATCTGCAAAAGCCTTAAGAAGAAAACAAGAAGACATGAGGTTATCAGGGTTCTTTGAAATGGCAGACACGATGGATTAGCCCCCGGATTCATTACTCAAAACCTTCAGCAGCAGTGTGGAAGTAAGACATGATACCAGCCCACTTCCTTCCTCCACCCAACATACAAATAATCCTGGCAGGAGTGATGCCCTCAGCCTTTCTCACACTGATACAGGCAGATTAAAAAAAAGGGATGGCATTTTTCCTTCCTGATTTAGCCATTTAGAAGGGGCTTTGGAAGGCTAACTCTTATCTCTTGATTGACTGCACTTTTTTCCTTTCCCCCCTCTCTCAGGAATCTTTGTGCTGTTCAAAAATAAGCACTCGCTGTTCCCAGCTTCTTCTGCAGATGCATGTATCGAGGTAGTTTTTTGTTCACCATGGAGGATTTTATCCCATCTCTGTTTTCAGGTCCTAAATCCTTTCCAGATCCTGGGGATTAAATTATCATCAAGACCAGACCATGCCAAGACCCTTCAGCATGAGTGGGAATGCAGCCTGCATCAGGGATGAGCTCAGCCACTGTTGCTGAGAGTATAAAGCAGCCAGAGATCAGCACTGAGGATGGACTGAAGAGATTTGGGATGGATGAGGGCTGGTGGATTTACACCCTGGCCTCCTGGCTGGCTTTTGAAAATGAAGGTGAGGGATGGCAGACCTTCATTTGCTGTTTCAGAACTGGGCTGCTTTGTCTCAGGATATCTTTCATTCATTGCTCAGAGCACAGCAGGAAGGTTCCTGCTCACCTGCCCACTGTGGGTGCCCTAAATCCCTGAATGTTTGGTGAATCATAGAAGCACAGAATGGTTTGGGTGGGAAAGGACCTTAAAAACCACCCTGCTATGGGCAGGGACATCTTCCACTGCCCCAGATTGCTCCAAGCCCTGTCCAACCTCACCTTGAACACTTCCAGGGATGGGGCAGCCACAGCTTCTCTGGACAGCCTGTGCCAGGGCCTCACCACCCTCACAAGGAGGAATTTCCTCCCAATACCTAACCTAGTCCTGCCCTCTCTCAGTTTGAATTTCCTCCCAATACCTAACCTAGTCCTGCCCTCTCTCAGTTTGAATTTCCTCCCAATACCTAACCTAGTCCTGCCCTCTCTCAGTTTGAATTTCCTCCCAATACCTAACCTAATCCTGCCCTCTCTCAGTTTGATTCCCCCTTGTCCTGTCACTCCAGGCCCTGGTCTGAGTCCCTCTCCAGCTCTCTTGGAGCCATTTTAGGCACTGGAAGAGACTAAGTTTTCCCCAGAGCCTTCTTTTCTCCAGGCTGAACAGCCCCAGTTGATGTGGGTTTATGTCACATTAAATGAAAGTGGGTTAGGACTGGAATAAAAATTTAGTTAGTGGACAGATTTGAAGGAAAGTATTTTCTGCTCTCTAAGACTGAAGCTCATTTGGAAAGAACCCTTAGGAGCAGCGTTTAGGCAAAGTCTGCAACCTCCACCTTGCTGCTGGCTTGCAGACAATATTGTGTGGTAAAAATACATCATGCTCTACGTCTAAGGGTAATAAGAAGAAAGGAAACGACATTAAAATGCAAAGTATTGTCAGTGGTTATTTCCATGGAAAGTCCATTTCCATTTAATAGCAGAGAATCCATCATGTTCTGCCTTATTTCAGCTGTGATGGCTCCCAAGAAAAGATGTAGGTCACAGCATGTGGAAGACAGTGCCTTTGAGAAGAGCTCAAGATGCAACTTTCAGGTAGTCGAGGGGAGGGTTGCTTTGCCACTTTCCTTTACAGCCATGCTGGCACTCACCCTTCCCAAAAAGTGGTAGAATATGTCACTGAATTTGGCTGTGGGGCTGCACCACGTGGTGAGACGTGAGTGGGGGCTGAGGGAGCAAAGCAAGAGTGGCAGCCTGCAAAGAGCTGCTGCAGGGGATGTGGAAAGGAAAAATGGGCAGGAGGTTTGAAATTTTGGGTACAAGTAAAAGCAAGGCTCACCTAGTAATTCTGCATCCCTACAAGTGCCCAGGAGCCAGGTTGGATCAATGCTGGGCTGTGACTTGCACCAGAGTCCTGGGGAGATTAAACAGCCAAAATGCCCTGATTTTAATGTAGCCCTACAAGCAATGGTTTGGGACATCCCCTTGCTCCACTGTAACAGAGGATTTCATGAGACTCAATTAGCAAGGTAATTAATGAATCAATTATGTAAAACAGATGAGCAATCCGATATCCTGTTCTACAATGATACAGCTCTTTGTTGAGATTTAATTAACACACAGGCTTGGGGACAAAATAAAAAAAAAAAAAAAGGGGAAAAAAACCCCAAATCCTACAGAAGAATCAGTTGGAGAGAATGATTCCAACAGAGGATGGAAACTGGGCTGGAGACCAGCTGGGATGAGAGCCCTGCTGTGAGAGGATGAGGAGTTATTCTGGGTAGTTTACCAACCAGGCTGCTCGTCTCCACCACTACAGCCAGCTGAGCCAAACTGGGCTCTCCTGCCTGCCCAAACAAGTCTGTGGTAATTCCTCCTGTCTAACTGCTCAGTGCCCACCTTTCCAAGCTGGCTAGTGCTGCACATGAGGAGGGAGGTGTTCAGCAGATGTGTTTGTTGTTCCTGTGCCTCCCAGCTCCTCCTGCTGTGCCAGGAGGGCTGCAGGGCTGAGCTGCAGCTTTGGGGTCTCCACCAACCACCAAAGCTCGCTGCAGGTGCTGGGTTCCTACGTGACCTGTACCAAAAGCAATGGGGATATTGATCTTCTGTAACAGCCCCTTGTAACCCTAAGTATTTCAACAGCCTACATTAATCTGTGAAAACCTACATCTTGTTACAGTCTCTGTTTTATTTAATTTTACTTTAGGCTAGTAGTTATTTGGGTCAATTCTTTGCAGGTGTGATAAATTGATACATCATCTGTGATGGAGCAAAACTGTGTCGGGGCTTCTACTTATACAGACTCTTACTCGAATATATTTGCATTAACCAATTTGTGATACTCAATATAGAAAAATCAGCGTCAAACCTACAAGTCTCTCAAACCCTCCAAATGATTTTAGAGGTAATGTGTTTCCAAAGCTTAAACCAGAGTGCTTATGGACGTTTCCTTCAGCAATATGCTCCAGGGTCGATTTTCCCATGTTTAAGGGCCAGATTGCAAATGTATTGGCTGGGAATGGAAGCAGAGTCATGCTCCAGCAATGATTCTTATTGAGTAACTATAGATGAGGAAAGGCAGTTACTACCTGGCAAAGACCCTGCATTTTGAGTTTTCTTTACAAACTCTCTCTCTGCCCAAGCCTTTAGTGTGAACGGCAGGAATTTATAGCGATATGTGGAAGAAGCTGATACTCAAGAGCAGTGGCAGCCAGAGACTGTATTTCTGTCTAAGGCTGCTGTCAGAGGGGCTTCCTGCACAGCTGCAGCTGGGAGGGCGACTGCAGAGCCACTGAATGCTCACATCAGAGCCTCTACATGCCTCTCCCTCACTGCTGGGCTGACAGGCTGCTCAAACATCAGGATTTGCTTCTGGCCTTGCTCTTCGTTTCCTCCCAGAGTGTCACTGTGTGGTTGGAGTATTTTAAGCCTTGTTTTCAGGGATTCAGCTCAAGCAGCTACTGGATATTGCCCAGCCTGTAGCAGGAACCTGCCTCTGCAGTTTCTGGGTTTTCATGGGCTGATCCTGAGCTGCTCCAGTCACTGAGAATTCTCCACTGGAAAGAACTAGGTTCAGTCCTGGAAGAAGTGGGTAGGACTTTTCTGTCCATGCTCAGGGGATCCGCCCTCCTCATTCACAGCTTACCTAAATCTGTTGGTTTCACTGTTTTCCTTCTCCTTCCAAGATTACATGAAACCATCTCTTCACTCTGCCTCCTCAACCCCTCTAAAAGAGCTGGTCTCATTCCAAAAATGGGAGTGTTCAGAAAGTCAGGAGCTTATTAATAGCTCTCTGCCTCTTTTTAATCTATTCAAAAAGCTGTACAGTGTGCAAAGTTGTTGTGACACGGTTTTTCTTTTTTAATATCTTGCCCTTTGACTGTCAGTATTTAAGGAAAAATGAAACTAATCATCAGTGAAGGCTCTAATGCTACTGTTTTATAGCTGCTGGGGAGCTCAGAGGAAAATTTTTAAAGAGAAGATATAAAAGAGAGCAAGAGAGAGAGAGAGGAGGTGTGTGTGTATATAAGTGTATGCATGCATCTCACATTAGAGATTTCACAGAACAAACCAAGAATTATATCCATTTGCAAAGTAATATTAGTAAGATAAGGAAAGTATATATTGGAAGACAGTGAAAAAAGGGCCATTTCTGTAAGTTTGTTCAGAGTGCTCCTCTCATGACCACCACCCCACTCTGGGTATTGCCCAGCCTGGCAGATTTTGCTGAGGATGCAAAGTACAACATTTGGGTGTGGACGAACTCCACTGTCCTCCAGGCAAAAGTTTTCCCTACTAGCATTTTACCTGGAATCCCAAATGTCCTTTTACTATTGCTGGAGCAACATTTCAGCCACAGACACTCTTCAGTATCAGTGGGGAAGCAAAGGCTGTATCTCCTGGCAGTGAGTTCATGGAAATTAGTCCAAGGTTCTTCTCTGAAAATGGAGGACAGAGTCATAGAAAAGCTAAATATATATCAGTGCAGCTTATCAGGACATGACAGGTGGGATGTAATAACCTACTACAAATATTTTAATGTATGAAACTAAAGTACAGCATTAAGCCCAGTACAAATTTTTACAGGGGGGAGTAGCAAAGTAGGGGTAATAAAACACAAGCTGAACCTTATAGGAGGATATAGAAGGAATTCCCAGAAGTGGATATCCCAAAATTCCAATGGATATCCCACTCCCAGGGGGTCAAAGATACACACACACACCACACACACACACACACACGTACATGCATGTATTATATATCTATTTATACACATTTGTAATTAGAAGGGAGTGATGTGTGTGCATAGCTATGCATATGTAATACAAACCAAAGCTTGCAAGGTGCCTGCAATTTGGGAGCTAGAAGGAATATTAAAAAAAAATAAAAGGGCCTCAATCATCAACCCTTTCTGACAACTAAAATCTCATTTGCAACTCACACCCCTTTAAGCTCTGGATTTCTTTTGCTTTGCTCCCAGCACTCAGTGCCACACAGAGCATCTGACATCTGGAACAGCTGACACACTTCAGCACAGGAGATCAAACACTTCAAAGAGTCTCAGAGTGGTTTGGGAAAGGGAAAACCCAGTTGTTCTCAGAGTCAGGTAAGGTGATGTACTACAAGTGACGTGTGGTGCCCACAGTAAAAATAAACTAATGACTGCAGGCAACTGGACCGAAATTTCAGGCAGGTTCTGACTCTTGATGGCCCAACTCAGGCAATGGTGTATGAGATGACAATTGTGAAAATGCCTGAAAATAGGTTTCTGTTTTCACCTGGTACTTTTAGTATTCCACATACAGGGAAAAGGTGATGAAATAACATTTTTAACTCTGTAATTAGCACTGCAATAATGCTGGCTCTTTAAATTGTTAATAATATTAAAGAGGAGCTCTAATTTAATTATAGAGACACAAACCCAAGTATTTCTAAATGAGGATGACTTTTCAACAATTGTATTTAATATAATTTTGCCTTCATTTATCATGTAGATAATGGCTGCTGCAGAGTGTGGCTGTGTTTGTGGAATTGCCCTGGATATCTTCAGAAGAGACAGAAAAACATGAAAATTTGCAATCTGGAGAGGAAATAGAAATGAAAGCTTTCCCCTCTGCCCTTGCTAATTCCTTAAAAATCAATTTTAATATAATTTCAAAAGTTCTGATTTTGGTACACTTATTCCATTCTTTTTGGTTTCATTTCTGCTTCTAAAATAGAAGTTTCTGGAGACCTTGCATTAACTCCACAGATTACAGCTGGCATTGAACAGAGGTATAAGTTATGAAGCAAATATAAAGGAGCATCCATTTCCATGTATGATTAAATGCTGACTCAAGGTAGTGCAGTATTTTTGATCCCCTAAGTTTAATAAAATTCAAGACAGGCAATAAGGAGTCGCAGACAAATTAAAATTTATTGAGACAGACAAAAATGCAACTATTTCAGACTACAGTTAAGCATTTACAGTTAACCAAAGGTAGCAAAATGCTCACATTCCACTTAACTCCTTATGGAAAAAGCATTCAGAATTTACTATGCAGTTCTACTTACTATGATAGTCTACATCCATCTACAGTAGGGACATCGAACTGAAACACGTAATATTTGGATCTCTCCTTACAGATCTACACATTGAACAGTAACAGACATCAACAGCATTGAGAAAAGTATAAAAAGACCAAAACCCACCTACTGTAGAAAGGGCTTTTTGATGTGTAGTAACTGTACAAAGCAGTCTGTGGATGAAAGGGTGGGATACAGGAGGGGCTGCGAGAGAAGCCAACAAACGGAGGGAGCGAAGCTTGAGCGACCTGGTCTGGGTCAGGTGGTGACCTTAGATCTATGCTGGAGGGAGAAAAGGCTACAAAACTCCTAATATCAAAATATTCCCATGCCAGAAATGTACACTGAGACTAACAGACTAGGCTGGAGAGGCAAAGAGAAGCATTCACTAACAAACAGTGTCGTTTTAAATATAAACTTTACATTTTCAATATAAACTGTAGAATAAATATTAAATAAATGCTTCAAATGGTTTAAAATAATAGTACAGAATAGCTTAAAAAAAAGGCAAAGAAAATAAAGAGGATTCTTTGTGTTCACAGCAAAGGCCAGTAATGACCCAAAAAACCCAGCTGTGCTGAAATCTGAACTCAACATTTTGATTTAACTACAGTAGTTAAAGAAAATATAAAGCAATGCCTAACAGTATCTCATAGACTGTAATATGAAAAGAAAATGAGATTAAAAATCGGTTTGTGTTTCTACAAGAATGGGGCAACTCTGATTCCATTTGGTTTGTGTCTCTAAAAGAATGGAACAATTTAGATTCCATTTTCTGCAATGAGAAAATGTTTGGAAGGTCAATGACTTGATTCAGATGGGAAGTAAATTCAGCTTTGTTAAAAAAAAAAAAAAAAAGTAAAAAGGAGAAAAAGAAAGGAATTGAATTAAATTAACTAGGAAGCAAATTAAATCCTTTACAAAGCATGAAGAATGGAAGGGGCTCGATCTGGAAGAGCACTGGCTCTTGGTAGAATCACTGCTTTCTTTATCACTATTTCATTAAATAGAAGATTTTCTTACTGCACCTCCCCAAACTGGACACACACATATTTGTGCATAAATGTACATATACAGTCACACAGAGATATACATATGTATGTATCTAGGCTGCAGATCCCCACGGGAGGATGCCAGTGGATCAAATAGCTCTGCAGGATTTGGGAGCTTGCTGCCCAAGCAATCCAGAGTGTGAGCTGCCCTCCCAAGCACTACAGCCCTGCTCCTGCCTGCCTGGGACCCCTGGCACTGGGCTCTGCTGCCCTGCTGTCCCCCAGCTGCCCCAGCCCATAAAAAGCCATTTCCCATGCTGGCTGGGGTCCAAAGAACATGTGCACGAGTCAAAGAGGTGGCTGAAGAGTCACCTGGAGGGGGTGTGCCTGGAGCCAGGCCAGCAGGCTTGGAGCAGTTGTGTGTGTGTGCAGGGGGATGTGCAGCAGAGGCCACCCCAGCCAGCCAGGGCACCTGCCCTCTGGCCAGGCTGGGCTGGGCACGGAGATGTTTCACTGGGGCCCACCCCACCTTGGAGCTGGGGAGTCTGGGAGACAGAAATGGTTTCCAGTTCGATATAAACCCTTCCAGCTCTGATGAGGAAGCACTGCATGTGGAAGATCACAGCCAGACCACTGGTGGGTGGTGCTGCCACGTCTGTGCACGTAAACTCAAAGATGGTCACATTCCCTTTTGCAGGCTTATTTAACAGCTTTAATTTAACCATCTTAACCATGTGTCCCATGTCCACATGGGACACAGCCCCCTGCAGCCTCACCTGGCACTGCCTGCAAGGGCTTAGATTGCCAGGCTTTACCCTGGAGGGGTGCTGGGCAGGAGAGGGGATTTGCTCCGTGACCTTTGATGTAAGGCACAGCCCAGGATGAGCCCTTGTGCAGGGACCCAGGGCTGCCCCAAACCCCGAGCTCTGTGTGGAGAAAGAGTCCAGTCAGGAGGATAAGCATAATCTGCTGACTGTGGAGCTCGGATTTATGCCAGAATGAAATGGCAGCTCTGTGCCTCAGGCAGGTCTTGCACAGGACAGCAGAGCCAGACCCAGGGTGTGGAGTTAGTTAAGAAAATACCAGAAGAAAACTAGACGGGATGTTTGAGAAGGAGCCTACTGATGGTGTTCAACTGCTTCTCAAAAAATCATATTTAGGGAGACAGAAATGCTGGATTAACTGCTCCTCCTGCAAGTTGGCAGGATTTCTGTGAAAGGCAAATAGAAAAAGTGTGTGTGTATGTGTGTGTGTGTGTCTGTGTGTGGTCCAGCTCAGGGAAAATTATTATTAAATATATTTTTCTAAAGCTATGGGAAAACCAAAGGGATTTATTTGAGGTAGGGCAGATTGCAGGCCTTTTGCAAATGACTGTGATGGCAGATTTTTGGGAGGATGCAGGGGCGTGAAACAACAAATTCCTCATGGTTTTACACATCCTACTGCATTAATGATGATTATGCAGGCTTGCTCTTTGTTCTCAGGTCATTGATCTGGATAAATAGGAAATCAAAGAGGAGAGCCTCTGCAGCACATGGTACCTGAAAGGAATTCCACTTCTGATCACATCTGAAAGCAGAGGTCCTACCCAGAGGGCTGCTAGGTGGACACTGGCTTTGGAGAGGGCTGAGAGCCAACACCCCCAGGCCAATGTACCTAAAAAACTGACTTCTGCCAACCTGTGTGGTACTTTCTAGCTTTTAACTGACTATGCAGTCAACCATGTTGTGGCTTGATGCTGTCTCCACCTCTATATCCACCATTAACTCAGGAAAAAAAAAAAATCCAATTAGTTTTTGTTATAAAAACCACGTTTTTCATTCTGCAGAATAACTCGCTGGCCAACCACCGGCACTGCTAAATTACTTACACCTGCATCCCAATGCAAGAGGGGGGTTAAGGTTCCTCTCACTGCTTCACAAAACAGCAAAACCAATAAACACAGCACATTACTGCATCCGAGAACTGCCGTGGGAAAGGACACTGCAAATGTAATGCCAATATGCTCTGATACAAGAACTTTGAATATACGGGAGGTATCGAGGGAATCACAGATTGGATTTTAATACTCTTCTTTTTTAGAAGTGTGTATTACAAGTGTGCAGCATCACACTGAGCCAAGGGGTTTATGCTTTTGAAATATCACCACCTACAGCTGCTTTTTTAAACAGGTATCTTTACTTTAAATAAGTGACAGTTACTTTTGAGGGTTTGTGTCTCTGACAGCACTCTGACTTTGGGAGGAGGGCTGCCAAAAGCAGAACAGAGAGGTCTGTGGAGGGTGAGCTGGGAGCAGAGGCTGCCTGTGCTGTTAGAGACCCTCCTGGTGCAAACGAGCTCAGACACAAGCTGAGGAACAGCTCTGGCCATGGCTGGGATGCTACAAATACACAAAATCCTCTCCCCTTAAACACTCTGAAAGGCAGAGGGACTCTGACCCTGCCTCTAGGGCTTGGTCCATGACAGCTGCAGGTTCTCAGCATCTCTTGAGATCAAGGCCATGTTCCTTTATCAGATAAAGTGTCAGTGAGCTGATCTGTGTCCTGGTGGGAGTTTTGCCTTCAGTCTGAGCTGGACTAAGCCTGTTGGACTCATTCTCAGAATGGAAGGAAGGGAAAGTCCTGCCAGTGGCTTTTCTTCTGGATTAAACCCCTGGTACTGGGCAGCCACTGTCCAAAGGGACTTACTCTTCACTGGGACATTATAAATATGGACTAGAAAATGAGGCACCTGCTTTTCTTTCTTCATGAAAGAAATAACTTTTTCTGATATGATCCAGTTAACAATTTATGACATAAATTCTCGGACATGAGAGGGGCTTCAAAGCCTTTGTATTTTTTTGAGCCCCTTCCAGAATTCTTTCACAGCATGGATTTCATAAGTGGTGTAAGTGAGGATTAAGACACAAAATGGTTTTGAAACAAAACTCATTGCCCCTGTGGACAGAACAAAAATCCACCAAACCAACTCAACAATAGCTGTATTCCAAACAGTCCTTGCTGGAAAAAAAAGTTGTCATCCAAATTAAATTGACTATACAAAATTAAACTCAGTAGAGAGGGAATATTTGTGCCAGGTACTCTCAGATACAATTGCAGAGATATGATGTGAGTTGCAATATTGTGCAAAACGTGAGTCCTCATTATGATGGGCACTACCATATATAACCAATTTCATCATCCTTATCATCATCTTCATCTTCATCATCTTCATTCGCTGCTCTTACATGAATCTTCAGTTTCCCTTCTTTGTCTTTTTTTGTTGTTTCAGGTTCCTCTTCCAAATCATCCAACAATACAACAGATCCACCACTGCCAAAATCCCCTGAGGTTTCTTGCTCTTCTTCTGAAACAGGTGAGCAGGAAAGGTCATTTCCTCACAGAACACCAAATTCCACATTAATCACTATCCTTGTCATGCAAGCCCCTGTCATTTGCAATGTTATATTTTAAATTAATTGGTTCAACTATTCATTAAACCACCTTAAAATTTCTATTTTCATTTTGAACTGGGATAAATATATATCAACTCTGAAAAATTTTCTTGCATAAAACACCCTCTATGCATTGTCCTCCTCCTAGAGGCTTGACTGGAAAGTTCCAGACCATTTGCTTGCAGGCCACAAAATCTTTATTCCATTGTAAATACTTTCATTCCATCATGGCTGTGTAAACCAGTTTAAGAAAATTTAAAAAAAAAAATGGTTTTATTTGAGTGCATAAACCTCACTCTGCAAATGTAACTATTGCACCTAAGTTCCATGATGTGATTCTGGGCATCCTGGACCTTCTGTCTCTGTTCCTTCTCAAAAGAGAAAGCTGCACTCACCACCATCCCTGAAGCAGTCTGAAGGATTGTAGGTGACATCTTCCTTGTCTAGGCACAACAGCCAATTGGTGATTTCACTTACCTACATAATATTGTCTTGTCGGCAATTTTATTTGGCTCGGTTGCTAACGTATACAATTTTACACCTTTAGGCCTTCCCTTGTATGGAAAGGCATTACACATGAAGTTCCAACAGATGTCCATTCCAGAGTACACAGAACAATATATTTAATAACCATGCAGAGCAAACCCAGACCCTTAATTTTAACATCACTAACTGCACTTTCCAGGCTGTAAAGTAGCAAAAATACCTTAACAGTGGTTATTGCCTGCTAACTTGTGCTGCACCCCTGCTGTCCAAAGGACCCACGAAGGCCCATTTGTAGTGTGAACAGGAAAACAGAGGAGCACTTTGAACCGTGGCACTTGTGCTCCCCTGCTGTCCCCTTTGTTATCAGTCTCGGTGGTACAGCAGTGGCAGGGCTTACAGCAGTGCTAATTCCCCTGTTGTCGGAGGAAAGCAGATCATTACTCACCACAGCTGACTGTGCCTTGCTTTCTGGAGCCAGCTATCTCATTCCCATACTTATCAACACACCAGCACTGCCCCGTGCTGCCATGGCACTGCGTGGCTTTGTAATAACCTTCCTCATTGCACCGGGGGATGAAAGCACCTGAATAAAACAGAAGGTGTGCTCAGAAATGCAATCCTCTGCAGGAGCAAACACACAGAGAGGGTATCATGAACTTTGCACTTATACACATGAAGATCTTGACAATGCTGCTGACGAAATACATGTGATTATCTGGTGCCTGAAAGGGGGAAGAAATTATTTCTGGTTAACTCTTTTCAGACCCCCTGGTCACAGTGTAGAAATGCTTGTTCATATCCAGCACACGGAGGAGGGTGTCACACAGTCCTAGAGAGATGTTCAGTCTGTCCCTGAATGATTGATATTACCACAGAGCCTTTTCACATTAAACTCCTCGTTTTAAACTTTTCTTCCCAACTGGATTATTACCCCAACTTCATTAGTTCTGCATTTCCCTCCATTTGCACTCCTTCAGTGTTTATCACATGAGTCTTTCCACAACACTGTAATTATCCCTGGAAGGTATCTGCCATCTGCTTGCTATTCATACTAATCTCAGGCACATCCCCTGACTTACTGAGAGTTCCCACGTATAAAAGGAAAGAAATAATGCAGAGGCTTTACAGAGAGGGACAACAGGATCTAAATCAGTAAGTCTTTGGAGTTGAAGCCCAAGTTTTGTCTCACTGTAAAACCAATATATTTCAGTCTTTTAGAGTGTGGTTCACTCTGGCTTCTGCAGAGAGGAAAACTCTCAGGAGAAACCTGTGTTATTGTTCCCACCATTTCAGCAGATACAGCAAATGTACTTCAATATGAAAAGCCCTCTTGTCCTTCGAGATGAGCTAGCTTTATTCCCACTGGAGGTCAGTACATTCATTTTTCCCTTCTTTGTCAATTGCTTCAATTTGAAACATGGCATAAACACACCCTTGCCCCAAATTTCTTGTCTCAAACGATTTTTGAGGAAGTGTTTTTCTCTTTTGTCAAAGACACCAGTGATTTACTGGTGGTTCAGTAAAGTTTTTTAACTAGTTCCATGAGCAGCATCTATTCAGACAGCACATGTGTCAAAGGGGCCATTTCCACTACATTTCTCACAGGAAAAATTGAATGAGAAGGTGCTGCCCAAATGTCACCAGATTTCCCATATAAAAGACATAAAAATGGAAGTCAGTCAGTCTCACGGACACAGACAGCTACAGAAAGTGATTCTGAATATCCAAACTCATTGCTCTGCAGACCTTGTCTAATGTTTGAGTGCTGCTAATACAGGTCTGGGAGATGAGAAGAGAAACCTTTGAACATCTGCAGAAATCTTTGTATATCAGATCAGTTTTGGAGACCACATCCACGAGTGAGAATATTTTAAATAATGTCAAAGCATCTTCTTATAGCAGATTTTCTAACAGGTACCACCATTATGTTCATGTACAAATGTAAGCATGCTAGCAACTATCAAAGATTCATTTTCACTATTTGTAAGACAGTAGTTTTAATAACAAACATATGTATTTGCCTTGGCAGGTTTTTTTAAGTTTCAGCATTCAAAACTTCATTTCAAAATAGATTAAGAAAGACTTTTTTTTTTTTTCATATTTATGCTCATGTCCTGTCTCTGATAAGCACTCCAGGTATCAACCCATACACAACCTTGGGAAAAGTGCTCAGGTGCTGACTTGGAGCTGGTGTAAATCAGCACAGCTGTACCCATGTCACTAGAGCTGCCCTTTTATATCTGATGAGCATCTGGCTCCAGGGAAGGATCAAAGGGGGGACCTCAGGGGCATTACAGGGGGAGCAGAGAACAGCTTCTGCATTTTAACCTGTCTCATGCTTTCTCTTTTCCTGGGGCAATGCAACCTTTCCCTTCTTTGAAACAGGCCTTTTTGCATAGTTTCCTGTTTCTTGTAAGGCATGAAAATGTTCCACGCTGCCTATAAAAGCTTTAAAAGATTTAAAAATAAATTATGACCCAGGCTCACTGCCAACATAACTGTGTGTGGAATAGATTCACACTTTGGGTCACAGTGAAGGGTGGAAGGTACTTTTCCTTCTGTGTGGGAAATTCGTGCCAATTTGTATGTAACACTGGAGCTTTAAATATTTAGCTATGCATACTAATGTCACAGTATTTGCCAACCATCAGAGAGGATACAGCATGTCCTCTCCAATGTGTCAGGTGCAGGTGATAATCTGGAGAGGACAGAGAGTCGCTGGGAACAAGCATTGCACAATGTGATGATTCTCCCTGTAAACTGTACACAAATCAGCCTGTCTCTGTTAGAAATAAGCTGGCTACAAGCTCTGCTGTCCTGGAGCATGGCACCCAGACCATTGGCTGGGTTTGGCATCAGGGAACATCTGGAGCTTTCCTCTCCAGAGGGTCTTGCACAGGCAGTGCTTCCCCACCAGCCTGGACACCACAAAATGTGAATTATCCCCCACAGACTGCCTCAAGCTACTGAATCTTGCCTCCCCATCTCTCTTTACCCTGGGAAGGGTTTAGTTATTCCACACAAACTTGAGCAGCATTGTTGCATCTGTATCCTCTTTATGGACCCAGACCTATACCTTTTTTTTTTTTGTTTTTCTGCATCACTCCCTTATCTATATAATACTCCCCTTCCTTGGAGAACAGGAGGTGCATAATTCCATGCTAAAGATAGTGAAGCACACAGGTAAAAGCCTGTCAGAATTAAGTGCTAGCCATCACACAGCTCCTGGTATTAGCTATTATATTAGCTGAATCCACAGGGCTGATACAGGAGAAAACAGTGATGGGAGCAGAAATTTATTACTTTAGTGGTGTGGGAGAAGCATTATCAGGCTGCACAGTTGTATGCTCTAAAAGTAAAGTCTCTGCAGTTAATTGTACTCCAGATAAATCTGGTAGGAAAAGATGAATAGTACTGTTTACTTTTTAATTCAGTCTCCTGGGATGCCAGACTTCATTTGAAAGCCTCCAAATTCAACATATCTAATGGCGATGGCTTTGAAGTACTTTGTTGCAACTGTCATGTGTTTTGAAAAATATATAGAGCAGGAAATATCAAAAGTCATCATTTTTATCAATGGATACAAGTTAACAAAAACATTCTTCATGCTACTGCCCAAACTCTAAGTGCTGTGCTCTCTGTGACAGGGTCAGAAGAGGAAAGAGAATAATTAAAGATTCGTTTCTCTGAAAATATTTGTCTCTCTTTTCCAACTTTACCATTGCTACAAGTCACGTGTACGTTTAGGCTCCCATCTGAATGATTTTTCAGTCAGTGAAGAGAAAAGGCAATGTTTCTGCTGTATAAATAGCTCTGATATCAAATTAAAATCTCCCAGACAGGTGCCATTATGCAGGAAGACTTTCAGGGTAGGTGAAGCAAAGAGTTCCTCTTTATATTATAATTTTCTAGCTTGTGGAACAACCTGTGCCTGACACCTTGATTTGTTGAGCTTCACTACTTTCATTCTTCTTCCTTTTTTTTTTTTTTTTTTTTTTTTTTTTTTTTTTTTATTAATACAGTTGACTAGAAGTTATTTGTGCTAAGGGACCATTCTTACTGCTATTACTTTGTCATTTCATTCCTGCTATTGTGATCAGATCCCAGTGACATGTGCTACAACCACCTGCATGTTGAACTACCTGCAACCCAGGCATCATTCTTCCCACACTCCAGAATAAACTACTTATGTTTCAACCTAGATGACATTTATTGCACACAGAAAATAACAGCAAAACATAAAATAAATATGGGATAGTCGAAGCTATCTATTAAGAACTGGGCTTCTTACTCTTTTAGGTGGCTTTGAAAATCATGACACCCACGAGACAGAGAACACTGTGACTTCCTCTGCCACAACTTCCCCTTGAACACAAATGCAGAATATTTACTGAATGGAGCACACAAACCCCGAGTGACAGTCCTCCCTTTGCTCCCACAGCTATGAACAGCAGGAGCTGTAACTCTGAAACATCTCAATCTGCATGAGAACTTGCTATGGAAGGATGATGAATCTACACCACAGTCCCTGCAGCCTTAAGGAATTTTTATTTACTTATTATTTATGAAGGAAGTTTATTCTTAATTGAAACCAACGAATCCAGGTTGGGATTGGTCACGGGGCACCTGAACCTTGAGTCCAAAGGGCAGTGGTGTCTGGGTGGCAGGATTTGGTAGAGCTGAGCTGCTTGCAGGGTCTGCTGTTGAGTGTGGAGGAGCACCAAGGCTGGGATGGGGGAGCACAGAGCAGCACTGCAGCCCAGCTGCACACCTGGGGACCTGGCAATTCCCCACCCTGGGGCTGAGCTCAGCCACTGCCCTCAAGGGAAGGGCAGGGCTTGCTGTAAATGGGGGCTTTCACCTGTCCTGCTGGGCCTCAGGGGCTGGGCTCTGTGCACAGATGTGCTGGGACGCAAGTTTTGGTAAAACAGCAGCACACAAACACCGGGCTACACATCACTGGGTGATTTTGGGTAGGGATTTAGTCACCTGAAATTTTTTCAGTTTGGCAACCTGATTTTTCAGCAATTAATTGTGAAAATGCCAGATGGGGATTTATTTAACCTAATTTTAGATATCCATCAGAGCAATGTAAGTCATGGGTCAGTTCAGGCTCCCAACAGACATGAGAGAGAGGGACAGGCATGACCACATCTTACAGAATGAAGCATCCTGCAGGCTGCCTAAAATGAGGTGATATGAATTCCTGTTTTTATAGACACAGAATATACTGAAATATTTTAAAAAGTGATTAGGCAAAACTGAACTCCAAGGAAAGCCTGCATTGCACCATAACTGGAAGGGAACATGACTGTATTTGATATGTACCTTCAGTCACCCTTCAAAAATGGGAGCCTTGAGTACCAAGCACCCTCCCAGTACTCACTCTGACCTGTGAGGTGATGAAGGCAGCATTAAGCTCTGTGCAGACAAGGCTTTGCATTTCTGGAGAGCTGTAAATTAGTTCTGAACCCGTTGCCACACTGACACCTGTTCTGTGTGTTGCTATCTCATTATTTGTTTAATTTCATAGTGTCAGGCCTACGCTCAGTGCTGCATATTCCCGACTCAAAACATTAGTCTCTAATTGAAAAACCATTACTGCATATAAAGTTACAATAATCACAGAAGCTTTAATTAGTTGAGCAAATGAATAGCAAGTAATCGAACTTACCCAACAGACTCTTCCCTCTACTTAGCTTTTGAATTCTATTCATTTCATTCTGGCAAGGAAGACCTAAAATATAATGTATAAGAATCAGTTTCCAGATGGTACAGGACAGACTCTGTAATGAGTGGCTTCACTGCTGACATGAAATGTAGGCTACTGTACACCTGGGACTGAGAGAAGCCCATATGCTGGTACTGTACCACAAAACAAATTTATGCCATTAGCTCCACTAATTAAAAAAAATAAAAAAAAAATGGCAACACACTGTAGTTGAGAGTGGTGTTTGGGGGCCAGTTTAATTGTTAAACCATTTTACCTCTCTCTTCACCAAACTGACATCATGCCAGCTCTCTGATTTATGACTTGCTAATGGGCTAAGTTCTGCGTTAATAAAAGAGTAAATTCTTGAGCTTTCTGTCAGCAATAGAGCTTGTTTCTAGACTGTGTGCACTGACACTTACTACTTTGTTTGCTTTAATGATCAAGGGACGTTAATATAGTTCTTCTGTGACAATAAACATGGTTCCACGATGCCCTTCACGCTGGTGCTGGGGAAAGGGGCTTTTTAACACACCTGCCTGCCAAGGAGCACACTGTGCAGGCAGGCCCTGAAACACAGGGAGGGCCAAGCAGCTCCTGTTTGTATTGCAAAGGGCACAGCTCACCGCCTGGCTTCTGGAAGCAATAGCACCACTCGTTGTTGGAAAGCTTCCCGTCCTTGAAGGAGTCGCAGGAGTTGAAGAGTGGCTTGACACAGGGCTCGTACTTATCCAGGTAGATGGCACTGATCTCCGAGGGATCCAGCAGCAGGTCATAGTTCATGTCAAGTTTGTTGAACATCCAGCCTAAGGAATCCTTACAGATTGGTAGGATGCTGGTGTCAAATCCTGGAAGAAGACAGGCAAACATTCCCCAGCTGAACCCCGGCATGCCCCCAGCACAGGAACCACTGCTAAGGGGAAGCATTGCCAACTTTCCTTTTTTTGGCTGGACTCTGAACATTGAGCTGACTTGCCCAAAACAGAACAAAATCCCAAGACTGAACTGATTGTGTAAAACTTAAAGCCCAAGCACAGCTACAAACTAGAGCACTACTCACACACACTCGGTGGGAGCTGTGGGGTGGACAGGGATGCAATTCCGAACTGGTTTCTGTAATTCAAAGTTATCTCTACTCAAAAAAGTCTTGCTTTTTTTTTTTTTTTTTTTTTTTTTTTTTTCCCTTCAGTCCTCAGGGCAAGTGTCTTGGCCTGGTTCCAGGAAACTGAAATGTGATGAGAAAAGGCTGCATCCACCATATTTTCAAACTAGACTGAATCTGAGTGCAATTTAAATCCTGTTTCTCAGACTCATTTCTAGTTGCCTGATCACATTCTTTCCTGCTGTGCTCCCACCTTCTACCTCTCATCCTTGCTTTTCACTTTTAGAAGGCCTGTCTGTGCTCTGTGACAACAAACTGCTTTGATCTGGACTGTGAGCTGTCTGGGGGAGGCAGGGGGAGAGAAGAGGTGAAGTGTCTCTGTTCCTTCCACCATTCTGAGGGAGAGCACTGCTTCAGCAGGAGCTGCACAGAGCTGCCCAAGCTCTTGTATGCTGTACCAGCACCTCTCCTTCCTGCAGCCTCCAGGATTCTACAGCAGTACAGGATTCTGCTTTTCCAGCGCTTTGGAAACCATCACCATCATTCATTTTAATAGCCCAGATTCTTCAAAGACTGCTGCAGCAGCAGTGGTTATCACAGAAAGCCCAAGTCATGCATATAGATACCCACTGTGTATATGAGATACACGTTCCAGAATCCTGCAGTCTCCAGAAAAACAGTGGCATGGGGCACTATATATCCACACTGCCATGGGTTTTTTTCAATGCTTAGACTAAATTCCAAGTTATCTACAATGTAAAGAAGTTTATTTGTAATACAGAGATAATAAATCTGATAAAAAGAGTATTGGTTTCAACCAGGACTCAGAAACATGAATCCATTGGTTGGGGATTAGCAGGGACAGAGGGCTTCTGATACTCCAGGCCTCTGGTGCTCACACTGCTCCAGCTGTGAGCAATAACCTGCCTGTGCACTGCTCACTCTGCTTTGGGCCACGTAGAGAAGCCTGATGAGCTTTTTCCTTTGGCTGAAACTTTCAGTGAAACAGGTTAAGCTTAGCTTTATTTGCTGTACGTGTCCCTTTCAGGATGCTGCTTTGTTGAAGTGAAAGCTGAGATGTTGCTGGAATCATGCTGACAGTTTGTCCAAGCTCTGCAGCCTACCTGCTATTTTAGGCACTAATCCAAAGGAGAGCAGGGCTTTTTGCTGGAAGCTGTGTTTTTTGTATGCAGCTGTGGCTGAAGGTTGTCAGTGACACAGAGGGACAATCAGAAGGGTTAACTAATGGGAAGGTTTGTGTCATTCATAATACATGTTTCTCTAAGGAAGGAAGAAGGTAACGCCATTTCCTCAGGGCTAGAGGCAGCTCAGGCAGGGAAGAGAGAAATCATGCTGAACATTTCATCACATTTTTATGCTGTTATCTCCCATAACATTATCTAATCATGTCTGAGCACAGTGAGAAAGAACAAGGTTGTGTGAATAGATGTAGGGGGGAGCTGCTTGCCTTGCTGAAGCAATTAGAAATATTGACTTCAATTATTTAAGTCATCTGAAGAAGGCAAGCAGGATTTGGTCACTGTGCAATCTTTTGTCAAGTGAAAGGATTTACGATTCCTCACCTTTGCCTTCACAGAGCAACAGGAGCAGGGCACATAGCCCTGCCCTTTGCAGGTGTATGGTGTCAGATTCCCCACCCCAGGGCAGGTTAAAAGGTAGTCAAACAGGCAGGGGTGGATCATTCAACTGCATGGTGGAGCTGGGATCAGCTCCAGCTATCCCAGTTTAATAGTCTTCAGGAGAAAAAGAGTTAGTTTCCAATGTCTGCTCTTCTTCTGCACAGATGCTCTCTCTGGCAATGGACTTTCCACGCTGTGGTGGCACTTACTGCTGCAAAGGAGAGCAACTGCAAGGTTGTGGTATGAGCAGTTGAGTATGGCATGCCCTGATGGGTCTCTAAAGGTCATCTCTTAACTGGCAGGGATCAGTGCAGGGAGGAGGAGATCCTGGAATGAACTTGCCCCTGACAGTGCTTGTAGATTATTTCTGAGTCTTGTTTTCCTCCATGTTGGGAAATCTTATCCTGTGTGTACAATGGGGATACATCACCAGCCTGCCCTCAGCATGGATCTGTCTGGGCAAATCACCAGGAGGGACTGCTGTGAGCACAAAGCTGCTCTGTGACACACCATCAGGGCTTGGGAGGGAGATACAGTTGGGAAAGGTCACTCAAGAAGACAGTTAATTATATTAGCTGAAGAGGTTTTGATTATAATTTCTTATAAACAAGGGAGCTTTCACTGTTGTGACCAGAGTTCCAGGTTAGATTTATTAAGAAACTGGATTATCAGACAAGGTGGTCTGGAAGTCCTGAAATCTTAAAGTGGTAGGTGTGACAGAAAGTCCTTAGCTATGGTTATGATCAGTGGAAAGTCAATTCTTTAACTGTCCCACAGTTTGTCGTTGAAGGTAAATAGTAGCTCCACTTCATACTGCCTCCTGGTGAAAGGTGCTGCCCAGAAATCACGTCTTGCAGCATTGCATCTGCAGCCCAAATCCAACAATCCTGCATGCTCTCAGCACCCAGCACCAGGAGTGAAAGCCAAATGTCCCCTAAATGTTCAACACAGCTCTGACTCATGGCATAAACAGGGCAGCTGATGGAAAATGGCTTTTGGAGCTCACTTACCTTCACTGGGAGGTCACTGTGCTCCCACCAGCCTGGTGAGGCCAAGTGATATTAATGAATTACCTTCTTTTTAGAGTCTTTTGATATACTTATCTATAAATATGACACAATTTGCTGGATGAAATAAACCATATACTCCAATTCTGTAAAGAATTCAGTGCTTGGTTAGCAGGCTGGATTTCCAGCAAAACAGACCCAGAATAAGCAAGCTCAGTGAGAACTTTTCTGCATCTCTCTGTTCATCAGCACAGTGCTGCAGTGCCTTTGGTGAGAAGCAGGAGAATGCTGCAGGCTCCACATCCCTCTTGGCTCCTTGGCAGAGGCTGCCAACACAGATGCCAATTAATGTCAGCTGAGGTGGTGGCTGCTCTCATTTGGACACCTGCTCACAAGGACCTGGACTGAGACCATCTTGTTCCTCTTTCCAACTGACAGCTGTTCAGCATCCTGACAACTTTCATTCACTACAGAGCTGGAAGGGAATCAAGCTGGTGACCTACATGTAAAAGTCTCTCATCCCATTAACACATGAAATGCTCTAACTGCTCTGAATTAAAATGGAATTAAATTTAAAAAAGTCCTTAAGTGAAAATCCTTATTAGAAAAAAACACACCTTCTGGCATGAAAGAATTATTTTCTCCTCTTCAAGAGTTGACTTCCATGAGCCATTTTTATTTCATTAAAGTATACTACAATTAAATTAACAGGGGTATAATTAACCTAATTTCTCCCATCACTTAAAATACAAGAAGGAGGAGAAGAAATGTTCCCCAGAAAAAAATCCTTTATATTGAATAGAACTCTAGTAAAAGAAAAACAACACCCACTCCAGCCAAGGAGACTCTCTGGATACAATAAAGGGATGTTATGAATTATCAACAGGCTCAGGAGCAATTTGAATCTGATCTTGCTACCTAATTAGTTTTATTATTTCTCTGTGTCAAAGCATGTCCCTGAGTTTCTTACATCATTTACTGAGGAGATTTTAATTGCACAAAGCCTTCAGAAGACAAAGTACCTGGCCCACAGTGCTCTGCTGGGATCAGAGAGCTCAGGGAAGGAAGGTTTGAAATCTAAACACAATGCTCTCCCTCATCCTTTTCCTTTCAAGAGAGTTACAAAGAAAACAAAAAGGAGTGTATTTTTTTCTTCACCTAAGGGTGAACATAATACACTCAAAATGATTATTTGCACTCACACTAACATCTTGAAAAATTAATGTAGCATAGAGAAATCTCTGCTGGAAGACCTGCTCTAGACAGCCCGTGTGTCCGAGGCATCCATGGCATCCCACCATCTGTTCCTTTCACTGCCAGGGGGCACATCCACAATGGATCACTTGGAGGATGTTCCTGCCTTTTCAAACTCTGCAGACACAACCAAACCAGTTCAGTTTAATGAAGTGATGTGTGTGGTGAGGAGGGTAACACAGGCAGGGCCACAGAAAAGGGCAATGTGTACATCAGAGCCTATTTCCAGAGCTGTGCCTGCCCTGTGTGCCAGGATTCACATACATTCCTTTCTACAGATGGGTATGTGAACTTTGCTTTGAATTCAGAGCCCTGTTTAAGGTGTCTTTCATTTTTACAAATGTTTGAAGTTGGAGAGAGCCAAATACTGCCGTCCTCACCCTGTGAGTATTTTCAGTGCCACCAGAGAGAATGTGAGCTGCAGAATTTGGCACATGCAGATTAATTCATGAATACTGTTGCAAAACCTCAAAAAGAAAAACAAGCCCAGGTTTTGTGGCATTCGAAAATGGCTTAGGCATCTAAACTCATAAAGTTTCTTCCTTTTTTTTTTTTTTTTTCTTAACTGATATAAAAGAAAATAAGAAAATGTGCCAAACTAAGTCAACAGTCTAAAAATGAACATTGTTGAGATCAAGTGCTGAAGATCACCAGGCAGCCTTTCAAATAAAAGCTGCCAGGAATCAAACTAAACTAAAAAGAGGTAACAGCTCCTCTGTGAATCAGAGCAAACACTGCAGAATTACCAGGAATGTTTTTCTCACTGAAATTGCTTCAGGAAAAAAAAAAAAAAAAAAAAAAAAAAAAAGACTCAACACCTTTAAGATTGTATTTGGTCTTTGGCCTCTGGCAAGGTCATCATGAGGATGTCACGAATCATCTGCATGAAAACATCTTTTTGATAATCTGATAAAATGAGATTTCCTGTGATTCTGGGCCTAAAGGACTTCAAAGTTTAAAGCCTCTAAGGCTTTCTGTCATGGGGCTTGAAATGAATTCACATCTGGAAGCCATGATTAGCTGTACATCCAGTTGCTTTTTGCACTGTGGTTCGGATCCTCTGCATGAGAATATCTTTTTTTGGAGCACTGTTTCAGAAATAAGTAGGACATATGGTTTAAAAGATACTGACTTTGTTGCACATACTGTGCAAAATAAGGGACATGAAAAAAGATCATTTACCCAGAACATGACTTGTTTCACCACAAAGTTTTAAGATGTGTGGTGAAATTACTGGGTTTGGCTACAGCTTTGAGCAGTACAGCCTGTGGTATATTGTCTGTCTAGGAAGAGGCAATCTGTTGCTACCCCAGCTCAGATGTAGCCCCAAAGAGAGGGGATGTGGGGACCTGGACCAGCTGCAAATGCCCACCCTGCTGTGCTGGGTCTGCTCTGGTGCCCCTGCAGCCTCTGTGGTGTCACTCTACAGGGACACCAGGTGAAAAGAGCCGTAACAGCAGCAGCTGACTGGACCCTTCAAATTCTGGGTTTGGACCCTGCTTTAGACAGCTCATCCCAGAGAATCAGTGATGTGACAGTGAGACACACACCTAGATAAAACTTGTGCATCCTACTTTGCAGCCAAGGGCCCATGTGTTTTGGGACACACTGTTTAAAAGAATTAATGAGTCCTTACAGAAAGTGAATTCACATCTGCTCTCTGATGAGCATGACCTCTTTTAATGCTGTTATCTGAATCTTCCCCCTCCCTGGTGGCTAAATGACATCAAAATCAGTCATGTTGGCTTAACCCACAGAGAGTAAATGTCCTCTAGACTCTTCATTTTCTTCTTTACTTATAAAAAGAAAAAAAAAAAGCATCAAAGGAGGCAAAGATGGTGTTATTAAACACCTAGGACACAATGTGCCCAAACTTTCTCAACCATTTAACTCTTCTAGCTCCATGGCTCAGATGTGGATGTTTTAATTATTCTTTCCCTTACATAAACTGTTAGCAGGAAAACTTAAAGTAAAACCTGAGTTTTTGGCATAACGTTCCCTATGCTTGTATGCCATATTTTCATCTTATGCACAGATACTGTGTCAGAAAATGCTTGGCCATAAAAACTGGCTAAGCAGAAATCAGAGTCCAACCCCAAGATGTGATTTGGATGCAGCCACGTTGAATTGGAGGGTGATGGAATTTAATTGTACAGACAAAAACTACACCGTATTAATTAACCCCAGGATTGAGAAAAGTCCCTGAGCAGTTTCAGTTACACAGAGGGGATCTCCATGGCCTTCAGACAGTTATTTGCCTGATTAACTTGTGAAGGTCTCTCTGTCTCTGACTGCCAGTTTTTGGAGCAGTTGGAGCCAGAGAGGGGACAGAAGGCCAGCAGCTCCTTCAGAAAACAGCACTAATTGCAGCATCAGGTCTCAGGTGCCTGCTCACTCACTGGCACCTGCCTGACAGCACCAAGAGCTGTGCTCAGCTCAATTCTCTCGGGCTGGGGGGCTCCCACAAGACCCAGCGTTGGTTTCTTACTGCCTTGAGCTGTCTCCGGGCTCGTGGGTTTGATGACACGATTGGCATCCTCGTGGAGGGCACCGAACCAGTCCTTCAGCCTCGAAGCCAGGCTCCTCAGCTCCTTGTCTGTGCAGGCTAGGAGAGAACAAAGCACCAGTCAGCAGCACCAGGGAAAAGCTCTCCCCAGAGAGCCCATTAGGAAAATTGTGTTTATGGTTGTAAAGTTCTCCTCATTAAGAGCTCTGAAGGAAAAAGAGAAGGTCAGGGAAAAGGATGCAAGAAAAAAAAGGAAATGTAAGTCATTGTGAATTAGAAGCTGTGCTCGAGTACTTCCTTGGAAGCTGACACGACTGGTGATGGAAGAAGTGCCACGCAGAGCTCCCTGCCAGTTGGCAATTAGAGCTGTGTGACTATTTAACTTAACTGTTTTCACCTTTTAGGATTTCAGAGAAAAATATCAGTCAAACAGATGGGGAGGAGGGACATCCTTGCCTAGACATGCTACTCAAAAAAGATGCTAGGGATAATTTATAACCACATTTAGTATAAGGCTATTCTCAGCATAATAGAAAATATATATACTTATTTATATACAAAAAAAAAAATTGTTATGTTGCTCTAGTTCTACTGCAAGTGAGACTCTGAAGGTTGTCAGTTCCATTTCGTTATCTAGGTAAAACATTTATTTTCTTATAAATTTTACTGAGAAGTATCTAATTTTCCCAGAAATTTCTGCCAAGAGATTAATGTCCAGCTGAAGCAAGTATTTTTAAGGAAAAAAGCTGCACTAGCCATTAGTTTCTGTCAAAAAATATTCTTATTTCTGTATCATGTTTAGTGCTTAAAATTCAGATGTTCAAGCAATTTTATTATTCCTGCTGTGCATTCATTCTACATTTTAAATGAAACTTCTTGAAATACAGAGTGAGATTTTATGCCATAGAGGCAGACATCCTTCACAGTCACAATAAGTCATCTCCATCTCACTGCACATTATAATGTCCCTCCTTCCATCTTATTGAAGAACATTTTCCCAAGTTAAACTCACTGCTCCAATGACAAGGAACTTGATGATATGTCACATCTGTTCTGAGGATTTGTTTGTTCTCACACTTTAGTTTGGACAGGAATAACTTTGAAGTTAAAAATAGAAATTATAGCCTTTTCTAAATTTGAGGGGGGAGAAAAAGACAGATTTACTCTTTTTTTTTTTTTTTTCTGTAACACTAAAAGAGTGTGATAAATTTTCCTATGAAACATAAATATATGTTAAAGCTGAGGTAAGGAAAAAATCAGATCTTTAAAAAAAATCCCCAAAACATAAAATAAATAAATAAAGTCTCTAAAATAAATCTCCCAAAGTGGTCACTTGGTGTAAACTGCCTTGCCTGGGGTACTTGGAATCCATGCTTTTAAAGAGCCATACAAACCAGGACTGAATGCACAGCAGAGGTGGGACAGAAGTAATTAATTAAAGGTGAACAGAAGTAATGAATGGTAAATCAGACTTGAAACAACTCCTCTCTACAATTGAGCCAATCAAACATGTTAGGGTCTGTAAAATTCCATTTGTAATGAAGCCCTTACAGTTTTTTCATGTATGTAACTACAGCCATGTTGAGAAACAGATTTTTTTGAGGGCAGTGTTTGAGAGTGGATCCTGGGTGCATTTACTGCTCTTGTTTGTGCTGACCACAAACCCTGCAGATTTCCTTTGGAATTTGATCTGAGGCATGATTGACAGTAAGCCCAGAACTGGAGTTTTCTGCATTCTGGATAGTTTTTCTGTCAGTAACTGAGATATTCCTTAAGTATGCTGCCTAAGGATGATTCCACAGTGAGTATGATGCTGAGGTTCTCTTTTAGGACTGCAGTCTTTCTTCACTAGAATAAATGCTGTTTCATGAGTCAAACAGGAGCCAACTTTGCTATTAATATGGAGTGAATAATAAATTTCCGGACAAGACTTCAAAAATTTAATGCAAAGTTCAGTTAAATTTCTTTTCAAGTATTTAATGCCCTAAATCTTACTTTCACCTGCACATTAAAATAGAGGAAGTATCCTTTTATTTTACATTTCTTGTATTAAATTTTATTTTAATACTACCATGCCTGGTTAAAATTATCCTGCCTTTCTACCCAGTGGAACTGCATTCCATTTTTATTTATTTCATTTGAACATTATCACAGGCATACAATCATTCTGAATTTGTTTGGTTTGGGGCACATTTGGGACACCTCAAAGTGGATTGACATTCAGAGGGCAGGATTTTCATACAAATAAAGTCAGTGCTCTGGCATCCAGGAACCAGAGCACTCAGTGTTTCATTTCTGGTGGCAGGGCCCATTAGTTATACATCAACCAATTAGAAAGCACAGCTCTGAGGAGCCCCTCATCTGAGATCCTTATATATAAATTTACATTAGTAGAAGTTATAAAGCATTTTTAAGAACCCTCTTCATGAAAAATGCAGTGCAAATGTACCTCTTCACTATTAATAGAAGTTTCAAGTCACATTTCTCAGATGGGAAGAACAGGGCTGTAGGAGGAATGGACGTGATAATGGGTCTCTTGCTATTTGAAGATTTATAAGGAGAGAACAAGGGTTGCAGACAATATGGATATTGACATGACTTGAAGCACTGATTTAAAAATCCAGGCTGAAGAGAATCACCAAGGGAGGAACCTCTCCATAGCCCCTCACTCACAACTGAAACCTGTCCAGACAACTGTCATCAACCATTTAAAGCTCTGTGGAACAGACCCAAGAGCAAACATATGTAAATAGGCATTTTCACCGGTGTGTATCCTCTCTGAGATAAGAGACCCTGGCTTCAATTCATTTCCTACACCTTTTAAAGAGAAAACAACCCACAGCTCTTCACCCTTTGCTGTTTTACTGATGTCAACAAAGGTTCTGCTCTAGCAGCTGCCTGATCTCAGATCCTCCTGTGACATTAATTCCCGGCTCTTCCCTGCTGATGGCTTTGCTGATCTGCTCAGCCCTGGGGCAGCAGGCTGGGCAGCACCCAGCTCACACCGGAGCCCAGAGCTCTGCCCCTGCCCCTAGGGTGGCTGTGGCAGGGGCAGAACCTGTCCCTTCCCTGAGTCTCAGCCATGAGAGGGGGGATGTGAGAGCTCTGGAGCCAACAGCCTCAGATCTGCATCTGCTGATGTGACAAATTATCCTGCAGAAGTGATTTATTAACAAGCACCTTAAGTGCAGATCTATTCCCAAGGGTGAAGCACTTGGTCCAGAAGTTATTTATTCCTCACAAACTGAAAGCACTGTTGCTAAATACCTATTTTCACCAAGCAGAAAGCATTAATCTGACCAAATGGAAAGCCATTAGCATGCTGTAAAGGCTCAGGCTTTTATGGGCCTGCTTTTGTTATGGATTTTTGCAGCTCTACAGATACTAATCTATATACATTGGTGGTGAAAATTAGCAGTATAATATTTAATTTCACTCTCAGATAGGGACTTTCAATAGTACTCAGTGATAGAAATCAACATTAAAACTGAACTTACCTGTAGATGTATAAGATTAAATCAATACTGAATCACATCACATTTTTACTCCAGCCTAGCAAAGCAATGTTATAAACTCTCCATCCACTAACAGAATAAACCCCCCCAAACCTCAAAATTCCTATTGTAGCGAATTCTAAACAAAACTTATTACTTAGGAAGCACATTCCTGTATTAGGGTCTCACTGCTGGAATATTCTGGCACTGTGTGGCAAAGAAGTCCATATTGTCCAGGAACAAGTTACACTGATATGTTACACTATTTCCCAACAAGAAAAGTATGCATCAGATTCACAGAATGTGTACAAAAGGTTTTGTGCCATTTGACTTCCTGTCATCCCTCTGTTGCCTTCTCACTCTACTGTTCTTATTCTAATAAAAATTCTTACAAAAAGTACTACATTCCTGCCAATTACATGTGGAGAGACTGGTTCTTTGGGTTCATATTATTGTTATATAATACCAACTAGACTCTTAGGTAGAGATTGAGGAGCCCTGGATGCCAAAGGGAGGCACCCTGAGAGGTGGAACAGCTTCAGCTCTTTCTGTACTGTAGAAGGAAAGAAACTGAAAATGCAGAGAAATAGCAAAACAATAAAAAAAAGTTGGAGCTTTTAAAAATGCATATTTAGTTACTGAGGTCAGTGTTCTTCCCGTGTAAATTAAATCTTCAGTTTAGGGACACACCACTACTTTTTAATAACCTGCTTAAGGTGCAAATGTGCTGCCATGGAGCAGAATAAATGGGTTGTGGTCGAGGTGACCAGCCACAAAATGTAAATAAGAAACAAAAACCTTTGCAAGAGAACCCATGGGTTGAGATGCTTTTTATTCCCTGAGCACCAAGAGGCAGTGGATGTATTATTGGAACCCAGCCCTGCCTGCTGCCTGGCTCACAAGCAGTAACCAGCTCTGATGGTAGCACACGTGAGTGGTAACAAACAGTCCAGTCATTTGTCCTGTGAGCCTGGAGGACAAGTCCATTTAGTTTTGATTAAAAGTTGATATAGCACAAACCTAAATGACATTGCTCAATAGTGATGTATTCCTACAGTTAGAAGTAGGACAGACATTATTTCAGCAATTCAGAAAGGAAAAAACTCTCTCGTTTTTGTATTTTTGAAGACTAAGTCAACAAAATTATATGGTAAAGCATATTTAAAAACAATGTGGCAACGCTTCTTAAAAAGGTTTGACATAAATGTACTTTAGTATGAAGGTTGACAGGAGATATCTTCTTCCAAGTACTAATTTTTATATTATCTTTGTATTTTGCATTTTTGTAAAAAGAAAATGCAGCAATTTTAACCATGCTTTCTCTGACAAACACCATTACGTTTTCTTGTAGGTAAGCCACCATCTTATTTCACCCTGCTGTAATTATGTCCACATGTGTGTGGATTATCAAAACAGGCAGTTAAGAAATTGTAGCATCATTCGGGCTAAGGGTGTGGGTCTGCTCCCAGAAATGCAGAGTAGTGCTCTAAACAATGCTGCTGCAGGAGCTGGTTTGAAAGTAAGCATCAAGATAAATTCAGGGCTGTGCTAACCTTCCACTCCAACTCCTCCCAGATGCACACAAACATACACACATCTGTGTGACTTGTAGATGACTCCCAAGTGTTTTATATGTGGTATTTTGGTGATGCAACTCTGGTGTTAATCGCCTTCACAAATATTTCACTGTTCGTGGCTGGAAGGAGTAATGCTCTAATTTGCTCTTTTCATTGAGGCCTCAGGCAACTTCTTACAACAATAAAAAATGAAGTATTATGCCAATGATTTTATGAAGTAGAAAGCAATGGATTGTTTGCTGTTACTATAAGGAAAGGTAGTGCATTCCAAACATGCCTTGCCAGTCCAATCAATGAACAGCTCACAGGTAAAATTGCTCCTGTAGTCACCAACACCTCAGCACAAAGCTCTCCGTGGATATATTTGTCTCACTGCATTTTTGGCACTCACTGGCTATTCTTCCACAGGGTTGACACCTATGCTGATAACCACCTCTGATCCTTCTGTCACTTGTTTTGCCTTGTCTTATATATACAGCAGCAGATGCCAAGATCCTGCAGCTCAGACTTTGAGATGATTACAGGAGCAGCTGAGTTATTGGGAAGATGAAACAGGCTTTGATCTGAAGCTTCTTTAAAATGGCACATTTAAAACACGAGGCTCAGCTAGAACTGTGTGAACGAAGATTGAGAGCTACAAAGCTCCCTCGCTAGTGCCACAGGCAAAGTGTACATCTGCTTTCCTAGTACTTACTGCTACTTCCTTTTGTGCTCACATTAATTGTCCAAACCCTGGAAAGTTCATCTTTGCCAGGTGATTAAGAAGCCTGGAGTTCTATTTTAAATACACCCAAACCATAAAGATGGTGAGGGACTGTCAGAGCCAAGCAGGAAGCTTGTGGGAGTAACGTCCCTCGTGACATTCAGGCCATGTCAGGTACTAATTAAAATGTTATCTCCTGCATGGTCCTTAGCCTCCTAAAATTCTTTTGCCAGCTCACTCTAATGCCCTCATCCAATTCTGTCATAACACCTGAAAGGTGGAAGAGTTACATCAATTGAAAACTAAAGCAGAGCAAATAAAAATGTCTGACTGAGTGGACTTTTCCAACAGTTCATGCAGCACTCTGGATAAAAAAAAGGCTTTATAGAGTCATCATCTCCCTTCTTGCCTTCCTTCTTTCCTCCCTCTCTGTTCTTTACACTCTACTCTGAACAGATGTCCCAGCAGATCTCAGAGAAGAGACTCCAGTTGGTTTTACCGTGGCCTGTCCAGCACTGGCCAGTCTTTGCAAGAGGGCTGAGTTCTTAGAAAAACTGACCCCTGCTCTGAGTTTAAAGCAGTGTTTAAAGTAAACACACAGCTCACAGCCCATGGGAGGTTTCCACAGATACTTGACTTTGCTGCCGACAGCCCAGCAGATATTGCACTCTGAGGCATTGGGAATAACAAACAAGCAAAGCTGGAAAATAATTAAGAGTAGAAACAAAACTCACTGTGGTTAAAATGAAGGAATTGTTGGACAGTTGTTTTTAGACAAAGAGCACAGGCTACAACAGTGTGTAAATTTGGACTTTAAATTGAATTGTTTTCCACTGACCTTCCAAAGCCACATCTGAAAATGTTAGAAACAACCTGCTGAACTTCATGTCCAGGAGGTTATTCACTTGCTGAACAAAGAGAAATTTTAGATTCTGATCTTCAGAAAAAATGTTCTGAGTTACAGTAGTTGGAAATAACTTGAGCTGGTGATGTTAAGGGCAGCTGCTACTTTCCATAAAGAAAATGGCCTTGAGGTGGAAAGAGCAAAATTCAGGAAGTAAAATTAGTGATTTGAAAGTATTTGAGAAGAAATGGGCAGATATATTTATGTCCAATTGGAGTAGGAAAGCAATAGTCAGGAATAAAAACAAAAAGAAAATATATAGGGGATAAAAGTGAAAACAGAGGGTGATTTCACAGAATGCCTAAGTTGAAGCATAAGCACCACTTCTCAAAAAGAAGGTGAAAATATTACTATATATGAAATGAGCTTTAGGAGACCTCTAATTTTTAAGTTCCTTGTGAGATCACAGATAGACTTAAACTGGATCAGGGAAAAAAAACAATGGCAGTAGATAATTTTTGTAAAGTGTCATAGTAAAAGAAGATATTCATTATTATTTGATACATGAAGGTGGTTCATGGGATAAAACTACTTTTACACAAAAAAAAAATTGTTTTTCTGACACTACTTCATCTCTTTAAGTTTGTTCAAATCTAAAATTAAGGAACTCCCAGTTGGTCATTGGGATTTTTTTGTTTGCTTTAATGTGAAAAGTTATTATTTTTATGGGCAGCAAGATCCAAATGCCAGTGTGTGCTGGATATACTTATTTTGGAGGTAATCTTTGGGCTCTCCACCCTCATGGTAATGATCACTGCTCTACTTGAAGAAACAAACTGCAGAATATTGTACAGAAAGGCAAAAGCAGGACTCTCACTGTGCAGCCTGACTGATCTAGCACAGGGCATTTCCAGAGTGACTGTGAGCACTAGCACTGATCTGCTTTCTCTCAGGGAAAAAAACCCACCCCATATTCTTCCTGGAATCCCTGCCAGGATATGGGATACTGCCTAAAACCTGCAAAGGGACCCAGGAATTGATTGGAAAGACTCATTCTTCCAGGAACTGGTGCTCTATCAAACAGAAAAAAGGGGGAAACAACTGAGTAGATTCACTTAATTTTTACTGGAGCCCACAATCCTTATTCTCTTCCTGAGGGACCCTTGAAAAGTGACAGATAAATCCAATTTGCCTGTGCTTGAGCAGGATGGAGAGAGATACTCGTGAGTCAGCATATGCCAGCAGAAACTGGTTTTCCCCCTCATTAACTTTTTTGCACATCAGCTGATTTTTACTTTATACTGAGTATATCCCCGTGCTTATATTCTCTGTTCCCTACAGAATGTCATCACGTCTGATACCACCAGGGCTTCATTAATGTAAAATGTTGTTATGTGGTGAATTATTCTTAAATGAGAAAACACAGACAACCCTAGAAGAGAAAATGAGGAGTTGTCGGACAGCATGTGGCTAGGAGCATTTGAAGGTGTCCCACAGGAATTCTTCCAGCAAATTGTTGGGAAACCTGATTGAAATTCAATAAGAAAGTGCAAATGAGACAACATAGCTCCCCTGTGGATTGCAAAGATCCCCTGACAGGAAATCAGAGCTATCCATGCACTACTGCACCTTGCAAAAGCAGAACTGCACAAATCCCACGAGGAAACGCAGTGCCCTGAGCAGGGCAGCACGGGACAGCCAAGAGGAGCAGAAACCACTGGAAGGAAATACAACAGTCCTGAATACTGAGAACCAAATTTGCACGGATTTATGATCTGACTAGGATTTTATTGGAGCCATTTGTACACCCGAGCAGTGCCATTAGCAGCAGCAAAGAGGGAGCAAAGGCTGGGATGGGCCATCAGCGCTCACTGCATCCCATTAGCAGAGGCATCGGAATGCACCTCCCGGTAAATGCACAGGAAAAGCGCATTACAAGCAGGGGTTTGGTTTCTGGGCAGACAACTCTGTCGTGTGGTGTGAGCAGAGGGACTGTGGGAGCTCCCCAAAGGACAGGACCCCAGCTTTGGGTGGGATGAATAAAGCACCTCCTCCCTTGCAGAACCTGTGCTTGGGAACCCCCCTGAATCTGCCCTGGCACAGGGGATGTGGCTCGGTTTTGAACAGATGTTGGTGCTTTTGGCTGAGGGGGCCACTGACACTGTTCTGGCCTCTTCCTGGACCAAAGAGCTGGAGTCCTGCTAAAGCACAGACCAAACTTCTGCAGGATTAAAAAAGGATAGCTAAGACGACCTGAGTGTCAGAGAAGGCTGTAGATAAAAAAGCTTCAAAATACTCGCTGTCTGTTATTTGCCTACTGTAACATGAATTACCTTGTGTAGCTACAAGACTTCATTTAACAGAGTAAAGAAAAATATGAGATGGGCTTACTAATGAGCACCTGGCACTTAGAAACTGTGGGAATCAATAACTTCAAAAAGATATGGAATGTAGCTGCAAAGATCTCCTACTAATGCATGTTTTGAATAATCATTTAAAGAAATGTCAATTCTTTTCTCAGCTCTTGATGCACGTTTGTGTATTTTTAAAGTCTTTTAGAGGCAGGATTGAGTTTTGTGTATTCAAGGATATGGTTTATTGAAAATGTCCCGATTTTTAAAAATATTTCCACTATAAAAATATTTAACATCCAACACAATAGAAAAGCAGCAAGTGAGATCAAACCCATCCTGTGGCATTATGAAAACCATAAGCTGTGCAATTCCAAAAAACATAAAACTGGCTTGTGTGAAAGGAATTTGTTGTAAAAAAAAAAAAAAAAAAAAAAAAAAAAAAAAAAAAAAGACATATTTGGAACTGTGGCTGAGAAAGCTTTGAAGGTGGCCAGGCTGACAGGGTGTATTGTAGGGCACTTGTAAGCTTTTGTAGATGCAATTACTATAATTTCCCCAAAGCACAGGCAAGTCTGTGAGCAAAAAAAGAGGAAAGAATAGGAGAAAAGGCTGCCTGGAAAGGAGAACCCCAGGCCCAGATGCCAACTTGCTGATGTTTTAAGCCAAAGTCAAAATAATCTGAATCGAATTTAAAGTCTGGTCATTCTGAAGAAAATTAAATTCCTGGATTGTACCTGCTGAAAGAAGGGTGAGGAAAGAGAAATGTTCTGGGAGGGGGCAGCAGCAGGAGTCAGAATGGAGACCTGGGTTGGATCTTCCAGCCCATCCCCTGCCAGGCCACAGAAGTGCTCTTCAGAGTAATTATTTAATCAGAGGGCCTGTGGATCAATGTTCCCAAAGTGTCTGCAATTAGAAAATTCTGTAAAAGGTCCAGCCAGGCATCCTGGAGGACTGAGGACTTGGAATGCAGGATAAGGCTGTACCCTGAGCAAACATCAGCAGCTTTCCAGCAGCCACTCTGAAGCTGGAACTCTGAGGTGGTGCTGGTTTCTCTAACTCTGCACAGAGCTGTCTACAGGAATTCATCCTTTACTGAAAACAGTATTTTGCCCAGATGTTTTATTTATCATACTGTCCAGTTCAAATCCCAGATTTCAGTACATGTGGACTATACTATTCAAATTAGACTACAGGCCTGCATCTGATTTTCCAAGGTTCTGAATTTACATGGATAGCTGAACGTTCCAGGTGTTACACACTGAAAGCATTTTAGAATACATTATTTAGTCTTCCTCCAAAATTTGCCTTATGCCTTTTAGATTTCACTAGTCCTTTGGTGCTCCTTAAGGATGCAGGGATATCATTTCACATTCCATACATTTCAATTTTATTTTTATTTTTAATTCACTATAGAGCTGGAACTTACTTCCCCCATTTTGCCACAACTTCCTGGACATTAAAGTATCTGCAGATGACTTCAGTGCACTGTTTACTATCCCTGTCTCTGTCAGGAAAAGCAGTCATCCCATAAAGGCAACAAAGTCTCATCATTTCATTGTGAGCTAATAACCACAGGCTGTTCTATGTGTGCCTCAGTGCTAAGGAACAAAAACAACTCCCAACTACACTTGCTATGACTGATCATAGAAATTTACTTCTAATGTTAAGAAAATCTTGGAAAAGTCACTCGGATTTTTTTTTTCCCTCCTGAAGCCTTCCCTGACAACAACAGGAGACTGGATTTAAGTGTCTGTGTACCAACAGGTGGAGGGGACACATATTCACTCTTGCTCAGGCTCACAGAGCTGCCTCCATGCAAGTAATAATGCAAGAGGATCTTCCTCCTTCAGTTGTTGCAAAGGCAGGCAGTAAAGAGAAAAAATCACCCTTGGATTCATACCCTCTGTCTGTAAAAAGCAGTGCTGAAAGCCCAATTATTTTGATGGATAGAGAGGAAAGCCAAAAAAAATAAGATTTAGGTAAATTACAATGGAAGAACTCAATGTATATCTAAAAGTATCTCAGGATTTTGTAGTATATAATGCTTTCAAAGGAAATGGTAATCTTTCTGCATTGAAAGCTTCTGATCTTACCATCTTTACTTCAGATCGTATTAGTACTGAGCATCATTACAAGAATGCTCTTTGAAGCATGTGTACTCTATTTTCCTTCTATTCATCATAAATACTCTGTCTGTGAAAGCACACTCTGCCACTGTGCACACATTTTTCTTTCTAAGATTTAATTCACTTCCTAAAGAAACATCATGCAAAAATCAATCTTGCCAGTACAAGTTCACAAGGCCTGATTCATTTAAGAGATGATTTATTGATGACTGTGAGATAGAAAATAATGGAATGTTGTTACTAAGAGCAACATTACACATTCCCAACAGTGTGTATAGAGATGGTACACACAGAGGATGTCAATGCTCCTTCATGGACAAGTGATACACTGCAAGAAGAGAGCTGGCCATGGCTCATGGCTTGCTGCCAGCTTCTAGTCCAGCTCCCCCTTTGCACTCCCACCTAATGCTGTTGCATAAATCCTGACCTTTGCTCTTGTTGGTTTGATTGAAAAGCAATAGTTTGTGGAAAGAGATAAGAAAGCAAGTGTCCTGTTACACAACAGAGAAAGGTGAAAGTTCCACCAAAACTGCATACAATGGAGCAGACCATACCTTATCTGGAAAACCCTTGTCTAAGTAGTGTCATGCACAGGGATTAAAGGCTTCCCTTTCTCATTCCTTCTTGTCCCTTTTTCACACAATACCAAAGAAAGCAGAGTTTGCAGGTCTCCAGGCTGAACACGGAGTATTCTTCTTAATACGGAGTATAGAGCCTTTTTATTTTCTACTAAAGAAGACACGGGGAAAAGAACCAAGTCACTGTACCTCCCCTTTTCCTATATATTCCACAAGTGTCGTGGGATCCTGGACTGTCTCATAAAAGTAAAGAAGATTTCCCCTGAGCTGTCTTATGCTCTCATATTCATCATGACTCGAGTGATCGAATGTGACCTTCAGCAGGATAACTACTTTGCTGTCCCCAAGTCAAGTGTTAAATCATCCAAATTTTAGTTCAATAGCTCCTGTAAAAGAGTCCAAGCCCTACTGTCAGGTGCTCATGCTCCTGATTCAAAGTACCTGCACACCACCTGGGCAGAGAGCACCTGGTCCCAGGCACAGATATGGCTTTGACATCTTGCTTGTTCCTGAGGAGCTGGGGCTGAGCAGCCACAAAAACGCCCTGTGTGCTCCAGATCTCATGACCAGAATCCTCATGGGGAACTCAGCAAAAAGAACATTTAACTCCTAGAAGGCAGCAACCAAACACTGCTGTGCTGCATCAGAAAGCAAGCAGTTCTGAGCACAGCTTGTCCCACCAGATTGGTCCCTCAGAGATGTGACCCTTTGCCAGACTTCTAAATCCCAGCTTAGCACAGCTGAGAAGTTGGTTTCTTTAAGTAACCCATCATGCTCAATGCTAGGCAAGCCTAGGAAACAACTTCTCATGCATGAAAGACTCTATGCTTTTTGGAAAAAGTAAAGCAAATCCTTAATCCTTCTTTCTGAAAAATAGCAGGAAAAGAAATTACTCCTACAGATTTCTAAAGTGCAAAAAGTGAGGAATGTTTGGCATGCTTCATTAAACAGACAAAAATAGAAAACATTTTGAAAACACAGAGTTGAATACATCCACAGGACTCCATAGGAAAAAAAAAAAAAAAAAAAGAAGAAGGAAAGATTAAAATCTGTTCCCAGAAAGATAATTTAAACCCAGAATGATACATTCCCTCCCTAGTAATCAGTCTACAAATAGGATGATTTAACTGAGACCCTCAAAATCTCTGTAACGGAAACTCAGGAAAAACTGATTAATTCAATTGTACTATATTGCACTGTCAAAATTATAAAGTGAAAATGTTAACTGAGCCTACAAGGCCTTTTTACTCTGTAACGGAATTCAACTGTAATTAAAAAAAATCTCAAGCACCCACATTTCATGAAAACAAGTCCATATATTTTCTTGTGTCAGAGGAATGGTGAGTGGGAAACCCAGGAGACAGGAACTCAGGCACTGGTGTATTTACAGCCAACAGTCACAAGGTAGCAGCACAAAACATCAGTCTGGAGGATTTCTTGAAGACCCACAGAGGTGGAGGTGATGAGGACACAGCTCTAAGTGTGCAGGGGACACAACCTGTGGCAATTAAGTGCTTAGTGGGGAGGAAGTTCAGTGCTAGGGTAGCCTGTGCCAGCCTCTGAGCCAGCCAGCAAAAGCCCAATAAAAGAACAGACCTTTTTTGGATTTCCTTTAGGTGAAAGGTGTGGAACACGACTGACATCAGGGCACGAGGAGAGCAGGGAGCAGAGGAGGTTTGGCAGGGTCATGGAGGGAAACCTTACATCTGGCAGTGTCTCACAGCTTACAAATTGGCTGCTCAGCTCCTGAGCTGACCTGCTTTCGAGCAAGAGCTGATTGTTTTCCCCTTTCAGTACCCTCCTACCCACTTTTAAAAGGAAAAGGATTCATATCAATTCTCCATATGTTACACTGTATGTACAGCGTGATGGAGTATGTATGCATGCACAGTAACTCGGGATTTTCAAAAGTAAATCTGTATTCTAGGACATAAATGTAGAGGTCGATAGGTCAACAAAGATTAATAAATTCATTCTTTAGCTCCTATAAGGGGTGGAAGGACTCAGAAATGAACTATGATCTGCAATAGAGTTCTAGCTGAATATTCACAGGTTTCTCAAGAGCTAGATTTTTTTGCTATTGATCTGCCAATCACTTTTCTGTCAGAGAAAATTCAGTTATCCACGTCTCAGTAAGCCCTTTTCACCTAGTTCCTTTTGTAGGAGTTATGTTTGTTGTATATCCGTATCTTTTATGGTATCTCAGAATGAAAAATTCAATAGCTGCTGTGTTGAATTCTAAAGATCATTATTCTACTTGTTTAGAAAATGAAAATGACATCCACTTTTCTCTCCTCTTGCTCTCACCATCAGTTTACTTTCAAACAGCTTGGTACATTTTGCTAAATTAAAAAAAATATATCTTTTGTTATACTGGTGTTGTCTGGGCAAATGCTACAGCTGTGGCATTGTCCCTGCCATCAGAATACATTTGTAAAACTGTTGAATAAAAGCTCTCTAGCACAGGAATAGCTGTGACTTCTCACTTTAAGAATGTTGCAATCATTCTTCTTTACTTACTGCAGTTCTACCATAAATCCTAGTGACCTCCCCATTGTCTGGGAACTCACTCAACACCTTCTCTGGTGCCTTGGGTCCTGTTCCAAAGCACCACCAGAATTTCCTTCCCAGCTCAGCAGCCACTTTCTGCACCCCAGTAAAGACAGACTCATCCATTCCAAACGGAGTGTGTCCAGCCAACACTGGTGCCAACACCCCTGCCTCTAGTTCTCCAACTCTCAGCTACCTTCAGAGCAGTTTTCTCAAGAATCTTGTTCTTCCAGGTTTCTGCCTCCCTTATTTTTTTGCCTGTCTTCTTGCAGGTGCCCTTCCTGCTCTCTGCAGCAATCGGGAGATGTCCTCTGTCCCCACCCTCCTTTCATCCTCCACAAACACAAACTCAGTTCAGTTTCCAAGACACACATACGAAAGATGGATGGATTGACTTCTTCCCATCAAACTGAAACTTTTGTCTAAATTTCATGCACCTCACAAATGCCAGCTGGTCAGCTTATGTTCCCCACAGGCAGAACTGAGCTCCTCATTGCTCCTCTCTACTTTTCAAACCCTTCACTGCAGATTTTTCCCCCACCCTTTTTGTGTATGCTTTTAGTGGGGCTGTAGGCTTTCCTGGGACTGTCTCAAGCTTATCTCTGCCAAAATCTAGTGCAAAGTCAGTAAATGATACTTTAAGACATCATTTCCAATCCATTCTCATAGGTAAGCAAATTTTATCAGTTCTCCTCCTGCCTATTCTCACACCCTTTCCTCTGGCTTTGCTGAATCCCACCATCTTCTCTTCGTATCTTTTCAAAACTCTTCTGCAAAGACAATTTCACAAAGATAACACAGCCCAGCTCCTCATGCTGACCACGCCACCTCTGCTCCCTGCATTTCTCTCTGTCCTCCCAGTCCCCACACAGACACATGAGCTGTAAGTCTCAGTTTGGAGACCCTTCACAGTTTCTATTTCACTTCTAATCACACCTCTACTGCGCCATCACTGGCTCCTCTCTGTTAACGATGACAGCCTTTATTACCCAGTTGCTAAATTTTGAAACAAGTATCTTCAGCTTTTCTTGTCATACCTGTCAAGAAACTCTCTGTAAACACCTGCAAAGTCATGTTCAGAGACTTCTGAAACTCAACTTTAACATGATGCCTACAAAAACCCCAGACAAATACACGACTTTTCTTGTCTGAGGCACTGACTTTAAGACTGCACATGCTGCTGACCTGTGCTGGCACATTTTTAATTAGCAGTACTGGTGTTGTTTCTTCCCTTTGCTTTATGTAGGTTGTAAACTTTTTGCTTAGAAATCATATTTTTATTCCTTTTACATGAAATGGGCATAGAAAATATCTGACTACTTTATTAGCTAAGCAAGGAAATTGTTAAAAGGAAGGTGTCTTAAAATAGAGAATTGTATAACCCCTTCCAGATGCATCAAATGTATCTTGCAAAGGATATGAAGATGAATATAACAATTTGGCATTGTGTCAGAAAGAAAACACACTAATTGGGATGGATGATGATAAAGAGAAAATCAAAAATTCATGGCATGACTTAGTTCAATGTAAATCTGAAAAACACCCCAACAGTGTCAGGGAAATTATTCTATATTTGTTTAAGCGAGAGGCTGCACAGGATGCAATTCAGCCATCTGTGCTTGGCCCATCTGTACTTTGGAAAGTACTGTAGGATTGTACTGCACCAGTTCTGCTGTCAAACTTTGGAGACATTACAAGAGATGCCAAGGAGCACGAATGGTGGGTGACAGCACATTGACTGAGATCTCTTTTTCAAATTGTCTTCTCTCTGGTCCCTTACAGATGCATTTCAAATCAAAATCAATGACTAAATCTTCCTAAGAACTTCTTGAAATTACTTGTTTTTTCCTAAATTGTTCAGCTATTTCTACTCTTCAATGGAAAGACAAACTACCACCATCAGTTAATGACTATATATAAAAAATAAAATAAATAATGCTCTAAATAACAGAACTAACAAGTCTGCTTTGCTTCAGATTTGTTTCCTAAGTCCCCAATGGCTTTGGGCCCACAGAACCCTCTAAAGTCACATGTGCCAAAGTCATGCCCAAACTGCCCTCCCACAAAAGCAAATCTCCAAGGAGCAGCTGCAGGGAGTGCCCTGCACTCTGCAGGGCTGGTGTCAGCCCAGGGACCTGCCGAGTCTGCCCCTGGGGCCTCTCTTCTTAGCCCATCTCTCAACTTTGCCCCAAACCAGATGGGAATCACCACTTCCACTTCTCTGCTTGAGCTGATTTAGAGATTCAACAGGTGTGAAAGGCAGTTCAGCAAACAGGTTGAGCAGCTTCTATTAAAAACACCTCAAATATATTTCAATGCAATAGAGGAAAATAGTTTTTGATTCAGATAATTCCTCTCCATGGGTTTATTTTAAAAGCAGGGAAAATTGTGTTGAAGCCATTAAAGTACTGAAATTGAGGCCTTTTCCCCCCACTCTGACTGCTGTGAGGAAACAGCTCTGCTGCATTTACCAGGGACACAGGGTCTCTGCCATCTCTGCCTTTCAGTAGTTGTTTTTCCTCTTAGATACAACAAAGGTAGCTGCAATGAATTCATATCTATATATTCAGAAAACACTGCAGTTAAGTGTGAGTGGGCTGATACAAAGCCTTACCAGCAGAGAACTGTATCTGTGCTGCCAAGGAAGTAGTAAAATCCACTTAGCTGTGAATTAATACATATTGAACAACTGACAATAATTATTTCAATCTAGTGCTGCTGACCTGCTTCGACACTTCCTTTCTTTTTCTCTAATCATATATTTCAGATGGTTTTGCTCCTGATTTCTTAACCACAAAGGCAAAGTTTGTGTTTTCCATTAATTCTCTACAAAATAGTGAGTATCACTTCCCCCAAGACAGAAGTGTAAATGGCTGTCTCTTTTTTATTTTTTTTTTTTTGGTATGATGAGAATGCAAACCTTGTGACTTAGGGCTCAGCAGAGCTCAACACATCTCAGGGACCTTTACTCTGATAAGGCTTTGCTACAGAATGAGGGAATTCAGTGAAGTGTGGTCGGTGTAATTAAAATTGTGTTATGCTGTTGATCCACAGGCAGACAAATTCTATAAGAATTAAATTGCATCGGTTTGTTAAAAAAACTGGCTGTTCGTTTCCTTGTAAAAAACAACATCAATTTAAAGATGGTGAATCTATAAATCTGAAATGAATTACAGTAGTTCACAAGTTTCTCAGAATAAACAAAGGTCTATTTACTCCCCTACCAAGAGACTCCACACTTTATGAAGGGTGCAGTGAACCAGTTTAATAACAATTACAAGCTGAAGGGATCTACATGTACAGATTGCTGACTGCTGGCACATTAATCCATTTTTTTCCCATCCAGAGAATAAACTTCTTAGCAGAAAATACTGAGATTTTCTGCGAATGAAGGTCACAGGTTTAAATCAAAATGTTCTGTTTGTAATTTTTATATTTGCCATTCATTGAAACAAATATGATTAGGTGCAAATAAGCCTGGCATCAAATGTCATGATGTGGGCAGATCTCTTTGCTCTGAGTTGAAAAAAAAAAACCTCTGGTTGTTTTCCTTGTGCATTAATGGCAATATTTCATCATCTTTAAGAGTCTAATCACAGTATGTTCTATGTGGAATATTATAAATCAATTCCTGCTTGCTTGTTACATTGACCTGAAGTTTAAAGAGAGTGGCCTTTTGGAAAAGTTATTCTTTATCACATTTATCAGTCTGTGAAAATCAGAGTAAAAAGTCACCTGTTACAATCTTGTCTAACAAAATATTAATACATACTCTCTCATAGACAGCAGCAATTACTCACAGGGCTGTAGAGATAATGGGAAGAAACTAATGGAAATTACTTTGCACATGCAAGCAAATTCTTGAATTAAAATCAGATGAAAGTCAGATAAAATTGCACCAGGTTTGAAGCTGAAGCCATGTAAAAAAAATTTAGTTAATGGGCAGGCCTTCATTCTGAAAACCACATTAGCTCATACTGGGAAGTAATCTGTTGCAGATTTACCTGTGAGTATTTACAATAAAGTGAACAGTATGTATTATATGATCTTTTCCTCAAGTTATTTACGTAGTTAAGATGAAGATAATGTACAATAAAGATTATATAAATAGGATGAAAGATCAGGGCTGAAGAGCAGAAGCAGCTCATACATAGATGAGAAGCAGGCAGACATTTTCTGGAAAGAATCCATTTCAAAAGCCTTGTGCTCAGGAGAAGAGAGTTGGGATCAAACAAATGGATGTGGGGCAGGAAAGAGCCAATCTCTTTGTGCTCAGTTTGCTGGGGATGAACTGAAGTTTTTGGTGACACACAACACATTCAGAAAAGTGTCAATTTTTTGCCAGGAGATCTGGTGGAGCCGGGATAGGGACACAGAAGCTGGGGAAAGAGGACAGAGCAGGATCCTGACACAGAGAGAGCCCCTGTGAGAGCAGGATCCTGACACAGAGAGAGAGAGCTCCTCTAAGAGCAGGATCCTGACACACACACACAGAGCTCCTGTGAGAGCAGGATCCTGACACACACACACAGAGCTCCTGTGAGAGCAGGATCCTGACACACACACACAGAGCTCCTGTGAGAGCAGGATCCTGACACACACACACAGAGCTCCTGTGAGAGCAGGATCCTGACACACACACACAGAGCTCCTGTGAGAGCAGGATCCTGACACACACACACAGAGCTCCTGTGAGAGCAGGATCCTGACACACACACACAGAGCTCCTGTGAGAGCAGGATCCTGACACACACACACAGAGCTCCTGTGAGAGCAGGATCCTGACACACAGAGAGCTCTGTGAGAGCAGGATCCTGACACACACACAGAGAGCTCCTGTGAGAGCAGGATCCTGACACACAGAGAGCTCCTGTGAGAGCAGGATCCTGCACACACACAGAGCTCCTGTGAGAGCAGGATCCTGACACACACACACAGAGCTCCTGTGAGAGCAGGATCCTGACACACACACACAGAGCTCCTGTGAGAGCAGGATCCTGACACACACACACAGAGCTCCTGTGAGAGCAGGATCCTGACACACACACATAGAGCTCCTGTGAGAGCAGGATCCTGACACACACAGAGCTCGTGTAAGCCAGCCAAGGAGTGACTGAGTGTGAGAAGAAAGAGACTGAGGTGGGTTGGAGGATGGGAGCACACCTCGGGAAAGGATGCAATAAGGCGGATGAGGAGACGCAGTCTTCCCTTCTATTGCTGTGTCATTGCCATGCCACACATTGCATCAAATCTCATTTTCTCATGACTTTACAACTAAAATAATCAGTTACATCTTTAAGGATAATGTCAATTGTTCTTGAGAGAATCAACTGAAGTCTGCCATTTCCCTTCAATTTAGACTCCCAAAGTTCCAGCAGCTAACAGTAAAGGAAAAAAATCAAAAGATGAGGCTTGTGATTTGATTATATCAAGAAAGTACATTTTTCACTTCCAAAGTTTTAATTCCGGTATTTTTTTTCTTTCTTTCTCCCTTAAATAGTTACTTCTGAAATCTGCCTGCCTTCCTTATCCCTTTTCATACTGTTTTTCACACAGGTGTCAGATCTCAGAGGGAACTTCTATTCACTGTTAGCAGTTGCCATTTATTTTTCTTGTAGCAGATACATGTCAGTTCCTTAAGTATGTCATTTATTACTAGGCTTTTAAAAATCTCTTCTGCAAATCTGTTGGGTTTTTTTACTACATGTTCTCAAAATACTTGCAGGGTGTCAGTAAGGCTTATTTATGTATGAAGTTATTTATGGACAGGAAACAACACATCTGCTTCCTTCAAGAATGATTCCATGTGCTATACTATATTCTCAAAGAATTCACAGAAAGTTAATAGAATAAGTGGTTAGAAAGTGCTTTAGGGAAAAGTATCTTGATGTCTTGTTAGAATTAGGTTACTGTGATATTAATCTTTTCCTTCTTATCTAGGTGTGTATGCAACAACTGAAACACTAGTGAGCCTTTTCTGGAATAGATGTTTCAATATTCAACTAAGAACAAGAAAAAAAGAGTAAAATCCAGATCACTAGCAGCTTTAGGACAGCAACCAGTTGCTTTGAACTACACTTTACCAACCTGTTTTTCACAACTGCTGACAGCTCTAGGTATCACACAGGTATCATAAGGCTACTTGTGAAAGTGGTTTTGTGCTTATTCTGCTGAAGTTAATCCTTTCTAGAGAAAACACAGATTTCTAGATGAAAACACAGCATTACCACTGCAGTATCTGCCTGACCTGTTCACTTGGAAGTCCCCAGTTCTCCTGGGACGGTATCAGATCATTGACATCTCTGTGCACCTTTAATTCTCATCCCCAGAATCACATATGGAGGGTGCCAGCATTCATTCCCTGCTTCTCCCAGAGGTGAACAGAGTACTGAATAAGCAAACTCGGTAATAAAAGTATGCAAATAATGCCTGAACCCAAAATGCATACATCTACATTCTATTCTAAAGCATGGTCTAAGCTACATTCAAAACTGTATTTTCTCCAACTGCAAGACTGCATGGACACCAACAAGTTGCCCAGGGAGCTCAACATCTAGAGGAATTTGGTTTTCATTTGCTCGGTTTTCACCTCCAAGCCCAGTTAGGAGCAGTTGTGCTGGTGATAGATTAGGCTCACAGTGATGAAGCTATTGGCTTGGCATCCTTCAACTTACACATTCAGGCTCTTTGTTCCCTTTGTAACTACAGGTGTGCCAAGCACAAGGTGAGATGAGTGCAGCTCCTGCCTGGGGAGTGCTCAGTCCCCAGCCCAAGCCTGAACATGCTGTGAATCCTAAAACCTGGAGCAGCACAACACTGCAACATTGCAGCAGAAGATTGAGTGTAAAAAGTAGTATTTGAATAATTTCTCATTCTTGCTACAATCATTAACATAAAATCAATTTATGTTGTGACATTTTCAGTTCTCATTATGATCTCTGTCACAAGAGGGAGGTTTTTAATCCCCCATAAAGTCTTTAAGAGACAGCAGAATAATATGCACTAAGTGCATTATACAGTTTCTAATGTGACCTTTTCACGGTTCTACAGTTTGACTGCCTGGTCACTCCTGTTCCTTGGCTGTCTTGGTAATCTGAGAGGAACAGGTGGAATGGTAAATAACCAAAATACTAAATCTTTAAAAGGTTAACTTCATACTGCAAGGGACTTACAGGTTATATATATTCTGTGCTCTTACTGTGCAGCCCAGAAAAAAGCAGGAAGAAAAGGAAATGACAGACAATGACTGTTCTCAAGCCAGTTACAAAAAGAATTTGGGAAAAGAATAAGATGGGTGCAAAATAGCAAGTAATTTTATTCTGCCAGTATTTCACATGTATTTATGCTGTGTGAAATAATCTACTCTTGATGGAGATATGGAAGACTCTAGTCTCTCCTCACCCTTAAAAGGTCTGAGAGCCCCAAATAGTATATTATGACCCAATGCTAATCCTCTTCCTGCTATCATGGTTTTAGGATTTTTAGTTTTGTATGGAACTTAAAAGTAATCAAGAGTGAACCTAGCACTGAGTAAAAGAAGTGGCAGGTAATCATATTTTGTTAATGTTTTAAATGGTGGCATTTACTGCAAAGGGACCCAGGGCCATGCAAGAAATGTGGGGATTGCAAGTGCTGAAAGACAATAGGGAGAAGCCAATCTATCCAGGCAAGGAAAGCATGGACAAACAGGGATGACATGGCTCATCATGTGAATAGATTGCACAAAACCCAGAGCATCTCCTTTTGACTCTTTGGAGCTGCCCTGGGTTACTGTCCCATAGCCAGGCACAAGAATTCTTCCAGGAAAAGGGATGGGGAGACAGGCTAACGAAGTAGGTCAGATTCCAGATGAGACCTGTGTTAGCAGTAAAAGAAGAAATAATTCTAAGAAGGGCTGGACAAAGGGTTCAAAATGTCAGAGGGAGTGATAATGCATCCCCACAATACCCTCACAGATACATAGAAGAAAGGGAAGGCCATAGAGATGTCAAATTAGTAATAAAAAGATAGGATGGCCACTATATTACAAAGATATAAAATTTTATATAGTGTGCCTTTCTTACAGGAGAATGCTTAGAAATTAACAATAACAACAACACCACCACCTAATAGGGAGAAAACCCTTCTTTAATGAGATTTTAGAAGGAATCCTGTTACACAGAGAGAAGTGCAGCTCTGGCTGGAAGGGGTCTTTGTGAGGGCAGGGGAGAGGTCACCTCGGAGGCACTGCTGAGTTTGGCTTCAAAGCTCCTATGAAGCTCTAACTCCACATCCTATTTATTCACCCTAAGAAAGGGGGAACAGAGTTTTTCAAGTATTTGAAACTGATAAGCAAGTTAACTTTCTGCTCTCATGTCTGGGAAGACTTTCAGAAAGGGGAACAGCCACAGCCAACATGCAGAGAAGCTCCTCTCTATTCCCTACTAAAGTGGCAATAATGTCTATTGCTTTGTAGCCTATAAAGCAATAAAGAGCTGCTAAGATTAATTAAACTCTGAAGAGAAACTGAAGTGTTTAATCAATCACCAGTGCTGTTTGCTGCCACTACAGCATTCATAGGGATTATTATATAGCAATTTGAATTCCAAAGCAAAGCAACAGCAATATAAAAAGGGTATTACTAGTCAATGTTTGGATCTCTAGTTCCAGGTATCGAGGACTTGCTTTCCCATGGTATATGAAAACTATTAACAGGTTCACACTGACCATTTCCTTCAGCTGTGAGTGCTCAGCACTTCTGCAAATCAGGCCTCAGGGTTTCAAATCAGGAAACTGGAAAATTAGAAGATGCAGCTAATGACCCTTTGTGAAAAATCTGGCTTAGCAAGATGGGCACCATTGCAAAGGAAATCAGAGCTAGGGACTGCACCAGAATTCAATTCTTCATGAGACCACACATCAACTGCTCTGCCTACGTGAGGTTTTTTCTTCACCCTTTAAAATTTTGCTGCTCTTGGGCTCTGCAGCTTTGGAGAAATATACTCTGCAACCTGGCATGGCCAAAACAACAACACTCTGTACTGAGTGAAAAAATACTGCTGTGGACTAAATGGTAGAAAAATATGCAATGAAAACCATATCATACTGCATTCAGAAAAGAGTTGAATTAATCCTACCTAATAGATGGACTTGGCAACTTTTCCCAATTTCGGGTGTACTTTGAAAACCAAACAATTATTTGACAATGATTTCAAATATCAAAGGTATTTTAAACCATATTCGGGAAGCTTCAAAAGATACTTTTCTCCAAAAAAGTGAAAACATGATTTTGCATAATTCCCAGGCTGGTGACATTCAGGTGTGAGATAAGAAGAGAAGCATGGTAATAAACCTTTGAATTCATGCACAAATCCTGCATTTGTTAACAGTGTGTTTGCTCTTACATTCCATGTTAACAGTGGTTAACGTCTTTATCGTAGCTATGGGAACATACCAGCAAATTATGCATAATTCTGATTTTCTAAGAAGACCTTTTACAGAACCCTAAACATACATAATAGTGATCTAGATCCCTACAAATTGGTACGAACTGAACTGCTTTAAACTCTTGTTCTTTCAGAGCTGGCTTTATTTCAGTTGAAAGGAGGAGGACATCAAAGCTCCAGGATGGGTCCCTCCGATACAAATCAGCCCTGACTTTAATGGAGCTCTGTGGATTTGCAGCAGGCAGAGATTTTGGCTGCCTGATTTTCCAACTGACAACTCTCCTGTATGGAGAACTCCACTGAAAATAGGTATTCCCTACAACTTATGCCAGGCCTGTGTATGGTACAAGCCATAAATACCGAGAAATGTAAAGTCCAGTTGAAGTTACAGAGTCGTGAAAAGACAGAAAAAAAGAGTTCTCTGTAATGATAATAGCACTTACTGTGTATTATAGATGTTAAGTGCTCAAACCACTTTAGTAAAAAAAAAGCCATTCATTTCCTTTCAGAATACGGTCAAGAGTAATTTCTGGCACAGAGAAGTGAGAATCATCAGTGCAGCTTTGTGGAACTGATTACCATGTACTTCAACAGAGACCAGCCAATGCTATTTAAGGAGCAATCTGAATCACTGATGTGGTGATGCAAGAACTGGTTATGTCTCCTTGATGTGGAAGGATAAGCTGTCACAACACTGACAATGCACAGAGCAGCTATGGACTATCCTTAAATTACTCCAGTGCAGATGGAAGTTTGCTTTCATGTCCTTGTGCTGGCTCCTTTTCAGCCCAGTGACAAGGACATTGAACCTGCATTTGAGCACCATGTGAGCAGAACCAGGAGGGATTAATGGGCACCTCCTGAGACCCAGGGAGATGAACAAATGCCTGAGGGACAGGATGTTAAGGGATAAAAGAATATGGGATGGCCACACCAGGTTCATTTAGCCTAATGTGATGGTGGCCAATGCCCAGTGCTGTTTAGGAGAAAGTGCTGTTGTCATTCTCCAGAAAGTTCTTTCAACTTCCCATGATTTTTTCACTATTTAGAGCTGAGATAGATCAAAAATGTGAAGAAGAAGCTAAAATTCCAATGCAATGACTAAGTGCCATTGAAGTACATCATGAACTCAAAAGCTTACATAGCAAGCAGAGTTACAAGCAAAAATCATCACTAAAAAAAAATAAAGAATATAATGAGATGTTACTGTTCCCCTTGGGAGAAAAGAATTATTATTACTATTATCATTATTATTATTATTATTAGGAATACAGTTTCAGTGCTGCAGAAAATGTAGTTTGAGATGATCAAAATAATTTACAAATTGGGATTGACAAGCTGAATCACTGAAATACTGACATTTAGCTAGTTCATTTCAGAGTGATGTCTCTGCTTCAAAAACTGTCAGATTTCATTTTTTAAAGAGTTTTTTAAAAGATCTTTTACTTTACCATGAAGAATTACCCCCTCAATTCCTGACTCTCCAGTCCAGTCAGTAAACTGAAAAATCAATTATTTGCACAGTACTGGTTTTGGGGAAGAAGGCCAGAAGATAAGACAACCACATAAAAATGTGCAGAATCACAGGGAGAGAGAAAGAGAACAAATATGGAATTTATCCATAGAGCAGACAGAGCCTTACAAAAAACTGCTATTCCTAAAATATATTTAGAAATTTATGGAGAAAGGTAGGAGAAGAAACTTTGCTGTGAGAGGAAGAGTTGGCAAGTGTGATAGCCACGTAGAGAACCCAAGTACTCCAGCTTGGCATGAGGGCAGATGGTCTCTGCAAACTATTTTAACACTTCTCAGCAGAAGACAGCCATTAAATAAAGTAAGGGAGAAGTTGGTCATCAAAATCTGAAAAGAAATTAAAAGCAAGTGCATGACACGAAGGTCCCTGGAGCAAGGTAAGTGTCTACACAGAAAAACTGGAAAAGAGCCCTCTGGCAATCCACCTGAAATGTTTTCTATGGAGGACAGTGATTCTTGTTTTGGAAGGAAGATGAGTACAGCAGTTGAAGCTGGAGCTTTAAACCTCTGCTGGAGGTTTCCTGATGTGTGCAGTGTGAGTCAGGAACTGGGTTTGTTTACCTGGGCTCAAAGTGAATCTCCAAGGCAATGTGAGGTTGAATCCATTAACATTAGCAAGGAGCATAAACAACTCCAGTAAAGGGGTTTGATGGCACAAAGTGTTAAAGTGCCCACAAGAATGCTGGCTGGTATTTAACAACAGCAAGAGGAACTGAATTAAGAACATATCCAAACACCTAGACTGTGTTTAGTGATATTAAAATTATGCAATTTGTTAAGGACTTTCTGTAGCTAGGCATCCTTCCCATTCAATTTCTTTATGCAAAACAAATTATTTTGCATAGATTTGCATGTTACTAACAGGAAAAGAGAATTATTAACAACATAAATTAAATCTTGCTTCTATTTAATTTATTATCTTGAATTAGCTGGTGAGTGTCCTCGAGCCTTATCTCTGTTTAGACACCTACAGTGCACTTATCTCCGTGGTATGAATGTCACTCTTCAGCCTTGATACCGAGCCTGGACATGGACTCAAAACAGTCATCTGTGAAATAAAGCAAGTTGAGTTTTGTTCTGTGTCTGGGTATTCTGAAGGAGGAAGATAAGTCATTTGCAGAAGCCCAGGGCATTCTGTTCTATTAAAATAAATTTCCTAGAAGTATTGAATACTGTAACTGCTTTGCCCCAGAGCATTAAGAGGAGTATTTCCAGTAGAATGTGTGCACCCAGCTCCTTTGCAGGCACCAGTCTAAATGTGAAACCAGTCCTTTACAGCTAGTCTAACAACCTACCCATAAAACCAGCCAGCTGGCTGGATCTCTTCTGGCTACTTACTTCTCCTCTTATTCATTGTGACCTACAGCTAAGGATGTTTTTCACACTGCAGACCCATGGAAAAAGCTCTCATAATCTTGTTAAAGGCTGGCATACTTGACTTGCACTACAGAAGCCTGCATTTGTCTCCTCAGGGAAATAAACACTTTTAAAGAGCCTTTGGACTTCAAAAATGCCTTAGACAAATACAATGGCCACCCTTGCAATAAGTGAAGCAGTTTTCTGCTTCTCACAAAAATGTCTACAGCCAGGAATTTGGATTTTATGTGCCCTTATACAAAATCATCTACAGTTTTGTTTTTTTTTTTTATTGCTCACATGTTCTCAAGGGAAACCAATTTCTCTTTCAAGCAGCAGTGACTTTAGTAAGTCAAAGCATCCAATTGCTAGAGGAGGGTTTACTTTACCTCTCATCACTGAAACCCTGCTGTGGAATACAATCTGTTTTCAGAAGAGCAGAGAGGTGAAGGACAAAAACAAATGGCAATTACTCAAAGCCTGTGAAGAGCTTGGAGACTGGTATTCTCTTGCATCTGAATTAGGGCAAGAAAATACACTGGTCAAAATGTTGCCAAGGCTAATGCTCTAACACTGAGCAGACTGAAATTTGTCTTGTTGTCATCGAGAATATTAAGCTGTAATATGTAATAGAATGTAACATTTGCATTTATGGCTGCTTTTTTTAGAAAGACTGAACCGATTTCTTAACTCTCCTTTAGGACAGATGTTCAGCAAGGACATGATAAAACATTCACAGTTTGCACTGCTAACTAATACCATTATTTCATGATTAAAACCTTTCTTGCTACTTTCAGAGCCTTACCATACCAGCGAAACAAGTTTCTGAATTTCCTCCTTGATTATCTACTTAAAAATAGCTGCATTTCAGTCCAAATTCATGCAACACTTTTCTTAGGGATTCCACCACTCCAAAATGTAACACATTTAATCCATAGTCATGTATTTGAAGCACCAGGAGAAATAAACCACAGGATTTTTCACTGTCATAGCTGCTAGAGAAGCACTGTCTTTAGCACTAGTAAAAGTAAGTTGGCCTTTAATATACACAATTATTCTAGAACAGAGAATCTCAAACTCATATATATATACAAAATTTCCAATTACAGAAACTAGAACTGCAATAATAATTGCAATATTATTGGAAATTATTTACAAACTTAAGGTGTAGGCATCTACAAATAGAAGCACTTCTTGTGACATCTACTGATAAAAATTATGCCCAAGCAAACAGAAATATGTTTGGAACCTGGTAGCAGCTTGCCATAAAATAAGAAAATAATCTCTTTGTATAGTAAGTTAAATGCAGGAGCAACTTTGTGGCCTTCACTAATTCTTAGAGTGTGACACACAAGTCCAGGCTTGCTTAAAACATAAACTGCATTAATGTAATTCAGTTTCCCAAGGTCAGGAGGAGTTTATTTCCAAACCCTTGCTCTTAACAGTGCTGTCATACAACATGAAATAACACCACCACGTATCAGCAGGTCCTGAATTTCTTTTGAAACGCAAAGACCTGACAATGAATCTGCTGCTTGGGAGCTTAATATATTGTTTTCACTTGCATCTTCTTTATTGTAGCTCTTTTATACCTGTACTTCAATTGCACGTGGCATCTTTCCTTTATTGAGGGCTGCAGTTAATCAGCTGGTTCCATAAAGCACCACATAAATCCTGTTTTATGAATTCTTTGTCACAAGAATGTAGCCAAATGCCTCGTGTCCCAAGACTCAGCAGTGACACATCACCTTTGTACAGCCTTGCAAAACCATCTGGAAATTACAGCAGCCCATGAACAGAAACTCCTCAGTCACCTTTACTATGTTAGGGATGGTAAGGGAAAAATAGAAACCAGTGATGTTTAACAGACATGTCTTAAAAAAGAGTGAGGAAAAGAAAGAGAGAGAAAATCAGCCTATGAGTGAACAGCCACTTGCAAGGGTGCCTTTGCCTCGTGAGAACCTCAGCAGTGTGAAGTGCTGCCATGAGCTCTCATTTTCCTAAATCCCTTACAAGCAGCAGATGTCTTTCCCCTTTCCTCAAATTCCTCATTCATTTCACACCCTAAATTATATGACTAGAAGAAAAAAGACCTAAAAAATTATGTGCAAAACCACTTTTTTTTCCCCACTTAATGCATACTGTAAGAATTGTCTTAAAGCTGTATTTATAGCATCATTTAAAAACCTATACCAGGCTTCTTTCTCCCTTTATCTTCTCCAAAGTAGCTGTAGCACATTTTTTCACTTGGTTTTTGTACCAAGCACAAAGAAGTCTGTGACAGGAATGGCTCAGCTCTAGACTAAAACAGTGAAAAACTTCTTCAGTCTCCTATTTCATCTTGGAATTCTCTCTGATAGAACATTGCTGATCTGGATATACAAAAAAAGCCCCAGACAAAGTCTTACCAATGCCCTGTAAAGTATTGCCAATATTTCTGGAGATGCCTCTCCTGGCATCCCTGAGGTTTAAATGAGTCCTGTGCACAGCTCAGAGCTGCTCACAGTTACACTGAGGCCCTTCCTCCTCCAGACATTTCCAACCAAAGAGCACTTAGAGAAAGCAGATGTTCACATTGCTACACCCCAAGTGTTTAATTATGCACTTTGTGCTAATGAACTTCTTCCCATTTCTGCTGCTCCAGCTCTCAAGGACATTCAATTGAAAATACAAAAAGGATTAAAAAAAACCAAAAAAGTGAAATACTGACCACTGCTTTCTGCAAACAACGCGACTTCTTGACATAATGTAAACTGAACAGATAACCATTCCTTCCAGTTGCTTGTTTATTGAAAAATCTATTTTAATCATTTATTGCCTTCGGGGTAACAGCATTCTCAAATGCACTTACTCTATACACTATATAGCATACTCCTCATACAATTAAAATAATAAATCAAAACATTTAAAAGTTATATTTGCTGGTAAAAACAACCTGAGCTTTAAAAATTCTGATCTGTATATATATATATATGTTCAGAACTTCTTACTTGCTCATGGGATTTTATTAAGTTGAGGAAAGTGATTAATGTATAAGCTTCATGTAACAATCTCAAATGTGTAGTATCAAGATTTTTATGAAAGATTTTTTTATTTATAATGTCCAGAATGCTAGTGTCAATATTTAAAATAAAAGGGAAGCATGGTATATAGCTCATAACATTGGTTAGTTTTGTGCCTTTGGCAATTTCCCTCAAATTGAGTCTCCACTGCCCACCAATAATCTAATTTAGAGATAAGGTGCTTCATAATATGAGATGCTTCTTCCAGTGCCTCTGCAGCCCATCAGGCTCAGAGGAAAGGAGTGCAAATGAGGGAAGGCTTTGCTGTAACACAGGCCAACCTCACTGCAGCTTGAACTGCAGGATCTCCCCTTCTCAGGATGGGATCACCTGGGAACAACGCTGGGTTTCAGGCATGGAAAACTCAAGGTCTGCAAACCGTCCCTGGACTTCAGTATTTTTCATAAGCTCTTACCAGGAAATGTGCTATAGTGGTAGCTCAGCACTGGGACTTGTGGAGACAAAGTTATTTCTGGGGTTTTCCTGGGCTTCATTTCAACCAAACACAGCTCAGGCAGGAGCTAATTAATCCCTTTGTGAGAACTCCAAAACAGAATGAGGCACCTTTTAAATATAACTGTGTTTTTAGCCACACCTGAATGTTATTGTATAACATTAAAAGAGGATGTAATACACTTGAGAAATATGTGGGCATTGCTTTTTCACAGAGAGTTATTATGGAGATAAACAACTGTGTACTATAAGTGTTTGGAAAATCATGATAAAGACAGAGATATGTATATTTTGTTGTCACTTTGCAGTCCCAAATGAAGCCTAATTTTGGTTGTCTCAACCAAGACTCCCAGAATTTTTCAAAAGATGCTGTATCCCTTTTGCTTTTTCTTTTGCATCTTAAACTCTCCATGAACATTCACAGCCTTTTCAAGGACTGAGAGCTTAAACCTGAATTTCAGTTGTGAATGATCAATGAGGCATTTGGAACATGCAACTTGATGTCGGGAGTGACAGTGATGTGATTTTATTTTCCCCAGTTTTCATTTTTCTTGCTGACAGGGGTTACCTGATAAGCAAGTACTTGCTGCTACAGACCATACTTACAATTTGGACAATTTTTGCCTGTTGTCTGTGCCTGATAACACCTGAACCCCAACTATCTTTGTAAACAAATAGGAAAACAGGTCATGATGATAGTAAAATCACCTTCAGACAAGCAAGATGAAGCCCAGACTATAAATTATTCAATCCAAACACACAGTGTATCATTCTATAAAGTATATTCTCATAAAGGAAAATGTTTCCCCAAAAACACAGCCTTCTAAACTATTAATGAAATCGGAATACAATATTAAAGAAGTGTAGTTAAGACTAAGTTTGAAAATCAGCACAGAGTAAACAGATTGCTTAGACATAAGCTTAGCCACTCTGTATGCTTCTTTTAATTAGAAATATTATAAAAGCTTGTTTGAATGCTGGCAGGCTCTAAGGATTCATAATTCAGCTCCAAACTTGAGATTTGACTGTCCTAGCTAATCCCAAGGACTGCCCAGAGAGGCTGCATCAGGACACCTGCAGGAAGGTTAAACTGCAATTTTGAGTGACCAACCCAATTTTCAGAGTTTGACCCTGTGTCTGAAAACCTTACTAAAAGTTAAAACATGGCTATTTTAATATTTGGGTCATAAAGAGCTATGGTGATTGCCTAGAAGCTTCTCCAGTATTTATTTTTTGTGTTGCAGAATATTTTAGTGCTTTTGTGTGGACGTTGGACTCCTGTTTGACAGAGATGGACCTGAACCAAATCACTTAGATTTTAGTAATTTAGTAAAGATTCTCATTCTAGCCCACATCTAAGACAGCTCCTTTAGAAAAAAACAAAACCCAGATAACATTATTTTTTTGATTTACATGCAGTCCATTAAAATGAATTATAAAAAAATACAATTCTTCAGAGGAAAATTAATGTAGAAGGGTTCCTGTTGGGTCAGTGGAAGCTATAAAATATGCAAGGATATATATTTGGAATGAGGTGGTGATATCACAAATGCCATCTCCCTTCTTCTGCACTAATAAGGAATGAGAAATTGAAAAAACCTAAGAACTAATTTGCCACAATGCTGCATAAAAAGTTACAACCTGCCTGGAATGATCAATTAATCTCTAGGCTGTGCTCATTTATACCTCTATAGACTCAGAATAATTTAAACAAAAGCAACCAGCTCAACATCATTGATGGAACTATTCCAGATTTACTCTGGAGTAACTAAATGGAATTTAGTCCTTAAGATACCAAAGGAAAAAATCTAAACAACCAAGAAATTGGAAAAAATATGTATTTGAAACATCAAAAGTCTTATTTCCTCCTGTATGTTATAGAAAAAGTCTGGAGCTTTGTCCCCCTCACACTGGGACATTTTAGCTTAACACCACAGTGATATGCTCTATAATTTATTTCATTATCAGGTTTCCAGACTTTTACAAACTTTTTCTTGGAATAAATGTTAGGGAAATATTCCCAAAAATGCACAAATCGATATGCACAAGAAAAAAACCTACGTGGAACCATTCTTATTTATTTGATTTTGTTTATGATGAGAGAAATTTTATTGCTCTAATTATCAGTATCAGCACACAAACACCTGCTGTTACTAGATGGTGTTTCTATTAACACAGTGTGCCACTTCAATAGTTTTCTGTTGGCAATCCAAAATCAAATTACTTCTTGTCTGAAAATTATTGTTACTTGCTGACACAACTATGTCTGTCATTTTCTAACCTTTTATTTATGCAAAAAAAAAAAAAAAAAAAAAAAAAAAAGAAAAGACAATCAATAGCCATTTAAACTTTTTTTTTTTAATCCTGTTTATGAAACCAACAGCCATTGAGCTGTCTCAGCGTGTTCTTCATGTTTTTGTGGGTTTATGCATCCCAGTGTCCTTTGGGATCCTGCATCCTTTGTGTGTCCAGGTGGGAAGCTGTCTGCAGGGTCAGTGATCCAGGTGATGCCTACACTGCCTTTGGGACCTGTGGCCCATTTAGAACTGTGGAACTGAGCAATCCACAGCGACTGGTTACATGGATGAGACCCACCAAATCAAGTTTTTCAATATTATTTCTATTTTGGAGGTGATCACTCCTGAGGAAGGGGTGAAACCTGTATTTACTGCTAAGCCTAGGCAAATGTACTGCTATAAAGGCTTGAGAAAACATAAGGACTTGACTCAGCCACAGAGAGCTGCCAGGGAGTTAACACAGCCTTAAAAGTTCTCTTTCCAAAGATTTCAAAAGGATTGAAAAGAATATCCTACTGTTTTTAATATAATTACACCACAACACAGTTATTTTTATGCAGTTCCTGTCTCCTGCTGCTGTCTGGGATTAGTCCTTATTTAGCTATGATGAGGAATTATGCCTCATGTCCTGGTTCAACCTTGAAAATTATGTCAAGAATTTTGGCACAACATGATTCTCTTGCCATGATAGCTTGTTAGAGGGATGCATTGACCAAAAGGGCAAATCCTGCTGACAGGATGTTCCTGCTACAGTCAGCATCCTCTCAGCAAGCCCCTGAAAGCACAAAGTGAACAACGCTCCGAGTGCTGCCTGCTCCTCCCTCTGCCAGGGCTGCCTCTAAAGCAGATGTTCTCTGCTGCATTTTGGAGCCTGCTGTAATTTGAGCAAATCCATAGAAGATCACGCCAAAAAAGTGACAGCTAGTCAATGATGGTATGGTCCCTAACCTGTTCTCTGTCTGGGCCTGCTGCAATCAATGTTTCTGTGCTGAGTTCCAAAACCTTAGAGCCAGATCAAAACACAACAGTTCCACAGGGGACAATTCTGTCTCCTTTTCATGTTCATGCCAAAGCAGGCTTCACATAGGCACCTGAGTGCTTTCTGTGCATAACTGCTGAAAGCACATAAAATATTTTAATTCATACTCCTTGGCAAAAAAAGCATTGAGGTACCACAGATCCAAATCTCAATTTACTCCCAGGCCTAACCACGGTTCTTGGGCTGATTTTCCTTTACAACACAATTATGCTGGAAAGTATAGCAACCTGAAAATTTGCATTTCATTTCCACTGTATAAATACTTTGTACATATAATTTATAACCTCATTATGGGCATATTGAATGGTGGAGAAAAATCCAACAGTATTAGCTCAAGTTGAAAAGTGATTTTAGATACGATGTTTGACATCTCTCTATATTCTTCCTTTGCAGAGCTTTGAGCTCATTATGGCTGTTTGCACTACATGCTAAAATATGGTGCTCATATTCTGGTGTTAAGAGAAATTTAGACTTGTTTATTCAATTATGAAGTTTACAATTCACATTAAGTGTTGTCTAATTATACAGTCACAGTCAGTTGTATTTGGGAACAGGAACAATACCACATGAAATCGGTAACTGGCCTTTCCCCATCAGCTCTTGCTTTTGTCCAGTGCACAAAAGGAAGATCCATGTGAGGCCAAGCACCATTGCTTTGCTCTTTCCTCTGATGTTTGCACGAGCTTGACTTTGCTGGCTCAGTCTTGGAACTATTGACTTTTCCTTCCAAGAGGAGTGGGTGACACCAACAGCCATCCAAGGGGAGCAGAGGATCTGTCCTTGCCTGTTTCCTGGCCTTCTTTAATCAAATATTAATTGGGTGTGGTCACTTACTCCACTACTCACAAACAGTATCTTGCAGGAGTGAAATAAGGTGAATCTTTCATGCTTTTTTTTTTTTTTTTTTTTTTTTTTTTTTTTTTTTCTTTCTTTTTTTTTTTTTTTTTTTAATAAAGACTGATCGGCTTGTGTGAAAGCTTGCAGGCAAAAAAAAATTCGTATTGGTAATAGTAATTATTATTTACAGAAACACTATAACTCAGATTTACTTAAGTAAGTTCATTGCATCATGTAACAAATTAAAGAACTGAATTGCAGTATTGACACAGAAAATTTTGGCACAAAGATATCAGATCCTGCATAGTTTAGAGAAAACAAACCTACTATTTACTGATGAAGTCCAGAGGAAAAAAAAACACCTAGTTTTCATGAGATATACTAAAGCTTTGAAACCCTGGGTAACCTTAATTTTGGAATGCTTTTGTTTTATCATTCCCAGAGTTTGAGACTCGAGTAAGTAACTCAGAAATCTACCTGGAAATTCAGTGTCAGAAAGAGCCTTTTTGCAAAACTAAAGCCACAACAGGAAACATTTCCTGATGAATCTGCACCAATTTCAAATCAACCATGTTCATGACTCACACTTCATCTTCATAAACTTTAAAATTATGTACTCTGCAGTTATGAAAACCGGTGAACAGCAATTTGAAGCTGAAATATTTGCTGAAAATGGATTTCAAGACTTTAAATTCTTTTAGTTGTCAGTCATTCAGAAACAAGAAGTGATACAACTCATTTGGGAAACAAGACTGTGATTTCTTCAAATGAACTTCATGCACTGAGTGCTCTTTTTATAAAGGAAAGGAGCATTAGACTTTCTCATCCATCACACCCAATAGGGCTGGTAGTTAAATGCTACAGTTCATACCCTAAACAATGTAGATTCTTGATCAAGCTTGCCAAGACCTATTCCTGCAACTGAAAAATGTTCCCTTGATTCTCCTTAGAAATTTAAACAACATTTGGCACATTTGAATATATTTTCTTCTGTCTATTGAACTTATATTCCCCTTATCAAGATAATAGAATTTCCTTAGAAGTTGCCTTGGGCATTTCTGCAAGGTCAAAAGCACACAATGCACAGACAGGGATAAACCTACTTTGAATTACTGTATCCAGTCATGCTCCGGTGGTTCTGCATCCCTGATAGCAACAAATGAAGTCTGGTGTGTTGGGAGGGCAGCACTTGGAAAGCACAGAAAGGCTATGGCCAGAAAGAGCCCTGACAGGCTGTTAAACATTTACCATCCTGCCTGGGCACCTCCACCACTAACACAGACCAAAGAGCAGTCACAGAGCATCGGGGGAAGTCGACAGAACCACATTATTGCAACCACAAATTCACACCTGCCAAGAGACACCGCAGACACTGCACCGTGTTGGCATCTTGATAGAACAAACAGCACATTCAAGGGGAGAATCTCTCCCTTTGCCAGGTGGTTCTGAAGAATTGAAACCATTTGTTTCTTAGCTGAAGTTATTTATGGTGGGTTTTTTGGAAGTTTCATTTGGTCTAAAAATAAGTTCTGCTTGAAGAGGACTCTACTTACTATGGCAAAGAGGTACCTGAGAACCACCAGCAGACAAGGTTCTGTGCCTTAAATAATTTCTGTCACTTAGAGACAATTTCTAGTCCTTTTCTTTTGTTAAAATTATAGCCTTATTCATTTTATAGTGTTAAATCAAAGGGCATACACACTCTGGAAAGGCAGCTAACCTCAGGGCAGTTTACAGCTCAACCTCTGTCTCTGGGTAGCCGAGTTGAAAATCAGCAGCTATCGTGGAAGCATATTGTAAAGCTGGGATACTGCTGTGAATTATGAAGCATATCAAGTGTTTGGATAAATCAAGGAATCTAAATGGGCCTAAAACAGCAAAGAGTAAAAGCATTAGGGCTTGTCTTCTTTTCCAAAATCTTCCATTAGTACCTTCACAGAGGCCTGTTTTCTACCTCTCAGACACTGATTCAATATTCCATTTAAGAAAATGAAGAACATGATCCTGTCATCTCCTCAAAAATTTAACTTTATGGTAGAAAGATTTTATTGTTGTTATTTGCCATTAAAGGTAATAATTCTGGTGTAGTCTTCTTTTGCTTGCATTCGTGCTATTTTATTAATGTCTCCATAGTAGCAGTCGGCACTATAAAAGGAATTCCAATTTTTAACATGATTATTAGTCTTCATTTTCATCCTCAAAGCTGGGATGATTTCAAAGGAGCTCAGGGAGGAGGAAGGAATAAGACTCAGACACTGCAGTCCATTGTTACCTCTGAGCACATACACTTAGATTGCTTTTCTTTGATGCTGCTGCCAATTTTACTCACAAGTGTATAAAAAAAGGTCATGACAGTTAGAATTACACTGCTTTCAAAATTAAATGTTCCTTTAAATTTTTAATTTCTGGAGGTAATTTCTCATGGAATAATATTAGAATATGATTGAATGAATGTGTAAAGATTAACGCAAACTTTCTTCATACTAGAAGTTCACAACCACATATGTTTAACCTTGTTGTGTAATAGGCAGAAAAATGTTGATATGTGAGCTCAAAGAGCTGCATTTCCATTTTGCTGGAAGCACTTGCACTGTAATTCTCCTTAGTATTTTTCCACTGGCATGTCTGTATAAGGCATGAGGTTTAGCTCTCTATCATTTTCTACTTAACATTACACTTCACAAACCCGGCAACTAAACAAGGAGAAAAAATGAATCCCAATGGTCTGCACAGTTTTTTCACATGAATTTTTATGTGAGAAATCAAACTACTGATTTTTAGGCTATTAATGATATTATTATAGCATATGAGGAAATAAATAATTTTGTGTGAACACTAGAGAAAGCACTAAGATACCACACAACCAACATCCTAGTCAGAAGCTCCCAACACAGGAATTTGGGGATTTGATGAAGAGGAGATCACTGAAGGGCTGTCGTGGCCAGGTTTTGGGAGTCTCTTGTCAAGGAATGGACTTGCCCATCCTACACACAGGTTCATCAGATGGTTTAGGTTGGACCTTTCAGATTACTGAGTCCAGCTGTGAACCCAGCACAGCTGTGTCACCTTAGCTGCTGGTCAGGGTTCATTTCTCCAAAGCCAGTTGATATTCCTTGTCCAGCAGAAAAAGGAATCTTACAAAGGGCAGCAGTGCACTCTGGAAATTTTTTTGTGGTCAGCAACCAGAGTTCATCATTTCCCCATACACTATGGGAAGCTGGCTGGCCCCAGGCTGCAAAGGGCAGACACTCGCAATTCCAAATCCCTGTTCAGATGATGCTAAAATTGCACCTGTGTAAAATTTATGCTGGTGTGTAGAATTTACTTATGTTTTCTCATGGAAACTCCTGGGAGCACTTTGTTAGAAGACTGACAAACTCTGAAATATTCAGTTTGAGATTCCATTGTACTCAGTGGGTCAACTGAAGAGACAATGTCTGAAGAAAGTAGACTGAGGAAGATGAAGGAAGTCTTTAACTGAAATGTTACTGGCATATTCAAAGACTCAGAAGAAAAGCAAATTATAAATCACCTTTGCTATTGATTATTTGATTCTCAATTCCAAATCCTTTTGTGGTCATTTCAGTACATAATAATAACACTACTACTAATAATAATAATATCCTTGTCACGAGGGCAATGGCAGGAGCACAGCTAGTTCAAGTTTGGCCTCTTGAAAAAGCCTTCAGGAAAGTTGCTCTGCAGATCACCCAATTCATTAAATTAATGCTTTGTTGGCTGGAGTTAAAGTTCGAGTCAGGCAAAACAAAAGCCTGGGTTTCAGAATACATATACCCTGTCAAATTGCATTTATCAAGATAAGGGTTATTAGAATCTTTTTTCTCTTGTGTGAATGAAATTGTAAGCTTGAAATGTCACTGAAGATTTATTAATCTGATACTCTTTCTGATAAGGGCAAAGAAATAGAAAGGGCAGAGAAAAAGAAATATTTCTTGTAGCCTGATAAGGACTACAAGAAATAGAAAATATGAATAAGGCAATTTATCAGTGGGCATTCTGTAACCAAAAGATTCAAGCCACACAAAGCGATAGTACAGTTATATATCGATTTCAGAACACTGCCATCTACAACACTTGGTCAAAGTTTGAGAGCTGTGTAGAAAAATGTCTGCAGTTTTCAAAAAATTATACTAAACCTGAATTTTCAAACTGTAGGAGTTAACACTTGTTCTAGAAAATAGACAGACGCCAAATGTGAAAACTGGTGCTGTGCTAGAGATACAATGTGTGCAGGGAGAACCACCAGCAGGATCATCAGTGTTTTCAGCTGAGGTCATGGGGCCTGAACTAACCAGAAGAAATGCTGTTTAAACCTTTTTTCCCAATTTATGTGCTTGCTACCTGTTGAACTTGTCCACAGTGGGGAGGAGGAAGAGTGAAGAGAGGTTCACAAATATTTTGGGTCCAACAGACCAGTGTTAAAGCTTCCTGTTTCTTATACTCCATGTGATGCACCAAACACCTTTCACTACTCAACAGGAAAGAGCAAACCCTGCCTAATCACCACGTTGGCTTTGTGAGCTCCCAGTCAGGCAGGAGCCCAGCAGCATTCAGTGAGTTAAAATTTCTGCAATCCTGAGAGAGGGGAGACAACAGGACTCAAACCCAGCTAAACCCAGGCGTATGCTCACTGTGCTAGCTCTCCAGAACTCCTGCACTTGTACCAAGAAACCACAGCCACAGGAAACCAGCTTTTTCCTTCCAAAGGGCCTTCCTCATAGCAGGGAGGAAACACAGACAGAACCTGGCTGTGACACTTCCCCTCCTGCTGCTGCACTTCTGCTTTCAGCCAGCCTCTTCTGCCAGAACCAATTCCCTTGGATGAGGTCACCCTGAGACAGGTTGTGCTTCCTTGGGAAAGACCTGGGGGAGTGAATGAGCTCACCAGGCTTCCAGAGCTGCAGGGAGAACCCACCAGAGCTGGCAGGGGAAAAGGCCATTTGTGCTGAGACTCCAGCCTCCAGTTTGGTACAGCATCGTTTGCAATGACTGTTGTTGGAGCAGATTTATGCATGAACACAGATACATCTGTCAGTTCAATATATATTTGACTTCCAGTGCTAACATTAATAAAGATAGAGATGAAAATGATAATTCAGATCCCTTGTAATACATTTGTGACTTTAAATGACTTTTTAGTTAACACAGTCTACTGATTTTTGTTTTAACTCACAAAATAATGAACCATCAAGTAGTATATTTTCCACTTTCTTTTACAGTCCTTCAATATTTCTATTTGAAATATTTTCATTTAAAATTGAGATTCATTAACCAGAATCTAGTTTTCCTATGAATCTCTCTCAAGTAGGAGTTAGTTTTGAAAGCACTACCTGTTTAGAAAATGATTAGTTGTACCTTACCTCTTTCTCAGAAAGCCTTACATAGAAAATAAACCACTTCAGAAAAGTCTTTCTTACATTTTTCTAAGAACATAACAGGAGCCAAATTACCTGCCATGATTTCATTAACTGCTCAACTTACCAGTCTTCTCTATCTTGTGTTTTAAACTTTCAGGTCCTGGCAGGCAGGGGCAGGGCCCTTCACATCGAGCTGTGATGGTTTTGCCAGAAGTACATGCATGGAATTCCATCTTGCACTAGAAACATTAAAAAAGGCCAGAATACGAATTAGGACAAGATATAAAATAGCAGCTGTGGATTAAATGAGAAATTTTGTTATCAGTAATGGCATTGGATAGACTGCAAAACTTCAGTCTCTAATGCAAATACTTTTATAAGATAACACTGACTATTCCTAGCCTTTATTACATTTTAGTTCTGACTTTCCTCCAAGAGCTTTGTGCCTGGGTAGTTGCCCTCTCTTCAGTGACTGCCCCATGGGTATTTCTCCATTCTGTGCCCAGCAGCACCAGTGGCTGAACACTGGACTAATGCAGTAATAAAATGAAGTGAAAGAAAACAGCACAGGGCAGCAGAAACACAAATGTTCTCTTTGGTTTGATACCTAGTGAACCAAATTCAGCTCCATTCTTGGTCTTCTGCAAGCACTGCTTTTATGAAACCAGAATCCAAGGGCTTTTGATACACAGGGGAGTGTTGGCTGGACCTCCTCCCTGCAGGGATTGCCCCCTGCCAAGGAAAATGGGAGTGCTGGGCTGAAAACCCACTTTGATCTGAGTTTTATTGAGGATTAATTCAATGATTCATTTAAAAGCAGACCAACATGTTTACACAGTGGGACACGATGTGTTTTGGCCCAGCTGAAGGACACGGGGCCTGAGAGCATGGTGTTTCCATGGAGGATGCAGTGGGCAACTGGAGCTCCCTGGGCAGCAGCCACTGCTGAAACCCACAGCAACATCCTCTGGAATTCTGGTACAGTGGAAGCCAAGAGAACAGAGCAGGATGTTGTCACAAGATAAACACCTCCTGCTTTGAAAGTACTGCAAATACCTTGGCTTTGCCTGCCTTGTTTTTGTTAAAAGGGCTCATCGTTGCCCAAGCTTTAATCTAGCAGCAGGTGCTAATCAGCATTGTGCTGTCCCGTTCTGTTGACATTATCCCCCCACCATCCTCAGCTTCAATGCATCAGGGTCATTCTGTGCTCTCTGTGATGTCCTGCCCTGCTCATTTAGAAACTGCACGGCCACACACAAACGTGTGCAAGCTTAGCTTGCATTTTACACCAATTTCTCTCAAGGCTGAAGGGAACAATTGTACTTATTTTTCAACTGTTTGTTCCACAAGTACACTTTGCACAGTGCACAAAGACAAGAGAGAGCACATCAGAAGCAAAGGAGAACAGCAGAAAGGACAACACCGAGTGCAGTCCTGAAGGCAATGACTTTCTGCAGCATATTCTGATAGTCAATGTGTTATTGAGAACACAGGCATAAATCTTCTTCCTGCAGCTGGGGTTGATAATTTAATCCCTTAGAGAACATCAATTACTTACATATTTTATTATGCATAATAAATGTAAATTATGTATCTAAGCATTAGCAATTATACTTCAAATACCAACCTTTAAGATGGCACCAGCCTATTTCAAGCCCATTATTGCATGCAGTTAAGGAAGGAAGAACTTCATACTTAGAAACATCAAGACAAGTTTTTCCTTAGCTTTCCATACAATTGGTAGAAATGACAAACAAAAAGCTAAACATAAAACAAAAAAAAAGAAACTGCTCCAATGGGCTGTATTATCTGAGGGCAGGGAGGAGAGCCCAGCTTGAGGATCACAATGCTGCAGTCACATGTGAATAAGTTTACACCCGTGATTAATCACATTATATCCCCAACCATGCTTGTTTGGGATGTTTGGTGTTAGGGAATGAAGATTCAAAACTCCATCATTTTTAATATTAAATTAGGATAATACTAATTTCAACACCTAATCACTGTATGTAACTCTTTATTCCTTCCCTGAAGGAAAACATGGAGATCTCTTACTTTGCATGTGATGGTGTGCTCACTCACTGTAATAACCTAAGTGAGCAGCTCAACTTTGGATTTAATGACTTTGCCTAAGCCTTGCTAAGTGATATTCAGAGGCGGAGTGGCCACAGAGGATGTCTTGTGGAGCAATAATGACTTTTTGGATTATTCTGCCACTGGATCTACAGCCTATAAGGAGCCTGCTGGCTTTCTCCAGACCATGGACAATAAAATGATACACAGTACTTGGCAAAACTCTCATTCTTTCACACCAAAGGGACATTATATATTTTGCAGACATGAGTCACAAAGCTCACTGCAGTGACTGTGCACAGGACTCAGTGGGAGCAGCCCCCGTTCGGGGCTGGTCCCTCTCATTTCAGGGGACTCATTTTGCCAGTGATATGATTGGATATGCCTCAGCTCTCTGCTGAGCTGCTCTAGCAGAGCTCCCTGGGTTGTGCAAGCTTTGTATTTTTCTGCAGCCTCCCTGGTGTGTGAACTGCATTTGTTTACTCTGAACCCCAAGGCCCACATAAACATCTCTAAACTATTTTACTGCAAATGGAAAAGCAGCTCTGTTATTTGTTGCTAAATGTATATGAGATCAATAAAGTATATGAGGGGAGAAATGGTTGAACATATTCATGGAAAATTCATAAATTAATTTATTCAACTAAGATGTGGGGAAATTACTGCAGAGTGTGTTTTGGTTAAAGTGTTCCCCTGAGAATCCACTACTCGTATAATGATTCCCTCTTTATTGTCAGTGAATCTACAGCAATGTGTTTTGCATAAGCATTCACATCTGAGGGAGAAAGAAAATAGCTACATAAAATTTATTCCTAGCTATTTTATTCTTGTCTGTTAGTCTCCAGCCTCCAGTCCCTGATAGAGGAGAATCTAGATTTTTTTTTTTTTTTTTTTTTAATGATATAATAAAACGGTATCTCTGCTTTTATTCTGGCTTTCAACTTCTGGCAGCCAGGTCTTGATCTAACCTGTGAGTAAGTAATCCTGTGAAACAGGTTACTGTGATCTTTTCTGCAAGGGTGCATATATGACTGCTGAATGTTTTCATGGACATCTTGGTACAGCCCAGTGCACCAATGCTGTGAAGAGCTCTGCATCCTTTCACAAGCAGCTCACGGATTTGATGAAAATGCAGCCGGGTACAGCAGCACATCAAGCCCTGACAGCACCTTTCAGTGGCAAAGCAGTGTCACTGAGGTGTAATTGCAGGTGCACGGGGGGCTGGACGTGCTGTGTGCCCAGCACTGCCCCTGCTCACCGGGCACAGACAGGACAGACCCAGCACTCACAGCATCCTGGGAAATCTCACACAACAAACTCCAGGGGAGGGGGGGAGAACACTTCACCCAGGGGTCCCTCAGGGGAGGCTCTCTGAGACCCCCACCTGGTCTTAGTGCAGCAAATCATGGAGTGTCCTGGACTGGAAGGAACTCCCAAGGATAATCAAGGACCAGCTCCTGATTGATTCATGAGCCAAAAGTCTAAAACTGAAAATTTCTTGTAGTCACGCTAATACAGGAGAAAGTGTTAGGTTCCAAAATTCTGTTGCTACTATCATTAATTTAATATGAATTAAATAGGAGAATATGTAGGAATTAGCAGACAATATACATGACAAAGATAAATATGAAGTCTAAAAGAGTGAACATTGAAACAGGAGGTTAAACTTTATAGTACACTAATTAAGCATTAAACTCCTGAGATATTACATCATATTAATGGCAGTGTCTCTAAACCTGTTGTTGAACAGTGCTTTGCCTGGAAGACACTGCGTTTCTAGCACCCTACAGCTTTTTACATTTTCATCAAGAATGATTTCAGTGCAGTGTTTGTTTTATGGTGCATCTTTTGTTCACTCACAATATGTCTCTTTGAAACTACACATACAAATAACAAAAGCTCATTATTTTCCACCTTATCTTTCACCCAGTGGCTGCCACAGGCAAAAGCTAAAATTTCCTAAAATTATAGCATGTATATATTTTTAGTCCAGAGTTTCTGATATCAGTAGTGTTTCCTACCTATCTGTCTGAGCAGATAATTAGAATCCATTGGAATTCAGACACCCCTTTGAGAGGGGTTGTTTGTTTACAAGCTTTAGAGCAGTGCTTGCCATTGCTTCCTTAGCTGGGACTCTTATCACTATTTGCTTTATAAGCCTCTGCTTCCAGTTTTCATCAGACAGGAAAAAAATACAGTATTTGGAACATACTCAGATCAAGTGTGGTTTTTTTTAAGTTTGCCACAAAAAAAAGGTTTGGTATCTTTTCTACAAATCCCAAAAGAAATGTCAGATGGTGCACTCCCATTGCATCCTGCTGAACACATACATTAAGTTTAATGGGAATTCTCCAAACTTTTCAGGCTCTGTAAAACCTGAAATCATGAAATAAAGATTGAGATACTGCAGCCAACCACATGAATTTGTGTTCATTAAAAAAATGGACACTAATGTGAAGTCTTGAGGTGAGTCAGATTCCAGGCTGAGGACAGGGGGTTGTGGTCCCTTTAGCACTGCCCCTCCCTGCATTCTGCTGCCTTTTTGCTGTGGCTGGGGGGGAATAATTATAATAAAACCCCATCATTTTTCCTATTAAAATAGCTACCAGGCAAGCAAACAGTACTTAATCTTTGCAATAAAAGCTGTACAAAGATGTCTTAAAATCCTGGAGCTCTAATTAGGAGCTATGTTCTCCTTATGAGAATACATAGTTGGTGTTGATATTAATGGGAGTTATGCATGCATACCAGTAGAGGAATAAACTCTAATTAACACAACCAATCTATTGTGTAAATACATATTAAAGCCTTTTTAAAATGTGTGCTAGCTCTAGCTTTGAAGCAGATGTTATAGCTGATGGGATCAGAAATTCCCCTCTCTGCAAGGAGTGACATGAAGGACCTTATTATATCTCAGGTAAACAATAAGTATTTGAGAATGTCTCTCACTGCACACTCAGCTGGCAGGCTGGTGGTTCATGATCTGCTAGAAAAAGAGAACAGCTTCCAGGTGGAGGGTCAAGAGGAGAGAGGCCCAGGTTGCAAGCCACTGATATTAAATGGGCTGAACTGATTTATGCAGCCAAATGCAGTAACACCAAAAGGTCTCACACAGCAAAGCTCCAAGGACCAGAAACTGGTCCACACTGCACAGCTCTGCCCTCTGCAATCCTGCAGCTCTAACAAGGGAGAGCTGCAGGACTTGCCTTCTGAGTAAAATTACCAGGGAACAGAAGGAAAGCATGAGACCCCAGCAATCTGTAAATATCAGGATAAGTCAGGCAGTCACATCAGAAAGTGCATGTGCTCCAAGCACATGACTCAGGTCCTTAAGATTAGAATTACCAGGATTAAAATTTTAAAACGCAACAGATTTTTATTTATTAAAACTTTTAGCTGCTTTGTTATATCCCAGCCATATACAATCAGAGAGTTACATGCTTTTCACTATTACAGCATGAGTTTAAACCATGAAGTACCATCTCCATCTGCTGAAGTACCAACAGCAAAATCAGAAGGTTCATCTTCCAAGAAGAAACAATTGATTCTTGGGCTTCAGAAAAAAAAAAAAAACAAGCTGAGTTGCAATTGGCAGCAATCATGCAATTCAGGATGGCATTAATTGCATATTTTGTGGCTCTGCATTACAATTAGAACTGTACACACCTCTCTAAAAATAGCCTTCAGCTTCTCAGGAGGAGGAGGAGGAGAACAGAAGGAGCTCCTTCTTTTCATCAGCTAAAGACAAAGAGTGATTTTAGAAAACACAGGGCTTGATTGCTCCATAGAGGGTCAGCTCTGCTCCTAAGCAGAGTCCATGACTTGAGAAATAAATAAATAAATAAATAATAAGGTAAATAGTAAAGACTCATTAAAAAAAAGAAAAAAAAAAAAACGTTTTCCTAAGTGACTGCTGGCTGAAGAGTTAGTAGGATGACTGCTTGTAGGCATGTTGAACCATCTCAGTGTTTGACTGGCGGGCTGCAAACCAAGCAAATGGTCCTGTACTCGTGTTGCTGCAAACTGCCCTTACAGACAGAGCAGAATCAGCTAATTTGGGGACTTCTGGACAGACCACTGAAGCACAAAATTCTGGTTTAATACAAAACACATTGCCCCAAGAAACAAGTGGCAATCAGCTCAACGTGAAGCAGGAAATTTAAGAAAATGCAGCTGACTGCACGAGTTAGATAATATGGAATTCAAGGTTACAACGGATGTGAAGGTGAAGGACACTCAAGGGACAATTTATTAATGCAATGTGACAATGAAAACAAACGGTTCCCCATTCAATGAAGAAGCAAGAAAATGGTTCTAGGCACCAAAATCTACTGCATCATAAAGAAATGGCTTTGCAAGTAATTTAGATGCCAGTTGTGGAAGGTCAAGGGGCATGTGTGTGTAAACCAATCTCAGTTGCTTTATCATCTTGTAAGAAATTTGGGTCCTTATTAGAGAATTACAGAACAAACAGGCTGAAACTTGATACAGAAGAATCAATTCATAACTTGAAACATTTGTGCAATGCTGATTTCAACTTTTCCTTCACTGGCTGATGAGACCACGATGAGTTATACAGGAAATGAAGACAAAGCACTTCTGTCCCTTACATAAATAAAGACACCCATCCTCCCTTCTCACTGAGATTGAACACAATGCACCAGCCTGGATTAAATCTGCAAACCACCCTCCTCTCCTCCCATCCTCCTATTACATATCATGCAAAGGCTACAGCACTTTGATTTTGGTGACTGCCCTTGATTACTAAGGTCATGCTCCCACTTTGGGCTGCACCAGCTGGTTCTTGTGCTCAAATGCAGGAGTTGAGGTGCTGAGGAGATGATGCACAGCCACCCAGCTCCATACTCTATACTCTGTATTCAGTCAAAAGCTTTTCCTGTTGCTGAATGTCTACTCTGCTGTCTCCCTGCAGGATTTGCATGACAGGTCACTGATGATGAGCATTTCCTAGTTGCACATGGGAATTTTTGCTTTCCAGTACACTAGTCTGCTGTATCTTAAGACACAGACTTTAAAAACCACTTTCCTACCACATTTGTTTTCTTTCATTTCTAGATTTATATTGTATTGCTTTTGTCTCTGAGAAATTATTCCCTATTCTAACTCCTCATAATCATGAGCTGAGAGATCATAGCTAATAGCACTATTCAAAGTGGAACAAAGCTACAATTTTTTTTCCCTTTAATAGACCAAAGCCATCTTAGATTAAAAGTAAAGAAAATCACAGGAAAACAACTGGAGATTTGGAGTGATCGATGCTGCTTGAAATGTACTTGCCATGTAATTGAGATGCATTCTCATTCTCATTCTGCAGCCATTTACTGATCACATGAGAACGATGATTTGTCATTTTTACTTGCTTCAAATTACTAAAGGCAATTTAATCTCTCTCATGGAGACAACACATCAGATAACATGAACATAATCAAGAGGTAACGATCTGTGGCTCTGTGCACACACTGAAGCTCCTGTTACCAGCTAAACAACCACCTGCATATGGCAGAGGGAAGGCAACACCAGACATTCAGATCCCCAAGCACAGGGTCTCCACTCAGTCAACCACATTACAAACACAGCAATTTAGCTTTGCCAGGTGACTACACCAATTCAGATTTCAGATGAGGCAATGCTCCATCTATGCAGTCATTCCCATACCCATCTGTCCATACCTGGATCAAAGCAGCAGCTGGTGACCACTATAAAGGGTAGGCATGCCCCCTGAAGGCTCTTATGCAATTGGTATGATTGCAATATCTTAGCATCCCAAAAATCTATCAACTCTCCCTATCAATCAGTAATTGCAAAGTATAAAGTACTACATTTGCAATTACTTTTGGGATGTCTGATGCCCAACAGGATGTGATTGGGGATGGGACTTATGACCATGTGGACTGAATATCAGGAAAAGTCCAGATAGGTCCTGATACAATATCAGGATAAGCTCAACCTTCTCTCTGATGTATCTAAGTTTACAAATCAGAGTCGAAGAAAGTTACTAGTAGACTTGCTTCCCCTCTTGAAATGTTGGTGAATTAGTCTTGAATTTGTTCCATGCTGCCCATTTCTGCTCTAGCAACCTTGCTACAAATACTGAGTAGCAGCTTTGCCCACCCCTGTTCAAGGCCAGGCTGGATGTGGCTCTGATCTAATTACAAGTATCCCCACCCATGGAAGGATTGGAACAAGATGCTCTTTAAATTCCCTTACAATCCAAATCATTCTATGATTTTGTGGTCACAAAGTTTTGTGCTTCCCAGGGCCTGTGTTATAAAATTATTGGGGAGAAGGAGGATGTACCTGGAAACATCTCATAATCCATGTGGACAGGGGCATGTGGGGCTTCCAGGAGAGACCAAGAACAAGGCTCAGACCAAGTGCTGCACTCTGGGCTGCAGAGCTCCTACATCCCACACTAGCAATGATTTCTTAGAACTCACTGTGCTTTTTCTTCTAGAAAATGGTGAGGGGAAAAGGATGGAGACACAGTAAAAGAGCACCCTGGCTTGTTTGACAGCTTGGTGGTGTGGTAAGCAGCAAACTCAGGAGTTCACTTGTGCTGCCAGTCATAGGCCAATCCTGCCATCAAGTCCTGAAGTCCCTCTGCAAAACTGGAAACATCAGGTTTTCCACGCTTGATTTTCAAATGTGCCATCTTTTTCTAACCAAACTTTATCTTTGCATGAGAGAGGTGAAAGTCAGTCTGAGTTTTGCTGTCCCCAATAGCTCCTTATTCCCTGATAATAGATTTCAGGAAGGCAATCCTCTTCTCTAGAACAGCTATCCCATCCTTTCTGTTACATCTATTAGATGAACTAGCTCACAGCAGGTTTGCACAGATTTCATTGACCATGATGTGGCCCCAGCAGTGTTCATTCCTTGTTACAGATGTATGACATGTACAGTATCCAGCAAACTTTCACATTTCAGAGAGAGTTCCTTGTCTGTTGATTACAGACAGTGTAAGTCTGAAGTGTAAATACAAATATAAAATTCAGCATTCTCCAGTACCCCTGCTCTGGTTGCTTTCAGACTAGCAACAAGACTGAAGTCCTATGAATGCCAGCCTGCTTTTTAATTGACTTTTCAGAATTTTCATTTTGTAATCAAAACAAAAGCCAAACCAAATCTCCAATGCTAAGAAGCACTGAAACAAAACATTTGACAGTTACAAGCAAAGAAGCTTTAGGAATGTCTTTTGGAACATAGCAACCAAGGGAGAGTAAGCAGGCTTAAGCTTTGAAGTTAAAGCTTTCAGCAACGTTTCTGATTTCTAAAGAACACAATAGAAACAAGAAGAAATTAAAAAAAAAATTGGAAAAACCAAACCCCAGGCCTAGTTCAATGCTCATTGAATGGACTTGCTGTGAAAGACACCCATACAAAGAAAGCAGAATTAGTCTGTTTGCTCAGAAATCAAGTAACCACAGCTAATCCTTTTGCAGTATTATCCTGTTTTGGCCTTTAATAAATCTGCTTTAAATTAAAGATGTACCCAAGCCAAGAAACACCTCCTTTGATGTTTCAAATGGCTCAAATAAGCTGATTGCTAGGAAAAGCTCAAAATATGAATTCTGAAACTGAAAAAAATAAGTCTTTCTCCCATGCTCTGAGGCTGGCACCTCTCAGGAAGGTCAGAGACCATTTAAGACCACAACTTTGAAGCACCTCAGGCATTGGTCTCTCTCAAGCCCATGCATTAGGGAAAAAAATCCTGAAATACATGTCCCTTACAAGCCAGTTCGCCAAAAGCAGCTAATCCCCTTTTTATTACAACCATTACATCACATCACTGGAATACTGGAATAAGGAATTTTACAGGTTAACTGAATGCAGGCACAGAGCTTGGAACGAGCTTGGAACAAGGTAATTAAATTACTGCAAATGATATTTGTATTTAAGCTTGTATAATGAGCTGCAAGTTGGCACAATAAACTCGAAGACTTTCTTGTTTCCTCTTCCTGTGAAGAACACAACTTTCAGTGCTTGAACTGTATCAGATGACTCACCATGTAAATAACAGTTTTTTCCTGTTTTGACCTTGACTGCAGAAAGAAGGATTTTAAAAATAATACTGGTTTTTACACAACAAATGTACAAGAGGCAAGTGGAACTAACACCAGCAGCAATCAGGTTGTCCTTAGTGCAGAAGTAAATGTAATTGATGGGTTTTTAAGTTCCGACCATCACATGCCAATTTGTTTGATTTGGCAGTCACAACTCTGATTCTAATCAAGTTAGAAAAGCAGACCTGTGATTACCATCATCAAGATTGGTAGTTTTCCCAAAAAGAACAAATACTGTATTTGCAATCCTCACTTATTGCCTACTTCCCCTCCAAGGGCGTGTTCTTGCCCAAAAGCATTCACAGTGCAGGGCAGGTCGCCAGCCACAGGCAGCTCAAGGACACAGAGCTGCTCAAACTTTGTTGCTTTATTCTTTGATCGTCCCCTTCGGTGGAAACTGCAGCAGCTTTAGGGGCAGGCATGGGAACTTCTGGGGCTTTTCCATAACCCATATAAACAGGCCGGTTCTGGAGGCTCTGAAGGCTCCCCTTCTGTCCCGTGCCCTTCTCAGACCTCTGAGTAACTGGGCTGGCTAAACAAGGGTAGAGATGGGAGAAAGCAGCAGCCACAAAATAGCACCCACTCTCACCAGGATGCCACCAAGATACTGGCCTTCATTTCCACTTTCCCTTCTGCCATGAGACCTTGATCCTATATTGTCTCATAGAGGCAGATGCATAAATCCTTTCCCCTTCCAAGCATGCAGGATAAAAGACTCATCTCAAACATTTTTGGCAAAATAATTCAAGCAGTGTGCACCCACCTTCTAGGTCTTCTATGAACTATGAACTGACAGAGAGTACTAGGTATTACCAAAGGAGGGAATTGCTCAACACATTTTTAATTTCATTCATTGCAGAATAAGTAAATACCACAGTTTAAGATAAGCCAAATTACAACTCACTCTGGTTCCATGTAGTTTACATCTATGAATTATTTTCCTTCTTGCTGCTTTCTGAATTCTCATTAACCTTTCTGTCAGTACTGCATTAAACATGTCCTGTTAATTCAACATGTTTTTCAAAAATCTGACATGGAGATGACAAATGCTCATGTAAAAAAACCCCACCCTCTAGTTTAATGAAGCGCATAATAAGAAACACAAAATTCTAGTTTACAACACGCTTTATTTCAGCTTTGCTACTCCAGTGAGTTCAAAAGTGAGACTGTCTGAATAGCTTTGGCATCTGTCCCTAAGGGAGCAGAAGAAAAGGGCATGGACTTTGGAGAAATCTAAGGAATTGAAGAACTTCCTCCAAAGCTTTTGCATTTTTGTTATTCTAATAGGCTATTCTATGGCGTACATATCTCTTAAATAAAATCACTTACAATTAACATACTACTCTTGCCATTGGCCAGGTCAGTAAATTTCTCAAAAAAAGTTTATAACTTTGTGGGCATTTTTAATGAGAAGATGCAACCTTGATGCAGTACAAGGTAAGGAATAAACATTTGTCCTCCAGTAGGTTTTGTGAGAGAAATATTGCATGTTCTATAAACACCAGAAAATACTTGCTAATTCTTAAAAAAATCCCAACAAAGCTTAATTGACTAGAATGATTAATTGCCTGATGTACTACATCTATCCTCCTAAATATTCTTTTGAAAAATATTCAGCAAGACAATTATGCAATAAAATTACCATTTATATGACTCCTTTCATCCACAAAGGCCTCAAAGTCCTATGTATGTATAAAGGTATAAATACACAGTACTGCTCAAGTGCAGCCAATCCTGCAGCAGGAAATATCAAATGCTCTGCACCAGCAGAAAATATAATGGCATGTTCGAGGGAGCGATGCTATTTAAATCCATAGAGATGACAACACCCAATTAACCAGATAAGTGCACTAAACCTGCACTCAGACACAGGGTTTCTTTTCAGACTTTTGTTTATTTCCCAGATGCTGAAAATTAAGCCTTATAAAGCAGCTTTGCTTTTCTTACATACCTGTCTTGACCAAGCAAAGTAGTGCTCAGACCCTGTGTCAGATGCCCACTGATGCCCTGTCAGAACCCAATGCTTGCTTTAAACATAAATTAACAAGCATGTCAACATTCTCCAGAAACCCAAGGTTTCCAGACTGCTAAATGGGTTCTTGCCAAGAACTCTCATGCTTGTACCTGCATTAACTCAGCATGGCATGGAGGGGCACTAGGACTGGTAATAAAACTGCTGTCTCCTAGAGAAAGGAATGGTTGGAACCAAATGATTTCAAGTTGGAAAAGCCCAAAAGCCACAAATTCGGTGAAAGCAGCCCCTAAACCTTACAGCTGAATTGCTACAGGAGTTTTAGAAAAGTAAAACAGTTTTCTCATTCCTTTCTGCTGACGGTTACATATAATGAGCCACACAAATGGGTCAAAACTCCTGGTTTTCCCCATTTAACATGCCAACTTAAAATCCAACAATTTTACTTTAAGAAAACCATAAAGTAGAATGCAGTGTGGGTCATAGTCTGAACATTAGCAAAATTACTAAATATTAGGGTTAATATATTCTCAGTCTCCAGATGGCCACTGGGCAGATGAAGTTTGTGGCATAAATCTTATTTGCCAGTATAAATTCATCAAGGATGAGTGGAGCTTATTAGCAAAACTTAGATGTTATCTCCTAAAGAACTCTAAGGCTCCAGAAGATTAAAAATGTTTTCCTGCCATGTCAAGTACAATGACCTCATAAATATTAGCAGACCTTTTGGCACTGGAAAATGCCATCTATTCCTGCTTCTTTGTAATATTACAGGACCGAACAAAAAGGAATACAAGAATGCTGCTGCTGCTGAAGTTTACCCCCATAGAAGGCTAAGTAAAACTGCAGTTTAAAGTCATATTTTTGTGCTTCATAAGTCCATGAAAAACATTTGAAGAGTGCATTTGGAAGGGGATTCAGCCCATTACACTAAGATTTTTTTTTTCTAAAATATAAATAGCTCAAGAACCAAAAGATCTAGCAAGATAATAAATGAGAATTTTTCACACAGTATCAAACAGCCAGTTATACACCATTGATATTTGAACTGCTTTCGTCAGCAAGAGATTTATTTAAACTCCCTTTGAAAGAGCTATCTCCTAGAATAACACAGCAAAGATCTCATGTCTAGTACTGTACATTTTGTTGACTAGTTAGTTACTCATTTATTGGTACGTGCACTTATCCCCCATTTATGTGAATGCTCCATTTGTTCCAAATGGCTGAGCTCAAAGCTGGTCGCAGCTGCTTGTGATGTTCCAGACAAAACCTTCCTTTTTCCCCCCTGACAGGTCTGCAGCTTTCCTGAATGTCGTTAAATAGAACTCAGAAATTACATTTCTAAATGACAATTCATCACCCCTCCTGCAGACTGTAAGAGTATTTTAAATTCCTACTGAAGCCTCACCAAATTCAAAGATGACTGCCTTTTTTTTTTTTTTTTTTTATTTAGAACCAGTTTCTTGAACTCTTCCATACTAAGCCTTGAAATTACTTCTTGCAACAGAAGAAAATCTGTGTGAGGCTTCTGCCACAGTACCTGAATTGTCCAGAGGATGCCACTCTTGAAATGGAAAGACTTGAGGCATCTTTGCCCAAGTCCTGCTTTTACAATTGAAACTCCAAGCTCGGCGTTCGCGCCTGCTCAGAGGAGAGGCTGGAAAATTGGATCCCAGAGGCAGCACTGGCCAAGCACTGCAAAGTGCCTTGGACACACACTACAGACTTGCCTTTCTCATCTGGGTTTGGAAAGGGTCCAACTCCCCAAAGAACCAAGGAAAGTGAGGCCAGTCCAGCTGATAACTGATTGCAGCTCAGAATTAATGCCCACAATGACTGATAACAAGTGCCCAACTGAGGTTTGATCTGCCCAAGCTGCAGAAATTTAATGCCTGAAACAGATGCTTAATTCTCAGGCTGGGTTTCTACATGATTCCCAAACTTCAGACTCATTCTCTCATAGCGCTCCTTGTCTCTCTTTTGCACTGGTGCCAGAAGGGCCAACTTCAGCATTTGAAGCTGCATCTGCCATTTTAGCAGTGCTATTTTAATCCTGAACATCATGGAGACTGAGTACTTTGATAGTTGAACGTTGCTGAAGACAGAAGGATAAGTTGACCTATTTTAGCCGTTCACAATAAATAGCATGCATATATAGACATACTGAATAATTAATTGTATTAAAATGTTGAAAATAAGGTAAATATTTTAATTGACAGTATTTGGTACAGTGGCTGAAGGACCTGTGAGAAGAATATCTGAAATAAAGAGTTGCTGTGTTGCTTTAAATCAATCACTTCATGACTGTAGAGTTCATCTTTGCAGCACCCACTCATTTGCCCTGGAGAGCCTGGTAGGGGTTCTGAGCCTCCAATTCCATGGGGAGACATTTAACAAATCAGTGAGAATTGGGCTCCATCCTTCAGGAAAGGTGTCAGCCCCTCCTCATTCAGACCACAGCTTGGACAGTCAGGAGGGTGGAAGCCTCATGGCCCTCACACCTCCTCCTGTTCTCTCGGCTGCCTCAGCTCAGCAGGGAGGGCTCCCCTCATCAAGGTGCTGAGAAGGAGACATGATCAGGATCATTTGGTTTAAAAATGAGATGAGAATGGGTGAACCGTGATGCTGGAGTGATGCTGAAGGATGACAGCAGTGTGCAGGAGACAAGTGCAGCCCTGTGCATGGGATCACCACAGAAATCCATCCCTGAGCACGGCACAGGCTGATGGCTGGAAACTGAGGGGACGTGACGGATTTGCACAACTCCCTCAATAGAAAAAACATTTAATTTAAGAAAGATTAGGTTGTCACAATCGCCTCTGACAAGAGTGCCTGTGTAGCAAGGCCTTGAGCCTAGATTTTGGGCTAGAACTCTGCTTTAGCCAAGACCTTAAAAATTTTCCCAAAACAGGCTGTCACCAGCACTACATTTCCTTGTCACTCTTTAAGTGTGACTGATTTGCTGAGATCAAGACTAAATTCATGATCAGTGGCAAGGGCACCCAACATGAATTATAAAACTGCCTTTCCTTCCTGGCCTCCTGGATATGCTAAGGAAAATGCTTTCCCTGCATTCATGGTTGCTTTTTATATCCACAGCATATCCTCTGTGTAATGATGCAGGACTGCTCGGCTCATCCCACAGCAAAGATGATGCTCAGTAAGAAGGAAGCATTTGGCTATTAAATATAAAACCTGTATTAAAAAAATGTATTGATCTTGTGGCCAAGTGCCTTGTGTCCTGAGATGAAATGGAAATAGAGGTGGGGGGTAGAAGTAGAGACAATTTTTTGACAGTTTTTAACACTGAGGGAAGTGGCTGGTCGTTTACTGCAGCTCTGAAGAGGCTGGGGCAGTGCCTGGGCAGACTCCATTTACAGATACAGAGCTCTCTTCAAAACAAGGAAAGAAAACAAAACCCCAGATCAAGAGGACCAGCTCATTACAGGGAGGAAGGAATAGGAAAGGATCTTTCCTTTCTCTTCACCTTCCCAAAATCACGCAAGCAGAGGTGAAACTGAAGTCACTAAACAGACAAACTTAAACCATTCATCCAGAGGAGCTTGTGAAGTCAAAGGATTAGCTTTTTAAATTTCCAAAAGTGGCACCCTGGAGCTCAGCAGAAGCAGGGAAATGACTGATAGGGAGGAAACAGAAGGCTTGGAGCATATCAGACATTGGGTGTCAACTGATCCTCTCCAAACCCAGGATACAGCCCAAAGCTAAAGTTGTAAAATAAGGTTGCCACAGAAGAACAATGAACAGAAAACCCCAGACAGTGCTCCCAGCTTCTATAGTGACAGATAATGTCTTGAGCATATTAACAAAGCAATAAATCTCACAGAGTGATCTGCCACCCTTAAAGTACAGTGTATGCTTAGTCTTGAGGATTTTTGCCCAAGGGAAGAAAATACTGGAGTTCCAGTGTCAGCTTACATCTCAGATTCTCTTCCAAAGGCAGCTGTAAGTGGGTCACTCAATTTACTGGTAGGCTGCGAGATAGAATGCTGAAGTTGCAGAGTGTCTTCTCTGAAGAAGAATTAGATGGTGATGGTTTAGGTACTGATGAACTGGGTTTCACTAATCACATCACTGTGGAGATGACTGTGGGTAAGGAAGAAAGCCTTCTTCTAAGTCACTTTACAGAAGTTTATAAGCTTCTGTGCTTTGAAAGTCACAAGACTTACTCCAAGCTTTCACATTGTGTGCTGTGGGCTCACTCACACAGATGACATGGAAAAGTTTATGACAGTACATCAAAAAAACCCCACTAATTAAAAAGGATTCCCATTAAAGAAAATGACAATGACAAAACCTAGATTTAGAGTCAATTTTTAGGTTAGTTATAAGGAGAAGAAAAATCCCACAACTTTACAATAACTGTGTACTTACAGAAAAGAAATGCTCTAAGTTAAACTAATAGAAAACCAGAATGAATGAGATTTAAGGCTGAAATACCAGGAAACTGTTGCTGACCATCATTCAAATACTGTATTGCATCAGCCTGTGGGGTTGTTCCACACAGATATAAATGAAGAATTCTTCTCACATGACTTTTCCAACCAATACAATTACTATTCTTTAGTCACAGATCAGCCTGGATGTTGCTTAAAATGACCTCCTACTATTGTGCAGTTGTGATTTAGGTCTGAAAACTGTTCTAATGGAATCAACAAACAGAAAGAGCTAAAATTTAGATAATAATGCCTAATTTATCACCACAGTAGAAATATGATTCACACTCACCTGTAAATCTACAAGAGTTGTGCACCCTTCACTCCTGAATTATAGCTATTGCCTCATCTAAACCCCTGTATTATTCATACTTTATCACTACAGTGATCTGACAAAGCTGACTAAAAACCTAACAAGCTTCTTATCAGCCTATATTTCACCATCAATGACCAAATCTATGGCAAATACCCCTGGGATCACAGCATTACCTTAATAATGGTGCACTGGGCACTTTTGGAGTCTCCATTTATGGCTCCAACCAATGACCTTTGTGCCCCAAAAATCCTGACTGCCTTTCCTGCTAATTGCACAGAGCTAATTGAATAATGGCAAGAGAATATCTCCTGTTGCTATATTTTTGATGATGCCATGAGCCAGATGGGAGATGTTTACTGCAGATTATATTCAGGTATTTTTAAACCTAACCTCTTCTTGCAGCCATCAATTTATATATTATTCATTTTACCAATCCAGTATTTATCAAATATTTCATCGTATTTGACAGCAAAAGCTATCTGTTTGTGTATGACCACATGAGCTAACAACATTCTTGGTCCATAAACGTCCCCTGAATTAATCTTTACCTGGCTTATTTCCTATTTTCATTTCCCAAGGAACAGCTTCTTTTTATTTTTATAGACACTCTATGGTCCAAAGAAACAGCTAAGTGAAAACATAACAGTTAACTGCCCTCAGCCTGCAGCCCGTATCTTCTGGCATCACCAGGAACACTTAGAGCTGCAAGACTGGACTCAGTCATTCCTGTAAGTAAAATTACAGCTGCACAGAAAGTACACAAACATCTCTGAAGACTGAAGTGTCCCCCTCTGACCCCTTTGCTAAGCACACAACAGCTTCAGCAAAAGCACTGATTTCCCATCAAAACCAAACAAAGCGTGCACGTCAAAACCCAAAAAAGTTTCTTGTGCCTTCCCTTGAGGATGGGTGCAGAGTCCCACTCCAGCTCTGATGCACAGATGGTGAGAACTCAGGGTCTGGCAAGAGTAACTGGTTAAAGTCTCTCAGATTAGTCACACTGACAGCTTCCAGCAGGTCAAAACACTGAGTGTGCTCTGCCTGAAGGTGCCAGGGCTGGCACACCCCTGGCCACTGCACACAGTGGTGCCTCCTGCAGGAGCCCCAGACTTCACTTTGTTCCCTGTTTAGCCCATTTCAAATCTGGCTGGTGACATTCTTTGTCTCTGCCTCACACAAGGCAAAATGTATGTCAAAACGTAAGCCTGAGTGCCTGCAGGTGATGTCACTCAGTCTGGAAATATGGGATCAGGCCTATCAGATAAGTGTTCAAACTAAATACAACAGGATTTAGAACATGCTTTTAGATTTAAGGAAAAGTGCAGTCTTTAAATTACTGCTCTAGAATTTACTGGCTTAAAAAGAAAGACCTTAAGGCATCCCATCAAAGAGTTACATAACTCAAAAGGTTTTCCTTGCTCAGTGTTGCTTGTGCAAGATAGATTTAAGCAATAAAACATGCTTCTGGCACTAACCCTTCTACATAGGCTTTATGATGACAGATTTCAGATTTGAAAATAGAGGCCTCCATACAGACTAGCACTCCTATCTCCTCACAGCAGCTTTGACCAGTCATTTTCTACTGATTTTTTGTGGTTTTTTTGTGGTTTTTGGGTTTTTTTTTGGTTTTTTTTTTTGTGTTTTTTTTTTTTTTTTTTGTTTTTGTTTGTTTTGTTTTTTTTTTTGTTTTTTGTTTTTTTTTTTTTTTTTTGTTTTTGTTTTTTTTTGAACTGAAAAACTTTTGATACAAACTTCAGCAGGAGTTGGCCATGAATGATGCACATCAGACACTCCCAGGTTTGGTGCCCAGCTCTAACCAGACCATGCCCCAGCCTAGTGCAGCACAGCAGGTGAAAGAGCCTCTCATTTCAGTCTCCCTGCAATTTAAATTGGCTACATCTCATCTGTAAATATCTTCAAACTTCACACAGTTTGTTGCAGCAATCACCCCTGGGTGATGCCTCTGACATATCTCTCGAGAATGGTAAACACAGAGACTTCAGAATTGAAATTTCCATCAAGAAGCTTTTATTTTTTCATTGGTGTGAAAGGCAAGAGAGTCCTGAAAATACTTGCAATTCTGAAGTTAAGAGGAAAAAAGTCCATTAACAAGTTGAAGACTTTATCTATAGGAGGCTTTTAAAATTTTATCTAATCTAATTGGTATTTAATAAGACAGGTTTTTTCAAACACTGCATCCACAGTCCCCAGTAAGAACCCCTGTGAATGAAATTAATTATTTTGTACTTTCTGCAGATTTCAATTTTACATCTTTAGATATTCTGCTTGAAATTTGTAGATAGTCCTGGCGTTGCTTTTGCCTGGTAATGATACCATTTCCACAGATAATTAATCCCATTGATTAATTGGATCTGTTACTTTTAGAGAGGCATCTAAAAGAAGTAGCAAAAATTCATGCCAGTTTTATTTGTGAACTTCCATTTACAAGTCTGTTAGAGTTCAGCCAAAATCAAAAAGTGGCCCACAAAACCCAAGCAGTGGCTGTTGATTATGACCCGAGTCAAGAAGTCCTGCAAGTTATTTATGCACTGAATCTTACCCAAAAAGTGGAAATACAGTACACACAGCAAAACATGACTACAGGTTTGAGGACACCCTTGGTTTGAGAAACTATGTGATTATAAACTTATTTGAGGTTTAAAATACGTTGTGACTCAAACAAAAACTTTCTTTTAATATTCTATTTATTCACTGGTGGGTCCTCTCACTCCCATGTGCTACTGTTGGTTATAAAAATAAAAAGACCTCCTCCATCCTTGGATATCCTCTCACAGCAAAGCACTTGGCACCTTCACCTGCCCAAATTCAAGGTGCTGAGCACTGCCCCAGCCTCCAAAGGGAGCTGCAATGTGAGGGGAGAGAATCCCACACTCCATAGGGTCTGCATCAAGGATGGAATTTGTTTGGATCTGCTCCTGGAAATCCAGCTATGGGCTTCCAGTCTTCAGACCTGATCTCTACCTTAAGCTGGATGGACAGAGAGAGCTACTCCAGCACGTTTCAGCCAAACCAGGTTTTTACAGACACTGTGCTGGGTCATTCTAAGCCAGGGAGGTGTGAGAAAGATGTGCTTTACCACTTCTGGGAGAAGGACAGCAACTGACCTACTAAAAAAGCCAGATTCCATCTCTGCAGTTAGCTGGGGACTAACTTAACACTTCAGTTAGCCTGTGTGTAACAGAGAAAAATAAACCCCAAAAGATTCACCTAAAGCCAGATAGTACATGGTGGCAGACAAGATGCATTACATGGTGTGATTACATGTCTGCATGAAAAGGAATTCTGTGTCTCAACACAAAATATTAGGACTGCAGGCCAATTTTCAAGAACCATGTGGTGCACAGCTGCAGACAGACATGCAAGAATAGGACAAGAATATTCCCCTGCTGATTGAGCCCATCATCAGTTTCACTTCGCCCCCAAGAGCTCAGGCAGGGGTGGATATAATTTGCAGGAGAGACAATCCAGCAGGGAGAATTTGTGTGCAGCTGCCATGTCCTGCCCCAGGACACAAGAGAGATTTGCAGAGGTCCTGCAGGGTTAACTCTGCCAGGAGGGGCAGAAACCCAGATTAGAGCTGCATTCTGCCAGGGCTTCCTGTCTTTTCTATCCTGCACAGGAGTTGGAAGAGACAGCTTGAATAACTTTGCCATCTCCCCTCTGAAAGCCTCTGCTATTCTATTAATAATGTCTTACATTTTAAAGCTCATTCTTGTCATGCAATGCCGATGAACACAGGGCTGTGCCTGCTCACTGAAGAAAGCCACCACAATCCCCACTCAGCTGCTGAACTTTCTAAAGGCTCCTTACCCTGCCTGTGCTACCTGAAGAAACTTTTCTTTAAAAGACATTTTGGTCCTTTCTTTCCAGCATCTCAGTAATTTTTAAAAAGCAGGGGTTTTTTACTTGACAGTACAGGTTACCATAACTCTTTTGATATATCTGCTCTGTGCAGCTGCAGAAATTCATACTGAGATCTCACAACCAGCACTGCTGAAACCTAAACTCGGAAGCTTCCATCTCTCCTTTATTTCTCTATCTTTTCATCAAGATGTCCTGCAAGAAAAAGTGAGTATAGCCAGCTAAACCCAAAATGACCCACTTCACGTTGTTTTCTCAGTTTGGACAGGTAACAACAATGAAGGCATAACTTGAATTAATAAGAAAATATCTGCCACTCTCAAACACATAACAAAACATACACCTTTTGCTCTCAGGAAAAATTATAAAAGTATATTTGCAGCAGAAACTGCTTATGTTAGGATTACATAACAGCAAAATAGAAGGAACACATTAAAAATACATTCTTTCTCTTTACATACTTATTTCTATCTGTAACACATTAAAGTGAGTAAAATAAGAGTACAGATCATTGGAGAAAAATCCAAAGCATACAGAAACAAAAATTAAAAAGTATGACTACATGTATTTTAAATTCTCTTCTCTGCTCTCCTCTATTTTTGATGAAAATATCCTGGATGAAGGGAATGCAACTGGTTGAGCTCTCTGTTTCTGTTTTGTGTAGCATTACCTCTGTGAAGAAAACCCTCAATGAGTCAAAACATTCCACTTGTATCATCTAATTGCCAGTGACTGGGCACAGGCCCAGTTTGTTCAAGTTTTTCTGCAAACAGTGAAATGCAGTCCAATTTTTCTATGAATTCATGTTCCCTATGTCTTTCCCTTCCACTATATTATTTTCAGCACTGTTTTTTCTCCTTCCCACAGATCGTCTCCTAAGACCATCAGTCCAAAACTGCCTTTGATGTCCTCTGCAATGCTCCCAGGTCCCCTCCACAATTCAAACTGCCTCCTGCCATTTCCTTTCCTTGGAAGGAGTAAGCATGTTAAAGCAGAGTACACGAGGTATAGGGAGGGGAAAATGGAGAAGAGGATTTGAATTGCCCTTGAAGGAAAAGGAAAAGCTCTCTAGAAATGCCCAATCTTTACAGCACTACCAAAAGGTAATCTGGATGACTCCACATTCTGATGATCTGGAGCACTCTGACCTGGAGACCTCACTTTAACAAAACCCACCAAACCAAACCTACAGCCCCCTACCCCCACACCCCAACCCCCCCAAACTCACTCCCTATCTCTTCAGGAAGAATGGGGTCAACATGCAAGTTATCATTGGACAGGTTTTCAGCTGATTTCTAGCCCAGGGTACAAATATTTTGAGGGTGAAGCAGCATTTCTCTCTGAATTTTGCCTCAGATTCAGTGAAAGTCCAGAATACTGATTTTGATGAAAACTCTGGGATCTCAGACTGACATCATGCTATAAAATGCTTTCACTGGAAAATATGCACACCATTCTACTTGCAACAACTATCACAATATCTCCTTAATATTATGTGTATAATATCAATGTGATCTCTCTCTAACACCAACTGAACATATTTAATATGATAGAATTACTTTGTGCACAGCTATTTAAAAACCACTTTAGTTGTGCATTTACACTGCACAGATTTTTTCAGCTATGAGAAATGTGTTCACTTAAGCACTTCATGCCACACTGACAAATCACTGAGTAATGTCAACCCCAAGAAGTGTTTTCTAGTCCTGTTATACTACAGGGGCACATTTGAGCATGATGTAGAATATAAAGAAGCTAATAATGAGATTTATGTGTGTAATGGAAACTGTGCATTGCACCTCCCACACACTGTTTAAGAATTATGCCCCACAAAATCATTTAAAATAACTCATATTCTACACACTGTGAACATCTAATCTGAAAACTACTCCTCTGCCTGCTCTATTATACAGGGACTACAGGCAGCTTACAAAGAACAAGCCTTATGGCTTCAGTCCCTTGGAGTTTCTAGTCTTTTCTTTTGAATACTAAAAATGCAAACCAGCCTGTATCATTGAAATAATCTAATTTTCCAAACCACCTACATTAACATATTGTCTGAAGCCAGCCACATATGCCTTAAGGCTTCCAGCCTCCAAAGCACAACCTGACAGGTCAAATTTTATTGTTTGCTCCATCCATCATTACTGACACAGTAAGTCAAAGTACACAAGTCACAGTTGATTCACTGCTGCTTCTTTCTCCCTGTGCTCCTGCTGTAATTTTAATGTAGAAGCTTATTAACAAGGACATTGTCTTCTGTCACTCAGTGCTGGCTCCTTCCACACATGTGAAAAGAAAAAGCCCCAAGTTCTGCTTTTATTTTAACTACATCTACTGCTGCCTCCTTTGGGGTAATGTACCCAAGCAAATCATTGCTGGTGATGTGTTTCATCAACAAATACTTTTTATAAATCTAATAAAATGTTGTAATGAAAATTAAAAATACACCCCCCTACAAAAACACAAAACAACAACAAAAAAAACCCTCCAACCAACCAACCAAAACCAAGTTCAGCCACAAAATATCCAACACCAGAAAAAAACATTTTGGACAATCCAGAGAACTGATGTTCTAAACAAGATGTTCATTTACTGTGCAAAATACAGCTGACAGGCCTACACCTTCCAGCCTAAAAGAGGCACAGAACTGCATTTTTCATGATGCTAATAGGATTCAGTCTTATTTAATTCAGTAAGACTTCCGCACATATATTTAAACACATTCCCTAGAAAAACACTGTTTTTCTGAGATTTTTGGAATAATGAGCAGCCAGCAGCAGGAGTGTTACATATTCAGACTTCTAATTATTGGCAGCACTTACCTGGGTGCCTAAATAAAAACGTTGTCTTCAACACTGCAGAAGTTCATAAATAGGAAGGGGAAAAAATCAGTGACATTCTAAACATTATTTCATCCTTCTGAATAAAGCATATGTGGGCAAATCAGAAGAGCATGGGGACCAGACTCTCTGCAAGAATCTGCCCTTCTTCAGCATTAACCCTTGCTATGTAAAGAAAGTGAATGTGCCATTTCCCTCCCTTTAAAGAAACAAAACCCCAAAACCAGAATGAAACATACATTTATATTAAAATTATTTTAGTATGCTAGAAAGTGCCATAACAAAACGCCAAAATATTGTTGTTTGTGGATACCTTGGCCATTTTAGACATGCATGACTCACCCCACACACATCCTCCCAGTCCCTTCCCAGGTTTATTTTTGTGTTTTTGTAACAACTGACATGAAAATATGAGGAGCTGCTTTACCATGAAGCAGGTCTAATTAGGTTCTAGAGACACTTAGTGGGTAAACATGAATCTAATCTCTTTAAGGAACATACATTTCAATGAATCCTATCACTGAAGTCTGACTCTAAATGACCACAAGAGAAAAAAGCATGAAACTGCCAAAAGAGTAGATGTCTTTTTTTTAAAAAAAAATATTTAGATTTTATAGTGCTGTGTGAGCACTGGTGAAACTCAAGACAATCAGGCCAAAATCCTGCACTTCTGCAGCACAAAAGATGAGCAGGTTCAGTTGCTTTAGAGAGCTCTGAGTATTATCAGAGCCATTTGGGAAAATGGGCTTGCAGAGAATTTAAGGGAGGATGAGAGATTTAAGGATGTGAGAGAAGCAGCCTTGTGCTCCCTGGAGCTTCACCTCTCCCCATCCCTCAGCGATGGGGGCTCTGGGTTGGAAACCTGGAAGTTGTTTTATTTTGCACAGGCTCTCATACTGCCTTTCCCAGAATGGTATTTATACAGCACTACTGCAGCTATATATTGAGAAGGACTTTTTAGGGAGTTTAGAGCAGTTTTTTTCTTTATAGTCAAGTTACCAAAATAATATGGAGGAAGAATTACCACTTGCAGCAACACACCTAACAGAGATTTTAATTGTGATCTCCTCCAGAGTCTTTTGGCTTGACTTGATAATTAAAACATTCAACTGTGACAAGCCTTAATAAGTCAAAATAATAGACTCAGGAATTAAAGAGTAAATATGGATTTAGAAACTGACACAATATGTAAATCACAAAGAACCCGGTCTGTGCAAGGCTAAATTGTTCTGGACTGAGAAACATTAAAATGTAGAAAAACAAACTAAAAATATCTTTTCCCTGCTAGGCAAGGTTAGAGAAAGGAGATAAACATCAGCATACCCCAATTAGACCAGCTTGCTTAACTCATTGTTGCTAAAACTTGGACACACAACTTGGGATAAATTTTGGGTTCTGTCAGGGTCTTTTTGGTCACTGACCCCAGCACAAATTAAAGCAGTGAAAATTTTAAATAAACTCTCTTAAAAAACTTTATAGCAAGGAAAAACAACACCAGGCTGTGATGCATTTGAATCTGTTCCCAGAACACCTCCAATGTTTCTCTGTCCTGCCTTTATGCAGGAGCAAAGAGATCACCAGGCTTCAGCAGGACCAAAGGAACCCCCATCTCCTCCCAACACTGACCAGTGGCTTTGACAGAGCTTTAAGAAGCCAGTTTCCAACAAAAAGAATCAGTATCTTCTTTGTAAGAGGTTTATTTAAGGGATTAAACCCCCCTTTTTTGTTGCTTTTCCTTTGCTCATTTTTTCTTGTGTTTACTTTTTCCCCCCAATCTGTGTTTGCAGAACTGTGTTCATGAAGACCCTCCCTCCAAAGACTGAAGGGATAGCAACAAGCAGGCTCTGAAAGAACATCATGTCCTGGGCCACAGCAACTTCTCATTAATTCACAGAATCTCAAACCTGGCAATAAGACAAAGCAGCCCTTACTCTGTAAAATTTGCCCAGAGCTCTTCACTTTCCCCCTGTATCTGTTGAGTCACTGCAGAAGCCTCTATTTTGGCTGTTCTCACAATTCACATTATGGCAGGTAAAAATCCTTGCAAACATGTATATATTCATGGGCTTCAGCTGGGGAGCTGTCACAGAGGCAGCTGCAGTGCACAGATGAGTGGTGGCTATGCAGGGCTATTTTTTTCCTGGTTAGGATGTAAAATTGGTAGAGCATTGTTTGGGATTTTGAATTTACTATCTGACACCACTGAAAAGCAAAAGCTTCTTCACTTCAACACAGAAGTAAATGGGATTTGAAAGGAAGCTCAGGAATTTGCAGAAATGAATGATTATGTGAGCAGAGTTCAAAAGTTGTATTTCCCAGCTCCCTCAGAATTTAACAAAGGTTACCCCAGTCAGGGGAAAGCACAGATCTTTGTCCTGGATTGCTAATTTGTGGCCAAGACACCCTCAAGAGGCATCGCTGGAAAGACTGTAGGAGGCAGAAAGCCATTTTTTAAGCATATTAATTGACCAGAAGAGAAATGTCACTCTTCAAGCATATGCAAAAATGCCCTTTACACTTAACTATCTTAAGACTCTGACATGGATTACAAGGTACAGAAGAATACAGATCTACCTTATTCCCAATTTTCTGCTCATTCCTAGAGACCATGCAGAGAAAAACACCATATAAACAACGGGATGTCTTTAGGATACACAGCACTTGATCAAAAAACATTGCTCAAGCCAAATAAACTGTGCAGCCCTGGATGCACAGCACAGAACTCTGCCTGTTTTACCTTCTGAGAGACGAAATTTATTATTTAGGAGTTGATTATGCAATAAAAGCTTCACACAGCTTTTGGATTACACAATTCGAGTCTCCCTGGCCCAGAGCAGAGGCTGAGGGAACATGGACCTCGTGGGAATGCAGGAGCCAGGTGTGCCAAAGGAGGGGATGCACAAAGGCACTCAACATCAGGCCAGCTCTAGTTCCTCCAGTCCTCTGGAGCTTCCCAGTGCTTATTTGGGAGAATAAAGGCAGTAGTGCTAAAAGCCTTGTGCCAGATGTACTGCTGCAGTTATGAGCCCCCCTGCAACACATGGAGTCAAATCACAAAATAGGGATGAATGCTGAAAATCTGCTGCTAGAATAAGGAGGTAGTTACAGCGCTGTGAAATCTTTCTCTTGTAGCAAGTTCATTCAGAGTGGTCACATCCCATAAAATCTATCGATTTCCACAAAGAGATATATGAAAGAACAATTTATTCTTATACCTCCCACTAACAATCTTTAAAATGTATATAGGGAGCAGATGCATAAGGATGACTTGATTTTCTTCAGCACGGAATTCTTTAATCACATCCTGTTACGCCTCACTTTCCTTTCCCCCACCTCCTCTAATTTTTGCTTACAAAACCAGACCAAAGATAAAATTTAGCAGAGAATTCAACCCAACTCTTCATCTAACTGGGCACACAAGAAGTCCTAACGCTCGCTGAGCCCTTGCTGAGTGCCTTGTTTTCCATCAGGAGAGGCCAAGTCATCCCTCAGACAACTGAGAGAGGGAAAGCTGTGCAAACCCAAAGCTGAGGAGCAGCACCCAGAGCTCAAGGACAGGCAGTCCAGCCAAGAGTTTAAGGAAAACCAAATCATCTTGCACTAAATTCTCCACAGTTAGACACTTTAACAAGTATTTGCTAATTGTGATTCTGCATACAGACCCCTCCTAATTAAATGTAGCAGCCTTCATATTGCACACATTTAACTAATAGTGCCTCATTATTTTGGTCACTATTTTTTCTTCTGTTTCAAGACTGTTGGAAATTTTTTCTTTTTCTTGTACATCCCTTAATATCAAATTTATTACCAAATGTTATGACAACAGGATGTGATTTTTACATTTTCAAACAGAAAGAGACATGATCATGGCCTTAATTAGTTCACAATGATTTAATTAAAATTCACAGAACAACAATGTACCTAATTAGAAACATAATAACTATGCCAATGTACCTTTCCATCTTTGAAGGGACTATTAGTCATTGAGGTGGTATGTTTTATAATTTAAGATCATCCTAATTTTCATTTTCTGACTAGTTAAGTACAGTCATCGTCATGTTCAGGTAATTGCTTTATTAACAAGCTTAATTAAAGTTCCTGTAAAACTGACATCTACAAAGTTATTTTTCTTAATGTGTTGCTCACAAAAACATTAACTAATTACATCAAGCTCTTTACAGGGCTTACGTACCTCATAAGCTTAATTCATTAGTACTTTAAAGAGCTTTGAAAACTCTGCCTGTAATAACCTATGGAAGTGCTTTGTATTGTCACAATATTAAATAGAGCTGTTACACCCAGGAAACTTCCTTGTACTAAGTTATGTGAGACATGGTGTACATTTTAAAACACATGAATTTCAAGCCGTAACTAGAGAAAAAAAACCCAACAAAACAGTGAAATCTTTGATAAATCTTTGATAAGCCTCTCAGAGTTGAAAGCTCACAGAAAAGGGTAATAATTTATAACTTCCCAGAAAGACAAGCAAACTCTGCAAGTTCAAAGCCCACTAATTTTTAGTTGCTGAAAACAGGGTACAGGGACTGAGTACATACAGGCCACATCTGTGTTCAAATTTTGTCATGCAGAAGTGCTGAATTATTGGCAACTGAAGAATCCCATTACTTAAAAGAGTTAGTTTGTCATCTGGAAAACAAAACTAGAACAATAAAAACCCCACCACACACCAGAGCCCAACAGGCTTATCAATTTCCACTTCAGCACTTGTGTGTAGCAGATGAAATAATCCAGATCGAGTTTTCAAGATTTCAGAAAAAGAACCAGAAAGGTTTTATGCCTAAAGGGTGGTGAGATTTTTTAAGCAGTACAACTCCTACACATGAAGCTAAATCAACTTTAGAGCCATCAAAGTTCCCATTACCTTGTGTCTCCTATAGTTTAGGTGACACTTAAATTATTGTAGCACAAGATGTGGGCATGGAATTTTCATAATTTTTAACATTTTACCTTTTATCTTTGTGCTGGAAATCAACACCACTGAATATTTTCCAACAGAAAATTAAAAAGACAAAAGAATCCTTTGACTCACCCTCAGTAAATCAGTTGTGGGGCTGAAGGGTTCCAGGTCTTTGGTGGAACTGCAAGGCTGAGTTAAACATCCTGAACCTTCCTCTACATCAAGTAAGCTCAAAAATGGAGCTTTAGTTATCTTTTGTTATTTTTTTTTCCCCTATAACCCTTGCATTATTGATTTGGTTGACTTTCCCCAATTTTGTCAAGAAGCTCTTGCCTCTGGGTCTACAACATTGCCTGAGAAACGGCCAGAATTATTCCAGGATCAAATAGCTGAATGAGAGCCTGTGAGATGTTTATTTAGTACACGGGTATTTTCTTAATGTGAATTACTGGGCATTGATTGACACCCAAGTTTCATCTGTGTCTGACCAGTCAGCCATAATTCTGATGTGTCTTTTCCTTTTCATTCATTTTTTCCCTCAGATAAGAGTTCAAAGCATGGAGAGGGCCAGCCCTTCAAACAGTGCTGCTGCAGGATGGCAGCCCCAGGTCATCACTGAACCACTTTGATGCTGCCCTGCCGGGCCAGCAGGATGAGCCCAAAGCCCATGTCCCACCTCAGCCCCTGCCGTGCCTGCAGGAGAGGCCAAGCCCACCTGGAGCCAGGTGCATGCCCTGCTGCTGTGCCTGCGGGTCCCCCTGGCTGCCAGCACCGGGGGCAGCCCAATATTCAGCTTCAGGAGATTTTCCCCCCTGAAACATAATGGCCTCTTAATTTTGTTTTGTTCACAAGCTTTGCAAGTATCTGCCCATTTGCCCAGCTGTCAGTGCATGTTCTCAGATGCAGAGGCAGGGACCAACAAACTCACCCTGTGTCGCTGTTTCATACAGCACACGACACGGACTTCTGTGATTTTTTTAGAAGGCTTAGAAATAACTACTTTATTAGGGATTGTTTTCTCATATATACAATTTTTCATAGACCAATGTGATTGGTGAAAGGCAAACCTCTTCATACACATTGGTCAAACCAGAGGGACATCAAGAAGAAATCCCTCTTTTCAGAAGGAATGGATAACCTAGATATTATTACAAAAACATTCCATCATGTTTACCACACTTTCCTGGGAAAGAACACTAGAAAACCAAAACATCAGGCTTGAAACCAGACTACAACCCTGCCCAAAGCAGGGCTCATTCTCGAGTCCATCCTGCTGCCTTTTCACAGTCAGTGCTAGAACACAACAGCACTGCAGGGCCAGAAATAACACCTGGCAACAGCACTGGCATGTGAAAGAAAATTACTGAGAAAACTTTGATTTTAGTGACTCGAAGGCAAGAAAAAGGGATGACATTGTCTGGTGAATTTTAACTGTGAGTTTGAGTTTGAAGGAAGCAGTATGTTCTTTTCTTAAAAGATACCAGACACCCATGATCATTCCTGATCATAAAAACGTTATTTATTAGGACACTAATGTATGTTTTATTTTAATGTTCTCCCTAAAGTATTTCCAGCTCATTTACCAAAATCTATCTTCTTTAAAAAATATAAATTGAATTTTCCTAGGACAGGAGCAATTGATAGTAAAACAATAAATAAAGATGAGACAAAGTTGTTTCAAAATAAATCTTCAAAAAATCTCCTTTGAAAAAAAACCCCAAAACCCAAACTTCTGGGGCAATTTCTGGGGGTGTCTCTTTGACAGTCAAACATGTCAGCACCAGGAAATGTTTCATGTCTTCACTGTAGCTGTCAGGCTTATATCCCAATCACAATAGCTTGGTGAATTTATAACACTGGCAGTACGTCTGATGAAAACCAGTTAGATCTTATGGTGAGAAACAGAGAAGGCCAAAAAACCCACATGGAGCTAACAGAGATGCAGGTAAGATGCACAGAAATGAGTAAACAGCATGACAGAACATGAAATGAAATCTAGGTACTACAGAACATCATACTGACTCGAGAGTACAGACAGAAAATGTTGTTTTTAAAATCGGCCCATCTTAACCATAAAACCCAAAGCTAAATTACTGCAACACACACTCAGAGAGTAGGAAAGAGCAGCTTGGTTAACAGGCAACATGTGGACATTTTTCCAGCAGTCTGTGTGCACAGATGAGAGTTTCTGCTCTGATTTGCTCCTTCTGGCCATGCAAATCCTTTAGCCAGAACAGGAGAAAAGTTGAAACTACCAAGGCATGGCAGCATTTTAATGTTTGTGTCCATTAATAAGGGGAGAATTCAAGATGCCCAGCTGAGAAAATAATGTAGCTGTTACAACACAGCACAGAATTTTTTTTGCCTGATAGCTTTATTTTCCTGTTTGTTTGTTTCTGTTTGTTTTGGTTTTTGTGTGTTTTTTTTTTTGTGAAAGCTATTTTTGGATTTTAAAAGGTAGTGTTACAGGCTGTCAAACATTACTTTGTATGCATGAAGATAAGGGAACCTTATGGGTATTCCCCAAAATATGCTTTCCAGTGCTTAAAGTGCTATTCTTGGGACATGTATCCAAAGCATGGAAGGCTTTATTTGCTAATGGGAGATCTGGAATGCTGAATGGCTGGGAAGACATTTTCTTTTATTGAGTCAAGCCCTAAGGTGATCGTATTTTCAGTATAACAATGAGTCAATTTATCCCCACTGGGTTATGGGAATTTTTTTATGGTACCATATATGCTGCATCTGGCACACAAGCCTATTAAAACCACAGGCTAAATGAATTGTAATATGTTACCCATGCAGTCTAGGAAAAAAAGAGACAATTAAAAATAAATCTATCACTGAAGAATGATTCTGCTAAGTTATTTTATGATTTGGAGAGCAGGTCTTCAAAAAAAAGAGCTATCCCCAAATCCTCTTGTCTAAACAAGCCAATCTCATCAAACAATATTTTTTTTTCAGTTGCATCATCGATATTAAAATTGTTCTACTTTTAATATTAAAATTAAGAGAACAGGCTATTCAGAGAAACACAAATCAGCAAAGTCACAAGACTGTGATTTGGCATTCTGATTTGCTGTTTGCCAAACACAGAAAAGCGCTTTTACACGAAAAAAACCACATTCCTTGATTAAGGAAGAGCGTAACTTAACAGTGCCCGATAACGAGAGGCAGTTCATCCTCACCCCAGCCTGGCTGAGCAGGCTGAGGGCAGCTGAGCCCTGGGCAGAGCTTACCTTGGTGCTGTAGGTGTGTCCATCCGAGCCACAGACGGCGCTGGCGTGGGCCACGGGGCAGGGCTTGCACCGGCCCACGGTGGCTGCTCCAGCCCAGTGCTTCTGGGCCAGGCTGCCTTTCTTCTGACGAAGGCTGTAAGACAACACACACCAGGGTTTTTGAGAAGTTTGTGTAAAACAGAAGAATTAGAGCTTCTCTGAATAAAGCTGGTTTTTTCAGTGCAGCATTAATTTAGAATCGTTTCAGTTGGAAAAGACCTTTAAGATCATCGAGTCCAACCATTAACCCCGCACTGCCAAGTCTACTAAGCCGTAATTTAAAGCAAGTAAATGAAATACATCTCCTAACAATGCTTTTATAATATGGCACGTTACAGCAGGCAATCTAAAAAGTCATAAATTGGTAGGCAGCCCTAGATTTACAACACTTGGTGGTTTCATTTAGATTTATAACTACAAATGATTTCCTTTCAGAATACAGCATTTCTTGAGCTACATAGCATTTCTGGTGATGTAAGCAACACTACACCAGGTTGTATTTAGAGCCATTTTCACCAGGCCTTTTCAGAGCTGCCAAACTAGTGCTAAGGTAGCAATGATTTCAAAACAAAATCCTTCAAAACCCATTGCAATTTATACTGTGCTTATAACAATGTATAGCATCACTGAACACTTTTGTCACTGTAGGGCTGGGAGCCCTTCCAACACACCAGCTGAGGTTCTCAGATCAATCACAGTCCCCCCAGGAATGCCATAAAGTCACAGAGAACATCTCCAAATCCACCAATGTGTGCCCCTGGAGAGTGACTGCAGTTGTGTTCAAGTCATAGAATACTCAATTATTGCATTAAAAATGTCTATGAAGAAAGACATCTGCTCCAAAAACTTGCTGCAAAACGTGCCATTGATTCTGACTAACAGCTCATTTTCCTGTCATAATGAACTACTTGACTGATAGGACATTAAGTAATTATCACCAGCCTAATGCTGTAAGCTGATTAAAAGTTTGCTTTAGAAACCCCAATCCAGTGTTACAATGCAGATTCATTTTGGTTGTGTGTACTTGTCTTTCACTTGAAAGCACTTACAAGGGAAGGCAAAGCATCGCAGCAGCTTTGCTGGAGACTGGTAAGAAAAATAACTGCCATCTGTTCTTGTACCACAGGAAAAAAAAAGATATAATAGTTCAGCTAGAAATGCATTTCAATGTGCTGCTGAATGACTTTATCACAGTTTTAGAAAAATATACACAGATATTTTTTAAAGCAATTTCACTACAGCTAGCAATTTGCTACAGAATACCAACTCTGATGTAATGACACATTCAGCTCCTAAATAATATAAATTCTATTTTTTTCATATCAGTCCTAGTTTTCTTCAAGTCTAACCTTTGCCAGAGAGGAAGAGTACTATTAAGAAGATTTGGTCCACAGAAGGAATCTAATCATGATGTAATAAGCTATGAAAATAAAAGCCAAGTATTTAAGACTAAATTCCCTTGCTATTTTGAAGAAGTCTCCTTCATGCAGAGGGCAGCCCTCCCTGTTTCAGATGCATTCTGCCTCACAAAGGTACCATCACACCAGGTGCTAAATGCTGTGGGTAGGTGCTTACTCTGAACCCCCTAAAGCAGCTCTGTGGATCTGATCTCTTATGCTGAGGCTCCACAAACTGTTTATTGAAGTTTTCTGCAGTAACTGATTTCTCTGCAGCCACCAACCATGCTTTGTTATCAAAATGTAATGATTATCTTATTTTCTTGAGCTCTTTGGATTACAGGCATGACTTTTGGGGTTTTTTTCAGCTTGACAAGAAAATTTCCTCATTTACTTTACTTACAGCCCTACACTTCTGGAAATGCACAAACTCAGAGTCAAAAATATGTATGAATGTCATATTGTTAATACTGATGAGAAGAGTCTGGAATCAATTATGAAAGGAGCTGTGCTTTTCCTCTGGAGTCTGCAGAAGGCCATAGCATAAAGTAGACTTTTCACTGACTTTAATTTCCACAATCTCAAAAGATAGATCCTTTGCTATATATAAAATACTTAAGAAGAACATTTTAGGGTCAGTTATAGAAAAACAGCCAAGAAATGCTAAACTTGAAGTGTGTGATTTAGTGCCATCATCATCAAAGCCATCAGGCACGAAGCGTGGAGGATGGAGAGGAGTGAGTGAACTAACGAGCACCTCATCAAAATTAAATATGTTGCAGTTCTTAGCTAGACTGATGCCTAAAAATATCACAGGATCTGAGTGGCAAGTATAAAACACATTGTAGTACAGCATTTGTGGACCACACTACATCAGGTATTCTACACTACAAATTCAAAAGTAAAATCCACTCAGGACAGGGCTGCTTGTCCATCCCTGCACAGCCTTACAGCCTCTTGCTCTTAATTTATTTAATCTTTCTTTGATCCCTTCAAGATTCATATTGCAAAGCCAGTTCCTATTAGAAAATTCTTCTGGAGCTGATGATGTTCACTCTTCCATCATCATTAAAAAATAAAAAAATGAAAAAAAGTAAAAAAGTAATTAAATTTGATTGTTTCAAGCCATTCCAACAGCTCATGGAGCCTGGTGGCCCTTTGCACCTCTTTACTGAGGACACAGAGAACATGCACAGCCTTGGGTCTGAGCTCTGTTCTCAGAGCAGCTGCCTGAAGACAACTCCAAGGCTGGGGTGTCCCTCAGCTGGGACCAGAGCACTTTCACCTGAGCCCCATTGCTGTGTTTCACCTGCAGACAGTGAAGGAAACCTTTATTCCTCCTAACCCCCTCATTCGTTTTCAGGATCTTTTGATAATAAAAGGAAGTTTCTTCTCTGAAAGGGTGATGTTTAATAACAAGAATTTACGGTGGGATAGTTATCAAAGCATTTCATTATTTTGAAACAAACCAAAATAATTTTAGCAGCCCTTCATATAATGTGTGCAATGAGGCAGGGGATGCTGCAAGAAATCTGCAGCTTCCTCATTCTTGCAGGTGCATGGAACTGGTAGCACAGCAGCCATTTTTGTTGCAAGAAACAGTCTGGCTTTCAAAAACTAATCTATTCTTCTCAAGCTGCATGTTTTTCCAAAACAATAGTGCAAAGTGCCACTGGATTTGAAGCAAGTCAGAAGTAATTTTTGTCAGCTTGGCCAAGTGAGCAACAGCTGAAAGTTTTAACTGGATACCCAGGTTCCCCACCCCCACCAATACCACAGCTGAGGACCTATCTTGTAAAAGGAACATCTATTTTCCAAAAAACAAACATGCATTTTTCTGCAGTCGTATTTTGAGAAACTGGTTAGGACTTTTGGAAGCCTTTCAATACTATAACTCCTAACGACACATCAAACATACAAAAAACCAAATTAAAATCTAGACAGGAACACTGGCTGCCATAAGCAGCCGGCCAGCAAATCCCCTCTCTGAAGTGCACATTCACATACTCTGGGAATGCTCTGCTATGCTAATCAGCTTGGTTTACAATGAATGTGTCAGGAGCAAGCCAGGCCAAAGCAAATTAGCCCTTTTTCTTTCTTTTTTTTTTTTTTTTTTTCCCTTTTCTGACAACCAACTTTAATCCTGCTTTAAGACTCGGAGTTGAAATGATCTACTACTGTTTTCACTATTCCAGAAGCTGGAACACATGAATGTTTTTGGTCAAGTATTAAGACTTACAGGCAAACCCTGCCTGGTTTTGCTCTGCAGAATGGTGAACCAATGCACTAAAAGGCAGAAGAATTATGGAGCTGGTAAGTTTTACAGCACTCAGCTCTTGGTATTTTAATACATAAAACAATTTCAGTGATTTCAAGCACTGCCAGTTCACAGAGGGAGGATGCCCAGTGACTGCAGCTGTTCCACAGACACTGCTCAGCACACACTGACAGTGCCTGGCTTGCACAGGAGCAGGGACAGTGCCCGAGGCTCTGCAGATGCCACCAGGCAGGTGCCAGGACAGCAGCTGGGGCAGCTGGAGCCCCCAGGCCATAGACACCTGCACTCAGCACTCAGCTTCCAAGCACAAAGCCTGGGCCTTGCAAAAAGGACCGCAGAAGCTGGAGCAAGAGTGCCTGCACTCGAGATTTTATGGCTCCCAGGTGCACCCTGGGGAGCCACGAGCTCAGCCCCAGCTGGGTGCAGCAGGATGGGAATCATCCAGCTCTGTCCAGCCTGGCTGGGAGCATCACTTCTGGGCACTGAGTATGCTGGGGAAGTTTGAACTGTGCCTTTGAGTCAGCAAAAATTTGTCAAACAAAACATCTTAAATTAAATCAGATAAAAAACCCAAACCAAACCAAACAAAAAACCAGCAACAAAATCCAAAAATGCAAAGCCTTAATTCCTGACCAACCCTTGACTGGATGACACAGGCTGATCTATTCAGGAAATCTCTGTATCTTTCTGATTACAATTTTTTTCAGGGACAGTAAAAAAGAAAATATAGGGAAATAACCTCTGACAAATCCAGGGCTCAAAATAAAGGTACTTATAGGGGAAAAAAATTGTTTCTTTACATTTACAGTTCAATTTATTTAATTTTATATTTGACACATGTTCAAAATTTTCATTAAGAAGAAAATGTACAACATAGAGAGTACATTACTCTGCTTCAAGATCAGTTATTCCCAAATGCACTTACAGTAAATCAGCAGATTAAGCATCAATGGGTTTAATGTAATCAGAAATCAGGTTCCTTTGGCAGGCTCTTGTTTTGAAAGTCCTGACAAACTTTTAGGATGAAGCAGGCAGTAAACAAATATTTCTCCTTAGGACTTTAGAACTTGGTAATTTTATTGGACAAGAAAAAGACACTTTACCCAAAGGAGTTTTTGTTAGGTGAGTTTTCAAAGGTCAGCTGCAAATAACAGCAGAAAGTTTCTCAAAACTCCCAACAAATAAGTTACACAATGTATTCTGACAGAAGGTATCAGGTAAACAAATAGTGAGATTGGTACTGTCTCTTCTTGTTCTTTAACTTGCTGTTTCAGTGATGTTACACAACCACAGAATTTGGTTCAAGTCATGTTGTAAATTACTTACACCTATCGTGTTTTCTGGGCCTAAAATCATACAACTACTTATTTCAGGCCCTATTTGAACAAAATTGAGCTGGATGGGATTTTTTTTTTTTTAATAGAACAGGCCTTATGTACAAAATACTGACTTGACAACACCAAATGATTTAATGGAGATAAACTGGTGTTACTGAACTTTTATTGACGTTGCCACTCCTAGCTGGGCTGATGGCAGCAAAGGCCATCTCTTCCCAACAGTCTCTTCCAGGCTTCTTCCATGAAACAACAGCCATGTCACCACCCTCAGGGTTTGCAGGATCCCTGGGAGGCAGGCTGGAGTCAGGCACCCACAGCAGAGCCCACCCACTGCCAGGATTCTCCAGGTGACCCTGTCTTTGGGGCTCTGTGAGTTGTGTACTGGAGTTTTCAATCACAGCTCTCACAGAGACATTGCTCAAGATTAGGATTAACTTCATCCATGCTTCTTCCTTTCTGGACCTTAAGTCAAACAAGAATTCCTAAGTTACATAAAACTATTTTAGGCTCTATTAAAACAAAACTGAAAAGTTCAGTGCACCAGAGCTGGTACCAAAAGCTGGAAGGAGCTCTGACAGCAAACTTGAATGGCTTCCTGAAGCTGGAACAATTCACAGTGGGAACAGTTTAAAATGTACTCTCTGTACCTTCTCCATGCCTCATGCATAGTTTGTTCATGTGCCCCTGAAGGAAGCTTATCACACTGAAGATAAAGCCAGCAGTGCCTGCCTGTTTTTATCTTTCCTTTGCATAAGTTGTTTCTCCTGTTCTCGAGGAAAAGAATGACAAACCTGAAATTTGCCAGTATAAATGACAATGTTCTCTTCTCTCTTTGTATCATTTTGGTATTCTGTTAGAGTTAAGAGCTTGGCCTCATTTCTAGAACCTTTCATATTTTTCACTACGGCTGTGTATATCTTGAGCCACTACCAGTCAAGATTTGTGAAGAAAATAGTCTATACATATTACCTTGAAAAAAAGTACTATGCTACTGAATCTGATACAGACTCTTCATTTAATACAAACACTGTAAAATGAGAACAGACATATGATTACAGCAATTTCTCTACCTGTATTTTACACTTTCAGATGTAAAGAATAATAACATGCAGCCTTGCATTTCAGCATCATCCCACTGTACTAAGTACCACTTTCCCTGATTTCAATATTCAAAGAAATAATTTCACCTAACTGATTTTACTTTCTCTTGCTGCCTTCATATCTGCACCCCAGCAGATCTGGCTTAAAAGAGCCATAAGGAATGAAAAGGCCACTGCTCACTAGCAGATGTGCAAAGGTTTAAATGGGGCTTGGTGATGGCTGGGGACCCTTCAGGCAGGATGAAACTTGCTCAAGACTGGCCCCTACAGTAAATGGATACTCTGCTTACTTTCTGTTCTTTCAAACAATGACACTGATGAGGTTATATTGGGAATTAAGTCTGTCCAAAGAGAACCAGTAGCCACTGGAGTGTTCCCAGAATACAGTTGGTACTCAGAACAGAGAGTTAGAGATGACAAACTTAGGGAAGACTTAAAGCAAAAATCTCAAGCGTTGAAGTGAAAGTGTATCAGGTGTCACTCCAGAGAAATGAAAAACATGTATTTCCAAGGGAAGAAGAAGAGTCAAGCGTCTATTTCTTACCAACAGTAAGAAGAGGTTGTAAAGTAAGCATGGGGAGAACAACATTCCAGAAGGAAGTTCTCAGCTGGATGTAGGGAAGGTTGAAAGATGTTGTATTGTCTATGTTTTCCAAGAATACCCCCTGACACATCTTGCAGGGAAAATGCCCTGAAGATTCTTGCATGGATCCCACTAGGTCCAGCTGGTAACCATCTCTGGAAAGAGAATAAAGGGCCTGGGGGGCCAGGGTCATCAGTTCTGCAACATGAAGGAATCTTTTTATCTTTTAACTTTCTCTGTGTTTTAAAGGAAGAAGTGACTTGGAAGAGCTGACAGGGATTCTGAGGGCCTATCAGGCCAGAAAAGCTCTAGTGAGTTTGAGGAGATCCAGCAACACCAGTCAGAGAACCCCAAATGCAACTGCTCGAGGAAGAGTACTCCGAAAGCAGCAAGGTCTGTGTCTAAGCAGAAACAACAAGTGATTTAAATATGGATACTCTTAAACTGCCAGGACAACTCTGCACAGTATCATGGTCTCACTACAAGTATCCTTCTGAGATGCTCTTGCTTTACTTATTCCTGGACTACAAATGATAAGGTTGTTTATTAAGGCCATTAGAGAAACACAGGGATTTCTGCCTTTCAGCACTTCAATACAAAAAAAGGTGTTTGAAAGTTCCACTTACAGTCCTAGCTAAGAGATTATTGAGCTTATAGGCAATTCATTTTTTTATCGAAATTCTAAATGATTTTCAGCTTTTAGATCTGATACATATGCTCAACAGCTGCACAGGTATGAAAATAGGCAATGTACACAAAGGAAAAGAACCAAACCAAAAAATCCACACAAACAAGAAATCCCAGCGTTCTTAAAAGTCATTGTGCTCTCCTGAATAAATAACACAGCTTCTAAACTCTGCCTGTTCTCATGAATTTTCATAAGAGAATTATTTTCCTTTTCATCGTTATTTTTCCACTAACATAAAAAGGAGTCTGAGACACCAAACTAAGTAAAAATAAAATGAAATGCCTTGAATTTCAAAGGAGAAGCAGAGATAGCAGGAAGTTTGTAATTAAAGCTGAAATCTTATTCACCACTCCTCAGTTTTCAAGAACCTCTGGTCTGGATTTCACATGCTGGATGAGACAAAAGAACTTGGCACCAAGCACTTAAAGGTAAAGTGTGCAGCAAATGTACTCCCTTTTTATTGGCACTGGCCCTCTTTCCTTCCTTCTAAAACAGCTTATTGGTCTTCCCCCCCTTACCAAAGAAGGATACATCTTAAAGGGATAAAGGAAGCTTTTCTCTGCCCAGGATCTGATTACCTTGATATTAAAATAATGCATTGATCAGATCTGCCTCCTCCTGCTGGCAGCACTTGCCAAGATCTCCAAGGAAGCTGAATTTCTGGTGGTGTGAGAGATTAATCTGAGCTGTCAGGTTGTTTGGGGAGGAAAGCTGATCCTCCCTCACTATGTCCTGTTTCATGCAATTAGACAGGTTCAAAATTATTTTCACCAAACCTGGCAGAGTAGTCATTTCCCATCATTTCCCTGCTCCATATTTTTAGTTCCAGTGTTGAACCCTGAATAAGCATAGCTGTTCAAACACAGGTGCAGGTTAATTGGTAAGGCTAAAATTCAAGGCAGATTTCTTGGCAGCATTGAAAAACACTTTAAAGCTGCAGCATGACCAGTGAGTCTCCCAGAAGGTGAGGAGAGAATGGCTTTCAAACCATCCTCACTCTTGGCCAAATGCAGAGGAATGTGAAGTCTAGCACCATCAAAGCTCTGATGTCTCATCTCTCCCCAGACATTCAGCAGTTTGGCAGAATGGAACTGATGGAACAAACAAAGCAAGGGGCTGAAAGAGGTGACAGACCCACCCTGGGGTCCTGCTCAGCTCCATGTCCTTCGGTTCAGTTTATAACCCAGCCTGATTTACTGTCACGTGCAACACAACTCTTTATCCTACATTCCAAAAGGCTCTACTGCCCAAAATGTGAGAGTTGGGTTGGGATTTTTTGTTTGTTTGGTTGTTTTTTTTCTGAAGCAAAGAAGTTCAGAAATCTTATTGTCACTTTGCAACTTCAAGGGAGAAAATCAGTGCTGCCCCCCCCAAGCATCCTCAGACAGCTCAGCTGAGCTCTGCTTCATTATGTTGCTTTTGCTTATCCTAAGGCAAATAATATGCAATCCTCAGAAAAAAAACCCTGACATTTTGCTGGTAGGGATGAGAAAGTAAATGAATTTTAAAAATATAGTAAAAATTCTTTCCCTTAAGGCACTAAATAAAATGTTTCTGTTTAAAAATGACTGCACAGTACTCCTATTCTGTGAATACTTGGCGCCATGGTTCAAACAATCAGTTACAAGCTGTGCCAGCAAAATATTTGCCCCTTCTGACATATTTTATTATGAGATAGGCTTATTAAATTCTCAAGAAAGCTACAGCAGATTAAGCTGCTGAGGATTTTTACAATTAGCATCGATTACCTAAGAATTCATGTGTGATTTCTGAATAGAATTGGCTTGTCAAACAACAAACAACTTTAAAAAATAATCAATCCCAAAGCCACCTCCAGAGTGTAGTCAAAATCCACTATTTAATGTAGGTTCTGGGAAATAATCAGAATACAGTTTCCTATGTCAGAATAAAATGAATGTTAGTGAAGTGCATGCAAACTAAACCAGTTATAAATACTATAAGGAGCTGAGTAATTTTAAAATCCCATCCTTTTTAGCATCTAAATAGGCTAATGCCCCCGTTGCTTATTCAGCACTGCTGATTTATAGAGCTCAGTACTATGAATATCTAAACATTCTGCTGAATTTGTCACCATATTCTGTGCAGTCTGTCTGGTTATTGGATGCTGGAGATGGAGCTCATAATATCTATACCATTCCCAGCTTCTCAAATGAGGCCATCAGAAGCATTAACCCATCTTAAATCAGGCTGTGTCTTAATGAAAGGTGACTACAGCTTCGGGAAGGTCCCAGCTGATGGACAGGATTTACATAATCACATTAATTTATGATACAAACTGCACGCACATGATCCAGTGTAGGGACAGCACACGGCCAAACACACCTTTGGGTAAAATTTGAAGATGAATTCAATTGACATACTTGCAGAAAGTAAAGGATACGCATTTCATGAGGTACTTCCACTGAGTGTTTAAGGTCTTACTTTGCTGTGACCTTGAATCATGAAGCCCAGCACTCGTGCATTACAAACCATCCCCTCTTCCCATATTCTTTGACCATGCAGGCCCCTCTACCATGGAGGTCAAGGTGATGTTAAAAGGCAATTTAGCTACTCTTTTTTATTTTTGATAGTTTCAGCATTTTATAGCTGCTTCCTCAAAAGTTGATTTTACTGTGTGAAAAAGTAAGACTCAATCGGTGGCATATTTTGATAGAAAGCATAACACTACCTGGGACTTTAACAGATTTTGTAAAAAAAAAAAATAATAAATACTTTGCTGCTGAGTTATTACACAGGAATCAGATATGGGTGTTGTTGGCTTAAGATGTGCCACTTTACTTTACATCACTTCTTGCTACCCAAACTGCACTTCAGCTATTCACTACTATTCCTTGGACTCCATTCTTATTCTTTCAAGTTTCTCTACTGCTGTGGTAGAAATCTAGGGACTGCACTAATTATTTATCAATGCAAATTAATGCTATTATTTTTCCCCAAATGTTGTTGCATTTCTTCAAAAACCCACTTTTTTCAAATCATACAGACTCTGGTCTATCTTCTGCCTGATTGGCTTAGCTGACTTTCTCCTCTAGCCCTATTTTCTCCAGATCTGGTCAGCTATTTTAAGGAAAATTTTATAAAATTGTGAAAAAAATTGCAGTGCCCTTTCTTGCTCACGGTTGTATTTAAACATTTTGATTCCAATCTTTCAGCCTGACCGCTCTGCCCTGACCTACTCCCCCTCAATCTCCTTTTCCTCATACTTTTCCCCTCCTTCTTCTGAAACTTTCTTCTGCTCCATTCAGCCTCAAAAACGATGCCCCTTGGAGAAGCAGTTATTTCTTCATCTACTCCTGCCTGTTCATTTCCTCTCTGCTAGGATGTATCATATTAAGTATTATATTCTCTCTAAATGGTATCTCAATGTCATTTTGGTGCTTTACCTGTAATAGTTTATTCTTCTTACCTTTCTACAATTGAGTCTGAGAAACTTTATAGGTGTCCTCTCTGGTTTATCCTTCTATCTCTTTGCACTATTATTGCCATTTCCTCACAGGAACATCTTGCCCACATTATAAGCTCACTATTTCAAGACCAAATATCCTGTATTTCTTCTCACATCATCTTCTTCCTTTTTGCTGTTTCCCTGTCATTGCATTTGTTACCTGGACTTGTTCTTTAACCATACCCTCCCTTTCCCAGCTGCAAACCAGAGCACATAAGCTTTCTGCTTTCCACAATACCCAAGAGGCAATCATGAATTTAGCCATGTCCTATATCTTGCTAAAATTCTTTCAGATTATCTAAGTGATTGTTCTCCCATTTCATTTGTTTACAATCTATTCTTGTTCTTTAGTCTGTACACTACTTAGGGTACAAATGTACTTTTACATTTAGGGTTAATTAGTAAATCATACTTTTGGTAAGGGCAGGACATATTTGCAAAGGTAATATACAAAATATGAGTTTGTTTCTTTCCAGAGCTGAAAATCACTTTACATTCTATGAGATACCTTCCTCATAAGCCCAGTTCCTTCAATCTAAAGGAAGCCAGAGGCTGGTTAAATCTTCCTCTGAGGGTTGGTTGCATGACAGCAGCTGTAAGGCAGTTTTGTTGTACTGATAACTGTGCTTTGAATTCACACTCTACTGATCCTCATTTCTACTCTACCTTTTGGAAATTAGGAGAGGGCCCTCTAAACACTGAAACTTCAGCTTGTATTTCCTGACAAGCACCTGCAGCCCGTTTCTCTCATGGTGATGCTGAGGTGCCAGTGTCAGAGCAGTGCTCTCTCTCCTCACTGCGAGGAGGGCAGGGTTTCCATTTCAGCACTCACCTGGCTGGTGTGCTGCACAGGGCTGGGAGAAACTCAGCATGACGTGAAAAAAAGCTCTCATTGTGCTTCAGCCATAGGAGTTTCTAAAAGGACTCTGAACCTGTTACACAGGCAGGCAGCTGGTTCAAAATGAAGCAAAAATTTCTGGACTAACAAAGAAGCTAACTAACAAAACCCCCAGACTTCTGAGCTAAGATAAAGTGTTGTTGCAAATGAAAAATTTATACACAGATAAAACATAGAGGCTCAAGAAATTAACTATGGATGAGGTGCTAAGCAGGAATGACCATGGTGTAATTCAGCCTGGCAGTCCTGGGCTCCGAATAAACTGGGGTAGCTAAGACTACAAAAATCTATTAAAGGACTTGAAAGAGACTTAAAGCAGTCCAGAATACTGGCACACACATTACAACACAGGGCAATGAATAATGGACAGAATAATTTATGCAACAAAACTATAAAGTGTCCTTTTTGTTCAACATGAACCATCTTTTTAAATGCCAATAAGGTACAAATTCAGAATTTATAAAAAAGAGGAAAGAAGAAGCAGAGAGTGTGAGTTTTCTGTATTTCTATCTGCTGAATTACAAGGCAAGGGGCTGGACGCAAGACTAGTGGAGCAGGTTTGAGTCTTCATTAATGTTTTCATCTCTTTTTAACCAACTCAGTTCACCTGACTTTTTAACTCAGTAAACAAATGAACAAAATACTCACATTATGTTTTACTACTAAGGTTAATTAGTTTCCCACAGTTGAGGATCACTGATTGTAACAACCAACTAATCAGAATGGTTTGTTTTGTTTCATAAAGAAGATGGATTGCATGGTGATCAAAGCTAGAGGCCAGATAAATCACTGAAGCAAAACCCCAACTCTCACTCCCATACATATTAAAGAACATGTTCCTCAATATTATCATAATAAAGCTGTCAGTAGCAGTTGCAATGACAAAACTAAGCAGACTCTATTGTGTCTTACTAATATTAGTAAGCAAAAAAAAAAAAATAAAAATTGAAAGGCTCAAAACCTTTGCAGTAAAAGGAGAAAAAAAAAAGGGAAATAGAAGAAAAATTGTCAAAATTGCAAGAGAATCTGAAGTCATAAGGCTGCAATCTGTATTGGTGACAGGCTGAACATTAATTCTGAACAAAATGTTAAATTTGGATGTGAACAGTGTTAATAAAAAGTTTGTAAAGATTTACTGGCAGAAGTGACATAACTTCAAAACTTGAAATATGTTCAGCATGACCTCTAGAAAACTATTCTTTACTAGTAGAGTTGCTACTTGAAAAGTTTACAGATTATTGATTCAGTCTGGGTCAGAACCGTGGCTGTAGTAGAAAACTCTCCTAATCCAAATCAAAACTGTTATGACCATCCTTCCATGACCTCCTAAAAAAAATCTGCTGCACAACAGTTTAGGTTTGAAGGACAAATAAAAACACAGTGAAAAGAATTGAGATTTCAATGAAATGCACAGCATGTTTTAGCCCTTGGATGTATTTTCTTTTTTTTTGAAAATTAACATAGTTTTGAAATTTGACATGGTTGTAAAAGAGCCTCTAGGCACAAAATTGTTCATTATTTTAAAACTGCATGACATTGTATAGGAGGGCGTGCATTCAGATGTGTAAGATAACATAAGCCCTCACTAAGGGACAAAATCATTTCAAAGTCAAGACCCAGGCAGGAGAAAAGCACAGTGACTGTCAGAAAATGTTCACTTCATGACAAGTTTTGCTGCTGGAGTTGAAGTAAAAGGTAAGCAAAACCCTGCAGTAATTAGAGTGATCACATCACTAAGTGTTCACAAGATTTGTGAGCTTTTTCTCTTCCTGAATCCTGCAGGTGTAGCAGCAAGTCCTCAGAAGACTCTGAAGCATATGCTTTCCCTGGAAAAGTGTACAGATAGAGAATGATAGGAATTGCCTATTCACAGGCACAGAAAAAAAAAAAAAAAAAAAAACAAACCAAAACGTTGAGGGCTATTGGGAAAGTCTACTTTGCAATATTATTACTTATTAAAGATACTGTCCCAGGAAATGGAAAAGAAAGGAGACCAGGGATGGTTTTTTTTAGCAGTTGACATTCATCAGAAACCAGTGAAGACCGAGGCAAAAGATTTCATCTTCCACAAATCATAATATAGTGTGTTTAATAGTATCATTTTAGAAATAAGGTATGAAAGCAGCAATGCTGGATCACTTCCAAATAATGAAAAGAGGAGAAAAAAATATCTTTTGACACTTCTCCAGGAGCAAATTCATATCAAATTTCTATCTCCAGAGATAATAAAGATAATATTTTACTTTTTCTAGGAGCAAATGATAATTGAATACTTGAGTCAGTTGGAGCTGTCTATATGCTGCTGACTCTCTTCACAAGCTTAACATGAAATCAATTTGTCATTCCATGAAGACAGGAGGTGATGACAGCACCATCCTGATCTGGCTGCCTTCTCAGAGGTGTGCTGGACAGTGGTGGGAGGGGATTTTATTCACAGCAGTAGTAGAGACTCAGTAAATCCTGAGTGTCAGATGAGTGCCATAACCATCAGGCTACTGGGTGAATTTGGCATAATTAATGAAGAGATCAAAGCTCTTCTCCAATTAACACCAAAGGAAAGGAATAAAACCTCCAGACTTTCAGGGAGAGAGGTCAATAACTGCTCACCAAAAGATCCAGGAGACTGTTCTGCCTGAGTGACAGGGCTTGAACCTCCCTTTTTCACATTCCACATTCAAGGTCTCTTTGTCATCCTACTCACATTTCTGAGGTGAGAGACTTTCTTGTCAAGAACTGTTCTTTACATTGCTAGAAAATGTTTTGTTGAATTGACAGGAAAACCATTTTGTCAGAAGACTCCAGAACACATCTACCCAATGCTTAAAAGGTGAAAGCTTGCTTTCATTTTGAGCTTATTCCTATTTCCACTTTCTCAAAATGTTCCAATGTTAAAAAAAAAAATCTCAGCAGGGAGTCGAGTGCAAACCAAGCAAAAGCTACACAGATAATTCTACAAAGTTAAGAGCTAATCCAAGAACAACAAAATCCCCATAGCTTTAAGTAATTTATCTAATTGCAATACTTAATTTCATAGAGGTGTCAATTTTATACTGACTGCAGTGTGAGATTGTCTTTTTTTACCACTAGTTGGAATAGAAAATAACCTATGAGATGTGCCAGAAATATTGATTTCTTTTAAATTGCAGTTATTGAACATTCTGTATTTACTTGCAATGGATCTTTTAGGATTTCATTGTGAAAATACAGAACATAAATTGAATAATTGATAACAAAATGAAGGCTTGATAATTCTCTCTTAACTAATTTGAAAACTTGTTAATCGTTCTGCCCTTACTATTTCACGAAGATGTAATAACAGATCTGTAGAAATTTTTCATGGTAATTATGCTCCATTAATGTAATGGAATCTATCATGATAGAATTCCAATTAATTTATTTATTTTAGACAGCTCTGTGCTGTGGCTGGTTAAGTAGCTTAGAATGAATGTACAGATCAAAGACATCACAGAGCAATTTCAGTCGGAAGGGACCTTCCAAACATCAAGTCCAACCCCCTGCAATAAGCAGGAATGTTTTCCTCACATCCATGTTTTTTCTGCCCCACCTCTCAAGAGGTTGAAGATGCTCATAGGAATTCTCATATATTACAAGACTGCTCTAAACCTTGAGATAGAAGCAAAGCTCTTCCAAAAGAGCTAAGGGATTACTCTTTGTGCCTAAAAGATGACTGGCTCAGCATCACCTTCCTATGTGTAATTTGGGACTAGAAGATTGACACCTGAGCAAACACATTTAAAGAAGGAAAATATTTTGGGTTGACTTCTAATCATGTTTGGTACTGCCTACACACAGAGCTTTGAACAGACTGTACTTTGGTGGCTCATGTCCATAAATAATGTCATCTGTGGTTCATTGGTTGAAGTAATCTGATACAAAATGACTAAATTGAAAATCTGTAGGTAGAACTCTGGATGAGCTCTGGAAGAGCACTAAGGAGACAATCATAAGCTTGTTAATGAAAAGAGAATGATAGAAATTGAAATACTAAAGAAGCAGGAAGTACTAGATTAAAAGTTAATTTTGACATAATATAACATGCACCAAAGAATAAAACTGATTGATGCAAGAAGCTTCTTTTTATTGTTTTCATGTGCTATTTCTTTCAAAAGAGCGCCATTAGATGGAACTGCATGGCTCTGAAAGGGATCAAACACCAAAGACTATCTTTTTCAATTTCATATTTTAGCTGACATTCATGTCTTTGTTGTTAATCTAGTTTGGAACTGGCAAACCTCTGTGGAAATGTCTTCACAGTGCAAGTTTTTTTGCAAGCTTTAACTCAAAAATGAAAGCTTGTTGATGAATTCCTTAGGGCAGTCTTGGATATGGTTTCATCATTGTTTCCTAGGAGGTTTTGTGCCTGAAATGAAGGATGTTGAAGGAGATGTGAAACTTAGCAGAACTCTGCTGGAAAGCACTCTCAGCTTTGGAGGAGCCAAAGCCTCCCCCCAGCAGAGCCCTGCACGTGGGCAGGGAGCTGGGAATACTCAGGAGCTCAGGAGGAGTCTGACCCAAGGGATCAGGACTTCAGCCTCTTGTCAGCACTGCCAGGAAAAGGCTTTGGGAGCAATAACTGGCAAATCTCAGCAGTGCAAAGGTAAAATAAAGAACTGTTTGGCAAACAGTAGAGATCAGTTTTTAGTTGGTTTAAAAGCTGTGGGTGTTGAGTCTGCATGCATGGAAGACACACAGGTGGAAAAAGCAGCAGACTGGCCAGCATCAAATGAAATGCAATGTTTTTAAGGCCAAACTTGCAAATTTCATTCAAGGTATATTGTTTGCAATATTGACTACAATTGGAATATATAATGCCAGTTACCAAAAGGCAGATTTTTAAATACTACATGTGTAATGTTTTTTTCCAATATAACAGCACATTGTAAATTGAAGAAAAACTTTAGTAAAATTTCTTTACTGTAAGCATCAGTCCCAATCTTACAAAAGCATGGCTTTTATTAGCACTAAAAAGACTTCCCTTGAACACATTCATGTCCTGAGGCTTCTACAGCAAAAACCAGCAATACATTTAGAACCTCCAGTAAACAGATTATTGTATAAACACAGAATAATTTTTGGCGCATTGGAGGTCATTCAGAAACATTAAATAGTAATTTATGACTGACTGGATTACTCAACAGATTTAAGATAGGGATAAAAATGCAAAAATGCAGGCACATATTAAAATATTATCACAAATTTGCTTCCGGTAATTCCATGGCTAGGATTTTATGAGAAATACAAAAAAAGGTGAATCAGGAAATACATCCTAACTTACTGGGCTGTGATAAACCCAAAAACCCTGCAGATTCCAAGTCATGTGAGGATTACCACGGTCATAGAAAAATTCAGACAACAGTTCAAGCAAAAGTACACTCATGTGAGCACCACGGATCAAATGCAGAGCTGCTGACAGGAATCCAGAGGGCTGAGGAACTGCCCTCCTGAATCCCACACCCTTCTACAGCAACCTGCTTGTATTAATATTGGATGAGAACTCCCTCCTGAATCCCACACCTTCTACAGCAACTGCTTGTATTTGAATTATGGGATTGAGGAACTGCCCTCCTGAATCCCACACCCTTCTACAGCAACCTGCTTGTATTTGAATTATTGGGATTGAGGAACGCCCTCCTGATCCACATCCTCTATAGCAACCTGCTGTATTGAATTATTGGATGAGGAACTGCCCTCTGAATCCCACATCCTTCTATAGCAACCTGCTTGTATTTGAATTATTGGGATTGAGGAACTGCCCTCCTGATCCACCTTCTATAGCAACCTGCTTGTATTTAATTATTGGATGAGGAACTGCCTCCTGAATCCACACCTTCTATAGCAACCTGCTTGTATTTGAATTATTGGGATGATGATGTATGAAGATTGATTGTAAAAGCATTGAAACTCAAAGAATTATGGGCTACTCCATATCCAAAGCCTAACAGCTTCTTAGAGAATGAGGACTCAGAGGCAGTGAATCCCTTCCAATTTCACTCATTTGTTCACTATTCTTTTGTTGGCAGATCTCGTGACATTTGCCAAGCAGATGACATTTATACCAATTACTGTTGTCATTTCTTGCTCGCTTTAAAATGAGCAAGAGGAGCTTTACAAACAACAAAAAAGCCATCAGCCCTTATGCTATCAACAGCTCACAATCCAAGTCAGGAACAGACAAATGCCATGGAGGAGGTGACTGAACTTTTAGCCCTGCCTTTTTCCAGATACCCTGAAGGAAACAGGAACTTTTGGATACTAACTTAGCTTTGGATGGTGGCTCTTAACAAGCTGATGACAGCTACGTCAGGAGGTTTATTATGATCGATTCTGCAGCCTCCAAAAGAACCCATTGAGACAGTAAAGCCGTTGAAGAACAAACATGTTGCTCTTAGTTTACCTTTCATATATTTAAGTTTTCCTGCTGTCTTGTGTTTCCCATGAATCTGCTGCACAACCTTACATTCACATGTTAACTTCCAGAATGAATCTTCCATCATTATACATTAGCCAGAGCTCTAAACACTGCATTTTATATATAGCTTATATGTAATGATGAACTAAGTATGGCATTTATTTCAAAATCTTCCCCCCAGCTCTCTTTTTGTTACCATGTTAATAAAAAAAAATGTTTTACATTACAGATAAAAGTAATTAGCTTGTGTTTCTATTAAGGATGAAACAAATGCAGAATGTTATGCAGAAGTGCTTAAAGCAGCAAACTGCACGTGTATTTAACGTGTATTACAACATGTATCAATTTAGAGATCACCAAACATCAAAGCCAGAAGTGTTGTCCAGAAAGCTCAGGTGAAAGCCCACCTGGAATAAGGACATCCAAGCTGCACACATTCCACCAGGGCTGATGGAAGAATCATCAGAGGTTTTAAAGCAAGCATGGACAGAACAGCCATTTAAAAGAGGGGATTAATTTAAGAAAAAAAACTAAAATATTAACATCTTTTTTGATGACTCTGAGTCACTGCAAAACCGAAGATCTAAAAAGAGTTCTAACAGCAAGAAGAAATAACCTTTGGTTTCTTTCTTTACTGATTTCAGCAGCCAAACTAAATGATCTCTGCTACAAAGAAAGGAAAACTGAAACAGGCAAGAGGAAGGTCTTTTTAAGAGAGCTTAATTTATAAGAAAAGACTATGAACATTTGCCAAATCTAGAAAAAACACAGAAGGTCCATTACTTCAGAATAATTACTGAGGAACCATTTAGAAAAACTCCAGAAGTTTTAGCTGGATTTGAATAAACTTAGGCTAGATACTAGCAGGTTTCCAACGAGAAAGGCTTAGATGTTCAGGATTCATCTAAATGGAGAACAGGAGGCAAAAAACCTTATTATCTTTAAGATAGAACTTGATAGGCTTGTGAAAAAGTTTATTTTATACTTTTGCAGACGGATTAGATTTAATGATCCAAGAAGTCACTTCTAGTCCATTTTCATATATTGCTAAAAGCATACAACTAGAAATACTAAGAGCAAGAATACTGCAAAGAGGTATTCAACCCATTCAACAATAGTATCTCTAAATGCAAAAACTATTTATAAATGTTAATTAAAGTGCAGAAAAAAAAAGTTATTTTCTCATTCTGTTCAATATAGAAACGTTCTGATGATAGCAAAGGTACCCAGAAGCATTCAGGTGGTTTCAGTGAGTGCTCTGAAACAGGTCTAAAAGGAGCAAGGCAGCAGGACATTGTCTCAATACCCATTATGTCTCTCTTGTGCCTGCAGCAGCCTCAGGGTAGAGCAGAGCACAGTGAGACAGGAGGTGCAGGGTAAAAGCCAAGGACCTCAGCAGTGAGATACTCACCCAGCCTGCTGCTTGGTGGCTGTGGGTAAAACACCCTAAATCCCTTGTTGCAGCAAGAACAAGCTCATCTACTGGCATAGCCAGGGCAGACAGGAAGGAGGACTTGCTCTAAAATCTGTCATAGAAGAACTGTGCATTTCCATATATTAAAAAAATTACTCATACTCAGGAAGAGCCCGTCACCTTGCACTACACCAACGAGGTCTAAAGCTGATGGAGCACAAACCAGTGTTGCCAGCTTCCTACTCACAGCTTGGCCAGCAGGCTCCCACTCCAGTCCCAACCCCAGCAGACTGCCCTGGAGCAGCTGACCCACTCTTTTATAACACCCACCCTCACTGGACAGCCAAAGCTGTTCCCACTCTTTGATAATTAGCACAGCTGAAATCCATCAGGGTTGCTTACAATCCATTCTCCTACAAACCAGTTCTCTGAGGAGACAAGCAGAGTGGCTAACTGGCCTTGGGATGCAAAAAGTCCAGGTGCCAATCTTGTGCAATTCCCATGGGAGATGTTGGTGCCCTGCCTGATCATGGTTTTTCATGTGTACATTTTTCTGCAGAAGTTTGAAAATTCATGGAAATACCAAAATGTACAGTGTAAAATTTGGGCTCTTTTTGCTTTGAGTCAGTAATCTAATCTGAATTCAGCTTTAAAGATGACTGCAGTACTTAAAGTCAAGGAAGGATCTTTCCTAAGTTTGTAAATTGTCAGGGGTCTTTTACCTCTGAGTTTTCTAATACACCAAGGTCAACAGCATACCTAGAGCTTGGGAAAGCCAGAAAACAGCCTAAAAGGAACATGAATTCTCATCAGTTGAGAGGACAGACCATAGGCAGCTTCCTCCAGAAAGGAATCAACTGGAGGAGTTTAGTGCAGAAACCCCCGGCAGCAGGCAGGTCACTCAAGGCTGGGAACTGAAGGAGCTCATGTCATGGTGTGGGATGAAAGCCAGGCCCTCCCCAGCCTCTCCACATGGACTCTTTAGTTAAAAGCAATTTAATGTAGGCAGAGCTGAACCTGAGAAATGGCCCACTTGGAGAGGGAGACCTACAGTTTACAAATGATCCTGTTAGGAGAGTAATACCTGCTTTTAAAACCAGTGAGTGCTGTTCTGATATTCAAGCATCCTTGGACCAGATCCTGGGCAGTTACTGATGGAGACTGTCTTGGAAGAAAAGTTATTGACCTTTGGGAGTTCATGCTTAGATCATAATTTTCATAATCACAATTTTAGAAATAACTGTAATGGGGAATAAAGGACAGTTCCAGACTCTAATGCTATTTTTTTCTTAACAGTCAGGGGTCCCCTTGAGCACTTATAGATTGATGGCACATCACGCCATGTGCTCTCTGTCTTATTAAAAGGCAACCTGGACTCCATAACAAAACAAACATTCCTTATTTCCATGTGTCTGTTACTTGGCTGTTGCAAAACCCCAAGCTCTTGTGTGGTAGCAGAGGTACCTTTGCTGTCAGGCAATCTGGAGATGAAATACTTTTAAAAGCTTTCAAGTTTCCTCCAAGGACTTGCACACATCACTTGCACACCCCTTGCACATCACATTATCTACTGCACTTGCCTGTGACCTCAAAGGCCCCTCTCTCCTTGATTTTCCTGCTTCTCATTTCTCTTCCTGGACAAACAGGATGAGCCACAGTTAAACTGTGCAATGTGCTGTGAGGGATTGGATATTAGTAAGAATAACAGTCTACAGAGCAATGCACTAGAGTTTAAAATCACAAAAAATACCCCAAACAACAAACATTTACTTAGTCCTGTTCATGCCTAGAACTTTCACTCACCGAGGATTAAAGTAACTCACTCCAAGATTCTATCAGAACTACCCTTGGCAATAATAAGCCTAAATTCTGGCAATTTCCCCAGTACAATAGCTTTGTTTGAAAGAAACTTAATGCAATCTGTTTGGTCTTGTCATTGTGTGTTTAATGAAATATTTCAATGCTCTTTCTTCTGAAGCAAAAATCTATGCCAGTTGATTAATCAATACTCAGCACTCGAGGTGGATAAAAAGTTTTTCATAAAAACACTCTTGGTTTTTTTTTTTCTCCTAGGAAAAGTCAGATTTAGAGAGTTTAAATCAGTTTGCAGATATGTGTAAATATTGTTGTATTGTTACTTGGGAAAAAAATCCAGCCTATTTGAAATGGCTTTCTTTTATAATAAAACAATGGTCAAAATATATTTTTTTATTCTGAACTGTGCAGTTTTCTTCCCTTAACTTCTGAAAACATTAATCACAAAAAAAAATTAATTTGATACTCATAAAGAAATCTGCAGTAAAAAGAACCTCACAACTGTGACTTCATCCCAGAATTTACCAAGACCACTGGAGATACAAAAAGTAATTATGATATTTATGAGGTTTAGGTTGGATACCAGGAAAAGTTTGGGCACTGGAACCCCAGGAAGTGGTCACAGCATCAAGCCTGACAGAGTTCAAGGAATGTCTGGACAATTCTCTCAGACACATGGTGGGATTCTTGAGGTGTCCTGTGCAAGGCTGGGAATTGGACCTGATGTTGTTCCTGATGGGTCCCCTCCAACTCAGCATATTCTGTGACTCTGTGATTCTATGATTTCTCTGAAGTACCCTTTGGGCTATGCTTTTTTCCCCCTGAACTGTAGACAATACACAAATAAACAACAATTATTTTCTGAATCAGTGTTAAAAGGAACAAGAGAATAGGAAAGAGCTATGAACACATCAAGGTTAACTGGGGAACCATCTGATGGTATTAGCTGATTCAAAGATAATTAATTGATCATTGCCCAAATTGGTTCTCCTATGGATTTCTCACCTACTCAGGCTTTGATAAACATTACCACATAAATCATGCAGCATTAAATGAGCTTTGGACCAAGCCCTCCATCACCTCAGTCAGGGCACTGGGAATGTGGGAGCTGGGTTTTCAGCACTGGAAGCTGTAACCCCCAGAGGAGCCCTTGGTGTTGTGCCAACCCCACATCAGCATTTAGCAGTGAAGTAAACAAGAGAAAACAGGCAGATAAAATCAGAGAGAACAGCAGAACAACAGGGTTGGGTTTATAGGCCCTATTTTAGCACCTTTTAAAAGGTGATTGTTGATGTAATCATAGACATTGAGGAATAACACTGTTTCAAATCCTTGCTTATGTGCACAACTTTTCAGTAAATCCCTAAAAGTGCATTTGCTGTGGTCAGAGATTTTTCTGTAATGCTCCCAGCAGCTCTCCAAAGCAGGTGGGTCACTGACGTCCTGGCAGTGATTGCTTTGCCTCCCCCTTTTGGATTCAATTTAAAGCACTCACTGGCAAACCAGAGCAATGCTACAAAAATGCTCTGTTTCACAGATGGGGATGTTTTACTCGACTTGTTTTAAACAGGGCCCTTCCTAACCAGAAATGGTGTATCAGCTGCAGGATTTGTAAAGAAAGAGAGGGAGATTTGTGTGCTCCTTGTGGATAAGTGTAGTTGCCAACACTGCCACGCTGGTCAGACCGAGGTTTTGACGTGTAATTTAGAAGAACAGATGTTTTATCTGGGAACTTGTCCAGGTTTTAAAAAAAAAATAAAAGTGAGAAACTCAGTAGTAGCCTCTTTTGTCAGCAGCTTTATCCTTAAAAGTCCTGAAGAAATAGTGAGTAAATAGCTGGATTTCTGAGACACAGCAGAGAAGCAGAGATGTGTGATTATCTTTGTGAGTCACTTACATTGCAGTGATGAACTAATTGGCTGTTGCTGGTCAAATGGACTGAACAAAGCTGTAAACCCTGGACATGTTAATATGCCCATTATTTTCACATTAATCCTCTCTCCTCCTTCTGTTCTTTTGAAAAGAGCCCAGGAGTGACATCTTTCCTTCCCATCCGCTGCACTATCAGCACCAGCAGAGACAAATGGCTTAAAGTATTATGGGACTGAGAAAGCATGAGACAACTTTGAGAGATATTAACTACTGCATTTCATGCAAAACTGAACTAATAAAGACTTTTCCTCATAGCTGTCCAAACTCAAAGGGGTTTTAATCCACCCAAAAGATTTCATAAGACTCTATCATTAGTACAAGGACTATTAAGCATATAAGAAGGTATTGCCAAATTTATCTTTTTCACAGTCTTAATTACAACTCGGTCTTGCCTTTTCTCTAAATGTACTGTCCAGTTTGTACTGTAAATGCCTTAGAGGATGTGCTGACAAAACACTATTATCTGTCTGAAATACCTCTCAGACATCTTCTGCCTTAACTTCTGAAGTAACAGCTTGCTAGAAAAATTAGTTGGTTAATACCCATGGAGAAAAAGAAAAAATAAAAATTAACAAACTACCCGGTAGTTTTCCCCTGTTATTGTCTGGGTTCTCCCATCTTTCTGCTTGTGATAGGCCCTTCAAGAAAATACATACAAATAAAACACAAACAATTAACATGGAAAAATATACCAACAGGAATCCAAATGATGCTGTTTTGCAAAGTTCCCTTTGGGCTATGATCTTTCCCCTGAATTGTACATAACAACCAAATGAAAATCAATTATTTTCAGAAGCAGTATGAAAAGGAACAAGAGAATGGAAAAATAAAGTCTATGAACACAGCAAGGTTAATTGTGGAACCAACTGATTGTATGAGTAGATCCAAAGGGCAGAGGGCTGGAATTAGATGATCTTTAAGGTCCCTTCCAACCCAAACCATTCCATGATTCCAGACCCAGGGCTACTCACGAGGGGACTGTGGAGGGGAGGAGGAACAGAGAAGGAGGAGGTTGAAAGATGCCACACAGGAGAGGCCAGACTGCCCTGGGGCAGGGTCTGAGAAGCTTAAATAACACATTTCCATGAAACTCAATTTTCTACACTGCTACTGAGCTCCTGCAGTGGTTTAAAAAGCAGGCATTCCAGCAGAAAGGAAATGAAATGGGAATGGCATCGTGCTGGCACTGGTGATTTCAGAGTTTGCAACACACTATGCCTGGAAAAGCACAGCTCTGCAGCCGGCCAGGCACTGGGTGACACAACCCAGCCCAGCTCAGTCTGGGAGGCTCAGCAGTAACAAAGGTGCTGCTCTGATTACGTTTTGCTGAGCCTACATACTGTGCAAAGCCACTGCAGCAAGTTGATAACGATGCATGAAATGGAAAATCCTCCTGAGCACACCCAAAAGCACCGAGGATGTGCAAAACAATCACAAGAGCACCGTGTTATTTGGTAATTGTTACTACATGTGCCCACATTAATATATTCAGATTTTTGCTGGTTTTAAATAGGTGCAACTCCACCCCTTTTAATGTGTGTACTCCTGATTTACACAGCATTTCATATGACTGGAGTTCAATGTACAGCAGTATTGAGCTCAAGCACAGAAAAAAGAGAAAGCTGTGGGACTAAAGATGAAAAGTTTCAGGAGGTGCCACTTCACTGATTCAAATCAACAGACAATGTGCCCTGGTTACTTCCCTCCTTCACCTATCTACCCTCTGAGGCCAGGGTACCTGGAGAATAAAACCACTGTGGGATTATTTGTGCCACTGTCACACATCAGCAATAGTTTCAGCATTGCAAAACTTGCTGCAAATTGTTTGGAGAATTTTCAAAGAAAGTTTTCAATACTTTTCTATTCATCTCCATAGTCACAGTGCTACTCAAAGGTTTGCTGAAACAGCTGCAGGCAGTGGAGGAATCATAGAGAGATCACATGAAACACAGCCTGGTTTCTGCAAAGAAAGGATATCCAGTTCCTCTGCACCATTCCTCTGAACATTCTGACTACTTTGGAGACATTAAATACTGGAAATAGCTCAGAAAGCATTTGGCTCAACATCTATGTCTATTTATCACAAGGACTACTATATAATGCAAGGATTTAAACCAGGTTTCAATCCATCCTAAAAAATATAAGCTACGTAATGCCAAAAATGTCATTAGAATGTAAGCACACAGCTGACTCCTACCTTCCTTAAAGGGATCATTCCATACTGAAACCCAAATATTGCCTTTGTCTCGTGCACATTACACCATTACCTTTGTATTACCAATGAAAGACAAATTTTTCTTACAGGATTAGCTTCCAGGTGACAGGGAGACAAGATGAGATGTAGTACACGGGAATCAGATCATCCTGAATTTAATTTGCCTTAAACATTTGTTGAACTACAATATTGGCTAACAACAACATTTGGGGACCTGAGCTGTGTTACAGGCAAATTTTTTCTTCCATACTAAACAGAGAGAGAAACTGAAGAGCAGTCCCCAGATTTATCACTCACACATAATGAGAGGAGGACAATGTATTTTCCTTAAAGCGCAGACCAAGCATTCAGAGTGCTCATTACAGCAGTACATGATTTATTCTGTTATATATATCTTGTCAAGTGGAAGGGCTGATTCCTCCAGTTTAATTCTGGGTCTTGACTCATGCTCTGGAGATACTCAACTTTAGTTTTCCTACTGGTTCTACTAGTTCTCCTTCCAAAATAGGGTGAAGTTAGGATTTTTCTCAACATTTGTTTACAAATTTCTCAATTCTTGTTTGAACATATCTCAACCCATGATCAGTAGGCTTTTCTTCTTCTATTTGTAGCTTCTCTCTGTGCAGATCTGAACATCCCGGCCTTAAAACATATTAGCTAGATCATTTGCTCTTAATTCAGTCATTCAGCAATCTGATCTGAAGATTTCTGTAGTTGTGAGAATTCTCAAAGAGTTGCTCCACAAAATTCCACCAACATTTTTCAGCTCTTTAGCAAATTTAAGCAGAGGTTTGACATATTTAAAAAAACCCAAACTTTATTAATCTCTTTCTAATTACCTCTAATTAAGTTAACGGAACTATAGATATCTCTGGCACAGTGTTACCATATTTCATGTTTTCAGTTTTTAAAACATACATAATTACTGCTCTCTGGGGGGAGAAAATCCCTCCCAAAACTGGGAGAGAATTCTTCAATCCACACCACAGGGTGCAACAAGTTCTGGGTCATCGTTTTTAAACAGACTCAGTTACAAATATAAAACTTCCGTTTGTCGCTCTTTTTTTTTTTTTTTTTTAAACAAAAATTAAACTTTAAAGGAATGTTGTAAAATTGTGGGGTTTTTGATATTAATTTTGGAGTTTTCTCATTTTATTCTCGCACCCTGGATGTCTGTGGCAGACACAAAAGCCTCGGGGAAGGGGCAGTTTCCTCACCTGTGCACCAGCTGCTTGCGGCTCACGCAGATCGCGGTCTCGTAGTCATGGGTGACACACACTTTGTGTGGGCTGCACTTCACCTTCAGGCAGGGGTCTTTGGATGGATCAAGGGCTGTAAAAAATCAAACATTATAAAAAGAAAGTCAGAAATGCACACAGGTCTCTCTTGGCAGGCAGAGACAACTGGCCAGAAGGAACGCTGCCACGGGTGAGTGAACAAATTCTTTGGTGTTTTATGGTATGTGCTGCTGTTCCCTGCATGTGAAACAGAGAACTTTACATAGAGAGAGATGGAGAGCTTAAAGACTGACTACTGAACAGTGATCTAACGGGTGTTCACAGTAATATAACATGAGACTTTGGGATGGAGATTTAACAACCTGTATCACACTGTTCATTTCACAGAAAAGCTATGTTTGGACAAAATGCACTCAAATAACAAAATGACCAAAGTTAATTAATAACAGATATAATGCAGAGTACTAATAAATTTAATTTCACAGATGCTGCAACAGGCATAATACTTTTAGAGACTATTTTTAATTTTTACAGCTAAAAATATACTCAACTTTAGTTTTAGTTTTCCTACTGGTTAACGTAGGGGATATAAAAATATATCCCGTGTATTTAAAATGATTGAGTAGAAGAGCAGTAATAACAACAAAATAATCCTGGCTTTCTTACAACAACCTGCTCCACCAGCAGTGCTGTCAGAGCTGGGATTAGACAGCACGATGAGTTGCCATCTCAGAGCAAATATGTCCAGGCTCTTGTCCCATTTGAAAGGCATCTGTCTAAATTCATTCTTCTACAAAAGAAGGTTTCTAAAAATCAGCAAAAAGACATTTTCTGCCAAGATGAGTTACAAGTATTCAAAATACGATTATGTGAACACGTCAGAAGGGAAGTTTCTGCCATACCAGTCACACAGAGAAATTTCACTTTTGTTTGAGAAGTGATTTTTAGAGAAGCTCTTTTTGGGCATTCTGTTGCCATGGATTTGACTTCCTGTTCCTCTTCAATGTCTTTAAATTCCATTTTCCCTCTCCCATCCCACCCCACATCTTAGTCCATTCTTGGAAATGGGAAACTCTTGGTTTAATTTTGGGGATGGTATAATGCCCTTACTTGCCCTTTATGATAACCATTTGCCATTTCTACTGAATAATCAGAGAAACTTTCAAAGGAGACTATTTGAAGAAGAAGTTTCAGTTTGCTATGCACCAGATTTCTCTGAGAGCAAATATATTTCCAACAAGCAGAAGATTCTTCTGTTTTCCTTCGGGTCTGAAGTGCTGCAGCTGTTCTGTGCTGGGTTAAACAGCCACAACTACAAGCTCCTGCCACATTAACACCCATTACACATTTGTGATGGGCAATTAAGCTTCACTAGTGCATATGTATTTACTGGAATGCCTTTGGTGCAAGACAGGGGAAATCGTAAAAACAAAGCAAAAGTGTTAAAAGCTTTTTCTTTTAAACCACTAAAAGTGATAGAAGAGGTGAAGTGAACAAGGAAGGCGAAAAGGCCATCTGTTTCCTACACCATAAACAATAAGGCAGCAACATTCAATGTGTGCCATTAGGAAAATACACAGGCAGTGTCTGAGGAGCCAGGGTCTGTCCCACTGGAAAGACCAAAGGCTGTCAAGGCTCTTCAGGGATATTTTGCTGTTGCCTTTTGGTGTCTTTTATAAGCCAGACAGATGAGAAGTATCCAATTCCCTGCCCTTTACATTTCCAGAACACAAAGAGCGAGAGACACCTTCTAATCCTCTTACTTCACTCACTGGAGACTGAGTTAAGGACTGAGGCAGATCTTTGACAGGGATTTAAATGGCAAGCCACAGTTTCCTGAGCTGGCTGTCTACCTGGATATTCTTAAAGTGCAAACCAGTGAAACACCCTCCTTCTGCAAAGCCTTTAATGAGTGAGCACCTCTTGGAGTGTGCAGGGTCACCACATCATCGTTTCAGAGGCTGAGGTAACTCAAAGGTCATATCCACACACAAATTTAATGAGCAGAACTTTTGCTCTCTTGCAGCTGGCCTTGCTCTGTTGCTGGAGCCCGTGCACATTGTTTGCTCCTGCTGGTGACACATCCTTGATGCAAAGTGCTGCATCAACAAAAATCACCGTGCAAACTGGCTGGGAGCCCGGGCTAAGAGCTGCCAGAGCACTGGGCTGGCGAGCACAGCCTGGCCTTGTGCTCACTGTTCTATCAGCCAAAACCGGAGGAGTGGGGATGGAGCTTTAGCCTGGAAAGTCAACACTAGTTTGGCATGAGTAAGGAGCAAAATTTAGGCCCACATGGTCTATGTGACATCATGCACAACTACACTACTTTTTCACTGTAAAATTTACTCTAATTGGTGAATCCATTTCAAGAACTATTTAGCTCTTCTAAGGCAATAAACATGCATGCAGTTCTGAAATAGCATCACACTGTACATTACTGGTAAAAGTAACACAGCTTTCAAATATTTTGCAATTTAAAAACTGTCTGTCCAGAAAGGAAAAAACACTGTTGAATAATCATCAGGAAGGAAAGCAATGTGGTTGGAAATCCTAGTCATTATTTCCTTACAAATAAGGAACATGTAATAGAAGGATCATTTATTATTCATTATTCATTACAAAGTCCTTACATTCAGTTCAAACAGTAGTTTATTAAATACAAGCCAAACTGTGGACTTTGTCAGACGACAGTAAAAACCCCATGATGTGGATTGTTATTTCTTGAGATTTTTTTCCCACTTATGCAGAATGCATGATCCATATGCACATAAAAGTTCAAAGTAGGGATTTATATATCTGCAAAGTTCCTCAACATGTTAAATACGTTTGGAAGGTTGTTCTACTGCTAAGCAACACAAGCCCTAAGGAGAGCTTGTAATAAGAAACAATTTCTGAAATATGCTAATCAAAGATCATGCTTTGTTAATCAGATTTCTACATGACTAGGAGCAGATGCTCATCATTGGAAGAAGAACACACCCTTGGGAATAAGATGAAACATAACAACCATATTTGTCATTACAGTTCTTTTTTGTCCTAAAGCAATGAGTATGAACTCTTTGAAAATGAAGAGCTAAAAGTACAAATAAATAAATAAAGTGAGAAGATGTTTTTTTATCAGCTGGAAAGGAAAACTACAGCCATCCCTTCTCTATGTCAGGGAGTCTGCAAACAGCTCTGGCTGCACAGTAATAGCAAAAATACCCTGAGCCTGGCTTTGAGACATGAACATTTTCCACTTTTTCTTTAGGCTAAGTCTGATGGTGAAACTGATATGATTAATTAATCTCACTTTAGACTGACTGAGCATTCATTCAACATTTTTGTAGGGAGATATGTGTCCAGCCAGTACTGGATTAAATGTTTCACTTGAACAAAAATTCTTTGATGAAAATTCACTTCAGTTATCCTCCCTATCATTTTTTGAACCCAAGCTCCATGGTCTCCTGTTCAGAGCATTTCCCATGAATACTGGGTCTCCAAGGCAAGGGTCCATCCCAGGGGCCAGCTGAATGAAATATAGCACTGGACATCTCAGTATAATCATTTTTAGAAGATTTTTTTCTTGGAAAAATGTAGGAAGTGAAGAAATTAGAAAAATTTCATCTTGGCTCATGAATCTTACTCTTCCTCACTTCACACCCAGAGGTTTCTGTTGCTGACATTTGCCTTTTGGGAAGCTCTTCTGGTACTCAGAGCTGAGAAGTCTCTTCTCAAATTGATAGTGCAAAGGGAGAAGTAAATAGAGGTAAAGAATTATTGTCCTTTAGTCTTTGTGGTTTTTTTGGTTTTTTTTTTAGTTTTTTTGGTCTAGGTTTTATTATGCAGGGCAACCTAAGTTCTCTCTTAAAATTATAAATCTTCTATGGTAATCTCAGATAGAGACCAAAATAATTGATAGGTGACAAACACCAGGGATTGCAGGATTGCACCAGCCTCCTAAAAACCTCCTAATGATATGGTGACATTGCTTTCCAATACCAAAAGGTCTGCAAACACCAGCTGCATCCCAAATCTCTTTCTGTCTCAGCCCCACACAGCAGACCAGAGAACTTCCCCTTATGGACTGAACACAATTTCCCTCTCCCCTCCTTGCCCCATTCACCAGAGCTGTGGATTTGCAATATAAATCAGGGTTGGCCTACCAACAGTGTTTGAGATACTTTTCTATTACATTTCACGTTTTTATTTATTACCACAATAAAAAGAGACTTATGACTTGCAGGAAAATCTTAGTTCAGTCGATGGCAGTACAGGGGGAAGTTGCTCTGAAAGGATGTAGCTCCATATGTTGTGCCAGTGGGTCACCGTGTTAATCACAACAGAACGAATTTGCTTTTCACACATTTGACTTTAAAAGGGTGATAACAAATAAATACTTACAGTGTCTCACAGCAATGGATGTGTAATCCTGCAGAAACTGTACAACTAGTTCACAACAAGATTTATGAGCTTGATTCTGTTTTTATGACCATTCCTTAGGGGGAAGAGAGTCTTTTCAAAATGCAGCTGTTTAGTGAAGCTGAAATGGACTGCACAATCAAAAAGAGACGGTATTATGTAAATATTGGGGGGGTTGTTTTTAAAATTGCATGCCAATAAATACTATGATCACTCAATGACAAAATACTGCATATTGCAATGTCAAGAACAGTTGCTTTTATGCAATCCCCTTGGAACTGTTCTGACTCTATAAGAAAAGAACATCTGCTGGGAGAGGTATGATGAAATGGAAAATGAGACCTGTTTTCAATGCAAAGATCCTAGTGTGTATTTTAATACAAAAGAAATTTGTAATAAAACTAAGTCTCTCAATTAAATGATGCATTATATTATATGTGTGCAGTTAACTATCATTCTGTGTTACTTGATTCCAGCTATACTCCACAAGCAGACAGGAAAAGGAAAGCACAGCTCCCGTCTGTAGAGGCCTGGAAATGGGCAGGGAAGGAAAAGGCAGGAATGGGAAAGCTGTGGACATGAGCAGGTCTGGGCAGGCAGTGGACAGTCCTCCCCACTCAGCATGAAATGGCATCTAATGTCAGCCTTCAGACCCAGGAGGGAAGGTTTCAAATCAGCACACGTGTCCACTTCCAGCAGAGTGGCGACCAAAGAGAAGGTGGCTGAGGCAGCTGAGCAGTGCCTTGGTGGGATTTTACTCTATGCTCCCATGAAAACAATCACAGAGCAAATGGGAAGGCGCCATTAAGCCAGCTGAAACATGTTAATAAAAATTCCTACAAGCTGCTCTTGATTTTTGCTAGGAAAAGGACATGTTACCAACACATGCTGGCTAAGACCAGCTTTAATATTTTAGTTAACATCATAGTACACCCCAGCCTTCCCATCAGAGTTAGAGCTTCACCAGCTTTATGATGAATTTATGCTATTTTTTCTAGGGTGAACATGGTAATACATATTAACTTAAAGAGCACTTCTCTGTGAAGGCATGGAAAGTTTCCAGTGCACTTGAACCAATCCATGTGCTGGGGTTGAACTGTCGCTGGGGCTCCATCCAAGTGCAATGCAACTCCTCCCCCTTGAATGGACCAGATGTCCCAGAAACCCTGGAAGGAATTCCAGGCTTTTACAGCCATTCAGAAGACTTTGCTCTTTGTTAGAGCTGAGTGTAACATTTATTCCCAGAGCTGATACTGTTAATAATTCTGGTTTTACAAAGTGTTATTTAACAATAGATTACAAGACCCACCCACCATATAAATGTAAATAACACCAATGGTTTTATTCTACTTCTGCAAATCTTGGCATAAATCATTCAGCTTCATTAGGGAGAATATTTATGTTAGCCCACCTCCAAGTTTAGAAGAGAACACACCCTCCAACCACCAGCTCTGATATTTAAGTCTCTCTCTCCTTAGAGCAGTTTGGATGCAGAAATCAATTCAGCTGAAAATTAATTACTGAGTGTTTCAAACATGTATGTGAATTATTTTCAATAAATGGAATTTCCCAAGGCAGTTAAGCAATAATATCTCAAACTGTCAGCATTTGCTCCATCCCTGTGTAATATTTTTGTACAGCTTTGTTTTGGAGCACTTCAATATCTGAGTGGCTGAAGATGCTGATACAGTGCACAGAAACATCTATTTTAATTTTTACAGGCACTTTAAAAATCGCTTTTTGTAACTGACATATAATTGCTTTTGACATTGCTGAGGGCCATCCAAGGCAGAAGATGCTTCAAAGGACTCTGCAGATTTCCTTTCTGAAGCAAAGGATAAGAGCCCTTGGTATTTAAATTAAATTTTTGACGAATATACAGAAATCCAATGCAGTGGAAAAAAAAAAAAAAAAAAAAGGGTGAAGAAAAGAGAAATAGGACAAGACTGGAAGTTAGGAAATGTGCTTGCACTGGTGGGTGTGATAATCAGTCAGAGCCCTCCGTTAAAAGGCAGGGACCCTTTCAACAAAGAAGCTGGTGTCCTCAAGGCTCCCCACCCTGCCAGGATGCTCGGTGCCTGAGCTCAGGGAGCAGGATGCTGAGCAGTGCCCCCGGGCTGCCCTCAGCCCCAGCACTCCCACTCTGGGATGCTCCTGCATGGTCCAGCCAGCTGAGGGTAAAACACGTCAGGAAGGCCCCTGACAGAAAGATACTGGTCAGGTGTTACATTCGATTATTAATTCCAGGAAGCAGCGGGGTATAAACATCACCCCATTCTCTGGGACTCAGAGGGATTTGGTGTATTTTTAATGAAAGCAGCTCTACAGCTTCTGGTTTAGAGTCCCCCAATCCCGCAGGTGGTCCAGCTTCAAACTTCCTGGGATGGAAGAGAGAGCTTCGAAACACTGCTCGAATCTTGAGCTGCTGGGACGGGGGGAATGCTGAAACCTGTGGGAATGCCTGGCAGGGAGGGTCCAGGATGTGCCACAGGAGATCCCGAGGGCAGGAGCAGAGCTGACCGTGGCCATCTCCCTCTGCTGCTGAGCTCGGCGTGCCCTCGCTGCCCCCGGGGGCACAGCCCCTGTGCCCAGGCTCCCAGAGCATCCCCACCACCCTGGCCGCTCCCTGCCCTGCCCGGCAGCCCGGGAGGGGAGTCTGCTTTCAGGCCTGACGTTCTGGTTTTCTGATGTTCTTTCCCAGGAAAGTGTGATAAACGTGACGGAATGTTTCTGTAATAATATTTATGTTACTCATTGCTTCTGACAGGAGGGATTTCTTCTGGTTTGACCAATGTGATTGAAGAGGTTTGCCTTCATTTCACCACTCACACTGGTCTGTGTAAAACTGCACATAAGGGAGAACCATCCCTAACAAAGGCAGTGATGTTTTAGCCTTCTGATCACAGAGTGTGTGTCGTGTGCTCTCTGGAGCAGAGACAGCTGGAGAGCCCCTGGTGCCCCCAGCCCAGGGCAGCCTCCTCTGACTCTCGAGGCTGGGAGCTCCACACTGCTGGGCTGGGCTGCCTAAAACCACCTTGCCAAAGGATTCCAGGGCAGGCTCAAGCTTTGTAAGAAGCTGAGGCTGTGTTTGGTGTATCTGTCACTGAACTGGGTCCTGTGACACCCCTTAAACCTCCAGATCCCAGCACCAGAACAGAGCTCTGCGTTCCTTTCCAAATGCCTGAAAGATTTTATTCTCTTTGTTGCTAGGAAAATACAGAAAATAAAAACTAGAAAGATTTAATAATGCCAAAGCCATACAAAAGACTCTATATCATAATAAATAAATGAAAAAGGAGAAAGTATATTTAATTTAACTTTGAGATTGCGGAATGCTTGGACTTAACAATCCCATGGTAAGTTTAAAATGCCGGATATAATTTTTCCTGTGAACCGAAGTAGATTATTTCTGCTTTCTGTAACACTGGAATGAATTATAATTTATTTAGTGGGATTTCATTTAATGCAAATTATTTTTACTGCAAGGCAAATGAAAACAAACCAGGTTATACCTTCTTCAGAAAATAACACTTGAAATTATTCATGCATAATTAAAGATACACCATCCCCATTTCCGATTAATATAAACATATATTTTAATGTGTTCAGAGAGAAGTTGCTTTGTATGTTGCAAAACGCTTCTGTAACACTTCCAAAGTTGTTGGAATTTATACTTTAACTGAAGTAGTAATATAATGGGTAAAAAAATTGCTTTGATTTAATTCAGATAGCTAACTCATAAGCTACTGAACCCTCATCCAACTCTGATTAAAATCTGCAATGAAGTTTAATACTGTGAACTATGACTAGGGAAAAAAAAGAAACAATGTAGAACTTCTCTATTTTCCACAGAGGAAAATATTTAACCAATCGAATTTTATTATTCAATGGGGGTTTTTTGTCATTAAATCTCATTTCAAAACATGAACAACTCACATACCTTTTAATGCTTATTTTTAGAGGCAAAGCAGAAGAAAAACTGCATCACTGTTAATACTGATTCCATCAGCAAATAGTAAAAAATAAGGACCAAACTGGTTTTACAAATCAGTATTTCAACAGGCATAATTACAACTCTTTTCTAACACACCACTGTAGAGAGCTAAGCAGGCAATAAAAATTCTGGGTATGAATTCTCTGAAAGGCTGACGGGTTGCTCTATTTGTCTACAGACTGAATGTCAATGTTGTTACAGTTACAGCAATTCCCAGCCAGGCTGCTGCCTATCTCCACGTGCCCCTATTTAAATGTGAAACGAGGGAAGATAGTCTGCTCTGGAAATGAGGAAAACTCTACTTTTTCCATTAAGTTCTTACGCTTATTTTCTAGGATAAATGAAACCATTATTAGGTCTTGCATGTAAAGTTTATAAGCTTATCCCAGGAAGTGCTCAAGGCCAGGCTGGATGGGGCTTGGAGCAAGCTGGTGTAGAGGAAGGTGATTGGAACTGGGTGATCTCTATGGCCCCTTCCGTCCCAAAACATTGCATGCTTCTGTGATTTTCTATTTAATGAATAAGCTGGAATATGGATAACATTCTTTGAAACAATATGTCAGGGAAGAATTCCCAAATTTGCACTTTTTCTTAGTGTTCTTTGCACCTTCATGCACAGGCAGTGGCTGTCCTAGTCAATGGGCCAGCAGGGAAAGGACTCCCTTACACTCCCTCTTGTTCCATCACTGCCTTTTTTATCCCTTGGGATAAATGAGTTTGTCACTCTGTGCCTCAATGTCTTTTTCAGCATTTAACATGGAGATAGCAAAACTCAGGGTCTAGAGATCAGCCTGGGACTCTTGGAAGGCATCACAGAACACAAGGAAAGGAGCCTGAGAATGACTTGTAAGGGAATGGTTTCAGACCAGCCAAACTCTGCAGAACTAAGAGCTGCTTCGTGATCGTTTATGGCAGCCTGATTGTCTCCATGGAAACATGGGGAAAACACCTCATCTTCTCCATCAACACACTTGTTTCCGTATTACATTAGTTTTAGTGTGCACTGAGCAAAATAAATACTAAAATAAAAGGCTCTTGAAAGAGTGATTTCATTATGGAAAGAGCAGTTTCAGTCCTATCATATGGAAGCACCTCCTGCCAAGGTGATATCACCGTGGAAAACCTTGCAAGATGGGCAATGTTCTGTGGAAAACCTCTGGATTAGGGATGAAATGGGAAAATCACAGATTTGTACGTTTACAAAGAATTTATTGTCAGAAGAAACCACTAGAATTATTAAGTTATAGGGATTTTAGCCATAAGACAGAATCAAAAATACCCTGAATGAATGAGTGCTGCTTCTGCTGCTGCTGCACATGGCTTGTACTTAATCTAGAAACAGGAAACACATCACAAGTGTAAATTGGCTGGGGCTGACTGGTGTAATAGATTGCTGCCTAATGGAATCTTCATTGCTTCTGAGAGGAATTACCTAAGCAGGAAAAGATGAAGCTTCTCTATGGATAATCAACTAGTCATATAATTGATATCTGGAAGAGGTTTAAATGGGAAATAAATGAAAGGACAAACACCCAGCCTGTCTGGTTCTAAAGAATAGTGAATATAAATACAGCAAAAAGAACTCCTTCTTCAAGGATGAGCTTAACAGAAATAAGTTCTGGGAAAACCAGTATCTGATATCATTCCTCACTCCAAAGTGCAAGAGAGAAGCTCTAGCGTGAAACAAAGATGAAAATTCCCAAGTTACAAAATGATTTTTTAAAAATTAACTCTGCTCTGCTGGAATTGATCAGGAATTGCTGGCATTGTATTAAAGGTAGAAATTTTGAGATTGGGAGTCTCTAAACAGTAGGAGATCAGTGACTTTTCTGCAGTGAATGAGATGAAAGAGTGAGATTAGCAGGTGACCTCAGGAGTGGAAAAGGCAGCTTGTCAAATGGGCTGGAAGACAGAAAGTGGTCACCAGGAAGAGCATTAGCATTGCAGTTTAGAAGAGCCGAGTGGAATGACAGCAAGGAAAAGATGAAGTCATAGGAGTTGTACCACACTGCAGAATTTATGTACAAAAGGAAAAAAAAAACAAGATTGGGTTGTTTCTAAATTTTTTTTTCTTGCTACAATTTAATTGCTGGCATCTCATAATCCAACATTTAATTCACACAACCTGAAGTTCCTATCTAGGGTTAGAGACCTCAAAATTAATTTTTAACAACAAAAGATCACCTCTAGAGACCTGCTGCTAATCAAAGTTGTCTTTATATAGTTCTCTGACAAATGCTACAATTCTCATCTCATTAATGCATTGCAGGGCATCTTGATACGTCTTTTGATAAGTGATAATAATTTTTAAACACATAAACCCAATGTTTAGAAGGCTTTCAAGGAATTCAGAGTTTAATTAAAATGCCTTATGTTTCTCAAAAAAAAAAAAAAAGCATTGATGAAGATATTATCTGACAGATGAGAAATGCTTTTTCTCTTGTCAGTATTTGGCTAAAAATTCTGAAAGAAGATCTTTATGAAGAATTAAAGTTTGAACAGTTTCTTTCTTGAGTAAATGTGTGGAATAACTAAAATGTTGTTTTGTCCTTTTCCTACAGAGAAAGAGCTGAAGCTGCCTTAGGCAATACAACAGCAAACTCTGTAACCTTGCACTCAGCATGGTAGCTAAAATTGACTTCTACAACAGAGGAACAACTGTTCATAAGAGAATTGCTTGATTTCTGGAACACCTAGGCAAGAACTGCCTTGGAAAAGAGTAAGCTCCCTGAGTTATGAAGTCAGACTGAATTATTCAGGGTTCCTGATGTACATGTTATTTTTTTATTAGAACAGAGATAAAACAGAGTTCTAATAAAAAGGAACCATATGTATAAGTAAAACTGAATAATTTAAACACAAAGTAACAATGGAATTGGAAACTGGGGTTTACTGTCTTTCAGGGAATATGATAATATATGTATGATATGATTTATATTATTATATTATATTATATTATATTATATTATATTATATTATATTATATTATATTATATTATATTATATTATATTATATTATATTATATTAATTATATTATTTATATTTCCAAAGTCGACTTGTCTGATCTATCCCTAGACATATCTGGAGGCATTGCCCCAAATACTTTTCTGATTCCAAACAAGATCCTTGTGGAAAAATGATAATCAGAAACAGAGACAGCACAATTGTGACCTTAGTAATCAGGAGATAAAAAAAATTCCATTTATATAAATTTGCTATGATGCTGAGAAAACATAAATTTTATTGCAGCACAATTTATCCATTACACTGCTTCTCTTGCAGAATATATTTCTATTTGCTTTTAATCAGTACATTGTTATTTTAATACATCACTACAAAGAGGTCCTCTGTAGTCCCAGAAGAGGCTGGAGCACGATGTCCAGTAAGGAAGACCCTCAGTGAGGGCATCTCTCATATCTCTGCTGCTTTCTGATTCCTTCTCCCTACTCCATAGGGTTTGCAATAAACCCCTGTGGTATTTGGGCTGACACTGAACTGGAAAATGAGTTTAGGTTGATTTTGCCATAGTCAAACATTAAAATCTGTTCACAGAAAATGTGTTTGTCTGACATGAATACTGAATTTGCATTTATAATTTGGGCAAGATCATTTTCCAGCTGATTTCACAGCACTTTCCAGGACACAGATGCTGACAGAAAGCCTAACTCAAAATTTGTATCCATTTGAAGTTACATCAGAGAGAAGACTGAAGACAATCTGAGCATGCCAGGAGTGCAGAAGGGAAAAAAATAACTGAGAGCTTCACGCTCTGTGCTCTGACCCTTTTTCAACACTTGGTATGTTAAAGTAACTTTCCTGAGATCCAGAGGTAGGGAGCAGCTCTACAAACTAATAAGCCTGAGCAGCAGTAATTCCAGTGCAATCGACTCCATCACAAGAAACTCTGGCACATCAGCTTCAGCTGCTGCCACAGAGGCAGCCTCAGGGTTGGGTACCATTAAGTTCATCAACAACAGAGTAAAAATGTAATTCTGCCCTTGTAATTATCTTGAGAGCCTTTATGTTATACATCATAATTTGGAGGCAGGGAGCATTTCAGAGTATTTAATTCAGCTTCTCACTTCAGCCATCCCTTGCTTAGACAGTACATATGGATAAAAAAAACACCGACATTGAGAAAATACAATTAAAAAGAAATATCAGTATTTTAGTGTATTATTCCACATGCATGCCTGGTACAAATGAGTTATGAGGAACTATCACAAAAACTGAGATTAAACTACAGTAACAACCTTTGTACTAAAGTGCAAGACCTAATGAGGGCATCTCTTTCTCTCTTTCTCACATAGCATCAATTTCATGCCCTATAGATTTTTAAATGGCCCACAAATCTTTGTGATTTGTTTTTTTCTTCTCTAAAGGAAGACTATCATAGGAGGTTTTTTAATGTGAGTTGAACAGTCAATAACAGTCAAGATATTTATCAGGCATAATGGGCTCCTTGAGCATGGCAGGTTCAGTGTGGGGCAGGGCCATCAGTGAGAGTGTGCAGCCCTTTCCACTGGCCCCAGCCTGCTGAACTGGACGGTGCCACACTGGCATTAATATATAGATTGATTTTTTCAAGGGCTTGGCAAACACTTCAGAACAGCAGATCTCAAACTGCCAGTGGCATTGTTTCCAAAGGAACATCCTTCTTTCCTCCTGCCAGTGGATTGTCTCAGTGGCTCTCCCTTAAAGTTTCCTGTACAGCTAATTAATTTAGCAGTCTCCCAGGCTGCAGGATGATTTGGAACTCAGCATGTTCTGCTACTGATAATTTGCCAGCATGTCTAAATTTCACATCACTTAACTGTGTTTTCAGGTCGATTTCTGGATCATTTGGCTTTAGAATGAAGCAGGACAAAGCCAAAAGGCTGCAACTAAAAGGCTTTACTGACCCTTCTTATTTCCTTGAAGCCTGAGAAATCAAAGAGATGAAGAGGAAGCTTGGCAGGCTCATGATACAGATACAGAGAAGTGCATTTTTACAGACAGTGGACTATCAGGTTTCTGTAGTGAAATAAAATGAATGTAGAGCTGCTTTCTGTGAGTAATTTGAAATAAGGTATTCATCCTGCTTAAAATCCCAGAGTGTTACAGCTGGAGTGCTAATCCTTTAAAATGCTGTTTATGCCACAACTTCCTCTGCTGGCATTCACTGGCAATTAAAAATTGCAATAGAAATGCCATCATCCATGAAGAGCCATTACCTGCATGGGAAGTACTAAGTGCCTCCATCAGAGATGCAATTTGCAAATGTCCGTGTTTTTACAGGTACTTATCTTTTAATGATGAAACACCAGACATTATCATAGACGGGGGAAGCTCTGCCTTCCTTGGGATGAGAATTTCACTTTCTGCTTTCAAATGGGCTTTGCTAAATGACTGATAAGATAGAACCAATAGAAAAGTAGGAAATTGTTTATCTACACAGTAGCCTTGGTCACTCAGAGGATTAAAATACTTTTTTGTACTGCTGACACATTTGAGAAAGAAATGCAAGCCAGAAAGTAACAAATGGAAATACAACAACAGCAGACACAAACATTCTTGCCACCATGAAAACGCTGATAGCTGAGCAATACATATCACTGTTCCCACTATGTTTTAAAAGAAAAAAAACCCAAACCAAACACGTTGGGTCAATGACCTCATCTCTGCATGCTGTTATAGTGCCAATATCTTCGTCTCTCATGCTTGATAGAGCTGTCAAAAAGAGGAGACTGGAGCAGCTAAAATCTTTCATTCTCCTATAATGAATAATTCACATCTCTGTTATTTACTTGAGTTGCTGAATGCTGGGCCTTACAACCAAATAATTAAATAATAAAGAACATGGGATTTGTTGCATGCTTCACTTACCAGTTTCCCCAAATTCATGTAAAGATGACAATGTGCATTCATACGTGTGCGTATGCACAAGCAATGTAGGAAGAAGAAATCGTGAAAGCATCGCGCGAGTGCTGACATCTAAATAATTCACACAGCCTCCAAATCATGTTCAGGTTTGTCCAACACCACAGTTGAGGACCTGCCATATAACACAGCATTATACTGCCTGAAACGATCCCACATGGAGATGAAGAAACCCTCAGCTGATCACGCTGATCAGAACAGAAGCTTTGGTCCCTCCCCAAGAAAAAGATCAGCTTGGAAGACACTTTATTACATTAGATTATGAATTTAATTAGAGTTATATCATCCATCAACACCTAAGAGCTTCTAGACTCCTTTTACTATTTCCTTGAGATTAATTGTGCCTATTATCGACTATGCTAGGTCAGATTGTAAGAATATGCAAATGCACAGCACAGCCTCAGATTTAGGGGGAAAGATAAAAAGTCCTTAACAGAGTATTGCTGCCTATTAATGACATCTCAAGCTGTGTCCACACTCCCATGTCAAGTTTCTTCCTCTCTAGCACCAAGGATTTTCTGAATCCAGTATGAAACCAAATTGTGATGCTTGTCCTTTTATTAGAAAGGAAAGAGTGCATTCAGTATTTTGGTAACATTTGAAAGAAATATCCCAGATAAAACTTGTACATCACAGAGAGAGGGAATAGGGCATGAGGCCATCTGTCCTCTGCCTGAAACTGGTAAAGGATTTCACGGGGGTACACGGGGAGCTGGCTTAAGTGGGCTGGCAAGAGAAGGGAACAAATGGGAAACAGTTAATGAAGCAGAATCTGAGTGAGCATCAACCAGTGTGATGACTCTGAAATAAAGATATCTGCTCATCTTGTAGGAATTACAGACTCCTGAGGCAAATCTTTAGCAGAGAACTCCTACGTGAACAGCCCCCAGGGAGCACTTAATGTTATGTGAAGAACAGAAGGCTTCATGTACTGGTAACTGTGCATTTTCCAGTGGAAAAAAAACTCAGACCTAAAAAATATCAATCAGCTAATGCTCTTGGAAATGCAAGAGAGAAAGAGAGATGTACTAAGAGACAGGAACACCAGAGATGCTTTCTGGCTGTTATTTCTTCTGTGGGCTCCCTGACCCCACTCCTATCTCTCATACATCCACTACTTGAGAGCTTGCAAAGGCAACTGAAGCACCCCATAAATGCTGTTTCTCAGCATGTCAGTATGTTTTGGTACTTCAACCACAGGTTGTCTGCTTGATGACATAAAATAATCCTAATTTTCCCCTCCAGAGTTTTGCCCAGATCCCGTTTGCTAATTCAGTTTGCAGCCAGCATATAATTTAACTCCAGGCTGTATCCTCTGCTTTGAGGACAGGCTTGCTCATCTTACCTGAAACAATTCAAGAGGATTCAAGATCCAATTAACTTTCTGAAAATCTGGTTGCTCCCCAATTTTTCCAGTTGGAGTGAGTAAGTGCTAAATTTACTTACCAACACAATCTTTTATTATAACTCGACATTCTACCTCATCAGCACTGACTTGCAATATTGACCTGGGAAACTATGCTGACATTTAATTGGGGTGGGTGTGGTGGGAATGTGTGTGAGTGGAATTTCATTAATTAGCACCTACCAAGTTACTTTTCCAAGAGGGAACAAATATAAATGACGTTACATTTCCTGGTTGGCCCTGCAAATAGAATGAAGGCAAGAAACAGAATCTATATCTCAGTATATCTGAATTCCAAACTGTAGGAGGACAATTAATTTTCGATGTAACTTATACTTCAGTCTAGTGAAACAATCTGCAGTACTCCAAGTCACTTAGGATTCAAAAGCCCCACATGTCCACTATCCAGATGAAAAGAAGTGTGAGTTGTCCCTGGTAAGTGAATAAATCCTTCTGCCTGCTGGACACCAGGAGCAGCACACCATTCCTATGCTGCTTCAACTGAGGACTGGGAAGTTCAGCTACAGACAGTAACTTAAACTGAACTAACCAGGTATCTGAAGATCATATGAACATATCCAGAGTTTTCTATTCAGCTCAAGAAACAGGATCTTGAATCTACAGAATAATTAGAATTTTATTTGGTACAGTATGTATAAAACAGCACCAACAATGTCTTTCTCTTAGCTTTGAATTTACTGTTCTGAAAGTAAAACCAGTTGGTTGGCTGAATACACCACTGAAAATCCATGTGATCAGTAGAAACCTAGGAGGAAATGAGAGGAATGAGCTGCATTTAGGATTCCTACTGCAGTGTGTGAAGAGGCACTGGTGCAGGTCAAAGGAGAACTCAGAGGATGTGGCCACACCAACTCTTGGAAAAGGAAGATGGTAGATGTTATAAAACTGGGTTTGCAAAGCAGGCATGGAACACAGAAGGCATGGAACCTTGGCACGGGTGTGAGCTGTGGCAGGTAAAGCCAGACTGCTGTTTTGAGAGCCCTGGAAGTGATTATGATCCTAGTGTAGTCTGGTCAATGAACACACATCTTGTGACCTTGGTGTACAAGAGATAGAATGATGTCCCTCATTAATACAAATTGAACTTTCAGTTCCCAGCAACTCAGATTAGAAAAGGCTCTAAGGAAGTGTGGCCAGCCCTGAACAATTACTCAGGTTATGGCCCTAATTAACATCCTCATGGTCAGTTTTCTGATTGTGTAAGTTTCAGAAATTTGCATTTACAATGCAGCCGGGCATTTAGACTGTTTAGAATATTCACTACCTAAAAAACTGGAAAAATATATTGATGGGATATTCTTACATTGTATCCTGTAAGCAAAATGCTATTGCTGTAAGGCATTGGTGAAACACACAGATTACACCAACTATGAATATTCTGGTTGTACAGCTGAGGTTATGTTTAAGGAAAAGGGACAAGCTTGGATTCTATGGCATTCACTTGCATGGGATAGTGATACAAGAGGAGGTTTCAACTTAGCAGATTTTCTTGCCCACAGTCTCCAGTTTTTAGCCCTCCAGGATGTAGGAGTCCTATACATGACAATATGGTAAACAGGCAGTAACTAGAAGATGCCAGAATTTGGCTTTCAAGGTTCTAAGCTATTGCAATGGCTACACTTCATTAAAAGGTAATAATTACCAAGGGAAGTTGACTACAAGTCCAATTCAAGCTCTTATCCAAGTGTTTGGCTGAATGTCTGCTTCGAGAAATCTGTGATATGGAGAGGTATGACACAGCTTCTCTGTGCAGGGGCTGCTTGGGGTGAGGGGAATTGCCATTCCAATAACACACTTTCAAACTAAAACATTCTTTCTAGTAGCTGAAGCAATCTAAAGCACTTGGTGTCCATTTCATGCAAGGGAGTGCAATCCCTTAATACATTCTGTTCCACATTTCCTTGCAGTCTGTAGAATTCAAAGGGACAAAAGTGTAAGTTGCTCCATTTGAGTGACTAAAACAAGAAATGAAAACATTTATATCACTTAAATCTGACTCATTCACACTTCTATTTAAATCTAAAAAGCCCAAAAGTTCTCCACTGTTTGACAACTACCAGCTGGGAAATTATATTGATGTGCAAATGTCAAGACATAAACATACCAGGTGGGAAGCCATCTCATTTAACATCAGAGTCCCACACTGTAGGCGTCTAAAACACAACCACTCTTCTGACTTGTTTTTTGACAGCAATCTGAATATGAGCTCAATTACACCCTGGAGTATCTATTTGCCTGTACTGATGAGAAACAGAATCCAGACAATCGGATCCATAGTAACAGACACCAAAACGTAGACAGCTCAGTCCCTGCTGCTGGGAGGATACACCCTAAGGATATTGCAACAATCCATACAGGAAAAAAAAAGAGACAGAATTTTGGCAAGCTCCTATGTTACTGAGGTACTGCTATTAAAAATATTTAATTACTAACAACACTACCATGGAAAAAAATCCAACAACTTGACTAAAGGGAGTCTCATACAATTTACTTGTCAAGAATTCACAAAATCTGTCCTTTAGCCATTTCATTCAGGCAATTTTTAAAGTGCTTTCCTTAGATAAGAAGAAAGAGAGTGCTATCTTATTGTCCATTATTTATCAAAAAAATTTGAAAAGCACTCATCCTTTGAATTTAGTCAGCAAATATATCAACAGGTACCACAGCTACTTATTAAAGAAGCAGCATGTTCAGCCCTGTACCTGAAATCAAAGACCTGTCTTTGCATATATCTTTTGAGTGTTGAAGTTTATAAGCCTGTAAGCAGGATTATGGATTCCCTGTTTAGACTATATTAGTTACAGTGACTTTGTTAACCTGAGCTTTTATACTCCAGTTATCTATCAGAACTGGTAGCTTGTTCTGGTAGATACAGCCTAACACTATTAGCACCTTAGGAAGATTTTAAATTTCCTTAGTAATCCTTCAGGAACCTTATAAAATTGCAGCAGCTGCACTTTAGCCTGTGGGGAAAATGAAAGCAAGAAGTTTATCAGTCTTAGGCAAGGAAATATGGAGAAAAAAAGGCAGAGCTAGATGGAGAATTCTAGTATCCCTGTCTGCCAGCTCTGTGCCAGCTCCCTGAAATGTGCCTCTCTGTCATCATGGATTAACCAAATTGTAGGCTGCACTCTGCATTTGCAAAAGTTGGAAATTCCTGGATGCAACTGCACGTGAGAAAGACCTCAGCTACCAGGAGTGGCCTGTCCTGGCTGGCTGAAGGACTGGTAGTGTCAGGATTAAAGAGAAGATTATTTTACTTCTGCTGTAGACAAGAAAAATCCCTGTATATTCCCAGGAATGTGAGCAGAGCCCTGAACATGACACAGTAAATCTCGGAGGGGCTGCAGGCTCCTGATCCCAGAGCTCCCTGCTGATGTATGGCAGGGATGGATGGGGCAGAATTGTCTGAGCATGGAGCCAGGAGTGGTGTGTGCCTGCCACACTGCACCAGGGCCAGGGGAAGGAGAGAAGGGCAGGGCCAGCTCCTGGCCCTGCAGACCCGGCTGGATTTGGGGAGGATTTCCCACCCGACACAGAACCAAGGACTGGCAGCACTTACACATACACTCCCTACAAGAAAAAAAGTGAAAGAACCAGTATCAACAGGAGAGAGAATTAGGATTAATAGGTAAACTAGAATTCACATGGTATTAATAAATCATGGCCAGATTTGAATACAATTAACTTAATGGACATCAGGTACAGAAAGCAATAGAAAGTGAATTGTGTTGCTGATGCCATTACAAAAACCCATTTATGCTCTCAGAATTACTGTGACTGGACAGTATTTCATATTTAGGATGACTGGCACACTTCAAAAAGAAGTTGCAAAGTTCAAAAAGAAAAAATATTTTCCACATCTTCAACTAAAATCAGACTCCAAACTTTCTTCTCTGTTATGAAGTGCTGAGTTCTTTATGTAATGATCCCTTCAAAGTGTGTTAGACAGAGAAATATGCCTTCTGACAACGACTTGCGAGGCCAAAATTGGATCAGAAGTTTTTAAGATTAGCAGAAGCATCCCCATACCCCTATGCCTAGTGGGAGGCTTTGTCTCTAAGAATATCTTCTCAATAAGAAAGTTGATTATTTGTTGGTTATTTCAATTACAGATTTAAAAAAAAAAACCCAAAAAAAGATTCATTAATGCCCTGAATGCTGACTGTATAAATACTCATTTTTTCTCCTGTTGTCTTTTTCTTTATGCACTTGCTTCACACACTAAGAGTTTTTAAGGGCATGAACGGTTCCCTTTGAGGAAAAAAAATTGTATAAGCAAAAGGATTTTTAGTTTGTTATACTAATAGCAACAAAAAATATGATAACTGCTGAAGGAGATTTGTGTCCTTCCAAATCCTTCTGACATTTATGTAAACACTCAGAATGGCTGTGATTTTCCCTCTGTGGAGGAAATCTTTCACACCACAGTGCAAAAGCAGAGTCGATATTCCCACTGAGCAGGTTAAAGAGCTCATCAAGAGTGGTGTTAAACCAGGGGCATCTCAAAGAACAGAGTGTACACAAAAGGCAGATGGAAACAGTTTCAAGTCCACTTGAAAATTCCCCAAGCAGTAAGGGGCACATATGTTTTTATTTCCCTAGGCACAGGCTAGGAGAGAACTGCTCCAGGGCTACCTGATGTGCCTGTGGAAAATTACAATGAGCAGGAGCAACACCAAGATTTTGCTGTGGATGGATTTGTGGCCACCCCAAGTGATTTTGGGAGACACTCAGTACTTCTGGATCTGTTACTGCCTCAACACCTTTGCCAAACCTTCCTACAGATTTATGGAGAAGCAAGCAATATGGCTTGTCATAAAGCAGTTTCACACTCTCTCTGTAAAGATTCCTGCTGCTTTATTTGGATTCTCAGGCACTGCTCTCCTGCCTTGTTCCTGTACTGCTGCACAGTTCCATTCCATCTCCACAGTAATCTATAACAATTGAGTCTGAAGTGAGGCTATTAGGAAAAGACAAAAGCATCTTACTTCAGGACTCTCCATAAATAAGAAACATATTCCTATTTTCATATTGGTATTTCATTTATTTTAGGCTTATAAAGGGCTCATATTCTCTAATTGTGCAAATGGATAGTGTATTTCGTTTCCATCAAGCTTCTGCTGTCAATTTTTTCTTCAGTGTTGGGGTAATGGAATATCTTATTATTTTTTAATATCTTCCACTGTGGATATTTGGTCTTTATTTGTAAATAAACAGAACAATAATGGAGGAGATAATTATTGATTGTATGAATAAAAGGCTGCCTCACTATGGGGCTGTGTCTCTAAGTATGCTGGACTCTACCAAAGAAAACCTTGCAAGTTGTAATTGAAAGTTGTAATTGAAAGTGAGTGCACCCCTAGCAGCCTTTACATTGATAAAAAGGGCACAATAATTAATCACTTGCCTTATTAGAAAGAAATAATTCTACACAATGACTAAAAATTACAAGAGCTGACACCCTGTTACCTCCTCAGGAAGGCAGCTTTGTGAATATAAGAGACAATAACTACAAGTTCTGTCAGCAACAGAACACAGACAAACTGCAAGGGACACAGTTAGGGCAGTGCTAACACCAGGGAAGAGATTATTAAAGTACAATATAGTCTAAAACCATCTCCTGCTGAATGAAAGGAACACTCTAATAGCATCTGTGATTAGCTGGAAAATGTCATTAGAAAACTGAGGCCAAACCTTTCCTAGTTTTGTCTTCCCAATCATGTATTTTTTCCCTTAAGCAATGAACCCACAGACCTTACCTATGGACTATTATCTGCTTAATTAATGGTATATGTGGTTTCAGGAGATACCACTGTATACTTGTCATTGCCTCTAAGGACCAGGTTATGCAAATTATAAGATATCTGAAAATGGCCTGCAGCCTTAAATTTCTATATAAAGAAAAAATAGTTTTGGCAATACTTTTTAAAAAAACCCAACAAAACCCAAACCCACAAACCAAAGAGAGACCACTTTGCTACCTCAAATGAAAACTACAGAATTTTGCTGTGACCTGGTGATACCTGTTTTGGAGGGTCATGACTGATATGGATGCTAAACACTAAATTATTACTGTCCATATTCTTACCTTCTCTCAATGAAACAACAGATAGAGGAGAGAGGCTGAAGGGTGTGTTTGTGGGACTGGGTGGTATTAAATACACTTAAATTTAAGATGAAGCTCAATACTCTTCCCAGCAGCCATAAATTCTGAAAAGAGACTCAAATCAGCACTGAAATGAAACTACCCTTAAAAAAATACTCCTTTGAATATTTCAGACTAAGGGGAAAATCAACCATTTAAACCAAGGCTTATTTTGGAATCAGTCTGATTTCTATGACCTTGAATTTTCAGAAATCAAGGCATTGTGATTTATCAATGGCACTGCAGTAACTTTCTGACAGACCATACTGGCGGATTAGAATCAACCTCTGGTACTGAAAATGCATCTTTTTAAAGTCTTCCTCTCATGCCTGAGGAAGAAAAACAACAGGAATATACTTAGGATATTAATGACAAAAAACTACCACAGTTCACATTTTTTGCTGACTGTGACTCATTAGCCTTGTCTGCCCACCCATCCTTTATCTTATAATTTCTTACTAATTATCTTCTACATCAAAGCTTTTGGGTGGTTCTAATACTGTAAAATCATCTAATGAAGTACCATACTTCAAATTATGTTTTATGTAACAGCAGGTTGTCAGATGGATAAAATATGGCAGGAAATATGCCCAAGTTTCAAACCACTGGAGCTTTCTGCTGTCACAACTCTGGCAATAACAACTGAAATACTGAAGCCCCCAACTCTGCATTTCCTGAGGGAGTGGGAAACATGCAAGTGTGAAAGGTGCTGGATGGCACCTGCCACAAATCAGCGTGTTAAGCCTTCATTCAGGTCAGTATGTCAACAGGTATCACAACTAAGGACCTGTCTCTTAGATCCTCTCTTCAAGTCTGTCCCCAAAAACTTTGGTATCTCGGTCAAGGCAGTGTCATAATAAATATGAAGAAATCATGAAAGCAGTGGTTCATCAAAGCTGCTCTTTCTCTGAAGCATTTAATATCAAGCTCAGTAACCTCAAATGGACCTGAAATAGGTGGGCACGCTGCCACCTCTCCTGCTATGGAAGCTATTCCTGTCTCAGCAGTGCTCCTCCTGCCCAAACACGGGATCCTGCTGCCTGACAGCACGGCCGGCTCGCAAGAGCCACGCAGGCTCAGGAAAGACAGCGATGACATTAAAGCAGCATCTCTGCTGTCACTGAAAACAAAGACCCCATTTGCTGTTTCCTCTGTTGAGGCAGGTGGTAAACAAACACTGCAGAAAGCTCTCAGCACGACAGGGCACCGGCAGCGCAGCAGATTTTCCACTGCCCTATGTATTGGCTTTTGCAAGAAAGCTTCAGGATCGAGGCTGGCATCAACGCTTCTTGCTCTTAAGGCAAAACACAGGCAAGTCTTATTAAAACAGCAAGTAGAATTTTCCCCTGGGATGTTCAAACCAGCTCTCCTGGAGCAAAAAAAACAACCCAGTCCATTTATAGTTCCACGTGTGGAAGATGCCCTTCTCCGAATTCGACATTTTTGCACATGAACAGAAGCTCAAATATCAAAAAAACCAGCAATTCTTTGCTCAGTTTCTCAGAATTCAAAACTTTCGATGTTGTACGGAAATTCACAGACAAAAGCGCTTTTTCTTTCATACTGACCAGAACTGCAGCATCACTGTCACAGGAAAGTGATGAAGGTAATAACTTCACGAGGTCCCCAAAGGATTGAGCATTTATGCACCAGCAAGAATACCTAGAATTATCATAATTAACCACACAAAGGATTGTAAAGCTTAAGTATTTCAAGGCTTCAGCTGGTATCTGTGAAAGCCCAGGAGAAGACCTAATGGTTAGATGTGTGCAGCTGTGCTGGGTGGCTGTGACAGTGGCAGTGACAGTGGCAGTGACAGTGGCAGTGACAGTGGCAGTGACAGTGGCTTTGCTGGTGGCTGCTGCCTCATTCCTGCTGGCCCTGCTGCCTGCAGCTGTAGGGAGTTTCTCTGGTTTTGAAGGTGTCTTTGAAGTGGCCTTCAAAGGACAAGGCTGTGTATTTGCTTATTGCCCAATTTCACCACACTATATTTTCTAACGCATCTGCCTCAAACCCCTGTGAAAAAGGGGACATTGGACTTGTTTGTGTAATTTAGAAAAGAAATTCCCATTTTCCTCTGTTGTTTTTATCCATGAACATGAAAGCTGGCTTAAAACCCAAATACGCTGTGCAGGTGGCTGACTTAGTCAAAGGGTGAAACTGAACCTCACAGAGAGTGAAATAATAATAATAAAAAAGTTATAAGTTTCACTGGATTTGTAGTAATTCATAAAAAACAACTGGAGACCTCAGGAGAGGCAAACAATGCACGTGTCAAACATGCATGAAATGGGAAAAGAAGCCTTACCGCTGCAGTGTTCAGTTAGCAACCACTGCCTCCCATCTGGGCCTAAAATTGAATTATTATTAGAGACGTGCCAGTGCACTGGGATCTCTTTATGTTTCTGTGTCACAGCTGTGAGCCATCCCTCTCCCATAAGCCGGGAACCCAACTTGGAAAACCCAAGACATGTGCACCGGTTATTTGCAGCCATATGTGTATGGCAGCCAATCCATCTGGAGCCTCTTGTGCCTGCCAGGTATTTTTGGGAGACTGGACTGGAAATGGGGCCTGTTAGACATCCAGAGTTAATTAGTAACATTCTCTTTGCCTTTTATCTTCCCTGTCTTTCATCTGAGGATGTTTTGCTACATGAGATGCTGAGGTGCCTTTAGACAGAAGTAGTGTTACAGTAGCTAAATATAATCCCCAAATAGTTTTAAAACATACTGGCATTTGTGGGGGGGTCATCTCTTCTGTGAAGTTAATATTGGTAGACAGAGTATTAAAACAAAATAGCTTCTTTTGATGTGCAGATAGGCAGATCAAGGAGTCGTAATCACTGAACTAAATCTCTCTGAAAGCTCTGCAGCACACATATGCTCATTAGAGCACAATATTGCTACTTAGCAAGCCTCTGAGTAATATTTATAAAAGGAATAAATACTGTTAATGTGAACAGTTCCATGACTTGAATGACTGGGCAATGCATTTGATGAGTGTTAAAGATGAATAAGATATGCCTTAAACCCTAATTTACCTAAATATAATTGACTCTTGGCAACCTGAGCAACTACTACAGATCATGATCAGAGACAATTTACTGTACAACTTGTTTGCCTGTAGTGGCTTACAAAGATATATCTAATATTTCTCAAATTTAAAAAAAACCAAAACGTTATCTCACTGTGAAGCCTTAGTCACGATAAAAATCAGAGGCAAAGTTATAAGAAATATGGTTTCATTAGTGTAATATTTAAGATAAGCTCAATAACACAAATTAACATGGAATTTGCTAATCAGTAAATCATGCCAAAAACTGAATCTCAAAATAAATAATTCCCCCTGCCCTTATACTGACAGGATTTTTAATATAAGATACTTCTATAAGGCAATTTTTTGATGTTTTGCATTGCTACTCCTGGATTATCATGTTGGTGACAAAAAAAAAAATTTCCTTTGCAGTAATTTGTTCGTCTTCTTCCCAAACCTCTAAAGAGCATCTCATTTTACATCTATTATATATGTATCAAGATAGTTGTAAATAGCAAACAAAAAAAAAAATAAAATAAAAAAAATTAACAACTTGGGAGTTACAGCCAGAACCCCCAAATACTCAACAAAACTCACGTGCAACTACAGAACCTCTGTAGCCTTTTGGCAGCTGAGTGAGCTCTCAGAGCTACAAACAATGTATGATACTAAAAACCCATTACTGTTGAGGAGCTGCCTGGGCTCTTTGGAGCCTTTTGAGGTTGTTGACCACCAGCTCTCTCCCCTCTCAACTCCCCCTCTCTTTAGAGAGATGAAAGAGAGCTCAGATTTTTTTTTGCCAATGATGTGTCTCGCTGGAAGATGATTTCTCCTATCTTTACTGCAAGAGAAGAGCAAACAGGCAGTGCTTCACACACTGAGAAGAGCGAGAAATGAGTCAAGAAGATTTGAAATGAGTTGCTGCTCCATCCCCCATGGGGACATACAGGTAAGAGAAGCCTTTTTTCTGACCAGCACCTTAAAATGCCACTTGCCCACCCCCAGCTGCTTACACTCTTGTGCACCGATTGTACCAGAGGCTCAGGATTACAAGATCATCTTTGCAAATAACCTGAAAGGCTGGAACCTGATGTAAATTTGTATAAAGGAGGAAAAAACCCACTATTAAAATCTTGAAATTTAGTAATGGTCTCATGGCCCTAAACTATTTCCTGTCTGTCATCCCCACTTGACCTCTGGCTTCCCCATCCTGCAGGTTTGCAGCGATGACTCTCCACCCGCCGCAGTGCAAGGACCATCAATTTACTGCACACATGAATAACTCTCTTCACAAATTGGTTTCTTCTGAGAGAAGAAATGAGAGTAATTTTGCAGTTTTAAAGCATTATAAGGGTCCAAAGCTGCCAACAACCATTTAGATATGAAGCAGGGTTAAATTTCTTGACATACAGCTGGCATAGCTTCGTCAGATATTAGTGAGAAATTCAGTGATAATTGCTGCCCAAGATGACATTTTCTAGTTCACTTACAAAGCATAAAGATTAAAAGCCCTGAGAATATTTAAATAAAAATACCTGTAAATACATATTTATATAGACTAAAATATGCACATGTACAGCACAAGATGGCCTCTTCTTTTGGTGACTTACACCATCTTTTACTTCCCATGGATTTCTGAGGTGGAAGGAATTACACACTTGTTGCACTCCTAAACATTTTTAAATGGTCTCTGTCCATGGTGCTGGAGACATTTCCTCTCGTGTGACGTGACAAAGCAGCTCGAGAATGATGCTGTTTTTGACAGTACCGTGCTACTCAAGGACCTACAGCAAAGGACACAGGCTTTGCCCTATTCAGAGATGATGAAATGATGGTCTCAATTACTCAATTACTTTAACTGATTGTCTCCTTTTAATCCATTAAATTGGAGTGGGCGGATTAATGCCATTCCAGGAACAAGACGAAAAGACACCTACAACAAAGGAACGTTATGGTAATTGGCACTTGCAAAAACAGAAGCAGTGCTTGAAACCTATTCTCTAACACCAGGAGTGACCTGATCACACTGATGAATATAAAAAGCCTCAACTCTATGCTTTGACTGAGTGTAGCAACAAAAGATTTCTGAGGGCTCTTGTGAAGATAACACAGAGGGCTAAACAAGCCTCAACTCATCAGTGTCAGTGGACATCAGAGGACTTTGCATCCCTAAGGAGATATGCAGTACTTTGGAGAACCAAAGTCTATAAAAATGTATTTATTATTATAACATACAATATTGTCCTAGCTGGCACTGCTGCAGCTGTAGCCCTTTAGTCTTTGCATTCCCCTGCAAAAGATGATGTCTAAGAGCTTGGAAATGGCATATAAATCCTTGACTGCTCCAAGAGAGGGGCTCAAGGACCTGTCCCAACCTGTCAACCCCAAGCTCTCCTGCCTCCATGTCTACTGTAGCACTGTGTTGTATTATGGGAATGACTGTCATGTCAAACTTGCTTAGCCACAACATATTCCACAGATAACCAAGGGTTGCGGCTCAGCGTTTGTTGTAATTTTTAAAATAGCTCACTGAATTTCATTAAATGTCTCAGTAGACGCTATTTCTGAGTGTAGCTGTGAAAACAGATGTCTAGAGAGTGCTGTATTGCAAAACCTTGAGTGAAATGACAGATCAATCTTTTTACAGAGATTCCTGGGGATAGAGAAACTTGACTCTGTGCCAAGCCAGGCAATGGCAGCTGCCCAATTGGGACAGAGAGGATAAAGCAAATCACTCTTGTAATACCCAGCCAGAGTCACCCCTTCCCTTGCCTTACCCTGGCGAGCTGGTGGTGTTCTTCTGCAAGGGCAGGAGAATATTGGAGAGCCCTGCCTGGAGCTGTACTGCCTGCCAGGGCTGCAGACCAGCTGCACAAAGGGGACACCTTTTCCTGCACATGTAAATCCCAGCCCTAAGCACGGCGGGAGCCGTTGCATTGACACAACGTGTGGAGGTCCTAAAGCTGTTTTTCAATCCCTCTGCTGATGCTGATACACAGGATAACGTACTATTATCTAGGAGATGATGATGTTCAATACCATACAAATACTGTTCAGAAGGAAAGGAGAAAAGATGGGAAGCAAGGAAAAAAAATGGGGATCAAGATAGGCAGAACAAGACCAAAGATTTAAGGAAGGGCTTTTGCAAGAGAAGTTATCATTGCAGTCATGTAACTGGTGTTTGGCTTATGGAATCCCATTCCCTCCCAAATGCTTACATGATGCCATGGTGCTGGAATAACTTTCCTCAAGAGACTGCTCGTATATACAACAGCTATACGTGGTATTCTCCTAATTAACATAACATTTTTTCAAGCAGAACAAGCTTTTTCCAATTCAAATGCAGACTTCAGCCCTGCCAAGAGGTTCTATACACACTCAATATGTGTAAACTATTCCAACTGGAACAATAAAAAATTATATTGGTATTTAAAACACAGCAGAGGTATTTGAAAGGTTAGTCTAAAATATGCCCAGTACTGCATTTGTTATTCATCTACAGATTCCTCTGAACTCAAAATGCCACGCGAAGGCTCACTGCAAATTCTACACACACCAGGGACATGTGTGGTCTGGAGAGCACACTCATGAACACACCACAAAATCTGTCCCCACAGGATCTTGGCATCACAGCTGTTTAAGCAGCAAATGTAAATTCTGATCATGTTCAGCAGAAATTGAAAGAAAATACAAACAGTAGCTAGGAAACAGAGACACTTGAATAGGAGGAGGTACAATAAGTAAAAGCACAGTATCCTTCACCCAGCTCCCAAACTTAGGCGTATTTTCTTGATTTATTTATTGGCAACACACATAGGATAGAATAGTAATATACCTCAAGTGGCTCTAACAGGAGAAAATTGGAATGCAGAGTAGCTTAAAAATCCTTTACAAATGGAAAGAATGTTCAACAGAAAATAACACATTTCAGTTTCTTTTCTACAAGTGGTGTTTTGTTTTGTTTTGCTTTTCTTCTTGAAAACAGAAATAATATATTATGAAAAAGCTGGTGAGGGAAGGAAGGAGGATTTTGTATTTCAGGCAATGGACTGTGTCCCTGAAACTTGGGTTCTGTCCTGAGGAAGCTTCAGACTTGCAGATATGGTAACTGAACCTCACTTCTGCACAGGTCACACTACCATTCTTGCCTACTTCAAAACTATTTAATGTGAAAGTGTGAGACTGCAAATACAAAATACATATATTACAGTGACAGGCATTGTAAAATCATCACATTTTATTAAGGTGAAAGAGTTGACAGCCAAAATTTGAGTAGGATTCTCTCTTAGAAGGGCAGTTGAATATGACTTAGGTGAAACTTTCATTAAAAAAAAAAAAAAAAAAAAAAAAAAAGTCTTATTTTCTTGAAAAAATAAAATTTATCCAACAACAGATGATGACTTCCTTGCCTAAAATTGCTGAATTCCTTTCTCAGCCAGCAGTAATCTAAAAGCTCTCTGCTACTTCTACAGGTTATAGCATCAGGGTTTCTAAGTTGTTTTATTTGATGATGTACTTTTTAACCAATACCAAAGAAAAAATGAGCCATGAAAACAATTATTTTTTCTAAGTAAATATACTCTGTGAGAGTTTTGACTTTTTTTTTTTTAATAATGGTTCATGTTGGGCTTTTCAGAAATACCACAAATGTCTACAGTAACTGAGTTCTATGTCCTGCAAAATTCACCTTGCACTTTAAGCTATGATTGCAGGGAAGAATCACAAAAAAGCCTGTAACAGACAGGCACTGATTTGTGTTTGATAGGACAAATTAATTCTATTCTACAGGAATAAGGAAACCATTACACAAGTCTTGAGCAGGCTGCTGCCTTACAAATGATCACACATTTTCCTCTCCATCAGCATCCTAATTCCCTGAAGACAACTTCGTTTTATCACTAACACACTGGGAGTCCACTGCTGAAATCTGCCTCTCAGATATGTGCTTTATTTTCAGCTGCTTTTATTGTTATTTTTTTCATGCTAATTAATTGTTAGATGAATCAAGATCTGGCTGAACTGGCTTCTCTGAAATCACCAGCACTGATGTGCTGTCAACACCGGGCCCATGGGCTGTGTTCAAATCCTGCACGGATTCATCTCCATTTATGCTCTAGTGATGGGGTTCAGCTCTGCAAATGCTTAGTGAAACAAATTCCCTTGTAGAAACGAATGGTTTGTCCTGGACCTAACAGAATAGCCTGGAATACATTTAAAAGAGAAAATTGATTTGTACAAGCTGCTTGAGGAGTTCTGCTGTTCTCCAGTCATGCCTGGCCAACACTGAATGGGTGGATAAAAAATGCAAACTGGAACGATACAAGGCCATCACCCAATGCACATAGTTTTAAAATGTATATTCCCTTGCATGAGCACCTCAGCATCATTTGAATACACCTCTGGAACAAGCAGAAATATTTCTTTTTGCTTTTCATCACCACAGAACAACATCACAAGAGGGAAGCACGGCACGAGCCCTCGGGGATTCTGCTGCACCAAATCCATCTCGTGGGGCTCTCCATTCCTCTACAGTTTCCCAGCTCCTGCAACACCTGCCCTGCTCCCTCTGGGCTCTGCTCAATGGGCCAAGCTTGTTCGCTTTCCATTTCTGGAGAGAGAGATGCACTGCTCCCTCTGTGCACTGCTACTCTCCTCCAGATCAAATCTCCTCGTTTCATTAGATGCTGAGATAACTTAAGATACCCTAAGAGGATAAACAGGGGGCAGCAGAATGCCAGTCCTCAGGGAGGAATTATCCATATTTCAAACATTTCAGGAAGCTGAATACCAGAAGGTGCATAACATTTTCTGTTCTGAGCTTCCTTGCTTTGTAGATCTTTTTGACTAAGTGACTGCATTCAGTGATAAGTATCTGAGCTGCTCATCTTCATGAATTTTGCAGCTGAAACAAATGCCACGAATCACAGTTACCTGACGGAGCACCATGGGGAAAAAGGGTTCAATTAATTCTTTGTGACTTTTGGAAGAAGCATTTCTCATATAAGCATTATTTTCTGCAATAGTGAATTTGAAGTTAAGATAAGTAAAGCTGACATTTTTTTAATGTTTGTTCTCCTAGGTGTACTAAAACTTGCTAAGAACCTTTTTTTCTTAAAGGAAGCAAAAATCCCACCCACGGGTGATTTCTTTCCTCAGGAATACTTTCAAATTCATTAATTTTAATAGTAATTCAGGACTTTCAGACCCTGTAGTATCAAGAGAAGAAAAATTTTGATTCCACGTTAGTCTGACACCATTAAACCAAACCAACCAACCATTCCCCCTGAATTTATTTAACCTTTTCTTTTATCTGCAAGTTTTCATTATACAGGGCACCTGCACAGCAAATTCAAATTTCATTTATCATTCCATTTTAATTTTTGTTGTTCCAATGCCTGTTGCATGCTCCTCTTCCCCTCATGTGCCAAAGTTAAACTCCCCAGTGAATGTGGGACATGTCTTTCTCCCTACAGCTACTCTAATGATTTACTTCTTTCTGTAGCACAGTTGACATTTCCTCTAGAAGACAAAAATACACACAAAAAAAGGACAAAAATGTTTTCCCAGGTTGTTTTTCTTGCTGTATATTCCACAAAAAAATATCTCAGTAAAACATACAGGAAACAAACCGTGAGATCTTACACTGCAATTACTGCCTACTCTACAGTAAAACAGGTAAATGGATAGAAATTCTCCTTTTTGGTCTATATTACATGAACTTGGTGTTTGTTCAGCCTAAAAATAAATAAAAAAAAAAAAACAAAAAAACATTCAGCAAATAATTGAATCTACTATAAAGGAAATAACAGGGGAACTGTCTTCTTCAGTTCAAGGAGGGGCCCCCTGATTTTCCTGTAGGGTTGCAGTGCTCTGGGGCTTTGTGGACAGAGACTCTACTGCAACTCATCAAAGCTCTCCTCACAGCAAGAGGAAACAGCTCAAGGACTGTGGCAAACATAATTTAATATCTAACATTAAGGGGAAGATTGGTGACTCAAGTTGGAAACTTATTTTTTTCAAAGCATAGCAAGATGCACATGACTACATGTTGGTGCTGCCTTCATGAATCTTACTGAAAATAACTTGATCACCTTTAACTTATTCAGTAAACCAAGAGGCTTTTAATCAAAGCTGCAACAGTAATGAGCTCTGTAACCATAATACAGTTCTTTTTCAAAAGCACCAAATGAATGCACTAATACTCTGAGGAGCTATCACTAACTGAATTTTTTCAGAATAAATTAAAATTTACAACATAACCAGAGATTTTGTTATTCCCCAGATGATAATGTGCTTCAAGGTTTCAGTTTCTTGGTTCTTTTGGTTTATTATTTAACTATTTATTTTACATACATATTCTTAAGGTAGGTAGAAGAAATAGTTATGTATTCTCATAAATACGCAATAATTATTATTATTGTTATTATTTAACAATGCTGATACGTAATGGAAAAACATACCCAATTTTCAAATAAGCAAATGGTACACTCAATTTTAAAGATGATGAAACATTTGGACTTTGTTAATTTTCTCCTCTCTCTAAGATGGCAGTCCCCAACAACCTCAAAACATGACTGTCAATTTGTTTCTGTCACTTTTTCAATGAAAAATCTATCCCCTCCTTGACAAATTTCGCTGCCAAATGAGGTTCTTCTGAAATTGGCTTCTTTGGCAAGTCTTGAAACCTTTGGAGTGTCACTGGGGTATCTATTGGGCTTGTATCTATTACAACTGCTGACAGGGGATTGCTTTTTTCCCCTCCTCTGGGGTTTACTTGCATTGAAGTCAGGACTTAAATCATCATGTAACTCTTTTGTCAGCTAGTCACTTTGGTGTACAAAGGGCATTTCTGCTTGACAAGTGTGTTATAAGTGCTCAGAATTTAATGAACAAGACAACAAAATAGGAACCAACAGAATACTAATAATTTCATGGAAGTTAATAATGATAATGAGTATTTGCAACTAAAACTTGAAATAATGCTACGGTTCCTATAAACACACCTAAAAGAAAAGATGCTTGCTGTGAAGTCAGACACACTTATCTGCATTATATAACATTAATGAGGTTCCCTGCTGTTTCTGAATTAACTTCAAGTACTCTCGGTGTAATATTTGCTTACAAAAATATAATGTTATAGTATTTCAATTTCCTTTTATGTGGATTTTAATACTTCTCTTGTAAATAATTTAGTTTTATTGAAAAAAGTCCCAGACAGCTGTATCATGATCTTATCCAAAACCTGCTGCCAAATTCAGATTTTATCATTTGGAATTAATTGGTGTTAAAATTTGATGTTGATAGCTCTGTAAGGGTATGTGATGTAGATTGTGGCAGTATAAAGCCCCAGCTAAATTAGATGGGTGAAAGGAGGACCAGGAGCTTTCATTCACTGAAATACAGTTAGAATCTGGGAGACAGAAGCAGAAGAAAGGACTTCCCATGCCACAGTAACAGTGCTTACACTGAGGGAGCAGTTTTCATTTTTGAAGTGCAGTAGAACATATTAAAACTCTCCTACCTCAGCTATATGGAAGATATAATTAAACTCATTTCAGAGATGAAGGAAATGCAGCACCAGCAAGAGCTTTGGTAGGTACCAGACAGCTCTTCCAACACGAGACAAATCATTCCCCAGGTCAATGTTTCCAAGGGCTGGCACCATTAGGCTTCTCAGAGCTCAGGCTGGATTGCTACATTTTCCACGGTGTCTGGAGATTTCAGACTTGGCTGCCTTTGTTAGGAGGGCACAGATTTGAGTGAGAGAGGAGCAGGGAAGATGCAGAGGGAAGGCAAAGGGATGGGCAGTGTCCCCAGCCCCACCAGGACTGAGCCTGGTCAGACCCCCGGGACAGGGCTGAGCTGCACAGATCACCCACCAGGCACGAACCACAGCACGCATTTCTGCAGCCCTTATCTCCAGGACTCCTGTGACTCCAAAGAAAAGCACAGGTACCTATGCAAACACTGTCCTGGCCAACATTCAAGGCTTTTTCCTAAATGTGAGATCCTGCTCAGGTACAGCTCCATTGAAAAAGGGATTGTAGAAACCTCACACATTAAAATGATTGTGCTGGAATATGTTGGAAACGAGAAAGGAAAATGGAAAATAGAATAAATCACACACTATCACAGACTGAATTTTCAACAGCCACCCCCTACTTAAGGGTCCAGGAGCAGAACCTGGGATTTCATGTATAAATGCATGGATGGATGCATATTCATGACCTGTAAACCGTTCAAACTTGCTGGACAAGTGATTTGAAAGAAATTATCTACTGATCTGAGGATGCTGATTTAGGAATCTCATACATATTCAGCACCTAGGTGTTTCTTAATCAACTAATCAAAGCACTTGACTAATTGATTGCTTTCTGCAGTGGGGTGAAAGTCAGTTCTCCCTGACCTGGTTTGTGTTATCCAAGAACTGGTGATAGCTGGTTTTTATTTGTTCAAAGAACAATTAGAGCTACTTTATAGCTGACTTATTCTTAACAACTGCATTATTTCCAATGAAAATTCTTTCCATTCTACTTAGCACCTATGTTTGAAGAAAAGTTGAGTTATACTATCAGATTTCTTTCTAGTTTTCTTATCAATGTTTGATAAACTTCACAGACATCCAAGATACATTTAAGTTCCCTGGCAGATTTCTATTCGTGCTCTAGCTAGAATGTTTTGCTGAAAACCTTGATGGGTCACCAGGTGAAATCAAAGCTTTGGGACCTGATAACAAAATCTTTTTTCAGGAAAAATTGCTACTGAGGTCGAGCTGAGCTTCCTGTTGCAGGAGTATGTGAAACCAAGAGAAAAACCAGACCCTATTCTGTGTCATACTCTGGCAAAAGGGGTTTCCTTAACTCCAGAATTTTTCCTCGTAGCTTTTCCAAGCATTGCTTTGAATTTTGTTGTTTTCATGTTTCAACAGAAATACACTTTAAACAGAGTTTAAAAAGTAAATTATGAAAGTGTTGTTTTGGTTAATTTTTTCATTTTAATGCATAGGACATTTGAAAACATTTGAGTTAACAGAAATGTTTTTGATAAAGCTTTTACGCCAATGGTGAGATTTAATTGGAAACACCAATTGCAAAACATGCATCAGAAAAAGAACCTACTTCACATGGTTCTGAGGATTCACCTTTATTATTACATTCTTCCTAAATTATTTAATCAAAGTGACAGGCTGGGGGAAGAACACTAGACAGAAATTTCCAAAGATGCCTAAAGATACGGTATAATGATAGGGTTTAAAATTAAAAAAAAAGGGTATTTAAATATTCTGTAGATAATGTTGAAAGTGAGAGGCCAAAATGAGAGGCTTTTCAACACCTGCTGTTTTTGAGTTCTGTTCTCCAGGAGTATCACTGCCAGAGTCTAGAAAGGAGCTAATGGCTCTTGTCACTTGGTAGCAAATGAAATTCCTCCTGGAACTTGGTTTTATTGTTTTGGCTAAATTTAAGAACCATAAAGATGATAAACTGGTCTCACAGCCCCGGAAACTGTGATTATTTGTGGCTCCAGACAAGAGAACTTACAAATTTAATGCAAAGAACCTGAATGTTTCCTGACATTATATCACTCAACCTCCCTAACTTAAAGGGCAATAAGGTTTCTATGTCCATTTAAACACAAGTCCAGAGACTTCCAAAAGTCATAAGCTAAACCCAAAATTTTTCTAACAGGAATATTTATTCACTGCAAGCAGCATGTTTATATTCTTCAGCATATAACTTAATTTTCAGAGTGGACACATGTGAAGAGAGGAGCATTAATCATTGTACCAGAAGGTTATGACCTGCTCAAGTCAAGCCTTGAAATCTTCTGCCATGTAAATAAAATCTTGGGAAAAGTCTGTTTCCCTATAGGGAATGCAGACAGTCATTTTAACATAAATGCAACCTTTCAAAGTTTCAGAATGAAAACATACCAAAAATAGATATATTTTATAACAGCAGTGTATTTCCCTAATACATCTTTCTACACAGAATTAATGTATAATGCAATCACTTTGCTACAGCAGTAAATACACTAATTGGAGAAATTCTGACTTCACGAGAAATCAGCCTAAAGGAAAAAGGAGAGAAATGAATTCCTTCAATGAGATGCTTACAATCTGGAGGGAATTTTCTTCTGAGCGAGACCTTTACACTGTGAGGATCTAGTCACACACTCCTATCTAAACTTGCAGAGCTGGCAGCAGAATTTCCTGCTACCTTGGGATTGTAGTTTTACTATTGTATAAAATTTCAAGGACAGCTTTTTTATTTTTCCTTTACTTTTTACTGTAAGAGCCAGGACTCTGTACATTCCTGTGTAAATTGAAAGCAAAGCCTTGAAACTGTGTAGCATTACTGTGGATTTACAGTTTTATAACTGAGAGCAGAAGAGTGTCCCTAAATATTCAAGGTTATTGTGGAACGATTTTATAGAAGAGAAAGATATTACTTTAAGGATAAAGTACGGAAATTAATCAAAAGGGATTAAAGTCAGAAAAACCTGACAATTCCAATCACTTAAACAGCACAAGAATGAAATCAACTTGTCTTACCATAGCTATATTACACTAATCCTTATTTCTTTTTTCCCCAGGAGGAAGAGGTGTGAAGTAATTGCAGAACCAGCTAGATCCCAAGAGTATATTGCTATATAAGAAAAATAATCCACTGAGAATTTTACCAAAGCTTTTAGGACCAATCTTACTGCTAAACAAAAATTGTTTCTTTTCTAACACACTGGTGTCTGCTTTCTGTATGGGTATTCAGGTGAGCACATGATTATTCCCCAGTCTTTCTGCAAAGCTGGTCAGCAGTAACATCAACATTTATTGTGTGAAGGGGGGAGGGAGCAGACAGCAGGAATTTTGAGAATATTGAGGGATCTCACAGCCCACAAAGACCAGAGGAGGAGCACAGCCTGAGCTGAATGCACTGGGCTGACTTTCTCCCATCATGTGAAGGGGGGAGAAGGCAGTGAAAACTCATAAAGATTCCAAAATTCTCCTCACTTCTGTTCCCAGCAAACCCACAGTGCCACAACGGAGCCAAAGGCCAAACACTGAGGTTAAAGCAAACTTCCCCAAATTTTCAAACATTTTTATCCTGCTGGCAAAACCCAAGAAGGCAGGCTGTCAGAAACCAGTCATGCATCTCCCAGTGATTTATATAACATTCACACTAGCAACACTTGAACCACTGACCTCTGTATTTACAGGTTTTAGGACTGGAAGGAAGAAAAAAAGGGCTGAAAGAACCTATTTTGTAAAACAGAGAGCAAGAATACAAATGTTCAGTATTTCAAAATCTGTATGTGTTGCCAGGTCAATGCACTTCATCACTGACAGACATGGCCCCCAAAAGTGCTTTATTCACCTTAGGAAAGTGTGACAAAAAAGTCATTATTATCACAGTATATTAAAAAAAGAAAACCTGCTTCAGCAATACAGAGTATTTATTTTAAATCTAGATTTGTTGTATGCTTCATTTTTTTAAAGCCAATGCTACCAAAGACTTCAAAGGGGTTTTTTGGGGTGGGGTGGGGCTGGGGAACCAAACTGTAAGCAATATAAGTGCAGATGATTATTTTGAAATTTAAGGAAATACCTTCTCTTTTGTATTTCCTGAAATTGCTAGAGGAATACCCAATTTTCTTTACAGAAGTAGCAAATGAAGACTTACTATAGGCAGGAGATATTTTCATAACAATTTGTTGAGGTAAGTATCAAGAAACCTTTTATTCCTACCTGGGGAAGAAGATTACAAAATGCTATGTTTGACTGAACCTGACTAAACTTGTATTACTTTATATAAAATGCCTTTACGGAAATTAATGCTGAAGTCAGCTAAAGAACATGCAAAAATAAATATTTTGAGAGATCAGCATAATCACAGAAGTGAGAAAATATAGATAACTTCCCTTAATCCATGCATTTGACATTGTCTGCGCTACTAGAGAACATCAAAGCTGTAATACCATCAATTTTTATATGTGTCTGATTTTCAGATGAACAAGAAAGTTCTGTTGAGGAGGAAAGCAAATCTAACTCCTTTAGCAGCAGGCTTACTATCTGTGGATCCCTTTTCCTGGCTCCTTTAAAGCAACCCATAAATTCCTGAGGGGTTTTGTGGACTACATAACTAAAAGCCACTATTACAGAAATAAATCCTGCAAGAAGATCAGATAGAAAAAGTCTAAAAATGCAAAAACACTAATTGCAGAATGCAAAACAAAACGTTATAGCCTTTATGTAGTGCTTTCATATTATGATTTCTGATTTCTCATTCCTGAAATGTTTGACTGTTTTCACCTGTTTTCCCCAGTAATCTGACCACAGAATTTCCATGCGATATTGATTTGATACGTATTTTTCATTGCAGAACTTTAATCTGTGATATCATCTAAAGCTAGTATAATCTATAGTGACACAGTTCTCATGTTTCATTTTTCACCCATCATGATGTGTTTAAGGACAAACTAGTTTGTATGGATACACAGTAGGGCAAGGACAAAGGTTTCCTTTTCCTTTTTTCCTAGAATGGGAGAAGATAAAAACTAGTTAACCACGAATATTTCACACATGAGTTTTTACTAGTAGACCCTCTAATGTCAGTGAGTCAGTCCAAGGAACTGTCAGAGCTGCTAAAATTCTTTGAAGCTTGGTATTCTGATGCTGCTCATGTACACAAAGGCATGAAATGTTGTCCTTTATTCTATTCTACACCCAAAAACCCCTTTCCTGCAGTTACCATTTTTGATATTCCCGTGTATTACTTGCTGCTTAAGGAAATCAGCATATTACATAGCACATTGCTGGGAAGTTATCACAAAACAACTCCTGTCATTTTACCTTAAAAAGCAATATTAAGCATGAATATCACAGCCAGATTATTTATTCGACATTTTATTATACTGTTACTGCCATAACCCAGGTAAAAATGTTCTGATTATGATTATCTTCATCACTCTTATTTCAGACTGAAGCAATTTTCCACTATGTTTTTCTTGTGGGGACCTACTTTCAAGTGTTCACGTTAGACAAAGCCTTGTGTATAAGCTACGAGCAATTTAATGCAATAATCTAGGAAAATCTTCCTTCAGATGATAAGAGAATGTGTTAGAGTTGGCACTTTGGTGAGAGTGTTTGGAGAATCTGGTATCTTTGCTGTGGAATCCTTTTGTGTCCTGCTAATTAAATCTCACTCAAGTGCCTGCTTCAGTAGATAATTTTAGTTTCTGCTCCTCGTTCCTGACTGTATTAGTGGTTTTATGAGAAACCTGCCCACTGGTTGCCAGGTTAAATGCAAAAGCCATCCTGGCCATGAGTGCTGGCACTGGATGGCAGCTGGGGCACCTCTGAGGCCCTGAGGCATTCACTCAGGAGCTGCATGCCAAGAGATGTCTCTGCTCCTCACAGCTTCACCAAATCAGTTCTTAACAATTAAATTCTCATGTGCCCTCCTCATGTGACATGTGACTCGGTGCTGAAACTCTCTAAGGAAATTTGGAATCCACTGTCTTTCTACATTTTTGTACAACACTGTATCATCAGTTCTACACAGTTCCTTTCATGCTATTATTGTTATAATTTTTTGTTTTCAGTATTGCTATTTGTCCACCTGCCAGAGTACTCTCAAATGGCATTCTCCAGCATCTGTATCTGTTGGCTGATGACCAGTGTGTGAAAACTAATTGCTAACATGTATTGTCCCTTCAATTTTCCCATCTACAAGTTTGTTTTGTTTTACTGCCATTACAGCAAGAGCCCCCATGCAGATTATTTGTCATTCTCATGTTATTTTCTGCCACTACCCATAGGTATTTGATTGTATTTTCTCTACTAATTGTATGTTTCTATTTTTGCATTAATTTTATTTCAATTCTTCTGTTTTCATTAATTCCCTAACTTAATGAATTATCTCGGCTCCTTTTATGCTGCATTCAGTGTGAGCTTGATGACAAGAATTTTTTAAATGTCTGGAGATCTTAATAGATTTAGGATAGATTCTCTGAATGCTCATTTGGTCTCTTTCTTTGTTCATATTACTGATCTATCAGGAATTAACTCATCTTTTGAGATTTGATAATTGCATGAGTCAACCACTGGTACAACTCAGCTAAAAAATATTTTAGTGTTTATTCAGGTCCCTCACTGCACAGGCTTGTGACATTTTTGAGGTTTGTAAATACTCCTGGAGTGCCCCTGGAGCTCTTTGTGGATCCCTTCGTTTGCTGCTGGCTAATTACTGGTGGTCTGTGTATCAGCACTTCTGCTCATGTTTTGTTTGCCTTTTCATACTGCACCCACTGTTATCCAAAGAATATTTAACAATAAATAAACCCTGTTTCATGTCCATCTGCCCAAGGCTGAGTTTGGTACTTTTCCATTAGTGCTGTTTGATCTCTCTGGTTCATTTGTTGATTTGTACCTGTAGGAGCAGCCTCACTGATAACATTATGTTCTCTCCTCAGCATAAGAAGAAGGATCAAAACCACACAACAGTGAGGCTTTGTCTTTTCTCTCCACAGAGAATTTTTCTCCTCAGCATTGGCAGGCGTGTTATCCTACTCCCTGTTGATTATTACCTCACATAATGCCCCCTTTGAAAGAAGTAAATTGCTCCTACAGAAAACACTTTTCCAACCTCCAGTGAGTTTCCTGTGGCACACAGAGTCCAGATACTATGCCATGTTGTTAGCCACCATCTGCAGGTTCTTTAGCTGTTAATTAACTATTTACTCCTTGCAGCTCTCCTGTAATGCTTTGAATGAATGTTTCTCCAAACACTAGGTTTGCACATACTGACAGAACATACACCACTGCCAAAAAAGTTCCTACACTTCATCTGTCACTGTCACAAAAGCAGCCAATTACAAATCATCTGGCAAGACATCGTTAATCTAACCTATTTTTATTTTGCTTGCCATTAATTTGTTAGATCAAAACCATCCAGCTATAGAAATGAGTTAGTTCATTCCCCAAGTAAAATCAGGAAAGATAAGTAGCTCACAAAATCGTTCAAAATCTGTGGAAGCTGATAAAGCATATTTATACCTTCTTCTCTAAAAGTGGTGCAGTCTAACACAACTGTCGGGTTTCCCTGGGTCTGCTGATTGCTTATCTCCCTGTACATCACAAAGGAAAATCTTGATTGACATAAAGGCTGCCAGGCAAGGTTGATTGCATTAACTGGAGATCAATTCTAGAAGTATGGAAATTACTACAAAGGTATATGGTACCTTCCAAAGAGAATCAGAGCACCCATTCCTTGTCCAAAATTCAGGAATATTTCAGATGGTTGAATATACCTATGGTTACACAGGTGCAATAAGTTCAGGAGCCACATTTTAAAATATGTTTTCTTTCCAATGGTAGGCTCTGGATGCTAAAGATAGCATTGCTTGGATATAGGAGTTACATTATGTTAATCACTTGATCACTCAACAAACCTTGCCTTCACCCAAAGAACAATAACAAAACTTTGTTATCAAAACTGGGCATGAACCAATAAGAAGCCTTTCTCTAAAAATGTGCAAAGTTATTTGCACTTGAGGAGAGACAGAGTGAAGTGGGTATAAAAACTGTTGGTAACAAAGCCCAATTTCTTATGTCCATTTTGCACAGATAGAAAAACCAGCCATTTCCCAGGAAGTAGAAATAAGTCCCATTGTTGGTTTATGCCCAACACAATGACAGAAAGAGCCATCAATAAAATCTCCATCATCCTCAGTCAAGTGTGATCCAGTTGTGCAGAGAACAGCTCCTACAGAATATTGCACCTCTGCCTATTGATATTCCTGTTGATTTCAAGTGAGAGTGATTATCATTCAAGACTACAGATCACAGCATCTGTCAAAATCAAGCACTCGAGGAACAATTTCTCCCCATGAAGAGTTTTCTGCTCTCAATCTTCTGATGAGGCACAAAGTGTGAAAGCTCCATCCTTTTTAGCTTGGCTAATATGATTGCATATGTGTATGCTGAATCCTTTTATTACGTATCAAAGACATTTACTACTTTGCATGAGACTCGAAAGAACAGTTTGAGGATTTGCCAGCAGTAGCTTTAAAAAATATTTACAAGGAAAACAGAAGAAATTATAGGGTTTTAGAACTATTAAGTATATGAGCCTAAAAATTTGAAGGACAGGCACCTCTGCATTACCTGAGAACATCTGCTGTGCTGAAGTATCAATTTCCATGAAAACTTTATTTAAGAAATCAGAGGAGAAAAGTTTTGTTGCTTTCCACAGAATCCAAAATTAATATAAAATACCCTTAATTTACCTGAACTTCTGGGGAAAACATTCTGACCTCTCCTGAAAACAAGTAGAGTCATATACACACCTGAACTTGACTAATGAGCAAGGTGCAGGAAAAAGCGAGCAGCATTTTCACGAGCTGGTCTCTCTCCTGTGCAAGGAGCTGGCTGGGGTTCCCTGAGCACTGCAGGGACAGCTCTGCTCCTCAGGAAGGACACACAGGGAGGCACTGCACCTCTGATCCTGGGGAGCACCTCGGTGTGAGCACAGCCAGCCCTTGGCCATGCTCCAACCCTGCTCCCACTGAAGGCAGTTAAAACACACGAGTGTGCTGAGGGACACCAGAACACAGCCCTGCCTCGGGCAGTGGCAATTTCTGGAGCAGTCCTAGACCTTGCTGGGAGGGCTGTTTACACTGCAGACTACTGGCTGATAGCCACGGTCAAATCAGTTAAACAAAATCATTTCTCTCCTTCACATCCAAGTGCCCCCAAGCCACTTTAAATTAACTAACTGCAAATGAAGAAAATGGAATAAATCAATTTTCAGGTTTGCAAAATATTGCATCTTTTCCTGTAATGACATTTTTTTGCCTCTGCCCATTCATGATTTTACAGCTCATTAACAACTGTTTTAATGCTGCTCAAGCTTCCACAACTTTCTCTGAGTGCCAAAAAACAACCACTAGAAAAAATTTTTGTTCCATGAAACATGGAACCAACACGACTGATATCAGCCAAAATGCAGATGCCAGAATACACACATAATTTTTTCCCCCAAAGTTACTGTCATGGTTTCACAACTTTACTGCCTCCCTGCTGAAATATTTGGTTTGCACATTTCATCCCTAATGCACCTGAACAAACAGTTCCAGGAACACAGATGAATAAAATGTTGAACAGATGTAACTGGCTTTTATCTTACTCCTATTCTGACAACCAGTTTATGCAGTCATCTCAGGTCATTCCTTATCTATCTACAAACAACTTGAAGATGTCCATAATGCCTCTTTTCCCTCTCAACATTGATTATATTTCCTCTACTTTTCATTAATTCCATCAAATCTAAGGAGCAGCTTGATTAACATTGCTCTTAAACAACAGATTTATGGTTTGGAGATGATCTTCTGTCATGCCAAATGTATTTTGTGCACTAATATTTCAGTTCAGCAAAAGGCTGCTGCCAGAGCTCAAATATAAATAAAACTTTTAAAAGTCAAGAGGCCCATTGTACCACTCATTTCACTGGCTGCTCTTAGGTCAACAGCCATTATTTATGAATAATAAAAAATTCTTTTCACTATATCATAGTGTTTTAATGAAGAGAGTTCTTATTCCTATGGAATAAGCAACAAAAAACCCAGAACACTTTCGGTGCAAAGGTTTGGACTTCTGGAGAATTATAAAATAATGATGTGCTTGTTTTGCAGCAGATTTCAGTAGAACATCAGCATCTCTTTCTCACCCAAGAAAAAATTCCGGATTAAATTAGTGGCAGAGTATTTTCCTCTTGTGTGAATGTAATTCACTTATTATTGCCACAGTAAATTGGGAACTGTTTGCTTTCCAGTCCTCAACACTCTGCTTATCAGATCACTGAATGACAAATTAATATTTCCTCATTTTTCAAATTAGGGAAATAATTTTGACACATACCTGAAATGCAAAATACATTTGTGCAAAATGCACAAGGGGAACAAGAATGATGAACATTTTACACTCATTCTAATGGAGCATTTACAATAAATTCAGCACAAGACAAAAAGGGAAAACAAAAAGTGTGTTGTACAGGCTTAGTCAGTACACCTGACCAAAGAGATCATCCCACCTCCAATGGTTTCTTTTCCAGAATGCTTATCCAAGAAATGTTCCTCCCATTTTGTCCTGAGCTGTACTACACAATACTGTATATACACAGTAAAATATACAGTATAGTATTTGAATTTGATAATTAGGCCCCACGTTAGAAAAAAATGCAAATACTGTTTCCCTGAGGGCCTTTCATTTATTTATTTTATTTTACCTGAAATTCTAAGAGCAATGAAAAAATTGCAAGCTTTGAATTTTCCCACATTCTGGCCACCCTTGTTATACAGCAGGAAAAAAATCTGATGCTAAAGAATTAAAAGCTTATCTTCCTACAGCCCATTTCTGAAGCTTTGGTCACTAGAGGACACCAGGAAATACCCTTGGAGATGCTAATTTTCCTCGCCCAGACCTATTTAAACTATGTATTTACATATTTATCACTTGACGAGCTGTATCTTGATAATATATTTAACACATGAAACAGAACTAGCCTGCCTGACCTCAGCTGTACCACTGGGAAAAAGACCCACTTCCTAAGTTTCTATTATTAAAAAAAAAGAAGAAAAATTAAAAAAAAAAAAAACAGCTATACTTATAAGACCCTGAAATGTAAACATCAAGTCATAGATCCTTTCACAAGGCAGCCCCAGTTGGGCTATGCATGAGTTATAAGGCATTTGAGATGACAGTTATATTTGGGGTGATTAAAAGATATTTGCATTCATAAATAAAGTTTTTTGCAATTCAAATTCCTATCTTATCCCAGGAGTGATTTATTTCAAGAAAAATTCACATTACTTCCAGATTTTAGAAAAAGTGCCTTCCTTGAAGTGAAAAGAATGAAGAAGGCCTTTAACCAAAGACAGAAAGAGCACAACTCACACAGATGAACGTGGGGAATTTGCATGGAAAATTAAGAGCTACATGACTAAGAACTACTTCTTTTAATGTGAACTCACAATAAATGAATCAAATACCTCATACAAGTGCCTTGTTAGACCTTTGCTCATCCCTCATACACAACCCCAAACCCCACAATGCACAGGAAGCTCCTTGGTTGGAGCTGGAAGAAGTGTTAAACAGCTGCTCCTACAAAAAGCTGCATAAAATACTTCAGTCTCAATGCTACACCTATTTAATCCATGCTGCCATGTAATCACTACTTCTAATGAAATCTTCTTCTTTAATTTTTTTTTAATCCATTCCTTGCTGTTTGTTGAATCCAATTTTGGCCTCATGTTCAAGAATATTTGAGCCAGAGACCGGAGTATTCTACTTTTACCTACTGCACTCAGGAGTGGCTTGTGTGAGTAACCACCCCAGGGCTTTTGAGAGGAAAACCAACCAGACAGAAGTTGTGGATTCACTTGAAAATTAAGAAGAAAATTAATCAAGGCATGCTGGATAAAGTCCAAGTGATCTGAAGGAATGCACAGCCAGGGTTGGGAAAGAGAACAGGGTTACACATACAGGGAATTAGAAAAGCTTGAGCTGCTGCAGATCCAAAGTCTGAATTTTGTGCTGAGTTTTGACAACCTAACTTTGGGTTAACTAAATGAAGACACAAGTGAGCTGACCAGTAAAGCAGCTTTTGTCTTTATCATTCCCAGAACTAAACAATGATGGATTAAGAAAGCAATAGTGTTTGGAAGGAAAACACTGAAACACACAAACGTGAGTGACGAGGGTAGAAGCACTTAGTAGGCTTAAAAATATCAGTGCACTGAAACCAAGCAAAGCAAAACCAGGCATCAGGGGCTCTAATAAAAATGCACATCTTGATTCTGCATAATAAATAAATTGAGAAAAAAGGAAAGACGTGTCTTTAACAATTCAGGGAATTTTCCTGTGAGAGAGCTGAGATTCTAGATATCTAAATGGTTCCTTGTGCATATCATCAAGCTGAATCATTTCATAAAAGCAATTAGAAATCTCTTTATTACATTGGCTGATGGGAAAACTCAGAGGACTGAGGTGGTCAGGGCATTGCTGCAGCCAGGGTCCTGAACCCACTAATGAAGAATCCTACATGTGCCACATGAAGCTGATGGGCTGAACTAAGGAAAACTGAATGTTATTAGTGTCGTATGCATCTGGCCTCTGGTACTTCAGAGAATGAGCTGCAAGTGAAACATATCCTAATATGATTTAATAATCAGGAGCTTCATGTGCCACATCTCTAATGATCTGATTGCAAAGAATTCGTGCAGTTTTGTCTGGTTTTGCCTTTTCATTGCTCAGCTTTTTATAGGAAAGCTGTTGCAAGGTACTATGGAGTACTAAAAGGATATGGAAAATCAGTGGAGTTTAAGTATTAGGATACTTCCCAGCCAAAGGATGCTTTTTCTGCATAGGATGCAGTTTTAACAAATCATGGCTAGGTAGTGGGTAGCAATATATAAAAGTTAACATAGCTCTTCATTCTGAAGTTAAAGATGCTTCCTCAGTGAAATAAAGAGACTTCTAGAGACAGAGGATAGTTATTTTGTTGTAATATATCAGGGACTAAATAAGCTTTATAAGTAAATTAAGAATGTTAATCTCACTAAAAAGTGTGTCACAAAATCATTGATCTACTCAAGCAACTTAATTCTGATGTTAAGGCTGTGGATTTCAGCTAAGGAGCTATAGGGCTGCAGAATATGAGAGCACTTGGAAAGAGGTAAAAATTCAGTGATTACCGGAGTTTCTCAACATTTGGCCGCCTCACCAATTTAGTTACAAATATGCAATTGCTACAAACATTCTGACCTCAAAATGGATAACCTATAGGATATCTTGTAAAATAACATCTTAGGAGCAACAGAAAAATCCTTAATTCTGTCTTCCTGACAGCTGTAATTAATGACTGAAAAGTCACCAAGCTTGAGTAAGGCACTCTGAGCAATGAAAGCTGAGGAGATAATTTCTGGCTCATTCACCTTTTTAAGGCTGATCCTTCTGTCTCTCCCAGCAGGAACTGTGCATGGAGAGGAAGAGTGAAAATGATGCAGAAGGCATTCCTGCACCTAACTGATGAGCAGACCTAGAGCTTTAAAAGTTAAGCAACTGAGGGAAGTTATTTCTTCTGGAACTTGAATGGATTCACAATATGACTTTTACAAGCACATACACGTAGGATCTGAACTCAAGACCTCTGAAATCAATGGGAATCTGTTTTATGTCCATGCTTTTTTGATTAGACTCTCAGCAGTTCATTTAATACAAGATATGAAACAATTTACAAGGCTAATTTATGTCCATTTTTTTCCAAAGTGTACCTGCTTTGCAGTATATAATGCTATAAAATAGAATGTGTTCATAATAGCCAGGCTAATTTGCAGCAGATTCTCAAAATCCTTCTGCAAAGGCACTATCAATTCCAGTAATACACCTCATACCTAAGTTGTTGGATATTTCAGCTACTAGTAATGCTTCCAAAATTGGAATGAACTTTTAAAGTGCATCTAGTGTAACATTTATCTTCTGCTATCAATATAGGATGCTGTGAACTATTTTGCTAGATAGGGCTAATAACAGCCAGCTGAACTAGAAGTGACTTTGCAGCACAGGGGTGATGGAATGAACCTTCTTCTGTGCACCTTATCTGATTTCAGGTCAGTCAGCCCCTTTTGAGGAGTAAGAAACACAGGTTTTTCTGCAAAGCTTCTCAAAATATTTACTGTTGTCAACAGGCTGAGGAATGATAACAAAAGAAATGCAGCTGGAATTAGAATTCTGCTCAAAAAGAATGAAAATGAGCAACACTGAGAATTTCTTAAACAAGCCTATCAGTTGCTGCACACATTTCTGTTCAATTATACTGCCTTTACTTCAGAGTTAATAAAAATCTACTACATAATGCTTCTTTATGGAGATTGATGGACGTGTTTCATGCCAATTCCTTCCTGAGTTAGTAAGCCTTTATTTGCCATGTCAAGGCAAAAATTATGGCAGGCAGCCTAGCAGAAATGCCAGTGCATACTTTCAAATGTCATTAAGTTGCAGACCAAATTAAACTATTGACCAAATTAAAGTGTTTACCACACATGGCATCTACATCTCACTCTTGGTAAAGGCTGAAGTGACACCTCATGGGATCAAAGTGCATTTTACAGAACTGACACCCCTGGCTCCCAGGAGAGACTCATGCTAACATCTGTGAGGAGCACAGACGTGATTTCCCCATGTGCTGGGAAAAAAACCCTGGCAACTGCAAAGAAAAAAAATCAAATATTGCTAGAAATATGATTTACTTCAGCATAGTTGTATCTGATCTATAAGATCAGATAGATTATTATAGATAGATAAGATTTATCATGCTATTCTGAATTGCAAGTTTGCTGACAAGGAGAAGCTCTATTTTTCTGGAAAGACTGTCCACAAGGGACTTTCTTGTCCCTGCTGATACAGGAATGGAGGGTCCAGAGGTTCAGCTGCCAAGCCCAGCACAGCCACAGGCTGGTTCTGACTCCAACAATCACATCCAATCTGCCCAGAGCTCCAGCCACAGCAGTTCTCCTGCAGGCAGCTCGGACACAGTGGTAGTGGACAAAATCCACACTCCCAAATTTCTTTTGTGTACCAAGTTAGGATTTGCAGCTTTTGCTCTGTTCCTTTGCAGCTATCAGCCTCAGACAGCTGAGTTTCCTTACATGAAATACCTCCGTGTTGAAAAGTTTTCAGCAGCTGAGTTTCTGACTGGGAAAAAAAGAATCTGACAAAACCACCTAGACTTCTTGCTGTCACTTTGTCAGTACTTAGTGCCTAATGGCTTTGATTTCGGTTCAGGCACTCCCAGCAGGAAGGATGTTCAGCTCCCAACAGCGAGAACAAGGCTCCTGGGTTTTGACCAGTTTGATAATCACCTTGCTAAACAGAACAAACATTACCCTGGCTCAGCAAACTGCTCCCAGGGATGTGTGAAGCTGGTACATCTGCTCCTTCCCTCTGTGCTGCTGGGCAGGCTCGGCACCTCTGGAGGCTCAGCCCTCAGAGGATGTGGAATACACGGGATAACCCAGAGCAGCTGCTAAACAGACAACATCCATCCTCATCCCCCTGACACCAACAAGCAAAACTGCCCGGCCAGCATAAAATGTGCTAAAATGAACACAGGCATCTGAGGAGTTTATTTCATTTTTTTCACATTAGTCTGTCTTCACACGAGGGGCATTTTGCTAATTGGCATGATTCAGTTACATGAGGAGGTATTTTGAGATAAAAAACATAGCCCAACTGTTGGGATAATGGAATGGGGAGCAGACTTATAAGGCACAGAAATGAGGAAAGGAGCTGTCATGCTCTGGAGGGTACAGTTAAAAATGATCTTGGGAAATGAGAGGAATGAATAAGGCAACAGTCAGTACACACAAATACAAAGCAGCAGCATCACAAAGCAGAAATCAAAGCAATAAACACAAAATGGGGATTGACTAGGTAGAAATAATACAAAATGAGATCCCAGAGTGTCAACAAACTGCAAGCTGAATAGGAATCAAAACTGTCAAGCTGCGGCAACAAACGTAAACTCTTTTAACTGGAGTGTATTAGCAGGAAAGCCTTAACTAAAACATGGGAGATAATTATTCTGCTCTATTAAGCATTGTTGATACCCTCAGTTGGCACATGGTTCTGTCTGGGTAAAAATATAAACAAGATACACAGGATAAGAGGGTAAGATGAGGATAAGAGTTCAGAGGGGAACAGTAAAATTGATGAAATTTTGATTATGACTTCAAAGGAAATTAAAAAAGGAAACAGATTGAACTACTTGAGAAAGAGAAGACTCGACAAGGGAGTCATGAGATGTCTTAAAATGAGAAAATACTTGTCATAAAGCAAGCAGTTATCCTTGCAGACTGTTCTCCATATCTATGAACACAGAATGAAAAAAAAATCAGGCAAATTCCAGCACAGGGGCTTTGGTGAAGTATTGGAGGAATCTTCACAAAGAATCAGACTGCCTTCTCCAGAGGCTTTTGATTAGCCTGGGCACAGAGCTGTTGGAGTTTTATGAGCTCTTGGAAGGAGAAGAGGACCCCAGGTTCTGCAGTCGAATTGCTCTCCTTGGGGAAGCAGCAGGAAATCATCCCCCACCTCCCTGGGAAGGAATGTGGTGACCAGGAAGCCAAGGTAAGGGCTCTGTCTCTGTGAGATGGTTTCATGTTGGAGAGTTTTACTATTGGAAGAAAATAATGGATTTCTGAATTCTGAAGAGACAACTGGTCACAGATTTTCAGTAAAAGAGCACAATGAGGAATTTGCTAATTATCCTTGAGGAGTACCCAGTTTGAGCGTGAACACAACCCATCCTCATTTTCCTGGTCATCTTTAGATACTCTAAGTGTGAGACAGAGGTCTGGGGAGTGCATGAGGGATATTTATGTGTATTTACATGCAATCAGTGTGTGGCAGTCACATTAGAAATAATTTTTCCTGTGGTTGACTCTTGCAGCAAAAATTATTCCAAACTTTCAGTCAATATCTTATTTCTTTTAATTAATCTAGTTTTGTCAAAATTGGTTCTAATCCCATTTCAGTGGTACATTAAAGCAAAAATACTACCACATCTTAATATGACAAAATAGTAAGCCAAATGTCATTATATCTTTCCACAGAAAAAAGCACACTGTAAATCTAGAGCACATTTCTCAGTTTAGATCATTTTGACAATTAGGTGGAGAAGATAAAAGAAACTTTGAGAGAAACTGTAAGGGCTGAATTTTGCAACCGAAGGAAAATACTACAATAACATTATTGTGGCTACTTTTCTATTTCTTTATGAGCAAATAAGGCAGATTGGAAAAATGATCACTCCCATCAGGAGGTTCTGAAAAGATATAAAATAGATTAAACTGCTCTTGTCTTTGTGTTTGAATGCAGAAGCAACAGAAAGTAATTTCAGTTCAGAGAGGCTGAAGGTAAACAACAGTAATCTTCAGTTTCATTTTCATTCTGGCAGGTCTCCTTGCTGATGCTCTGCCCTTAATTGTTTTTCTAGTTACCTGGTTAAGCATTAACTGTGTGAGATCGTATATAAACAAACTTTCTTTGTTTTCTTAACTCCTGGAGCACCAACATTTTTTTCGCCCTGGATTATACAGTTCTGACTTCATTAAGTAAAAGGCTGACTTTTTAGGGGGTATTTTTTTTTTGTTTGTTTTGTTTTGGTTTGGTTTGGTTTTTTGTTTGTTTGTTTGTTTGGGGGTTTTCCTTTGTTTTGTTTTTTTTTTTTAACTTAACATTCTTAGCATTGCTCTTTTTCTAATTCTATATAGATATGCAATGTTTGACAGCAAGCCTTTTATTCATGATTCCCAGCTGCCCTACAGTTATGGAAGCATCTTGCTGCTCCCTGATCTTATCTTTCCCTTTTCCTCTGATTACTTCTGATGTTAGCAAAAACACCAGATGCCCACAACACGGGGGCTGATCTGACCTTTCTGATCACACAGCAACTCCTACAAACAGCTACTGGAAAAGCATTAATGGGAGCAATCAACCCTGCTCATGGGGAACATACCAGCATTTCACAAGTGAGAGGGATCCATGCTGAAGCAGTAAGAAAACAGATAATAGTTGGGATGGAGAGAGCCAGAAGTAGTAGAATGAAAGAAAAGGCTTAAAAGGCAGCAAAGTTCACAGCAGATACAATACTGGAAATGCAACAGAAATTCTGAAAGAAAATGAAGCCAAAATCTAGACACAATTCAAAAAATCAATGGACTTAAGAAAGTCTTACCCTGAGACTCAATAGGAACTTTTGGTCTCTGAAGTAGTTCAGATGATCCAACCATTCCGCTTTACTTCATCCTGTCATTTATCCCAAAGAACATCATCACCCCTTTCAGCCCCTAAAAATCTCTGTAGGTAATTTTGAAGTAAATGGAACCAAAAACAATGTAAGCACCTGGGTTGAAAATCTGCCTCCACTGGGATAAATGACAGAATTCCCATTGACTACAAAGAGAGCTGGTGTTTCATCCTGAGAACATATTTGGCATGTGAACTTTAGATCCTGCAGGATTACATAGAACAAACAGTGTCAAAAAACATCATCACTTTTTCCTTATCGATTTACAGAAAGCAGTAGCTGAAGGGCACACAGAATTGTAAGTTTTTGTCATTTGAATGAAAAATCGGATGGAATTTGCATGAGCAAACCCAAAGCTTTTACCAAAGTTCACTTGGCCTCAAGGGCTAGAGCAATGGCACAAAGCCCAAAGAGCTGAAGGACCTGTGGCAGTGAATATTGATGAAGTCCCTAAAGGGATGTGGGGCAAACAGGAGGGGTTCAGCCTCAGAGGAAGCTCGTGGGTGCTGATCAGTAAAGGGCAGGGTGAGCAGGAGCTGAGGGAGGAAGGAAGGTGTTAAATGGCAATTGGCTTGGCAGTGGCTGGTTCAGCACCACCGGCATTCCTGCTCCCCCTCTTCTGTTAGCTCATAACTAGCTCATTTCTGAACACTGACTAATGAACACAACCTGCATTCCTGATTTGGTAACTGGGACCACCAAGGTGGCAGAACCTGAGACGGGTCATGGACTACGTGGGAAGAGAAGGGATGAGAATTTTTGCAACTGTTTCTTTTTTTCCCTGTGAGTGGTTCTATTGAAACTAGGAGGGCAGTCCCAGCAAAGAACTGTAGAGTACACAATTCATGCAGGCCACACATGTGAAAATTTAAATTAAGCAGGGGAGGAGAGGAAAAAGAAAATTTTATTATTCCAATTATATGCACACGGAGCTAAAACTCAGTTTATATGATCTCATCCCAGGTTCCCAAGAAGGCGACATTAGAGCTGGAAAACAAAACTTTATTTCATGATTCCCAATCTAATTTCTAATGGAGTTAGGGAAGAGATTCATTCAAAGATGTGAAGGATAGAATTAACTATTAGACCATCTTGTCTCATGGTCTGTGCGTTGTTATGAGAAATTCCAGGAGTGGGGATTTAAATAAACTCCTATAACTTTCTATGGCTGTTTTCTGTTAGAGCAAAGGTGCATATTTTAGTTGCACTCTCTAAAAATGTGAGAGTAATTTCCCATTTGAATTAATCTGTGTTTACTTTTGGCAGCTACTTTTACAATTCTTTAAAGTTGCTTCAGCAGTCCAAGTTTCCTTACCAGAAGGAATTTATACTACACAATCCATTGCCCTCCAACTTGCTTTTTCATAAACTAAACCTATTAAACAGTTTGTCTGCAAAAGCACTTTTCCCAACAGATATGCTCTGATCTGGCAGAAAAAAATGATGATCACAGGGGCCAGATTACTACTACATGGATATTCCAGGGATGAAGTGTATTTACTTCTCTCTGATGGGCAGGATTCGTAGTTAGAGACCAGTCTTGTGAATTTTCCAGCACAGCCAGAACAAGACAAAGAGGATGTGCAGGCTCTTCAATCACAGTATTGCTGCCCTGAGTCAGGTTTCAGTAACAGTTATTGTTTGTCATATTGATGTTTCACTTGTTTGTAGTGTAAAAAAAAAAGTCAGTCCTCCACATGGCAAAGAATTTTCACCTTCCTTCCTTTTATTTAATTTGATCCAGGAGACCATACTAACTCAGACTGCACAAATCAAAGCACATAAACCAAATCATCAGGAGCATGTCATAACTCAGGGAGAGAGGTGTGCACACTGAGAACACATAAATCACATAGGAGTGACATCCAGCATGCAAAAGGAATGATTTTGGGCATGCACAATACTTTAAAGATCAAATTGTAATTTAAAGATGCAAAACCTTTCCTAGTAATTCTCATGGGGGTTTTTTTTGTTTGTTTGTTTTCCATATCTATATCTACTGTTATATTATAAGGGAATTCTTCTCTAATAAAATCCTGTAATTTAATGCACTGATGGTAATGCTGATTCAATTTTCTGCTTGCAGAAATATATTCTAAATCCATATTATAAAAAATATCACTCGCCCTAGGTGTAAAAATCTGTACTTTTAATCATCTATGTAGGCAGAATTAATGATCCAGTAATAATTCTCATTTGATTAACTGATCAATCATACTTTATCTGCATTACCATAGCATAATATAGGCATCCACTAAGAAAAAAATTAGAAAATAAAAGATCAATTGGTTCTGAGCATGGATTAAAGGATTGTTTGACCAGATGAAAGCAATGAAGCTGAAATTATTTCAAATTATGTGGAAACACCGTTTGTTCCAAACTGAAAATAGAAGGGTCTAGTGAAAAGCATAGGAAATAAAAACACTGGGTTGCATTATTTATGGAAGAGACAATCTTAGAAAAAATGCTAAGTGCGAGAAGGAAATGCCCATTTTAATTTTGCACTCAACAAAGTTTATGCTGGAGAGAAATAAAATACATTTTACTCAAATGCAGGTACTGGTTCAAGCACGTAAATGTCTAAAGCAGCCAAACAAAACATGAGCAGTTATAATAAACAATATTCTGCTGGCCTGTTCATTCCATTAGACTGATACTCTTCATGTGTCTCAGTGACTGCCAGTCCAGTTTGGGAGAACCTTCCCAGATTTAGCTTTACAGCAGGGTGCCCACGAGTGCTGCCTCAGAGCAGCACATTCAGAGCACATGGAACAAGGGAAGAGAATGGAGAGTGACAGGACCTGTCCAGGCTTGCAGTCAGTTACCTCTGGCATCACAAACCTTTGCAGAGGTGCTAAAAATCTCAGTAAACTTTTGATTTTGGCAATTCTGCCAACTCCATAATGCCAGCAGTCAGCAATTCTAACAGATTCCAGCACTCCACAGACCCATAACACATTGAGTAACACGCAGGGTGAGAAAAGTAAGGAAGAGGAATGTTATAAATGTAGTTTATCTTTTAACTTTGTTACAATCCCAATTGCATGGGCACGTTTTATCAACAGACTGCATAATTAAGATCTTAACACACCCCCCACACACTCCAATATCCAGATGCCGTAACAGAAAGGAACTGGGAGCCATAAAACATCAGCCGTGATCCCTGGAAAATGTATCAGCAATTCTTCATGATAGCAATCATGTAACCACTATTGCATCTTGGAAAGATGTGACAAGAATCTCTTTCAAACTGCTACATGTAGCTGCAAAGAACTAAACATGAAAGTTCTGTTCTACATCCTACTGCATAACATTCTTGCTCCTCTGATTGTGCTTGTTTGCAAAAACAGCACCAAATTCGTTCACCTTTGTGCCCGTGCATGCACAGATTGTTCCACACACACATGGAACCCCACACAGCCACTCGCCCCCTGCCCCTGGCAGTGAAACGGGGAGAGAACTGGGGAGAAAAATCTATGGCTTGAAATAAAGACATTCAACAGGACAGAGAAGGAAGGGATGATGATGATAATAATGATGAATAATAATAGTAGTAATAATGCTAATAATAGTAATATTTCCCAAGTGATGCGATCTTCTCACCTCCCACTGCCTGATGCGTGGTCGGCTCCTCGGCAGCAGCCCCTGACCAGCTTTCCCCCTGTTTTATCCCCTAAGCATGGTATAAACTCAGGTTTGGACTATCCCTGGGGTCAGCTGGGGTCAGTCATCCTGGCTGTGTCCCCTGCCAGCTTCTCATGGCCCCCAGGCCTCCCTGCTGGTGGGGCGAGAGGCCAAAGGGCCCTTGGCTTGCAGAAGCACTGCCCAGCAGCAGCTGAAACATCAGCCTGTTACTGACATTATTCTCACCCTAAATCCAAACCACAGCACTAAATTGAAGGTGACACCCAGTTGTCTGTCACATCAATGGCACACAACACGAAAGTTTTCAATTCAAAGATCTGAACTACAGAAAAGGACAGTTCAGCTGACAAATTCCCAATGGTTAAGAATACCAGAATAAGTTACAGGGGAGACTGTGGACAGTGAGGAAATGTCAGGAGTGATGCTGACAGGGTTGATGCTGCCTTGGGGGGAGACATGGATTACTTAATTCCTTAAGAGTTTCTTGAGATAATGACACACCATGTCATTTCCAAAGCTTTGCGAGTTTAGTGGATTGAGGAAATGATGAACTAATTATTTATATGAAAAGATTCTGATAGGATGATATATCTACTAAACTAAGTTTTAGCTGGATTTATAGTTTGTTCCCTGCCATTTTCATCTCTAGCAGATGAGGTGTGAAATTGCTTCAGTAGAAGGACTCAGCACATAACAGCATCAGACAGTGTTTGGAAGAACAGAACTGTCAGACTTCAGGATCATGCTGAGCTCATCACTCCCCTCTGGATCTGCAGTTTCCTTGTTTATGGCATATCTTCTAGGGAACTGTGGAAGCCAGATCTGGTCACATGCTCATTTTTTTCATGTTTGGACTACTGACACTTTTTCAGTCTCTGCTATGAAATTGTGCCCTAGAAAACAGCACTGAATGGCAAAATTACAAAATGGGGGACACACACACACAATCCTTCTGCTTCATCTGCTGTAGCCACTATGAGAATTCTTTCAAATCCATGACCTTATAAGCATTTGAAGAGTGAGATCAGATACCTCAGACCCCACAATAACCCCACCCACACAGGAGAGAGGCAGGGAGCCCCCTCAGAAACACCCCCAGAACCGATGGGGGGATCTGGGCATTGCTCTGGCTGTGGTGTGAAGGGAAGGCAGGAGATGAGAAGGTGGCTTCCTAACCCCCCCACAAAGTGATAGACAATTCTGCCAACATTATCAACACTGCTTTGCACCTTAGTACTTTTATCTGACAGAGGGAAATGGCCTAAGTCCACAAGCTAAGCAATTAATAAAGCTTAAGAAGCAGCTAATTCAGATCAAATTTGCTCAACTATTGCCATAATGTAATGATGTTTACATGGATGGGAAAATGCACATGATATAAATGCCCAGTAGCCAGGATTATATCAGAATGACTGAAAAAGAGAAATAGCCAAGGAACATGCATTTTCCATCCAAGTTATGCAAGTCTCAGGCAAATTTAAATCACTGTAACTTCACCAAGGAGCCTGCACGTAACTGAGGGCAGAATTTGACACTGATGTAATTCTGCCTTTGTGTTCTGCCCCTCGATAATCCAGTTTAAATCTATTTGTCATACACACCGTCCAGTTTTATAAGCTTAAAGGAATTTTTAGTATGTCCTCTCCCAAAGAAGAAAAGAATGCAAAGGAATTAATGAATTTAGAGTTAATGCCCAATTTTAATTGCTAAGACAGGGAAATTATACTATAATTCATTAAAATTAAATCCATTCACCACACATATCCAACCCCAGGCTCTTTATGTGTCAGAGATGTCACTTAAATTCACACCATTTGGTGAAAAATAAATGTTCCTAAGCTTTATTAAAATACTTGTTAATTCATATGTACTATAATTGAAATATATGAAAAAACCACTGCAATTAGCTCCCTAATACAGACCCTACAAAGATTTTAATGAACTTTTTTATTTAGTCAGCACACCAAAAATTAATTTCTCAAAGTAAGTGTTCTCATCATTGAGGAAATTGCCCACATATAAGAATGGTTTATCGTAATTATTTAGTGCCTTAAAAAAACCATGCTTGTAAATATTTTGGACTTTAATTTTTAATAGTTTCCTTTTGAAACCATTTGTTGTGCCAACATACTGGACAAACACATGGAGGGAGATAGTGAAATAGAATTTAGCATAGACATCCCTAATACTAATGAAATTGTTCACAAAAACACCTTTGCTCCATTATACCTTTCATTTTTCACTCCTTTCCTTCTCCACCACAAAAAAAGCTTTATTTCCACCTTGTACTACCTTGCTCCAGCAACCTCCTGAAAGGCCACCCCCCTTTCACAGAATGCTTACTAGAAGTGAGATATAAACTTCATTATCCTAAGGTCTCAAGGGTATGGATTCAATATTTTAATTTTAAAAAATAAAAATAATTAAAAACCTGTACAGAGATCACAGAATCCCTGTTATTTCAGAAAAGCAAGCAAAAGACTCTTTTCTCTCTACTAGATTGACAAAAAAGACAACATACTAATGGACAGGCAAAAATCAGCAACGCCAGGGGACTGCCACACAAAAAATCCATTATTAATCTACCTGATCCTTTTTCCATGCATTCAACATCATTTACTGCATACTTTGTTTTTGCTTCTCTCAGCTTTCTCTGTCTTCCTCATCCCTTCCCAACTCAAAACAGTAAAAGGCACACACACTACAAGTTTCCCTCTCCTGAAGCCTTTATTCCAACACACCCTTTCTCCCACTGAAACTGGGTAACTTTCAAATACTCTGGCTTACACAGGAAGGACACAAAGGCTGAGGAGTGTGTTCCAGGAGAACCCTTCTGGCTAAGGGACACCTCTCATGGTTACTAATGTTACACATTTCCTCTAAGTTCTTGTCTTCATTTGAAAACCTAGCAGAATTAGTTGTTCTTTAATGTTTCAGAAAAAAACCAATTTCCAAATATCTTGTGTCCAAGTAACACGAGCTGTGTCTCAGTTGAGATCAGTGCCTAGAAGAAGCCCCGTGTGCATTTGTTTGCCCCTGGTCCCATCTGACTTAGCCCACTGATTGTTAATTAGGCTTAGCTAGACCTCAGGGTGGCTTTCTAATCTGAACCGTGGACAAAATGAAAATCCACCTCCAGCTTTTGGGCAACTGTGCAGATGAGAAAAGTTAAGCAACAATGTCCTTTCTTTAAAATTGCAGCCCGTGAAGTGAGGTTAATTTGTTGCATTCTTATAAAACCCATTTATACAGCCCTGGAGAGCATTCCTCCTTCCGGGCTCTCTGCTTCCGCTAGACAAGTGGCCTCTCTCTCCTCTTTCATCTCCAACCTTTATATATTTTTCTGTCTTAAAAAGTGTAGTGCCTGGCTGACTGATACAAACAGGCCTATTTCCAAATCATATCGTCACCTTCATCTGCCAGAAAGTTCATTTTCAATGGAATTTCCAAAGCAGAGCTCTCCACGCCGGGTGCCTGCGATAGTTCCGTACATCAAGCACGCTGCTCACAAATGCACCACATGACACTAACAGGGAGCACAACTTCCCCTACAGAATCAGGGGGAGCAAAGTAATAGAAACTGAAAGAAGATAAAGTGCTTTGTAGGTAGTGGAACACCAGCTGATAGCAATTTCTCTTTCAAGCCACAGTATACTTAATTTATTTATAGGCATTGGGAAAATGTTACTGTCCCAGCCCTGGGTAGGAAAATACACTGGGAGTGCCACTTCATGAAAAAGCAGCTAAGAAGTAGAAATATAAGGAAAATGAATAATGTTTCCCTAAATATCAAGTCCCATTTCTTGCAATAGAATAATGATGAAGCCAGGAGCAATGCCAGGCAATTAGGAGGGGTAACAACTAAGTACAGCCTACAGCCAGCACATAGCAATGTTGTATTTAGGAGTTCTATTGATGAAGTATCTAAAGATGACAAACATAGTAATAGTGACTCATGGTCTTTATGACTAAACAATCACAACCAATATATTTATGTTTCTGATACTTGGATATATCATTCCTATTAACACCCTGCTGGTATTTTTCAAACAGTCCTGTGCTTTTCATGACTCTACTTGAACATGCCTTTTCATGGCTTTACTTTTATCTTCTTTGGGATAGCTAAACGTAATCTGGATTTTGAGGATAAATAAATCCATTGGGTTAGACTGAATTAACTATAACCATATGCTAGAGCTGAGAACAGGATTAACAAATCATGGCTACTGGATTTCTTTTAGCTAACACTGAATCCTTAGGCAGCTTTATGTTCCACTGAAAGAGAACCAGACATTTTTAGTTAGATGCCTGTATTTAACACCATGAAATGCAGAGGTTCTTTCCTTTTGGTTTTGCAGACTTTTGGTTATGTCAGCAATCTTTCACTGGTTTTAAAGATGAAAGGTCATTCCAAAGGCCCACTGAAGAGAGGAACAAGCCTCAATGCTGGAGCCTTCCCATCGAAGATACACTTGCTCTTAGAGAATATGTGCCTCTTCTAATGAATTTTAACCTCCAGCAATTAAAAAAGGATGAACTCCATGAACACACCAATAGATCACATAAAAATAATTACAGTAATGTTGTTTTACATTGCATTAAAGGTGGCTGTAATGTGCAATGATCCCTAGGATTGCTCTATTCTACATCCAGTTATCACAGAGTTCTGTTTACTTGCTACAGATAAGATAGGAAGTGAGAGACTGATTCGATTGCTGAGCGTATAAATAAAAGCTATCCCAGGAGCAGAACACAGTTATATTGCAGGTTTTATTGTCCTGCCTTGCCTTGTGGTTAAAGTGAATCCAATACTTCCACATTTTGGGTCAGCACTTCATCTGTCTGCATCCTTCCCCAGCAGAAGAGGCAGTGCAAGGATGCACATCACAAGGAAACAGTGCAGCCACTGATCTTCCCTGGGTGAAACAGAATAAACCCTCAAACAGACCTTGCAAGGAGGACAGTAGAAGTAAAATTCCAGTCTTCAGATAGGGCTTTCCTGTCCCTGCACTTCAAAGAAATGTATGTAAATTGGACAAGCCTCTCAAAGCTGTTGGGCAGTAACTGCCAAACACAAACAGGTGTCGATGGTGAAGTCCATGGATGTATTGCAACCAGAGGACACAGAGAGAAAAGACAGAATGAGATCAAATGACTAAACAACACTTGCCAAACTAACTTTCAACATACTCTGCATAGGGAATATTTTAGTGCAGAACAGCATTAGAATATATTTGTAAACTTTCAACAGAGTCTCGACATCCTCTTTAAATGTCTCTCCCAATGCTTAAATATTACTGCCACTATGAAGGCTAAAATTAATCTTCTTTGCTGCAGTGTAAAATTACTCCCCCTTGTTGCATCCACGAGGACCACAGAATCAGCCCTTCACTTTGCAGTTAATTTTAAGTATTTGAAAGCAGGATTTACGCATTGTTTTGTGGGTTTTGTGGGTTATTTTAGTTTGTTGTTGCTGTTTTGTTGGTTTGCTCCTCTCCTTCAGTCTTCCTTCACACAGGATAGTTTCTGCAACTCTGATCATCCCTGTTACATTCCTCTGGGTACTTTCCAGTTGATTTACAGAACCCAAGAAGCCTGGTACTCAAATCTGGACAATGTATTCCAGCCAAGGTCTTACTGGCACTGCTTAGAGCTGAAGGATTACTCATGGTTACACATGCCAGTGCAACATTTGCCTTTTCTTTGCAGCAGAATGACATTGTTGACTCATGTTCTATTTGTAATCCATTATAATCCCCTAGCCCTTTGCTCCAAATTTATTACTGATTGGTTTTCATCCTGTTTTGTGCAGATGATTGTTCTTAGACAAGAACTTTGCATCTGCCCAGACTAAATTTAGCCTTTGTTTTCAGAACATTTCTTGAATTTCTTAAGGTAACTGAGAATTATATTTTTGTGCTATGTATAATAGGCAGCCTAATTTCAACATCTATAGTTTAATTAAAATGGTAAATAATGGTAAATGCTAAAAAGTGGTAAATAATACTGGACCCAAAAGAGATCACAGAGACATCTACTCTACTCAATTTATCCTCCCAGCCCAACACTGAGCCATTGACAGCTACTACCAGAACACAGTTTTCCAAGTGATTTTGTATCCACCTCATAATTATTTCTTTTAGACAATACTTCTTTAACTTTTTTATAAGGCAGTAATAGAAACCAGCGTCAAAAACTTTATTAAGTCAAGATGTGTGATGCTGCAATCTTATCCCTGAGTCTAAAGGCCTGTAATTGTCACAGAAGAAACTGAGTTTAGTTTGACATCCATGCCAGTTTTATTCACCCCCTTATCTTATTGATGCTAACAAATATTTATTAATATTTATTGATGCTTAAATATTTATTCCAGTGTGGGAGTTTTTCGTTTAGGATTTTAGGTTTAAATCACAGGATACATTTTCCCGTTTTCTTCCTTTCCTTAACAATGAAAAAATACCATGTTGCTTGTCTTTAACCAATCTTGTACAATTTCATAACTTTTCAAGGATAACTTTAAGTATCTCTAAAATTATTTCAGCTGATTCCCTTAAACCATAGATCAAATCTAACTTACACAAGCCTGTCCTTTCTCTCACCCAGCTGTAGATATCTACTACAGTTGCCACCTGGTCTTAGCAGCCTTTTTATGTGAAAGCCAAAGCAGAGCCAGGTGCCAAAGCTTTGGCTTTCTCAACAGGCCTTCACACGAGCCTCTCTCCACTGAGCCATCATTTTTCTTGATTTCTTGTTCTTTCTTCTAATACTCTTGTAAAAATTCCTGTTTCTAATTTCTTTCCCAAACATCTTGTTTTGTACTTGGCTTTCTGTCTTGAGGCTACCACGTGTGCACCCTGAAGAGCCCACTTAGCTGTACTTTCTGTAAGCCACCTCTTGTCTCTGCAGTCATTGGGAGTCTTGTCATTAGCCAGCTCCTGCCTATGGATAATTCATGTTTGTGCTTCCTACATTGAGCAAATGTTAATTATCCCTATTTTATTGCCTCTAATTCTTAGTTTACTTAAATTTGTATTTGAAACGACTTGTCTTTATTTTGATGTTTTTCTCTTTCTAAAAATTCTCTGTTATGCATTTTTATGGCCATTGTCACTCTGCCTTCTACTTTCATTCTCCACAGGAGTTCCTGTTTTTCAGCTAGAACCAAATGACAGTAATCATCCATTAAGTGACAAGCATATAAACACATTTAAATACTGTTCAAACTACTCTTCTGACTGGATAGTGATTCAAGGGTCACTCTGGTATGCAGATGCTATACCATCCAACATTTTAGCCAAATAATATTTCAAAGCTGGAGACTTTGTCCCTCATTGGCTTGGCCTTCTTAAATCAGAACACAAACCACAGCTGTTTGGATAAATGCCCTGGGGTTTCTCTTGCAGCAAATAAGGAAGGAAGATTTGCAGGCATGTATTTTACACACTTCAACTTTAAAGGTCTAGGAAGGTTACCAAAACTGAATGCCTATATACTGAACTGAAGCACAGGGAAGGAGACCTCTGCTCCCTGAGAGATGCCCAAGAGAGCAGCATTGGGTTCTGGGATATTCCCCAAAAATACCCTTATTTCAATGAAAGCTGGCTGAGCATGGGGAGGGCATGAATTCCCCTTTGAAAATCATGTCTGCTTCACAGTCAATGAAGTCAGAGATATTAAAAGCAAGCCAGCACCGTTATTGACAAAACTAACAAGTGCTCCCCAAGTGCTAATAAAATTCCAGCCAAGCAGCCAATCGATCACTGTCTCTGCTCAAAGCACATCAGCCATAATGCAATCACACACGAGGACCCCAGCCCTGCCACTTCTCCTGCCATATTTAATGACTAAATTGGTTGCTTACAAGCTTATAAGGAATTTAATATTATGCTTCTAGCATGCAAAAAGAACCACGTGCATCTGCCTGGAGATAAGCAGGCATATGTGCTTGAAATGCATTTGATGGGAGACAGTATATTTCATGTGCTGCATCTCAGCTATTGTTTTTGGTTGATTCAGTTAACGTGTTCTAAAATTGGACTGATTTACTGTAGATTTGCAAACATAATTCATGTGCACTTGCACTATGAATAAGCCTCTGAAACTAATTCAAGCACAGTCAAAAAATAAATTGCAAAATAAGTTATTCAATTGAAATCTGCCATCTGAGGCACTGTAATAGAAAACATTTATTATAAAACTAACATATATTTGTGGCTAAAGATGTGTTCAGTACTAAACATCTCTTTGTGAGGAATTTATTCAGGCTTTTCCGAAAGAACATCTTAACTGGGCTAACAGAAAATTACATGTTCAAAAATAATTGCAGGTTCTATGATTTTCATCCTGCATCACAGGCTTCCAAATTTCACTCCTTTTGTTTTGGAAGGCTTATGAATTTTAGGCAAACTTTTTTTCTGCACAGCTGCAGCAGCCCATTTCTGGAGTCTGTATTTGTGATTTAAACACTGGAAAGACGCAGGTAGGATGCAATGCACAAGGAGAGGAAGCATTGATAGCAACATTTTTTTGAAATTTAATGCTCTAAATTTGGCAAATTCACTTCACAGGGCTGCTGAGCTGTGAAAGTCATAGGCTATGCTACATTGGAGGCCTCAGTCCACTCAAAAGCAGTGTTTCCTCTTCAAAAGGGAGGGTATTTTGCTAGTTCAGCCTTTCATTAGTGCTCAAGGGGAGCTCTTTGAAATGAGCACGTCTGTAATTAATAATGATAGTCAAGTCTAAATGAGTGTGTCTGACATTAGAGTCAGACATTGATAGGTCCAATTCAGGCAGATAAAGATTTTCACACAATACAGTGGAATAGGGAGTTTGAATTTTAAAAATTTTTTGTATTCCCTCCTCTCCAAGAGCAGATAATGAAAGCCCAGAGAAGGAACATCCCTGTCCAGATTTCTCAGTTATTGGGGAAGAGGACTGGGAATAGACAGTGAGAAGAAAGACAAAGGCTAGAAGACAAGGGGGAAAGGTCAGACTATTTCTAATCAGGAGCTTTTTTCCCCTGAAGCTTGGAACATTTGGTACTGCTACCACCAGCAATGAGTAAAATTGTACCCTGTTTCTAGCCAGTCCTTGTGCCTCAGTGCTGAAGGCAGAACTGAGGGAGGGGACTGAGGCCAGCTCCATCCACTGCAATCATCTGACAGTGCCACAATCCAAATGGAAAAGGGGAACACTTGCACCCCCTTGAACAGAAAATTCTATAGTTCAATGGATGGGTTTAAGCATGTATTTGGGAAAAAATCAGCACTACCCCAGAACAAATTTTCATCCCTCTTATTGCACCCTTCTACAGCTGTGTTGTTAACAATAATGGCAGCTTGATGTTCTAAACGTGTTTTCATTTAGAGCTCATGCACCTGCAATACAAAGTGCACCCCTTTACTTCCACAGTTCCCATGTTCTGGGTAACAATGCTTTTAAAAAGTCATATGGCAAATTGGACACCATTCTAAACCACTTCCAGAAATTTTAGGGGTGGCTTCTAGCAGAAATTTTCAGTAACTTAATTTTTTTTCTAATTTAACAGTTTTCAACTAATATAATCCATAAAGTCTTAATGAGTTCATTTTCTGGCAAGTCTGAATAGGTGTTGAATATGAGACACATACTAAAATCTCTTGAGTTATGCTCAAGATTTCCTCTATTCTCTCTTTTCTTCCTCCAAAATGGATGAAGAAGACTAGGAAAGTATACCAAGTTGGCTGTCAAGCACCTTAAGAACTCTCAAATGACCTTGTCAGGAAAAAAAACCCAACACTTTGATTCATATTTCAAAATCCTGACTAACCTGCCCCTTCTGCTCTTCTGCTTCCTTGCTTGTGTAACTGTGACAGAATCGAGTTCAATATTAATGCCAGCAATCATTTCCAGGCTGCAAACTCTGCTGCCTTCTGCAGTCCAAGTGCCTCGTTAGCTCGGCTCTGGCACTGAGGCGCTCACTTCTGTGTTGGTTTCTCCTGGGTTAAAGAGGAACAGAAAGCTGGGCTGGTAGCTCAGCTAAAAATAAACTCTGGTGACTCAAGTGCCCTGTGAGTTGCAGTTGGACCATTCAAGCTGACTTCCCCTGAACAGGCCTGTTATCCAAAGATATCTCTGTCACTCCCTAGAGGTGGCTTCAGTGGGAGCCATGAATGCTTTTTTTTTTATAAAACAAGGTATTTCTTTCCTCGAGACAAACACTCAGGTATTTCTCTCCACACTGCAAACAGAAAGCAGACAGCTTGATTGCACTGCTATTGTTTTCCAATGCACAATTAAATAATTCATCCTGCTGAATAAAGCCAGCTTTTTGTTAGAAAAGAATACAGAGTTGGTCGGATGCAGCAGACTTCTTTAAAAGATGCAAATGAAGTACAAGCCTGGAAGCATAACTCTGCTGATTTTCAAAACCTCTGATTACTGTTGGTTTTTCAATCTGTTAAACATATGGAATCCTGCAGCTGACTTTGTCAGATCCCTCTGGCAGGTACTTCCTGCCTTCAGGTACTTCCAACCCTGCCCTCCCAGCCCTTTCAGCCTGGCTCTACAGTCTGGCTCCGCATGAAAACTTCACAATTATTCAAGCAGGATTCTAGATTTAGAATTGAGAAGCAGACTTTTTTTATTAAAACCCCTTAAAGCCATCCCAAAAAGTTAGTGTTTGCACAAAAAGAGCTTTAGCTTGGTGACACCAGACTTAGATTTTCTATAAAATCTCAGATCTGTTTTCATTCACCCACTGGAGAAGTTTTTTACTCTTAAGTAAGCAGGAAGAATCTGGCCTTGTAAGGTTAAAAGAAGCCTTTGGGATAGCTCTCAAAATAAAAATTGTGTGGTGAGAACACAGAGCTGCTACTGAATTCACAGGAGCAAGCTAGGGCTCCTCACCACAGATCTGCACAGGCTCTCTGGATATCAGAATCCCAAAGAATATAAAATGAAAGCTTTTCTATCTGCAAAACCATACAAGGTCATAAGGGTTATTTAAACTCCCCAAAGCCAAACAGAACAACATGGGAAAAATACCAGGGCAAGGAGAATGGAAAAGAAAAAACAGATTAAACAATTCTCTTGCAGCTCATGCTGCATAAAAGAGCTGGGACAAATTCTTCTGACTATTCTTTTTCCTCTCTGTGGAAAATTACAGAAATTAAAGCTCTGGTGGCCACATGTGGGAAAGAGAAAGCTTCCCTTCCTTCCTCCATCTCAGCAGTTTCTATTTTAATGCCACTCCCTCTTTATACACACACAAATCCATCATGTATACATTTGCACACATATACATACCTATATGCAGACATAAACTGAGGATTAGTCTTGTCAGCATCTGACTCATAGGGCCCAAAGCAGCAACATATGATTTCTCTTCATTTTTTGGGTGACAACACTGGAATCAATGACTAAAGACTCACATGCTCTGCGCATATGTAACTAAACTAAACAACAGTTTTTAAACATTTTTTTTTTTTTGTGCAATAAATCTCTTTAGAAATGTTTGAGTGGCTCTTTTTAATCTTCTAGTCAGGGTGAATTTTGCCACAGCCAAGAGGAGTGACCTCTATCAAAAAGAATGATGTATTGGCCAAATAAAATCCATTTGTAAGATTTAAGTGAGCAAAAAGCAGTGCACGGATCTTTGTGCAAGGCAGAGCACCCTGCTCAGACTGCATCCCACAGTCTGCATTCTGTTTCCTGACCAGAGACATCCACATTGTCAGAGAAACTCTGTGCTGGAAAAGAAATGATCCTTTTCTTCACAAAGAAAGCGACTGAAATCTTAGCAGACCTCTGACATATCCCTTCAAGGTACCCATGTGTGACTTTAGATTCTCTACAAGCATTCCTGGTTCTGCCCAGAGTCAGACATCTCAGGAACACAATAAACAGGACGGTTTTAAAGCACGTCAGTTCAAAATCTCTCTGCAATACTTTGCCAGGATTTACCTTTTTGTTTTTCCTCTTGGGAAGACAGAGGGTCACAAGGCCTCTGAAAGTGGTAGGAGCATAAGTTCCATTTGAAGTCAATAGGATTTGTAATCCTAAATCCCTCGAATGCCTTTAAAAACCTTTGTGGATATGTGTCTCGACAAAAGCATCAACTTTGCCTTTCCTTTGACACTGAAGTTCCATTTCCCTAAAGACAGAGAATCTACACTCTTAAGCTCTAACCCCAATGATTTTCCTGTGAACTACAGACAATACAAGGAACATGCCTGGCAATGAAATACAGAAATAGACATAAAGTGAAATTTTTAAAAGACCTTCATAGACTTCCAGTAAGTATTTTCTTCCTAAACACTTGAGTGATTTTGAATTTCTTTTTCCTGGTATGCCTGTTGTATCCAGTGCTATCCTGGACACAATTAGAATGTTGGGTTTGTTTTTTTGGGTTTGTTTTTTTTTCCCTATCCTTCAGTGGCTGGCCTGGAAATACTTGAAGTACTGCCATAACTTAAACACTCAGAGAAAGTGCAAAACACCATTTACAGAGCTTGTATCTGAAACAGCAGCATATACACAACACCATTTCCCTTTTAAAATCAGCCCTGAAATTCATGCATTACAGCTGGTTTCAAAGAATTGGGCCCTTGAGTGTTAGAAAATGCAGTGGTTACATTTATGACATTAAGCTAGCAAAGCCTTTAACATGAAAGAAAATGAATGTGAAGATCCCTGTTTTAAATTGCATGTTAAAACAAGATTCATGGTTACAGAGAATCTCTCTGAGCACACATTTCATCATTGAATATAAAGTAGAATGGATAGGGATTAAAAAACATGGTGAAAAAATACTGAGATGAGTCAAACTCTTCTACATAAACCACCTCAAGCTGTGACTAAATTGGGAACAAGATGTAAGAATGAATATAGCTCTCCACTAATGCACAGGACAGACAGAGGAAGAGAGGAATAAAGCATATGGGGATATCACAAAATAGCAGAAGACAACCACACAATGTGTACTAAGTTTACCTTGATCAAACGGCTTGTTTGGATTCCAGTTTCTGAAATAATCATCCTAAATGGGGATAAAAAGAAAAAAAAAGAAAACTCAGGAAAAATACAATCAGTATTTCTAGTACTATTTGAAGTAGTTCAGTACTAAATGTATCAACTTGTGTTTTGATTCTAACTGATTTAGCTCCAGTCAGATAAGACTACCAATGGGTTGTGTCCTAAAGAGTAGTTAATGCAGGTTAGAAATTAAAGAATAAAGTCCTTGGATACAGCCCCTTGAATTTTTCTTCTGGATTGCTTTTGAAAGCACGCCCATTATTAAATATTTTATAATAACTCTGTATTATTTCACGTTAGTCTACAGTCTTTGACAAGAAAGAACGTGTTGTTGGAAGGTCAGCAAAGTAAATTCAGAGACACATCCACTTGGACACATCTAAATCACACCACTGTGAATACACAGGAGTAACACTGCAAACATTACACCCAAATAGAACAACTTACAGGAGCACTTGCAGTGAATATTTTTGTCACTGTTCCCACTATTAAACTTAAAAATTTCTGATATCTGATGTAAAGAGACGGTTGTGCTGAGAGTGTTGCGGTTCTGTTTTACATAACTCTCACTGGGTCTTGCACAGGAGAAAGCAGGGACTGTCAGAGTGCCTGGCCAAATAATGATTATTGCAGGCTAGTCTCTCTGCAGAAAGAATGGAAAACTCTTCCATGTGCTGGATCAATCTGTATTCTGTGCACTTAGCAAATATTTATCTGAAGGCAAAGTTTTCCCTGTTTCAGAGTGCCATCAACCCTCGTGCTGAAGAACTGGGAGTTAAGCCAACTGCTCCATCAGCTTCAGCATACTCTGTGTATCTCACTGGTGTCCTCTTTGAGAGGACGTGATAAAACCAGAATTATCTATTTGAGGTGAGGAAGCATAGAAAATTTCTACAACACTGTCATATTTTACTACATATTAATCTTTGTTTCCCTTTTAATATATCCAGTATTCTATATTCATTTCCTGAGGGACACCACTAAAGAGATTTATTCATCAAGCTGTCCAGAATGACACCGAGATTTTTTTTTCCTGCCAGGATGGCAACTAAAAACCCATCTGTGTGAATAAGACATCTAAATTATTTCTTCATTTACCATTTATCTCCAGTACACTGAATTTCAGGCTCTCATGCCATCCAGCCACCCTAACCTGGAATATTTGGGAGAGGTTGAAGTCAGCCTGACTTTATGGGTTCAGAGCAGGCTGTTACAGAGTGAGGACTCCACAGCCTCAGTGAGCACCAGGAGATGCACTCCAAGCTCCTTGCAGAGCAATGGACAGGATTGCTCTGCTGCTCTTCTCTGCCTGCTCTGGAGCAGGCAAGCACAGGCAAATGCTGGGTTAGAGCAAATTATTCTGCATGAATAGCAGGAGGGAATTTTTTTGTTATTTTTTTCACCAATATGTTCATGGTCAGTGTCACACTGACTTCATGGACGGTGATAATGCTCCACAATAACAGCAAACACTCTCACCCATAATTTATTCCAGATACATCAAAAGTATCCATATTCTTTTCTTCACAAGTACAGGTTTTAGCACCAGAAATAGAATGGCAGGCTTGCCTTTGAATTTCACAGCTTTGCTAATACAAAACCCCCTCATGGTTACACAATGCTTTGTAACTGACGATGATGTACTGCTAAGTTCACCAAGCATTAATCACTTTTCAGAAAGTGTTGGGTTTTCAGCTTTTAAAGCAGAATATTTTTTCAGCACCAAAATATTCTTTTTTTTCCCTGCTTACATTTTTTCCAAGGTGTTGCTTTTTGCTGGGTTTTCAGCATCAGAAACTGTTAAATAATTCAGCTCCCAAAAAGTATTTCTTATGCTGGTGGCATATGGAACCGGTTTTGGAATAAGGATTGGAAAGGGGGTTTATCTCAATTTCAGTGTCAATAGAGTATTTTACAAAAAATGCACCTTCCTCACAAAAATACCTACGACACAGCCATCTCTTCTGTAGATCTATTATTCCTCCTTTTCTCCTTCATGCAGAGCTGTTTAGTATTCCATTTTGAAAATTGAAATTATGTTTATTTTAGAATGTGCCTGAAACCACAGTGTGATAACACAGAAAATACACAAGAAAAAATACTGAAAAAAAATCCCCAAAAGGTGAAATAGAGGAAACATTTAAGATTTTCAATATATAAACCCCATTATCATTTCTAGGAGTAAATAATGACTATACATACATTATAGCAATACAGACAATAGCAGTTCAAAATAACTTATGCCAGTTGGACAACTGTCCTGGTTCCAGCTGGGATAGAATTAATTTTCCTCTTGGCAGCTGGTACAGCACTGATTTGGGATGAGAGTAATGTTGATAACACACTGATGTTTAAGTTGTTGCTGAGGAGTGTTTACTCCAAGCCAAAGACTTTTCAGTTTTCCAGGTTTCTTCTGAGAGGAGTTGGGAGGAAAAAAATGGCCAGGACAAGTGACCCAAACTGGCCAAAGGGATTTTTCACACCTTAAAGCCCAGAATATAAACTGGGCTGGGTTGGCTGGGTTGAGATGGGCAGAACTGGGGGATCACCTGGGCACTGCTCAGCAGGTGGTGAAAATTGAAAATTAATTGTACTGGGCATTACTTGTCTTTCTTATGGTTTATTATTATTAATAATAATAATATTGCTGTTCTTATCATAACTCCTGGTGTTCACTTTTTCCCCCCAGCTCTCCTTCCTGTGCCACCCAGGTAGTGAGGAGGGGGTGAGTTGGTGGTACCTGGATTAAACCCCAACAACACGAAACAGCACCTGGGCTTCACTTCAGCATCGATGCCAGCAAGAACTGAGACTGAAGGGTTATGGCACCACAAAGGTGAAGCTCACCCTGGGGATGTGGTGAGCAGAAAATCTGTGTCACATTTCAATACTGGAGCCCTGACTCAGAGCAGACCGGGCTTTGTGCCAGCACTCGGGAAGGGGCTGAGATTTATAACAATATCCTCAAATGACTTTTGTTAGAAGGTGGAACTCTGAGCATCTCTGAAGGAATGTCATCATTTCATTGTAACTTTTTCCAGCAGAGAAGCAGCACACACACACACACACACACACACACACATATATATATATATATATATATATATATATATATATATATAAAATACAACCAACTTGATTAAGGAGATTTGAATTTCCCATTCAGTAAAAGACCTTCCTGACAGAAAGAAATCTATGTATTTCTGAGCAGTCTACTAGGGTTGATACTAATGTGCTAAAAATCCCTTATGCCTTCTGTAACAAATGAAACTTATGCAATTTTCATATTAACATGTTAATTAATCAACATTAACACAACAATTAACATGTATCAATGCATTTCATTTATAACAACAACAACAGTTGATCATAAGTTTAAAATATAGAATGAATGATGATATATTGTAAATATTTTTATCCAGTCTATGAATATTTACAAGTTAAAATTGAAAAACCTACCTCAACTTCCTGAACGCGTAAGCATTACAAATGAGAAAAGAAAAAAGAATGTAATAAAGCAATATAAAATTAGGTTAACATTCATCAATTTTCTCCTTAGTGGCCTTTTAAATGTGAAATCACTTATTTCAGATGACCTTCACCCACAAATGAAACAATTTTCTCTCTTTCTTGTCTGCCCTTTCCACCTCTGCTGCCATGACCTAGATTTTATCTGCTGCACTATTAGCCAAATGCCATTCTATTAACATGTTTCTTTCTTGTAGAACACCAAAAAAAGTCTTTTTCATTCCCTTTTGGCAGGCAAAACCATCAGAAAATGTTTTCCACACACTCTGTACATACTTGGTATAAGAGAAACATAATTTAGTTTTTTTACTAGTTGACTTTAAAAACTATTTATTGGATGAACTTGAAGGGACTGCAAAACCAGGCACAGGGCCACTTCAATACAGCAGGTGACTGAGAAGCATTTTTGATGAACAAATATTAAAAAATATCTTTCTTCTTCCATAGAATTCACACTTTGAAGTTTTTGCCCATGGTTCAGTGACTGCATATGACTAAGTCAATCTTTTAATTAACTGAAGGGACTCTGCACACCTAAAATCATGCATGAAAAGAGAAGAGCTGATACTGTGGCCAAGGCTGGATCTGACTCCCTCAGCTCAACTCAGTGTTATAAAATAGTGATGTGTTGGCTTGGCCTCTGCAACTGGCTCCTTCTGCACTCTGAGTCTCACATCACAGCTTAAATATTCCAGTTCCAACTTCAGGAAGAGAAATTCAACTCCGGTCAAACCATTCCCAATGCAATCCTTGAGGAAATCTAGAGTTCCCTTCTCACTGGGTGCAGGGCCTTTGGCAAGGTTCTTCTCTGCCCCTTTACAAAGCCCATTGCCTGCCTGAGGTGGCCACCAGCCTGGAAGAGCAAGGCAGGGAGCCTGGGGGCCCCTCACAGGAAAGAATCCACCAGTGACTTCCCCCACCCCAATTAAATTGCAAGACTTGAGATGGGAGCTGCCTTTTCAGTTCTGCATCTGTTCACCACTCAGCATCATGGAACCCTTCCTCTACATTCTACCCTCAGGATATCTAACTTAGGAATCAGTTGTGAACATAACAAACGCAAAAAAAAAAAAATATAAAAGCAAATATCAATTGCTAGACTTGGGCCTCAGTTCTTCATTACGTTTTTATTATGTTAGTTTGGGCAATTAAGAGATTAGAGCAAACACATTTTGACAGAATCACAGAGCTGGAAGGGACTCAAAAGGATCATCAAGTTCAACCCTTAAGCAAATGGCTCACATGGGGATCAACAGTGACCTTGGCATCACTGGCACCACGCTCCAAAATCCATTCTGCCACATTATACATAATCACTGCTCCTTAAGAAGACCAGAACAATCTTTTAGCATTCAGTATGTGGGTGTCAAATCCAGCCAACTTGATTGATGTGCCATCAACAAAGTCAATCAAGAGAATAATCGTATCTTAAACTGAGTATGCAAAGGGCATGTTAAAAACATAAGTGTAACAGTTCACAAAAAGTTTATAACAATCAGAACTTTCAAAGATCTCATTCATTAGAACCCTTAGATTCATCAGAATTCATAGATTGGGTTCTGATTTGAAGAAAAAAAAAAAAAAATCAAGCCATGAAGTAGACCTGGGTCTGATACAATTTCCTGTTAGTCACCTCAGAAAAGTCAGCAAATGGAAATTGTCCTAAAGACCAGGACATTAATATAAGACTGCTCTTCTCTTCTATTATCCCTCCTATCACTACAATAACAATACAGTTTAAAAAAAATGAAATTAATGGCAAAATCAAACACATTTATCCTCTTTTACCCTACCAAGTAAGAAAGTAAACAACAGCTTCTTGTCCTCCTGAAGTTTAAGTATTAAAGTTATTCCCACTAATCCCACTCTTTTGTCACTTTGAATTTAGTTATTACCTAAGACTTGATATTTTGGAAGAGTTAATGAAGCATGGATAATTTAACACACAAACACACTCTACACTTTATTTACTTGTCAAAAAGAAGCTCTTGCAAGATGCTCTTATTTATAAATGCAGCCAAACATTAGCTAAATGGGTTCATAAATATTTATATTTGTTGCATTAATTGAGCTTATAACTTATTTGTATGACTCAAGCAGAAATGAGAGGCTGACTGAAAACATTCCCCTGATTTTGTGCCTTTCAGAATCAGCCCAGCTCCGTTTGCTTCCCCAAGGCCTGGGAGGATTGCTTAGAACTGGAGGAGCCTGTGAAGTGCAGAATCACCAGGAAAGCCTCATCACAGACCCCTCCTGAGGAACCTCCTACCCACAGAGCAACCCCAGGAATCACAGAGACCCCCGAGGCAGCCAATTCACCCCCAACCCCTCCTAGCCCACACGAGTTTCCATTCCTAAGTACCTCCAGGAGGGACATTGGTTAACACTGCTTTGCAGCCTGCTCAGTATTTCCCTCTTTCACCTTCCATCTATGAATACGCTGTTTACCCTCATAAGGACCAGCTGGAAAAAGTGGTAATTACCAGCTCATTGTTTTTGTTAAAATTAGCCCCAGAAAGATGCAGCTGCATTTTCTGCCTCTCTACCTTGCAGTGTAGAAGATCATTCCAGCACCAAGCAGTGTTAAAGGACCAGCTGCTGCTTGCTAAAGTCAATCCAGCCTGTCATAAATATCTCCCCAAGGCCTATTGCCTGGTTTAAGCAAATAGCTTGTGTCAGCAAATTACACATTATTTATTTATCTATTTATATTTTTATTTGCTTAAGAGGAAGAGAATGTATTTTACCCACAGAGTACTTCAGTGAACAAAGCTCCCCAATGAGTTCCCTACATTAAGATGTGTCTAACCAATTCCGTGCTCTCTCTCTCTCCCATGGATCAGAGAACTGCATCCAAACAGGATGCTTTGGCTTAGTGAATTAGTAATGCTGGTGCTGGAGATACTCAGTTTTAAATTTTGTATGGGAAAGCTTTAAGTTTAGGGAGGAATGGCCCAGAAATGCCAGGAATATCTGGGTTCACTGAAAGAGCTCCCAACATGGAGTGGTGACACTGGGAGAATCCATGGCAGAAGGAAACAGTGTCACAAGTAATGAAAAGTCTCCAGATGTCAGGACCTGCCTAGAATGCTAAGTCATTAATAAAACTGTAATGAATTGATAAAAGTATAGCCATTCACATTACATTCTTATATAACAGCAAGTACATTAACAGTGGTTTATTAATAACAGTATAAAATTCATGAATAAATATCCTAATGAGTCCTCAGATGTGTATGGCATTGAGAAGATCCTCAACCATTTCTTACAATCTCAGATTTCCCATAAGACTCAAATTCTCAGTACACATACTTTCACTCAGATGCCACTAATGTGCAAAAACAACTTCACCTGGCCATATTAATGATCCAGAATGTTACTGGGTTTCTTACTTTCAAAAAAAATTTTTTTTTGCTTGGTTAGGTTTTTTCTGCTATATTAGGAAAGAAGATTTGCTACTACTGTTTTTGCTGAAAGATGTTTCCAGCAGTTTCCATGAACAATACTGAGAAAATGGCAGGTGAAACTTTGAGCATATTCTCACCTACACTCACAATCATTCATTGGGGTGGCAACAATTTAAAAAATCAAGTTAAAATATTTAGAAAAAAATGAAATATATTCCTTACCCCTGAGCCCATATCAGCTAGAGTAAGAATTGTCATTCTTTACAACTCAGTCACATGGGTTTTATACAGAAATCGTCCTGCTGCTCTCTTGGGTTTTGCAGTTGGTTGGTTTTGGTCTTTGTTTGTTTTGGCTTTTTGTTGTTTGGTTGTTTTGGAGCGTTTTGGGGGGGTTTTTAGTTTTGTTTTTATTTTCAGTTTCTAGGGTTTTTTTGTAAAAATACAATATACTAGAAATAAAAATATTTCTTAAAACACTCCAAACCACTCTTTGTTTATCCAAATGAATGAAGGCAGAGTGTATGTCTCCAATGCAAACAGATGCTCATTCTCACTGCCTGTGCTCGGAGCAGGGGGAATGAGGGCAGCTGGGAGCCAGCAGCCACAGGGCTGACAGGGCTGATATATTTGGGGGGCTGGGACAATCACACAACTGTCTGCTGCTGAAATAGCTAAAACAGGAATCAAGTGCCTTGGTTTTACTATTCCTTGCTCTCCTTTTTGGCAGACTGACTGCAGAACTACAATGCACTTCTGCCTGAACTCTTCCTCTCAAGAGCCTGTTACCCCTGCTTGAATTAAATCATTCTCTCTCATAAAGCTCATAAAGTTCATAAAGCTTTCCACCCCTTAGTGTGTCCCTCTGGTCCCAGCAGGTTGTGCTGCAGGCTGGACAGCTCCCACAAGGGCAGAAAGGAAAACTCCCAAGGGATGGACTCACTGATCCCAGCTGGGCTGGGTGGGCTGTGCTGTCAGAGGTGCCACAACTCCAGGGGCAGGTTGGAATGGGAACCATCAAATCCCCCTTTCCCCAGCTGAGCAGCACCCAGTGAGACAGCAAGGAAGAAAAAGAGATAGAGATTAAAAAAAAAAAAAAAAAAAAAATCCCTCTCCTTCCAGGTTCAATTCCTCAAAGCAGCATTACCTCTGATCTCTGAACGCGCACCAGGCATGAATTCCCAGCTGGATAGCCAGGTTAACTCACTGCCTCTGGTGAGCCTTGCAAGGTCCCAGCTAATGCACAAAAATAACAGAAGTGCCCACCACGTGAAATGAAGATTCACAGGTCACAACCTGGCCTAATGATGCTTCCTCACATGACCATTTGCTTGTTTTCCACTTATCAAAACCACTGTGCCTTTATCTCCGTTTATAATTGCAAATATTACTGGGGAATGGCCCCTGCAGATTCTCTCTATAGAGAGACTAGTATGGTCAATAAATCATATTCTCAACAGGGGTAATACTGAAAACAAACCTTGAAAGGAAAGCTGCTGAACTCTTTCCACGTCTTAATTTTCAGTCAGAAATTCAAATTACGTGCTTAGAAAGCAATTGTTTTTAGGCAGCTTGAGAGCCAAACACATTAACCTGAAGGTTATAAAGCCATTGGCAATGCGACTTCACTTTCAGTACCCTTGTTGCTTTGACAGTACATCTGCAGTAGCTGTTTTTGACACAATCACTGGTTCTTAGCTGATCATTTATGGGGTTGTATCTGGAGAACAACACCCACATAAAAAAAATCTAATGCTACCACTGCTTTCACACATGGGAACTGCTTCATAGCAAATAACAATCTGCATAATGATTAGATACTTTGCTAGTTCTTGGTTTATTTTACAAGTTTTCAGAAATTTGTTCTGAGTCATGTGATTTTTTTTTTTTTAATTTACCATAATGGGAATAATCTCATTATGAAATAAAGTGATAATTCTCCTAATATCAAAGTTATAAAATAAAAGTTACGCATAAAATACGGATGTTCCACTTAGATATTCAAATCCCAGTGGTCAAAACATACAAGGCAACAAACAGCAGTTGAATAAAGTCAACTTTAACTTTGATATTTAGGGACACGATTTTCTGTAGAGACAATTAAATTAGTTACAATGTCCCAAGTCTTTCAAATACTTATTTAAATGCATAACTAATGACCTGGAAGAGACTGTATGAATTACACTGGATTATGAGCAATGCAGTCTCCCTGGGAGCACACAGGCACTTCTTTGTACTTCATTTGTAGCTTCAAGGAAAATATAATTCCAAGTATTGTTGAAGAAACCTTTGCAAAAGGTGAAATCAAACATGCTGCTGCTGAAAAGGACAGTGTTGCAGCCCTTTAGTCAGTTTTAGCCAATGTTTGAAATTTCTTAGAGCTGCATCAGGAAGAAGCAGTCATGGGCAACCAGTCCATGACACAACCAGCTGCTGAGCATGGGAGAGGGTGGTACCCATTTTAGACCAGAAACCCTGTGAGCCATCACAAATGTGCACCTTCCATTCCAGTTTATAACATCATTCTCTTAATTGTCTCTGACATTTTATCCACTCTAAGAAAAAAAAAATAAAAAGAACACTACATCAAAACCCATTAATACAAAACTGAGGGTGGGTTAATGGGAGCAAACCAGTGACAAACATGCAGCAGTTGCTGCGAACAGAAATGCTGTTGCCCCTCAGGTAGACTCCTCACTTTGGTTGTCACCAACAAGCTGAACACCCAGCAGGTTATTTTAAGTACCTTGCTCACTTTATAAAAGCTATCATGTGATGAAAGTGCCCATAATAGCTGGGGCTGGTTGGTTCAGTCATCAGTCACAGACTGATTAGGGTTGGAAGGGACCTTAAGGGTCATCCAGTTCCCACCCAGGAGGATGAGGATGAGACCCCCCAGGCCAGGCTGCCCCAGTACAACCTGGCTTTGAACACCTCCAGGGATGGGGCACCCACAAAGGAAGTCCCTTCACTCAGGAAACTCCCTCATGATGCTCTTTTGTTAGAGACAGACTTGTGTTATCTCTACCATTTCCTGAAAAATCACTGGAGATACGGGAATGTAACGTTTTTATTTATTGCTCTGATTAAATAAGATTTTTATGAATATTAAGAAATTAATTTTCTGTGTTAGTTGTAAAGTAACAATGACAAATAACCTTTCCTAAAGTAACAATGAAAAGTTACCTTTCTTCAGTGACAGCTATTTGCCATCTGGATGAAACAATAGTGTTTTGTACAGAAACAAGCTTTTTTGGAATGGTATTTCAAAGGATTCAGCTGAAGTGATCAATAATAATAATAAAAAAAAAGTAAACTAAAAAGGCCAAAGAAACAAAATACTCTGATTCAGGCATCAGACAGCTAAACTGCAGTAATGGTTCCAGTGGGATTCAAATGTCAAGGCTGTTGGTGTCCAGAGCACAGATTACCACTCCCTTTGAGCCCACTTTATTTCAGCAGAAGAGAGCACCTGACTGCTCAATCTGCGCATAATTAGTTTTTAAGAAGTCCACAGAACTCTGTCCAAAGGCAACTTCAGATCCATGCTGGGCATTTTAAGGCATAGAAGTCTTGCATTTGCAATGAGGAAGCTGCTCTAATTGCACATCTCTCTTTGCCAGGAGGGCTCCTCGGCAGCAGAGGAACTCCAGCGCTACTGGATAAAGACTTTGCTCCATCTCAGTATCCTCCCCTCGAGGAGGGAGGGAGACAGTGACCCCTGACACCCTAAGCACTGATCCCAGAACTGCTCCCCCCAGGAGTACTGCTGCAAATCCTACACCATGATGTCAGCTGCAAGTCAGTCACAAACCCCATTACGTTGCTATACTTGGACTCTTTGTTTCTGAATCATGTCAAACAAGGGAGCAGAAAGGTTCAAAGATAATGCACTGGTGTTACATGTTTTCAGAAACTTTGATCATTTTATTTACTCTTGCAGTGGCACTTCACTCATCTAGGATTTGTAATTGTGTACACATGGAATTTCACACAGCTAGAATTCCAGAAACAACATTCACTATCAATTACTGACACATGTTCAGAGCTGCTTTTGAAAAGGATAAATTATAAATAGGAAATATACATTATATTAGGCTTCTACAGCTGTGATCATGATGCTAAAGCAACATTCAAGCTAAGTTCAGATAAAACAGAAAAAGTTTCAACCTTTCATTTCTTCCAGTAGCATGCACTGAGATCAAGGACACACATCTGAAAAAGTCTCCTGCAGGAAAATATAATGGACTCCTGAGGCTGCCAGAACAGGAGCCTCTGCATCAGTGACAGAAGGTCAGTGTGTAGTGAGTGTGGCATGGAGTCAACAATGACATGAGAAAGAAAGATGCAGCAAATCTTTATTTTTCAATCTCAGGAACCTTCTAACTGAATGCCCATGGCTCAACAGAATATAGAGCTCCCAGATCTAGAGCTCCCAGATCTCAAAGTTTTTGAACTGTTCAGGTGTAAACAGAAGTCTGCTCCTGATCTCTAGACATTACAGTTGCTCACTCTTGAAGGGATTAAATCATGAAATGCGTCTAAAGAAAAATCGAAATAGCATTTCAGCCAAAAATAGAACCTGAAAAAGTCAGCATTGACAGACATCTGAAGAGTACAGAAGGTCACAGAGAATTCTTTAAGAAAAAGAGAACATATGCATTTTGATCAGCTGTAATTTTACACCTGAGGTCTAGTACAACTAGCTATTTAATTCTAACAACTGAGAAAATAGTTCCAACTTGCAGTGTAACTAATCTCCAAACCTTAGAGATGTAAAATCAAAGGACACGTGTACTTTAGAGAGCAGCTGCAACTACAGGATATGGAATTAAAGAAATGTGCTGAGGATCTCTGAAAACAAGCACTACAAGATATAAAACACTAAATTACCTGGCAATTCAGAGAAGCTGTGGCTGCCCATCCCTAGAAGTGTTCAAGGCCAGGCTGGCTGGGGCTTTGAACAGCCTGTTCTGGTGGAAGGTGTCCCTGCACATTCCAGGGGTAGGAATGAGAGGATCTCTAAGGTCTCTTCCAACACAAACCATTCTGTGATTCTGTGATAATACAGTGTCATTAAAATATTGATGGAATTAAGACACATTTTAGTAAGGCAGAGAAGATATTTTTTACATTGAAGCTGTAATGTCTATTTGTAGGTTCTCTCAGACAGCTCAAATTGGAAATTACATTTCAAACCCACTAACGTTCCATACTCCAGAAGATTAAATTCATCTCCCCAAACACTATGAAACTTCCAATTCATGTATGTTTGGGATTTCTGAGAAACTAAATAACAGCAGCTCCTGCTCCAATGGAGTTTGAGCAGATAAATAAAGCACCATTATTTAAGGCATAATTCAAAATGTGTTAAATTTGTTGCAAGCTAAGCATGAAATGTGAATTATAATCATGTGTTAATAGGGAAACACAACCCAAACTTTTCCAATTGCTAAGAAACAAACATCTGGGGACTTGCCTCGTTCTAACTGAATTATAGAGAGTCAGGAATGTGACTTTTCATCTGCAGCAACATTCATTTAGATTATTACCTTGCATGGCATTGTGATTCCTGACACTGTATTTTGGCAGATTCCAAGTAGGCTGTCAAGCCATTTGTCAGCTCAGTCAAACATAATATGAGCTGGAGGAATATTTCAACAGAGGTGAACTCATTTTCTCCCATGTATTTTGAGAAATGTTTGTGAGGGAAACTGAATTCAAGAGAAAAAAAATCACAGATGAATGAGAAATAGCCTAGAGAATTTTAGTATTAGTTGGAGGATTGGAAAAATCTGCCCTATATAACACTCTTCTAGATCTCCCAGTTTGTCTAGTCCTCATAAAATTATGGTTTAGCCACACTGAGACACTGAGGCCGCCACAGTAGATGTTTAAAGGAAACAGCATGCACTTGATCTCATGTTAGAATCCTGCAATCAGTTAATAAAATGCAAATTATGGTTTAGTGCATCACTTCTCAACAGAGGATTGAGAACATCTGATGGCAGAAAAGCACTCCTGTGACAGAGGAGGGACCAGGCCCTTCAGCAGCAGCAATGTGCACAAGCAGGTTTGCAGCTGTGTCTGATGGAAGGAAGGCAAATACCCCGACAAGGTTCCTCCAGTGCAGATTCTGACACCCAGACAAGAGCAGGGTGCCTGGGGATGGACCTGGGGATAAATCACATCCAGCTCCTGCTCTGCTCATTGAGTCCACACTTTGCAGCAGGCTAGCTCCAGCCTGATCCCCTGATCTCTTGGCTGTTAGGTTCACATATCTCCAAATCCATCTTGCTTTCTCCTTTCATTAACAGAATCCATTTCACATGCTCTGCAATGTGAGGAGTGCAGTGACTGGAAACAAGTGGGAGGTTTGTTTCTGAGGTAGTCTGGGATGGAAACCAAAATGCTAATGAAGAAATGCCCTGTGCTCACTGCACACTACTTCAAGACCTTCAAGGACTAAAATAGATCCTGATTAAATAGAGGATGGTTAAATCGAGATCACGTGAGCTGAACTGCTGTGGGATGAGCAATAATACCCACTGAAGAGAAAGAGAGGGGAAAGGCTGACCCTGTCTGAGATGAATCCAGGAGGTGAAGTACAATGCAGTAGCAAAAGGGCAAGCAGGAACCACAAGAGCCATCTGCCAAAAGACCATATTTTGCACTTTTTAATCATTCTTTTCCTTATAGCAGACCCTCTTCTGAGATTACCTCTATAGTTCACCTCTGAGACAGGATGGTAGATCCTGAAATTTGCTGGAAGGCACCATTATACATCAGCAACTATCCTTTCAAAAATCAAGTGTCATTAATCATGACAACAGCCATGAAGAGCTTGAAGAAAATGGCCACAATGAATTTCACATCTGCTCAGAAGGATGAATAAACATACACACCACCGTCCCTGCAGGAAACAGCAGTGCTTCATTGGCTGGGGTTTGGCTCAGTACAATCCCCTCTTCTTTATAGCTATAAATGGGGTAAAAAATATGGAGCCTTGATTTTTGAAAAACACACAATAAATCAATATACTTAGAACTTAAAATAACCGTGTTCGATATTCTGTGTGACTCTGTCACTGTAAGGTGTGACCCTGCAGTGTGCTTTCCTGGCTACCATATCTGTGCAACTACACTCTCAGCTGCAGCCCTTTGCCTCCCTTAAAACTCCACTGACTGGTCTACAGCTTACTGTATCTAGTTCTGTATGCTTAATTTCACATTCCTGCCTAAAAAAAAAAAAAAAATAAAATAAAATAAATATTTCAAAATAAGGCAGGGAAGCAAAAATTCATTCATCAAAAATTTTCTGGGTTTTAGGACCTTCAGTATCTTCTGAGCACCCCTTCAGCTGTACAGCTTTTCTCCTGAAGGTTTGTATGGACATTAGAGAGAACTGCACAATTACCTGTACATCTTTTATTTCTTTCTGCAAGGTTCAGTGGTTCTGTGGTTTACAAACACTGCAAAGATTTCTCTGTGACTGCTGACAACTCCAGTAACAAAAGTAGTGTTTACTGAAGATTGTTAGCAGTTGCTTTTGTTCTGAGCTTATTGTTTCAACTTTAGTATGCAACTACCTAAAAGATTTCTTATTACTTGCATTTCTTCACCTCATCTCAGACTTTCTTCTTTAGTTTTGCATTCAATCAGGCGAAACCTTCTTTGCTCTCGCTGATCTGTTAAATTTCTCCCAACTTCATACTGGCTTTCGGCCACTCATGTTACCTTTTTTAGTAACAGACAGTTTACAGTTACCCTTCTTCTTTCTATTTCTTTTTTGCATTCAAATATCTTTAATTTGTTCTTCAGGATGTGCACCCACCTTCTTTACTTCCTCTTATTATGAGCTTAGCCTGGCTGTTTGGCTTTCTGCAATCCACACCTCCAACGTATTCTCACTATCTTTCACTCTGGCAATTCTTTATGTCAGAAAAACAACTCCTATTCTGCCTTCTATTTCACTCCTGGCTGTCAAGGAGATACCATGATTTTTCACTGAATGCATTTGATGGATTGTCACTAGAGTTTCCCTCTCCTAAATGTCCTTGATATCTTTAATTACCTATTTCTCTCTGTTTACTTTGCACTCACTGGGACAGATTATATAAATCAGGAATACGTGAACTGAAATTAACAGATTTGTACAGATGTAAAAGTGACAGAAATGAGAGCAGAATACAGACTAACACCTAATTTCATTCTATATATATATATATAATGGAAAATCATGGCTGAGAATTTACAACACTTCTTCCTACTCTTAAGCATAACAGATTCCTTTCTGTCATCTGCAGCAACAGCACTGACAAAAACAGCGATTCATGGCTGGCTTATGCTGTAGAGTAAAACAAAGTTACATGTTTATTTATTATCTCTTTATTATAAAAGAAAATGTGAAGGAATTTCCTGAAAACCTATTATTTGGAGTGCTCACACAAACTCATCTTTCTTCACCATCCTGCCACTTCCAGATTCTTCACATATTTTTTTGGTATTCTGATGAACACTGCTTACTTGTACCTATAGTGTTCATCAACTAGACATGGATTGCTTCCTACTTTATATTTCCAAGCCAGACAACATCAGTTTCTACAGAAAGACAAACTAGAGTGTAGTTTATTTGTCTGCAGTTTCAATCATCTGGTGGGTTCTGTGAAAACTGAGCCAAAGAATTCATCCCTAGAAAACTGGACATTTGCTACAATACATCCCCTGGACCTACCTCAACAGCTTACTGTCAGTAAGCTCAAAACATAATAACCTTCTCAATTACTGCAATTCCAGCATTTCTGCACTGATTATATCCCAATCTACTTTCAGTCCATTCTAGCCAGCTGATTACAGTGTGTATTTTACATTTAATGGATTAAAATTCCACTTCACTAAGAAGAAACCCTCCAAGTGCTTCTAATCCACCATCACTTCCCATGTGTTATTTAAACAGGCTCCTCTTCTTTGAGGGTGAAGGTTGCAAAGGTTCTTTGCTCGGTGGGTGCTTTGCAGAAAGCAGTTCAGATGTGGACACACACACAGAGCCCTGCCCCAGGGCACACCTCCCAGCCTCCTGGGCAGCTTGGGCTGGGCTCTGCTGGCCCTAAGGGCAAGGCAAGTGGGAGCACTGAGACTGCAGGGATGGAGAAAGGTCAGTCAATCTCTGACTGCTTGTCCAAGTGTTTTGGCTGCATGGTTTCACGGGCTGTTCACAGAACTCTGGTCTCAAGGCTTACTTTTCCACAGACAACATGGTGAGATTCAAAGGTAGCTTGGCCACAGTTAAAATTGACTGGTTTCCCTGAAAGGCAGCAGCTGGCCTTTGTTTATTCCCTAACTCATCTACATGGCCTGTGCTCTGTCTGCTCCTCCTCTACCTGATTTGCTTGACTGTTCTCCACACTCTGGCTGACCAGAGTGTTCTCTTTCCCTCATAAGCAGTTTTCTTACTTCTGACAGCCGCTTTCCCAGCTCTCTCCTCAAGCACTTAAAAATATCTCCTCCTTTGCCAGGCTTGCACTAGGGAGGCAGTCCTTCAGGGGCAGCTAATCCCCTCCCAAAGTGACCTAGTCAAGTTTTAGCAGCTAAGATTATCAAATCCAAATGCTGATAAAGCATAACGCTCAAAAATACCCTTTAAATCCCAGAGATGACCCTTGTTTTTTTTCTCAATTTATCTCTTAAAATGTCAAAACTTGCTTGGCTCTTTGGAGTGCAGTGCTCTGAGCCACCTCTGAGCACTGAGCTGCTGCAGCTACCTCTGCAGCTCAGCAGATTGATAGCTGAACTATTTGCTTTATTTATATATATCATATATATTCTCCTGGATGTCATAGAGTATGCTTAGCTTTTCTGCATAGCAAAATAGAAAATCCCGAGATGGAAGATGGATAGAGAAGGGCTGGATATACAACCAAAAGAAAAATGCTTCCAAAGCAAGAATCACGCTGTACTTGCTGCCTTATATATCAATGTTACTTATTTTAGCTCATCACTCAAAATAAAGTAATTTCAGAGAGAATCTGGGGGATGTTTTGGGGACCTCCCATCGCCTGTGTCAAATTCATATAAACACACAAAATACCCAATTCTACTTAAAATCATTTTCTTCCATTTCAAGTGTGATGACCTACACTTTTGTATGCTAAACAAGCTCTTAACATTGCTTGTTTACTGCCTGTTTCCCTTTAGCAACTGGAGCTGTGGAGTGGCATGATGATTGATTCTGCTCTTGAAAGTGATTTACAGATGAAAAGATATATTTTTTTATGTTCAACTGTATTCTAAATTGAGTTGCTGTGATGTAAGGAAGTCTGATTAGGTAAGGTAGACTCTGCAAATTTTAATGGGTACTTAATTTTTTGCAATAAGAAATTTTTGCCTTAAAGAACAACCAAAAATTAGACAGTACATTTCCTTTCACTCTAAAACCTCCAAGGGTTTTAGCAAGTGTGTTTGCTTATGGGAGTGGTTACTCCCATAAAATTCCTCTGACTGCTCAAGTTCCAAAAAGTCTTCTCACTCCAGTGCATTTCCAAGCCTACACAAAGCCATATTCCAGCCTCTCCATCCCATCAGAACACTCCACTGGGATGGGGCTGATTGTCTGTTCCCCTGCTGCTGCAGGAAAACGCTGCAGAGTGGCTGATGGATATGCACAGGGTGGGAATGGAGACAGCCTCTGCAGCCATCCATAAACTCCACTCATTTCAATTGCTTGCTGTCTGCTACTGAGAGGAACACTGGAACAAGGGAAAGAAAAAGGCTATTTATTTTTATTTTTTTAAAGATATTAATTTGCCTTTATCATCTGGTATGGCAATGTGAATGACTGGATCCTAACACAACCCTGAGTATCACACCTGATAACAACTAAGACATATATTTCCCCAAAAATAATGTGAGAGCATCATGTTCCCTTTCCTCTGGAGCATCCACTCTTGATCAACAAACATCAGAGATAATTTCTGATGATGACTAGCTTACCATAAGCAAAAAAAGAGAATTTGTTTAAAATAAATAAACCAGGACAGTGAATATATTGCACTGCAGTGCTCAAGAAGCAGCTAAATATTCCTGCAGAATAGATTTGCTGAAATTCTGACATTCAGACAAGGAAAGGTGACTAAACCTTGAGAGCAGGTGAATTGAGGCTGGTTTTATGTACTGACTCTGAGGTGTCTGAGTTCACCATGAAGTGGTGCAAAACTATTTTTCAGGAAGAAATCCTTCCTTTAGAAAAAAGCAAAAAAAAAGAGAAAAAATAGGCAAGCAGATTATATTTTCCAAGTACGTAGCTTTGATATGTTCTGCATTTGTCTTAGCTTTGCTGTTTGAAACATTATATTTATTGTTTGAGTAAAACTAGACATGTAAAATGGAGAAGATAAAAATCTGGGTCTGTGGGGGTGGCTTTTTGGAAAAAAAAAAAAGATAACAAAAGGGCATCTTTTGATAGAACAAAAACATACCTATAACATGTACTGGTCGAGGAGAACATCTTTCTTTTGTAGAAAAGATTTGAGATAAATTAACAGTTTTCCCTGAAGTGTGGCATGAGCTCTGGCACTCCTGCTGCATCCACTACTGGCTGACTGGGCTGGCACAGCCTGGACATGCCCGGGGTGTTTGGGAGCAGCAGCACAGGCACTGCTGACCTGGAGCTCTCTCCAGCATGGACAGAGCACCAGCTCAGGGCTCTGGAGACCCCTGATCTGCTCTGCTCTGCCTGATCTGCTCTATCCTGATCTGCTCTGCCCTACCCTGATCTGCTCTGCCTACCCTGATCTGCCCTACCCTGATCTGCTCTGCTACCCTGATCTGCTCCTGTCTGCCCTAGATCCTGCCTACCCTGTCTGCCCTACCCTGATCTGCTCTGCCCTACCCTGATCTGCCCTGCCCTGATCTGCTCCTGACCTCTGCTCTGCCCTACCCTGATCTGCTCTGCCCTGATCTGCTCTGCCTGCCCTGATCTGCTCTGCTACCCTGATCTGCTCTGCCCTGCCCTGATCTGCCCTACCCTGATCTGCTCTGCCCTACCCTATGCTCTGCCCTACCCTGATCTGCTCTGCTGCCCTCCCTGATCTGCTCTGCCCTCCCTGATCTGCTCTGCCCTGATCTGCTCTGCCCTACCCTGATCTGCTCTGCCCTGATCTGCTCTGCCCTACCCTGATCTTCTGCCCTAGCCCTGATCTGCCCTGCCCTGATCTGCCTACCCTGATCTGCTCTGCCTACCCTGATCTGCTCTGCCTGATCTCTTGCCCTACCCTGATCTGCTCTACCCTGATCTGCTCGCCCTACCCTGATCTGCTCTGCCCTGCCCTGATCTGCTCTGCTCTACCCTGATCTGCTCTGCCCTGCCCTGATCTCCTCTACCCTGATCTGCCCTACCCTGATCTGCTCTGCCTGCCCTGATCTGCTCTGCCCTGCCCTGAGCCCTTGATCTGTCTCCCTGCCTGATCTGCTCTGCCCTACCCTGATCTGCTCTGCTCTGCCCTGATCTGCTACTTGCTCTGTCCCTACCCTGATCTGCCTGCCTACCCGATCTGCTCTGCCCTACCCTGATCTCTCTCTACCCGATCTGCTCTGCCCTGATCTGCTCTGCCCTACCCTGATCTGCTCTGCCCTGCCCTGATCTCCTCTGCCCTGCTCTGCCCTCCCTGCCCTCCCTGTCCTGCTCTGCTGAGCCTGGCTGCAGGCTGGGCATCAGTGTGTGAGAAGGGAGCTGTTTGCACAAAGCATTTCCAAAATGCGATCCTCCACTCTCTTTGAAATGGTTTTCAAGCTGAGTCCACTTCAGTTTTCCTTGTTATTTGAGTTCTGTTATGCTGCACACACAGCTTTATTTGCTTTCAGACTTTTGCTCATGACTGACTGGGCATGGGGAGTGGGATCATTGCTAATAGAGGGACGATCATGTTCCAGGGGCAGGGGCTGGCATATAATTTAAACCATTCCAGCAAAACTGCAGAAGTAACAACTACCTGGATAACCTAATACATCTTGGCTTGAGACACAGAACTTTGGTATTTTGAGAAAAGACCAGTTATTGTTTCCTCTAATATTTGCAAAATCACCTTGGCAGCTGCCAATTGAATTGAAGTCCTGCCTGCACACAACCCAACTAACTGTTCAGGAAAACTCACCCAGCTGGTGGATATAGAATAACAGCCTCAGAGGTTTTGTGATGTTCTTACAGAACACCAACTTCCCCTATAGAAAATCCCTTTGTAGAAGAAAGAAAAGCCCCAACAGGAACAGAAGTCTCAGTTTGCTGTGGAAACACTGCCACACAGGCACAAGAACACTTCCAGTTCTCCCAGGACAGGACATGTCCCAGGTATGTCCTGAAGTGAAGCACATTAATCTAGAAGTGAAAAGTTAATTCTGCTTCAAAATATAGCCTATCTAAGCAAATTCTTATGGAAAATGTTAGCACAACACATAAAACACAGCAGGAGAGAGACATCATGAATTTAAGTAGGATGAAAAGAGTCTCTTCATCCCAATAACCACCCATTTAATTCTCAGGATTTACTCTTAATCAGTAACATTAAGTTGGAGACACCCAATGAAACAAACCCAGAAAAAGCTTCTTCAGTCACATTTGTCTGTCTAGTAAAAACTGCAGAGTGGTAACGACATCAACAAAAGTAGAATTTGATCCATTTTTCTTAAATAATAGTTGTTTTTAGATCAAATACAAATTGCAGAGGCTTAGCCTTTCCATTATGTAATTTAATTGTCATCCTCTCCCTTCTCTACACAGAAAAAAGATAAATGCCTTTTTGGCTTCCAAATTCATACCCTTGAGACAGACAAAGCGTGGATGAACATATTAAACACTAGAGCTGTTGTGTCCTGGTGAGAATGAGGGGATCATTTTCTTTGCATCTTCTGACCTGCTATAGAAATCTATAGCACATTAATCATTCCTAAACTCAATCTCAGTGTGAGGTGGGAGCAGGGTAATTTACTGTGTCTGCATCAGATTTTTCTTTCATCAGACTTTTATACAGCTCAGTGGAAGAAACTAATACAAACTTAACAGGAATGTATTTCTGGTGAGGCAATGTTACTGTTACCCAAATGTAGAAATGAGTAATTAAGTCTCTCTTAAGTAAGCATCCACAAATTGAACTAATTAAATTAGAGATGTTTCTTCCCCAATATACAACAGATATGTAAGCACTGAGATGGCAGAATGATGCTCATAATATCAATACCTCCATAGATTAGCCAAAACTGACAGCTTAATTCCTGGATAACATCAGAGGTGAAATGGATTAACCATAGGCTGTAACTTTTGGAATAAATCCTCCATCTTTATTCATGATGCTTTGTGCTTCTAAAAGCTGTATGCTAGAGCCTTGCTGCTGTTCTGTTACTTCCTTCAGACCTGGGGGTCCTATCTAATGTACAAGGAATGGGGCTGAAGGCACTGCAAGACAACAGTGCATTGGGAAGGATGGCAATACTTCCTTACTGGCAGGAACACATTTTCACAGCTGCCTGAACCCGACTTAGGCTGGAAAAGACCAGCCCCACCCTCTTTGTCATTTATTTTTCCCTATACCAGTTCTCCACTGTCTGAGCACAAGCACTCACACAACTGAGTACTTGTGGATAAGGAACTGCACTGATTAAAATTTTGGCTGGGATAACTCTGCTCCCTGCCTCCTATTCCCAGATCCCCTCTGAGGATGCTGGGAATCGCTCTAGCCCAGGTGGCACTGAGCAGTACTGAGCTGCTCTGGGAACTGAGCAGGGCACAGAGGCATTTCTGTAATTTGCTACAAGGATACACCCAAGGGGGGATCTCAGAGCCCTCTGCAAAACCTCTGAGCGAGAAGGACAAAGAGAAGAACCCAACTCCCTGTCCATCCAAGAGGATTGAAATCACAACAGTGTTTCCTTTGCTTAAAACTGTTTTGGCTTGCAATGAATAAAAATTCACTATTGCACAGAAAACAGCACCCAGCACTTCTATATACTTAAAGGGCCAAACTCATCAGAACAGTCTGACTGTTCAAATTGTGCAAAGCATCTGTAAACTACAGTCCCTGGCCAGAAGACACTGAGGGAAGTGATCCTCTGCATTTCTCTCTAATTCTCCTTAACACATCATGAACTGACACCCTAGAATTTACATATGCATTATTACTCTTCTCTGCACATTGGATTCTACTCATGTCTCAGTACTGCAGGGAACATACTGGAGACTCTGGAAAGTGTTCCTGAACAGAAACCTTCGATCCTCATCTTCTCACTCTGTTTGGCTATTGAGCAGTAGCTATCAGCATCTACTGGAATATCCTTGCACTCATGGCAGAAAGGGACGCGGTAGCATGTTCTACCTTTAAGGCTATGTGGTGTACAGGAAATTAACAGACGTGGCATTCTTGAATCCCAGCCACTTTTCATATTCACTTTTTATTTTGCTTAGTGTTTATAATGGTTTGCTCAGTGCTTGCTGAGAGAAACTGTGTAATGATGCTGTAAAGGGTCAAGACCTCATTAGCCTCCTGAAATTATTGAAGATTCCAACCAGGAACACTGGAAAGGGATATCATGAGTGCCTATTCTTACCTTGTCTTCCCTGAAACCATAAGGACAATTTTTATGCCAAGATTCAAAGTTAGCAATGTTCCTGCTAAAAAAAACAAACAACAAAAACCCACCAAAAACACTTGAAGTATTTCCAAAGGAAGATTTCTGCATTTTTCACCTTTTCCTGCAAATCAAACCCAGATATCTGGGGGTGGGAGGAAGGTTGGGCAGAGACCAAGCATAAAAGCAGTGCAGTTTGATTTAACTGTCAGAAAGCTGTGAAGGTGGAGGAGGGGGCTGAACTGGAAAGATTACAGCTTCAGCTTACTTGTCCTCCTTGACAGACACAATCCATTTATTTCTCATAATTCAGCCTTTCCATAAACAGGCAGGACAACTATTTCTGTACTTATATTAATGTTGTCATTGATACCTTTTCAGCCCAGGAGGTACCAGTGAGTATTAGCATTAGCACATCAATATTCCATCATTGACACTGGCACAAATTCAGGAAAGGAACAACACTGAACTTCTAAAGCATTATGGAAATAACCAGGCTTTCTGACTGTGTCCATATTCACTGCACACACCTTGGAGTGTAACAGACATGCATGACTTAATCACCAGCTCCAAACACTTTTTTCTACTGCTGCTTCCCTACTTTAGCAATTTTCCATTATTTAAAACACTGAATGCAAGTGAAATAAATGCATGCATGAGCAAAAAAAACCCACAATGCCTCTTCCAGCCATCAATACACGCCGGCAAACACACAACTGCAATAATGGGCCATTGTATATTCCTAATGTTTCTCATTAATCAAATCTTGTTTGTATTAGAAGAAGGAAATAACTGTATCCAAATTAACTTGCCAATATGATAGCCATTAATAACACCAGAGTGAAGACTCTTGCAATGCAATTATGGTACCAAAGTAATAGTGGTACAAACATAAAACATGATATAGTTGATACAAAGAGTGGAACAATATGCATTGTCAGGTGCATATATAAAGGTGCTTCTGCAGGTTCTTATTCCTCCAGTTCCTTGGAACAGAAGTCATTCTCAGTCCACTCAACAGCTCAGACAGCTGTAAAATACAATTTGCAGAAAAGTGGCTGCTTCTGATGTTATTCTGCAGGATGCTAAGAAGATAGCAAATGTGTGGGTAACAAAGGTGCTTGAGCTGTGGGAAAACTTCATTGCCATAAACTAATAAAGAAGGAAGAAAACCTTGACGGTAGGGCCATTATTTCAGAGGAAACACCAGAAAGGACTTGAAAACCTGAGTTTTACTTTGTTGCAGCTCTTCAGTCCACCTATCACAGCTTAACACCCTGTGATCTGAGCTCCAGACCACGTGCAGCCACTGCTGGGACTGCAGATCTCCCTTTCTACAACGCTCCAACATAGAACAGAATCCGGGAATCAAAGCCCTCTAAATTCGTAAATTCCAGCTGTTAACCCAGCACTGACAAGGCCACCACTAAACCACGTCCCCAAGTGTCAATCTATGAATCTTTTAAACCCCTCCAGGGACAATGACTCCACCACTGTCCTGGGAAGCTTGTTCCAATGTTTGACAGTCCTTTCAGTGAAGACTTTTCCCTAATACTCAATCTAAACTCCCCTCATTTTTCATAGCTAAGTTTTTAGTATATTTTCCTAAGGATAGGGTGTTTAAACATTCTTTCTGTGTTGGGGTTTGTGCACAAGCCACCAAGCTCTGAATGCACAGATTGATTTTAAACCAGTGTGGTGAAAGAGCAGGGGGCTTCACATATAACTGTATCCCAACAGGAGAAATGGAGGGGAGGAAAGCTTTTCTAACTGTCTCTAATAGAATACTAAGGGAGAGGCTGTGGTATGAACACATTATTATTCATGTGCCTGATGCTCTGTGAGAACTGGAAAAGCTTTCACATGGCACAAATCTGTAGGAAACCAAGCCTCGTTAATTTGCTGCTCAGTGAATATTTGCTTATTCCAACCTAGCTATCAGCGCAGACACTGCAGACTTACCTATTTCCTCCAAGTCCAAACGTGTGAGTCTAAGGTTTTGGCATTTGGCCCACAGCTGACAAGGGATACAAGCAAGATGAACAAACCTGATAGAATTGTAGGACTATTCCACACTGTGACCAATTAGTTCACTTGCCACAGTTAAAAAAAAAAAAATGAAAAAAACAAACAAACAAAAAGACAAAAAAGTAGCAAGCTTCTAGGAAGCCCAAATATCTTAAAAATTCTCATAATTTTACAAAGAATATTAGGATTTAATTCTAACTACTCACATGGCCCTCACTGGAGTCAATGCAGCATTTTTGTTACACTTCAGGAAAATGATAATTTACTCTGTAGATATTCTCTGAAGAAAACATGATTATCACAGCTGGGGAAACGCCAACCTAAGTCTCCTGTGCTGCCCTGACACTTGGTAATCAATGTCTCACACCCCCATGAAGGAGCATTCCAGAGGTCAGTACTCAAAACACTCAGAGTCTTGACCAACTGATGCCAAGATTTCTCTGAAGGCAAAGGTTATCACTTGACAGGCCTGTTACTGTGTGTGTGTGTTTCTCATTCATGCTGCCACAGCAGTGAGTGAGGAACAGCTGTGATGACACAGAAATACTGCATCAGTTCCAGGCACTGCCAGTGAGCTGCTGCAGGGAGTGACAGCAGCACAGATCAGCAGTGTCAAAACTGGTCGAAAAATTATTTCATTATAGGAGTCGAAGATGTGATTTAAAAATTGTCTTACTTTGGGTATATGAACTGAATTCTTGCTGTCGATTAGTCAAGAAGACATGTTGAGTAGGAATTCTTGAAGGCATGATGTCTTGGGATTTTTGGGGTTTTTTTTAAAGAATATAAAATTAAAAAAAGAGACAGCATTTCAAAGCAGCCAATAAGGGATGGATTTTCTCACTTTTCCATATCCAGAATTACTCAGAAAGCAAACCACAATTAACCCTGAGCAAAATTCCAGTTAAGAAAATCAAACCAGAACAAACCCCCAGATTGCATCATGATATTTATGCCAGTAAGTAAGATGGCAGGAGGCTTGAGCTTTTCTGGTGGGTAGCTGAAGCAAAGATAAGGGGTCAGTACTCAAGAGAGGTGTATTCCCACTGGGGGATAAAGGCACTCTCTGACCGGTTGCAGATCCCTGCTTTGCCTTGGAATTGTTTATTTTCCTGTGGAAAATTTTCCAGTTTACATAAGATACTTAAATATTGATTAATCCAAAAGGCCAGGCAGATACTTTTTCTATTGCCAGCTAGACAGATAAGTTGGCAGACAGCCCAAATGGACTGTAACATGGGCTTTCATTAATATTTAGACATTTTTGTTGGAAGTTTTAGAGTGTTAACCAAGGAGTCAGAGTGCACACAACATAAAATACATCACAAGACATCTCCTCACCATCTGGGGATATGAAGGTTAAATGTCTGTAACTAGGGGAGAGAATTTAGCAGGGCACAGCAAATCTTTGCTTAAGTGCATTCTCTGCTTTTAAACAATAGCCCAGAAAATATTTGATTTTTCATTAAATAGTCTGGTCTTTACTGGAAGAAATGAAAACATTGCTGCATAAAACATCTGCCCAAAACACAGTGCAGAAACACACAGTTCTATGATTAGTTGGGCAGAGAAATGTTACTGCTTGCTGTTCATCTGTGCAGCTCATAGAGAATGGGGGTAAAAATGTGATGGAACAGAAAAACGAGATCAGATACAAGTCACACAATCTATATTTAAGTATAAACTATTTCTGTCTTAAAAATTAATTTATTTCCTCCACCATACCTTGCAAGTACAGACACCCATGGATGACATCTAATCAAACTTAATAGGGCAATCCAGAGTTTTAAGTAATAAAGGAAGAACTCCTCTAGTTATTGTTATCCTGGTTAATACAATTTAATATATTAATGTAGTAATGCATTAATGATACATGTAATACATAACTAATGTATTAAAGTATGTGCTAAAGTTAATATTTTATTGTGTTAGACCACCTGCATTTATAAAACTCTTCATCACTCAGTACATGAGCAGAGCCCATGCTGACAACTCACAAGTAAAGTGAATATAGAAATAGCTCTGTGACTCTTTCACAGCTTTCAAGTTAGTAGTTGAAATGTTATATCAAAGGGTCAAAAAATGCTGAAAACCCAATAAAATATTTTTCTTCAGTAATGATGATATTCCTCCCAAGTGACTGTAACAGAGGACTGGTCCAAGAAATTAAAGTTTGAGTGAGGAGTTTTATTTGTCTTGGCCACTACATTCTTATCTTCAATTTATGAGTAGCTACTGATTTGTTTGCTCTGAAGGGAACCCATCTATCTCACTCAGCTTCTACTGTTCAGGGATGAAAATGGGAGATTAGAGCAGAAAAAAGTTTTCCTCACATTTTTAGACAAACAAATAAATAAAAATTGCTTCAAAACCTAAGTTTGGATATTAGAATTGAAGCACTTAGCTACTCATGTGACATGACACATTTGAAGTTGCCTATCTTGCTACTTTATTGTGGGGGATTTTCTGATCAAAAAAACTCAGTGCACCATCTTGAGTGCTAGATGTACCATGAAAGAATTAATGCCAATGCTGTCTCAAATAGCCCAAATGAAGGCTTCCTGTAAATCTCACTCTCTGCTGTGCCCTGGCACAAAACAAAGCCTGTCTCCCTGTGCTCAAGCATCCCACTGTCCTGGTCTGGGTCTGGAGCAGGAGCCCTGTCCTGGCTGAAACACCTGCAGAGTGACATTTCCTTCAGGATGTGGAAATGTGCTTAACACACTCCTGAACCTCAGTCTTTTCCCAGAGCACCGAGCAGGGGACAGGGATGGGACACATCAGTGCCACACCAGGCACAAAAGGTGCCTTTTCCACCCCACATCCCACACTGGGGATGGGGGCAGGAGCTCTCCTGGCCACATTCCCTGCGTTCCCTTGGTTGTCTTTCTAAAAAATAGACTCATCTTCTCCTACAGAGGGTTAGATTTATGGCCTCTCCTGCCCACTATCTTTGCTTCGATCAATTCTGAATTATACAGCAAGAAAGCTCCAAGAAAAGAACAACTCCCAACAGCAAGCAGACAGTAAATACAGGGATGGGTTTGAGCCCTCTCTTAGGTCAGCACAGGAAGGGAAGGTTCACCCTCTTCCCGGATTCAATTATGAAAATAGAGCACCTTGTCCAATTCTATTGCTACATCTCCTTTACAAGAGCTTTAAAATTAAATGTAAATTTAAATTATTTAAAATAACGACCTTTAATCCTGCGAAATGGGATCCTGTGAACCTTTATCCTGTGAAATGGGATTAAAGGGTTGAACAGATTTTCCCCCATCAGGAAGTACACGTGGGGACCTCTGGCCCTCTCTGCTGCTGATTACAGTGGATTTGCCTCCTGTCCTTCCCAAACTCCAGCCTTTTAGCTGTCTCTTGGGAGCTGTACACTGAGGATATCCCACAGTGCATTTGTTTCCCATGCTGGATCTCCTCTTGGACCAAATTTGAAGATCAGCTCTGACACAGCATCATTCCAAGGGCCCAGCTTTTAACATTTCTATGTTAAAGGGCCCGGCACATTAAACGGAATTCCTCAACACAAAACCCTAATGCATTTTATTTAAATTATTTTTAAAATAAATTCCAATAGGAAAAATATAGAATGAAAAGTCTTGAACTGAATTCTGAAAGTCCCCTCTATAAAGTGTTTGCTACATTCCCTGGGGGGTACAAGTGTCCTTCACAGAAAACAATAATTAGAGAAAGAAACCTGCCTCACCAGAGCCTCCCACAGACTTTCACCCTGTATTTTAAATACTCCAAGGCTTTTACTTTGAAAAATTATTTTACAGCCCAAAGAACAATGCCTCTGGCTTGAAGTCCACTATTACAAATACACCCCTTTTCTCCCAGAAAATAAAATTCAATCCTGTATATGACTTTGTTTAAATGAACTGAGACTTCACTCAGCTGATTTATCATCCTTCAGCAGAAGGCAGCACCAATCCTATCAGCATACTTTGGGTGTCAAGAGTTCAATTAGAACAGTTTGTAGCTGGCTGTCTTATTGAAGGCAGGGGACCTGAGGTCATCATTGATTGGATATTTTATTGATGGGGATCTTTCCTTGACACTTGTTTAGAGAAACACGAAAATACAAAACACGGCTTTGAGAATAACCTCTAAAATTACTGCAAAATGAGCAATTACTTCTCATACCTCATCCCTGCTGAGGATGCTATTGGGGCCTGGAATCTCTCCCAAAAACAGTGTCTGATGATCAAATTCTACATTTATGCCAGCTAAGGTTTAGGGATTGAACATCTCTTGCTATCTTAAAGCTTCCAAAGTATTAAAAATTTCAAATGTTTGTCCTCAGAATCCAGTACTGGAAGGATTGCTTTAAAATTGTGCTGCTTTAATGTTAACAGCACAGCAAAATTAATTATAGTTTTCTTGAGTCTTTCTGATGTGTTTCTTACACATAAGGAATAAAAATATGTTCAGAGCTCTTGCGAATTTCAAGATCAGTGATCTATTCAGAAGCTTCAGAGTGACAGTGCAACACATTACAAATGCCCTGTGCTTCTAAAGCAATTCTAGATCTAAGGAAAACCTCAAAATATCATTCACACACAAAGAAAAAAAAAAAGGTCCTACCAAAATGAAAAGTTTATTTTATGGTCTAAGAAATCATTTCATAAAAAGAAATATTTTCACTCAGACATCTCTTGAAAAACATGGAATAACTCATTCAGTGGAAGGTGTCCCTACCCATGGCAGGAGGTTGGAACTAGATGAGCTTTAAGGTCTTTTTCAACCCAAACCATTCCATGATTTGGAGCAAAGCCATAGCTTTATTAGACATCCATTTTTAAAATTTGTTTTTATCTTTGATTTACAGGAAGTCAAGATTTCAGTGCAAATAACTGTGCAAGAAACCTTTCAATGTTTCTTATGCAAGAAACCTTTCAATATTCAACTCCACAACTGATGGAGTCCATGGAAAACAAAATAGCCTCAAAATATTTTTTCTTGCAGTTTTCAGAAACAAGGTGTGTTCTCAGTGTTTTCTGATCCCTCTGTCTTCCCAAAACATTTTCTTTGAGTCAAGTCAGATACTCTTAATGACAAGAATGAAAAATCAGACTCCTGCCCGAAACATCACTTGGAGACAACAATTCTACTCAAATATACTGCAGTAAATATATAACAGGCTACCAGTGCTCCCAAGATCCATGTATGCATTGCAACCCCAAAAAGTCTTCATTTTGCCCATTAAAAAAACCCAAAACAGTAAATGGAGGCCTATTCCACTGCAAGCACAGCAGTAGGGAGACATGGAATAACCCCCTGGATATATGGTTATATGGATATACAACTGCATTATGGATATAACAAGGTTTTCAGGTAATTGTTAGATACATTCTCTTCCAGTGTGTCTGCATAGTCAAAGAACACATTCCCAGCTAAAGGGATTACACTTGAGTGAAAGCACAATCACAAACCTTAACCCCAGTGTTTGAGTTTTTCTGGTGGATTTTTTTTTAATGGATGCTTGGAAATTAAAATGTCTTTAGCTTAAATAATTTGGGTGGATAATTAATTGTCTGTTGCATCAACATAGAATATAGACGTATTTTGAAGGACAACAGAACAAATAATGTTTAAATCTTTCTTAAAAGCAAATAACTCTGACTTGGCCAATTGATAAGACCAGTGATTTCAATATAATCGAATTGAAATAAAGCAGTTAAGCATTTAAGACTTCAATAACCTTCCTAAAAATCAATCTTTCTTTTAAACCAGCCTCCCAGCCATGTCTTAGCTTTCACAGCTTTAAAAAATAAAAAGTGCTTACAAAACACCTGTGTGGTGAAAAATTTTTTTAAGAGATCATATTTGGAGAATGCTCTAAATAAATTTAACAAAATCCCTAAAACCCCCACACCCAAAAGCAGATGATTCTCTGGAGAACTGGAGGCCCCATATGATTCCTGCTTGCATGCATGTGTGTGACTGTGAGGGAGTGACTGATTGCCTCGTCTCTTGGTGAAGATCAATAGTTGCTTTAAAAGGAGGCAGATTCATGGAAGCTATTGGATCCAAATAGTTTATTGCTTTGTGCTCATCCTTTTGTTTAATGGCAGCTCTCAGAGTCACCTCGGCAATTACTCTTTAGGTTGACTTTCAAGTAACTTCCTTGCACATCACATGGCCTTTTAGAGGTTGTGTTCAAAAGCAGCATCTCCCTCTCCCAAAGTGTTTTAAATAGGTGATGCCACGTCCCTCAGCATCAGATGGTGGCACTTAGTAGGAGTTATATGCTAAGAAAACATTACAATTTACTTTCAGCCTCTGAAGCAATCCTTGATCTCTGGAATTAACTACTTGTTGGAAATGTCTTAGATTTGTGTTGCTGACTTTGATGCCAAAGGAGTTAGTAACCTATTGCACTTCAGATAAACATCCAAACACCTGGAGGCTCATCTCAAGGTACCTGACCTACCCAAATCTCTGAGTTTACTACAGTCTGGAAATCCATTTGCTTCTATTATTATTAGATGATAATCCAATGAGTCATCAAGTGCAGTAGGTAGGTTTCATTACTCCATAGTTTGTGTACTATTGAAATACAGATTTATTTTTTCATTATTGTGTCATAGCTGTATTTTTCAGCTTCTGGCCAATCAAATTATTCTCTCTACAGCATCCTAAGTCTCTGCTTGCCCTCACTTCCCTTCATTTTGTAGGGAAAGAAATGATTTTTGAATAGAACATTAAGTTAAAAGAAACCTCAAGGAAAGAAAACCCAACCTTTCATCCAAAATTCTGAAAAAAAAAAAAAAAAAATCTGGTTACTCAGGTAAGTGAAAGCCAGCTTGCTTTTTCTGCCCCAGATGTGACGTTGTAAGGATGACAGGCTGTTCCTTTGTCAGCTGTCTCTGCTGCAGTCTCCGAGAGCTGGCTGTCACATCAGGGTGCAGAGGGCAGCCTCCCTCCCGAGCCTGCGCCAGGAACAGTGGCCCAAGGGGAGCTCTCAGCTCGGATCTGAGGGTCCCTTGCAGCAACACCAGTGTGGGATTCACCCCATGCTGCCAGAGCACTCCCCAGCCTTAGACACAGGCACTGAGCTCTTCTCCACCAGGTTATTTCTTGTGTGTATCAGTGGCCAAAATCCATCATTCCTCTAAGTGACTTCTTCACAAGCTTTATTCACATTTATAATCGTGTCTCAGGAAGGTAGAACAGACAATCATGATTAAAACAAAGCTAGCATTCAACACAGCATCAGAGGGCTGTCAAGGATTTTTAGCTGGGAGGATTCAGCTATTGTGACTTGAAGCCATGGTGACTGCATGATTAAAGTACAAGCCTGTACTTTCTTGGTAGGACAGAAATGGGTAGCTCTAAGACCCACAGTACCTTACTTTATCTGTTAGTTGTGGAAATAGTATCAAGAAAAGCAGAGACTATCTTGCAACTTAAACCCCCCCAAAATTTAAAAAGCAGCAGTAGTTCCCAGCCAGCCTTTTTCTCTCCTTATCTGCTTAGGAGCCAGGCATACCTCCTGTTGGTGCCACATTATGCTCTCTGCATCAATCATTGCTCTGAAACTGTCACTTTTTCTACCCAGCTGGTTGTTTCACACACCACTAAGAGTAAACCCAAGGTAAGGCCACACCACTAGGTCAGAAAAGTGAAATGCTCACTTATCTGTTCACTGTTTTATGAGACAAGAAGCAGAACACCCCCGTGGGGGCTGCAGTAAGCAGCCAAGCTTTATGCACTGCTCTGGGAGGGAAGACACAGCACATCAGATTTGGTAGCAGATATTCAAACACTGCTCTCCCCCATGGTCTGTGCACAATACAGAGCACACACCATAGAGCTGTTGAGAAGCTGCCATCAAAGCCCCAACTTTCAGCAAAAATACCCTCTCGCCCTGCAAATCCCAAGGGGCTCCTTTCCCAACTTGTCCTTTTTTCACTGAAGTATTCCAGTCCTGCTCCCTTCCACATTCAACCTCCCATCATCTATTTTTATTTCCCCTCATCTGTACTGAGGACTGTGGATCTTGATGTTCTCTAGAACAAGTAGGCTCTATAGGCTCCAGATAAAACATTGTGTCTATTTGCACTTCTTTAGAAGATTTACAATCTCATTCTACTCTAAATCCCAAGTAAAGCCACCAAATTTAATGGTATGTGTTATTACACGGGTAAAATTGAGCTCAGATTGCTGGCTTTGCCCTGCTTATGTCATCAGGATATCAGCTATTCCCTTATGCCAAGTAAATACCACAGATTAGGTTAAATTCCTAGCTCAAGCTATGTTTACTTGGTCACTTTAATTCAACACGAATCTCCATTGCCACAGAAATAGAAAACAGGGATTTTATGTCTGTATTAGACTGAAAACTCATCTCTTTTTTTTTCAGTCAGCCTGGTTCCTAGACAGAGGCTACAGCAACATATGGGTTTATATTTATTAATTAGGCTTCGTAGTAAGCATAATACATGGAATAAAGGACATGCCATTTCCAGAGGTTAGATATAAAAATGAAGCCTTGATTTCAATGCTATTCACCTCCTTTTATTAATATTCCACTTGGCAAGAAAGCCATGCAAATTTTCAGGTTTTTACTTTTGTTATCTTTCTTTTTTCTTTTGAAATCCTATGAGAAATCTAAAGACAAAATTAGCATGATATATATATTTTTTTTTTTTTTTGTCATTTGTATTTGGTTTATAATTAATCAATATGAATTAAGCAGCTAATCCTTGGAGAAATAAGTGCTATGGTTTCTTCCAAGTGGATCAGACTGGCTCGGTGGTCCATCACTGTTTTACTCTAAGTGGCACATTGGCACCACTGTCAGGGGCCCTTCCTGTGCCTGGAACAAATACCTGTGCCTGGAACAAATACTCCTGCCATCAGATAAAAGCAGTCCACTTCAGCACAGGGGAAATACTCAGTGTTTATTAAAATAGTGTCAAGTGTTCTCAACCAACTGCCAGTGAACAGCTTTATCATCTGAGTGACAAATATTGCTAACAGCTGCAAGGGAAAAGCAGTCAGATATTCTCCAAGGAATGCACCTTCTACCAATCTGTCCACTCTTGTTATAAAAACGGTTTCAGATATTTATGTGCAGGACATGGCTTTTTCTTCCAAATAAAAAAAAAAACAAAAAACAAAAGGGTAGAAAAATAATGGGAAGGAAGACAATGGGTTCTGGAATCTATCTACTATCTGCTCTCTTGATGTTTATTCAATAAAATATTTCAGAAAAAACATGCTAAATATGTATTTTGTACAATTCCTTTTGTTATGCTTTATGGCATCAGAATGCTTTGTTTTCAGTTCTGCCCCCTCAGTTTCTTGCCCCTAAGCATTGCATCAGAAATCTGTTTTATTTGGGTCCAATCTTTAAAATGAATGTTATGTGCTAAGAGATGCATACAATTAATTATTACAATCCAAAAAATAGAACACCACTGCCAAACTTGTATCAATTTCTTAAATAAAACTGGATTCATGAACTGGAGTTAATAAATGGGTAGGGAACTGAAAACAGATGGAGAAAGCTTCTGGGGCTGTTTGGAAATATAGGCTGAGTTTTGAAATCCTGATAGGTGTTTGTCTATGTACGTTGGTACTTAAGTTGCACATCCAGACCTTTACTAAAAATAAGCAGTGACTGTTGTCTAGCCAATTTGCAAACTGGGACACATCTAGCATCATTTGTCTTTAAAAAGAAAACAACCCATCTGATTTCCAGATACCTTTTCCTCCCCAACAACTGCTGGGCAAGGAAAGTGCCAGCAGGACGTGACACATCAAGGCTGTTCCCCAGGACACTGAGCTGCCTCAGACAGAGCTCCAGCCCCAGACAGGAGCTGCAGGGCAAGCGAAGCTTGCACAGATAAGGAAACCAAGGCACAAAGGTGGGAACACGCTTGACAAGGTCACCCAGCAGGCCCAACAGCACAGCTGAGGAGACAACCCACACATCCCAGTCCTGTCCTCCCATTAGGCTGTTTACCCAGAATATGCATCTCCCACGGTGGCATTCTCCTACACCCTCTTCCTCCTATAATTTTGTTTAACAGCCTGCAAAAGTTACAGCGTATGTAATTCTCTCTAATATTTACAGCCTCTGGTTAAAACAATTGCAACCTATTAAAGTGTGTTATAACCTCACAAAAAATAACCTTGTACAAAAATCCTCCACAGCTCAGTATCCCTAAATCTTAACAAGGAAAGGTAATTGTTAGCAGTAGATTTCCATCTCTGTAAAGCATAAAAGAGTCAAACATCAGACAACTACATTTCAGAATGCAGACACACCAAGACAGAGTGAGATTCCTTGCATCACTGCAGCATGAGTAAGATGAGGGTCAGGGACCCCAGCCACAGCTGAAACACAGAGCCAGAGAACACACAGTGCACAGGGAGATACATCAGCCTGGCAAACACCCTCTCTGCTGGGAGAAAAGGATTTCTCCTGTACCCACTGAGTCATGTGGTTGCCACCCCAGCAGTATCTGCTTTTTTACTCCTTCAGAAACTTGTCATCATTAGGTTCTAGTCACAAGGATTTGATCTGATTACTTAGAAAATCCTGAAGGACAATGCACTGTGTGGTTCAGTGCACACAATTCAAGGAAGGACCATATAATATGCCCTTAGATGTGAAAATGTTTAAGAAGTAGAATTTAATTCACTACGGAAGATGGGTAAACCAGAAACCAACTTAGTCAGAGCCACCCCATCTACACTGTAATTATGGAGTTATATCTAACCTTGAAATTCTAAATCTGTTACTCTGCATTTCTGCTGCTTCACTTGCTTCCCACTGCCACTACTGTGTCTTATCTAATAACCTGCCTGTGTTTCTTGAATTGCTTTTTCCACACATACTGGTTGGATGTTTACAGAAGGCTCTCCATTTTTTATTTTCTATATGGGTTTTAATTTCTCAGTTTCTATTCCCTGTTGACAGCTTTAGTTGTATATCCATTTTCTCCTGCTCTGTCTTGTCTATGCACTTCACTAATATGCTCTATTTACCTATTTGTTGGTCTTTTACTAATGTGAGTTTAGTAACATTCTCTGAAGCTCTCCATGTCACGTCCCCACTCTATCTTTGAGAAACCTTGCCCAACATAATGGGTTTTGCTAATGAGAGATAGCAAAATCCTAAATAAAAAACATAACTGAAATGCATCTGTAGGCCAAAAGGTGACTTTTTATGCATTCATCCTATTACAAGGACAAGAACCTGCCAGTTCAGGGCTCTGTCTTGTGTCCTGGTAAGAAGCTGTAGGTACATAAACCTCATCTCAGAGATTTGATTACACTGGGGAAGAAACTTTGCTTTGCTCTTTCATAACCTCCCTTCTTGCAGGAAGGTCAGAGTATGAAGATGAGCCTCCCACTGTGCTCTTAGCTTAATTACAGAGAGTGAAGAACAAGTTGATGGACGACCTTCTTGTGAAATCACTCATCCCTTGGCCTCCATGAGCTTTCATAATGGAGCTGAAAAAACTGTAGCAAGTGATAAGAGGAGGGTATTAAAATTTTTCTGAAGACCAAAAGTGGCTGCAGAACCTTGTGACAGCATTTAAGAACTTTAAAGCCTGTTTTTATTCCTAAAGGTCCAAAGCTGACCTGGTTTTTTCAACACTTTGTGATTTTCTTCCTTTGTCATTTTTAGTTAATAAGTAAATACTTTATTTCCACCAAAAGCCCACATTAAATAGGATTTTGACAAAAATGAGAAGAGAAAAAACCACGTATTTCTATATTCACAGTAAAATTCACTAGAATAAAATGGCTAGAGGAAGGATGCATTTTGACATAAGTGAAAATTCATCAGTCCATCTCTGAGAGCCATTCTCCCTCAAGAAGCTCCAAGACAAAGAGGACCAAGTTTAGGAAGCAATTTATTACTGCACAGGCATTGGGCTCAGTTCTTTGCAAGAAGAAATATATTTGGCATTTAGAGCCCAACTTGAGAGAAGTTTCTTCCTATGGGATGTTTGCTCTGCTCCTCCAGCCCCACCTGCTCTCTCCCTGGGCCAGATGCAGCTGTTGGTGGGAAAGACCAACTCCTGAGGGGACCATCACCACAGCCTGGTGGGCTGCAGAGAGGCAGATTTACACACACACAATAAAAAGAAAGCATGGAACTGCCTAGACTTGACCTTCCACTGGGAAGGTTCTGGTGAAACAGCCTGAATCCTTTACACTAATGAGTCAGAAGGTAGACATGAAATATCTGAGCTGATAGCAATCATTGCTCTTTCTCACCTGTCTTCCTCAATACAGCTTGAGATGAAATCCCATCCTGTTCTGATAACAATGCTGTGGAAACAGATACCTTCCCATGAGAAGATTATGGGTTAAATGAACTTGTGGGTTTCACGAGGGAAACGTAAAAAAAAACGAGATAAAGTTTAGAAAGGCAGTTACTTATAAAAGGATTAAAAAAACCTGATTTTCCCCCTCATTTTCTGAAGCCTCTAGCTTATTCCATTATTAGAAAAAGGCAAGACAATTTGCCATTTAATCACTTGGATTCAGTCTTCCATATAAGCCTTTTCTATTTATATATGCAGCAAATTTTGATGGCAAAATTTTTACAGAAGACATTTGAGCTATTAGCAACAGCAGAAATAATTCTGTATGTTGACTCATATGAAAAATAATCCTTTTTCTTACCCAACAGTTAAAATTCATAATAAGATATGTTTTATTTAATACACTCCCTACATGCCACACTGATAAGAGAAATGGAATGTGTAACCTGATGTTGGAAACCTTCACATAACTGTCTTTCCTTTGTACTCTTTAAATTAGAATGATTTTTTCCCCTAATAGTCTTTCAACTTCTCAACATAATTCTTTCTTCCACGCCCCCCCCCAGTATGTTTTTATGTTGTAGCTAAATTTATCTGCAAGTGATGAAAAGGGTTTCCTTCCAATTGCTTCCTACAGACACCCACCAATCAGAATGTGTTATGCCTCTGCAGATCCTTTTCAAGAAAAATTTTGCCAGGGTAGATCAAGCATTTAAAACACATTTTTCCTTTATCTCCTGCCTACTATCTAGCTACCTTGAACTCCAATTTAATGGGCACTCAGCGATACCACAGAATGAATTAAATGACCTCAAAGTCCATAGAACAGGAAAATACAGGACTGCTTTTTCAGGTATTGATTCTGGAACTGTAGTCAGAAAAAATTCTCTCACAAGCCAGTTGGTCTTAAAGGAAAGTTATGGAAACTCAACTCACTTGGGAGTCTTTGGTAAGATATATGTAAGAAATACTAGCTGGGGAAATGGTGTTTAAAATGAACACTTGCATTCTGAGGTGAGCACAGGATTCTACAGGAAGCTGGCCCACTAGGTCCACTTCAGAAAGTTGTGCTGTCCATCCTCTTTCTCTCATCCACATCAGGACTTCAGTTGCAAAGGAATAGACACATACCCTGTAACTCTTCAAAAATGGTGGGGGAGTAGGGGAAAGTGAGAAGAATTAAAACAGACCAAATGAAGTACATGTAGGCGTTTTATATTAACACTTTTTGACATACCAATTGCTTCTATTTTTGGTAGTGGTGGGATCTTCTTTTTATTTTATAAAAGCACTGAATAGCATGACTGTCTTGTAGGTTCAAAAATACAGAACAGCTGGAACAGAGTTTAAAAAATGAGTGGGGTTTTCAGAGGGGCTTTGAGGACTAATTTTTTGAAGGTGCTGGGTCTCTCATGTCTTCCTCATAGGTTTTCAATCTAAGGACACATTTGCACAAGAACAAACCTTCCCAAAAGTAACATCACACCCAAACTTGCACTGAAATGTTAACGGGAAATTATAAAAACACCCCAAACTAAACACCTTCCTACTGTTTAGCAAGTGCAGCTTTACAGCAGGCCCACGGGATGAACCCGATTCGCAGAATCCGTGTCAGCTCTCCCCGAGCCTTTATGATGCTTGCTACTTTGAAAATGCAACTTCCCCGTGCTACCCCCAAGAAAAAAAGAGACAAAGAAAATAGCATCTGCATCTTGTCATTGATTCTCTTCAAGAAACTCTGCACTTTATTAATCTCTGTCAAGCATTTGGAAGCAGACATTCATACATCCCAACAATTGAATCCAACTCCACAGGCAGTGCCAATTCTTCCCCAATGCAAGGGTGACATGCAGCACTGCTCATAGGTCATCTAATCAGCAGTGAAATAAAGAACTGCCAGACCTCATAACATTTAAGCTGTCCACGGAATGAAGTGTGCTGCACGTACCCCCGGGAACTGAGGGACGAAACGCACACTGAAACATTTAGAAGCCTGACTCAAAACTCATTCCATCTTAAAGGTTTCCCTTTTAATTACTTTCTTCTCTTACATTTTGCTTTGTCATCATACCACAGCATGGGAAAATACAGCGAGATAAGCAAAGGTTTGTAGTCATGAAATTTAATGTAAGAGTTAAAAAAAAATAGCAAAATACAAAGCTTTATTTGCCCTTAGATATATGTGTACAACTGCCAGTTTGCAAGAAGGGATTTTTTGTTGCTTATTTTTATTAAGACAATGTATATTTTTACTCAGGAAAGGGCAGAAAGTGGGTCAGAGTCATAACTGGGTAAATGCAAACATCCCGAAATTAACTCAGATCTCCTCGTTTTACAGAGCAGGCAGGGAAGGCAGAGTTCTGCTAACAGAGGGCAGAGGAGGCCTTTAGAAAGAGAACCAGCACCTGAAGAACCAACACCATCTGTAACCTGTGGTGCTTGTAAAGAGACCTGGAGCCACCTGAGTGGCCCTGAGAAACCTGCTGGCAGCTCCTTCCTGCACGGAGGAAGGGAACACACCTCAAAAGGAAGGCAGACTTACTTCCATCTGCATTTTTCTTCACAGTCCTCCTGCCTCAGCACAGCCAAAGGTCAATGCCTTCAGCAGGCAACGATTAAAAAGCAGAAGCTTTTGTTTTTTCAATAGCCTTAGAGTGAATGATTTTATTTGGGAGCAATCTATGATGCACGGAAAGGATTTAACTGAAGCTGCACTAGCAGCTACAGATTCTCTCTTTAACCTGATTCTTCTTTTTATTAGTTCTTCTTTATCTGTTTATTGGCCCAGGGAGTACAAGGGTGGAATTGAATGAGAAACTCAAGGGAGTTTCAGTCTCAGTCAATGCAATTTTCCTCTCTTTAGAGGCTAAGCACAAAGCCAATTGCTCTCTAGAGTTCCTTAAACTCCCATCCATCTATGAAACCACATTCATCATCTTCATCCCTACATTCTTCTCCCCTAACAAGTCCTTCAAGTCCTACACACTTTTCTCCCCAAAATCCACTGAGACTCAAGAAACTTTAGTACTGTCTTTTCTTTCATTTTTTTTAATGCAGCAGATCACCTAGAAACAGTTTTAACATAAATTTTCCATTTATTCTGCACCTCAGAAGGATATGGGAAACACAATTAACAGGCAGTTTTAAGTGGGAAGAAATTTAAGTGAATCAAAAACACTAACTTGTTCATGGACACAGAATTCTTCAATGGCCCTTTGATATTGCCCCAGGAGTGAAAGCTGGGGAATATAACAGTATTATGGTAGCAGCCACCAAAGGAACAGCAGTGAGAGAAACTCAAAGTGACTTTGGAAATGGAGAAAATTGGATACTGTGCCCTCTCAACCTGTAACACATGCAGTCTGCAGGTAAGATAAGAAACGGTCCCCAAAAGACTAATGCAGAGGGAAGTATCTATTCTTTATATTCTTGTAAATAGGACAAGAAACAATCACATCAAATTCCAGCAGAAATATTCTGACTAGAGACTAGAAAATCTTATTTAAGTCAAGAAGAGCAAAGCTCATGTGCAAGCTGTGGAACAACAGACAGTAGGAATATTCAGTGTTTTAACACACTCGATAAATATGTGCCAGGAAAAGCACAGGTATTGGAGCAAAAGGGTCAGCCAAATAACTTTAAGGTCTTGCCAGCCCTATTGTACTTTGATTTAAAACCTCTTCATAAAATAGTTTATCTAAGCACAACCTTCATTTTAGCTGCACAAACCCCATCCATCCTAGTTGGTGTCATCAGCTCAGGTTAGAAATCATTTCTGTGACATCTGCAACTGCCTTTTCTTCAGCAACGGGGTATTCCCTCCTCACTCTCTTCAAATGCCTGCTTAATCAGAACACTTAGTCAAAATACATGAGATTTTAAGTTTATTAATGTAAAAATGTCTCTAGAGCTCAATTTGTATCCCATTATAATTTACTGCATTTTAAGCATACGCAACAACTATTATTCATGCAATCAGAAATGTTTTCCTGATTGCATTTATGCAGTTTTCAAACATGTATTATAACTGACCTTATTAAATATGCTGAAGCACCACTTACACAAAATCATACAAAGGCACAGTTCTTCAACTGAACTCTCAAGTAGCACTTACAAGCATGAATCAGTGCTAATTGCTTCACATTTATCATCTCTGAAATTAGAGTATGGGCAAAAGTTCTCAAACAAACAGCTGTGTAGGTCACAGCTTGGCAACAACTTGCTAAGCAAGTTATTTGCTCTCTCTTCACACCAGACTTGTTTTTTAACCCCATCTTCAGCCAATAATCTGAGAGAACATGTTGTTTCTCATCACCTATGAATGTCTACTCTAAATTTATAAATATTCTATCAAATACAGCAAAGTAAAATCGTTGGTTTATGATGAACACTGAAGCTCAGGTTCTAAACAGTGCCATAAACTTCACAAGCAGAAATTCTGAAACTGTGTGCATTCCTGGTAATTTATTTTATGCCAAACAGTCTTCTGTCATGTTTTATGTGTGCTTGTTCCAAAACAAAAAGATTCCTTTAAAGACTGTATGTTAAATAAAAATCGAAACAATGAGAAGTCAAAAACTTCTGTAGAAACATATGACCTTTTTCTTCAGTAGGGAGAAACAAATTACAGAACTTGATTGCCCACAACTTTCATCCTTGTACAGTCAATGACCCTTTCAAAAGATTTGCCACAAACATCCTTCAAATACAACTGGAGAGTGTTTTAAAAGTGCCTTGACAAAAATGTCTAGTGGTTCCATTTAATTGTGTCTCCCAACCTCTAGCTATTAAGTCCACCCCATGTTGACTCCCAGCAGAAATATTCTGAATTATACTTTTTCTGAGCGACATCAGTTTGCATCAGGAAAAGATCTGATCCACAGTTGTGGATTGGGATTTTTTTTTTTATTCATACAGCATTTGAGTATTACTTATGAAATGAATGCTTGGCAATTTGGGTACATTTACTTGAGCACACAATCAACAGTTACTTCGGGAATCAAGACATGCAGGAACACCATGGTGCTAAAAGCTGGAAAGAAAACAGAAATAAATAACCATTCTAGACATAACCTTTCAGAGCACACAGGGCCATAGAGACAGTGTTTTTGCCTGGAGGCTGTACAGGACTCTGAGGAAGCCAACACGTGGATGTCAGTGTGCTGTGCAAGGACCTTGGTTTGAGCAAGATGGGGGCCCTGCTACTCCTTTTCCCATTAAGTGGCACCCAGAGCAGAAGTGCTTGTGCTAATCACATCCCCACAGTGCAGAAACCCTCCCCTCTTCCACGATGGAGACAACCTGTTAGGTCTGGACAAAACTAAAGGACTTGTATGAGAGCTTGGTAAGACAGAGAGGGGACTTTAAGGCACTCCCCCCTTCCTTTCACAAGGGGCTAATTTAAAAAAAAAAAAAAAGTTACACCCCAAATCATCATGACAGGCTGACTACAATGCCCCGGGTCTCTCCATGGAAATCTTCATGGCTTTTACAATGAACTGAGAGAAATCCAAATTGTGTGTTTATGCAACATATTTCAACTACTTGTGTTCCTTGTACCAGTCACACACACCTGAGCTGGACTGGGCACCAAACCATTACAGATGCATGAGGACAGCACCAGAGGCAGGATGAACTTTCATCCCTTTGGGGGCTGAAGCTGCAGGGTGGCGATTAGGATATTAAATTGAGCTACTTAACCTAGCTATTATTCCCTGTAAGAGTCCATCCCAGCCTCAGCTCTTCCTAAGAGGTATAATTTACCTTCCCCTTAAAAAGGTCCTTTCTTTGGTGCCAAACCCCTTGGAGCTGGCACATGTCACAGCTGCCATCAGCAGCACTGCACACTCCTGTGAGGAGTCAATGTCTTCTTTGCTCCCACAGAGGTTTATTCAGCTCCTTAACAACACCAGCTTTCTTCACAGAATCCTGCACAATTCAAGGGCAAGGCTAGAAAGGCTTCTGGAATTATTTCAGGCTAAAGTTGCTTTCAGAGTAGAATAGGGCCCCCTGCATATATTCATGAGCCCTGTGGCTCATTTGTGGCAGTGAAAGAAAAGCCACTTATCCCACATCTCTGCAGCCAGAAAGGGCAGAATGAGAGATGACCATGACTGTGGTGTGAGCCAAGAGATGACTCTCTTAATAAAGACACTTTTAAACAAAGAACTATAATCACAAGCAGAGTCTAATGGCATCAGGGAGGAAGATGAAGAGGGCTCAGACAGTTAATTTTACTTTTGCTTTAGTTACTCCTGATTTAAAAAACAGGAATAATACAATGAAAGGCACTTTGGAATGGATTGGTGAGCAATTGTATTTTAAAACTGGGGATAACTACTCTGCTTTAAGATTAGAGGTAAAACATGGCTTAAAATGAAATGTTAAGTTGACTGACAGAGTTATTAATATTGTCACACTTCTTTGACTTACATAATGTGATATGCAGCCCTTTTTGCAAACCAGGAGAATGATGCACGCCTGATTTGTCTTCATAAATCATTTTATTTTTACCTAGAACAGCAAGGCAAACTCCCTAAGAGTAATGGAACAAGGCCTGAATGGTAGTGAATTTTCACTTTCAGGACAATTTGATAATCAGATGCAAATCTTAAAGTTTTCTCTGAACTGCTTAAATGGAAATGAGCATTGCTTAAATAATGCTGACAAAGCTATAAAAGAAACAAGAAAGCAAAAAATGAGGGCTAAGAATGACAACTTCAAAGCAAGATCAGGGTGAAGAAGAATGAAGCAAGTGGTAAGAAAATGTTAAAAAAAGGAAAAAATTGAGAAAGAAGAATTCTACTCGAAAATGTTGGCTCTACTCAATGGCACTTAGTACAGAATATGCCAGGATAATCTGCTGCAGTAATAAAGACACCAGGACTCAGATCATGCATCTTTTTTGGCACTTTGCTGAAATGGTAGTCACTGGTGCATTGAGAGGCTTCAAATGAGTGATCCCATCCTTCTCCATCATACACATGTTATATTCTTTTTAGTAATAATGAAAATCCTCTTATAATGATTTTTCCTCCCTCTTGAGAGCATAATTTCTGTCTGTGAAATGTTTCCCTGAAGAAACAAAGCTAATAGACTTTTGCCTTAGTTGCCTTTGTCAGTGTTTTTACCCTGGTAATTTCCTAGGAAGGAATTTTTGATTAAATTAATAAGGATAAACAGTTGTCAAATGCATTCTGTCCTCAGGAAACACGGAAAGAATATAATAAGCTGCCTCAAACTTGGGTAAACTTTCTGCTCAAATCCAAACAGCAGTCAGGGACATGTCTGAGGTGATGCATTGTTAGACTGGTTGAAAATCTTCTATAAAAATACACTTTGATTGAAAGTAACATTTTTTATAAAATGCCATTTCTTAGAGATGACATCTGCTGTCCTTAAAAAAAATGTGACTGTTTTGGTGTGCCAGAACACTTGGAAGAAATCTCTGTATTCACAATCAGAGATGACTTGATAAAGAATAAAGTTTTAGTCTTTCCACAAAGAAAGAGGAGAGTATATTCCACTTGGTTCTAAAAATTAATGGAAAGAAGATTTAATGGTTGGAAAGATCAGAAGAAGGTTGGAAATTCTATTAAAATTTAATGAAACAAGAGGTCCTTATCATATAAGAAGATTTCCATGTTTATCACTTACCTAAGGCCAAAGAAAGGATTTCATAGCTATGGTATACCTTGGATTTTTTTCAGCAACTGTAATTGAAGTTATATTCAGAGATTTAAACACAAAACTCTTTATGTAACTAACAGGACAGAGAGAAAGAAAAATGCAAACTCCAGCAGTTGAAAATAAATAAATAAATAAATAAATAAATAAATATGTAGGTGGGACAGGACCTCGACCTCAGAACTTCACAATTTACATCACAGAATCATGTTTTGAGTCCCTGTGTTGCAAAATAAAATAAATAAGCATTATGTCTATGTAAACTACATCCCTCCAAAAAACAAAAAAATACCAAAAATTGCTGCAGCCCGAGAAGGCAAGGAAGAACCTTCTTAACCCAAGGTAAGTCCAGAAGCACGTCCCTGAGCTCTGTCAAATTCAAGAGCTCTGGTTTTGCAGACCTAAGCAAGAAGCTAACATCAGCCTTTCATGATAACAAAGATCATCTGTGCATTTGAAAGGGTTTTCATTATCCGGAATATATGTTAATATCCTTAAACATGAAATAGATCAAAAAGTACAGATTCATCCTTACCTCAAAGACAGAGAATTCCCAGACTGTAAGGGAAAGTGATTTTGAGGTTTTAATGTACAAGAAGAGAGACTATTGTTCAAAAGATGCTTCTAAAATGGCAATTCCTTTTTATGCTTAGTTTTCATGAAGCTGTTTGCAGGGCAAAAAGCTTTCTTTGAAATGGTTTCTCACAGCTGTAGGATGTCTCAGAATTTTTTAACCCTGCAATAACACAAGGGAAGGAAATAATTTTTGATTTCTTTTTCAGCTCCTTGTTTTCCTCATCCTATTAATCATCTCTTATGTAAGACACTGCTGCAGAAGCCCCTTTTCAGAAAGTCAAATTAAGCCAAATAATTTTGGCAGACAGAGATATCAGTCATTTGTGCCTGATGCATTTCAAATGGCTTGGTTTCTTTCAAGTTTTGCTCCCTCAGAGAATTCAGGAAATGAGCATGTTTCCAAAAACTATTTGGAGAGTCTTAACAGTACTTGAATGGGCCAAAACAAATACTATCATCTTACTACTTAATGTTGTATATCATTTTACTTGTCCATTCATAATTTGCATACAACTTTGATGCCTATACAAAGTTTCAAGGCATGGTAAACCAGTTTCAAGAAGCATTAATCATTATTGCTAAAAAACCATTTTATTCATCATATGGCAGAGTCACTTGTGCCTCCAAACTCCCACACATGTCCAGGAAGACTTTGCCATAATCAATGCACAAACTGAATTTTGTTTTGTTTATGTCAAAAGGAAGTAAGAAGGTCTTACTGCTGTGAATAACAGAGAATGTTCCTCCTCCAGGAAAGCCAGCATGAAGTCAAGGTTAGGGAAACAAAGTGTTTTCCAAGTATAAAAGGGTAAATGACATACTGCCCTCATTAGAAAAAAATTGCATCTGCTGACTCAGGGAGATGCTCTCCTTCCTGAAACTCAATGAAACCACAGATCAAAGGTACAACTCGAGAGAAGGCGAGAAATTCAGGCAGGAAAGCTCTCGACTTCATTGGGAGCTGAAGCTGTAAGTTTAACACTGAAATACCTTGAAATTGCAGATTGCCAAAGGAGATCTAGGTACAGATCTGGCTATAGATACAATTCTAAAACACGGAGCCTGCTTTCCTTCAATGTCTGCTTGTGTATGTGCACACAAAGAGGAAATCACTTTTACTGCTCATGTGGCAATTTGCTGAGTGAAAAGGTGTATGGCAAAGAAAATCTTGAAGCACTGCAAGAGAGGGAAATCTGAAAGGCCCTTAGAAGTATTAGACTAGAAACACAAACTCTGCATCAGATAACTTCTGATGACCAGGGGCTGCTGCCTTCTCTGCATTTCTGAAGCATCCTCGGATTTACTGTTATGGCAGTAGTCCACATCCCATGGAGCTTGCAGCAATATGCTGATACTCAACTAGCAGTTTTCTGAATTGCCCCTTGAACAACACACACCAAGGTTGTTTTATGGTTTGCATGTAGCATAGGCTGCAGCTCCATCAACATTTCAAGTTTAATTGCAAGCCAACATAAATACACTTCTAGAAATACTGCTTAGAAGTTATGTGACACATTCTCCTGGAAAAACATGCAAATCATTTCAGCTTTCCTTAATGGGCTCTAACAAGATTTTTACTTTTTTAAAAGCTACTTTATATATATATACACCCCTCCTAGGTATTTTTACAACGACTTCTTAATTATTCAGCTGCAGCTTCTATTCTCAGTTCCATCAGAGGAAGATTTAAGAGGGACTGTAATGATGATCTGTAGGAATGAGACTGGACTGCTAAGTCACTTTTCAAGAGCTGCCACAGAATTCTGGAAATTAGTTGAGAACAGATCTCTGAATTGCCTCTAGCCCCATTGAAATACACACAGTGAGACTGAACAGCTTGTCCATTTTACTGCATCAGCTAAATTCTGCACTTAACATATTAATTGCAGAAAAACCCCAAACACATTTGACTTACAAATGGCTACAGGCCACTTACAAACAGCAAAAAATACAGTTAATTATATTACTCTATAATTCTATGTTAATACTCTTCATCTGTTATCAAAGATGTTTGTTTGGTCATAAACGATCTAATTTTGTTTTTCCAGGAACCATTGTAACAAATTGCTTTGGTAGGGATCTATTCAGCTTTAGTCAACAGTCAAGTTAGCAGGAACGCTATGTCCTGAATTTATGACGTACTTCTTGTGTTTTTTTAACATTTTTTTTGCAAGTTTCTTAAAAATGCATTTTTGCCTCACACAACTTTAACATCAGACAAAACATTCCTACTTCATCCCATTTTAACCAAACCACAAATTCATTAAAATTTTCACCCAACCTTTGTGCTCTTAGATAATATTCCAGTAGTTCCAGGCAGAATTTCTGTTCAGATAACACAATTTTTAAAAAGCATAATCCAAACCCCCCTTTTGCACTTATCATGTTATTTATGTGATCACCATACAATTAGGGATAAATTAAAAAAAAAATAAAGTTATAGTTTCTCATATCCTACCAGCCAAATGTAGGCCAGAAGCAATGAATGTAGGAAAAACCCCCAAACAATTAAACTCTAATAATCTGAGGTTTATTATTATTTCACTTCACAGGCAGCCATTCTTCCAAGCCTACCATTTACCAGCCTGGCTGTACACGAATGCATTGCCTGAAGAGCTGGTTAAATTTCAGCCACCAGCAAACACGAAGGCTCATTCCTTAGAGAAGGTGCTCCTGTGCTGCTGAGCTGCAGCTGCACAAGATGAGCACCTCATGGTCAGCATGTCCATGGAGCTCAGGGGAAAATGTGCATCCCTGGCATTAATTCTCTCCCTGCTTCTGACAAGCTGTAAAACTTATCAGAATAAGCACTGTGTTCATCAGCTGGACCATATCCATGCTAAGCAATCCTTGTGCTCTTGGAGCAACCACCACAAACTCCACAACATTCATCAATAGAAGTGGAAAAGTTTAGATAAAAGGCTAAAGCAAAACTAAAAAAGAAAATAAACTCAAAAAACCAACCAACAAAAAAAAAAAAAAAAGAAACCCAACAAAAAAACCAAAACAACAGAAATAAAAAACAAAGCATCTTTCCACAGAAAACAACAACAACAAAACAAACAAAAACCAAACAAACAAACAAAAAAAAAAGCATTCTGACAGTACAAGGGGTTTTTAATTTATGGTATGTAGAGATCTTCTAAAAAATAAAACAATGCTCCCTACCAAGTTTTGGGTTTACTGAAACTATTTCTCCTCTTCAAACTCAGAAACTGAACTAAGAAATTCACTTTCACTCAGTAAACTCACCCTGAGAAGGATTTGCAATGATTCTGCTTTTTCTAGATTGAATTTATTAAAGTCTAGTGCAACTGCAGCAAGTGATCCATAGTATTATGGAAAATGTAAGGCAATAACTGTTCATGAAGGAAGTGGAGTCAGTTACAGGTTCAGTTGACTCTTCTGAACAATAACTGAACAGATCTACAGGGTACCTGATGTCTAAACCCCTAATTGTGAACTAGGATGGATGATTGTGTAATTCAAAACAGAACTCCATCAATTACAGCTGTTCAGATGGTCCATCAGAAATAGAACACAAGGAAGAATTCTTCTAGAGTCCTCAAACCAGGCTATCAGCTGCCAGCAAACACTTCACTCCCGTCTCACTTTCATCATATCCACATCTGGTGACTAGGAGTAACTCACTCGTTCAGTTCAGCTCCCCAGTGGGTTTGGGATTCCTGCCTTGGAGGAATCAATTCCAGCTGAAATCCCCTCAGAACTGCCAGGTTTCTAAAGCCTGCTCTGAAGCTGCCCCTTTGCAGACATCGCTCTTGTCCCGCTGTACCTGGGTGCCAGAAGAACCCCCTGGCTCTGGGGGTGACTGAGCACCAAGCACAGAACTCCCAACGTGTCTGACTGTTATAAAGCTGCTTTTTGATCTCCACATTGCTTTTAAGTAAAGAATTTAAACTATTGATTCCCTTGGCAACAATCCAATTTTATTTAAACAGAGAGAGCAAGAGAGCATGAGAGAGCCAAATAGCTCTGTTTGCTGACCACACAAACAAAGGTTTGCATCTGTTCTGCTGGAATAAAAGTCTAGGTCTAGATGGACTCCCCTCACTCGCTGGTTATAATTCACTTGTCATTACACACAGCACTTTTAAAAAAATTTAAATTCATACTATTGCAGCAGGCAAGAAAACAGGAAATCACACGCAGCTTTTGGAGACATTCAAAGGCTATTTAAGATGTTGGAGAGCTGCACAGAAGCAATTGGAATGTTTTTTAGAAGTACTTTCTGGGGTTTTTTTATCCATTACATTCAGCAAGTAAATAATCAGCTGCCAGCTTTAGTAAGACTGCTCACAGGGGTAAGGATGTTACTTTTGTGACTTAAAGAGTCTGTTGAAGCAAATCTCTTGAATGTAGAGAGGAGAAAATAATCCACAGGAATATTTCAGTGTGGTATGATGCAGTTAAAAAATAATCCAAAATGCAGAATCATTAAATTAATATACTCCTTCAAATAGCACTTTAAAAATAAATATTTTGATTTAAAAAAAAAATTCTGAGAGAAGTTTCACACATCTCTCTTCTGTTTGGTTTACAGTAGCTATCAGAAGTACAGTGTGGGGACACATATAGAACAGTCATTGCAGCTAAAGACAAAAGAGAGTAGAGCAGGAAGCTTCCAACTGTGAACCAGATGGTTCCCTAAGCAGGGAAGCCTCCTCCTCAAATTTTCCTCCAAGTCATTCTGTCCATTTAGAACGAGGTTTTCCTGTCAGAATAACACAGTTTGGAAACACGTATTGTGAGATAAGCAGAAACCTCCTAGAGATCCAAAAAAGTGTCCTTTGTCTCCAGGGGATTCCCTCCCCACCTGGTACAGCAGCCTCAGTCTGTTAATGGTCCCATTGAAACTCTTTTCAGATTATGTGATCTCCAACTCTCCCTCTCAGCTTCTGGGCTGTGGGTTTAAATTTTTAACTACAATATGACATTACTCCCCATCTGTCTCCCTTTGAATTTGATATTAAGGAGAGTACAACAAACTTTTTCAAAGCAGTCTTGCCCCAAACGTGCTTTGATTGTCAGTACAAGGAGCATCCACCAAGACTTTTGCAAAGACCTCCAAATTTTTAATTGCTTTGCTTCCTGATGCTCTATGCAATATATCAGATAAAGCAGTCCCACTGCCTCATGAAAAATATTGTATGTGCCAGCAGAGAGTACTTTAAACATTAATAACTCCAAACATTCAGAGGATAAGAGATGGTTGTTACCAAATAAAAAAGTGATTCATAAAGAAGCACAAAAAAAAATTAAACATTACAAATTATGGCATTAAGAAAAAAAATGTGTGAGCCAATCAGCTTCCAACTTGTGGCTTCCTAACTTTTTTTACACAGTCTTGAAGCATATAAAAGATGAGAGTCAAATGTTACTAAGTAACTCTAGGACTAGGATATTAAAAAGAAAATATTGATGGGGAAGGCAGGATCCCTTCTGCAAGTGTCTGGTGCTGCTACATACATAGTGAGTCTTCAGTCTTATACCCCTAAAAATAGATAATTATACTAATTCTGAGGCATTGAACAAGCCTCAAAGACAAACCAGCTGACCTGTATACACTGATATATACTGTATATACTGATCTGGTTAGATTTAGCTTAGGAATCTCGACGTGTCCTTGGCTGTGTGGTGGAACATGTTCAATTGAGCATTTTCATTCCAGCACACTACTCCATGCTAATTCTTTGCTGGCCTTCTCCAGAAGAACGACTTCTGAATGGCTGTTTCTGATTAATTCTTCCATCTAATTTACAGCAGAACACTAGCAAATTATTTTTGTATTTATTTTTTTTTTAAATACAAACAGACATTCAGAAAAACTGAGAGTGGAATACACTAGAGCAAGGATTCTAATTAAAAATATTCTTAGCTATTACTGCTAAAATGTGTTGGTTTTTTCAGGTGGAATTTGAAAGAGTGAAATGATTTGTTAAAGAGCATGTAATGTCCTAAGTAGAAGTTAGATACTTTTTAAATGCCATCCTGCACATTGGAACCCCAAATTTCTGAAATTCTCAGCAGCAATGGCATATAGTGTATTATGGAACTGTACTGACTAGACAAATGGGGGACTCTGTCAAAACTCACTTTCAAGTTCGCTATGTCAGAAAACTGCTCTTCCTGAAGCATTTAAAGCAAACATCTGAGGCACTGATGAAAATAAAAAATCTTTTGCTCTGAAAGTTTTACTCTCCAGATGGTGCAGAAATATCAAACATAACCATAAAACTTCATGTTTACAAAGCACGTGAACAGAAAGATTATAATATTAATCAATTCTACTTTTCACCATCCTTTTCTTTTTAAAGTATATTTTTCTAACCCAGCTTCTCATTTCTAATCCATTTTTTAAATTCTGCAAAAATCCATGAAAATACCAAAGATTATTTTTCCCCCAAATGGCATTACCATATAAATGAGGAAAAGACAGCAGGTACAGTCTTTAATTTTAGAGCTACTTTGCTTTTAGGATGAACTGCAGTATTATCTGAACAAAACTGTTACCTGTCGTGTCCAAGAAGCAGCGTGACCATGGACAACACCTTCAAATTAGCAAAACAGGGGAGAACTGACAGTGCAAAAGGTGCAGTCCTGAAGTTTCCTATTCGGATCCCGACTGGATAACGCTCCCCTCGGGGCAGGGCTGTGTCCTCTCCTCCTGTCCGTGCTCTCCCTGGAGCAGCCCTGGCCGTGCTCTGCTCAGAGCATCCCAGCTCTGCACTGCAGTCTCACTGAAGGACCTCACGTTAGCCCTGCCCTCCCCACCCGGGCAGAGTCTTCAGCTTTGCAGCTCCTGGCACTCTCAGATTCCTGCTCCTTTGCTTCAGTCTCGCCATGGAATGAGGGAATGGGGCCCCCCTGAGCTGTAGATAAGGTTATCAGCTGGCAGCACTCACAGCACCCCCTCGACAGGTGAACCCCACACCTGATGGAGTGTCATTTCCCTCTGTGCTCTAGAGTGGAAAATTAAGTCCATTTTTACATGCCAAGTTCCCATGAATATCTGTAACAGAAAACCCATGGGTCACCAGGGCATAACAGAGGAGAAAATGTTTTATTTCTATTCCCTTCCCAATTCATTTCCTTATATGGCCTACTTTTAAGAATATCCTATTACTGTAAAGGGAAGGCCATATTCTTTCACTTTTCCCACTGGCGTTGTACATTTCTTCGTCCCCTTTTGCAAAATAAGTAAATTATTTATGTTTCAGAGAGAAGATCACTACAGCATATTAAATACAAGATTTATTAGAATTATAACCTGGCACCAGTCTCTTCCATGCTGCTGACTGCCTTGAGTACCCCAGCTGCACTCATTTATATTCTACAGTATCTATAGGAAAGTTAAAAACTCTGCAGCCCAGAGATACTGACTTGGTAAGATTTAGTGCCATTTTCACAAGAAAACTCTTGTTCCATTCAGGACTATGTGTTGATTGAGCTTAAAGTACAGAAAGATTCTGTATCAGAAGATATGTGAATATTGACTGAAAGGCAGGATCCCTTCGAGCTGGGGTCTAGGTCTCCTTTGGGCAGTAAGCTGTAGCAGCCCCCATTCATCTCATGCTAACACAGCTATCCAAATTAGGGCAGATGAACCACATCCGAAATTAATTGTCCGTTTCACTCCAGTGGCTGCAAAACAAGTGTAACCAGTTGGCTGAAGTACAGCTATAGTGCAGCCTGCTCAGCTTGGATCAGATGAATTACATTTAAAGTGTATCTTTTACTCTATTAAAGCCTGAAAGATCACCAGCCTGGCAGAATTCAGTAATGAAAAAGCAAGACTGAAATATGATTGCACTGCTTGCCTAGCAGTATGGACACTGATGCCAGTTCCCTTGGAGAGGGATTCTCACCACTCTTCCATACAAGTCCCTTCCTGAAAGTAAGGTCTGTCCTCCCCATTGAAAAAAAAAATAAAATTAAAAAAAATTAAAATAGTTTATAGGTGACTTTGCCCCGCTGAGCCAACATATGGCTCTTCAGTTAATCACTGCAGGTGTTCCTGCTGGAACCACAATTGTTTCAGCTAACTATGGAATGATAAACAGGCAAGGTTGGAATAATGAGAAGCAAGTATGGAAAGGAAAGGTCAGGGAAAAGTCCTAGCACTTTTAACACCTGATATTTTAGCTTATGGAAAAACTGAATTCTCCAGAGAATGTCAAACACAGCCTGAGGATACCATTTCCTAAAGTACTCTAAGAACATCCTAAGTCCATCTAAGGGACTTATGGGGCCACAGCACGGTGACCACTGCAAGCCACACAAACGCCAAGATCTGGGTCTGCACACCCTTACAGGAACTTGCCCACCCCGAGGAGATTTGGCCACAGAGCTGGGATATGCTGTAATTTAGTGGCTTTGGTCATACAGGAAACATGAGGGGATGTAAAATGAAAACAGGTTTTCTAAATCCCTGACACGCACCTCCTTGATGGAGCCACACCTCCCCTGTGAGCTGCTCAGTGTCAGGACTGAAATACCTGCATGTTTGCCTTCTTTGGGAAATCACCCCCACAATAGGTCCAAAACAGCCAAGATAGTGGAATAAAACTTGTATCTACACAGATGTGATGGATGGCTTTAACACAGCACAAATCACACTTAAAACCTGTAGTTGCTACTCCAGTCCTTAGATGAAAACTAGGATGTTCTTCAGTCCAGTCATGGGTTAGGATGGCACATTTTAGTTACAGCCTGGTTTCAGTTTTGTGTACAGGCTGATTAATCAGGCTGTACATGGGAGAAACTGAGTTCACTTAAATGGAAAACTCAGTAACACAGTGGCAGCTGTGTTGTACAGCAAACAGCATGACTAGAAATGCATCTATGGGCACATGACAGCAACCCTTTAGCTTGCACTATATAAATCAAACCAAGTCATCCAATGACTAATATTACAATGAGGTAATTACATTTATTTGTTATTTTAAATGCTCTAATAAGGTATTCTGTACAAAAAGCAGTGCACTGCAATCTGAGAGGCAGAACAACTGAAAGTCCAGAATTCCAAAGAATTGCAGTATTTCCTCATTTCAAATAAAATATTATTTTTTTTATTTTTAAGGTCTTTTATCCCATAAGACATACTGAAACATTATTACAGAAACAATATAGAATACTATTGTTAACTGGAGGCTGAGCAGGTTCAATGCCTTCACTGATTCAAATCTGAAAGCAATGAGGCTCTCAGGTCTCTGTACACACACAGTAATGTGGCAACTTATTCCTCTGCCCCTTTCTGGTTTCTCTGTCCTGCCTATCTGAAATGTTACAGCTGTTCCATTTTACTGGTTTGGAAAAACATTTAGCAATTCTCATACTCCTAATTCATGGATTTGAGAGAAATATCCTCAATGGGGCTATTTACTTCACTGCAAGCACATGTAACAGAACCTGTGCTCCTTCAAGGAGCCTGTGATCAGCGTTTGAAGTCACTGTTATCTTCTGAAACAGGTGCACTTCCCACTAAATAGGACAAAACATTATAGAACGCTATTTCAGAATAACACAATGTAGTTCATCTAATCTTGGGCTTCTCTGCTACCCAGCAAAGCTATAGAACAATTTTAATTTATAGTCTTTTAGGAAATTCAGTGCTCCTGAGGCAGATTTCTCAGAGAGAGCAGATCTCTTGTCTGTCAGGGTTCACATCATTACCTTTGCCCAACAAACCATGCTAGAAAGCATCCTTTTGCCTTCCTCTCCCCTTCAGTCCCATCAGTCACCCAAAGAGCCCACACGAGCTCTCTTCCATGAGAATGATGTTGTTGGGTGGCTGAACTCAGCAAAAGCACAGGACTTTTGATCAGAGTATTAGAGCAGAGCCCCCCCTGCCTGCCCTGACACAGCCACCTCAGCATCTCCACACAGGAAACACTGGACATGAGCGGCACCAGAGTGGGTATTCCAATCCAGGAGGACTCCTGACCCTCCCCTCAAAGAAATAACTACGAAGAAAAACCTCAACCAGCTTGAAATGGTTACATAAAGATGACAAACCATCAGCCTGAGAGAACTGCACTACTACCATACAATGAGAAAAAAAATAAAAATAAAAAAAAAACACCCTAATATTTAAAAGCCATTCTTTACATAAGCATCAAGCTTAGAAATCGACAGCCACATCCACTGAAAAAGAACACCATGTCTCAACTCCCACAGAGCACAGCTCAGCAGGAGTCACAGGCATCACAACTGTTCATGCAAACACAACAAATTCCAGCTATAAGGAACCATCAATGGTTCATGGAGCCTCTGCCTCTTGCCTCTCCCCTCTCTCGTCTCACCAGAGGCAAGAAGAAATTCTGTCTGAGTGTCTTCCAGGGGTCTGGCTTTCCAGAGCCACCTTCTGTAAGAGAAAACTGAAATTTTCTTTGGTCATAAATTGCCATTACATTGACTACTAAATTTCTCAACACTACCTGATCTCAATTTGGCAGTTGTAAAACACAGTAAAAAGAGAAAAAAAAACAAACAAAAAACCCCCTCAAAACCACCTCAAATCCTTTTGGTTGAACACATCTGTATCAGGACATGAATCATAGAATCACCACATCATTCAGGTGGGAGAGTTCCAGCCTCCCAGGCAAAGCACAGATACACAACTCTTCATATAGGTGTATTATTAATGCCCAATATATACAGAAATAGACAACAGACATTTGTCAGATGAGTCTGTGATGTACAGCACATTTGTGGGACTGCCCTCATGGCCCATTACTTCCAAGAATTTGCCTTGCAGCCACTTGCCTGGAGATCTGGGCTCAATCACCTCAGCAACTGCTCCCTACAGGAGTCAGGAACTGCCACTTCATTAAGAGATGTTTGCCCCAGTGCCAAAAAACTGGATCTCTTCTGGCTTCTTAGATGCAAAGGTGATATTGCTGAACTGCATATAAACCAAATATCTTCTGAAATGCACAGTAAAATGGCACTGGCTGGTCAGAAGACTGCACTGTGTTTATACAGCACTACTGGGAATTTCCATATCAAAAGCTTCTTTCCTATGCAAGCCCATCCATAGAATTGATTTTCTAATATTAAAGAAGGATATCTGAGACAACTCCTCTATCAATCAGCCCATCACGCCTATAAATTAACTGTACCACAAACCTGGGCTTTGTTCAGGTGCAGCACAATGGATTACTTCACCCAAGAGAATAACATTTATTTCTAATGCTTTTATTGATCTTCGTTTTTGTTATTTGCCTGAATGCTGCTAAAACCATGGTATAAGCAGAGCAGCCTAAAGCTTAGAACATGCCAAAAGTCTTAATATACTACATTACACCATCCATGCTGATCGATATTTTCCTTTAAGCCACTACAGGGAAAACATGCAGTTACCTTTCAGTAATTTCTGTAACAATTCATTACGATTAAGAGATATAGGCTTAATTATTATGGATGTTCTTTTCAAGCCAGTGAACAGCAGCTTTTTCTCTGTGCATTCATTCTGTGCTTTCAAATTATCGCTCGAGTCATGCACCTTGTCAGGTGACATTCACATGAAGTTTCACAATGTTCTTTTTCTAGGCTAACAGAGATCCCCTACTAATCATGAAAAATCTGTGTGATTCCAGAAAGTTCAGAAACATGCAACAATAATAAAGCATATTACAATTTCAGCAAAACACAGTCTCTGAGTCTTTTGAGCCCCTGAAAAATAGCTGGTTTACTTCGTTCTGCAAATGCAGAATTACTGTTGTTTTATCAGCAGACTTTTTGCTAATAGCCAAGCCTAACTCAACATACTAACACTAAAATACTAATTTTAGTATTATGCATTTGGATTTTATTAATCTTGTTATTTCAGTGAAGTTACACTGACTTAAAAACGAGCGAGTTAGGCTGAGAGTATTTTAATTCCTTCTGTATACTGGGTTGTATAGAATTGTGAACAATAGAAAAGGAAAGAGTTAGAAGTTGAGTTGCTACATAAATAAAAAAAGCCCCTATAAAAATAAATCTGTAAATCATTAAGTAAATGCCACAAGAGGAAAGAAGGAAAATTACACTTCTTAAGAAGCACCCCCAAAACATAATAATTTATTTCTAACAAGAGCTACTATTTAATAAATAGACAAACTTATTCATTGTATTCCAAACAATCCATTCTTTGTCAGCTCCATAAATCACAATAAATCATATGCAACATATTTAAAATAAACAATGAAAGAATAAAATGACCCCTCAAAAGATAATCCCTAGTTCAGAAATGTGGAAACTGATAACTCGTATATTCCTGATTCCGCTCAATTCCCAGTGGCAATAATAGATTAATGCTAAATTCATTAATCACTGGAAAAGACAGAACTGATACAAAAGAACCGTGTTGGGACTGCTGCAGTAATGCCCCCATGGGGTGAGATTAATGTGTGGCCTATACAATAAGAACCAAGGCAGTGATGTTGCCGTTTATAAAACTGTCTTTATAAACTAAAACTATAAACTAACCTTTTCATTCAACAGCCTGCCCTGGAAATCAAAGCTATTGAGCACACTGGGCTTTTGATCCCACCGCACCTTTGTTTTGCTCACAGCCATGGAACTGCAGAATCCAAGTTTCTACATTATAATTACAGCATCTTGCCGAGGCAGCAGTGTCTTACCAGCTTTGATGGGTTGCACACTCACAGTCTCCCCCAGACACTGGAACTGACTTCCAGGTGCTTTAGTGGCAATTCTCAAGAGCTGGTCAGTGTTTCCTTACCAACTGTGCTTCTCAACTTGTCTGATCCCTTCTTTTATACCTATTCAGCATATTCCCCATGCTTCCTAATTTTCCATTACAGCAAGGAATTTGTAATAAACACTCAATAAATGCAAGATTTCCCTCAGGTATCACTGCAAATCTTCCACTGCTTGACAGAATTGTCACGTAACAGTAGGATGCAAGTGCAGCAGCTTTCATTAGCTGAAAGAAAAATGCATCAGCTGCAGTTGCATGAAGAACATAAACAAGTAAAGTAAAATCTGTCTGTCCCCACATTTGCTTGCAGCTGGGTCAGCAAAGCCTCTGCAACAGCAGGCTCAAGTAGAGAGCAGGATCACACTGCAGAGACCTGAATTCTATTCATGGCTCTGCCCTTCACCCAGTAAAATGTCAAACCCAGAAGTTATATCATCTCTCTGCTTCAGATTCCCAAAGTAGAAACACCCTTTGTGACTGCAGAGAAAGCACGAGGTGTAAGAGTAATGCCTTCCAGTACTCTAACCTCATTAAGGGTGTTGAGCACATTTTCAGTTCTGTGGATGTGTTAAAACATCTCAAGAACAGTGAGAAAGCTTTGTGGTCCTCTCCAAGAATGGGATCAAAGCACCTGATTATCCAATTACTTTTTTTAAGGACAGGGGCAACATCTGAAGCTCAGTGTCAGTGCAAGGGAAAATCTGGTCCCAGTTTTTAAATTTCATGTAGTGGCTTTATTAAAAAAATCACTTTAGGAAAAAAAAAAGAAAATGCTAAGCTCAAATGTCAGTGCTTGACCAAATAAACAACACAGTCAACTGATCTCCTCCACAGACTTCTGTGTTTTAACCTTGTTATTTTCAATTATATGAATTGAAATTTCATAAAACAGGAAGTCACAGAAATCTCGATATCAATCTGTCACCTAAGGGATTTCAAAACGTTGAATAGATTTTATCTGGAAGGGGATTGTTTGCCTTTTAGCTTTAGAATGTTTTCAGTACATCTTACCTAAATCTTCAACTATTTTCCAAAATTTTGAAGATAGAAACCAAAATGAAATCCATGTGAAATCTGCCAGGCACTGGTGTTCAGATTCTGGCAGCAGCTGCCATACAGTGAGACCCCCAGAAGGTCACATTTGAATACTTAAAGGACTTCATCTATAAGCACTGAAAAACCCAACAACTATAAAACCAACCCTTGAACCAGAGACTGAAATGCAGCTATCACCCTTTCAGATATTGCCTCTGTTGCTGTTTGAATTTTTCTTTTTTTTCTTTTTCATGAAACAGAGATTGTCATACAGTGCCATGCATGTAGGAACTCCAGTCTCTGCCTGAGCATGAACACTTGGGATGAACCACATCCAGCTCACATCTGGGTCACAACAGATCTGTTTCTGTTTCTTCTCCCAGACCACAGTTATTTCAGCTGCTTTGATAAAGGAATATTAAGTCAGTTTAGGGAAAATGTAACTGGAAAGAAAAAGAGAGTATGATACATCAGAAAAAGATAAAAAAATGTTAACCCATAGGAAGAGGTAATTAAAACTGAACCTGATTATATGAAATTATTTACAAAGTTCTAATTGCTATAAACGAGGGAGCAACTCATGACAGAAATTCCAATTACAAAAGGAATTATCTGCTCTGCAGCAACTAGTTGTGTGACATTTATAATACACAAGAAATCATGAAGCTTAATTATTTGCATTTTCCACTGCTACAGATGCTGCATGGAAATCTAATTAAAGAGATCCAGTAAGACTTACAGATGGTAGCCTACAAATAGGGAATTTGCTGATCCATGCATTGTTTAAAAGGAATTCATAATGACTTCTAAATAAAATGGGAATCAATCTTTATTTTTATGTGTTACAGTGTGAAAATAGAGTGCAAATCAAGAAAATGTTTACACCTCGATTCAACATATTCAAATCTATCAGGATGAAAAATGGGATATTTTCCCTATTTCAGAATTTCTCTGCCAGAACACTATCACTTCTGTGGTGCATTTTTCACAAACTTGACTACAAAGGAATGTTTCTTGCCTTAGGAGTTTTCCCAGAAATAAAAAGGAAAGGTTCTTTTTATGACAGACTTCCCTCTTTGCTTTTCTTTCACCCGCTCCTCATACTCTTAAGTTTCTCAAATAATCCAGTGCAAGTGGGGTCACAGGCTTTAGAGAAGTCCATAGATTCCTCTGTGACCTCCTCTGCATTTTGAACTTCCCAAATATATCGTTATTCACACTCTATGACTGCAATGAATGAACAGAAGTTCACAGCAACCCTGCAAAAATCAGCACACTGTGATGAAACAGAATTTTACATGAAAGTCAAAAGGTATCAGGGGGGTGCCTTCTTGTAAGATCTCGAAAATTGTCATTGTTGTAGTGAAAAGCACAGCTCAAGAAAAAAAAAATTACTATATTTCCCAGACTAACTTTCTAAAAATTTCACAGACCATCAGAATTTTCTGAGGGGTTATTCTATATGCAGATAGATTGATGAACAAAAAATACACTGTATTAACTCTGAACTAGAGCCCTTATAATCTCCTAAATGCTTGCCCTCAATATGGTCTCCAGTAGATCCAATGAACTTAGCACCTTCCCCTGTAAGTGCACATCACTTTCCAAGAAAAAATACACCTAGAACATGTGATGTTCTATTTGGCACTCCCCCAGCCCAATCGCAATTTAGAACAGCATCCTTAAGAAACAAATTTAAAAAACCCCACAGTACATCCCAAACAGAACAAATAAAACCTAAAACAAGAAAAGAAGGAAAAATAGGCCCCTGGTGATGGCTTGCAGATTTCAGCCCTTGAATTACAGGGGTCATTGCCTGAACAGTTCCAAACACCATCAGAGCATTCAGGGTTGAATGCAAACTGAATATTCATCCTCTCATTTCTGAATGCATGTGTAAAATGCTGCCACTTACCCAAACTCCTCACAAAATTAAAGTAACTTTGTGGGTCCTTGTAGTTTCATTTATAGAGCCCTTGGGCTCAGAGTTGTGTCTTGCCAATCTGTCCCTGATTAAAAAAAATGATTACAGCTTTACTGCTCTCCTCTTGGAGCTCCATAACCTTGCAAAACACTTGCTGCTGGAGCAATCACAGTTATATTTCTCTTCAGCTATAGGTCGTTGCAAATGATTTTAAATGTTGCTTCTTATGCTTTGAATTTGCATTTTTGATACATTTGATTTTCTGCCATAATACATGATGCCACAAACAGTCTGTTGGTAGCAGTTTGGATCCTCTCTAGTGATTCCTAGGTGATGCATCTATTTTAACTGATTTAATATTGTCTTAATTTGGTGCATCTAATATAAAAACACTGTATGCATTGAGAATGGCTATATTTTTATCTTTTAACGATAGTTTGTTGGTCAGGACCAAATCTCTTGGATAAATTCTTTGTCCATCTCAGAGTCTTCAGCCATGTTCAAGAGAAGGGACACAGTGAGACTCTCCTTATGCCCCAGACTGATTCAGGACTGCTGGACTAGAGAAACCTGCTAGGGGCAGAAACCTCCACCTTGCTGACCTCACACAGAATTGCCTCCAGGACCTGGAAAGGACGCTTTTAAGCCTTTATCCTGTAACTTGCACTAAGCAATACTTGGATCTTGCTTCTGCTCCGTTTACTGCTGTTCCTTTCATTATCTTCATTAAAATCTGGCTTTAACTAAGTGGCTGGTATATATTTCTAGCTGTATGGCAATAAAAGCGAAATATGATCCTAGATCAATTACTTGTGACATGCTCTGCAAAACTAGAAAATACGTAGTGTGTTAATCAGCGTTATGTTAAGGTTCCTGAGCATTAGAAAACATTTAGCAGACGAGCCTGGACTCTTCTCTAGGGTGTACTGTGTTATCATAGGTAAAATTCCTTAGACTATGGACAGTGAGAGTTAAATTTTACTCATGTGTTCCATTTGTTGTTGCAGGACACTCCCAAGGACAGACATGAAAGGACATCTCTTCTGAGTGTAGAAAGCCTTGCCAATGACACGATCAGCCACCTAAAGCAGCAGCATCCATGCATGATGTGACAATCACATCAGGCCTCAAAGCAGAAGCAAAATGTGAATGAAAAATCCCTCCCAGGGAAAGGTTTTTCAGTAAGAATCTCTGTAAAAGAAAGAACTCTGCTATTTCCTCTGAAGGTCAGCAAGTACTCAGCATGTCAGACTAAAAGTGACAAACTTTGCAAGGAGATCTCACTGAAAGCAGTCAGCTACACATCCCTTCTCCTTTTTTACTGAGAAGTCTTTCCATGCCAACTGCAGCAGCACTGAGTCTCTCGGTAACCAGTAAGTCACTGACTCAGACAGCAACTCCCACTCCAGCTTCCCACTCACATATAACAAAATCCTACCTCCAGCAGCAGCCCTAACTGCAACAGGGGAACTCGCTGGGAGAATTATTGTCCCTTGGAAAACAGTGTTCCAGGAAACACTGATCACTTCTGACAAGAATGTTCTATGGGAAAGCAAACCAGTTCCTTCTGTCTTAGGCCTTCAGCGATTTCTCCTTGCAGACCTCTGTGGCTTTCCAGAAGAACTTCAAAGTGGCAAGAATCTGATTTTACTTTGCAATAATGAGGCATTTCCCTTCCACTGCCTCTTTCTAGAGCTGCACTCTGTCCAGGTCCAGCCTCCTGCCAGGATTCACTTCACACCCTCCTGTCCAGGACTGACAAACACCCAGCTGCCCTGGGGACAGGCTCCTCACTGCCTATTGATATGGGGAAGCATGCTAATTGTCATTAGTAGAGTCAACAAATAACACAAAAGAGTTTCTATAACAAAAGAAAATCCGTTGGAAGATCCTTTCCAATGCAGGAAACGTTTCTTGGTAACTGACAGCAGGAGCTGTACAATTGGAAGTGTCACTCATGCCCTCTTATCTGATGTTTAAGGGTTATCTGTTTACACCAAGGACGAGTGTATAACAAATCAATAGCCACCTTAAATCAAAGAGTAATTACACGGAAAAGAAAGAAAAAAGGAAAAAAATTAAGAAGTTAGGTGTTTCAAAATACTGTAGCATCATTCATTAACATCAGTGCTAAGATTTAATTGAAAATTAAAATCCTCTTTCATAAATTACTAAGTAACTACTTCAAAATAAAAATCTAATCTAGAGCAAGTGTGATATTGCCTATGGAGGTAGATCAAGTTAAGATCAATAAATGAGGAACAGGACTCTGTCCATTTTCTTAACATGATCCTCTCCTTCCCTAGGGCTCCCAGTCTCTCAGTGAAATCCAAGTGCTGTTATTTGGAGCCATCCACCAGACAGAGCTACACAGCCCAAAACCTGAGTGCGTTGATTCCACAATGGGCAGTGGCACGCGGAGGAGGGAGAGAAGAAAACGCAGCTATTTCTTTTTTTATCACCCTCCCTTGCTGCTGATGTCCAGTGAAGTACAAGTGACTGAATTCGTGTTTTCTGACCATAAACCTCTCACCACTACATTATTTTGCTCAGCTGTTGAAATCAAATGTAGCTCCGTTGGCTCAATGTAAAAATTTCAGTCACGTCGCAATTTCGCAAGCTCCTGTCACCGGCAACATCTTGCTTTTGTGGATGAGAATTTATATAAAGTAGAAGGAAACCTGAGCAGGGGATTTTGATTTAAGTCCTCATAAATGAACCAAACACATGACAAGAATTTCCAGAAGATGAAAGAAAAGCTTTTTACTTTATAGTTCTTTTTTACAGTACTTTCGAGTCATACCTCCAACAAGATAAAAACAAACCAGTGTATTTGCACATTTCTCACAGTTAAAGTTCAAGAGAATTATTCTTTCTATGAATCACTGACATTATGAAACTGTTTTTGTGGAATATACCCTACACATCTGAAAGTATATACGTTTATTTTTAAGAAGATTAGAAAGATAAACTTATATAGTATATACCTGAGTATAACACAACTTAAGGAAGCCTGGATGTAAAGCTTCAAATTTCCCATACCAACCTTTTCCAAGGGAAGTTTGGGAGCTAACTGAAAAACACCAAGTCAATCAAAATGTGGCTTTAATAGTCTAATCCAGTTTGCATACAAACTGAAGCAGGGCAAAGTACTTTATTTGGGGCACATTCAATGGGTTATCAGATGAAATGCTAGCAGGAAAAATTGCCATATCAAATGCAGTATCACAGGGAATAAAATCAAAAGAGAAGACTGCCAGTATCTGAAATGACTGAACAGACAGGACAGACACAGACTGATTGAGTAGAAATACCAAAAATCCTTTAGATCAGACCTGCACATTTAAACAGATTTTAACTCCTAAATCATAATCCTCACATCCCCTTATACAGTTAGCACACATTATAAACTAAAAACAAAGTGAGACATTATGATAGCTCAGGGTTTGAGGGTTTTTTCTCCCCCTCTTCTATTCAGAAATTGTTGCTATTTCCATGATTTTCTGGTTATATTCTAACAATACTGGACATGACATATATGAGTGTGCACTTTGGGACTCTTCTATTACCTGAGTTGTGCTAGTGAACAAATTCTAAAGGCCACTTGTAACAGCTTTCTTGTGTTCTGACTTGAAATTGTATTTTTGGCCTATACCTTTTTATTTTCTGCTTGAGGCTACTGACTTAGAAAGCAAAGTACAGATATATTTCAGAAAAAATAGGCTTCTTCTGATACTATTGTTTTCTTGTCTTTCAAGGGAAAGAAGCTTTAAATTAATGTACAATGTTTAATATTTCCATGTGGAAAACATGACCCCACTAGAGGTAAATTTAACTGACTTGAATTAGACCACCATTTCAACTTTAAACAACAGGCACTGGAAGATTACAAATAACGAACATCTGTAAGTGGGTAAAAATTGAAAAATGCTGGGACAGGCTCAAGTTCAGGAATAAACATTTGATTTGAGTTTGATCAGCAGCTGAGGACAGGGAACTGCAGATCAGCTATAGAAGTGTTCAACCACGGAACAACAGCTAAGACAACCAGTAAGGTCGGTTTAGTTTTGTTTAAAGTGAAAGCTTTGGAGCACCAATATGTCACCAGACTGCTTGAAAATAATGGCAAATCTGTCCCAGGGACTAATCTTTCACCCTGCCAGCACTCAGAATTTAACAACACCGAAATGGGGAAAGAAAATAATGTCACCTTGTCATTCTGAAATGGACCTATAATCAGAACCCTTGAAGTGGGTTCATACAGAAGTATCAACCCCACTAAAACAGAAGGCAAGCTCAGCTTGAAAAGAATAAAACACATTTTGTGATCCCACAGAATACAAAATGGCACATTCCATATCTCCTACAACACTTAGTCATACATTTTGGAATTGTCAGTAATTTATACTGCTTATTTGCTGGTCTGCCTGCAGCCTTACAGCCTCCCACTGTGATTTTGTCACATTCCAAGCCTAGCAGGGTCAGGTTGGGTTAACTCTGGTGTGTAAGACCAGCTGCTACATTTTACCCTGCAGACAGCTGCCTTTCAAAGGCAGGTAAAGCGTTTCACAATTTTATGAAGTCTTAGGAAAAAATCTGTCACTAGAAGATTTTCCTCAATACTCTTTGCAGGATTCAAACACACATATTCTTTTATGTAATGTATTTGCTGACTTTATGGCATCATCATATGGCCACCACACTAAACATTGCATTTTTGATTGTTTATTACCAAAGTCATTTTATCAGGACTGAGTGATTATATTACTTCTGCAAAATAAATAGCTTTCCAGTGAAGGCAAACAGATTTTGAAACTTGTAACTATGCAGCTACATATTTGGGCTCAAAATTCTACCATAAGCTAATGAAATATATTGCTAAACATAAATCCTGCAAACAGCTATAGAAGACCCTAATTTGGAGAAGGCAAACCTCCCCACTAAATTCATCATTATTCTTTAAAATTGAACACCTACTTAAACATTTGCAGATTTGGCAAGTCTAAGCATTATGTCTGCATATTTAACAGAACTGATAGTTAACATATTTGTAACAGCTACCAGAATTCATGCTGAATTTATGAATAATCAGTATTCTTTATTTTATTTTAAACTCCTTTGAAAAGAAGGCATTTTCCTCACCTCCTTCCCAAAGCTAGCCTTTTGTCCTCTAGTTTTCCTATTTACTCACATCAGACAAAGCACCATGCAGAAAGAAATATGGATAAGTAGACATATTTGAAGAGGCTGCTGCAAGGAATCTGGTTATAAAACTTCAGTTGATGTCACAGAGTGCTACACCTTATTGTATCATACATAAGAATCATAAGCAAAATTGTCAGAAGGCAACTGAATGGAAAGATAACTTGTACTCAGCTGGCTGATAAAACCAGTAAAAAAGAAAGGGAACGGTAATGTATTTCTTTTACTTCAAAGTGTGAGGAGGCCAATTGTTTGAACAGCCTACTGGGGTCTACAAAAACTCTGCTGGTCACACTGGGGCTAAGCACAAATGTGAAAATAAGGATTCATTCAAATTATTGGAAATATGACTAACTTTCATCCCTGTGGTTACACCATGTGTGTACAGGCAAAATGGAAGGAAGGATGCCACCAATTTCAGTAGCTCTTTCAGAAAAATGGAGTGGGACTCAGAAGCAGTGATTTCCTCACACTTCATTTTCTCAGGCTCTCCAGGAAACTGCTTTGACACAGGCAAGGGATCAGATAAGCAGAAACCATGGTTTGTCATGAAGATAAGAGAACCAGGTGGGGAGTTATTCTGCATTTCTGAAATATGCTGAAGCGGTATCTTCAATCTGAACATGATAAAGCTTTATCAGGGTGAGGACTTCACAACTTCATTATAACAACAATTTGTTTGACGCTTCCAGCAAGGTATCAAAACTGTAGCACAGCCAAGCTGTCTGCTTAGTACTTCTGGCTAGAGAAATTAGCTAACATTATAACGACTTAATCAAAATCATGCAATTTAATTCCATGGTAATTTTACATAATAATGGTCAAGCTACCGTTTTCCTGAAAGAGAGCACGATTTTACAAACTAAATTAATTTTTGTAGCACCTATAAAATGGTAAATACTCAGCATAAAACATTAACCTCGGGTTTTAAATGGATCTTTCACATAATGCAACTTGCTTTATACAATACCTTTATTTCCTCTGTTAAATGACTATATCTGCTTTACATTAGTGTTTTTCCCTTATGTGGCATTCCAAGAGGCTCTGTTCAATTTATTTGCAGGATAGACAAAATTACACTTGTTAATGATCTCCTGTCTAACAGAGAAATTAATGCTTTTAGCTAGGCTTTAAACTTGCTGGAAAGATTGTACTGATCTGGGAGCTACACACCACTTTCTCAGGAATCCAAACTCTTTCTAATCTGGTGTCTCTAAATGACTTCCCTTGGAATCCAATGCATTCCCAAACACAAGAAGCATTCAAAACATACCATCAAACTTTGGAGAGAGATACATCTCAGAAAAGAAGATGTTAATTGGTGGTAAATGAGGAAAAAATATGATAGTGCAGCCTGCGAGGCACAGTGGAGAGTGCTGTACTTGGGCTTAGCCTCAAAGCTTAAGTGACATAAATTCCATCTTCCAGAGTATAAAGGAATGATCCTGTAGGGTTATAAAAGCAGAAATACCACTGTTCTCTTCTTTTAACATTTTGAGATCAACTGCAATAGATTTCGAAATTACTACACTTCAAAGAGACTATGGCACTTTGCTTTAACGTGAGTCCTAGAAAAAACTTTAGGTGCACAAAACCTGGACAGCTAAGCCTTCCAGTTCATGTGAGATTTGTATTATCAGATTCCTTAGGTAAGAAATTTATTAAACTTATTACCGGTTTCAGAGATATTAAAATAACAATAATTGTAATTTAGTCAGTAATGTTAAGTTTTATGAAAACGAAACAGCAATGAAAAGAAGCTGCATCTTCATCTCCTATCTAGTCTCTTGAACTGGAAGTAGAAATTTTCTTTCAGCTAGCAGTTTTGAAAAACACTTTTTTTTTTGTGAAGCTCTGATTAGGGAGTTTAAATAAATGCTTACAATAACAAGTTGGACAGACTAGAGAAATTAGAACTCTGAAGTAGTCTCTGCATTTCTGCCAAGGTTCTATCATTTTTCAGCACTGGTTCACTCTTTCAAGTATTGTAGATCCAGAGTGCAGGAATTCCTGGGCAGGCATACACACCAGTTTTCAGTGTGCTAGGTTTAAGATGAAAACCAGACTGATCACATCATCATCAGTTTGGATAAAGTAGCTCTGTTCTGCTATGACTTACTGGCTAGCAATATTTGGTAGCAAACTCACAGGACTTGGAAGAACATGGACTTAATGGTAGAAAATATTAAAGATATCCATTATAAAAGGAGGGGAGAAAGATTAACACTAGAAAAAGAAAAGAGAGGATGGAGAAGAGAGATGACAGAGTGAAGAAAGAGTAGAAGGTGCTACAGAGTCAACTGCAAGAGATACAGAAAGATAACCAAGAGAGAATGAGAAGAGAGATGGAGAGGGGAAGGAAAGTGAAAGTCAAAGAAAAACCACATAAATCTGAGGATCAACTGTGAGACATCAGGGTGAGAGCATGGACAGTCCAGAGAGGAGTGAATCATTTCAGGCAGCACACAGCTGGGCAGGAGAAGGTGTTTGCACCAGCCCAGGGATTTTGAAGGAAGGGTCTGTTTGCACAGGGCCTCACAGAGCTTGTGTACAACTGCAAAAAAGCCAGACTTTCAGGCTGAGAGATGCTCTGAGGTGGAAGATTGCTGTAAAGCTTTTTTAGTAGCAGAGTTTATCACCATTACAATGACAAATGGCTTCATTGTAATTTTCCATGTGAAAGGAGGCAAAAAGATTTAAAAAAACCCCAAAACCAACTAACAAAAACTCTCCCCTTCACTGGACGAGTGAGTCAAGTATAAAAATATTCCCAAGCAAATGACAGCTTTTTAGTTCATCTTTACATCAAACAATGACAGGAGTTTGCATGACTCAGACAGATGATTCAGCTGTTGTCCTCTCAGCTCACTCCAGAAGGGAGGGAAGGAAAGAAGCAGTTTATTTTTAAGTATGCCTTACTAGCAAGATTATTATGAGAAACCCATTAAAATATTTTCTTTCCCTGAGAGCTGAGTTCTCCTTTAAAATCAACTTCAGAGATAAATAAGAGTAGGAGGGTTCCTGGGAACCTGGAGACAAAGCAGGAAGCCTTGAAGAACAGAAAGTATCTGTTTTGAAAATCTGAGATACTTTAATTCTACTAAGATCTCTTTATCTAGGACATGAACCAAAATATTTTATAACTAAATCTCATTCAGGACACACAACAGCTATCCCTATATTGTTGATGAATATGTCAAATATAGGATTTTAAATGTCAGTGCAGAGTTTCCAAAGGGAGAGAGAGCACTGCCTGAAGGATAATCTATACTAGTAACAGCCCTTTCAGAAATACTGACTTAACTTTGTGTGAGGCAGGAAGATATTCTATCTGGTTTTCAGGGCCCTAGCTTGAGGCTAAGATAGTCACCAACTGGGTAAAAGTCAGAAAACTGGTCACCAGAAGGAAAAAATGAAGGGCACTTAATTATTTTTACTTTCTCTACACCACACTTCAAAATAGAGATAAGGAAACATCAATTTTTCATTCTCAAAGACTCTTTTCAGCTCTAGTATCACATTAAAATTCATAACTCCAGAAACCATGAAAGTTTGGCCTCTGTTATCACAGTCTATTATTTCCATGGGAGAGTCAAACATGTTATAAGGGAATCCTACACAGCTTAAGTCACTGCAAAATACAGCAGAGGAGCAGATGGAATATCAGTTATTTCTGAACAGAAATTATAGCAACATCATAGAATCATAGAACATATCAATTCTAGTTAACAGCAAGGAGAACTGTAAAAAAAAGCTGCCTGTTTTGCCTCTGAATACATCTTTGTTGACAATGAAACACTTAGAAAACAAGGTAAATTCATTCTATAGATGACTTTAAAAATGTGCATACAGGTTTGGTGGAAATTGCTATAGATTTTTCTCTGAGAATAAACAGAATTGAAACAGGTTTATAGCTAGGCATAAAACTCTGAATATTAAACAATACTTTGTGTAATTTTAAATAAGCATGTGAATAATTTTCATATAAACAAACTGCCAGAGACAGTTTTAATCTGGATTGGTTGATTTTTAGTATTGTTTTTAACTCAGGCTTCTTTTCCTCAGAATCTCAGTAACAGGAGCATTAGGGCTTCATGCTGCCAGAACATCTCAAAATGCTAGTGGAGCCTTTCCACAGAGATCTCAAGCACATCAGGATTCCTCTTCAGAGCTGTCCTCTTGCTCACTGCAGACTCTCAGAAATCCCAGTGCTCTCTTGGCATAAAATTGCCAGAAGTGCCAAATGATTTAGTGGCCTCTCCCATGTGCAGCCAAACCCTGGCCAATTATCCAGTACTCTCCCTGGTGCTCTCCCAGGCACCAATCTAGGAGCCTTGCCAGTGGCACAGGGATGGATAAAAGCAGAGTCTCTGGATATTGGATATTCTTTTTAACTCCAGCTGGTAGTTTGTCATTTCATTTGTTAGGTAAGGTTGGACATGACTTTTAGTCTGGCATTTTCTTATTGTTTTTATGATCCAGACTACAGTGACAACTCCTACTGCTTCACTTTTGAGAATTTGTCATGAAATTGTGAAGCGTGATCTAAGGTCTACCTCTGAAAAACAGACTTATTTTTCTCATATTCAGCAGGGTAAAAAACAAGACTGTAGTGATTAAAAATCCTATATTTTGCTTTGCTTTTCAGAAAGTGGTTTTTTTTTTAATATTTTGCTTTCATTTCAGAAAGCTGAAAATAAAACCATTTATGTAACAGAAATGATGAGGCTGAAACGAAGGAGGAGCTATTCCCACAGTGCTCCAGCATTTGCTATTTGTGTACTGTGTTCATGTGAAAGCAAAAGAGAAAAGAAGTGCTCTTAACTAAGCACAGGAGTGAAATTGGTGTCAGATTTACAAGGAGTGATGAACTGGAAGATGTGGAGGGCAGGCTGGGTAGTTGCTGTGTTCCACGCAGGAACATAAAGGAAGTTGCCAACCATCCCCTGCCCCTGTGGTCTCTGTGTACAGGCCCAGTAAAATAGATCTGCAGTGCTCAGGAAGGGTAAGCTGGCAAAGGCTGGGCACTGCTGCTGACATACGGAAAGGAGGTGGGAGGAGAAAGAGCTGCACGATCACAGCAGGGTGCAAATCCTCCATGGTTTGATTTAACAAATCAAATCAACTTGTTAAAAAGTTCAGAAAGGCAGCAGTGCTCCCAGATCAGGAATTCACTCCATAAACGCTGTTTTGGACAAAAGTGAGCAACAACTTGCATTCTGCCATTCCCCAGAAACACTCCCTAGGCAGCAAATGAAAATATGCTTTATGAAATCCCTTTTTATTTTCCCTCCTGTCACTCCTTCCAGTTGTTAACAATATGCTGTTTACTCCCAGTTGCTGGATTTCACTGGTTTTCTCTATCACCATATCAAGCACATTTTTCATGCTGTGTTGCTGAGCAGACACTTAGTGATATTTTTCAAAACAGAAGTCAAGCCTCCCACTCTCTGTACATTCCTGAGGTATGTCCCCAAAACTTTCTCAAACCATCCACAGCCCACTCGACACACGGCCCGAAGTGCTGGGCTGCTGGGGGCACTAGGAGAGGGGATTAGGCAGCCCTAATTTCTTCCTCAGCTTTTTGCAGAGTCATGTTAGTGCAAGTTACAGCCCAAGCTGGGAGGAACAGCTGCCAGCCCAGCAGGCAGCTGTGAGCCCTGCCATTATGGGGAGCCCCGTGTAATCCTTCAGCTCTGCAGGCAGCTGCAGCTTGGGGCAGCACAGCTGCATTACCTGCACACCCGGCTGACAGACACAGCACTGTCTGCTCCACACCTGCAGCAATCAAGAAGCGTCTTCTGAAGCCACGGACATGCAACTAAGAGCCACTGAGAGTCAGCAATCACTATGAGGACAGGCGTCTTAAAATCTTTGTCCTTGCAAAGATGACAGGCCCCAGGGAGCTCTCAGCTTTTGCACAATCGACACAGAACTGTTTCCATCCCAAGTTTTATGATCCAAATATATTCAAGAATTAACCCTAAAAAATCAGCTGAACTGAATAAGCACTAACAATTCATTCAATCTTGACAATGCAGAAACCGGTGCAGTTGGAAACTTCAATCTTCACTGTGAAAGAATTTTGATTCGGTTTTGCATGGAAATTGAAGATGAAAATTTTAGAAAGATGTTTAGACAAACAAAAATCTACTATATTCTGTGAACTATTTACTGTGAGGAGATATAAGGAGTTCACAAAAGAAAAAGAAAACACAGCTCATAATATATTTAAATTTGTAGTTTAGCATCTGGAAAAAACAGGAGCTATCAAAGATCATTTCATTGTCTACTACAGAGATTCTCCAAAATATTACATACATAGAGGGAATGGCACTACAGTTCTCACAGAAATATTTCTGGTCTGCATCCATAGGAGAAAGAGTGATAGTTTCACAGAGAAAGAGAATATCCAGTTCATTGTGACTTGAAGGTAAATACAGGTCGTCTCACAGAGATAAGTATCTCAACATGGGTTCATTTATCTTTTTTAAAGAAAATATAAAAGCAAAAAAGAAAATGTGATCTCGACTAGATTGGATGGTTGCAATAATGCATTCAGCTCCTTTGGGAGGGAGAACACCATATTTTTACTTTATCAATGAAAAACAGATTTAGCTTATTTTTCTCTTCAGCGACCTTCTCCTTGCTCCTACCTCTCCTTAAAATCAAATATTTCTAAGTTTTGAATTTGGAACATGGAATCGCACAACTAATCAATCAGCCTTTACATCCAGAATCTCATCATTTTGAACATTACCTCATACATATCTCAGTGATTGTGCCTGCCGGGCTACCACTGCCTTCTAAAAAGATTACATGGCCCAAAAGAAACCACTTTGTTTTGCCCTCTGGCTTTCTAAGTGAAACAACTGTCATGGTGAAATGCTGACAAAATCCTCTCATGTTTTCCAGCTTTGAAAAATTGCAGCACCATGTTAATGTTGGAAGCACATGAGCAAAATATATATCCAGGGGTTTTTTTATTTGTTTTGTTGGGAATGTTTTTTGATTAAGCTACAGTATAATAGTTACTGAAATTTGAGCACAGAACAACTAAATTGTTCCCTGCTGTGCAGATATAGGACAGGGGAACAGAGAAACCCTAGGGACTTTTTGCTGTACTTCCCCTATACATAAATTCATCCTTTTGCAGCACAAGACATGAGCATCCAGGAGATATTTTGTAAGTTTAAATGTTTTCCATGCTTTATATATGTCCTACACACTGAATTACACCAACTGTTAGAAATTATCTTCCTACTTTACTCCTGCACCACTGTATTGGAGCATCATCCAAGGGAACAAACGCCTTCCCAAATAAGCTTGCAGCAGCACATGATCACTCGATGGGTAGATACTGTGTTTTAAACCAAGCTATTGCCATCTGTTCCTCTGCTAATTATGAATGCTACAAATATCCACAACTACATTGCAAAGCAAAAAAGTGATTAAAGTGCATATATTCTTTCTGCCATGCATCTTCGTTGTTTATCTCAAATGAAAAGCAATACCACCCACCACACAAGTCCCACAGTAGGAAGAGCACAGAAGGGAAGATTAGAGCTTCTCATCTGGCAATAGGCCATTGGTGATTGCTCAGAGTCCAAAATGCATTGTGTATAATCAGCAAGACAAGCTTAAAACTGTGCAGAATTACAAACACAGAGAATCACATGAAGTGGGGCTTGCCAGCAGCTCTGCTCACAAGAACTCCACTGCCCAAGTCAGGGTCACTCAGGATGCTGCTCAGCAGGCAAATAATTTTCAGCAGCACCCTTCCTAAATTCCTTCCTTTTCTCCTCTCCCTCTAACCCTAACACTATTGTCAGCCTGCAATTTGAAATTCTTTCTAATGAAGTGAAACAAGGTCTTCCTAATGTACCTTTTTCCCACTCTCTCTGTGTTTATGCACTCATTACCTGCTATACATGCAGACATGTGCCATGTTCTCATTTCCTCTTTCTCACAGGTATTTTCAATAAGGAGAAATCACTGGGCTTTAGCAAAGATTGTTCCAGACATGGTTTCTCACCTAATGGAGCATGTCTCCATTTCAGTCATGACTCCCCTATCTGGATCCACTAAATCATCCAGCCTTCATTTACCTCTGACACAGACTGTATGCTTTGGAGCTTTGGGATTTTGTTTTATTTTTTATTAGGAGGCCTTTTGTTTGGTTTTGTTACATTTTTATTTTTATTTTATTTCCTTGCACCTATAGAAATAACTGAAGAAAACACATTTATTCCATCATTGCTGTTTTAGTAACTCCTAATTTCAGGGAGCTTCAGCTTTAAAATCAGCCATGCCTTAAGGATATTATGGCATCTTATTTTATATCCACATCTCTCCTTAGTGAGTTCAAATTTTATAGACAACTTTGCGTCATTCTGGAGGGAACACATCAACTGCACCATCCCTGATATATCAGTAATGGGTTTGCAATTATGGCGGCAGGTTTTAAAATTGCTTCCTATTTGCAGCTTCTTTTTTTGCTAATGGAAACTGCAGCACATGCCACATCTGTCTGTATTTGTACATTGCCCTGCTGTAACAGAATATTGCTCGCTCTTGATTACACAGGGACATATTCTGCCATTAAAGTGTGGATGCAGTATCTCAACAGAAACTGATGCTAAGGTTGGGCAGCTACTTAAAAAAATACTGATAGCAAAATACAGCCCATAAGAAGTTGTTTGGATTTCTTTTTCCTTTACATACTGAGATAAGGCTATTTGTGATGCCATATGTTACTTTACAAGGGGAAGTTTCAATATATTTTATCACCGGTTTAAAATTGTTTATAGTAGCTTTTTTTGAATGCTCAAAAGTTGTTGATCTATATCCATTAAAGTTTCTTGTACTTGTGTTCAGTCTTCTTTTCTCTTTTACAGGGAATGCACACAGATTGCAAGCTCACAATCTCCAACAGCACTATTTCCAGGGAAAAGGATTAGATTACATTTCATCTCAGGTTATAAGTTCATTACAAGTCACAAAACCTTTGCTCTGCTGAGCATTTTAACTTATTAAGATAAGAAGCATGCATAAGAAAGAAAGCACTTCTTTATCAGAAGAGACAAAGGCTTTATAAAAAGGAGACTAAATATATAAACAGACATTTGTGTCACGTAAAAATCCTCATTTCTGTCCATCCTGCCTCATATTCCAATGAAAATAAACCCTTAAGTGTCTTGTTATATCCAACTTAACTTTGTTAGATAAGCATGAAGAGACTAATAAATCCATGGTCACTGATCTGAATCACTATATGCTTCCTTATGAGCAAATATATCTGGTTTACCAGCTTCCTTCATGCTACTTAACTGCAGTTCTACACATAACTGACAGTATGCAGTATTTTAGCAGTTTATACTTATTCTAATTAAATGTGGCAAAATTTCCTTTTGGATGCTGCTGTCCTGAGTGAACCATAATGTCGAGATTCATGGTTATGCTTAAGGAATACTGCAGTCAATTCTGTATTTAAACCACTAATTATCATATGTTTATGACATCCTTGCTGAATGCAGCACTCCGGTGTACTTTTATTGAAACAGTTTTTCTTTTAGACAAGTTTTAAAAAGATCAGTAGATGCAAAAGACCTGAGCCTCACGAGTTTAACATAAAAATAAAATGAATACAGGAAATCCATGCTGCCCAATATCTCTGCTTTAACAGGAAATACCTAGCCCCCCTCCAATATGCTATTCACCTAGCATTAAATAAATAATAAATAACATTTAGCTAGCATAGAAAATTGCTTGCCCTGACTTACTAAAAAAAAAAAAAAAAAGAACAAAATTTATCCCTTATATACATTGAGTGAAGTGAATGCTATCAAACAAGAAATGAATCTGGGCCAATAAACACTGCTGTCAGATAGTGGCACATATATCCACACAGAGCTGTTAAGCTTTGTCTTTCTGTATTCCAGCACAGTTCATCGCTCTGCAGAGGAGCACTGTCCTGGGACTTGCACGACATAAATTTTGCTGTTATATCTGGCATTAGCTTGATGGATAACTCTGAACCAGCTTTATCCTCTGCTTTCACATCTGTCTGATCTAGAATACTTGCCCACGTGCCTAACCATGTCAGAAAAGTGCCTTCCTATGTAGTATGGGATGCCACAAAAAGCTCCATGACTTTCAATCGAGAGGAAGGATCCTCCCTGGCACAGCGCAGCCCCATCCCCGGAGCGGCTCCAGCCCCGGGCAGCACGGCCGGGCAGGTGAGGGCTAGGTGAGGGCTAGGGTCAGGGCAGGGCAGGGTGAGGGCTAGGGGTCAGGGGCAGGGTTAGGGCAGGGTTAGGGGCAGGGTTAGGGCTAGAGGTCAGGGTCAGGGTTAGGGTTAGGGGCAGGGCAGGGTTAGGGGCAGGGTTAGAGGCAGGGGCAGGTTAGGGGCAGGGTTAGGGGCAGGGGCAGGGTTAATTTAGAGTCAGGGTCAGGGGCAGGGTTAGGGTCAGGGTCAGGGCTAGGGTCAGGGTCAGGGTTAGGGTGAGGGCTAGGGTCAGGGTTAGGGTCTGGGTCAGGGCTAGGGTTAGGGTCTGGGTCAGTGTTAGGGTCAGTGTTAGGGTTAGGGTCAGGGCTAGGGTTAGGTCCAGTCCCGGGCCGAGCTCCGTACTGAGCTCACTGATATGTTCCAGCACCGGACAGCTCCAGGCACGGTCGCTGAATGCCCAGCCCGATAGTTCTGCAGGTCCCTGAGATGCTCCAGCCCCGGATAGTTCTGGGCCGGGTCCCTGAGATGCTCCAGCCCTGGACAGTTCCGGGCAGGGTCTCTGAGATGCTCCAGCCCTGGACAGCTCCAGGCACGGTCGCTGAGATGCTCCAGTCCCGACAGTCCGGGCAGGGTCCCTGAGATGCTCCAGCCCTGAACAGTTCCGGGCAGAGCCACTGAATGCTCCAGCCCTGGACAGCTCCGGGCAGGGTCCCTGAATGCTCCAGCCCGGACAGCTCCGGGCAGGGTCCCTGAGATGCTCCACCCCCGGACAGCTCCGGGCAGGGTCCCTGAGATGCTCCAGCCCTGGACAGCTCCGGGCAGAGCACACTGGAATGTTCCAGCCCCGGATAGCACGGCCGTCCCCCCGAAGCCCGCTCGGCAAACCCTGCAAGAGCCAGGGCTGCCCTCTGCTCGGGCAGCAGGGCGAGCACTGGTGCACGAACACCGACAGAAGGACTGACAGAGTTGTTCTAGAGCTCGAGTGTTCAAAGTACAACACTCTTGTTATTCACCAAGAAATGCCAAGGAATTCTGAATTCCTTCAAACTGATTTTTATAAATATTTACCAATTGTAACCAAGTTCTGCCAAGAACATCAACATACCTAGTCCACATAGAAACACTACTCTAAAAGCAATGTTTTTCACTCCTTTGAAGAAACAATTTAGCCTAATTTCTTCTTAATCCTACAAGTATAATTTTCAGCCTCTCTCCCATTCTCTAAAACTTAAGCATCCTCCCACTGAGTTCCAGCGACTGCAGCTGCTTTTACCTCTCTACCTCTGTCTTTTTGTCCAGGTTCAAGTTCTCTAACTGCTACCACTTGAAGAGAAAACCAGAAAGGCCAATACACAAACACTAGAAGACAGTGCTGGAATAAACTTCTGAACAGACAATGGAACCCAGGGAAGGGAGGATGAAGACAGATCTCCAAGCTAAAATCCACATAAAATTTATGCTGCGCAATTTCAAATGAAACTGTGTACGCAGCTGAATTTCCTGATTAGACAATTTCAAAGCAACCTGCAGAGACAGAGAAGTATCACTTACATCTATCAATCCCCATGTTAGTCAGAACTCAACTAACCCATGATATATCGAAACCTTTTTAAAAAACTAATCTGAAAATAGTTACTCTGACAGTAATTTTTAATAAAGTATTTTTCTATCTACCTGGAAAAAAGCAATCAGTGAAGTAAATTTATGACACAAAGTTCATTAAGAGGACAGCAAAGATCACATAATTAATTGATGTCCCCATGTACCTATTTAATGAGAATGATTTTCTGTTACCCAGGATTACAAGCCAAGTCACAGAAGTGACAGATAAAGACCAATCTACTCCCTGCCAAAGCCACTATTGAGTAGCTTAGCAATTTATCTGTAAACTGAATTTTGAATCATATCTTAGCCTTGAAAGTCATTAGACATTAGCTGTTCAGTCCAAACGTATAATTCAATTTTAGCTGCCAACCTGCTAGAGCAAATCCCCAATAACAACTGCTGGAGTTATCTAGGTGATGACAGACTGCTTACTCAGAGTTAGGACCTGCTAACCCACAGCATTAAGTCCTTTTTTAAGCTGGAAGAGTTAAGTGCTGGAAGTACAGAAAATCACACTGGAGGCAGCAGCATCACCTTAATTTTACTCTGTGTCAACTCTGCTTTCTTGTTTTGGTTGAAATCTATAAAATGTGTTCTTTGTAGACTACAGATGTTTGATTTTCAGATAGTTTGATTCTTCCAGAAACTTTGAGAGAAATTCTTCTATTTATGCTGGCCAGACACCTGATCTTTAAGGCTCTTCCAATTCTGCAATGTCCTCCAAAAGGCAAGGATAATTGTCTAATCTTACTGGTTTGTCATATACATATACATATGTGGTTCTTTGTCTAAGAGAACAGGAAGATAAGCAATACAAGAATCAAACTCAAGCCTCACTAAAGTCTTTGACAATTTGACCATCATCTTCAACATAACCAAGCCTTCACTACAGCTCCTCTGGAAAAATCTCCGTTTTGTTTACATAAGGGGATAACCAAACAGTCCTTGCATAAGCAGACTTAGCTAAAAGAAAAAGGTTTTCATACCCCAGATGTAACATTTGAGCTCCACTTTCCTCATCAAGTCCTACTTCTTGTAAAAGCAGCTCAGCTGCTCCACCCCAAATTCAGACAGGCTTGCATTTTACCCTCAAAACACACACACATTGCTAAAGACTGGCTGGAGTTACATATCTCTAGCTTCATGTTTAAAATCGTAAGTATTAAGAAAATAGTTAAAATTTATGAGAAACCCCACCCCCAGCTTCCCCCCAAAAATAATGGTGATAATCTCCCTGATGGTTAAAACAGGGTATCATAAATAGGCTTTAACTTGTAACTTTTGGCCCATAAGAATAATGGACATGTTTTTCTCAACCCTAATCCTGGAAAATCTACCTAAAATAAAACCGGTACCATTTACCCATAGATACCTGAGCTGGATAGCAGCTCTAACACTAATCAACATCAGAACTCAGCCTCCTATAATGATTTTCAATCCATCCATTTTATATTACACTGACATATAGCTCATTTGTGTGGCATTTTTACCTTTTTTCTTTTTTCATTTTGTGAATTTCTCAGGAATCTGACAAAAATTACAATTTAAATTTGGATTTAAACAAGCCCCTTTTCTATGGAAAAGAAATCCACCTGGGCTGGGGGCAGGACAGGACAGGACAGGGGCAAGCAGTAGAATACAAGAATGGTTACTCTAAAAATGCATAAAACATGCTGGAGAAAATTTAAACCTACAGAATTTCATGGAAGGGATATGATTTGTGATTGCAGTCTGCAGAATTCTTCTGTAAGCGAGGAAACTATTAAAGTTATAATTTGAAACATAATACAGAAACCAACACCCTAGTTTTGTACTGACCTACTTAACTTTAGAGTCTTAGGTAATTCCTAGGGAAGCTGGATAAGTGTCAGTTAATTAGAAAAAACTGGCTCTCTGTACCTTCCAAGTTAATTATTCTGACATAAATGCCATTATTTTTCCCCTTGTCCACTGCAAAAGGGAAGTGTCAAGTCTGAGAAGGGCATTTTTAGAAAGCATATCTCCTCTGTTGTAAGAAGCTGATTACGCATTGCACTTGCACAGATTCAGTCTCATGTTTTCCTATTCTTTTAAATTTCATGCAAGTACATCTCAGCTGTACTTTTTGATCACATTTATATTCCAGCCTTGTCCCTCTGTTGAGTAAGAATTGCTCTAAGAGACAACCTATGCTAGGAGTGCCTGGGCAGACTTATAAATCACATTTCAACTCTCTTGTACTGCAGATCCACTGGAATACACACACAGTCTTCACCTTCAATTAAATCTCAAGGTGGGCTTGGAATGACAATCTCCTGCAAAGCCAGCCTGAGGTGCCTGTGACCTGTCACAACCCAGCCACTTGGTACATCCATTACCCAGCCAGCAGATATTCTTCAAGTGTACTGCAACCTTCCTTAGGACTACATTCACTACAAATAATTAGCAGCACACGAATGGTTTCTCCAGGAATGTAGGTATTGAATGGATCAGTAACTGCATCACAGAAAAATCTGTGCTTACATTTGAGGTAAAGAAAGAAAAAAGGGATGTTCTGCTAATAAACTGTTGGCATAAAAATAGTTCATTATTCCTGTAAACCTAAATACAACATTAAAAAAAAAAAAAAATAAATAAAGTGATATCAAATCATCAAATCCCTGGTAGTGAGAGCCATTAAAGGCAGGTGTCTGCCAGGGAAGAGACAGCAGAAAGAATCCAATCTACAGAAATGACCTATTACCTCAAAAATCCCACCAGAGCAGGAGATATTTGGGTGTCACAGATCAGGTTCCACCATGTGGATAAGGAGCAAGACAACATCCAGCAAGGTGCTTTAAATCTCATAGACACATGATATAAAAGCCCAAGACCTTTAGAATCCCCAAATCCAGGTTCTTTTATTGTTCTTCACTACATCATAATCTTTATTTTTTAATATATAAGCTACATGGTGAAAATGAAGTGTTTATTTAGATAACTTTATAAAACATAACTGTGCGTGGAGTAATAACCTTATCCCTAAATTTATCAGTGAGATTATTTTGTCATCAATTATCTAATGATTTATCTCAACACAATGCTGGATTTGGTGTCCTTTTCTCAACAAACATTCTGAAGAAAATCCACTCCTTTGTAATGACTTTTATGTGAGTAAGTGAATATATTATATTAAAACAGGGTTTTTTTCCTATGATGCTGGAAGGCATTTGGATCACCAACTCCATAAAAATCTTTCCTGAATTTTACTGATCAGAATATCTGCTCATAATATTCATAATTAAGTGGTCCCTTCTAGATATTGTACATTTTTGCTTCTTCAATAGAAGCAGAAATCTTTCATTTTCTGCATCCCTACAGTATATTTGCTCTCCTCAGAGTAGCATTACTTTTGTAACTTAGAATAACTCTGCAAATCAATGAAAGTACACAGGTTTTCCCTCTCATCTATTTCAAGCTGAGCTGCCAGGACCCAGAATAAATTTGTGTTAGCTCTCAATTCCACGACCTTCCACTTTGTACTTTTAAATTTCATTTCATTTCTATTACTTGAGTTCCCAAGGTCTTCCAATTCTGCCTGCTTGGTATTCCAACCCTTCTCAGTACTGGCCATGTTTTCCAACTCCCTGCTATCAAGTTTCCCTACCACACTTCTAATTTGGGGCTAAAAAATCAGAGAAAGGTAAGTGCCAACAAGGGGAAATGCAGTGAAGAAGTGTGAAGAGCCACCCCAAATGACAAAAATCATCAGTGCCAAAGCTGGAACAATACAAATCCCCCAGTTCCTAATCCTGTATTTGTTTTGTCACCTGCCATTTGTGATCAGGTGTGAGGAGGAATTTGCAGAAAGGTGATGCACATTAATAGCTGACAAAATTGTCTCTTCAGTGGTTTGTGTCAGAAGTCTAATATCTATCTAATTTATTGATAACCATCCTCAGCATGAATAGTTATGTGCAACTATTTATCCCCAGCAAGTCTGAGCAACGTATACACACAGATGATGACATTTCATGCCTTGCTTCTTAGGCTTGCACAGTCTCAAAGCATCTCCAGGCATAAAATGCATGGGGCTTTAACATGATAGCCTGAACTGAAACTCTGTAAGCAATAAAATTTAGAGAAACAGCTTAGTTAATGCTCAGAACGTGGTCTGGCAGCCTGCCATGCATAAACATGCACTGAAACCAGAGTTCATGCCAAGATTCTTAGCTTTCAACTTCATAGAAATTCCTTGTGTGGTTTATACTAGATCCTCTCAGTTCATTTCACTTTTTTCTTACTTTTTGCAGTTTAATCCGTGGCTAGTTGAACTTATTACCTTTTTATATATCAGCATAAATAATGTAATAGACATAACACCAAGTAGAAATAATAGAATTAGTCCATTCGTATAATTTTGACTAAAGACAGATCTAACACTAAAAATACATTTATTCTGTGCCAAGCCTCTAAGAACACAATGAGATGCTGCAGTGTGACCTGTTACAATAACATTTGCCTATTCCCATAACAATAAATGCTTCCCAAGGCCGTAAGAATTCACTAGTGAATAGCTATCAAATCTGTTCTGAAGCTCCTCTCAAGCCAAAGGATCCCTCTCAGCAGGTGTGATCAAAAGATCGAGGCCTTCATATGTGGGTTCATGGTATCAGAAGATCTAATTTAACTTTCATGATCCTGATGTCTGCTTTCCCAAGCCTCAGATCCGCACAAGGGAAATAGCTGGAGCTCCTCCCTAGAGTGCACCTTGCTTACAGTTTTCTTTTTCTAGTAATAATTACATTGATTTAGATTTTATTTTTTAGAAACTTACTAGTCAGTTACTTAAGTATGCACCAAGCCACATTCAATATATGGATTAGGTGAATAATAAATTCCATATTACCACAGATTCTGAGCTCCATCCTTTCATATTTATAGTTTCAACATACAGTTGTGAGGAAGAAAAGTACTATAATCCCCAGCTATAAAATGTAACTTAAGACACAACTAAGATTTTTTCATGTATCACACAAAGTCCATGGCAGACAAGGCAAAAGGGTGAAAGACAGTCTGGAATAGCAGGTTCAGACTGCACAGAGAACTTAATACCACAGACATTACACCATTTCTGATGCTGGCCAGATGTAAAATATAAGAGATTTTCAACAGCAAATGTTTCACAACAGTCACATTTATCTTACTATTTATTTACAGCTGTTTGTTTTTAAAACAGAGAACTTAAACTCTGTTGAAATCACATGAAAAGACTGTGTTGTAAACTGCTGTTTGAGACACATCCCTTGAGACCTTTGGAAAATGATGACACATTTCACACTATTGAATTCAGTCACATTTAAAAACTTAACATGATTCTGTCACTGTAATGCAGATTTCAAATGAGGTGTACTTCTGTGCTCTCTTTTCACAGAAAAGTAGTGACTGCTGAGACAATAAGTACAACTACCATGCTGCCTTTGCCCAAAAGAAATACGGATCATACTAAACAAAAACAAAAACAAACAAAAAAAAAAAATTAATCAATAGCTTCCAATAGCTTCTCCTCTATTAGGCCATATTGGCCTATAGCTCAATAAGGCTGACCAACCAAATGATCTTGAAAAGAACAATTGAAAAAGTTGAGAAAAGCTTAATTTAAAATTTTATATTCAATTACACATCAACAACCCACCCAGTACTGCAACATTATGACAGATTTCTAAGCACATCTGTGTGTGCAGATGTTTGTGCTGATGCACATAAATTGGCCACACCCAAACACGTCAAATCTCAGCTCCACACCTTCAGTGCTTCCCCCCCTGTACAGAAGGGCACAGTCATGTAAATATTTGGGCAAATCTGTTTATGTAACATGTCATAAACCTCAGAGAGCAGCTAAGGGTAATTGTGCTAATTACTGCAACCTTGCCTCTGCTGATTTACAAGGTATGAAGCAGGGCTTCTGCCCTGGAGTAGTCAGATCCAAGAAACTTCTAACTGCAACACCACTTCTGTACTCCAGCCTCCTGGGCAAAGCCTTCACTAAGAACCTCATGTAGACATGATATCTATAAAATTAGTTTATTAGTTTGGCAATGAGGGGAAGAGGGAAGATAATTTTCCTAGAAATCAACATTTATCCACGAAATGCTAGTGTAGTTCATCCACAGCAATTAAGACTCTTACGATATCTCACCAGGCAGCCTTATAAGAAATGTTTCAACAAATATTTTAACAATCTATCCCCAACAGCACAGCCATGAAGCGAGGACCAGATTTCTTCTAACCACATCTCTGCATGCAAGAAGCGTTGTGCTGGCAGCAACTCTACCTATGCATGTCTTCATCTGGGGACACAGAACCTCTCATGGAAGATTATGATCCAGTAAATTAATTTGGTTGAAGACAAGTAATTAAAAGCCTAGTTACATATGTAAGCTTTTTATATTTTCTTTTTTGAAAAGGCTCAGTAGATGATTAGTTGTCTCTGTTAATTTGCTCCATAAAACGTTTCATGAAAAATCATACGTAACATGCTAGATTTGAAGTTATTAAATATAGAAAGCCAGATAGAGAGATACCTAAGCTTTGCATGAACTTTATAATATTTGCTTTTGCTTGGTAGACCACTGGTTAAGGTTGGCTTTACTTTTCCATAGAATTATTCCTCCTATATAAAAGACTTCTGAGGCTTTATGGGGTTTTTTAGCATTTTCAGAAGGTCTAAAAAAGCATTCTTAGCTGTGAAATCATAAAATATGAGAGGTATTCTTCATGAATATTTTCCACAAGAGTTTCTCTGGACTTGTGAGACTAAGTCTTGGGAAACGGGATGAGGAAAGAAGTGGCAAGGACTCCAGATTTAAAGAGAAAAGAAAGAGCAAAGTGGAAAACATAAAAATTACATAAAGAGGGAAGCAGAAAACATAAAAATTACATAAGTTTAAATAAAACCTTTAAGCCTTGTGATTGACATGTGGCCTCCATTTGGAAGGAGACTGTTGAAAGATTGCTTGCTACAAATCTGCCTCTAGTTAGAAGTGTTTTCAGATTTATGTGTCAGTCCTCCATTCAATTTACCATTTTAAATGCTGCTCAATTCTCACTTGAAGTGGGATGTAGAAATTAACAAGTGAAATCCTTAACCTCTGTTCCCCTGAAGACCAAACCAGAATTTAACAAAGATTCCCTTGTAGTCTGGTAAATCTAAGAATCCCCGTTTCCTGTGGAATCCCCGTGTCTGTGTGAGAGCTCAGCAGCCCCGAGGGTGGACGTGAGCGGTGACTGCATGTGAAGACACGCCAAGGCAGCTGTTAATTGAGAGCATCGCTAGGGCCACACTTTGTTATGCTGAGATTCCGAGCAGCATTTCTCACACTGAGATGACCAAAACTACGAAGAAACACAGGGAGAGAAGCTAAGCAGGGAGACACCACATTTAACTGCAATACTTGTATTTCCCCTTTGAGAAGTCAGATACAATGTCAGGATCACAGAGAAAAAAACAGAGCATAAAAGTTTGACTTGTTAATATCCTATAAAAGACCAGGATTCCTAAATAAACAAATTCTTACAGAAGGGTACTACCAGAACTGCTAGCCAGGTCTAGTCTTTCCTTTCCTAGAGTCTCACTGTGGCCATGGTGCACAAATCCCAGACAATAAAGAAAATTTAACATCACTGTGCTCATGATCAACATGAACAGTAAAGCTTCCATCCTACCGTCTTAGGCAGACTGAAGCAGGGTTTTCTGTGTGTGCTTCAAAAACAGCTTTTTTCGGTGTACAGACAGCAGAAGTAAAAGAAACTATCTAAATATTACTTCTATTTTTAGAAAGTTGCATTTCCCTTTCTGCTGTCACTGACTTTATACACAATAGTATTCAAACTAGGGGAAGTCTAGAATTAATTTTGAGCTTAAGAAATTAATTTGTTTTATACGGATACCAGATCATAACACATCTTGAAGATATCCCCGTTCTCCAGACTGCAGAATTAAAAAAACGAGCCAAAGCACTGCTTCCTCCAACACTATACCAGCCTCAAAGATCTATCCAAGCAGAATTGACAATAAAATCCTTTCCACAAAAACTGCAGTCACAAAAAGCTTCGCTGTTTACCACCTTGTGGCTTGAACTGGTAAGTATTCCTACTAACACACACACCATTCCGTCATTTTTCAGTCACCCAGACTCTTAAGCAGCAAGCACCGAAACTTCACTCAAAGTTCCTCCCCAGAGGAAAATCGCAGACCATAAGAACGGTAAAAGTGACACGGAGTCCGGGCCTCCCCAATCGACGATAAATTAATCAAGAATGCCAGGACTGTCTGTCCATCTCCCAAACAGCTCTCAACATCCTTCACACAGGCACCAACCGGCTGCCCAAGCTGCGTTTCTCTTCTACCCACAGCTCTTCGCAGCCAGCAGCCCCCTGGAAGGATGCTACGGCCAACGGAACAAGAAATACGCGTTAAAGAGAGCAGTACTTACATCCCGGAATTTGTTCCAGTACTTGTCTCTATCGTACTGCGAAACGGTGCTCAGCCATTTGTCGTTGTCCAGGAAATTGCCATGGTTGCTGTTACTCGTGATGATTTCAGGATGCCGGCTCTCCACTTGCAGGAAGCACCAGGCAGCGATCACCAGCATCCCCGACATCTGCAACGAGAGGAGCGGAGCGGCGAGAGGAGCGGAGCGGGGCAGCAGGGCGGCAGCGGCTCCTGGGGCACGGAACTTTTGAGGGTACCCAAGTTGGGGCCACCCGCCCTGCACGGCACTCGCCAACTTCTGGCTGCGGAGCTGCCGGCTCCGCCGAGACCTGTCGCCCCCCGCCCAGCCCGGAGGGGCGGGGAACAGCGTCGGTAACAACAATAATAACAACAATAACAAAACCAAACCGGGCCGGGCGGGGAGCAGCCCGGGCACAGCAGCACGGCGGGACGGAACGGCAGCCAAGCCCCCGCGGGCGCAGCCAGCGCTGCCGCCGCGAAGTTTGGCTGCCGGGGCGGAGGGGAAGCTCCTACCTCCGGGCAGTGCCGGCGGCCGCGGCTGCCAGCACCGTGCGCTGCTCGCGCTCCTGCTGCCGGAGCCGCGGGGCTGAGCGGGGCCGCCCAGCTGCGTGCGGGGCCGCCGCGCTCGGTCTGCACTGTGGCGGTGCCGGGGAGCTCGGTGTCTGCGCTGTGGCGGAGCCGGGGGGCTCGGTGTCTGCGCTGTGGCGGAGCCGGGGGCTCGGTGTCTGCGCTGTGGCGGTGGCGGTGCCGCTGCCTGTCTGTCGTCTGTCTGTCAGTCTGTCTGTCTGCCTGTCTGTCTGTCTGTCTGTCTGCCTGTCTGTCTGTCTGTCTCCCTGCCTGCCGGAGCCGCTGCCCGTGCGGGTCCCGAGCCCGCCGTGTCCGTGCGCCGGTGCGCGCGGGGCGGGCGCGGCCGCCGTCCGGCGCCCCCTGCCGGGCACGGGGCGCGCTGCGGCGCGGGGCGGAGCGCGGGCAGGGCCGGGCCGGGCTGTACGGGACCGGGCCGGGCCGAGCCGGGCTGGGCTGTACGGGACCGGGCCGGGCCGGGCCGGGCTGGGCTGTACGGGACCGGCAGGGCCGGGCCGGGCCGGGCCGGGCTGGCTGTACGGGACCGGGCAGGGCCGGGCCGGGCGGGCCGGGCTGGGCTGTACGGGACCGGGCAGGGCCGGCCGGGCCGGCTGGGCTGTACGGGACCGGGCAGGGCCGGGCCCGGCCGGGCTGTACGGGACCGGGCTGGCTGGGCTGTACGGGACCGGACTGAGCAGGCCGGGCCGGGCTGTGCTGGGCCGGGCTGTACGGGACCGGGCTGTGCTGGGCCGGGCCGGGCTGTGCTGGATCGGGCTGGGCCGGGCTGTACGGGACCGGGCTGTGCTGGGCCGGGCCGGGCTGGGCCGGGCCTGGCCGGGCCGGGAGCGGTCAACAAAAACGGGAGGAGAGGCGCTTAAATATCGCAGAGGACGTTGCCGGGTTCTTCTCGGCGGTGGCCAGAGACAGGGCACGGAGCAACGGCCATAAATTAAGCACAGATGTCACCCGAATGAGGAGGGTGGAGGGTGCCTGGAACAGGCTGTCCAGGAGGGGCGTGGATTTCATTGTCAATGCTCCCTGTATCTGGACACGTTCCCGTGTCACCTGCTCCAAGTGACCCTGCCCTGGCATTGGAGTTGCACTGGATCCCCAGAGGTCACTCTCCTTCCAGACAACTCCGTGGTTCAGTGAAACCTGGGAGGGTGTCTGGTGGGATACCTGGGGAGGAGGGCTGTGAGCAATCCTGGGAAGGAGGGCAGTAAGGAATCTTGGGGAGGAGGTCTGTGAGGATACCTGGAGAGGGTGCTTTGTGATCGTATCTGGGGGCGATCTCTTGGCAGAAACCCTCAGTGAAGCCTTCACTACCACAGCAGTCTGAAGAGACATAAAAGTGGCCTTAAAAACATAAAACCCCTATCAAACACCAGCTTTCATAAGCCCTGGGAAGGGTATGACTGTCTTGAGTCAATGGTTTTACGGTTTGCAGAGGCAGTGACATTTCCAAAGCGCAGAGGTCATCCCGGGTTTCTTCAGGGAAGGCTCTTCCTCCCTGGGTCACATCCTCCTGTAGAGAGGTTTTGCTCCTGCACTGCAGAATGGTGTCGGGCACTGCCCAGGTCATCACAGGGTGTAGTGAGAACCAGCTCCTGTTGTTGGAAAGGGGGAGGAAACATCCAAGGGGAGTTACATCAGTCTGGGAAGTGGGGTGAAAGGAGGAGACTTTCTCCAGGGATAAAAAAGGAAGTCCTCCATTGCCAGTGGAGGGGCTGGGAGGGAGGGGCTGTCTGGTTTCCTACATCAGGGAACTCATCCCCTCGTATATCATATGATGCCCAAAAATGAGGACATAAACTTGTGATGGTCGTTTTAAATACGGCTGTTGACTACTGTTCCATATGACATTTTTCAAATATGGTTCATTAAACTGTCTTGTAAATAATGCCTTTTCTCTCCAAAAAACTGTCAACAAGGTTAATTCCACATTTCCTGACAGACACATTAGGCATTTCTTTAGTCATACAGCAAAAGGTCATGTTTATTTATTTTTTTACTGCTGCATCTGAGCACTGAACGCAGGATGAGATTCTGTTCCTAAATCTGATTTTAAATACAGTTCCCAAATGTGATGTTACCTCAATAAAATCCTCTGGGATTTAAAAAACTGGAATTTTATTAATTTTAACAGCAGAGAACAAAACATACTCATGTAAGTGCCCTGCACTGAATCCTCCCCTCGGTGCACATAGAATCTAATGAAAAGTACATGCCTGCAGGAGGGCAAAATATAACCCAATAAAAGCAACAAATAGAAGAAATCCAAACTGAAGCCCTGCAGATTTGGATGTAAATCCTTACCTAAAAGCCTCGCTCTGCCCTCCCTTCTACAATGAACTGTACTGTTTTGTTGAAGGTGGCCCAGGGCACATATTCCTCTCAAATCTCTCTCTCGTGCACAGGCCATCCTATAAACTGTTCATTTCAGTGGGAGATAAGGTTTATATAACTTCCACCTGGCAGGATCAACACAACCTTCCTCTTTTCTTACTTAGATTAACAAGTACTGTTCAGTTTATTCTGTATGGGCCTTTTCTGTGAGGCTTTTAACAATAGAGATTTTGTCTCTTCTGCACAGACATTAAAGATCTTTTACCATTTTAAATCTGATGGATTAGAGGTTTCCTCATGACCTTACAGAAATGCATGGCCATTCAGCTTTACACAGTTCCACTTGACTCGTGTTTCACCACAGACACCACTGCATTTCAGCACCACCAGGCACAAACCCCATTGCCTGCTAAATATTTGAGGACTTCTCTGCACCATGACAGTTTTGCATAGATGCACTAATTACTGCTTTCTCCATCCCACTGGAGATGTGACCAACTTAATTCTCCCTTGACCAATTCTTCAACTCAGGAATTCCTAGGCTTGGCTGATAAAAAGCAGCAGAATATTGTTTCCCCCAAACTTGCAGGAGTTCTACCCATTATATATTTATAGGAGCAGTTAGTTCACCCCTGTAACAAACACTTGTTAGCACAGTGAACCAGGCTCAGTCCTTTGGTGACCTCAGTACTGTTGACTTCACTGAGTACAGAATAGGCTGCTCTGCTTGCCAGTCAAAGACCTGAATGATAAATTACAGAAACATTGTATATAAAGTGAGTAATTACTTTCTTACGTGTAGAATTTGTGTCGGGAATGTGTCTTCATTTATTTAATTACTTCATAATCCCATATTCAACACATGGCTAATCTTTCTTGATCCTGTAAAACACAGCCTTCCTGTTTAATCCTGATAGCAATCTCTATCATTCAGCAGCTGCAGCATTTCACCTCCACACTGTTTATCATCCATGACTAGAATTGAAACACCCTTGTTGGCTGGTTTTTATCTTGGGACAGTGCTATAATTGCCTCTAATTCTCATCCAAAAATACAATATTGCAGATCTCCCTGTTGTGGATGACTGAAGTATTCGGTGTTTTGGATGTAAACAGCTCCTTTGTTCCAAGTTAGAAGAAATACTGAAGAGGTAAAAACCACCCACAAGAACCAAGGGACAGGACTAAGACTAAACTCCCCACGCAGAGGAATGTCTTTGTTGTCTGAACAGGGCACTTTGGAACCCTCAGTTAACAGACAGAGCCTTCAGCACCAGCCTTGCCAGCAGCAGAAACACAAACCAAGGATGACTGGAAATCCACAGCAGGTGCTCCTGCTTTCCCTGAAGCTGCCCTCACCTGGGCTCCCACCAGAGCCCGCAGCCAGCAGCTGTGTACCCAGCAAAAGCCCGTAAATAAAATACATATTTTAATAAAATACATAAAAGTGAAGTCCATAGCAGTAGCACAGAAGCCTTGACATGAGCAGGATTTTACTCCCCTCATTTATATTTGGCAGCAAGATTCCCTTTTTCACCACCCTAATTGCTTCCATAGTTCTTGAAGCAGAGGCTGCAGCCTTTGTAGTGGCACCTAAAAGTTGTGCACTTTTATTCATGGTGTACCCCCTTCTCTTGTGCACCACAATTCCACTCACTTAGTTATTTTTTTTTAAAACATTCACTAAGGAAAGAAAATCTTTACAGTGACAAATGTTTGAAGTGTATTTCTTTACTGTACCAGAGTCCTTCATGACTGGATTAGGAAAATTCAGCTCTGATAATTTAAATGGATTTAAAAATATATCACTACAAAGGTGCATGCAGTGGGACAGACCTTTATTTAACAACCCTTTGTATCTTCCATACACTGCCATATCCTTTTAATAGACAGGAGTTTTATTTCCTCCTGTGAGTCTCAGAACTGCAGATTCAGCTTTGTTAGCTCTGCTGGGCAATTGTGCAGGAAAAAAACCCCTAATTTAACCTGTGCAATAAGTGATCGGTGGCTTATACAAAGTTCCAGAGACATTTGTTCATTTTACAACAGGCTATAATTCTTCTTTAAAAATACTACAAGTACAGGTTCTGATTTGACCTCTTTATTTGCCTCTGCTCCTGGCCTCTGCTCCCTGTGACAGCCAGGTTTTATTGCAACAGTGCCTGGAATTTTGCAAGAATTCACTAAATGCTTGCCACCAGAGGTGCTGCATGTCCCATGGCAGGAGAGTTATGGATTTCTAGGAGGCAAAGTGTCCCCAGTTACTTTGGTGACGTTGCAGTTGGTGCAATCCCCCATGTTCTCATCCTTCTGAAGCACTTAACCCCAATGTCAGTGAATTCACTGAAAGAGAAAGCATCCAATGACCTGGAAAGATCACCATGTTCTGCAATCTATTTGCTAGTGTGTATTAGTTGTAATAACCCAGATTAAAAAGAGTTGAAGTACTGGCAAGCCCTGAACAAAGTAAAAGCTGAACACAGTTTGTGGTAGAGAGTATAAGAAACAAAATAATTCAAGTAAAAGAACAGTAAAAAAAAAAAAAAATAAAATTGCTTATCAAATAAAAAAGCAAAAGGTGATTTTCTAGGTAAGTCTTTCTCAAGTTCCAAAGCTGTCTTGCTCACATCTGTCTAGAAGTGAGAAGAGAAAAATATGGTTAAAGTTGAAAAGACTTGTGTTCACATAAAATGTATAATCAAATACAAAGTTACATTTAAACTGAAAAAGTGAAATTGAGGCAAGTATTCACAATGCTTAACTTTTGTCTTCTTAGGCTAATCCTCAATTTCCTCTGTCATAAGGAAAAAGAAACAAGTCTTTCTAAATGATGTCTTAGAGCTGAAGTCCACTGTGGATTGTTTTGTGAAGGATGTTATCAACTCCAGAAATAGCCTTCAAAACCAGAGTCACATTAGGTGTAAGGTAGACCTTGTGATTGCTGTCCTCAGGATCTGCAGACTAACATAGGAAAATAACTTGACTGACATGAATCAATCTTTTTGGGTCACATCAGGACATTCATCAATTTAAAGACTAAGTATTTAATGGGAATATAATCCCTGCATATTTGATAAATGGTTTCAATTTTTTATCTTTCTAGTGGGTATGGTGATCACGACAAAAGTAATTTTATAGTATTTCACAAAGTATCTTGTAAAATGGCAACCATATTTTATAGTGGCTTTTATTACTACTGGAACTTTTACTAGGAATTACATCACAAAAATCGGTTAACATAAATATTGCAGTGTAGAGCTTTCACCATTTAATGCCAGAGTTAACTCTGCCAATGCAGCCTTCATTTTCAGATGGAAAAGGTCATTAGAATTAAATTTGTCCTCAGACTTTTTGCTTAGCTGGGATGAAACACTGGTATGAAGTTTTGTAGTTCTCTTCAACTTGGAAAATATCATGCCATGATCTGCCACTGTCAAACTGTCTTACAGGGTTGTCTTCAGCCTTTCCATAATATATGAACAGAAACAGAGACTTGGAGATTAACATGTGGAATATAAAATGGGTCTGTTCAATATTTACCACAGTAAGATCTGTTTTGAACATCTGCCATGCACCAGAGCAAAAAACAATAATAAATAACATCACTTACATTAACAGTCAGCTTTTGGAAATTAAATTTGCATGGAAGTTGGAGGGTCATTAATGGCAGAACTACATACATTAAATTTACATTCATGTAAATGTTAAAAAAGACTCAAGTGTGCTTGTGCTTTCTTTTCTCCTCCTTAAACTTTCTCATATTTCCCCATTTTTGCTGCAATGTTTCTTCGATCTTTAACACAACCTTATACAGCCTTCAGATTTTGATCTCTTTATGGTTCTTTTCAAGAATTTCTTCCATTCTTTCCTTTCTCCTTTTGTTTACTTCATTCTTCCCTTCCCCCTTTTCCCTTGTTCCTATAACCACATGCTAAAATCCTTCCAAAAGCAGCCGCTTTCCTGCAGCTCATGGAGCCAGTGCTGCCTGATGGACAAGGAGTCCCAGAACATCTTGCAGCTCGGAGGCCAGGCTTGGCATCAGCCCAGCTGCATATGGTTATCCTCAGATCTGGACCTGCTGAGTAATGGGGAAACTACTGGAACTCAGGATTTATTGTATCAAATATTCCAGCTCTCGCTAAACCTTCTTTTCATTAAAGAAAGTAAAGTAGAAGTATTGATGTCTATAGATGAGGACAGTAAAAATGAGCCACAGCTGAGCCATAATGGTTTGCAAACTCATAAACCCTCCTCAGTTTTTGTGGCTTCAATGCTTTCCTATGGGGGATAATGTGAGGATGTGCTAGGATTAAATACTCTCAGATAAAGCAGGGAAACAATTTTCTTTCTGCCTATTGCTACATTTTAGATGTAAAGCTTAAACTCTCTAGGGAAGCTAACAATTCCCTTTGCCAATAACTTGGATCCTTATGGAGAACCAAATGCTGTTTTACACAACCACCGAAGCCCTTGAAGCCCAAGTGCTTGAGCTGAAGAGTTTGGGAAGGGAGGGAACAGAGGGTGTGGCATCAACTGGAAGAGGATGGACCTCAGTGTCTGCTGGGAGCCTGGGGAGCTCTAAGAAATTTGAGGATGGCGGACCTGATGTCCCAGGTGTGGCAAGAGGGTTCTAAAAATCTGATTCTTAGAGGCATCTTCAAGCCTTGGGGTAGGAAAAGGAAAAGGAGAAAAAGGAAAATAGAGACTGGTCAGTTCTCTTACTCTGGAGACCATTATGTCTGCAGAAACCTAACAAAAATTTTCCAACAGAAAAGTAATTTATCTCAATCAGAGTAAACACTTTCCTTAAGTACTTTGCCAGCTCAAACTGAATATAGAAAATTTATTACCATTGCCAGAGGACCTGAAAAATAATCTTTTGAGATTGTTTTGCCTCATCTGCAAGTGCAGGGCTCTTGGTTGCATGCACACACTCCAGAATATTGGACAGAAGTGCAACTCAGTGAAGTGCACTGCTTGATTAGATAAGTTTTTCTGAATTCAGTTCATAAAACCAGCCTGTCTGACCTCAGATGAAGTAAAAACTGCAAATTCCAAATATACAACTGAGATCCCCCTGAAGAAAAAAATTAATACTGTTAGCACAAGTCAGCTCTGCATATTCCTGGCCCATATACTTTTAAAAATGAGATTATTATGTTGTTAAAGAGGCAAAGATAGTGACTCCCCAAGGCTTCATAGAAAAATGTATGAAGATATACACAAAGGTGACTTTAGACATTAAAAACTCTAAGAAAAGGTCTGAAGTCTTGCCTCAAATGAAGCATGTGCTATTAAATATTGTCACCTAGGCCAGCCAGAGAGACCACACTGAGTGAAAGAGCACATTAGGAGACAATCACCTGCACGCTGATGCCACATAAAAAGAATTGCCTGTCCTCTGCTGTCCTCTCCAACAAGAGAATTTAACAACAATGTCTAGAAACAAGTATATAATGGTTATAGTATTCTGTCCCCCTCAGCAGCATTCTTGCAAGAAACTACAATTAAATAGGTAATCCTATGTCTCAGTTTATTTTTCTATGTACGTAAATACCAACAAGCTCAATAAGCTGCTTGGTATATGTGGCTTCAGATTTAGCCATTAATTTGAAATATGGCTTCAGATTCCTGCCCAGTATTTCTCATTATTCATAGTCCAAAGGGCTGCTGGGAGAAAGTGTCAAAAGAACAAAGCCTGCCCAGACAGACTGGACTTGTTTCCAGACTTCATATTAAAATTAAAAAAAAAAAAAAAATTAATTAGTTTAATCACTTGCTGATGTTTTATTCAACAGAAGACAGAAAACTTATTGGATGTTCAAAATCTAAAGCTGCACTCATTAGGGACAGAGAGCTACACAAGAAGGTGGAAAACCAGCACCATGGTTTGTGTCCCAGGTGCATCCCACAGCTCTCCCCCGAGGCTTCCCTGCCTCTGAAACCCAGAGGGGACACAAGGGCCCCCACACCTGACCCTTGCTGGTTTACTGGGACAGCTTCCCTCTTCCTTCTTAGGGCTGGATGCAAACTCTGTGCTCCCTGATAAGCACAAGGACTCTACAAATCCTGGTTTATGCCTAATAAATACACGGCGACAGGGAAGCATATGGGGTACAATTCAGCAAAAGCAAAATGTTATTTAAGATCTTATTGGAAAGCACTGTGTAATGAATTGTTCTCAACTGCACAGAAAAAATATAACTCCCTCCCTCTCTAAGTCACAGCATAAAGTTTTGCACTGATGAAGACAAATAAGAAAAAAAACCCTAACCTCCAGACAAGAACATGGAGTGTTTTGGTTAATTTTACCAAAAAAAGTCTCTTGGTCAAATGATACATAACTTACATTCTCTATTCATTTAAACAACTCATACACTTCATAAGTGCAAAGTACAGATTCTTGAAAAAGCCTTTGATTAAGGTTCCTCACATCAGTCCCAGGTGTTACAGCATGGACACTGGACACTTTGATGAAGATTGATAGAGCATAAGCAAAACTAATAGGAGATGTCAGTAAATTAACCCTTTGTCTGGATCCTGTTGGGGATTATATTTCAGATTTAGTTCCTATTGAATGAAGAGTGAGATAATTAAAATGAATTGATTCATATTCTCTAGGGCTTAACTTTTAGACTTTTAAGATAGCTAATAATTCCATGGAAGTGGAATCATACATATTTATCCCAACCCTGACACCTTCAGTAATCACATCTTGCACTCTCTTGCACTGGTGTAGCAGGGGCTTGGAAGGATAGAGACAGGAAGGTCTCTGGCTTAATAAATGCAGGATGGATATAAATAAGCACTGTCTAGCACTAATAGGCTGTGCAGAGAACTCCCAAAGGAGACATTGCTTGAGACTCTTAAGAAGAGGATGATTAAGGCATTGGTGAATATACTCTGGGGAACTGTCCTGCAGTGGCAGAGAAATGGGCTAGTAGACAAAACAGGTAGTTTCTAGCAACTTCAAGGCATGGAATTCTATCCCCAGCAGTCATTCAGACAACTCCAGAGAGGCAAGGTTATTCCCTATGTACATAAAATTCATGTATGGGAATCACAAACTCCTCTATTCAGCATATAAATGCACACAGTTGTGTAATCTTAATACAGAATATAAATAAACAGTGACAGAGATGCTTAAGATATCCACACAAAAACTGACAAGGTATTGCCCTGGATGTGTCGGAATGCAAAATGGGATAGGGCTGATCTGTATTACACTGTGTTGCACTTTTGAGTTTTTCCATATTCTTCAAGGGTTGAACATTTTTTTGTAATTTATTTACTCTTAGCATTAAAGAGTACCAGTGGTGAATTTGAATCCAATCCTTAATCCAAATGGACTTTCCCAGCAATTAAAATCCGTATTTAAAATGCAGTTTTAATATTGTGACATTCAAAAAGCAACCAAAGGTTTTCTCTGATTTTAAGTAGAAAGAGGAAATAATGTATTATTCAAGCTCCAGAGCTTGCTTAATGCAAGATCAATTTTGTTAAGTGTTGCTTAGCAATGGATTATGAGTGCATATCCTGAATATTAATGTAGGATGGGTATGGTAGCTATTTCTGTAAAAGTAGACTTTAAAAGGAAAGGATTTTCCTGGTGAACCATAAACAAATAAATAAATACCTCCAGAGTTCCATACACAAAAGGAAGTCACATCTTCTTCACCTCTTGCATCATTTATTTGCCAAATAGCAGAAACCTTTTGGATGATCTTTGTTGTTGTCCAGCTACGTACCCAAAATGCTGAGAGTCTGCTCCCAAACTCTGAGGCAGAGCCAAACTCTACAATGGCAAAGCATTGAGTCAAAGCAACAGGATCAAAACCTGGGTCATAGTTTTTTGGTGATATTTTACATCTGCAATCCAATACATTGAGTTGTTTAATTATATATATATGTAAGACTTCTCATGGACAGTGGTGATGTAGTTCTCCCTTATAATCAGAACAAAGATCTTTGGCATTTAGCTACTTCTGGTTTTAGTGTAAAAGAAAGTGCCCATCACCTCACTCAGAAAAATCCTATTTTATCCTGTATTTTATTTTTATATGATCTGTAGAAGTGAGGACATGTGGGCCATGCAGGAGTGGCAGCTGAGGTGGAAGTTCCAAGGTGGGTTTGCTGTGATTGAGGTTGCTCACACAGACTGTGCCTGCCTCAGCTATCTGCACACAGCCTGCTCCCACAGCCCCTCCTGACAAAGTGCTTTGCTCTAAATATAGACCCCTCCATGTTCAAGGTTTGCAGTAGAGTTGGTCATGAGGACTGCAGCATCTAAGCACAGCTCTGGCAAACCCTAAAGAGGGCAGAATGTCTTTTTGATCTTTTCCATTCTCCGTTGTTTTTATAGCATTCATTACATTAATTTCTTTTTTTTTTTTTTTAATTAAACTGAAACAACGTACAGATTTTTGTCTTATGCCATCATTACATACTCCTACATGTATATTCTACGTTACTCTTTTTAGCTAATTTTTTTCTGTTATTTCATGGGCTTCATCATAACAGGGTGAAGTGTGAAGCATGCTAAGATCATTGTGCTAGATTTCCTAGCATCTGTCTACAGGAGTCTTTTGGGACTTTGATATCAATTTACTAAGTCTATCTTTGCTAGAGATGAAAATTTACCATGAAGTACTTATTTGACTCTCATTGATTATTGTCTAATTTGTGTGAACAGGTCCTGCTGAATAAAAGAACTTTTTAAGTATATTTCTTCCTAATTCTCCACTTTCCATGCAACTTGGGAAATCCTACTTGTGTGTTTTTTTCCCCTCAGACTCAGCTTTATTTATGAGATCTAATTTTCTTCAAATGTAGATTTAAATGAAGTGTGGATTTGGTTTTATGCATTTCTTTGGGGAACTGAGGAGAACAATATATGTGTATGCAGATGTGACTGTTGATCCTCAGACCACTTTCAACCCCTAATTAGATTGTAAACTTTCCAGGACAAGGGCAGCCTCAGAGTCTGCCTCCAGTAGCTGACTGCTATCTTCAGCCTTAATATTAAAAATAATTACTAGTGTTTATATTATAACATCAACCAGGGGTTTCAGAATTCATACATAAAATATGAGACAGTCCTTGCCAGAGCCCTAATAGCAGAAGTTATTTCAGCAAAGCACTTAAACATAGATGTGACCTTGTGGGTAAACTTAGAGGCAACTTCAGGGATTTTCTCTTTCTTATTTTTTTCTTTCCCTGTTTGTTTATTTTAATTCTTCCCCTCCCACTGTGGCAGGGTATTAAAGAGAAGCAGAGCAGTAAAAGAAACTCAAGAAACACAACCATCTTCCACCTTCGAAGCAACTTTGTTCCTTAGCAGGAGGGAGAATTACTTCCTTTTTATTTTGAAAATATGTTAAGGTTGAATATCAAAGAAGCGTGATACAGTATCTCAGCCTGACCATTAGTGACTTCCTTCTTCCTGATTCTGCTGCACAGCTAAAATTTTAGGTAATTCAGGCTCAGAAATTCAGTAAAGACCTTCAGAGATATCTTCAGAGAAACCTTACTGCTTGAATTGGATAGCCTGACTGCTTAGGGCTCAGATAAGCAGCAGAAATGCTGATGGCCTGTTTTTTCATGCCCTTTTCTTGATTGGCAAACCCTAGATAGCATTTATTTACTCTTCCACTCTCCTGAGATAATATATGGGGCTTTTTTATTTGCTTAGTTTTGCTTTCAGAAAGCTGCATTAATTCCCTGTTACTTTGGGCATCTGTCTGGATTGCAGTTCTTGGTTAGGTGACATTTTCCTTGTCTCACCCCATGGAAGGAAGGGACTCAGTGTCAGCCTGTAATGTCAGGGTAAGAGCTTTGCTGAGGAACTCCAGTGGGTCTGTTCAGGGTCCTCCACTGACCAGGTCAGGTGTGTTCAGCTGTGTCCAAGGCTTGCCGAGGTAGGCAGTGAATAATTCTTCTTTGGAAGGTTCTGCCTCAGGAAGCATGGTCTGCAGAACCAGTTTTCTGCAACAGAAGCCCAGGTTTCAAGGTTTTGAGTTCTCACTACCACGTGTAAGGAGCAGGAGTATTCACCTCAAAGTACCCTGTGACTTTCTTTACCACAGCATCACTGCATTCATTCCCAGCACACATCTGCACATGCTTGCAGTGCTCAGCAGGCACCTTCCACATCCATCCAGCTGTGCCTCCCTCCCCACACACACTGGTTTGTTGAATGGCAAAGCTGCCCTGGGAAATCAGCATCTGCCTAAACACAGTTCCTGTCTTCAAAATTCAGCTCTGCACAGTTTAGCATTCACCATCTCCTGTCTTCAGCCCCATCAGCAATTGCTGTGATGCAGCTATGTATGATAAATTTAATAAACCTAGGTCAAAGCAAGTGCTGAATATCATTATGGACAGGACTCTGCATTTACAAAAATTGCCAGTCAGGTCTAATTCCAGAATTCATATTTACAGGGTGCAATCTTACTCATGAAAACAGCCTCCCTGAAGTAATTTTTTATACTCTTTTTAGTCAACATTGCTCTGCAAATATGAATATGAAAAGCAGTTTTAAAATGATGTGATTGTTCTCCCAGATAAAATTTTCCTCTAAAATCTATCTGAGTAGCTGAGTTAGGGTGGAAAAAAAAAAAAAATCAATCTCTGAAACTAGAAAATGCTGCTATGACCTTTAATTACACATTTCAAATTAGGACTGTGTCACATTGAATTTGCACATAATCAGACCGGATTGCAGAATTTAGCTTATTATTCAGTGTCTAGTCTATAACAATTAGGCTCAGAATTTGATCCCAGTATATGGGGTGCACATATTTCATGGCAGGCATTGACCAGAGAGAACAGAACAGAGCTTTCATGTCATCATGGAGAGGTGCCAGTCTAAGCACTCCCTCGCCTTACTCTCTCTCTTCATCACTTTTCAGTCACCTCTGTATCCCAGAGTGTACAAACTGCTTTAGGAACTGGCTGAAGGAACTGACAGGTCAACTCTTCTTTGCTTTCATGGGAGGGAAACAAAGTTCTTTTTTCTTTTACTCATTCTGCCTATGAATTGTATTTGAAGATGAGAGTTTAATTTTCATTTGTTTCTTTTATTTTAATCAGGACTTTAAGTTGTTTGTAATTGCCATCTCTAACTGTAAAAACAATTTTAGCAGATGAATTTTGCTATCACTTATGTTTCTGTATCAAATGTCCTTCCTCTAGCATTAAAGCATCAAACTTTACTGGATTTTTGGTATTTTTTCCCCTTTTATGCTTTTCAGATGGAGAACCACACCAATTTTTTTAGTAGCTAGTTGTTTTTAACTTTTCTGTACTTTTATGCTTTTGAGTGTCAGTTCCTATGTGTAAACATCAGATTTAGCAATCAAATCAGGTGTATTTTACACAGCAACTAAGAAAGATTTTGACTCTTTTCTGGAGAACACAATTCCTATCTCAGGCTGGCTGATGAGAAGGAGTATGCAATTAACACATAAATCTCATAAAATATACTGGCATACTTGTCTTCTGTCAGAGCAGGGATTTAGAGCCAGCATTCTATTCAATCATGTCCAAATCCACAGTGTTTCTTTACCATTAAGGAAGAAATATTAAGCAATTCTTCATCAAGTCCTCATGTCTTCATCATGGCTTGAAGAGAAGGGACCAAACTAAATCCCAGAGAAACTGGTTAGCAGGAAAGCTTTTCCTTTATCTGGGAGACTCAGATCCACCACTGTGAATGTAGATTTGGCAGCTTATGACTGTTTCTTGAGCCAGGAAGGGTTAATTCTGGAAGAAGCCCTCCTGTATCACAAAAACACCTCTTCTGTTAAAGGATGAGGTTTAAAAGACTCTCGTTAGCCCTGTGCAATGTCGCTGTTGGAGAAAAGGATACAAGAAACACAGCTGGATGCTTCCAGGGAAACAACAATGCGCCTCGGTCCTTGAAATGCACAAGGCATCTATTGTACTATAATTCCAGGCTGGATCATCTGCCAGTATGAGAAGACACCACACATAATTAAAATCAGTAGTGATGTGTCAATCTGTTCCTGCTGGAGGTCTAGTTCTCTACTTCAAGCATCCAAACCCCAGAAGGAACTTTGAGGCAATTTGGATAAGAAACACACACTTCACTAGGAGCCAACATAACAGATTTCTGAGCAAAGGTATGCAGAGCATTCCTGAAGATCACAACATACAAAGGTGCAGGATGATAGGAAGGCCTTATTGCTTATAGCAATGTGTTTTGTTAAAAGGGAAGTCCATCCAGACTGAAGAACAGGATGAAACTCAGTGATGGATGAAATTCAGAAAGGTGAAATTAAAATGAATAAGGGCAAATATCTTCAGTGGCTTTGGTAATTGAACATGGCAGAGTTTTGTTAAGGATAATGATAAAGATAGGCAGCTATGATGCCATGAAACTAGAGGCAGATAAGTCTCTAAAAATGTTCCATGTACACTCATCTTTAATGGGACATTTTTCACACCTTTTATCATCTGAAAGTTTTATGTGATACAGCATTTTATTTATATTGTTTTATTGTATCCTGTAAGAGCAGATGATAATCTGTTGAAAGGGAATTTATCTGTTTTTTCTTGGGTTCTTTTTCAGGACGGCCCTGTGGGTGAGCTCCAGAGAGGACACTCAGACAAGTATCACCCAATGCCCCTTAATCTCCCTTTGTGGAGCTGCTTCATCATCATTGTTAGACAAAGAAAAAAACTTGGAGAGTGAGCAGGGCACATGGTATTGAACAAGGGGAAAGAGTGCAAGCCCACTCCAGCATCCTTCCAGCAGACATCCATAATGCTGGACTGTATTTGTTAGAAAGCTTGAGCAGAAAAACTCTGAGTCTGATTTTTGCTGTATGGTGCTGAGGAAAGGGAAGGAAAAGTAGAAACGTGTCTGTGTGCTTCCCACAGCACCGTACCATTCAGAGCCAGAAAACAGAGAGAAGTGTGAAATCTCACTTCAGTTCTGTCGTTCCCCACTGTTACTTCTCCTCAGAATCAAATCTGGATTAGATTGATAAAGAATAGGACAGAAAGTCCCAAGAGCACTGTAATTAAACAATTGAAATGGCAACATCCTAAGAGCAACTGAATTTTCATGATTTCATGATGGCAAACATGGAATTAAGCATAAAAGCCCAATTATAAAGAGAGATGGACAAAAGCCAGAAAGCAAAAAATTTAAAACCATAAATGGAGATTGTGCTAGAAGTGGTGAGATAAAAGCAAGAGGAGCACCTGGCTCTATAAATGCAGTAGTTACTTGAAAGAGAATGCCTGAGAGTGTTTTATTAAAATTGGACTTTTATAATAAAAGCAGGGGCTTATTTAATAAGTATTCCTTCTAAAGACTTAAAGTGTCCTCTGTCCATGCAGTCTGCATTCCAAGGTTATCAGAAGAACTGTTGCTATGGGCTGAACTCAATTTAGCACATGCTTTTTTGTGTGGTGAGTGGATGTGAAAAGGATTCAGCAACACAAATCTGTCTGTGTTCTGAATGAGAAATGAACTTTTGTTAAAGATCTTGCAAACCTCAACTACAGCTGCACAATACTGATACCGCCAGGCAAAAGAGGATGACCTATTTGTGTCTGTCTGAACTTTGTATTCATCTTTTGATCACAAGCAATGAAACCTGAGGCAATACGCTGTTACAAACAGGAAAATGTAAGGAAGTGAGAATTGTGTATTTAATTGTCCTTATATGCTGTTTAACTTCAGATTTTAATCCAAGATTTTTCTCTTATAAAATCTTTTAGCATCCAAAAAATACTGTATACTTGAGAGATTTTTAATCATTACTATCAACAAGGAAAGTTGGAACACTGCAGGCAGAAGGTTAGAAAGGCCATGCATTGTAATGTAAATTTCATTGTTAGGATCCACAGAAATATATTTCATTTTTCTATAGAGGAATAAAAACCCCCGAACCCATCATTATCTGGATCCATGGCACAACAGAATGGAATAAGACGTTTTGCAAAAAGACCTATCATCTCCCCTCCCCAAGTATTTGTGCCCTACAACATTTGTACACAATCCTTTGTCAGGAGATAAACCTGTTCTATTGGCTTAAGGGCAGATTGTTCAAGAACAAGTGGTTAAAGGAATGTTTATTGAAATGCTACACTATGGTCTCCACAATCTAACAGTATCTAATTGCTCCAGTTCAAACCTCTCCCCCACAGAGAGGTTCTGAGACCCATCTTCCCTGTCATCATTTCAACTAAGACATTCCTACAGGGGACACAGAACAGGATGTTTTCTCTGGGCCCAGTGCGTGAGATACCCCATAAGAAACACACTGGGGTTTAAAATATGCTCCTCTCTTTATGCAGTCTGTCATTAGCAAAGCAAAGAGCACCTTTGGTATTTTCTAAAAAACCTTACTTAAAAAAAACCCCAAACTAAAAGTAAAAATTGAGTTGTTTAAATATTTTTGCCACTCAGATTTCTTATTCATACTTCCAGGTATTTTCAATCGTGTTCAGTCTTCTGCTCCCGTACAGCAGCTCTCAGAACACAAATTGTGTCTTTCATTTGACAGAAAGTGTGTTGTCCCTAAAAATCAGCCTTCTGATTTGTTTTAGTATAATGGAGTCAGTTCTCATGAATTGTAAGAGAAACAAGAATCATGTTTGCATTCCTTTGTGAAAAGATATCACCTGATGGACTTCTCAAGTGACCAGTGGGATTGGAGGGGTGGTAACTTCTCTGTCCAATCTCTGATCTCTGTCCAGAAACTTATAGATACGAGGTCAACAATAAAGGAGAGAGTTCTTTTCTTCTTCTCTGCCTGAACACCTGTTGTGTGTGTTGCTGTGTGTTTCTATCTGTGTCACAGTAACGGAAGTGAAAAGGGAAAGATGGACAGAGTTCACCTAACTAGGCAGCAAAGGATAGTCTGAAGCTGTTAGCTGATCTCACAGCTCTGGTTATTATTTACTTAGATCAGTAGGGTCTGGAGATTATTACCATTGCAGTCTCTTGTTCACCTCAGGCACACATTCTCATCAACTCTTGTTATGGTCAAATAAGTGGCTTGAGACAGTTCCCCCCAGAATTCATTGCTTTTAAATCAGTGTCTGTATAATCAGAGCTCCTGCATGAGCACTCACAGGAGGATAGCTGCAGCAGCCAGCCTGTTACAGAGCTGGCATTTTGCTCCCTGGTCGTGTGTCAGAACTCCAGAGGTTTCCCAGTGGGCAGGGAGTGACCATGTGGGAAACCTCGAGTACAGCCGAGCAGTTCTCATGTCTGCAGCTGCTCGCTCTATTGGCAGGGCCAGCCCCAGTGCCACTCCTGAGCCTGGCTCTCACTCTGGGGCTACTGGGTGATATTCTCCAGCCTTTGTAATCCTCTGTCCAATGACACAGAACAGTCGGGTTGAGCCCTGAAGAGCACAACACGACACAGTACCTGGAGTGAGCAAGGATCGGCACCTCGGTGTGAGGCCACAGACCCGTATGTGCTGCACAAACGATGGCAAGAGCCCTCCTTTTCCTCTCTAGGCAGAGCAGAGCACAGATCCTTTCCCCTGTGGGCTCTTCAGCTCGCTCTTTTAATAGCTTTGTTTTGTGCCAAGTCCTATAAAACACAGCCCAGACTCACTGCAGTGTGTGAGGCAAGCTGTGTACCTGAGTCACACAGCAGCTCATAAGTATTTTTGTTAGTTGTGTAGAGAATGCCAGGTTATTACAAGGTAGTCCCATCCATGATCATTAGAACAGCTCCCTGTAATGGCCATATTACCTTGTGATATTCTGTTACACTTCGAGCACGCACCCATCTCAGAGTTAACATGCCTGAAGATATTTTCTGTAGGTAGGGACACCTCAATGTTTAGATCAATAAAAAGACTCTTAAATTTGGTACTTGTGTCTTTTTATGCATGAAATTGTACTGAGTTTCTCTCTCGATATATGTATAACCAAGAGAGTTAACACAGTTGCTAGAATTTTAAGTACTGCCTTCACTAAAGTTAACTTCTGGAAGTCGAAACTATGTAGCACCAGGGGGAAAAAAATTCAAATTCTGAGAATCTCAAATCAAAAGATCCCTGTATTAGGATTCTGCTAGAAAAATTCACTTGTGAGAACAGAATGAAGCTCCTTCCTGAGAAAACAAGTGTCACAAAACACTGGGAATATTTAGTAAGATAATTCTGTCTCCATCCCAGGCGTGGGCTGTTACTGGAGTCACAGTGTTTCACTGTGAATGTTAAGGAACAGCCTAGGTGCCAACACACAACTGTCCACATTAAGTGGAAATGCAAGGGCATGAGATAATGACATGAAGGTGGGGAAATCAAATCCCCAAGAAGCAGGCAAGAGATTGGACTGAATTACAAGAAAAGTACAGCAGCACAGTGAGAGGAGTAGGGAAAGCTGGCTTGGACCCTCCCAGCTAGAGGGAGAACACAAGAGAGAGGGTATAAATCTCCCAAATGCCATGCAGGGAAGTCATTGATTCAAAGCATCATTTGGTTTTTATGTAACACAGTGCACACATAAGCAAGATGGTTTAAAGGAAAAGTTGGTGTGATGGGAATTGACAGTTTTTAAAGCCTCTGATTTGGCTTTCCTGGCTTACCTGACTCACCTTTCCCAAGTACAACAATTCAGAGCCAGCTGAACGTGCCAGCAGTAGACTTTGGACTCTCCTCCCAACCATGACTGGTGTCACACTGTAGAATAGTTCTTTTTGTCTCTTGGAGCTCCAGGTCAATCCAGGAAGCTGAAATCACCCATCACTTCAGCCCTTTCTCACCTAAGGTTACTGCAGCCACCCACAAGGCTGAGTGAGGGTGGTGCCAGCTGCACAGGAACCCAGCCTCCAAATTACCCCAGGCTTTGGCCCACTCTGACTCTGAAAGCCACATATTGAAACGATATGATATGATATGATATGATATGATATGATATGATATGATACGATATGATGATATGATAACCAAAGGGTGAAAGAGAATAAAGGAGAGGATAAGTGAGGACAAAAGCCTGAAGGAAAATGTGGAGGGAAGGGTTATCCTTTCATCTCTCAGCTTTGTTTCACCCTGTATGTAGCATGGAAATAATCACATCAACGACAGGCAAAGCTGCTGGGAGGACGCACATTCTGTTTCATGACAGCTTTCAAGATTTGACAGTTTTATTTCACAGTGAGCAGGAAAGGGACCAAAGCCCTGTGAGACCTATCATGAAAAAAGCAGTGTCAAAGCATTCAGTTGATGATCAAAACCTGAACATTTCAGCTCTGGACCATGTTAAAAATGCAGTCTTCCTGTAGGGCTTGTCTTTCCTGTAGGAGCCTGAGAATTAAATTCCTGGCATCTTTATTCACATTAAAGCTTTTTTTTTTTTTTTTTTTTTTTTTTTTTTTTTTTTTAGTAGTGTACAATAATCTGTCAGAAGAGGAACCCAAATCTTTTTCTTGGCATCCCATGGTGACCTAACAAGTTCTTCTTTGAGCTGTTTTCCCTTTCCCATAGCACTGGTTTCCCTCCATTGTGTACTATTCAGGTTTCTGTCATGTTTAGATGATGTTATTTGAACAAGAGTCTCTGAACAGAGCCTGATTGATGCAGGGACAGGTTACTCAGCACCTGTGTGCATTTACTCATCCATTTATTCTGTGTGTCTGGTAGTTGGTGCAGCAGGCAGAATATTCCTACCCATGGGTAGCAATAGTGCTTTGAAACAGGAATCACACCCACAGGCTCACAGTGGGAACTGACCTCTTACCTGCTGGAAACCTTGAAGTCTTTTTGTGTCCACTTTGGAGCAAAGGAGGGAATTACAAAGTCTCAGCAGTGCAAGCAACACAGCTGATTCCTCAGAAATGTGCAAATCTTGATTAGGAAAATTAAAACTTAAATAATGCACCCAAAGTTAACAGGCTCAGGCTACTTGGCAAGTCATAAATATTCTTGGAGTGTCATCAGCACTTTCAAAAGCACAAGAAGTTTTTCTTTGTTTGAATTGCTGTTGTGCACATATCGCAAAGCATCAAAAAGAAAGTGGCCTGGCATGGTTTCTTAGAGCTGAATTATTTACATAAAAGGCCTGTGAAATTAGATCCTTTCTCTGTAATCAAAAGACTTTTTACAATAATATGAAATAAAATGCTTTCATGGAGCGTATACGTCATTCCTGTGTTTTATCTTTATGCCCCATTCCTTTAATCTCATGGCGTGGTGTGGACCTCAGTTGAATCTAGAAGCCTTTTAGCTCTGCAGAAACACTGCCTGGAAAAAGTCTGTATCTGTGATGTGCACGTAAGAAGAAGAAAGAGCGATACTGGTTTAGAACTCTTCACTCCTTTGACCATTTTCTTTGTCTCGCTACTATTTGTCTCCATTTCTAGACAGTGGTGTAACACAGTGCAAAAATATAACTTGAAGCTTTGTTAGTTTAAATAAGAACTTGAGTTTATTTTCTGTAATCCCTTGGTATAATTCCAAAATTATAGCACTGAGTAGATGTACAGCTGAAGGTTGATGATCATCATTAAAAGTACACCTTTTGATCATCATTTGATCTCAGTCCAAATCATGTATTAAAAATGTAACAAACAGTACAGAATATTGAGCTAGAGCATTTGGTTTCCTATGAATTAACATGATCAGGAATTAGAAAATGGTTCCCATAAGTAAATTTACATTCCTTCATTTATTCTTATTTGTACCAGATTTGTAGGACTTTGGATCAACTTTACTTGCATTTTTTAATATTTTCCTCCTCACACACCTTTGTAAGCTTCTGTCTTATTTTTCAGTAGTCCTGGTGCTGCTTAGCTCCCAGGAAATGTGAATGGGAGCAAATTCAACCCATAAACTAGGAAAAGGAATTTGACCATCAAAACACTGAACTTTCTAAAGTGAAATCTCTTCAGAAGAAGAGGGTACTGGACACCCAGAATATTCCATTTTTCCAGGCACAGGCTGCAGTGGCTTTACATAGAGACTGCACAGGGATGTAATGATGTGGTCTTCACAAAGCAGTGTATGATGCAGTCTGTGCTTTGGAGAATCTTCCACTGCTGTGCAGTGTCTGAAAGTTTATTGTATGGCTGCTCAGAACCAGAGCAAGATTATTCCCTTTTCAAAAGTAGTTTAATAATATATTGGAGTTTTTCTGAATCTTGGAAGCCGTCAGAAAAATTCTTTGTGTTTGGTCAAGCAAAACCTTTTAGGTAGAATATCTAAGATGTATAGTATGGTTATTCAGAAGTTTTGCTTCTTTTTTAGTCTTTAGTCACAAGATCTGACAACTTACTACAGAAGATTTACTTGAAAATTAAACAGGTACATTTGTGGTGACAAATAGTTTACGAAAGCTTTAGCTAAACTGGGACATCCCTGTGCTGGAGAGTTGTGTTTTGGGAATTTTTAAATCATTTTTGGAACTTTCTAAAGAGCACGAAAGTCTGCTTTGTTCATCTTCTGCAGATTCATCAGAGCTCCACATACAGTTTGCACATCTGTCATCTTATTTATGACAACTTCAAACATTTTTTTAACGTCTAATGAATCATGTAGTGAGTTATGGCTCTGGTGAATTATCCAGAAGTCATGCCTCTGAATATATAAAAGATCAGGATGGAATGTCTTCTGTCTTATACGTTTCCAAGGGCAATTGCTCATTAGTTGTTTTCACATCTGGTCTGCAGGTATTTGCATTTTAAGAAAGTGAGCGGTCTTTTCAATGGGCCACCATCAGTCTTCATGTCAGCTGCAGCAAGCAACATTTCCCTGCATTGTTTTGTGGTGATAACTAAAGGGAACACTTGGGACTGCATTTATTTAAAATTGTATTATTTCTGAAAGAATGATGACAACTGGCTTGGGTGCAGCCTGCCTAACTTTATGATGCTGAGAATGTTATAAATTTCACTCACACTGCTGTAATAGAGAGCGCTTGGTGGAACAGAAGGAAAGTATTATATTCTCTGTAAGCAAAGGTGAAGGCACTAAAATAATAATTTCCCTGGTCCAAAAGACAGTGATGGGTGTTCAGCCAAAGACAATTAAAAACCTTCCCTCAAGAATAGCTCTTCCAATGCTGGGATATTTCTTCCCACTCTCTCTACTGTGGATGAAATATCCCCTTTCTGAGTAGCTGAACCATAGACTGATTACTAACAAAGGAAGGTAATTTTCCCATCCTAGCACTTTCACAGGTATAAGAAGTAGCTTTTTAACATTTCTGTTCATTTTCCACTTAATTTTCTTCTGTCAGAAACAGAAGCTCAACAGTTTGAAATTTCAACATTTAATTCAACCTGTTTTGAAAAGCTGTTATCACCTGTTTAATGGGTTTTACTACAGAAGGTCTCTTAAACAGGCGAAGAGGGACTATTAACTCTGAACATAAAGACTGCTTTTCATTCCCCCAGTAGCAAGATTCGCTTCAACCTCCTGTTTTTGACTCCCTGACACAGCACTTCATATGTTGGTACATCTTCTAGGAATAGGAGATACTTAATGGTTACTAAGCTGCCCTTCAAGGAGAATAAAAAAGCAATTGGGGCTGAGCTAAAATATAAAGAGATTTGTATTTAAAGAGTTCAATTTAGTCTTAAGGCTCCAATAGTGACTAATTAATCCTCAGTTGGAGGCAATTGGTAAGAGTGAGTTTTGTCTAATGTTCTCCATACAAATGAAAACTTTCATTACTTATATATGGATAATCAGGTCCTATTGTGCTCCAAAATAACACAATTTATTGAAAATTTTTCTTGCTATTCTCAGAATAACCCATGGCTGCTGCACAGGAGGAGTATGTGCAGAGTGGCAGTTTGGTCACTGGGTGATGAGGGTCTGAAAACCAGGCTCAGGGGCACTGGGCTTCAGGTCAGTACCTAAGGCCTGAGATTTACCAGTGAGTATTTCATGTGCCATTAATTCTGTGGTGGATGCAGTGAAAAGTCAGGCCCCAAAGCAGCAAATAATTAAGCAAATGAATCACTGGTATCTGCTTCAACACATCAGCTCTAGTACCAGTGGGGGAATTATAGATAACTTGAGTATGAAAAGGATTCCAGCTTCTTCAGTAACTCACCTTGCTGAAGAGAGGAGTTAACAAACTGAGGACTTATTCTCACTGCATTTCAGTCTCCTTTGGCATTTTATAAAGCTACTTTTTCCTTGGCACCCTGTCATGCCAGGTCTCATCTGAACCCCTGTGTTTTTGTATGTCTGACCTAGGGGGCTGATTTTGGCCTCTGTGGACTCACAGCAGGCAGCTGGAGCTCACCTGTTACCTACCTGAGGGGGCATCTTTTGCACTGATTGAATTAGGTTTTTACATTCCTCACCAAAATGGTGCAATGAGAGTAACATAAACAGAATGCTATAGATCTAATTTTTCGTAAATTTGTTCTCATACCCTTTGTAAATCCAAACTCTGAGAACAGTAATTGTGAATGCTACAACATAGATGGAACATCTAAAGCACCTTAACAGCCACTGTGATGTCTTTGGCTGAGTCAAGCACATTCTTGACAGAAACATCAGCTCTACCTTCTCTTCCCTATTAAAATAAAAATAAAATAGCTTTAGCAGCAGAGGCACATCCAGAGATTAAACTCAAACTCTTGTGTTTACTCGAGATGTCTCAGTGAATTAATCATCTCACTTTGTTAATTAACCTTGCAAGTACCATTAAATAACAATGTGGTTTCTGTTCATCCATGAACCAAGGCTGCTTGGTACTTATTTGACTACAAAGACTCCTGCAATGACTCCCCAGAGCTGTTTTATGAGAGGGACCGTGAAAGAGCTTAATCTTAGCAAGGTGATTTATATTGGTCTGTTTACCATTGCTAATTTCGAGGTCAATAAAGCAAAGCAAAGAAACTTGAGTCTGGACTCAGAAAACAGATTAGGAAAACAAAGAGCTAAACCTTCTTGTGCTCTTGAAGCATTTGTTCCCTTTATATAAGCAAAAAGTTTGAACTTAGCTTAGTGAGACTCAAGTACTCTTGTGAGCTCTTTTCTTTTCAGCAACATATGAAAACACGAAATTGAGAAATATTGCTCTTCCTTCCCTATCCAGCTCCTTCTTACAAATTCAGAAAAAAAGGCATAATTAATCAAGTACCAGCTTTTTTACCAGAACACCAGAACCCTTTTTTTTTTTTTTTTTTTTTTTTGAATAATTGCTCCCCTAGAAGTGATTTGTTAGGCACCAGAATCTCCTGGGTAGGAATCAAACAAGGAGGGTGGTTTTCCCTTTAAACACACAGCCTCAGACAAAAGAAATGCTCAAGCCCAAATGCTTTGAACCAAAGCTTTCCAAAGATCATCCTTGGGAACAAGCTCAGGGGGGGGATGCCCGGGTTTACATCTTCAGCAGGTTTGAGACTGGAATGCCAGAAGTCAGGCTGCACAATGAAAATGCCTACGAGCTGTTGTAGTACTTCAGTCTCCACAAAAACGGGAAAACGATCCCTGCTGTTTATTGGGAGACTCTTGCTACTCTCGAACACACAGCACTGATCACAGCATCAATGGCCTTGCTGATATCTTACCTTTCTACCCAAGATTGGAGCTGCAGCTCAGATCAAATCAGAAACAAGCTCCAGTTTGCTTGGGTCGGACTGTACCAATCCTGGAAGAGCAGCATCCTGATTAGTGTCATCTTCCTCCTCAAGAAGAAACCATGGGCTTTGTATCTGTATGTTCTGTTTTGCACCTTTATTTCTTTTCAAGGTGAGGCTTATTAGCTATGGTTTTGCATTTTCCTGTTGAATATTTAAGTTTTTAGATTTTGTTCATTTTCACATAACTGAAAGCTTCTAAGTAATTATTTCTGAAAGAAGCTTTTCTGCTTCATGTCCTTTAAATGGACTTTTCTAACATAAAAAAAGAGAAAATAATATAAAAATAAAGAGAGCAAGTAGTGGGGCTCCAATCTGTCTCATTTGTAAAACAAGCCAGAGAAGGCCATAATACTTACATCTGCACCCCTTCTTCCCTGGCAAAATCAGCTGAAAACCACAGCAAAAGAAAGTAAAAAAAAAAAAAAAAAAAAAAAAAGAAAAAAAATGGAATGATTGGTAGGAAATCCATTAATCTATTTTAGGAGAGGAAAACATTGAATAGTCAACAAAATGGAAGTCAAATTGAAACGATTCTCTTGAGGTTCTATTGAGAAGTTTGCTCGGGATAATCCTCCTCAAAGACTCATCTTACTCTGCAAATACAGGGACATTTCCTCTCCTCCTGTATCAGTGGGATGCATCTATAGCTGTCACAGCCATGACTGCGACACAGCTGCCTTGACCTGCTCTGTGTTAATGCCTGGGAATTCAGGTGCTGGTAGAATCCAGCAGAGAGAAGAGGGCAGGATACTCAATTCTCAAATCATCTTGACTAAAGTAACAAAAACAAGGTCATTTCAATATACTAGAGGAGCCGCTAATATCTTGGCACCATGATATTTCCCTAGCAAGTCAGAAGGCAAGCTTAAAGTAGGGATTATCTGGAACCAGTTGAATTGAAACAGTGTCTTTTTATTACCTCCTCGACAGGACTTCCTGCTCGGCACAGATGGCTTTGTCAGCCCCACTCTAACTGAGCTTTTCTTCCAGCTCTGCAGCAACCCATCTGCCAGGGTTATTATTCTTTTGTCACAAAGGAAATAATGTGGTTTTTTTTTCCCAGGCACAGCCACAGATAACTGTTTTTTAAAGCCAGCTCCTCGTTTTTAATTACAATACATTTCCCAACCTAACACCCTAGGAAGGCTGCAAGAGTAATGAAAGATAATGCAGCTTTATACACTGTGACTGTAAATACACATTATTCATTCAGTCTTAAGAAGCAGACAAAAGTCCAAAACATTACCTTGAAAAGCAAACAATGGCTCTTTTTAATAAATAGATATCTTCTTTAGCAAGGAATATTATGTTTATTAGAAAATCATAGTTCTTGGGTAAAAAAGAACATCTCCAGCAATTCTTTTCATTCCACATTTTACCTGTACTGTAGACTCATAAGAAAATATTTGAATAATTTAATGAGAATTTTTTCACATCATATACCTAGTTTTCAAAAAGACCTAAAATAATATAGCAGCAAAGTCAAAATAACATCATACAGCACCATCTGGAACATCAAATTACTGTATTTGAGAGCTTTGACTAAAACTATTTGCTACCTGCTGCAATCTGCAGAAAATACCACGAAAAATGATCCAGTTAGAGGAAGGTCATCACACAGACCTCATTCCAGGGATAAGCCTGCTGCAGTTTAGAAATGCACATTTCTGCTTCCCGCTGAAAAAGGTATCCTGTTGGGAAGCTAGAGGAAGATAAAATAGGTACAGCTATTTGTTTGAACAATCTTGAGCTGGGGAGCTATAGAAAGTACATATTTGCTCTGCCACCATGAAGCCTGGAGTAGAAATCACATCAGCTCCTTTCCCACCCTGGCTCTTTGCCCACACACAGCCCGCCCTGCAGGGATGCCCTGGAGCCAGCTTAGCCAGGGACAATGGAACTGGAGCAGTCTGGAGCAGTGCCCAGGGGCAAAACAAACTTTTAGTCATCCACAAATACTTATCTTGTATACTTAAGTTTTTGTCCTGATTAGAGCCGTGGTCATGGACTAAAGTTTGTAGAGCAGGACAGTCCCAAACCCAGCCCTCTCTAGTCCTTTACTGTCAGGGCCTTTGTTCCCCTTTCTGCCAGCAGCAGGAAATGGAGACACTTTCCAATGAGGTCCAGCATCCAAACATTTACATTGACAAACTCCCTAAAGCAAGAGTGCAGAGAAAAAATCCAATCTGATAGTGCACTGGGAAACAAGAAAAGCACACGCTAAATAAAATGCATTTCTTTACGTTTGGTACACAAACAGGCAACCACAACATTCTAAATATTTTTCCAGTTGCTTGAATTTTCCATAAAGATCTTTTACTTCATAGGAATTAAGCCATAAACTTTCTAACTTTGAAAATCTCTGCTGAGACATGTCCTTCAGGCAGGATGAGAGAATAACCGTGACCTAATATTTTCTGCAGAAAGCAATTCTGCCTGGTGTTATCTGCTGCTCAAGCACTGTCCTCATTGGACAAATGGAAATCTCACTTCAGATCCCGGCTGTACATCAAACACCTCCAAGGGCAGCTCGCTCAGTTCCATGAGAAATGGCTCCTGACCTGAACTCTGCCTCCCAGTGCAGCCCTGTGTGCAACAGGGCAGAGCACCACAGGACTCCAGTGCTGGCAAAGGCAGGTGGGGAATGCATTACTCTTGCAAATGAAAACTATCTCTAGTGGTCCAGTCTTCTTTGTCAGGCAATTTATAAACTAACTTGATAAAACAGTTAAAACACTGATATAAAATATTTTCCAATGTCTCCAGTGTTTTGGGTCAACCAGGATAAATCTTGGTGACAAAAAATCAGAGGCTATCTTTCCTGGACTCTGCACTTCTACTTCATCATGTTTGCCTAGAGTTCACTCACATCTTGTGACTTGTCTTCCTAGAAGCAACTATATGAACTAAAATCTCACTGTTTGTGGGAGCAAATATCAAATTCTGCATACTAGAGTTTTATAACTAAAGACATTGCAACTTTGTGCAACACTGTCATCTCTACTCTGTGTGAAACCTGTATGTCTTCATCTTCTGCTTTTGAATATTATATTGTAACTTGAAATTCTATTTGAATCAGGGCTTAATCAGACTATGATATTTGTATCAGCATGCTCTCCCTTATGAACTCCTCTCAATCCCTGGTTTATTACATTGGTTGAGCTCCTTATTTTTTAATATGTTCGAGGAGGACAGGACTTCCTCACTTTAAAGGCAAAGTAAGACTAAGAGAGTGACCCTTGGAGTCACTATTGAAATGTTTGCATTTGCAAGTAGAGGAGCCTAGTAGGGATTTTCACAAGTACTCAACAAAGTCCTTTCGCTCCCAGTAGATTTAGAATCCATTTCTCTGGGGACATTTCTGCAGGGAAATCTGAGCCCTTTCTTCCCTCAGGCCAGCAAGCCCTGAGGTTGCTGCAGGTCAGGCAGTCCCCTGAGCAGAGCACGGTGATGGATCTGCTCAGGCTCAGCCTCTAGTCTGGCTCTGCCAGGCAGCTCATTATGGTGGCTTGGAGCAGTCGTATTTGGGTCTGTCTAAAGCCTTTTGGGAGATGCCCCTAAATCCTTGTCACCGAGCCACCCCTTACTCTGAATTCACAAGTGAAGCTGTCCCTGCTGAAAACCCAGAGAGAAATCTCCGTAGACTGCAGCACGGAGAGAATAACTTAACCCTTGGGTCTTCTACCTCTAAGTAGTAGCAAGACCTTAATGTGCCAGAGTGGTTTAATGTCAGATTTAAAAAAAAAAAGGGAAATACATTTTGCAAAATTGAAATCCACATTTAGACACAGTTCTTACGTACAGTGTCTCATGACCTGGGTGAAGACCTTTCCTCTAACCCAGTCATTGAAACAACACAGCTGACTGCAGAAAATTACTAATTTATTTCACTCTAATAATTTAGAGTAATAACTTTTTATGTTTTTTTTTTTTAAAATCTGCACACTTCTTCCCATGGACAAAGTGGTGCGTTCTCTGACATTACAATTCAACCTATTGAACCTGCCTGCTTAGTCCTTTCTTCTTTTGTCACACTGGGACAGCTGAACAGACCAAATAACCTGTCCCTTCAGAACAGGGTGACCCTTCAATTGGCCAGTGGAGCCGAAGGTTCCAAAAGCAGAGACCTGTTCTCCTGGGGGAGTTCATTATGTGAAAGAAAGGTTATACATGGTAAATTCCATGCACACACACAAAAGCCCTTTGCACACACAAAAGGAGCCAGTCTTTGGAAATGTATAGCTCCATTTAAAAATAAATTAAAAAAAAAGCTCTTAGAGATATCAAGTACTCTCTGTGTGGAGATAAAGGTATTAACTTTCTTGACTTTTTTTTCTGACAAAGGAGGAGTTCTACTTTTGTCTTTGCAGAGACACTCTATCCCTCAGAGACTCTCAGGAAAAAAATGAGTGTGACAAGCAGTGGAACTTTTTTTCTTTTTTTCCTTCTGATGAACTCTTCAGGGATTCACAACAGAGATTCAAATAAAAAGTGCTGAGAGCTTCCTGTGGGATGGCCAAACAGAAAACTGAGTGAGGCTGCTCAGCACTTTGCTGCTTCCCAGGAGCTTTCCTCTCTTCAGGTCACCACATTGTTTTACTAAAAGCCCATCCTATTAAAGTGAGGGATTGTGCACATACACATCCACAGATCCCCCTGCACCAAGGAGGGAGACTGAGGATCTCCTTGAATTTGCAAGAATTTCACAAGCCCAAATTAAAGTGTGCAACTGCTGCTCTGCAGCTTTGGTTTCCTTACATCCTAAAGAACAATCAGGTCTTTCAGCCTTCAAATTTCCTCAGTTTTCAAAAAAAGGAATCAAATTTAACACTGTCCTTAACCACACCTGGCACAGCTAGAATTCTGACACCTCATCAAAACATTTGATTCCACCTGCCACTAATGGATGTGAAATTACATTAACCTTTCTGGATCTACTATTTACCTACATAGTGATTTAGGATCCAAAGATGCATTGTAGAATTTAATATACCTGGCCCTGCTAAAATCCAGTTTGCTCAGTAATCACATCTCTTCCTCCTTTCCCTGCACATATGAATAGTTTCAATGTTTATTTTTGTTACTTACAGAAGAAATCCGACTCACATTTCAAATAGAACAGTACAGAAAGTTATTTTGTCTCAGCATGCAACATCTTCTGTAGCCATCCATTCAGCCCTGATTTTTTGCCCAAATCCTTACTGTTATTGAAAATTAGAGACCATATCCAAACAATCAGAGGTTGGTCCTTTTTCAAGGAATATTTTCCTGGTTTTAATATGGACTGCTGTTGATGCTGGGCATCCACAGCCACATCTGTGCCCATGGAAGGGATGTCACAGAGAGTGATGAGTCAATAAGACTCACTGCTGACCTGCAGCTAAACACTTCAGAGTCCTATAAAGGACACCTGGAAAACAACACAGAATAAAAGCCCAGCAGCCTTCTCAGAGGGAAGAGAGCTTTGGGAGTATGAGAAACCTTTATTGGAAATTATCAGTGTGAGCAGACACTGGTTGCTGAGGTTCCAGTTTGCCCTTAGGCTGATTTCTTAGAATCATAGAATGATTTGTGAGGGAAGGGACCTTGAAGATCATTTAGATCCAAGCCCCTGCCCTGGGCAAGGACAACTTCTACCAGATAAGGTTGCTCCAAGCCCTGTCCAACCTGGCTGTGAGCACTTCCAGGGATGGGGCAGCCACAGCTGCTCTAGGCAACCTGTGCCAGGGCCTCTCCTCCCTCACAGGGAAGAATTTCTCCCTGATATCTAATCTAGACCTGCCCTCTGTCAGCCTGAAGCCATTCTGCCTTCTGTCACTCCATGCCCTTGTCCATGCCCTTGTCTCAGCCTGCCTTTGTTTGGTGTCTGTGCTGCTGCACAGGGTGGCCTCAAGGTGAAAGAGTCTCCTGCAGCCTCCCAAGGAGCTGTGGGGTGTGGGGGAGATGGAAGAGAACTGTCCAATTGCAACCAGCTTTAGGAATACTCGGGTGCTAATCTAAAGCATAGTTTGGCCTCTGAGAGTAAGACACATATCTCTAGAAAAGAAAAAGCAACTTTGCATAGTCTCTCAGAAAAGCACAGGGTAGTTTTCAAATTCTCAGTTCTTCTAACATTTCTTATGCTTCAAAGTACTTTCCTTTAAAGATTCTTAACTCCCCTGAGAATCTTAGCTGTCATTATTTTTAAATGCAAATTTTTATCTTCTAAACTACTTAGATTCCCTGAACCCCATATCATATCATATGACTTCTAATAACTCAAAAAAACCCAAAAGGCAACCCAATTGAATCTAATTTTAATGGTTTTTAAAATCCCCAAATATCTTGCTGTTCTGGGGAGCTTGATACTCAAATTATTTTAGAAATTATTCTTTGCATGGCTTAGACCATTACAAGGACAAGGGGAGAGAGATATTCAGAATAAGAGGGACAGATGCTGGACTGAAGGAAGCCAAGGAGCGTCCTCATGACAGACAGTCTGGATGAAGAAGCTGGGGCAGGGAACTGAAATGACCTTTCTATTATGCAAGACACTAATGTCAGCCTCATTAACAGAGTTCCCAAATCTGGTGCCCTCTCTAATCATCCGTGCTGCTTCCTCTAGAGTACTCCCTACAGAAAAAGATTCCAGTAGCACCCAGGGCATTACAGGATAAAAATCTTTTCTCTTGAACCTTATTACTTAACATTAATCTTCAGTGGAAAACAAATTATTGGAAGAACTTGTTGATAATTCTGGCATTACAAATTAAAGGGCAGTGGCAGAGAGATAACCCACATGTTTATTTTCTCCTCACATCAGTTCCAAATTGATGCAGGTACATTAACACTAATAGGGCTACTCCTGATTTGCTCCAGTGCAGCTGAGCAAGAACTCCCTCCTTGTCTTTCTTAGACCTGCAATACCATTTTTGGGATCTTGGCTGTAGAACTTCTGGGTGGAAATAGCTTTTGGTCATTGTAAGATCATGAAATTTAACCTGAGAAAGCCTAGTGATGTCTCCAGCTGACAAATCTTCAGAAGGTGTTTTACAGAAGGCAACTGAGGAGTCTGCATTGTCAAAAATCAACAATAAAAACTCAAAAAAAGAAATTTAATGGGACAAGTAATGGATGTATTTTCAATTTAAGTATTACAAAGACTTTCTAGGATATCCAAACTCTATTTGAGGCAAATGGTTTGAAATTTGTTAACTTTTCAGGGAAGATGTGGCTGCAGGACAGTTTTCAACACAGGGGATCTGTCTCAACAGATTTCTCTCCTTGTTTTGAAAAAGGATTTGGGGATGCAGGCCTGGGAACTCCAAGGCTTACTTATACATTTGAAGTAAATAATCAGTTTTCTTACTACCATGCTGAATCAGAATGCTGCATGTCTGATTCTCTGTATGAGAAGGCACACTGGTGTTACTGCTGATGTAAGTAGGAACTGGTCATTATAAGCAGTCAGAAACCAAAATAGTGAGGAAAATAATCTATTTCTTTCCTTGTCACACAAAATTATAATATTATGTGTTACAAGAGGTGGTGTTTCAATGCTTAGAATTAGTTTCTTTAGAAAAAGTCATGGTATAAATCCTGCAGCATGCAGGATTTGTGTTGACAGAGTATTCTACAACTTTTGAAGTCCTTTTCAACCTGGACTCCATTATCCTGCATCATTCATGAAGTGCTTTGAAGTGCTTGCTTACAGAAAAGACTACACATACCTGCAGAGGACCAAGTTATCAAAGCTGACTAAATTTTTGCATCCATGACTTCTGCTGAAGAAAAAAACCAGTTTTCAGCCTAGGAGAGTATAATTTGGTAAGACATTATAAGGCTGTAAAATAACAGCAGCAACCTTTAAATGCTAAATATTTGCAGAACTTCTAGCAAATATACTCTTCTGGCTACAGTGATTACCTGCCTACTGAAATGTTTGCATACTTGCCTGTATTTAGTATCACCCTTTGCTCAGTGTAATACAGTGTTAAAACATTTTTCAGTGTAATCTTGTAAAGGACAATTGCTGTTTGAGCTACAGCAGTTAAACCCAAGATTAATTACAGAGAGCAAAAAAATGTCAGGGCATCCCAGGAAATATCTCCATGGGGTTTGCCATTACAGTGGCTGTCACATTTGTAACTACAAGGGGCTGCAAGGTTGGCTTCGAGGTGGGATCCCCACATTCCCAAAGAGGAAGCACGAGGGAAGGGTCCTGCCTGCAGCTGGACAGGGCTTGGGCAGCACCCAGTCATCAGCACAATCACAGGAGTGAGATGGCAGACATGGGAGAAGGGCAAGAACATCTGCACACACATCCTCTCCTCTCCAGAGCTGTCCAAGCATTGATTTGTTCGTTCATTTGTGTTAATTTTCCCAAATCCTGCTTTAATTTAAAGCTTGTTCTCTTCCACAGGGGTTACATAGAGTAGCTGCACAACCAGCACCCTTCAGTGCTTTCCAGAGCTGTTCCAAAAAGGAAGAGGAGCCCTTGTGAAGCTTTCTGCAGTGTATTTTCTGTTCTATTAGCTGTATGTATACTTTGAAGAGTGGATTGAATGACAGAGTCACACTTCTCAAACCCTATTTGCTTGACAGGTATTGACTAAAAAATTTTGAATCTTTTCTCCTTGGATACAGCTCTGATTATGCCTTTTGGGTCTCAGATTGGTGGACAGTAACATTCTGGTGACAAGATGATAAATTTGACATTCTTGGAGTACAGTTTACTGTGCAAATTACTGCACTATAACATACTGTGCCAGATGAAATAAATAGACCATGATTCCCATTTTTTGAATCTTGTGCAGTTGTTAGCACTTATGCAAAGTGGATACTAAATGTCATTTCTTTTTTGACGTCCAAATCACTTCATAAAGTCTCTGAAATGTAGAGGCTTCTGCCTCCAATACTGGTGTATTAGGAGTTTTCATGCACATTTATTCTGTTAAAACATTTTTAACATGCTTCATGTGCAAGATCCTTTCCCTCTTCAGCCTCCCTTTCTCATTACCACTGCTGACATGCATTTTTCTTCCACTTGTCAAATGTAATTTCAGGACATAGGATTCCTCATCTGTTACACCTTGCAGATGGGGAATTAGAGATTAATAATGATATACCAGTTGGAGCTTTCTTGATTTCTAATTCAGTACAACTTTTGGCTCAAGACCACATGGATGTCCTAAAACATTATTCATTTATAAAATGCTCAGGGGCTGAAGTTATGGGATGTTGACTGAATTCCCATCAAGTGATCTCATCACATTGTAGAAGTAATGGTATTTTACCTTCATTTAAAAATACATCTTTATCCAAAACCTGCACATGAGGGTTTCAGTGTTACTGCCCTTAGAGAAATTGTCCCTGATGCTGTTTTTCCCATCCATGATTTATAGCAGCCTATGTCACAGATGTCATATTCAGGAGACAGATACACCAGAAGAAAAGTGTCAAACGAGTTCTGAAGCAGTGATGAAAAACACCCTCTGAAGATGCATAATCTACATCAAAATAAATAACTTAGTAAGTAACAGAATAATCCCAAACTCTGAAGAGTTTAAAAAATGAAATATGTGGTTTGGTGGAAAGGCAGCAAACAGACATGCTTATCAGCAAGAACAGATACAGGGTACTGGAAACAGAAGTGACCTACTTCATATTTAATTGTTGCAATTTTGCATTGTACGTCACTTTGAAGTCAAGTGGTTTCCAAACAGAGATTTAGCTTAAGTACCAGGGCAGCATTCAAACTGCAGAGATGATATGAACTGCCTTCTCTTCTCCCTTTTGTTTCCCTTATACCACAGTGTAGTGTTTTTCTGCAGAAACATCTTGTCACTGAGGGAATCTCAGAGGAGCCATGCAGCTTGTCCCCTGTGCCTCCAAATTCACCTGTGAGCTGCATGCAGGTGGTTCTCAGAGGCTGGAAAGGTGCTGGTGATGCACTCAGTCCTCTCACATTACCCTTGTTCTGACAATAATTCAAATCCAAGTTTGTTCTGAGCATTAAATTGGCCTTGAGATGAAGCAGCTGTCTGAGCTTCCTTGGAAGGAGGCCAGCTGGCTATTAAGGAAGGCATTGGATATCCTAAGCAATGTTCCTGACCTTGTCCTTTCATCTGGTGCCCCCAACACAAAATGATCTCTTGCAGCTCATGAGGTGCAACTGCTCCCCTTTCCCCCAGCTCAACAGTCCTCACTGATTCTTAAAGCAGTTCAAAAGCCACCCAATAAATTCAACATCAAGCAAAAGCTTTAGCCTAGAATTCTACAGATATCACATTCTCAGAGTATGATCTAAACACTGCCTTAATAAAAAAAGAATTAAAAAAAAAAAAAAAAAAAAAAAGCCTGTAGGAAATTAAGAACCAAGTGCAGTGGAGCAGCTCTGTGCTCTCACATCAGCTGGTGAAGCAAGGTGAGCATTCCCTGACTGTTGCCACAGCACTCTGCCAGATGGCAGCACCTTGTCCCACCCACTGCACTCATCACTCTCACCACAGCTGGGCCATTTACCCTGGATTTCCTTTGAAAATTAAATCCACAATTTCAAAACAATGTCATGAAGTACAACACTTCGGTATTTTGCTGGAGCAAAATATGCAAATGCATGAGTATTCCTTCGGAAATGTTGACCTTTTCTGCTTTTCTTTGGATCCAGAGTAAAATCCCATTTCATATGATTGCCATCCTAATGAGACAGAACTGCTGTCCCCTTCACGGCTCCCTGCAGCTTGACTCCACAAGTCACTGTGTGTGATGGCAGCATTTTGGAAAAGGGCAGGTTGAAACACTGTGATACTTCTCTCATCATAATGGAATCATTCCCAATTAAAAAAACACTCTTTTCACAAGTGCAGTAGTTTAGTGTTTATTAAAACCTAGAGATCAATAGGTTTTCTTAATATGTAATGCCTCATGGTATCATGTACCACCACAAAATAGAAGAATTCCTATAAGCTGTGTGCTTGATACTCAAATGAATATTTTAACCTTTCAGGAGAAAAAAAACACACCCCAGTTCCCCCCACACCAGCTTCCCTCAAGAATCCACTTAATCATATTTTGAAATTTAATAAGGTTTTAGGAGTGATAATAGTGTGCTAGGTTTACAGCAATGGAAGGGAATGGATTATTCTAACCTTTAACAAGAGCAAATGTGAAGGGCGATTAATGTGGGAGGTTTTCTGAGGTTGGAAACAACATCTTAGCTCCTGGGAGCTTACTGTTTCAGCTTCTATTGAGATTGCACAGCCATCTCCTCTTTAACTTCCCCCAGTAGGCAGCCTGGAGTTACAGCACCACCAAACAAGCTGAACCCACACATGGAAATTAAATTAGTACATCTCAGATAGGAGGTGAGGGCTAAAACAGAAACAGGGGAAGGCTCCTGTGCGAGTTCTGCCACAGATCAGAGCAGATTATCACCATGGTTCTCCTGGGTTTAGACCCAGCCCAGGAACAGAGCCATCCACTCATCTCAGTCCCAGAGGGTGAGACTGCAAGAGCTATTGTGTAACAGCAGAACAAATCATATGCAAATAACTGCTTTGAAACCTAGTTCTGATCTGTGTTTCCGTTCCCACCAAAGGGCACTTCTCAATAGAGGCTTTGATCAAGCAGGCTTTGGTGATAACTTTGATAATTCTTAGTAAATTATTCTGTTGTTGGCACTAGTCTGGAATTGCCTGCATTCACTTGGTTCAAAGTTTCCATGACTTCAGTGCGTGAGTTACAGAACACCTCTGAGCTGAGCTGGGGAGGAGACAGGAGGGGAAGGGCTGGGGAGCTTCTGGTGTGGAGCAGGGGTGGGTTTGAAGTGGGTTCCTTCTTTCTGTATTCTAGAAGCAGAGGAAGGTGCAGATCTACAGGAAAAAACAAGTCACCCTTAAACCATGAATTTTCAGAAACTGAATTGAGTGTGCCATTTTTAACACTATGATCTATTTTCTGGTGTGTTGACTACAGTCTACAACAGATTTCTTGTCTATGTTTTGGGGTTTTTGTGGTTTTTTGTTTTTTTTTTTTAAATAGCACAATTATGCAAGAAACTCTTGATATTTATCCTACTCAAGTCACCAGGAGTGTATGACAGACATAGAAAGCAACATGAGTGAGCCCCTGATTATAGATCCAGAGAACTGTCACAACCTCTGCCTGCTGAGAGAGCTCCTGGAATAAATATGTTTGTCTCTCTCTGTTTCAGATATATCTTTTACCTCTGCATCTCATTTGGATCCACCCCTTGGGACCTGGTTGAAGCCCTGTTGCATCAAGTTTGAAATACATTCTTTACAAGCCAGAATTGTCAGGATGTTTTAAGGGCAGGAAGAAAGAGCAAAATGATGCAAAAAGCTTGGAAATTAAAAAAAAAAAAAAAAAATTCTAATGCAAATAATGGAGCACACAAGCACTGGGGAGGGAGAAATGCAAGGGATGGACTGTGTTAAATCAGCATGGATAAACTTTCTCACTGAAGCTCACACATGACACTGTAATCAGTCTGCACACATTTTACCAGTAACCAAGGCATCATAGCAACCTGTGTATCAGCTATACCCATGTAAGCAAGCCCACAGTTGGATGTTTTTTTTTTCTTTTTAAAGCTGACTACATTTAAGTGTTTAGGCTCATTGTAGGTCACATTCATTTTTTTAAAGAAATACTTAATGTAAAATTTATTTAACTTTTTGCTGATATCAAAACATTCAAATCTAAGACACTCCATGTGATGAGAACAGCTGTAATTCTGTTTTTCAGTCCAGCAAATCTGACTCAAACTGATGGTTATAGAATATCACAGCAGACTGAAAAGGCTTCAGACCTTTCTTTGTCTTCTGCAAACAGTAGCAGTGACCAAAGAGCCACAGGACAGGAGGATGCAAATATGTCAAATACTCATCTTGCCAGAAAACATTTCTCTAGATTTTTGCTTGGGTTGATTGGATCCCAAGATTCCATCTGGGAACCATCAGATTTCAGGGCTGTGAAATTTGGCTTTTGTAGCTTCAATGACAGAATGACCTAACACATTGCCCATGAAGCGCTCTCTCCCAGGATTGAATAGAGATTTGCAAAATGATGCTGCATCGATGGGAGATGAGGTGTGGTGAGCAGGAGAGCACAAGAGGCAAAGCATGAAGCACAAGGCGCTGCTGCTGCTCACTGAGGACAGCTCTGCTGGCTCATTAATTCTTAGCCTGTTGTTAATCTCAGATGCTCACTTGATTCTGCGACCCCGCCAGGTTTCCATTTAACACAGCCCTCTCTAATGTTCCTTTTTCCTGCTGGTTTGCTCTGGCTGGAACACTGCTGCTCTCTAGCTTTCAAAACTCCTCGTATCATCCACTTTTCTCTCACGAGTGATTTCTTCTCACACTTTACTGCTTTCCTGTTTAAATTAAGCTGAAAACATATTATTCATGTCCTGGGCAAAGATATCATGTTTCTTCTGCATATTTTTAAAATGCAGGAGCAGAAATTACTCACCTCTGAAAGGAAGGTGAGCAAAAGCAATCTATTTTAAAGGAACAAAGGTACAGTGGAAGGACAAATATTGCACATGCACAAAAAATACATCACATGGGAGATATGAAGTTTCTCGTGGACAAGGTGCCCTGCAAAGCTGAAAATATATATACAGGCAAAACCCATGGATCAAGTCACACATGAATGTCCTTTACCACTCACAGATTGATACAGCACCATCAGTGGGCAAGAGAGGGACTGATGAGAATCTTGTGAGCACTGAATTGGTTTTACCATTTCTCTTCCTTGCTCTTACATAAGCAGGAAAAGAAGAGCAGACAAAAGGCCGTACATTTAACCTGCATGAGGAGACCCTGCCGTGCAGTGAAGCTCTGATGTGCGTGGGTGGCCCTGGGAAGGAGCCCTGGGCTGTGTGTGGGGAGCTCCAGGTCCTGTGTGACACCCCAGAGAGCCCAGGCTGAGGGTGTGGGGGTCAGTCACACCACGGGCAGGCAGGGCAAGGGAAACACCAGCAGCAGGAAAGTCAGGGCTTTTGGAATAGGTGAGGGTTGCAGGAGAAACCTGGCAGGGTTAAACACGCCCTATAAGCACCGACAGGTGTTGGGGTTTTTATCTGAAGGTACAGCCTCCAGTAAATCACCCTTTTAAAGAATGTTTGCTTGAGAAAGGTCTGCAGCTTGGCCAGCTCATTACAGGGACATTTCAGCAGGGCTCTGGATGTGATGCCTTATGATTTTAGCTGTCATGTTTTTCATATATTTGTAATTCTGTAATTCTTTAGTGTAAAACTCTAAACTCCATATACGGTGTTAGCTACTGTTCTCCCATTTTGGTCAGACAAAACAATTCCTCTCTAGGCCTAGGAATCAAGGACACCTCACTGTCTGAGGCCCCAAGAAAGGTGAACAAAAGTGAGTTGGGGGGAGCAAACTTGGGGTAAATGGCTTCATTACCTGAAAGTGATATTTGGAAGATTAACCCCCAATATGCAAATGAACCAAGCTTATAAAAGTATAAAACCCTGTGACCCGTTGTCCTTTCTTGGGTGTAGCCCCTGAGGGCTCTGTCTGCCCTAAATGTACTTGAAGGTACTTCAACCAATACAACTGCTTTTTATTCCTGTAATTTTGTCTAGCCTCTGTTTTTAGGTAGTCCCAGAAAGGCATCAGCTATGGCACTGACTGCTCTACCAAGACAGATGCACAACTCTCCCCGCTGCAAACTTAATGAAATTCTCCCATTCCCTTCTACCTGCTCAAAGTTATGGTGATGACCTGGAAATCACTGCGATCTAAAGGCATATGATCAATAAACTGCCTTTGATTTCACAGATCTAAAGACAACTTCAGAAGCCTGAACTTCGGAGAGAGGGGCTGTCCTTTATGCAACCAGATTTGTCAGCAAGGGAGAGCTCTTTGATCTGGATTCTTTTGCAAAGGCTTCTCCTGACCTTTCCTCCCCCACACAGGCATCTCCTGGGACACATATCCAGCCAAGCCTTTGAATCCAATTCATATTCTTAGAGTTTTCTTGTGTGTTCATCCTGTATTTCAATGATTAATCTGAGAGTGAAATTCATCTTTGTTTACAAACTTCCTGTGAGAAGAAAAGTTCAGTTTTGTATTTGGGATCTGGCTGTTGTTTCCTTTAGGCACAGGGAAGAATTTATCTAGGAATATCAAGTGTGGAAATGTGCCATGCAGCCCTTACCTGTGGGCAGGACTCTGAGGCAAAGGAGGGAAGTCCTGGGACCTCAATAACCATGTGAGCATCAACATCTACCCCTTTTGTAGCACAAAACTTGCTGGGAGAAAGCTCCTGGAAGTGGCACCAAAGGCTTACATGGCTGGGGACCCCCTGTTTTAGTAATTTCAAACAGGCAGAGCATTAGCTGGGTTCCTACCTGCTCAGCAGGGTTTAGGAACAGAACAGCTCAGAGTTTAGGAGGCAGATAACTTTAGCACTGACTAGAACTGACTTCACCAGGAACAATTTTAATAATTGTCACAGCAACATGTAAATGCTGTTGGGCAAAGGCTTCCACTACTACCTTTGGTTACCTGGCCAAATATAATGAGGGTCCTCTTGTAGGGGCAGACTTGGAATGAACAGAATTGAATACAAATTGCTCTTTGCAACTTGAAGCCTTAAGGCAGCCAACAGTGCCCTCTTCGGGGTTCTTGCTGAATTCCTTCAGTAAACCAGGTATTTACAAACTGCTGGCTGTAAAATGTGTGTTTTGCCTTTACTTTACTCCTCTTTGCATGCTTACACATATGATGTGTACAATGCTAAGCTCCAGTGGAAAATAAACTCATTCTAAAATAGTTTTTGTAATTGTTATTTTCAATATTAGATACTGATGGGTGTCAGGGAGATTATGTGATCTCTAGACCATGACTAGACCACTACACTTACTTTCAGCCTATATGGAGACAAAGAAAAATTCCCAGCTGAAAATAAATTACAGAATTAACTCATCAGATGCCAGTTTAGGTGCTAAAATACTCAGGACTTGGGTGCCAGTGCAGTATCATAAACCAGAAATCGTGCAGACTTAGCTGAAAGTTTGAAAATTCCCCTTTGCCCCCAGCGTATCAACCCTGACACAAGAGTGAGCCACGACTGACTCCATCCTCATGCCCACTCTGCCTGCCCTCTGAGAAGCTCCTACTCCACCATCACCACCTAGAAAAGAGTCTCAGGAGCCCTGAAGCACTACTTTAAAATACATCACTTGAACTACAGTTTAAATGATTTAGGCTGGCTCTTTGCCACTTGAGCCTGTGCTATCCCAATTCTTTTCAGTGGGAAGTATCAGGAGTGTGTCCTTAGGGCTTTTTGAGCGACATCGAAAAACTTCTTTGAGGTTTCCTTTCAGGTTATGTTAAAACAACCATAAATTCTCAGGTTTGTAAGTCAGACCTTTGTCCTAAAATTTTCAAAGCTTAATTAATCACAACAGCAATAGGCAGCCTTTTCAGCAACTGCCCAGCAGCTGCATCGATCCTACGTGTGTACTCAGCATCACTGAAACACCAGCAAAATAATTTATGGCCAGTGACAGGACATCTGCTACCAACAAATTATAACCAGAAATAACAGATAATGCAGTTATGAAATATAAAGTTAGATGGGCCTAACTTAAATCCAGGGAGAAATAATCACAAATTCACACACCTGGTTTCAAATACAAAGCCCCTGGAACAATAGGAATGGTGTTTTACCCATGACTACAGACAACTGGGCAGGAATCAATCTGAGGGAGGACAGGGGCTAATAAGGAGAGGAAGGAAAAGCAAGGAAACATCTGAGCAGGTAAGATTGCTTGAGATAAAAGAATTAAGGGGATTGGTTGCTTTTTCTTCAGGTTTTGGAGATCAAGATGAAATGGAAACTCAGGATTTTTGCTTTGTGTGAAGAGAAATAAGAAAAACAAAACAAACACAGAACTACTGCAGCACCAAGGATTACTGATCTTTCTGTAATAATGCAGATGGTGATGGATGCTCAGATGGTCTAGAAGAAAAGGAAACATTATGAAACACAGATGGAATCTTTAATCTGCAAAGAATCAGAATAAAGGCTTTTTGATTTTTAAGGCTGTGATGCTGCAGCTCAAGCAGGCTGGATGCAGCCACAGAAATGCAGGCAAGTGAGAATGTAACCAAACCCAGCAGGGCAGTGCAGAGCAGCAGGTGCCTCCTACACCTCCTCAGGCACCCCCCAGCACACAGGCAGTGATTCCATTCTCACATGCCTGTTTCCAACATTCTGCATATCTCCTTGAATTCCCTGCTTGAGACCAGAGAGTTAATTGCCTATTTTTCTTCTCCAAAGCTACCTGTGTAGAGGCACCATGCCTGGAGATGACTGCTCTGGCTCCCCAGGAGCCTGACAAGCAAATAGCTGAAGGTTCATGTGCTGGCAGAGGCAGTGATCTGTGCTGGTAATCTCTTCAGATTCTTGGTTCCTGAAGTTTTGTGAAAAAGCACAAATTACTCTTCTCACAGAACAGTTGTTCCTTGTCAAAAGCAAATAAACCCCATCTCTAGCAGAAACTGATGATGTGTTTGCACACTCACTATAAAAGCAAGTGGTGTAGCCAGACCAAATTACAGATTATGGAGATCTCTTGCAGCTGACTTTGCTTTAGAAGAATGAATTTAATCTCTCTTCAGCAAGGGAGGAGGGATCACCAAGTCCCAGGGCGAGCTGTCAGCTCCACTGAGGCCCAGCCTTTGTATCACTTTATCAAAGCATAAGGAAGAAAAGTTCAGTGGTAAGGAAGTTTTACAACTATATATGCTTCTGAATTTTCCATATTGTGCAAGTCCTTTCCCGTGTTATCTCCTGGAAATTTATCCAACTGCAAATGTATCCAAGGTACACCTGATACAGACTAGACAGAAGGAAAAAAATGTTTAACTTAGGCCTAATGACAAAAAGCATTTCTTCCACTGTCACTAATACTTCCACGTGGTACTACACCACTTTTTTTTTTTTTTTTTTTTTTTTTTTTTTTTTTTTTTTTTTTCCCTCTGTTTTTAATACAAAGGTTACACATAAACACTGTTTTCTGCCATGCATACAGAGACCCTATCAGCAGAAGCTAGGTAATGAAGTGTCTTTGAAAGATACAGCAGTATATATATTTTTTGTTTTCATGTTTTGTTCTGGACACTTGTAAAGAGCTACAAGACTAAACCATCCATCAAAGTCAGCAGCCTATATGGGGGCCAATGTATCCAATCTCCTGAGCATTGCTGGGGAGCAGCTTGCAGGATGAAATGCTGGTGACAGACCTGACATAGAACATTGTATCTGGTGACTGCAAAAATTAAAAGTTCTGCTGCTTCTGCACTAAGCAGCTTCCACATTACAAGTAGGAGGGGGAGTTATTTTTAGCCCCAGGTATTATAGGGAGACATTAAATGCTGATGTTAGAGGGGACAGTGCATGATTAGCTGAAAGCCAGACAGGAGTGTTCTTGTAATGACAGCTATCATACTATGTGTCACTTACAAGTGGAAGCATGGCTAAAAATACGCAGCAATGGGATAAAAATACACCGTGCAAAATTACAGAGCTAATAGAACATCCAAAAAATATGGTAAGACACTGGCATTTTCTACAGCAGCACAGAATTCCCCTAATGAGACAATAAGGGATCATTCCCTTCAGCAGAGTTCTCAGGGGTGGCATTAACACTCTGTAGCAGGGAGAGCAGGGTGGCATTGCAGCTCCAGGACTTTTCTAAGGAACCAGCTGCTTTTAGCCTGACTACAGCTGGCAGGTTTCTCTGTGGCCTGTGGCCATGAGCAGGACCAAGAACAGCTTGACAGGACCAAATCCAGACTCTCAAGGTCCTGTTTGCACCCAGACACAGATCCTGCACAGCTGCTGGGGCAGGCACACCTCGATGAGGGGCTGGGGCACGTCCAGAGAAGGGCAGCAGAGCTGGGGAAGGGTCTGGAGCACAGCTCTGATGAGGAGTGACTGAGGGAGCTGGGGGTGTTTAGCCTGGAGAAAAGGAGGCTCAGGGGGCACTTTGTCACCCTCTAAAACTCCCTGACAGGAGGTTGTGCCAGGTGGGGGTCAGGCTCTTCTCACAGATAACAGGATGAGAGGAAACAGCCTCAAGTTGTGTCAGGGGAGGTTTAGGTTGGCTATTGGGAAAAATTTCTTCACTGAAAGGTTGTAAAGCATTAGAAAAGGCTGCTCAGGTCAGTGGTTGAGTCAGTGTCCCTGGAGAGATTTAAAAGGTGTGTGGATGTGGTGCTTGGAGACATGGTAGCCTTAATGTGCTGGTGCTGGGGAAGTGCTGGACTTAATGACCTTAGAAGACTTTTCCAATGTAAGCAATTCTGAGATCTGTGATGTGGTGGTTTTGGGAGTACAGTAGTGACTGTAGGATCCCAGCCAGGTTGTAATGTCCATACCCCTACATACCTGTCAGTAAGACAATGGGTTTTAATCTACTGGGGATGTTTTTTTCCCCAATAAACCTAAAAACTGCTTGTTGGAGAAATTTGGAGCAACTAAGTTTTGTTTAATTTTTCTCAATTACTAAGGACATATTCCTTGCCAGTATAATATGTTTCTGTCCCATGAGGTTTAGCAGGGGAGAGGTGCCTCCAGGCAAACGTCTCAGAATTCAGACATGGTAGTGGTGGGCAGAGCAGTAGATGGCACCAGCATCCTGCCAGACAAAGCAGAACAGCAGCAAAAATCCTTCCCAACGTGTTTTTCAGTATGCAAAGAAAAACTATTGCAAAAGGAATAGTGATATTAAAAACTGAAATTCCAGTTCAACTGGCAGTAATACCTCTTGATTTACTCATGCCTAACCCACAACCAGTGGCCTAGGAGGCACCTTGTGTCAGGCACAGATTCACAAGTCCTCAAATACAGCAGCTGTCAAGGGTGCTGCCCACAGATCCTTCTGTCTGTGCTTTGGTGTTTTGAGCAGGTCAATAATTTCCTCAGTCCTGAGAGGCCTTCATAACAAAAACACAATAGTGACAGCAGGAGGTCGGGCAGAGATGGATATTTGATCATCTTTTAGCACCTGAAAAATGGGCTTGCAGGGAATCTGTCACTGCTTACTTCTGTTCCTTACTAGACATAACAAGTGCTGGGAAATGCCGTGCTTCCCTGCTAAGTGACATTTTGTTCATCACTCAAACACCCAGTTCTGCCATCTCCTGAGTTTCTTCCACCCAAAAAATTATTCCTCAGGTCCGACCATTTCCTGCAGCAGAGAAAAAAGAAGAAGCCCAGCCATGCTGCTGTTGGTACTTTGTGCCTCCTTGTCCCTTCCTTGGCTCGTCTGCTCTCTGCCTCTGGCTGTGTAACTCGCAGTGAGGTGACTGTCTCCTTGCTGTGCACTCATGGGGCACCTGGGGAGGTTTTCAAGGTGCTCTGCAATTACCAGAAGTGACTCTCTTGCACTGAATCAAGTAATGAGCAGGAGAAAACCTGACAAGTCCTGGGAGAGCCAAGGCTATTAACAGTGTCATGGTGGCAGTGATCTTATAAGGAGTGAACTTCCAGAGCAGAGCACTTCCCTGGAGATGGAAAGCAGCCAGTCCCTGCCCTTGGCTCCTGTGAGAGCTCTCTGGGCAGCAGAGGCTGGTGCCCTGGTCAGCAGCAGAACTGCTGTGCCCCTCCCCAGGCTCACGCCCTACACAGCGCTGCCCCAGGGGCTGGAGTCATTCCCAGCCCTGACCCTGGGGCAGGGCGGATTGCAGAGCAGGATGCACTCACCGTGTCTCCGATGCTTTCCAAATACCCAGTTCACTCAGTGAGCTTCTCTAGCCTGGAGTGCAGTCATTTTCTCAGGGTAAAGGTGAGAAGTAATCGCTCCTAAGCCCTGCACCTTTTCTGTTCTCCTCTAGGCAAGAACTTCTTGCCCCCTCTTTGTGTGCCAGTGAGAGCAGGAATAGATTCCTCAAAGAGGAGATAACCCAGATGTGCTGGTCAGTTAAAACAACTATGGTACAGGAAAAAGTTGGGTTCCTTTAATTTTACAGATGTGAAATTGCACACAAGCAAATAGGTGACACATTGATTTCAGTTATTTCATCAGAAATCAAACTAATTGATGAATTTCCATTAAACTAAAGAAATCATTTAAATGTGTTTCAGTCAAGAGCTTGCTGTCAGTTTACACAGAATTAGCTGAAAACAGATGCTGCTGCCACCTGGAACAAAGGGCAGAGACAGTGACCTTTACCTAATTATTTAAATTAGTTTGAAGTACGTGAAACTAAGAGATAAGAAATTCCATTATTATCAAAACTGTCCTGCTTCCTTCTATTCATTAAATATTCAACTTTAGCACCGAACACAGTTTTGGTTAATATTCACAGTTAATATTCTCCTTTTGAATTTGAGGATTTTTAATAATGCATTAAATTATTCCTTGGGGTTCATTGAGGCTTCATAGCATACACAATGGTTTGCTTCAATGCTTATATACACAAAGCAGCAGGTTGGTTACCCAGGAAGTGTCTGACTGACACCCTTTACATCTTTACAAATTAAAATTTTGCATTTAATGGCCAGCAGTCACACTGTGATCCTAATTGCAGTGGGCAGTGCATATCCATCTGGAGCCTCTTCCCTGGGTGCAATCAAAATGACTCTTTTAAGTGCTGGGTACATGTTTGGAAAATTAATTCCTTATTGCAAACAATATGTCAACTAACATGCTCTCTCTTTTCTTTTATAAAGGATCCAGGTATGATGGGAGGGGTGGCTGGGCAGCACAACTGGGCACGTGCCCCTGGGCCACTCTGTTACCCTGTTGTCTGATCTCAAATTCATACAAAAACCACCTTTCAAGCCATACAGAAAAATTATTGTTTAATAACAAAAAACCCTTTTTGAATGCCCATGACCATACTGTAATTAAGCAGAATCCTGTGAGTGTGTATAAAGCACTGATAAAGATTTTGGTTTCCACAATTATGCCTGAGACTAAGGTTTAAACTGGTTTTGAACCCTGGATAAGTGGGTTCCTGGCAGAATATCCCTGAATCAATTTTTCTGTATCTCAGAGTTTTTGGCATGCACTAATACTGCTAGCAAGTGAATCTTTCAATTTTTGGATATAAATGTCACTCCTGTCTCTGGCCTGGAAGGGGCAGTGACAAAATGGTGTGACATGCTTTAGCTAATTGCTTCCTCCAGTCAGTGAATATGAAACTGGTGATCCCACAGTTAGCAAAGATCATAAAGGCAAGACAACATGTCCTGCTTGGCTTTGTCTACCCCTTGCCCTGTTTTCAGGAGAAGATGGACTATAGTATTTTTTCTTCCTTCTTCTAGATGGCACAGTAACTAAATGCCCTCTGCCATGTTCCATAAGGGGCCTGTTATTCAGGAAACAAGACCTTTGTGGTTTCAGGTCCAGAACAGATAATTTATATTCAGACTTTCCAATCCTGCTGTGTGAAGCCAGAATTGATCTGGGACCTTTCTGAGACTGCACAGGTACAGCAGCACCATGCCAGGAGCAAGGAGCCTGGGGCCAGAAGGGTTTTAGGACAAACTGCAGCAGTTTGGGGACAGCAATTTCTGCAGCACAGATGAACTCTGGATTTCCCTTTGGGGCAGGTCCCTCAGACAGGGATCAAATGGAAAGGTTTATATCCTGCCACTGTTCTCCAGAGCTTTCTGGGACAGAGCTGCTTAGGAGATGGGGAGCTGTGTGATAAGGAAGATCCTGGTTTTTCTGAAGGAGCAATAGTGCCTTGAGATGCAGGACTGGCATCCAGAAAGGCAGAGAATACTGCCTTTGTGTGTCTGCATGGGGCTCAGGATCTCACATACGTGCTTCAGCCTGGAAACCTACAGTTCTGCTCTATTTCTGCAATATTTTATCTGGGAGTGTCACACAGAAATATTGCCATCTTTGCAGAAGCTCTAGAGTTGGCAGTAAGGGAAAGTATAGCTGCACCTTCCCTTGGGTTTCTAGAAAGGCAGACAGCAAATCTATTTATATCCCAGCTCTGAGCCTGCCTATACGCATTTTCAGAATCTTCCAAATTTCATTCCAGCTTTGAGCTACCCTTTCATTTCATTGCCTTCTGTTATCCTCATGAGACTTCTCAGATTTAGGAGATTGTCAAGGATGTTTGCTTTTGCTCAGTTATAATTATTGCCTGTCCTGTATTTTAGTACAGGTGGCTTTGCTGTGTGACAGCCACACTAAAAAGGGGCAAGCAGGTTGTTTATAAGCCACGCTGTAGGCATGTCTCATTGAGGTAAATTTCAGGTTTAACAGAGCACCAGAGCAAAATATTAACCTTATAGCCTGATCCTGTACCACATTACACTGGAGATCTGGGAAAGATGAGCACCACTTCCAAAGGGATAGACCCTATTAAAGGAAAAACAGAAACATGCATAAATGAAACTAAACTTTTAAATGTATAATATTCAACCAGCCTGCCTTTTCTTGGGTGTCAGAAAGTTACAAATAAACTTTTAGACTGAGAACCACCATACTGGTTATAATAATAATATAATATAATAATAATAACAACAACCACAATAGTAATAATAATGATATAGTAATTTAAAGAAGAAAATTTAAACCATAAACCTTCCTATTTTCACATGCGTTGTTTACTTTTTGATGAGATTTTCCTTCTTCTCCAAGGTTCCCAAATCTCATGAAAGCTTTGAATACCAAAATCTTCTCAGATACATCATGTGACATTTCACTTGGTTACTTTTGAGGACAAGACTTGCTGAGATTGTGAATAAGAAAAGTTAAAGCTGCCCAGGTTTGGAGGAACAGGGCATTTAAGGGACAAGAAGACCATGAAAAATAGAGTAATTTGCTTTTTTTTTGTTCTCTTTTAAGAAGAATCATACCCAGAGAGTACACCTAGTCTATAAGTCTATTTTAATTTCTCTGTCATTTATCAAAAAGTCAATCTTGTCTTCTATTAATAAAATTGAAGCTCTGTATTCTTAGAAAGCTCATCAGTAATTCCTGTCATTGTGATGCTTGGACCAATTTTTGTTATTGCTGGCATTAATTAACCATTAACATTTTTTAATAAGCCCACAAAAAAAAAAAATCCTAATAGCTATATTATCACTAAATGAAATTCTGCCCATAGCTCCCTTTTTTATGTCCTTTAGCCTTCATGCTCTGCTTTCTTCTCCCTCAAATGAATGATGTGTGACAAAGATGTTGCTATCCCAGAGAGAAAAAGTCTCTGCAGGCTTTGTGCAAATGGACAGCCAAGAAGAGATGAGACTTTTTAATACCTCTGCTATGGAATGGCTGTTGAAGGAACAGCTCTTCTTGGGCATCAGAAAGCCCAAATGGGACAGAGAAAACACTCAAATACTGAGACAATCAGCCATCCCTGCTGGAGTTTATGTGAGGGAGCTCACTGCTTAGGCATGGGCAGCTTTTGTTTTCTGCTGGATAGTGTCTCTGATACCTAAAGAGGAGCTGAAATGATGCTGAAGCTTTATTTAAATTGTGCTAAGAAGTAGACTTGGTCTGCCTGTGTCAGCCTGGCAGAGTGAGGGAGCCCTCCCTACTCAGAAATCAATAGTTCACCTGAGGGAGAGTTGCTTAACACAGACTTTCTCCATACTCTGATTACCCAGGACAGTCTCCTTGGCACAGCTATGACATCCATAACCACTAAAGAAACGGAGTATCCACTTCTGAGCTTCAGGAAGAAAATTACAGGTTCTCAAAAACAAGTAGTCATCCCCCAGGTCTTCTCTCAGCCCCTCCCCACTGCCTGGATCTGCCCACCTGTAGAGCCACAAGCCCAGCTGACCCTTTGCTGAGTGTACCTGGACAGAGAGCAGTGAGCTGCAACTAAAAACGTTCCCCTATATGGAGTGTCTCAATGTCGGCAGTCACGGCAAGTTATCCCACACAGCTCAGGTTTAAATTCTATATTCTCTGCAGAGGTGAAGGTTTAGTCTGGAGGAACTCACTCTCCATGTGATTTGCAGATAGGGGTAGGGTGGCCTGCAAGTCCTGTTCTCATTTGTGTTCTCTTTTAGGAAGAGTACTGCAAAAATGGGCATTCCTGCATTTCATCACCTGGAACTGACTTACGAAAGAGCTACCTCTTACTCCATGGGAGCAGCACATTTCTGCTTCTCTGCACACCTGAGTTATTTCTCAAACTCATATCTGGCAGAGAAAACTGTCCAGGGTAAGATGTCAGAAACAGAGGTTAAGAAGCCAAGACCTGAAAGAATTTGATATGCTTGCCCTAAGGAGCAAGTGAACTCGACTTACTCATGTCTGCCTTACATAAATCCCAGGGCTAAAAGAGCTTACAAACCTGTCTTGGCTTTCACTAGGTTTGACAGCACTAAGCAGTCAACTTTCAGAGAAGATTTCAGATTCCAAGAGATGTTTTAATTCCTGAGAAATAAAAGGACATAACCTGTAATGAGGAACCGGGGACATGCCCAATAATTCTGTTTACTTCAGTACTGGAAACTGGTAATGATATCCAGGGCTTTATTCCTGTGACAGGCTCAGAGGTGTCTGAAGACACACTTATTACTGCTCTTTGTTCATTAAATACTCTTATGGGTTCAAGTTTAAATAGCATCTGCTTTTTCTGACAGGGTACCATGTCCTCATTACCACAATCAGACACATGGTTTTACATTGCTCATGTGAGGGTAAGCAAGCAGAGAACAAGGAAGCAAAGATGAGAAACCTTGCCAATACTCATAACACATCCCTGCTCTTTCATCAAATTTCTAGTCTGGAGAACTGCCAGAGTATTGAAAGGAGACAGAGAGACATGCAAGGAGGGAGGAGGAAAAAAGGAAATTGTCGCAAAGCTGATTGTATTGGATTTTCACAAGAAGCCTCACTGTCTGCCTTAGCAGGTACACAGGCAGAATAAGCACCAACAGCAAATCAGACATCACATTTCATCCCCACCCCAGGATATGGATGTCTGTCTCCCAGAAAAAAGTAGCTGGTTTTCCTTTAAAAAGGCAAGTTCCTTATAAAATCACAAAACAAACGGGGTGGAAGTGACCACCCAAAACACTCTGTCTGAAGGTCAGCTCTCCTGAGCCACTCCTGGGGAAACCTTAGGGAGACCTCAGTAATGGGGGGGCCTGCAGCCCCAGGGACAGGATCTTGGCACTTTGCTCTGCTCAGTCAGAACACTTTCATATCACACCTGATGTTATTCAAACTCCCCATTTCCACACCTGGAAATTTCATGGCTCAGCAGAAGTTCCTATAAGCTGGTATTGACCTGTGGCTATTAACTGTTTAAAGCCAAAGCACCATAGTTCAAATTAATTCTGACATGTCCACTCTTCAGTCTCTGCTTGCTGCTCCCCTTCCTTCACATGACCATGAGAAAAATGACCTCTAAGTACACACTGTATCACGTCTTGATGGAATATAAAATCTACTGGTCAGGTAGTACAAACTGAATTAATTTCATTCATAGGTTTTAATTTGCTTCCTACAGAGTGATTTTTTGCATCCCAGCAAGTTAATGCCAAAGTCAATAATGACTGCCACCATAATTTCAACCTTTCAGTTCAGTTTCCTGAAACACATCTGTAAATCGAATCAGTTATTGCTGTGAAATGCACGTGCTGTTTATTTGATTAGCTCTCTATATAGGCCCTGTCATTCCCTACCACAGAACTAATTGCAGCTATAACCTGTTAAACCAAAGCTTGGCTTCAGAAGCCCCAGTGCTCGAGCCTGCACAGCTTTCTGTGGCCTTCCAACCCATCACTGAACTCATCTCCACCCTGGGTTCTGTGCTCGTGCATCAGCTCAGAGGGCGTTTATAGAGCTCTTGACATAATTGTACATAAATGTTCATGTACAGCTGAGGGTACCAGAGAATCTCAGAATTGTCTAGGCTGGAAAAGCCCTCTGAGGTCCTGGAGTCCAGCTGTTCCCCCAGCACTGCCAAAGCCACCACTAAACCATGTCACCAAGTGCCACATTTACACATCTGTTCTGTAGATCTGCTCCAGGCATGGTGATTCCAGCAGTCTGTGACACTGCTTAATGACCCTTTCAGTTAAGGTATCTTTTGAATTATCCAATCTAAATTTCTCCTAGCACAGCCTGAGGCTATTTCCTCCTGTCATATGTCTTGGGAGAAGAGACCAACCCCCACCTGGCTTTCAAGGGGTTGTAGACAGCAAGAAGGTTCCCCCCATGAGCCTCCTCTCCTCCAGACTGAGCATGTATTTAAACCAAGAGAGAATCTTATTGTTACAAATGATGATCTAGGAAAGATAAAGGATTTTTAAAGGCAATTGCTGCTTAAAAATAATGCATAAAGCTAACAAAGACATTGCTGGTGATTTTCCTGCAAATAGTATGTACTGCTGCCAGTGAAATAAAACCAAATTTTACTCCTTTTTGAAGTGTTCAACGTGTCTTTTCCCACTTGAGATATTCTGGCTAAAGAAGCATAGTACAAATCCTTCAATTTGAATTGTCCTGACTAACATTATGTCTTCTGACATCTCTAGGTCTCGTGGCAAATATAAATTATAGTCAGGGTCTGTACACTTCGTTCTCTGGTGCAGTCAAAGACACATTTGCTGGCATGGAAACCTCTTCTCCCTTCCTCTGCATTCTTTACCAGGCAGCACACCACTGCTGTGTATCAATTCACAAAATGTTTCAGCACTTAAAATTGATTCCTGTTCAAATTTCCTAAAACCTAAGAAAGAACATTGCCAGGTTGTAACGGGCACATTTCAGATTCTCATCTCTGCTTGCCAGTTGCTTTGCAAGCCTTGAAAGTCTATAAATAAGACAGCAGCAAAGGAGACTGCCCTTTGCTCCAAACCAGGCTGGTTTGCTTAAAAAGTATTAAAGGTTAATCAGGGCATGGCTGTAGGGATTTTATTTGTGGTTCAGTAACAATGTTTGTTTCTCTGTAAAATCTAACCTGCATTTTCTTACGGCAGGCCTTTTTATTAATAAAAAGTAAATAAATTATATAACACTCCCCTTTTACCTATGCTATAGATAGTTGAAAAAGTAGCCAGGAACCACTGCAGCACATTTGTGTTACAGCCTAAGTTTCTAAACTCCCTGAACCCCTTTGGACATCAGAATGGTTACCATTATATTCTTGAACCGAAAATAGGCTACAATATCAGCATTTCAAGGACATTGCTACTTCTTTTGCTTTCCTGTATAGGAAGTACCAAGAACACAATGCCCTTAAAAACTCCACAGTTGTGATTAAAACCTGTGACAAATTTGTGACAAATATCCGTTTTGTGATTTTTAATTTTTTTTTATGTCATAAGGAATACCCATACAGCCCTTACAATGCTGTGACTTTTTGCATGCATTCGCCCTGGTGAACAGTACAGCTACATCTACAAAGATGACAAATGAAACATCATCAGTTCCTACTTTTCTTTTTTGGCAGGTGCAATGTTCTGCTTTAGGGAGATTCTGAAATAACTTCATGGCACTGCTCATTTTCAGAGCTCAGTGCATAAAAGCACAAATCATAAAACTCAGCTGCATTTAGCTAAAACATTTTCTAGGGCTCTTGAACTTTTCAAGTAATCCAGGCCTGATTTACAGCTTCCTATAAAAGTCAAGCAGCATTTCAAGGTTTCGTGTGTGTCACCGGTGAAATGATTCCATTTCAACTGCAGTTTGCTTCTCTTTTGTCACTTTGAACCCTGATTATAAAAATACTCATTTGTGTTAACTAGTTGAATATGATGAGAATCAAATGAAACATTCACCCAAATCTCTCTACAGCTTTGCTGCTTTAATTTTCAGATACTTTTCACTGTTCCTTAGCTTATGGTGCTGTATCACGATGCATTTCTGCTGTGACCTCCCCATGCAAGGCAGACACAAAACACCCACTCTGACAGTGAAAACCCTGAGCTCTTCTCACCCCTGCCCTGGGGATCACATTTCCTCAGCATTTATGCAAATCAGTTTAGCACTCCTGACTCCATTGGAGCTACTTTCAAATTGCACTGATGCTGTTTCTCATTCTGATTTGTAGATTTACAGGACAATGATTAAGGAACAAAAAAACCCCATATTGCCAAGCAGCATATGAGAATATTAATCGGTATCTCCTCATTTGTTTCTCCCAGATGAATCCTAGACTTTTCACCCCCTTCACAACATGTTTAGCTTCCTTCAAAACTGAGTAGTGAAGGCTCTCCTTTCTTTTCACTTTGGTCACAGTAGATGGCATTAATAGATTAGCTACCAAAATATTTACCTGTTGTCATATAATGGTTTGGTAAAGAGTTGAAATTATGTAGACAACACCCTGATAAAAAGATGTTAGTAACAGCCTCTGTATGTTGTTCCAGGAGCTGATGGTGCACGCTGGTAAAAACATCCATCTCATTTCTACATTGGGTTTGTTCAGTCTCAGGTTCCAATCACTGGCTCTTACCTTTTTTTCCTAGCTAAAAGGAGTACTAGTGCAAAAGCAACTTTGTCTGGTGATCGTACCTTCTCTCATCTTGCTGTATTAATGGAAAGAGCCTTTGTAGAAGTTTTGTCCAAAAAACCTTGACCTTGAAAATCTTTCCTATGGCCACTGTTCAATCATCCTGTTTACAATGTGGACAACAGCACTGCAATCCACTGCAGTCAAAATCTGCCTTAGTTAATGTAGTTTTCATGCTCTAAGTCTTAATTCATACTTATATCTAAATGTTTTATCCTAATGAGGCACATCTATGATTTTCAACTGTGCCTTAGTGGTTGTATTAAGACTTGCCTTAATTTTTCAATCTCAACTATAAACGCACATTAATTTCTATGTTATCATCATTCCCACCAATTTCCCCTCCTGTGGACAGCTCATCTTTGTTCATCTTCACAAAAAAGCCTAAAACTTTCCTTCTGATGACTCTCTACTGTGGTAGAAAATTCCCACATTTTGCATTTAGAGTGGTGACATCATGAATCATATTTTACTAGCAAATACAGGTGATTCCCACAAAGTCACATAGAAACTGCAATCCCTCACAGTAGGTGTATTTCCAGAATACAGTAAGTGTGTTTCCACACTGGAATTCAGAACCTAGAATACTTCCCCTGGCTGTTATACAGGGACTGCCTGCAGTATGGCTGGAAATGCAGAGTCCATTAATACCCTATTGTTTTATGAAGCATAAACTGAGACAATTCAATAATAGATCCTTCAGGAAATCTGCAATGAAAATGAGGATTTGGAAGCCTCTTACAGAGACTGTCAGCAGGGAGCAAGAGTTAATTAGAGAGACAGAGATGTGCCTCCTGTCCTGCAGCAGTTTGATTCCTCAGTGCAGGTTCAGTTACCTGCTGGTCTAAACTCACACTAGGTGCCAACTTTCCCTTGGGATTCTCAATAACCAGTGGCCTTTCAGCACCAAAGGCAGGGAGGAAAGAGGAGTGAACACAAAAAAAGTGCAGCAAATGCAATGGGAAAAGTTCTGTGGAAGGTAAGAGAGCCCTTAAAATGATCATCCAGAGTGTCATTAAAATTACTCTCTGGGTTTTACCCCAAACAGTCAGACCCCAAACCTCAAAACAAACTATCCAAATCATGAAGATATATTTTTAATAAGTACATTAGTACCTGCTTGTAATAGCAAGAGGATAAATTTCAATGCAAGAGAGAAGGAAATTGTAAATAATGTTTTGGTAAGATCTTTTAAATCTTTCTTTCCTTATAAAAAAATTCTTCCAGACAGTAAGAAAATTCTGGACACTAACTGGAAGCTGTTCTGGCATGTTACAGGAATTATACAAATAGATGCTGTGTAAAAATTCAATATATGCTTAAGAACAACAAGCAAGACTGCCAAATGTATTAACAAATACTCAAGCATTAGAGTACACTGTGTGGGGAGATTAATAACCTCGGACACAAAAATATCTTCCTGAGGAAGTGAAGAAGCACTGAGGTAGGAATGCAAAATAATTGTAGCATTTGCATAAACCCTGCTCAGGCTCTAAATCTTCCTTGGTCAAGGTTTCAGTGTTTGCAAGCACCCACAGGCACAAAATCCTCTGCTTATTCCTCCTCCTTTCATCTCTGCAAGGTCAGCCCTCAATGAGTCCTTCACTTATTGTTTGCTGAACAATTGTTGAAATGACTGCAAAAATGTACAAATAAACTGAACAGAAAATGCCTATCCAAAAAAAAAAAAAAATGTTTTAATGGCTGCTTAAAATTATTCTATTCTCCACAATAACACAAAATCCTAGAATGGTTTGGTTGGGAAGGAAATTAAAAATCATTTAATTCCAACACCCCTGCCATAGACAGACACACTCCAAAACACCAGGTTACATAAGCAGCAATGCAAGGTAATCATTATCTCCATGATTTTCTGGTCAAGAACATTAAAAGCACAAGTATACACACTGAATTTGGCTGTAATTTTGTTAGTAAAGCTATTGTAATACCTATGCTATGAGATGGCAGCTGAACAACCATCTGAGAATGGCTGAAGGTGACTGCACATCCAAAATTTTGGCTCATGTAAGGATAAGAAAACATGCAAGCCCTCATCGTATCCTTCTTTATGGCAAAGCAGCTGGCTCGAAACTCAAAACATGAAATGATGTGTCCAAAGCAAGAGCTGGAACCTGAGCATCTTCTGAAATGTTCACAGAGCATTCAAAGGCAGCACAGGAGCCACAGGTACCACAGTGGGCTCAGTGAGCAGGGATTTGGTGTTGCTGGTAACACACAGTTGTTGTCCTACCTCAGGGATTTGGTGTTGCTGGTAACACACAGTTATCTCCTCAGGGATTTGTGTTGTGTACACACAGTTATCTCCTCAGATTGTGTTGCTGGTAACACACAGTTATCTCCTCAGGGATTTGGTGTTGCTGGTAACACACAGTTATCTCCTCAGGGATTGGTGTTGCTGGTAACACACGTTATCCTCAGGATTGTGTTGCTGTAACCCAGTTGGATTGGGTGTTGCTGGTAAACACGTTATCTCTCAGGGATTGGTGTGCTGTAAACACAGTTAACTCCTCAGGATTGTGTGCGAAACACACAGTTAATCTCAGCAACTACTTACAAAGGTCACACTCTGAGGCTCCCAAGAAATAACAACCACCATCAGGGTGACCCCACTGCACACATGGCCTGGCCAAAACACCTGCCCAGGTAAAAAAACTATTGCTGGTAGATTGATAATTCTTTTGGGGAAAAGTATTTTGAGGCTAAAATAAATCACAAAGCTACGAAATAATGAGAAACAGTGGGACATACAAGTAGATATAGCATATTTCTATGTCTTCTCCAACAGAAGAGAACAAAAAGATTATAAATCCCTTCCCTCAAATTACCCAGAGGTCAGGATGAGTGAGAGAGGTTTCTGATGTGCTTTTTTCCTAGATCTATTTCTGTTCACCATCTTCAGCTGAAGTCACTCTGCATCTATTAACTCCTTGGCCTTTCAAGTTTTTGTGGAGAGGCCTGGGCCCAGAAATAACTGCAGCCAAGAGAATGTGGTGCTTCCTGCAGCAGCAGAGATGTCTTGAAGGCTAGCAGAATGCTGTTTGAAGGGTCCTGAGTGCACACAGAGAATGAAACTGCCTGGTTCTGAACGGTGTCTCCATGAAGTGACACAAACAGAGACAGGTGAAATTAGAACATTCAGAGACCAGAGCAGCCTGAGCATGAATATTTGTGTGGAGGGAAATGTGGATTTAACAGGTAAAACTTATTTAAAATGCATCAGAGGAAGACCAGGCTTCTCCAACTACCCCTCCTACTTATCTCCAGGGATTATGACAAAGAGAAAGGCAGACACAATCAGGGTCCAACTCTAATTCTGCACTACCCATGCTATAGAGATTACAAGGAAAATGCCTCCTTTATTTTTTGGCATATTCTCATGTTGCTCCTGTCAGCCTGATTCTTTGGGTTTGGATGTCTGTTTTCATTCCATCACTGCAAGTGAAAATGGATGTGGGATCAAACCACTAATCCAAATATTTCCCTAAACACCAAGAAGAATCAAATCTGCATTGAAACTTGCTACCTCAGGCACTTTATTAAATGCAAATTATTCTCATTAAAAGTAGTATACCAAAGACTGAGCTCCAGACATACTACTGACTTGATCAAGCCTCCTGCTGAACAACTCTATAAATGTGATTATAAATATTAATGAAGTTCATGTAAATAACATCTCCCACAGTGCTGCTGCTGCTACACAGGTAGAGTGCACAAGAAATTTATTTATTTATTTATCATCACAGGGTGGTGGTTCCACTTCCCTATTAGAGGGAAAGAAGAGAGCCATGAAAAAATACAAGGAGTACCTAGGAGTGAGGGAGAGGCTGAGTCACTGGCAAGGCCAAACCCCTGGTACTTAAAACAAATCGGTCCTGGACAGCAGAGATGGCTGTTTCCAGACACAAAGGAGCTCCAAAGCAGGGCCCTTGGCAGGAGCCTGCTTTGGACAGTGCTCCACAAGGCTGATCTGACACCCCACCCTCTCAGGAGCAGTGAAGGATTCATTCTGCAGGGTGCCTGAGCTCTGTCCAAACCCAGGGAGGAGGCTGCTGTCTGGCAGAGGGAGCGGTAGCAGAGCCCATGGACTGGCAGATGCAGCTTCAAACGAGCTCAGCCCACTCAGGGTTGGGCTGCCATGGGGACAGGACCAGGTGGCCTTTAGCTCACCTTAGTTTAGACCCTGCCTCTCTGTTTTTTACCAAAACCACACACCCTTCCCAGTTACTCTTGGCACAAAGTTGGGTCGGTGATCAGGAGCATCCTCCCAAACCAGCCAGCCCTCGTGCTGCTCCATGCAGGCCAAGGGCAGGGAGGACAAGCTCCTGCCTGAGGTGTGTGCCCTCAGCTGCCCATGGCAGGCTGGCTCACAGGGCAGCTGGCAGAGTCCCAGGGTTGCCTCAAAATCCCAACAGGGCTGCAGATCAAGGAGCAGTGCAACTCAGTGACAAGAAACGTAATGCAGAGTGAAGGGTGCCTAGAGGTTTTCCAGAGCACTGAGCTCAGCACCATTAAGAAGTCTAAAAGGGAAGACACAGGCCAGACAGCTCTGCCTCCACCTCCCTCTCTTTAAGCAGACAGCTGCTGCTGGGGAGATTTTTATATCATCCCTCCCATCTGCTCCATAATGAAGGAGCAACTCCCACACACCTTCAATGCTCACACTGCTCAAGAGGTCACTGAAGTCACTCTGCAGCTGCCAGCAGGAGTTTTGCCATGACCGAGGCAGTTCCTGGATTATTAATGCTGTGATTTTTATCTTTTATTGTGATTGTGTTTTGTCCTATTTCATAGGGCTCAGGACGAGAGAATAAAGTCTCTTCAGGCAAGGAGAAAGGGAATTTGAGGCAAAAGTCTCATTAGTAGATTGTTCTGGTAAAACTACTCTGAACTACTCTCCCCTGGAGAGAGTAATGGCTACAATATCTTCCCTTTTATTTTATTTTTCTATCAGAAAAGCTTGAAACTAAAAAGAAATCTCATCAGTAGGGAAACGAATATTTGGTGTGGCTTGGTTTTGGTTGTTTCTTTCTAATGAGAAGTTTCGCTTTTATTTGTTCATGGATAAATAAAGATTATTAAAAGTTGCCTTTCTTACTTACATTTCAATCTTGCTGTGCTGATCCTCCCTGCACATGACATGTTTTCTTAGTGATCAACAGGCAGAAAATGTATCTGTAAGTATACATCCATGAGGAAACATTGAGCTATAACTCATTAGTGAGCTGTACTTATTTTTCATTTTGAAATTACCTTGTAAATATTCAGGAGCATGATGCAGAACAGGACCTACCTACGTGCCTCCTATTCATATCACTGAGGTGTCTTATTTTGAGAGTTTAGGAATGGGTGCAATGTGCATAAAAGAGATGAATAATTATCATGATGATTGCCAAGAAAACAGAAGCAAAGCTCATGAATGACAGTCAAGACACAGCAAGTTGAAGAGCCAGCACAAGGCAAGAGAACAAGTAGCAGCAACCACAGCTCCTTACTATGGGCTCAGCATTAATTCAGTTTTCCATGGCCAGGGTGCCCCTGAAGGAAGATGGGCTGAGGAAAGTGACTGCCTGGATAGAAATTTTTTTGTGTCCAGTTTTTCTCACACAATGAGAGGTAAAAATTCCTCAAACCAGAACTGAAATGTTACTCCTTGCATAGAGGGGATGGGATGCAGCTCACAAGGGGAGTGCTCTGGTGCTGTCACACTTGGCAACTCTTCATCCCTGGGGAATGTCACCTGCAGACAACCTTGCAGCTCCCCTCAGCTCCTGCTCTTGTCCCTCTGGCTGTGGGGATCCTCAGCAAGAGGACAAACCTCTGTACCCACAGCTCTTGTGCTGTGATCCAGGATCAGAGGAGCTTGTGTTTAGTGTGGTCTTTCTTCCACATTTTTTAATTTGTGGAGATGCTTCTTTTTTCCTTCTCCTTGCTGTAAATGGGAGGATGGCATCTGCTCCCCCTGTTCCGTGTGTCATAACACAAACTTGGCTCTTGCTGTCTATCAGCAAGGTTTGAATTAATCTGTTTCCTGGAATTTGGAGAGAGCAAATGTAGGTGGCAGACAGGACTGATTCTTGAAACATCCTTTTCTTCATGTTAACCAGTGCTGTGAATGTGAATGTGCTTGATTAACTGCAGCTCAGACACCTCCGTGTCTGAGCAGCTGGAGCAGCAGCCAGCCTGGAGGAGGAGATTCTCCTCTGCCCCCTCTGCCCAGCTCCCCACAGCTCTGTCACAGGAACCTGCCTTCCCACTGCTGCACTGGCACAGGGGTTCTTCGCTGGATGCTCTCAAGTCTTCTTGCCAAAACCTGCCAAGTCCTTTTTTGATCTCCCTAGCTGGATTCTTGGAGTGAAAACAGGTGTTGCCTTCAGGGAGAGAGGTGCTGCCTTGTGTGAAAGATTGATACTGTAGGAGCCTAGAATTGAAGGTAAGTGCTTCAAAGGAGAAGCAAAAAGATTTGCAAAAGTTAGAGTGGATCTTACTGCGAAATCACAGCTAGTTGAAGCACAGCTATTTAAAGTCGCTTTCATTCAGAAAGAAAACCAAAGAACAACATCTAGAAAGAGCACTAAAAATCTATTGCAGGACAATTGCCTGAAATTACTGATCACATTCAGCTCATGCTTTAGCAATTATGGACAGGAATAAAAAGAAAAAAGATTCCTCAAGACAGGTTGATCCAGTACAACCCTGAAAAAAAAGGTGTCAGGACAGAAACATGGCAGTGACAGAAAACTGGCATGGTGTTAGTTCTGCACTTGGCCCTGCTGCACAGCTCTGGCATTACATACATAAAATGGGCTGTATAAAAGCTAAAAATATGAGATACAGGCATAATGTGCCTGTAACAAAGGACAAACAAGTAATTGCATAAAATAGAATGTGATTAATTGCAGATTTATATAGAAATACCAGATATACTAAACAATGTAATCTTTTAATGACATGACGTGTGTAGGCACATAACCACAATTATGTCCCCAGGTACAGATTTGCAACATGAACTGGAAAATATTTTGGCCCAGCTTCTCTTGCAATGCTTCCCTCACTTTCCTCACATATGAAAGAGTATGTCATATTTGGTGATATTGGAATATAATCAAGTATTATTTAACATAAAGCCACTGGTAACTGAGTGATTTGCTGCAGGGTTTCTTGTGTTTAAGGGTTGGGAGTGTTTTTCTAACAAGTATTTGTTCTGAAAAATAATTATTCTGTGTCTGTCTTTCATGAAAATATTGAAACAGACAGTAGTGGTCTTGGCATTCTAATAAGGATGTGACATTTCACAGCTTAATGCTTATTCTTGCAGAGGAAGACGGGGAATTCAATTCATTTTTCATTGACCCATAAAGAGTCTCCCTGAAATTGCAGTTTTGTTTTAAACTCATGGAATGTTGAAAGATGGGGCAAGAAGTATTTCTAAAACTATATTTAGCCTATTCTTCTGTCCCAAGACACAGTCAAGTGCACTACATCATTCCTTGAAAGCCTTTCCTTTTAACATTCAGGTTAAGTGAGAAAAACAACAGTGAAAAATAACCCAGGGAAAAATTTGAGAGAAAACAGAGCAGGGAACAGACAGGCTGCCATGAAAAGATGTGAAGATGTGCAGGTGAGTAAACAATCCAAGGTCAGATCTCATCAGGAGTAAATCAACCTTGAGTCCATTGCCTCCACACACCTGTGGGACAGAAGCTCTGCAGTCCCCCTCAAGGCTGATGATTTATTTGCCATCCCAACTCAAAAGCTACCAAAGTAAATTTCTACCAAACCAAAGATCTTGCCAAGAGTTTTGTACAGGCAATAGGCTGGGCTGGAGATTGTCTATGATGGGAACCACGTTAACAAGGAGACCAAGTTTTGGGGAGATAACATTTCCTTAGAATCTTAAATTGCATGGGTTCAGAGATTGGTTTGGGCCGTAAAGGAACTTCAAGGATCACCTATTCCAACCATTCTGACCATGGGCAGGGACACCTTCCACTAAGTCAGGTTGCTCACAGCCTCCTCCAACCCGACCTTGAACACTTCCAGAGATGGGGCAGGCACAATTTCTCAAGACAACTTGGTTCCTCTTGAAGTTCAGTTTGAGCTGTTAGCAAGGTTGTTCACAGGGAGGAATGTCTGGTGGCAGGTGGAAGGTAAAAATGCAGCCATGAACAAAACCAGGTAGAAGTTGAACAAACAGGGCTGGATTGCTTTGCCAGCATTTATCCAGTCATGTGAACCTAGTGACTCATCTGACCCTCAGTCCTGAAGTTAAACCTTAATGCAGCTCAGCAGTTAAATATGCAATTAGCTTTCAACATTTGACACTTCAAATATATTCCCAAAAATCACACCTAGTTCCTGAACAAATCAATCAAATGTGCTACTCCTTTTAAATTTTCTATGTACAAAGAAATTGTAGCTATTAGCCCAGAGGGAATAATCCCAGCAAATCCATCAATCTGAATGTAAGAATAAGGGATAAAACACCTTATGTGAAAGGCACATCAGCAATATCACTCCTGAGTTGGACTGAACTTTTTTTCTGATGTCAGTCTCAGATACTGCTTCACACAATAGCCAGAGCCAGAAGCCTTTTCAAGCATTACTCATTAAAAATGTCAAAGAGCACAAAGTACCTGGGTATAATGATGTGACCTTCAAGGGGGGAAAATACAGAGTCTTCTTCTTCTGAATGGCTGGTACTCTTAAGTGGAAACTAGGGCATAAAAAAGAAACTCAGCAAAAATTACATTTTATTTAATAACAGTTAGCCAGGACATGTGTGAGCCTTTCAGGAGAGCAGGCTAACATTGATGGCAAGGGATGAAACCAGGCCTGTGGTCTGCCAGATTGCTTCTCCCTTCACTCACACCCCTGAGCAGTATGAGTAACACTCACAGCTGAATAGTTAGTTGTTGGGGCTTCGGTTTGGGGGGTTGGTTTGGGGGGTTTATTTGCTTTTGAGCTGCTAAAGGTATCCTGAACTTGCCCTTGTGAACCTGGGCAGAGAGGAATTGCTCTCCCTGCCTCACCTGCACTGTTCTTTAACAGGAAGTTCCTTCCAATCCCTTGTACACACTGGGATCATTTCTTCCCTCTGTTTTCTTATGCAGGAACATTTGTACTGAACAATATGTTCTTCCACTCAGGATAATTCTCTTGACTGTACCACTCTTCTGGCACCATTGCTTCTTAGGCCAGCAGAAGACCAGAAGGACTCATTAGGCAGATTCCCAATGGTATTTTTTGCTGTGTGCCCTCGTCCTTGTGGGCATCCTGCTTGTGAGGGAAGCACAGGGGACCCCTCCTGTGCTGGCATGGAAGTTGTGACAGTGTGCTGCACTCAGTGCTGGGTCTGAAAGACATGGGATTTTCACCAGGGTGTGCTTGTCTCAAGGCTTGTAATCACCCAGGGAATAGCCAGCAAAGCACACAGACCTCTCAGTGGAGACATTATCACTGCAAAGTGCAGAATCTTCTGTCACATTGATCAGTTTTTGTTATATACACAGAAATAATTCTTATATTCACAGAAACTGGTGAATCTACCAGCACAGCATACTCACTCTGGGCTGGACCTTTAGGTGTCCTGTTTTTCTCTCACTTTGCCAAAGAAAGAAAATTCAACTCATTCTCACCACTAGCAAGAGTCTACAGATCTACATGTGTTGATGTTTTGTATATTCAGTACTAAAAATCTCCTTCCAGAGGGATGAAAACATGTAATAAAGTTTGAATAGTTTAATGTATTTCAGAGAAGCTTTTATCTCTTATGATTAAGGACATTTCCAGCAGGGGAAGGCCAAGCAAGGACAAAGCGTCTAAGTCAGTGCAGAATATTCTGTAAGTTCCCACAAAGAAAAGAAGACACACAGAAATGAAAGAACAGAAGATACTTCCTCACTCGTCCATCACACCCCAAAATAAGGTGCAAATGCAAACTTCATAACACCCACATCTTCACTGCAGCACAGGCACTGTGGTTACAGCTCTCTCTGAGAAAGAGCAGCCACTGCAGTCTCCAGACACAGGACACACTGTGCAGAGTACAAAGGTAAGATGAAGATCTGCCTCACTCCTCCAACAGAGTCTCTGTTTTCCTGAGCAGTAAACACCTTCCTTCAGGGGAGTAACAGGGTGACTCAGCTCAGGAGGGGAAGAACAGAGCCAGAGGAGCACTGGGGAGCAGTTTGTGAAAGCCCCTGAGCAGAGCAGCTCATGCAATGTTGATGCAGCCAACACAAATCATTTCACAAATGACTTCTTACCAAAGAAGGTTCAAACCTACACAAGAGGGTGCCAGCAATTATTTCTTTCCCCTACCTCTTTTAGCCTGCTGTCTGTACCCTATCATGGAAAGAGTAGGAAAGGTGAGCTGTCCCAGACACTCTTATTTGGAAAGGCTGGCAGGGGCAGCACAGGTCAGAAACTCACAGCAGCTTCCTGAGCCAAAAAGGTTTATAACAGATCTGATAAGAATATTGTTGGTATGAGAAGTCCAGCCCTGGGATTTGGACATTAACAGTTTTCTTCTGCAAGCACAGACGACTTTTCAGCTTTTACAAGAGACTGATGGGTTCAGCACATCATATTCACAACCTCATATTTAGAGCAGGAGCTAAGATGATGTTACTAAACAATTAATCCTATTGAAATTAATTACTAATAATTATCCACTTGCTAATGATAGTGTTATCTGATAGCAAGATCTTCTGGTCTGAAACAGGCCTAGTTATACTGTATTTATTCATTCTCTAGTGGCCTATACATCATGACATGGGATTTTTACCAAGTATACAAAGTTATAGATCTTTCAGCCTCGACATGAACATTTATTAAAAATACTTGAAGTAGTACAAGGCAGGATTTATAGTCCTAAACTAGTGCTTGAACTTTATGCCCCTTTTACCTCCATGTATCTGTAAGTGTGTTTTCTTTTGCTAGTTTTTAGAGATATGGATGAAAACAAAAATACATTATCTAGCATTAGTGATTTCAGAATATAGGATGTGTGCAGCAGTACTTCACTGCACTTCCCTGACACATCTTCTATTGTGCTCCCCCTCTGTTGAAAATCTACATTTTTAAATTTCTTTAATTCTAGAATACATTACTTCAGTGACTCATTTGCTATTAACACTAAATTTCGTATGTTGCTAAGATAAAGCTGTTGGTGTTAATACTGCACAGAAAAGAAGCTGTCACATCTTTTGGATGTCTGTACTAATTGTTTGCACACTTCAGCTCAATGGACTAAGTCCACACTATATTTAGCTGAAGGATCCTATACCACTTTTCTTTATTCTCTCTTCTATTTCCTACTCCCCATTCAGAGGTAACAAATCATTAGCATCTTGTTAGTTAAAATTAAACCTTGATCACCTGGATGTGCCCCTTTCTACAGAAGCATGCAGAGCTCAGCCTCTTACAAGTCCAGAAAAGCATTAATTGTAACACTGCAGAGAGAAGTGAAACCTATTAATCTGTAATTTAACAGTTATTTTTGAAAATTTTGCACTGATTTTCATACATAAAATAATTCACATGAGTGACAGACATTCATCTTGAAACGAAATTCTTCTTGGGTGACAGGTGAATTAGGAGTTCTGGCTGTCAATAATCCAACAGCATTTGGGATTTAAAGGGATTTTATTCTTGTCAGAGTGATAGTTTATAAGAGGTAGATGTACAGAGTCAAAAAAATTGATTTTGACAATGAAAACCTTTTTCTGTGAAAGCTTATCCCATTACAGAAGCCAGGAATTGGCCACTGAGATAAGGATCCAGGGATGCTTTGTGCATAGCAAGAGGTACATTTCTGTTCCTGCATGGATTCTGTAACCTCACTGCCCTGCAGTCTTATTACCTCTTTTGGGTGGACACAATTCACAGATTCACCGAATATTCTGAATTGGAAGGGACCACAAGGATTATTGAGTCCAACTCTAAATGGCCAGTACTAACACAGGGGGAAATTCACAGCACAAAATCACAAGACCAGTTGATTAACTTTTCATTTTATGTCAAATTAATTTCTGACCCATATTCTGTAATGTGTTGAGAGGCATCACTGAATTTCACACTTGCATTCACCCTCCTGAGACCAGGAGATCATCTCCTCTGACACTGATTAATAAGCAAAAAGCTCCACAGTGCTGATTGTCAGAATGTGGGAGAGCTTTACAGATATCTGAGCTTACGCTTATGCTCATTTTCTTTCAAATTCAAGCCTGAGTCACTGTCTACAAAAGAATGATCCTGCTGGATCCACATTTCACTACTCTGGTGGGGATCTGCAAAGCCAGAGGAATTGCCTGGGGCAGAGCTGCAATGCAAAGTCACTTCTGCCACCAAAACCACAGGAAAATCAGAGAATCATAACTTCACAAGATGGTGAAAAAGGGATGAGAAGAAAAGTTGTCCTTCTAAGGCTGTTATCTTCATTACCCTATAAGTTTTGCCAGAAAATAGAGCTTTGGTTCCTGTGTTATACTTGGGAACACATGATGCCAGAGTGAGAAAAATCACTGCCCCAAAGATCTCTTAGTTTAAAATAAGAAAAGAGGGAGACGGACACAAGTCTCCAGAAAGAGTGTTGGGACTACTGGTAAAAGTAGAAGTGGTTTCTGTACTGCTGTACTTTTTATATACAGAGATACAAACAGAACTCAGGCACAAGAATTACATGAATTGCAATACCTTCACATTTTCCTATTAAAATGAAATGTGAAACTGAAGCTGCTTTCCAGATGGCCTGGGCAGTTCCTCCTGGGGCCAGACATAATAGAGTGTGAGCAAATACAGGAGTTCCTGACAGAAGAAGCCAAAGAAAGTGGGCACTTGAAAACAAGGTCTTCTATTAGGCTAAAATCCTCCTACCTGGACAGTTTCCCAAACAAGAGCACACCTTGGCTCTGGACTCTCAGGATTCAGAGAGGTTTAACCCCAACCTTCAGGTTTGAGTCAGAGTTTTGCTTTCTTTTAGCATTTCCAGAGCAGTAACTAAGTCAATTAAAGCCGTTGGTACTGTTTCCTGTGGGAACTACAGTAACGAACATATTAATTGTCTGGGTATTCCTCTAGAAGTTCTAACAGTTTGAGTTGTTTCTTCAGAGGAAAGCTCCTCTTGCCCAGGATATCTCAAGACACACATATTGCTCTGCTGTTCTAATAAGCCTGGGGATAGCCTGAATCACCAAGAATATATTTTCACCACTGAAAGTCTTTAACAACTGTCAAAGATTGTTTCAGTAAAACACACACAGAGGGAGCTCATAAACATTCAGTGTGTGAATCATGCCTGAACTAATACAATATGTGTTGTGATTGGAAGGGTAGGAGGAACCCAAACTGTGACAGTTTGCTTCACAGCTTAGAAAATTAGGCTGTGTTGTATTCCAAGGAGTAGCTGTCATAGAGCTGGATGTGTCTTAACTAGTGAAACAACCCAGTCTGAGAATACTTAGGAGCAGAGATGTGATCCCTGACCTGCTCTCACCTCCATCACATTGTTACCTGTGCTAAAATACAACACAAGTGAGAGCCCGACCTTCAAGAGCTGCCAGACAACTGCAGCACTGCACACCTCATCTTCTGCTTTGGAACATGCCAAATTCTTTAAAGTTTCCATTCCAGATTGTGCAGACCCAGGAAATAATTAGGTTTTTTTTTTTACATCCAAGTGAAGGAACCAACTATAGCCCAGAGCTGCCAGAGTGCTGCCTAAGGAAACACCACACAGCAAAAAAAAAAAAAGAAAAATCAGGTTGCATGCTGTGAGAGAGAAGCAAGGAGTGACTTCTGGAAGTGAAGTCACCATGAACAGTTATCAGTCCACGAGAGCTATGATGCTGTGAATACATTTTAAATATATTCTTCCACTCCAACATCTTGACCTGTTCTTTGTTTAACCAACCAGAACACCACTGCCACTGCCTTGTTCTGCTCCAGTGCTTTATGCTTGATAATTTGTTATCTCTGGAAACGATTGCTCTTTTAGCATGTTACAGTGGATGGTGAAAAGCCAGAGGAAGATTCTGAAATGTTCCTGGATTATTGTTCTAGTGAGAACAGACTACAAAACTGGAACATGTACATGAAATTGGTATCATTATCTCCTTTCTGGGTAAATGCAAAGTTGAGTAATGTCTCTCTAATAGCTCTCGCAGATCTCGCTTATCACCACAGATAATTACACACAAATATTCTATTATATTAAGGGACAAATACCAGCAAGATATTCTTACAAGAAGTTTGTCTCTAACTCATGGAATCTAACATGTCCCTAGGTTAATGCTATGATTTGGTACTTTGTGTTTTGTCTCCTTTTTTTCATGCATTTTTACTACTTTTCCTTGCTTCCCTGATAAATCAACATGGGTATAGTGAAAGATTTCATAATGGAAGAATAGAACAATTAATTGACTGAAAATATTCTCAAGCTTTATTCTAAAAGTGGCTGCCTGACTTTGCATCACAAGCTGCACTCCACCTCCTCCCATTTCAGCCAACATGTCACAGGAACCAGCCAGAAGAGACTGGAATGTGACAGCCCTGGATGGTGGCAGGAGAGAGCTGGAGGCGACACCTCCACTGCAGTTCAGGTGGGGAGGACAAGGGCACCTTTATGTCCTCAGGACATATGGAAATGTGTCACATACAGGTGACAGGGATTTGTCACCAGGCAGGTGACACAGAGACCCTTTAAGACAGGGAGCAGCTGAATGCTCCTCAGGATGGGAGAAACCCCAAAACCATTCTTGAATTCATCTTAGCTAAGCCCTCCCAGGCTGCTCCAGGCACAAAGTGCCTTCTCTTCAGCAAGATGTGGTGTGGGGTTAAAAGCCACGAGGGAAAGCCTTCTGTTTCTCATTCTACAATTGCAAATATTAACTCTGAAATTACTTTTGCTGTGATTATGTGATGGGAGCAAAGGGATTACCTTACAAAAATATAAAATTGACTTGCTCTATTACAGACAGTTAATATGTACACACTGCTTGCAACAGCCATATTGCTACAGATTATAATTCAGCTTCAAAATTAGAAACAATTATAACACTCAATTTTAATACTGAGCAAAGAGAAAGAAATTACTTGGAGATTTTTTTTAGTCCAATGTTCTTTCTGTGAAAAAATTTCCTTCTGAAACCTGAATTACATCGAAAGGCCACATCTTAAATGAAAATGCATCTTGGGAATGAGGTATTTCAAAGTTCTGGAGTTTTTTTCTTTCAAGAGAGCAAAGATTATCCATCCTCTCTGAGCTTTCCTCAGAGTTGTGTTGCCTGTTCTTTGTAAAGACAGGAAACTGCTGTGACAACCCCTGGGGCAGCAGCAGCACATATTTCCCAGGCAGAGGAGGTAGCTGAAAGGATCTTATTTTTCCCCAAAGAAGTGTACAAACACTTTTCTGTGAGTGGGAAGAGGAGCCAAGTTGTTTTGGGACAATTATTTTATCTTTCTTAAGGGTTGTCCTGATGTTTCTGAATGTCCTGCTGATTGTTCACTCTATATTTATGAAAAATATAGATGAAAGGTAAAGCCTTAGAAATTATGAAGCTTTTCTCTGGCTAGCCACAGCTGTTTGGGGAGGTGGCCACACAGCATGAGCTGCAGTTCACTGGGATTTTATACTAGAAAAGACAGAGCTAAGCTGGGACAGAATAAAATCAAGGAACCACAGTTCAAGCTCTGCCAGTCCTTCCTCCTCTAGTTTCCCCTTCATCCATCTTCCTTCTCACACCTCCTCCTGCTTTGTTAATTATCATTTTGCAAAGAGGTTCTCGTGTTCAGTGTGTGCAGAGCAGGCAGGATGAGAAATCTCTGTGATGAGCTGAAGTACCAGGTCACTTCCCTGCCTCAAGCCCATCTGCCTCTGACAGCCCTGGCTGTGCTGAGGCATCACTGGTGCCAGGATAAGGTGAAAACACCACAGGGACAATTTCAGACCACTGAGCTAAGTTTTAATCATGTATCTTCCACTAATGTCAGAAGAAATTACATGCCTAAACCCCTGCAAGCTGTTGGGGATATGTGAAATATAATTTTACAGTATTGCTGGGACAGAGAAATAGGACTGCCTGCTGGCAGAGGCAGCAACTAACAGCGACTGGCAGGTCAGGGCAGAGAGAGATTAGCAGTTGGAAAAAACACAATCCCCTCCATTATTCCCCCAAAGGATGTCAGTGCTGTTGGCACAGGAGACCTTACTGTCACCCCTGGTACAGAGGAGCCAAGGCATGGCACACACTCCAGCCCTGCTTCCCTGCAGGGAAGGCTGGGGACTGCTGTAAGCACTCTGAGCACGAGTACTCTGGAGCACTTGGGCACCTCAGTGCCTGGACAAATACCTGCCTTTACCAGCAGCCTCTGATTTCCCAGGTTAATTACCAGTGACAAAAGCATCCTAATATCTGTTAGTGCTCACAGCAGGACTGACCCAGCCTCCCTGTCCCCTGCAGCACCCTGCAGCTCCTCTGGCTGGTGAATCCAGACACCCTGTGCCTGGGGCAGTGGGCACGGCTCCCTTCTGAGGTGCTCTCGCAGACACTGCAGGCACAGCACAGGCACTCAGGACGTGGAACAGGACATGCCAGACCATCTCACAATAAACAGTGTTCTCATTTCACTCACAGGTAACAGAGATAGGGTTGGGTTTGTGGTGTTGGTTTTGTTTTCTTTATTTTTTTCCAGTAAATTTTAGGAACTTGTGCCCTCCCACTTCTGAACCTGCCTGAGGTCATTGCTGTGCTTCCATCACAGTCACTACAGGAAAAGACTCTAAAACACCCAGGAACCTTTGAAAAGGTAGAAAGTGAGCAGATAGATGACTAGAAACTCCACAGAGATTGTTTTTAAAGGCTTTGTATTTAAAATTGGTTCAAAATAAGGAATGGTACCTTGTGCACGCTTCGTTCAACAGCTGCAGGAGTAATGTCACCACAGCTGAGGAAGCACTTACCCTGCTTCCATCCACAGGAACCCAGTGCACCCAGAGTCTCCCTGGGCAGCATCTCTGACTGTTCAGGAGAAAGAGTTCCATGGGATAACAGCACTTTTCATCTCAGCAAAACACATTACCTGTGTGCAATAGATGATTTTAGCAACTGTGAGCCTACCTGAGCCTGCCAGTCAAATTACAGGAGGAAGAATTAGAACTAAAGTATTTGGTAAAACATAAAGAGTATTGTGGGATGAATTCATCATGGCAGTCAAGATGAATGTTAGTTTTCCTGTTCCCAAAACCAATAGACAAATCTACTACAAGCAGGGATCTCACTCGTTCCTTTGTATGAATGATTGCAGTGATGTCAGTGGTTTTACACATATGGCAAAAGAAATTTTGGCTCTAAATATGAATTTAAAAACTTTTCTTAAGAAAAATCACTGGTGGTGAAAACCAGAGCAGAGCTTTTCCACGTTTTTAAATTGAGACAAAGGTGGTGAAGATAATAATATTTACTTAGCTGCTCTCTGTGCTGATTAGACCAAACAAAGAATAAGGACACATCCATTGCAGATAATGTTTTCAGCACTCACTGCTGAGGCCATTTAATTAATTGTTCTCCTGGGGTCAATATCAAGTTATGTCAATAAGCATTTGAGCTCATCCAGCACCAATAGCTGAATCTGTTTGTTTGATCTGGCAGCTTTATCTTATAAACGTGGCTCTTGCTGCAGAGTCTAACCACAAAAACGCCTCAGGAATTTTTATTTTCATTTTTTTTAGGTTTGTAGAACAATTGCACCCATGGAAGTTGAAAACTACTGTTCTTGTTTTATACAGTGATGGAGCTCCCTTTAGAGAAAAAAAGATCTGGTGGGAAGAAAAAGAGAATTTGAAGTATTAATGGCTTTTTTTCTATCTGAAGTAAGGATAATCCACAATCACACAGAGAAATGTTCCAAAAGCAGATTTTTCCCCCCTCTTAGTGGCATCTATATATATTCAATGAAAAAAAAAAAAAAAACAACAAACCCTTGAGTCTGGAAAATCTGAAGCCTTTTTGTGAATTATTATAAGAAAATCAAGTGGTTGATTATCTGTCATTAGGCCTAGAACGAAAACCACCTGAATTTAAACACATGATTTTGACATTCAAGATATCATTTTCGGGAAGGAGCCCTCATTTCTTTGGGTGCCAGATTTTATTTTTTCCCCCCTGAGGAAGCATCCAGAACTGCATCTGATCAACACACCTCATATCACACAGAAGATCTTTCCTGGTTAGGCAGCGTGCAGGCAAGCTTGGCTTAGTGCTCCTGGAAATTGGCCACATGAAATGTCATTTCAATGTGGAACAAATCCAATGAATTGGAAGTTATTACAAATCCTTTCATAACAGGGATTATTTGTTTATCTTATTCACAGAGATTGGGTCACACCATGGGAACTGGTAACTCTTCAGGTTACACCAATTAGCCCCCAGTTGCTACTGCTTGGGTTTTCTGGTTTTCTCCAGAAAAAAAAGCAACACAGGAGCATAAAGCAGGAAGGCTGGCTGGCACAGAACAGCTCTTAGTGCTAAAAGTAGAATGAAGAGCATCACAATCAGCCATTTGAAATACTTTCCATACCAAACCTTGGTGTCACCAGAAAATTTCACCCATGTAGCCCGTGTGCATCATTGGAGCACTCAGGAATCAGGAAAAGGTGAAAACACCAGACAATATTAAAGTGTCCAGGAAAGCAGAAGGTTATAGGTGAGTGCAGATGCTCAGTGAGAAAGCAACCACAAGTTGTAGGCTCAGATTTTTTCTGAAAAATCACTGGTCTAAGCAAGAATGAGTATTTTTGGGATAAGTGGGCTGCTTATTTGATAGCTCTTTCCTACTCCATGTGGTCTATTCTAATTTTGGCTTAGAATTGTGGTTCATAGAATACCACTAAGTAAAGGATAACATGTCACTTGCCTTTATCAAATGGGCTGAGTCCTCCCAAGGGAGGTACATGCCTTAAATTCCCCAACTATTGCTGCCAAGGTAGGTGTCACCAGGCTGGAATACATTACACAGCTGACAGGAGCCCAGAAAGAGCTGAGCTTTCCAGATATCCTGGTATTCTTTCAGCATGAGCAAAGATCTTTTTCAATGAGAGATGTCAGGCACCAAAATCCAGCAATTATTGGTTATAAAACTATTAGCCTGGAAAAGTGTACAGTCTGTGTGTAACTTGTTGTTAAATGACCCACTCGGAGTACATCGTTCATCATTGTGCAGAAAATGGTCTTTGTTACTTGAAGCAAAGCTTAGACTTTTAGTATTCATCAGGGATGAAACTATTCCATGAAAGAAAGAGCATTTAATTTTGAAGCACTGGATTATGTGGTTTTTCAAGTACATCATACAATGCACTAGGAAACCCTGTATGTGGGGACATTTTTCTATTAAAGTACAATAACCTCTTAATAAGGGAGGAGATGGATCTTGCTCCTCAGATCTATTTGCATCTCAGTCCATTGGACTGAAAAGACTTATAGAACAGAAACTTTCTGCCAATACCATGAATTATTTAGCTGCTGGGGTGTAACACTTATTAGATTGTAATTGGTTTGGTTTTGCCTAAAGGAAGCTGTTTGTCACTACCATCTATGCATTAGCACATTTATGGCACTGGAGTGCCTTAAAGAAAACTACATCTGTCTTGAACTGCTGTTCTTTTGCTTTGATTTAATGGTTCTTGAAGCAATAAGAGCTGCGTGGTCCCACCAACTGCTGATAGCTACAGAAATAATAAATACTGCATTGAATTCTCTTAAGCAGTACTAAATATTCAATGTGCCAATAGAACTCCCCTACAACATCCAGATGGATTTACACTTCCACTATGGAAACCTGAAGTAAACATCAGGCAATTTTCTGTTGAGGATTCACTGCTGGTACAGAGTAGGTGAATTCAGCCACAACCAGGGTACTAATGAGCTCTGAGCACTGATGGCCACGAGCAAGAAATTCATGTTACAGGAGACTGAAAATACCAAACTCAGGAATAATGTCTGTTGGACTGGCTAAGAGTCCTTTTCCTTCATCATCATCTGAGCTATGCAGCTTACAGAGAGAGCAAAAAAATTGCCATTCTGTCCTCATTTTTACAGTGGGGTATATACATTCACATATGGAATACATGCAGGACCTCTGAAGATCATAAAATAGATATAAAAGCTGTGCAGAACCCACAATTTTATTTTTCTACTGCACTATTTTAAATTGTAAAATGCCTATTCAGATGATTACAGCATGCTGCTTGCTCATATTCCAGAATGTTCATTTTCTTTTCACATTTAATATACTGGAATATGTGCACAATCATGCTGAGCAGGGTAATTGAAAATTAAACAGAGAATTATTCACGGCAGCAGTATTTTAAATTCAAATAAGTTTCACAACATATGGCCTTTATAAGATAGTCTAACAAAAATTTTGTAGCTGCTTAGATGAAGCAGGTGCTTTCTTTTTGTACTGCTGGATCCACACCTGTATGGTCTGAGGCACAGCTCCAGGCTGCTGCCACATCAGGGACAGGCCTGGCCAAACAGATTTCACAGCCAAATGCTTCATCCATAGCCCTATCCCCTTGATAGGCTCTCCAATCCGTCCAAGATGCCGAAAAATTTTAAAGGCCCTTTTCACAGGAGAGCTGCTATATACAAAGCCAATTGTTCCCTGAAATAACAGCAGCTGACAAGATCTTCATACATGCATCTGTTTAAGCATTAGGTCAAGAGTGATCAAGGCTGGTACAGATCAAGAGTGACCCTGTCAGACCAAATTTCTTTTTTCTTACAGGGTGCAGCACCTCTTGGGCATTTCTGGTTGTGAGATCCACTGTTGTCAGAGAGCTTAAGCTCCAAACACCCAGCCCAGAAAACACTCCTGCATTCTAACCTTAGCTAACCATGCTAACCAATACGTGTGCTGCAGCTTGGAGTGGTTTTTCTGCACTGCACAAAGTTTTTGGGGTCTTGCAGAAGCCCATCCCTTTGCAGCTCCTGGCACATGAACAGCCCAGCTGATGCAGACATCCTGCTCAGTCACAGCTAAGAGAGGGATGCTGGGACATCCCAGTCACCTTCCATGGCTACAAAGCTCATTTCAGAGATGTCAGGGAAGCCTTCTCCACAGAGCAGCACAGAGAACTCTCATTATGGGCTATAAGCTCTCCAGAAAGGAAACTCAGAGAAACAAATATGAGACAGCTCCCTGTTTCATACCTTTTCCTGCAATATTAGAAGCAGAAATATCTATGTAAGAAGCAGGAGTTTTGCACCAACTAATGCACATTGTAAGTAATGATTTAATCTTTCCTTATTTGCTCACTCCAGAGATTATTCAGAGTTCTTATAATTAAGATGCCATGAATATGTGTATGTGTACACCTTGAATATTTTAAAGGAGGAACTAGTAAAAGATCTCTGCCTTCGCACATATATATAACCAAAGATTATCTCAAAACCTCTTTCATATGTCCCACAATCATAACTTTCCCCTGTATTAAGAAGAACCTTATGAAGTTATCCAGTTATTTACAGTTCCACCCAGTATTTGGGTACCCAGCTGTCTGATCACTAATTGTACTCTGCATACACACCAACGCAGCCAGGATCACTAAGGGGAGGAACATGATTTTAGATCCCTGGATTTCATGGGCATGTGGGAATCCAGCTAAAGAGCATTAATTACTTTCCTCTTTAATGTCAGGTAGCATTCCTCTGTCATTTGTTGCTCTGCATTCAATTATCTATTTGTGGGAACCTCCATAAGACCAATGCTCCTTGGCTGGGAAACAAGGAGATGTAAAGTAGAAAACTGATGCTCTTCATTACAGTGATTTTCAACCTGTCTGACAGCAATAGGAATTCAATTACAGTCCTCCAGTGGCAATAAGCTCTGTGCACTAGATCTTAATTGTTCAACCATCAGTTTGCAATTTGGATTTGTAGTGTAATGACAGCTGACTCTTTACATCAGTAGCAGACATTTATATTCATGAAAAAATAAATATATTGTACATCTAACTCAGCAAGGAAACTTTCTATAATGAAAGAACCAGCCTATTTACGTAAATGATTGCAATAATTTTCTGCTCTAGAGTCTGACATAGAGCTTTTTCTTGGTATTACAAACTAGAGGCACAACTGTGCCCTTTGAGAGGCATTTTGTAACCATGTTGATCACACTTCAGTTCCCCCCTCCGTTAAAGAAATCAAGTTTATTAGGAGAAGACTTCCAGTGTAAATGGGTATGTCCTGAGCACTACACTTTCAAAACATGCATGCTGTACATTTGCACATGTATAAACAGAGATTTGTGAATATTTGTGAGGGTGCAAACAAACCCTTTATCTTGTACAAATAAGCTACCAAAAAACACTTAAAAATTGCTCAAATTTTCTGGCACAGTGATGTACACACAGGGTAAGATGCATGTACATCTCCTGCCCTCCAAGAAGCTTATGGAAATGAGGAAGTTCTGGAGCATCCAAGAGGGTTTGTCAAATCCTACCCAGTGCAGAACTGGGGAAGTGCCACCCCCTTGGTGACTGCCCATCACTGACCACAGCCAAGTGGGCCCTCACTGATGGCAGCAGCCAGAAATTCCTGTGTCAAGAGAGGCTTGGCAAGACCTCGGCAGCAAAGTTTCAACTCAATTAACTCATGGCTGTCACCCCTTAGGTGTTTGTTAACTCGAATTTGCAATCACTGCCAAACAACGAGGTGAGGAGGCAGGACTGTGTCACTGGGGCCCAGCACAGGTATGAGCTGGCAGTGTCAAAGGACTCTGCTGCAGTAAGACAGATTCACAAGTAGGAAAGTGAAGAGCCAGGATCGAAATTCAGTAACTGAATAACCTGAGAGAATTAGGCAAAATGTCCAGATCCTGTTGCTGTAGAAAAATAAGTCAATCACTGTCCAGAAGGAAAGAATCCAGACCCTGCTGGTGTTTACCTAGGTACAGAATAAAAAAATCATTCAGGTAACTGGTTTAGGTTGCAGATTATACTCTAAAATGTTCTTGGCAGTACACATTTTATTACCAACCTCCCCACAACCCTTCTCTTACAAAAGCAGCAGAGATGTGAACCTTAATACCTGGAACAAGCTTTCTTTCAGATGAGCAATAAGATAATACATAAATGTAATATCAGAGCACTGCAAGAGAATTCCAAAAGGAAAAAGTGCCGGTTTGATCTGCATAATCACTTTGAAAAGGGTAAATCTCTCTCAAGCTGGGGTTTGCAGCATCAGATGTTATTGTCAGCTCACAGCTGCCTGCTCCGAGCCCGATAACGGCCAGGAGTTGTACTGAGTGTGCTGCAGAAATATTACAAGCAATAAGCTCTGAAAATCAATGAAGCATGTACCCTTCAAGCCAGCCTGGTGTAAGCCACGTCAAATGTTATTTCAGGTGTTATTACAGCTTTGTGTGCAATGTTTACTTAGGCTGATTTTGTAAGACAAGCCTTTTCCCAGCCCCAAAATGTGAAATCAGTGTTGCTGAATGTAAACACAAACCCTGCTTTGAGCTCCTTAAAAATCCTACCTCTTTTCTCCCTCCTGTTATGAAAAACAAACAGCCAACTGAAATGTCTTACCTCAGGATTACCTTTTGAGACAGAAACCCTTGTATCTGTATTTTCTGCTTTGCATAAACAGGGCTCTGCTTGACTATGCATCAAGTATTTATTCCAGGGAGCTTTGTCTGCAGAAGACACTACCATGATTCATCGTGCATGTATGCTTACTAAATTTTATAAATACTGGAAAATAGGCCATAAATGCTGCTTTATGTTTTAATTTACTGTTTTGTCTAGCCAAAATGTCTTGAGAGTAGTAGTGCTAGGAATTCAGATAATGAAAATTAAATAGGCATGTGCTTTGCCTTCTACATACAGCAAAATCACACTGATACAGAAATAAATCTCTAAAATGATATGGGTAAAAGAAAAGTTATAGCATGATCTAAACTGCAGGAAAAGGGAGGGATTCCACAACCTTTATCCTGAGCTGAGCTCTGCTGTGCAGAGCAGCTCTCAAAGGCTCATCATCTGCCTTTCCCAGACTAGCAGGGACAAAAGAAGATCAGCTAGACTTTATTTAAATTAAATGTAATTCAACAGTAAAATATTTTTTAAACATGAACTCTGCTTCAGCTGCTGTGCTGTTGTGCCAGAGCAGCTGAGGCAGCGCTGCAGGCACGGCCCCTGCCCAGCATGGAGCTGGGAAGGATGGCAGGCAGCTGGGAAGGATGGCAGGATGGCAGGCAGCTGGGAAGGGTGGCAGGCAGCTGGGAAGGATGGCAGGATGGCAGGCAGCTGGGTAAATGGCAGGCAGCTGGGAAGGATGGAAGGATGGCAGGCAGCTGGGAAGGATGGAAGGATGGCAGGATGGCAGGAAGCTGGGAAGGATGGCAGATGCAGGATGGCAGGCAGCAGGGAAGGATGCAGGATGGCAGGATGGCAGGAAGCTGGGAAGGATGGCAGGATGGCAGAGCAGGATGGAAAGGCAGCTGGAGGATGGCAGGATGGCAGGATGGCAGGCAGCTGGGAAGGATGGCAGGATGCAGATGGCAGGATGGCAGGATGGCAGGCAGCTGGAGGATGGCAGGATGGCAGGATGGCAGGAAGCTGGGAAGGATGGCAGGATGGCAGGATGGCAGGATGGCAGGATGCTCCTTTCAGGCACCCCGGCAGCCATCGGCCGAGCCAGTGCAGGGGCACACAGCACCAGCCTGCCAGAAGAGCTCACATAGAGGGTTTTATTTCCCTCTCCCCTTATAAATATTACATATGGGCAAATCCCAAGCTTCAGTGTGGACTGTGAGAGTTCAGAGTGATGTCAGGATTTTCAGCATCCAGGTAGTTTGTTTTCTCTCAGACTTTTTATGAGCTTTGTGGATTGCAGGGCAGTGCTGTCTACTCTCTTACCAGGCTGGCATGCTGATGGACTCACCACAGCACAGGCACTCAGCACATGCCATGGCAGGGAACTCTGTAGCCACCAGCCAAATGTACCCGGAGACTGAACTGCCTCAGCACAAGAGAAGGGGTTCAGCTAAATTGCCACCAATAAAGAACAGGCTCCTTTAACCTCGAAATATAGCCAGTCATAGAATCACAGAGTCAGAATGCCTTGGGTTGAAAGGGACTTTAAAGACTCTCTCCTCCCATCCCCCTGTCATGGGCAGGGACACCTTCCACTAGGCCAGGCTGCTCAAAGCCACATCCAGCCTGGCCTTGAACCCTTAACTCTTCCAGGCTCACTCAAAACATGTTATAGAAAATACAATGGACATTAATACATACAGCATAATGGAGACTTTAACAGACTACTCGAAACTACTGATGAGTAGTCTACCAAACCCCAAAGAGGAGACAAACAAGGAAATTGTTTCAAATAGTGCAACTAAAATTTTGCCAGTGGCAAATTTAAAACCTCTCCACTTACTAAAATTTCATTTCCTTCCCTAGGAAAATTGTGTAGGTTCAGGCACTATCAAAGATCTCCTGAGGAGACCAAGGACTGTAAGGACTTCTCTTTCCTTGTGTCTGGCTTTCCAATTAATTACTAAGTTAAACTTAATATGTTGATCCTCACTATCTTGCAGGAGCCTCTAGCACTGGGCTCTAGAGTACATAAAAAAGACTGCCTAATGCTTCAAGAAACGTTTGATTCTCAGTCAGTCAGAATTATGGTTCTCCCATCTCAGATCTACCACAACTAACACACATTTTGCTGTCTGCAAGCTCCTCACTTGTCTACTCACCATCCTTTTGTGTCCCAGTACAACACATCACAGAGGGTCATGTCAGCAATCAGGGAAAAATTAGTCTCATTCCCAGGAGTTTGTCATCTATTAGATGACACACTGGGGGCACTCAGAAAGCAACATAAACTGAGGCAGATGGAGGTAGACTGACTTATTAGAGAGATCAAAAGAGCTAAATCTCAGTAGATGGGTCCAGTGACAGACAGAGACTTTAAAATCTTGCAGCACTTAAAAATTAAAATTGGACTTTAGACCCTAAGAAGAATGTGTAGAACTAGACCTAATAGAAGGGAAAAACAGATAGTCAAGAAATTGCTTTATCAGTTTGAGTTAGCTTGTGCAAAACAAGGTTTGCATCTACTACAGGTATTTTTTGCTAATTACAATCCACTACACTGATGAATTTGGCCTTCAGAAGAGCTACAATGAAGGGCAATTTTAACGTGCATAAAAGGCATGTTTTTATGTTAAATGTTAAAATAGCAGCTGGATGTGGAAATACAGATCTCTTTTCCAGGCAAAGAAAACAATATTTTATATATATTATTGAGCATCCATCTTAAAGAAATCCCTGATTTTCTGGCAGACCCAACACTTTACCTCACACCTGAGTTTGGTTTAGTCCCTTCCTGTCTACTTCTAAGTTTTTATTTCAGTGGCTGAGCTGATCATTTAAAAAAACACAAAAAACCCCAAATAAATTGTAGCTCCATTCCAAGAATTTCCTGTACAGTATGCAAAGGTTTTAAGGAAAAGGAGAAGCTTGTGTTGGACTATAAGGCCATTTCTTACATCTAACAATCTGGAGTCACTACCAGAGTCATTTACCTGTTGGTCTTTACCCTGCAGGTCAGAACACCTCCATTTTAACATTTAAATCTCAAGTAAATGATTCTGAAGTGATTACAAGAAGTTGGCCTTAGGAAATTATCTCCGATTCATGGAAAGCCTGCCATAATCAGGGGTGCATTTTTACTGCATCTGTTATATTTAAAAATATGACCATACAGCCAGTTCACTGATCTTTCCCACAGAAAGGTTGCTTGCTTTGCCACCTGTAAATTGAAGCCATTTATTGAGCTTTTAGCAAACCATGGGCATTAAAATGCTGTAGCATATATGATATATCATAAAATGTGTGATCAAAGGACACGAGCTCCTACTAAATTTTCTTTTCTTCTAATCTTCTCTCCTCAGGCAAAAACCTGGATGAATAGATAAGTTAGTCCCATGAGGTGGATGAAACTTTGATAATAAAGCTTATGCTCCTTACACTGATATTCATTCAGCTTTTCTGAACTCCATTTACACAATGTGATTAAATAAACGAGACTTGGCTTTCTTCTAACATTCGAATACATTTTGTTCACAAATTAAATGCAAGATCATACCCTGTATATTTTTTGAAAAGTAAGAAAAATATCGATACTACCTCCTGTAATTACAGGGGAAAAGATGTAGAGGTAGGAAAAAGTCTTCTTTCAGACTGTGTAGAAGTTAAGCTAGTAAAATACAGCAAGGCAGGCCAGAATAGTAATTTTAATACATTTGAATAAGTAGCTAAAAATCAATGAAAATTGTTCATAAAGAGCCTCTGATGCACTTAAATTATGTATCTCCCAAAGTAGCCCTGTTGCAACTCCCCAAGTAATAGGAAAATTAACATTCTAGGTACTTCTTTGCATCCTTCTGATCTTAAAAAGACCTGAAAACTAGTCCAGAAACTGTAATGACATATTTTTGAGACAATTTAATTTAATGCTCTTTTAAAGATGGAGGCACAAGGGACAGAATCTTTGAATTTAAAATCCCTGCCAGAAGTTTTAATGAGTAAATAAACACATGTATTTTGCTGTACTACACCAACCTGAGCCAAGGTATCCTTTCATTCTACACAGATATGCAGGAAACACCCATTTACAAAACTAAACGAATTAGTCTTCTACTAAATAGGTGCAAATGCTTTCCAATTGCCACAAAGTTTTGGTTGAAGAGAAGTTTTTAAAAGAGTGAGAAGGCTGGGCCGTTGATTGTTTTGGGTATTTTGTTTGGTTTTGTTTGTCTCTGCACACTACAAGCTCCACGAGTGCACTGTGACCTGTTGGGACACAGGAGATTTCTGCCAAAGTTTTCAGTACTTCTCTGGCTCAGCAGGTTTCAAGTCTCATCTATGTTATTTCTGTATTCTTTGCTGCACATCACCAGAGAGGTTTTTCTTTGTGGAAGATTTGGCCTTAACACAGATCCTGCAAATTTGTGCTTTTGACAGTGGCAGACCTTTCTCCTGACACATGCTTCATAAAATCCAGGTGTGGCCAAGTATCTCAAACCCTGCTCCGGTGATAAAGTGAACTAGCTCTCACAAAGAAAAAAAAAAGGAAGAGAAATGAAGGCCCTGTTGATGCACCCCAAGGGCTGTTTGTCATCAGCTGCAATTGGACCCATCAAATTCCAACAATTTCTTTATTCAAGCAGTGACATTTTGAGAAACCAAAACCCAAACTGTTTCTTCCAGGCTCAGATTATCTTGTTGCAAGGAGAGCTGCCTTTATAAGAGGATTTGCACTAATTACATAAAGTATGTTATAAAACAGTGTTCAGGAAATAATAGACTAGAAAGCCAGAAGGTTAATAAGCAAAGTGATCCTGTACCTCTCCCTGTCCTGAATTCCCATGCAGGAAATGCAGTCAGGATGCCTGGTAAAGATACAAACCACAATTATTTTATGGAAATTATTTCTCAGCAGTGTAACACCGAAGAGTTCCCTTCCACACTCATTTAAATGACTGGTGAAGCATATAGCAAAATCAATAGCCACAAAACTCAGTCTCATTTTTGCAATTAAACTCCCGAGACAGAATCCATCCATAACATGCTCCTGGCAGTCACAGGGTGATTGCAGCCTGCCTGCTTTATCTGCCTGAACACCTCATTCCCATGCAGCAGGTAGAAGGGAGTATTTCTTACACACATTCCATTTAGCCTGCCAGAGTGGGTGCTCTGCAAATGCCTTACATTCATTTACACAGCCCCTCGTATTCCTCAGCTCAGTGCACACACATTAATTACTGGAATTGGAAACAGGCCTGGTTTTAGCAAAGGTGATGATTTAGTAGAAATTTGCCAGTCTCATGTAAGTGCATCCCATGGTGGAAACACATTGCTGTGGGGGCAGAGTGTGGCCACGTGTGATTTTACAGCTCTGTGTAACAGCCAGCCAGGAGAAGAAACTGCGTCCCTGCGGGAATGTGCAGGGTCAAGAAGAGATGTGAGAAAACCTGCTCCTTTTACAAGAGGCTGGGAAAAGCCATTTTTGACATTGCAGCAAAGGAAAAATTGTTCCCTTTACCAGCAGGGGCTCGGGATGCAAGTGCACAGAGACAGACTTGAGTGCACTAGATCCACTGAGAGGGTCTCCTTCAGGCCCAGCAGCAAAACAAGTGGAATTAGTTTAGTCTATCCAATGGAACCTCAGATTGGATGCATTTTAAAACAATAAAAACCCAAACACTGAAATAACAGCAATAAATTTAAGTCTCCAATTTTCAGCACATAGAGGCTATGTGTATAAAATGTTAACATCATACAGATTTGCTGAGCTTATGTTCCCATACACCTTGAAAAATACTAGAAATTGCATGTCTTGATAATGTCAAGTTAGAACAATAAAAAATTATTGCAAAAACTCCTGCTTTCACCAAGACTACACTTTTGGAAATAAGAAGATGCTCATCAGAAATTTTAAAAGAATGTGACAAGTGTCACCTGTCTATGTATATATATACATACACCACTTCTCTCACATGGCATGTTTTCCCTCCTTACTCATTCTATGGAGAAGCAGGACCAATTACTGAACTATTGATCCTACTGGAACAATGGGAGTTTGCCATCTGACACTCCTGCAGTCGCTTTTTTCTCTCGTTTCAAAATTTACTAGGTTTACACAGAGCTGATTTTTCTAATGGGTCTTTCCCACAGGCAAAGTTTGTGGAATCACACTTCTGCTGCTGCAAGGATCCACTCCCTTAGCAATATTAAGGAAAAATGTCACTCAAGTATTTGCATTATTCTGCTGAGGCACAAATGAACACCTACATAGTTTGGGGAGGCATTGGGAAAGCTTTTCCACTTCTTCCCAGTTTGACTGTGTCCACAAGTCATACATGAGAAATGCAATATTTCCCACAGGAATCAAAGCTCCTTGGATAATGTTCATTAGTTATTAGGAAGGTGGGAGAGGAAAACAGGTCCAAAAGGCTCAGCAGCTTCCCCCATCTGGCTGTTATTGGTGGTTTATTGTTTAAAGTGTAAACAAAAGGTACAGCAAAATACGCATACTATGATAAAAGAAAGTGCATTCCAGCTTTGGCTCTGCACTGCCTCATGTTACTTTGAGGTCAAATTGTCTCAGCCTAGAGGGATCTCCTACTGCTCTGTTGTATCCACATGAGGTATTCTCATGCCCAGGTTGGATCTGAAACCCAAGGCAGCAAACAAATCAGAGAAAAGTCTGTGTCTTTAAGGAAAAGGGAAAACAAGTTAGGATGGAGTCCAAGCTATGCTGTCATTTTAATCTTGTTTTGAAACGTGTTCCATATAATATTTTAAATTTAAACCAATCTGGAAAGGCAGCATGCAACTATAAAACTACCCATGGAGGCAGAGGAGCAGGACTAACAAGGCAGATGCTTTATGAGTTTGGCCAGCTTCCTGCTTGCAGATAAAAACTGCCAGATGCCTCAGTGAAGAGAATTCCTTCCTGGGAATGCTGATTTCAGCGTTGCTGGCCATAATATTGATTACACAGGAAGATCAGAAATGAAAGTGGAAAACACATAACACTGCTTCTCCAAATCCCAAACATCCCTGCTTGCCATGGCCACTCTGCTAAGAGCATGCCACAGTATGTAGTTTGACAAAATGTGTCCTTGTTACCATGAACTCCTGCTTTGGAGCTATTGACACAGAACCTCCATACTTGATAACAAGCCCACTTGAGGAAATTTCTGGAAATTAAAAAATTAAATAATGGAGAATGTGTTTCCTGGCAGAAGTTATCACTAAACAACATATGCAATTGACTTTGAATTTTTTACCCTTGTAGTTTAATGAAACCTGGAGTTTGAACAACTGGGTGTTCAAAGGACAAGAGGACACAGCCTCATGTTGCACCAGGGGAGGTTTAAATTGGATATTAGGAAACATTACTTCACTGAAAGTGAGGTTAAGCATTTCACCAGGCTGCCCAGGGCAGTGCTGGGGTCACCATTCCTGGAGGGATTTTAAAAACAAGCAGAATTTCTGCTTAGGGACATGGGTTAGTTCTAGCCTAGCAGTGTTAGGTTAATGGTTGGACTCGAGGATCTTAGAAATCTTTTCCAACTTAAACAATTCTATGGCTATCTGTGTTAACAGGCAATGAAATTGCCAAGGAAATTCATTTCCTCAATACCAGGAAAACCCCATGGGGAGAGCAGCATGCACCACGGGCAAGCAATGAAAATCCCACTTTGTTTGCAGCTGCTTAAGGATATTATTTTATAGTGGCTATCTACAGTTTGGGGTTGAATCTCATGGCCAATAACAAAGCCAGCTACATAAAAAGGAAACAGAATCTGTCTCATTGGAAAGAAAAACCCAGGACAGACAGAATGAAGGATAGGTACACAGAAGGAGTCAGCTTTTGATAACTTTGGAATAACAAGTAACCTGCCTTGCTTGGCTGCAAGGAATAAAACCATTAGAATATAAATATCAAGTGAGAAAAAGACTGCAAAATGGCATTTAAGAGCTATGGCCCAGTCTGCATGGACTCACATCCACTGCACTTGATGAACACTTAGGCCACAATTTTTGTTGATAGGACAGCTGCAAGGAAGCTTCTGCAGGGAGAAAGACTGCTTGGGGGGTGCTCAGAAATGGTATTGAATGTATAATCAGAAAAATATATTTATTAAAAAAAAAAAAAAGAGAGAGAGAGAGACAGAAAAGAAAAGAGAAAAGTCATTGCAGCAGTGTACTCTTCCTAATGCCAGCCTGTCCAATTGGTAAATTGGTAGCAGCTGTGGCCCTTTAGGCTGTTTTGCATAAAACCAAAAAAAAAAAACCAAACAAAAAACCCAAAAAAACCCAGACCCAAAGCATAAAAATACCCACACCAGTAGAGGAAAAGAAGCATTCTTCCAACAACACATCCTATAACCATCCCTACTTATTTTTCTTGTTCTAACTACAAAATATTTGCAACGTATTTCTGGAAAATATATCTCAAAGATTGCTTTAAAATCTAAACTTTAACTCTAAGAACCCTGTTAAGACCACAAAAGCAAGTTTCTCACACATTTTTTCTCTTCCAGCTACAGACGAGTCCCTGCACTTATAAAGGATGAGTGTTTTTGCTAAAATGTGCTTTATTGGTTAGGCACTTTATTCAAGAGCATCATCATAAACTCATCTACTTATTAATTTCAGCTTTAACTGAACACTCTCTCCTAGACACTACTTCTTCCTCAGGCATATCTGTCATTCCTGTCAAGAGTGCTTCCAACTAAGTGGCTAGAGAACCCGGAAGTACTGACTGTGAAAAAGCGATACTGGTGTGGATTTGTGAATTGCAGTAGAGATCTAGAAAATAATGAACAGCAAAACAGAGGTAAATTGGTGTTCCTTGCACGAGGCTGTATCAGCACGGACACAAGTCTACAAAACATTAACTGCAACAACGAGAGAAAACATTGAAAAGAAACATGGTGTTAACAGAATGCAAAATTAGGCTGAAGGACTCCTACAGAAACCCTGACAGCCAGGGCAGAGTTGTTACTATTAGGCAGTGTCAACTAAGTAGAGGAACAGCACCAGGATTTATCTGTTCTGGGAGCAGACTATATATTTTGTTTTATCTGTTTTATACAGTTGCAACAAACAGAATGAAGAGCTCATTAAACACCGTATTATAAAATACATGCAGGTCCACACAGATTTGTTCAAATCCATTCCCAGCTGAACCACAGGCACTGATCTTGCAGCCAGGTCAATGCTAATACACTCAGCAGTGTTTACAGTGGTCCTTCAGACAGAAGTCAATTATAAGGGCTGACCAGAAGCCAAAGTTCAGTGCTTATCTCAGCATTCCAGCTCCTGTGGACATCAGGCTAAGCCACAGAAGACTAAAAAGCTGGTGGAGCCTCTGTGCACACTGGCATTAACATCATCTCCTCAATGAGCCAGGATGGGCTGGGACCAGCCTCCTGCTCTCCTTTCCAGCCAAGGGTCCAAATAAACCCAACAGTGGCAGAAATCCAGCACATCCCAGAAGAGCATTGGCAGAAAGGCTAGGAATGCAGTGTCAATAGCATTTAACTTGCATTACACACTTATTCCTAAACCAGCTCATGTTCCTGCAGCTAATGCATGTTTGAAAATGGCATCCAGACTCATGGCAAGAGGTTCAAAATGCCAGAGCAGAGATCAGCCCTGCTCCTGCTGCCTGGGCTCTGCTCCATTGCTCTCCTTGGAAGGTGCAGGGACCAGCTCAGTGTAAGGCAACATCTGGCTTTTAATACTCATTTTCATCTTAAAACATGAATCCAAGTTACCACTACTTCATGAATATTTACTATAAAGGAAGTCAGTAAGTTCAATGAATATTTGGCAGGCTTCAGTCAGATATTATGGCTGTTAGACTTCATATATTAAATCATCCAAATACTTAAATACAGCTAAAAACACTTGCAAGTGTAATCAAAAACTGGCTTAGGACTATTCCCTGATTGCTACTGAAGCATTTGCAGGTCCATTGAACGTCACAAGCTATGGGGGATATACTTTGAGTCTTTAGAGTCTGATCTTTTCAAACTTCCAGATTTATGTTTAACTGCAAAAAGTACTATTTTAATAAAGAAGATACATACTCTTAAAAGTACGCCTTTCAGAGATAGCTTTGAGAAGATAAAACAGGAAGGTATTTTAATGACAGCAACAGTAGAAAAAATAAGAAAGCACATTTTATATGTCTGTGGTCTTACTCCTAACTGTGAACAATTTAATCCTATGTACTGGAATAGCTGGAAAGGAGGGAGCAACCAATCTCTCTGCAGAGCTATTGTTGCAAATGCACACAAGATTTATTGTAAGAACTGTGATAAAATCCGTGAATGCAAAAGCAAGGAACAAAGCCCAAGAAAAGAATGGTAGATATTTACTGCTCAGGGGAACTCTTTAGCCAGGAAATGCTCTTCTATATGCATCTATGTAGTTGGGATAGAAAGATCTATTGAATTTTTCAATTTTCAAGATCACACTGGGGAGATCAAGAGGGGGTTTTGGCATACAGATAATTCATATTTGCATAAAATGGACCTAGGATGTCACAGCTATGAGGCTTAAATTACAGCAGTGTAGGAAGGTGCCCCTGTAAAGCACTTGATGGATGAAAACATGTAAGACAGTTGACAGCTGGATAACACTCTTTTCCTCTTGCAGCATCATTGTATCATCACCAGCTGCTTTGTGAAGTAGCTTTCAGAACCAGCTATGCATTGCAAACGCTGTAACACTTCTCAGGCTGTTAACTCTCTGATGTACTTACTCATCTGAGCATCATCAATGAACGCTATGCATTACTTCAAGGATTTAATAAATGAATCCATGATTATGAATAATTCCCACACTGATCCCAGAAAGTTAGCAAAAAAGAAAGCAAACAATGGCTTTTGTAACTTCCCTTTTACATTAACCTGTTAAAATAGGCAAGTACAGGAATACTATTCTGTGTAATTTTTTTTTAAATTTTGCTGTAGCCAGGATCTTTCATTCCCCTGCAACTGAAAAAGCAACAAGTGGTATCTCCAAGGCCTGGAATCCGGGCCTCAGCAGCCAACCTGTGTTACTGCTTCTGTAAATCAAACTTACATTAAAACTCCTGGGTTTTTTAAATTTCCTAATTAGAATTTTTTTTTTAAATTTCCTGTTTCCAGAACCTCATTCCCCAAATAGGTTTCAAACCCCCCAAATTCCCTCTAAGTGATCATCAACCTGCTGTGAGCTCTGTGGAAGATTCCTGCCATGGGCCAGAGGGGAAGGCAGCATCCTCCTCACGCTCCAGCCCTTCTCTTCAAGTCAAAGCTGGTGCTGATTTTGAGCCATCAAAACCTTTGCTTGCTCAGCAGCAGCTTCCAAGTGCTCAAGCACAGAGGTGCAGCTGTACAGATGCCTTTGCTGCCATGTTCTTCACTAACACTGTTCTTTGTTTCTTTAAAATTACATTTTTAGTAAAGGAAACAGCGAAAATCTAAAATTAAGTCACCTTCATTAAGTTTCTTCATTTACTCCCTTAAGAAAGCCAAACATTCATACAGAAAAAATATATTAAATATAATAAAGTTTGAAAAACCTCCTTTTTAATAACTATTCATCATTCCTTGTTATGGTTAAAAACATGCATCCACCTTGAAAATATACATTACTGCAGTTTTCAGCAAAACTATCATTTCCAAATGACAGGAAAAGGAACAAAGTACCAACCAAACAAAGTAATCTTTTTTAACATGAAAATTACTTTTGTTCTCATGTTTGTACCTGCAATAATTCAGAAACATTGAAGTTCTAGAGCATACAATACGTAAACACCCATGAGAATTTGCAGAGCTAAGAATTTTGTATTTAGTTTGAAAAATTGTCGAATTACAGGATCACATTTCTTACTGTCCTCCCACAACCTTTTAAATCAGGTTTAGTAAGACATTTGTTTCAAAGCAACACTCACTCAGTCACTGCTTCCTAATGGGAGCAGACCCCAGGCCAGCACTCTGCCTCGTGCACAGCAGCTCCCTGCAAAGAGCAACCTGCTCTCAGACTAAACCAAGCTTTAGTAGAATACAAATCAGGATAATTCACTTTTTAAGTGGAGGCTCAAGAGTGTATAAATCAGAAGTAAAAGGGCTCCCAACCAACTTCAGCCTACTCACCTCATCCATGCAAGCAGGTCGGTGCCTCCAGGCTTTGTGCTGTGCTGAGCATCCAAGGGAGAACTGAGCCCAACCCCATCCTGAACCACCTAAAGCATCATCACAGAGCTGCCAGCAACCAGAGAAAAACCCCAGGAGCCCTCCTGAGGACACCTGCCTTGCCAGAACTAATCACAAATGTTTCTTAACAGATAAAGGACATTTTCTGACCTTTTTTTTTTTTTTTTTTTTTTTTTTTTTGTGTGTGTGTGTGTGTGTTTTTTCTGTAGTTAATTTTGTGGGGTTTTTATCTTTTAAAACTTCTGATTCAGAATGTATCTGTATGTATGATTACAGAATGTATGTAAAAGCATATGGCAGTATTATGCTTTCTGCAATATATTTATGTTGATTTTTTTTTTTTCCTGAGGGTGACTGGTGTTTTGTAGATAGTGTTTTGGTAGATGAGCTTAATGGAAATCCTTAAAAGCTGTGTGTAGTATATTCAAGGAAATGTTGAAAGATGCCTTGGGAATTGTTATAGAAACCACATCTTTGCAGTACCTGTGCATGTGTAGAGGATGTAGCTGTGCTTCTCAGTCTGCTCATGCTGAGGCTTCAGGAGGTTTGTCAAGCAGAAGGATAGGGCAGAGTGGTTATTTTGTAAAAGAAAAGTGCTCTTCAAGGGAAAAAATACCCACAAACTGCTGAATATTGGTCAGCTTACTGCTCCCTTTCCCTAGTACTGGAGCTGCAGTAGGGTTAAGGGATACAGGACTAGCTGCTGGTACTGGGGGAGCTGGTTAAAACCCAACTAAGCTGCTGAAGGGCTGGTGCTTTAAGGGAAACTTACAGAAACTATTAGAGCATATAAATTTGTAATAAGAATTGCACTGTTTAACTTTGAAAACTCCGTGGCAAAACGTTTGGTGTAGAAACACCTCCATGTTGACCATGACTACTCCAAAACTGAAATTTTAGATGTCGCTTCTACAGTTCCTTAAGGGTGATAAGGAAAATTTAAATGTAAAGGCAAACCCTTGTAATTTATGTTTATTAGTGGAAGAGGGCCCTGGGGCAGGAAAAACTATTTGGGGGCTGGCATGTAAGTCAGAGGCATTTTCCAAGCTGCAGCAGCTGCAGCTGGCAGGCAATCAAGACCTGATGTGCTTTAAGGAACCTATGTAGCAGCTTGGCTGGAGACTGCTCACAAGGCTGTAGGGAAGAAAATGATAGCTGAAATTTGGTTTGGAAAGTGACATTCTGCTTTATGGTGCAATTGAACCAAGCATTTAAAGACATACTTAACTCCCAAATTTTAACGACTCCCTTGTTTTAATTAAGCATGTGCTTAAGGATTCTCTTGTCTAATTTGGGATGCGTGACTCTATCCCTCTAAAAACAGTGGTGTGGTGTGAAGGATTTGTTATAGCTTTGGTGGTTGGCTCTTACTAGGGTAGAGAGAGGTTTGGTGGAGTCAGGACGAGAAGCTGCAATAAAAGCATCTAAGTGAATAATTGCATTAACCTTTCCGTACCTCCTGGGAAATCATCAGAAAGGTTTCTCCCACTGAGTTTATGGCATGTTTAGAGCCTTTAATACTAACTTCCCTTTCCTACTTATTGAAGCAAGGCAGGATATTCAGTTCTGGGCTTTTTCACAGTGTGTCCTTCCAGCATTGCCAACGCAGTAAAGCGCAAATGGCGCGCCGAGCGCGCTCTGTCCCCGGCTGACGCAGGGAACCTGCGGGGTCACCCTTTTCCTAATGTACTATTAGAGCCAGCAGGCTGGAAACAGATGGCTGTGCCATGGTAAATGTACTAGAATAAGATGTAAACAACTTCCATCCAAGCTAAGTTTTGCTTCTGTTTGCAGAAGCAAAAGGAAAAACCGGAACATTGCAAAATCAGGCTCGTTTGCAGATTTGTCAAGAATTTTCTCGTTGTGATTGCACACATGCTATCACCCTGAGACAACTATGGGTAATCCACCAAGCCCTGTTTCTGGGCAGAGGAGTATTTCTTTCTCCAACATTATTCAAAGTTGTGAGAACAGTTAGCTTTACTTTTCTCACATTGCATTTATGATGAATGCAACCAGATTTATGGTTTTAGTAACAAAACTCTCAAGTTATTACCAAGAAAGGTACAAGACTTAGAAATATGATTCTAATTTATTCTCTTAATCCAAATTCATTATGGAAGTACTAGTCTAACTTGTAATGGAGTATGAAGTATATTACAGCAACATTTTTGCTTAAATACTATTTCCTGACTGATCAAAGAGAAGCTGTATCCAGAGACAAAATGTATGAAATACCCCAGAACACAGGAATGTCATCAATCATGAACATAACTGTTTGCATTTTGAGAAGCTTTCAACTTGGTCAACTCCTGATCGGTGTTTCTTTAATTGCTTTAATTGGGCTCTTTCCTCTGGTGCATATTGGTGTTTTTCCTGGCTGCCAAGCAAAGTACAACTTGTCATCTCCCTGGGAACAAATGTTTATCTTGTATTGCCCCAGAGCACTTTGGTTTGTCTAGTTATCATTTCCCTTTTACTTGATGATTAGTCTCCATGTACTTGATTATTTTCTGATTTTCATTTCCACATGAGGTATGGTGGGTGGTAACAAGCCAGCATTTTAGGTCTTCATAAAAATATGACAAAAAATCCGCTTCAGTTGAACCAAAGGTCCAAAACACTTTCCAGACTAACACCATTTTTTTTTTTTAGTGTTTTTTTAGTAGAGGCATGTCTTGAATATAAGAGGACACTTGCAAGGTAATTTCTACAGCTGAGAAATTTTCAGATGAAATATTAAATACTAGTGGCTTTAATATGCAATCAATGTGGTTTCAACTATAAAAAATATATCCTTTCCAACAAAAAGAAAATACATTAATCTCTTCAAAACCTTCGCTATAGCAGAATGGTCACCACAGGCTTTGAAAAGAAATACTTGGAAAACAGTAATAGAACCAACTGCCCCAACATGTCTGTGTCCTGATCCTGCCAGCTTCTCAAATCCCTTAATCAGGGGTGCTGGAGCTGGGAGGGACCCCTGGAAGCCCTGCAGCCCAAAGCAGGTTCCCCTCCTCTGGGGCCCAGAATCATCTCCACCCAGATCTCAAATATAGCCAGGGAAGGAAACTCCACAACCCTCCTGCTCGGTCTCTTCCAGTGCTCTGTCTCCCTCACAGTAAAGAAGTTTTTCCTCATAATCAGATGGAATTTATTGTATGTCAGCTCCCAGGTTCACTTGCTCTGTGGAAGCCACTGAAGTGCACGGGCCCTGCCTGGACAATGCAAATTTGAAGGTTTGAAAGGGAGTGAGATGCCTCTGAGCCAAAGATTTTTGCCATCCTTTTTTCTATGCTGTTTATAAAGATTTGAAATCAGAAGGTAATGCAATTTTTCCCTAGCTTAGGTTCTTGATTTAATATTCATTTACAAAGGCCATTTTTCTTTTCACAATGGGATGGGAAGTGTATTAATGGACTTTTCTATTCTGGCCTATTGTATTTTGCTGAAGTCTGCCAGAGGCTTCCAATCCCTAGAAACTCTTTTCTGGGACATCTCCAAATGTGTAAGCACGTGGAGACACTAATTAATGTAAAAGCTTTACTTTCAAAAGCAAGGTCACTAAAAGTCTGTTCCGGTACATTATTTTTTTTAAAGATCTTTCAACTACATGAAGCTATAGAGCTTCTGTTTTATTAGATACTGAGCTATTTGGCTACAGGTCAAAAGCAAAAGCAGAAAAAAAGGGTAATTTTCAAAAAAGTAACTTACTAAATAGGGTTAATTCCTTAGTTTTGATATATGAAAATGTCTTGTGTGTTACCAATGTTGGTGGCTTCTTGGGAGCACAGAGCCTAAAGAAAAGTTAAAAATTCACAGTTTTCAAGATGTGAGGAGCTGTCTCATTGTTGCAGGCACACTTGAAGAGCTATGCCCTGAGATCAAGCCTCACCTTCTTCCACCCCCTTCAGCCTCAGCCACTGCTCTTGGTGTCTCTGATCCTCACTGGTCCACTGCCAGGGGCAGTTCCTGCCCACCCTGAATCACCAAAGGCTCCTGTGACCAAGGCCAAACCCAAATTCTATCAGCAGTTACAGACAAAACCAGGCAGCTGGAGACTCTCACCTTCCACTCATCCCTTACATCTACAGCAAATTTTTCATCAAGCAGGAACTTGATTTGCTGTCGCCTCTTTGCAGCAAAGAGATGTTTTAAGTAGCCATTTCTTTTTCTACCCTCTCAAAATCAAACTTTCTTTGTCATAAATTCTCTTCTACAGGCCTTCTTCTTTTTTTTTCTTTTTTTTTTTTTTTTTTTTTTTTTTTGTATTTGTGTGTGAGTGTGACTTTGAGACTAATCTTCACAGTTTTCCTCAATTTCATCAACTCTGCTTGATCAGCTGTGTTAGATTTGAAGCAGTCAGCTGTTACCCAACACTGGCATTTTCTCATTTTTCAGAAGCTGTTAAAACATTATTTTAGCATAAATATTTGTTGTGTTTATTGGTGACTTAAAGGATGCTTGCTGAATATGTCTACTATTTTCTATTTTTTATCCCCTGCTCTCTCCTGGCGCATATCCAGCCAAGCCTTTCACACAGCAGAGCCCTGGGAATCAGGCCCTGTGATGAATCACTCTGCTTGAAAGTCCTTCTACACCATTAAATCAGGCTGATGATCCAGATTTCCTCATATCTGATTCTGTACTTCAGATGAAAATGGTGAAGTCAGTGAAGTTTCCCTGGTCCTACAAGAAAGGTGATGTGTCCTGGAGCTGAAGCCTGGCAACGATCACAGAATCATGGAGTGCTTTAGGTCAGAAGGAACCTTGAAAAGTGATCCAGACCCAACCCCCTGCCATGGGCAGGGACTCCTTCCACCATCCCAGGCTGCTCCAAGCCCTGTCCAGCCTGGCCTTGGACACTGCCAGGGATCCAAGAGCAGCCACAGCTTCTCTGGGCACCCTGTGCCAGAGCCTCACCACCCTCACAAGGAAGAAATTTTTCTTAATATCTGTTCTGGATCTATACTCTCTCAATTGAAAGCCTTGTCCAGTCATTTTCCTTGTAAAAAATATAATTTTGGTTTTAAAGTAAAAAAAATATTTTCAAAGTGTAAATGAAAGTATAAAGAATGAATCTGAGCAATTAGATTCATTTTAATGCAGATGTGGAGATGAGATTTGGAGGGTTTCTAATTTTTTATCTTACAATTTATGTGAGTGTGCACAATACCTCGAGTGGCTGCCTGTAGTGTGGCAGTGTTCAGAGACACTTTGGTGTCTGGGTTTATTCTTCTTGTGACTCAAATTGCAGAAGAATAAACAGGCTTGTTTGGTTCAGTGATACTGGCACCCAGACAAATGGAATTACTGCTGAGAAAAATGCAAACTCCTGCATGAAGAAGAAAATGAAATATGTATTTTTAAATAAAGCAGAGGTACTTGAAGTTCACATGAAAATAATCATTGAGCAGCAGTAGGCCAGGCAACCTATTGTGCAGAAATAAGAAATCAGTTGATTTCCAATTTTAGGTCTTCCAAAAACAGTCTATATAGGGTTTAAAAGTGGAATATGCATTTTCTCTAAATAATTTATTTTTCCTGCTACTTACAGTTCTCATACTTTCAAAGCAGAATATTCACTCAAACACCACGTGTGTGTTAATCTGTAAGAACCCTTTACTATTTTACTTGTAGATCTGAAGGCACAGTATGAAGAGTGGTTGAGAGATCTCCAGTACTGAACTGGAATCATTATATAACATAAAATATTAACATTGTTCTAATTGAATTTTCTCAGGTTTCTGGAACAATAACTTAAAATGACAGTTTACACCTGTGAAAGTCACAGGTGAGCATCATTTCTAGTGGGTGTGCAGGCACTTCCCTGCTCCTGGAAAGGTCACAGGCTGTTTTCCAGGAGCCAGCAGGGTTTCCTCATGGACCTGCTGAGGAGCAGAGAGCAATCAGTGACACAGATCCTGTCCTGGAAAGCCCATCAGTCTGTGGTGGAAGCTGCTACTCAAAAGCAGAGGAGTGCTGGAGTTCTGGGGCCTCATGGCCTCTCAGGCTGTGCAAGCACATCTTCAGCTGGAAGTCTCCAAGGCTGGGGTGGATGGATCTTGGAGCAACCTGGTCCAGTGGAAAGGGTCCCTGCCCATGGCAAGGGGCTGGAACCAGATGATCTTCAAAGTCCCTTCCAACCCAAACCTCCTGTGATTCTATGCTGCAGGGAAATATTGTGTCTATTCTTTTCTGTTTGCATTAACGTAAATAAAATTAGAGCTGTTAAAGGTTTGACGTTGGCACAAGGCCAGTGCCCCTATAACGATATACTGTCCTTGGTATCTGTTGTGAGATGTGATTAAAAACAGAGCAAAACAGTTTCTAATTTAGAAAGTAAGAGAAAAAACTTTATTACTAATAATAGGTAAAGAAAACACATACAGAAGAACATGGAAACTTTTAAAAAAACACTCTTCCTCCCCCCCCCCCCAGTTCTCAACCTAACAGAACAAACTGAAAATTCCCCATCATGTTACCACTTTTTAAATAATTAATCTTCAGTCTATTACCACCTTTCCGATAATCAGTACTCAGCTCGTTGAGGAGAGATAAGAGTCTTTCTTGCACCACATCGTGGCCTCTTCCTCCATGTCCAGTGCTCTCACCACTGTGCATGGACCAGAGCTGTTTCTAGGGTTTCTCTTTTTAAAGATGCTTTGGTTAGTTCCAAGAAACGACAGCTTCTCAAATTTTGGGGACACTTCTCATCTCTGTTCACACTACTGTCCACTCTTGGCTCCAAGCCAATGCCTCTCCCCAGATACAGCTTCTATGTTATAGAAAAAAATGAGTCCGTCCATGGCTATACAAAAGAGTCCAGCCAAAGCCACTCCATCATCTCCTCCCACCTAGGATTCTTTTCAGTATTCCTACTCTATCATCTTTGCTTAATTTTTCTTATCTTTTTTCTTCAAATTCAGGAGGATTAGTATTTATAAAGTTTCCATCATTTACGAAAAGGGTTAAAATCTTGGTTTTGTTTCCCCAGGACTCTCACGGTATCTTTGCTGCTGGGCACTCTTCTCACGCCACCCCCCCATACTCCTTCGGCCGTGCTGTCTAGTTGTTGATATCAAATTCTAAGGTGACGAAGATCAGACACGGTTTCTCAGTCTCCCTCCGGGGGGGGGAAGGGGGGGGGAAAGGGAAAAGAAGGCTGTCTGCCACCCTTCCATCCTGCAGGATTTTCCTCTCCCCCTCTGTGCCCGAGGTTCCGGCCCTACCTCACCCAGGCCGCATGGCTTCCCCTCCCCCGCCCAGCCAGCCGCTGGCAGGGGAGATCCCTCCGTCCTCAGGGACCGGAACCAAGAGAGAGCTTTCCGGGGAGCCCTCTGCTTTTAACCCCTTGTGTTCTCAGAGGCGGATCCTTGTCCTCAGTGGCCACACCAGGTGCCAGTCTTTAAACCTGAGCACTCATTGGTTTGACCACTGAAGTTCAGAAAAAACTCATTTTTTTTCCAAACTACGACATTCCACCCTTTGCCTCTGAGAACACATACTTATCTTAAAATTATTACAAAAGACACTAAATATTTTTTTCTACATCTAAATTTTACTACTAGTTTACTTTGATACATGTTTTGTTTTTTTTTTTGATTCCATCTCACAGTCTTGTTTTATTTTCTCTTTTTTTTTTTCATTTAGAATTCGGTTTGTATTTCCCGGTCAGGGAACCAAATGTTAAAGGTTTGACGTTGCACAAGGCCAGTGCCCCTATAACGATATACTGTCCTTGGTATCTGTTTGTGAGATGTGACTAAAAACAAGCAAAACAGTTTCTAATTTAGAAAGTAAGAGAAAAAACTTATTACTAATAATAGGTAAAGAAAACACATACAGAAGAACATGGAAACTTTTAAAAAAACACTCTTCCTCCCCCCCCCCCCAGTTCTCAACCTAACAGAACAAACTGAAAATTCCCCATCATGTTACCACTTTTTAAATAATTAATCTTCAGTCTATTACCACCTTTCCGATAATCAGTACTCAGCTCGTTGAGGAGAGATAAGAGTCTTTCTTGCACCACATCGTGGCCTCTTCCTCCATGTCCAGTGCTCTCACCACTGTGCATGGACCAGAGCTGTTTCTAAGGTTTCTCTTTTTAAAGATGCTTTGGTTAGTTCCAAGAAACGACAGCTTCTCAAATTTTGGAGACACTTCTCATCTCTGTTCACACTACTGTCCACCTCTTGGCTCCAAGCCAATGCCTCTCCCCAGATACAGCTTCTATGTTATAGAAAAAAATGAGTCCGTCCATAGCTATACAAAAGAGTCCAGCCAAAACCACTCCATCATCTCCTCCCACCTAGGATTCTTTTCAGTATTCCTACTCTATCATCTTTGCTTAATTTTTCTTATCTTTTTTCTTCAAATTCAGGAGGATTAGTATTTATAAAGTTTCCATCATTTACGAAAAGAGTTAAAATCTTGAGTTTTGTTTCCCCAGAACTCTCACGGTATCTTTGCTACTAGGCACTCTTCTCACGCCACCCCCCCATACTCCTTCGGCCGTACTGTCTAGTTGTTGATATCAAATTCTAAGGTAACGAAGATCAGACACGGTTTCTCAGTCTCCCTCCGGGGAGGGGGAAGGGGGGGAGGGAAAGGGAAAAGAAGGCTGTCTGCCACCCTTCCATCCTACAGATTTTCCTCTCCCCCTCTGTGCCCGAGGTTCCAGCCCTACCTCACCCAGGCCGCATGGCTTCCCCTCCCCCGCCCAGCCAGCCGCTGGGCAGGGGAGATCCCTCCGTCCTCAGGGACCGGAACCAAGAGAGAGCTTTCCGGGGAGCCCTCTGCTTTTAACCCCTTTGTTCTCAGAGGCGGATCCTTGTCCTCAGTGGCCACACCAGGTGCCAGTCTTTAAACCTGAGCACTCATTGGTTTGACCACTGAAGTTCAGAAAAAACTCATTTTTTTTCCAAACTACAACAGAGCTAAAAATTAGAGCTGGGATTTATTTTATCTTAATTCTAAAATTAATCTCTGAGCTGGTCAGTTTTATTATTTCTATTATTGTTTATCTCTAAATGTCATTGAAAAAGCACATCTCTGCTGGAACTACTGAAGGGATTGTTTTCAAGAATTAAGAAAGAGGGGCAGGTGAAGGAATTAGCAATTAAAAGACGACTCCTGAAGAGGAATGTACTAATTAAAAATCTGAGGAATTATTTCAGCTGAAGTGGTTTTCTTTCCAGAGACACAAGTATTCTCTTGAGAGAGCTGATGATGAGCTGTTAAACAGAAATACAGCTCATGTTGTTTTGTGATGTTTTTATTTGTAATATGGTCCCTTTCCAAAGCATTTTCAGAAGCTTTTACATTTTATAGGACGAAGTTATAAATTAAAATGGGCAGAATGATAAGAAATGGTAAAAAATGTCTAGAAGGGAGTTACTTTATGATTTTGATATAAACAAAATAAAATACAAACAGTGAATACTCCACGTTTCTGAGCAGGCTGTGTTCTTCCAAAGAACATGCCATCATCTTTATCCACATATCCCTTTCTCACAGAGAGGAATTTGTTCTCACAAATAAACTAAAATAAACTACACCAAATCGATGGGGTTCCCAGCTTCTTCCTCTTTAAACAACCGAACTTCATCATTTCAGTTTACACACATAATGAAATGAGTGGGAAAAAAAAAAAAAAAAAAAAAAAAAGAGCAAGAAAGGAGTGATCCAAGGTGGGCAGAAACACCAGGAGCAGGCTCCCTCCATGCCCACCTCACTCACAATGTGAAGCAGCACATTCAGGTCCTGGGAATGACAGTGAGCATTTTATGGGTCTTTGTGGATGCCATTTAATTCCTCTCCCATTCCTACCCTTGTCCCCTAGTAAGCTCTCTGGGGTGACATGGGCCTTCTTAAGTCTACCCTAAAGTTGACAAATTTCTGTATCTAACCAAGAAAACTTGACCTGTAATTGCCTATATCAGGGCATCTTCCAAAAATCATATTAACAGTGTTCTGCATTGCAGGAGAGAAGGTCCTTACCCAGGGAGGAAAAGTCTTCACGAGAAACTGGGGCTGAATGTGAGAAACTTTTCAGGAAGAACATCCTTTATTGCACAGAGGACCAAACAGCTTGGCCTGGAGAAGGAGGGATAGGAGAAGGAGGGAAAAATATTTCCTTTGTTCCCATTATATTTCACCTACTTGTAGGGCCAGTCACTGCATTATGGCCTCCTTGATCATCTGGTAGTTTGCAGCTGGCAAAGGGTTAAAATAAATCTGATGTAGAAAGGCTTGATGCTGAAAAATTAATTAAGGCTTTGTCTTATCTCTGCGTGCTGAATCTCAGTGAGGCTTAACAAACTTTTTATTTAATATGGAACCACTGTAGATGAATTAAAATTCTTTTCCCTTTCACTCTGATTAGAGGGGATAGCATGAAAAATGTATCATCTGACACAGTTTTGTGGAAGCCTGAGACCAGTTGATTGACAGGACTGGGCACTGGAAACAGAAATTACATCCTGCAAATGAAGTTTTTGTCTGGCTCCCCATATCACTGAGTCAGGTATTCATTGAATTAAACAAAATAATCCTAGAGTTTGGGCATGGGGACCAAGAGGAAATGGAACAGAAAAACCTGCAAGCAGTGTGAGCAGAACAACAAATAACTTTGAAAACAGATAGGTAAAATCCATTTCAGCTCTTTCCAGCTGAGCTCTGCAGATCTCCATAGAGTGAGGATCGATATACAGGCAGCATATTCCAGCTGGATCAAACTGGAAAAACCAGACCAAACCAATTCAAACCAGATCCAACTGCATCCAAGCAGACAAAGACAGTTCAAACCAGTACAAATCAGATCTAAAAGGATCAAACTGCACCGGGCACTGAAATTGCCTCTCTAACGTGGAAACAATGAGGGTTGCTGATAACCAAACGAAGTGGAAATTACAGTCCAGAGAAATGCTGAAATAGGTTAATGGCAAGGCACTCAGCTCCCCCCTCTCCAAAGAAATCCCATTCTCTGGCCATCTTGTATTTATGATCCAGGTGTTCAATTGAGTAAACCTGCTTACAGGTTCTTTTCAGGTATTCACGCATTTTCAATAAAAAGGTGAGCTTTCCGCAGCTGGGAGCTGAGTGTCCTGGGTGTCCTGGCACAGCTGGACTGACCCTGTGCTGGCAGTGCTGGGTGAGGGGGCTCAGGGGATCAGGGGATCAGGGGATCAGGGGCTCAGGGGATCAGGGGGATCAGGGCATCAGGGGGATCAAGGGATCAGGGGATCAGGGCATCAGGGGGATCAAGGGATCAGGGGATCAGGGGATCAGGGGATCAGGGGCTCAGGGGATCAGGGGGATCAAGGGATCAGGGATCAGGGGATCAGGGATCAGGGATCAGGGGATCAGGGGATCAGGGGATCAGGGGATCAGGGGATCAGGGCTCAGGGGATCAGGGGATCAGGGGATCAGGGGATCAGGGGCTCAGGGGGCTCAGGGGCTCAGGGAGCCAAGGCAGTGGGGGCTCCGAGCTCTGGGGGTCCCTTGGTCACAGCAACAACAACCACAATTAGCCATAATAACAATATCTCTCCATTGTATCTTCAGTGTGGAAGAGGAGAGTTTTGGGGAAGATAATAAAGAAGGATTGAAAGTATACTCATATTTTATGGCTATGTGGAGTAACAGGGAAAAAAGCCACTGTTTTCCTAAGAGATGGAGAAGGGACTTTAAAATTCCCTGTGACTGGGAATAGAAACTGAAGGTCTCATGCTGGGTCTGAGTCTCTGCTTGATACAGTGGGCATTCACAGGGGATTCTAGTGTTTCACAGAAAAGTTATTATTTCAGGAGAAAAAAAGAGAAAATTATTAAAAATGAGGCATTACATAACCCTATTTTCAGATTAATTTGCAGCCTGTTTAGAGGGTGAAAATACTACTTGTTAATAAAGATCAGCGATGAACAATATTAGCCATGGATGGTTGTCCATGGACATGGACATACAGAGAAACTTCTCATTTTTAAAATAAAAAGATATCAGTGTTATTTCTTCTATTTCTGGAAAACCACAATGGGAAATAATAACTAGGAGGAAACTAGTGGGACAAATAAAAGCAAATTTTACTTATTTTAATTATGCAACAATTTTTTTTTTTTTACTTGCTTTGCTAAAGGACCATTGTAAAAGCTATACAGGCAACAGGGTCTTTTGTGAGCATGGATAGGTATATATTAATTATTTCCTGTTCTCTCTGTAAAATTACTCTCAAACTTGCTTTATCATATGCATGGTTCTTCTCTTCTCTTCTCTTCTCTCTCTTCTCTTCTCTTCTCTTCTCTTCTCTTCTCTTCTCTTCTTTCTCTTCTCTCTTCTCTTCTTCTCTTCTCTTTTCTCTCTTCCTTTGCTTTACTGAAAATTTTAGAAGCTATTAATAAATGATTAAAGCATGACCATGGCAAGTGCTTGTCACTAGAGGTGCATGCTCTGATTCTCTGAAGAATCTAGAAAAATTCTTCCATTTTCTTTGTCAGGAATGACTAAATTGATAGAAAAGGCTGCTGCTGGTAAGCTGCAAATATATTTTTCTCCAGCTACAGTTATTGGAGCTCCTGTACGGTCTGTCTGAGACAGGGTTGTTCAGCCTGGGACTTTTTGGCAGGAGCTGTGAGATGCTGATACCAGCAGTGAGGAAATGCCAGCAGGTGCTCACTTTGGCAGATCTTTAATCTGAGAACTGTGATTTAGTGTTTGAGTGGCAGATTTAAGTGACTGAACGAGGCTCAGGCTGTGGCTCTACTGACACTGATGCACTGTGTGTTCATTAATTCAGTCAGGGTAAAATATAAATTACAATTTTGCCAGTGAGGTACTGCTGTGATCATCTCTGTTATTTACCTGCATTAGAGAATCCAAGAAAGGCTCTTTGTGCTCATGAATTAAGTTTATGTGACTCTGGCTCACTTTTCACTGCCTTCCATTCATGTTATTCCTCCTTTGTGCTGTTCTTGACCACCTACTTTCCAGTCTTTCTGGAGATTTTGGGCAGTTTTCCCTTTATGTTCCCCCCTTTCTTCCCTGCACTGTCCTTATCCATTGCACGGTGCTGACTGTACTTGATTAATAATTATTCCACACAATGTCCTCCTTTCCAGCCTCTTCCCACATAGAAAATGCCTATTAATCAGTCTGTCTGTCATACTCATTATTCATAAACAGACACATGCCACAGCACTGAAAACAGACTATCTGTCTTACTTAAGAGCATCCTAGACCTTAAACAAAAGAGACATAACACTGCAAAACACTCAGGGCTTTGACAAACAAGGGAAAGAGTGGAAAAACAAACCATCACATGAGCCAGGGATTTTCCATTCAGAAGCCTCACCCCAAGGCTGGTAGTGAAAAACAAGCAATGGTCAGAAGGGAGAAGAAAAATAATCCTATTTCTTTCTTTTTTAATAATTTTGTGTTTCAATATTCAAACCCATTCCATTTTGGAATTTACTTGCCATGCTGTCAGCTGTCTCAGAGCACAGTTAAGACAAAAACTCTCACATTATTGTGCAGAATGTGATAAAATGGGAGTGGAAAGCAGAGAAAAAAACAAACAGAGGATGCAGCTATTGTACCCATAGAAAATTAAAAGGAAATGAAGGCTGCAAGGAGGCTTTGTACCAATAGCTTATTTTCTCCATCTTTCATTTGTTTCTCAGTCTCATTTTACTCATTTATGTAAATAAGGCTAAACTTATATAGACAAAATGCATATGCTCATTATTTAAAAGATATGCTTATGAACTATTAATGCTTGAGTTCTACAGAAGAAACTGGAAAAGAGTTATTTACTCAGAAATGGGCTCCCACTATCAGAAAAGGATAACTTCTTAAGGAGAACTTCAAATTAAAGGCATCCAGTATTAGTTTTTGGAATGTGAATTTGACTAATTTCATTTTAACAAAGAGGCTTCTCTGAATTTTGAACTGTTTCTCTTCAAGGGGAAAAAGCCCTAGATTTTGGGGCAAGCTCTCCTATCTTCGGATTTCAAGTAGACATGAGTTTGAACCATAAAAAAATGCTTAATAAGTCATCCTAAAATGCAAATCTGAATCACCTGCCTCTGGAAGGTGTGGAGGGACTGACGGCCTTGGTGAAGCAAGCCTGGATGAGCTTCGATCTTCCAAGATCTGCAGGTGGTCTTAGGGACTGGTCCATCCCTGCTCCTGGCAGTCTGGTTCTCCCCCCAGCCCCAGGGAGGAGCTGCTGTGTCGAGTGATGAGCACCCTGGATGCTGCAGGAGATCGGGGATGTCGGGAGAGCAGTGATCCCACTCGAAGATTGGCTTTCGTGGGCTCTAAGAGCATCTGGCCCGGTGTGAAGGATGATAAGAGTATTGAAGGGCAGTATGGATGGCTTCAAGGACAGAGATGTTTGGTCTGATGTTGTTTATCACTAAATGTGAGTGAAGACTGTGTTCCAGTAACTGAATTAACTTTCCTGTTTCAAATACATTTATTTTACTTAAAAAGACATGGGATATGTATGGATTCTTATTTTGCTAGAGTGATGGATGAAAAAAGGAAGAATCTTACAGTAAAGTGGATTAGTCTGAAGTTCTCATCTTTGCATATGTGCAGACATTAATTGAATAAGTGGAACAAAATTATGTTTAACACAGTGAGTTGCATGATCTTTTTAGTGAGGAAAAAAAATGCTTGCTAATGATAGTGCTGAATAATCAATGCTGAAAATCGAAAAAAAAAACCCTTATTACCAAATTAATCTACTTTATTACCTGTCTGTATTTGTTCAGCTGTTGTAAAATACTCCATTAAGAATCCAGCTCCACTAAAGTAGTAACAAAGGAAGGCAAGATACTGAGAGAAGATTCCAAAGTACTTAATATGATATCATGTTCAGCCTTGGGTTATAAACTGTGACCTCAGGTGAAGTGCCACACTTCATATATTTAAAGAACTCTTACTTTTGCAGTGACCTTCCCACTTACCTTGTAAATTCATCTGGAAAAGAAATATTCTTTATTCATTTGAACTCCATGTGCTGCTAGGCAATCTGATAATTAGATTAATTTGTGCTGGTTGTTGTTTAATTATTATGCCTCACAAGTGCTTAATGTTTTCAAATAAAGAAATATCCATTGCCATCCTTGAAGCAATTTGAAAACTCAATGAGTTTTCAGAAATTATATTTGTAATGAGCCATTTCTTCTAAAAAAATCTGGTGTTTTCATTTCAATTCCCTTGTTCTTGGTCAATTTTCATTGGGATTTCCTCCATCTAAATCCATGCTACTGTTGCTGTATTGCCTTATTGTAGAAAAGCTTCTCCAGTGATTACATGAAAATCCCTGGGTCTGATATAACTTTCATCCATTTTGTGGTAACACTTTTTTTAAAAAGCTTTGAAAAATGAAAGTGAATTTTATTTTCCCTGAAAATATGGTGGTTTTCCTCCTGGTATTTGGCTCAACTGTTCTTTGTGTTATAAAACACACATTATAGAGGCTGTTTTCATGGGCAAAATTAGAGTTCCTTTCCTCTTCATTGTTATCCACATTTTTCTGTTGAAAGTAACTAATACAACATCTCACTTCCAGTAATCTCTCCTCTCCAAGAGAGACTTGTTGGAATACAATTTCCAGGTATTAATCTACAATTCTAGCCTGATTCTGCTACGTTCTTATATATACTTATAAGATTAAAGACTTTCCCTTTTCCCTTGTAAAAATAACTGTTATTGTTCCTTCTGTATCTAAAAATCAAAGCTGAAAACAAGTCTTCAGGACTAAATTCAAGCAGTACTCCCAGTCTCAGTTTTTGGTAGTGGCTTGTTTCCACAACCCTGGCTCTGTAACAAGTCACAGAACTGGCAGCTGCACTCTCATTTTTTATGTCACTTCAACCAGTTTGCAAAGGCAAAAAAACTGTACTAGAAACACCTCTGATCTGCAGGGACAAGAAAAGGGAGACTCAATTAGATGGATTGAAAGAGGATTTTCCAGGGTTTTAACCAGTCTGGTGGCATCCAGACTCCAGTTCGACATAGTATTAAATACAGTGTCAAATAAAATTAAGAAATGTGTAGTTAGTTCATCGAGTTTAGGACCTGATTACAGGAGGGAATAAAGAAACTATAAACAGGAATGAAACTCTTTGTGAAACTGAGGAATTACCTTGATTTCAGGCTGGAAGTCCATTTTCTCAGTAATCCTTGCACACAGATTACAAATTACTGAATACACTTTTTGTATATATTTTATATGTGAAGAAAAGCAAGGAGGCTCAGGTTAAATGTGGAATTATTTCTTTGAAATATTTTCCAAGTTGCCTTTGGATCTGTGCTGATCTCCTTACTGTCCTTACTGCTTCCATGGGGTGTATTGATGGGGAATTGAGAGCAGCAGTCTGTGAGAGCTGCTGGAGCAGTGAGGAACACTCTCCTTGTGCCATTCCAGAGCAAATCTGCTTAGCACAGAGAGCTGAAAATGAGTTGTGAGCTGAGAGATTTTGATTGAAATGTCAGAGTACTCAGAGCCCTGTGGAGTTCCCACAGAACAGGCTTCAGCAGCAGAGGATTGTTTTGACAAAGGAGCCCTGCTGTGTGAAATTTGCAGCTACACCTTGTGATGAGTAACCACTTACTCGCCTGAGAAAAATTCCTGTCACTACTTGGATCCTGAGCCATTAGCAGGGCATATTGCTCCAAAGCCAAAGTGCTCTTCCTAAATACAAGTGTGTTCTTAAAATCGATATATTTATGTGCAACGATTGGCCTGTTTTGCGAGCTTTGAAGTCCATTCAGGGGAACGAGCACCACATTTCTGAACTTAAAATGAGGAATTCACATGCAGAGTGAAGTAGCGCATACAGCAGAAGCCAGAGGCATTATATGCAGCAGGAAGAAAAACAAACTAAGCTGAGGTCTCTCTGGGACCTGTGGGCAGCTAATAAAGCTAAAGATGTGGTAATATACCGTGTCTGCTTTCTGAGAGGGTGACGAACACAGCTGGTACTCTGAATTTGCTGCAGTGACCGTGAAGGATGCAATCAGCTGGGAGCTTGATCTTCTAACTGAATCTATGCTTGGCAGTGAGTTTTAAAGATGCATTTTCTTAGTTTCTTTTTAAATAAAAAATGGAAGCAATCTTGAGACTGATCAAACAAGAAATACTAACATGCATATGTATTTTCTTGCATGGTGGCTGGTTGAGATTTGGAGCCAGGAAATAGTTCATTATATCTGCGCTGAGAAGTTGGAATTACACTTAGTATTCATCTTCTCTTTGATTTACAGAAAATGATGCACTCAGTGCTTCATGGAGAGCATGGTAAATTAAGGCATTCAATTTTTTATTTGTTGGTAGCTTTTCCCCCTCTGTTTATCGAGGCACCAGCTATAGCAGGCAGCTCTGTTTCACCAAGAACATTCAGCAAGGTCTCCATTTGAAGCTGTGTCCTTTCTGTTCAGAAGGAAGGAATCTGCCATGGGGAGAGGAGGCAGTTTGGGGGTGAAAAGTAGGGCACACATTGCATTGCAGGTCCGGTGTTTTGGGGTTTACAGGCTCTTGCCAGCCCTTCCCGTGTCCCTGGCCAGGCAGCAGGAGAGCAGTGAGATAAAGCTGTTGGGAGCTGCTCTCCAGCAGAGTCCCTGTGGCCTTTCTGGAGGAGCCAGGCTCTCAGGAGGTGCTGCTGAAGGAGGGCTCGGTGTGTCTGACCCTGACACGAAGTGAGGGACCAAAGGAGCAAGTTTCCATATTTTCCTCTGTCTGGCAGAGAAAGAGCCTGGGCTCTAAACTGCTTACAAGAAACTAGAAGGGCTTCACAATGACCAAAGTCAGGCCCAACCTGTGGTTTTCTCTTAGCTCATCTCTCTGGTCAGGTCTTCCATATCATCCCAACTCCAGGAAAATCCATTGCTTCCCTGACTGCTCAAGCTGCAAGCTCTCACCACAACAAATTTCTCTTCACTTGACACCCTGGCTAGAAGTGTTCTGGAGGAATGAACTATTATTTTTGTATGGTTTCAATTTGGCACTCAAGGAAAACCTGATAACAAGCTAATATCCAACTTGCTGAAGGAAAGAATCTGTCACCGGAATGAAAATGTGAATTACTGATACAAAGCCTGAATAGATTTTCAACTTTGCTCTTGCTAGTATGTGGCTGGAAAAGCCTTTTCCATGCTTTTGGCATCATGTCAGGAGCTTGGAGTCCACCCTTTCCTGGGTTAAAATGGGGAAAACAGCAACTGTTCTCTTTTGCATATAGAAACATATCCTGTCCAGAGTAGAGATGCCAGCACACAGTTCCCCTTCTTCAAACACTACCTAAATTAATTTGCCCAAATCGATGTTGCTACGTGACAAGGGGTCAGGGTTATAATAAAGTTTGAAAAACAATTGGTCAATCTTTTATTTCAGGATCTCTTTTTTTTAATTATCTCTGCTCTGCCTGCCTTTAAACGCTTCTAATAAACCACAGAAAATATTTGGCCAACCTTTTCTTTTCAAACTACATCTTGTTGCAGTCAAATTTCTCCAGGGTTTGGTCTTAGCTTGGCTATGAGATATGCCTCAGTTTGGATGCTTTTCTGAAGTCATCAAAACATAGTGGATCAGCCAAAATTTGCTTGAGAACTCTTGAAAACAGGTTGTCTCATGAGCTTTCTAATGTTTTTGGCTTCCAGTCAGACTGGAAATGCTATGGAAACAACACTTATGACAGTCCAACTCCCAGCTGCTCCCAGAACTCATCATTTGGGAAGTAAGGAAAAAATCACAAATTAATTGAAAACAAACCAAAACTCAGCAAAGATTCAAGCATGATTTAGGTAAATTCCAGTAGTTCCACATTCAGTCAGACCTGATTTACCTGCATCTTTTTACTTTAGGGAGTGGCGACCACATGGAGTTCTTCTGACTTCAGATTTGGATTTTCAAAGGTGTTCAGCTCCGGCCTAAATCTATTTTCTTTAAAGCTAGTGGGTAGAGTTTGGATTTCAGTAGGAGTTGAATATTTTGAAAATCCTGCTCTGGCTGTATTTTTTATCAAAGGCACTTCCACCTCATGTTCCTAGAGCAGTGTGCACAGATGGCAATCAAGTTTCACTGCAGTGCCTGTGAGATGGGCACATCAGTGGGGTATCCCCAGCAGAAATCAAGTACCCCTGGCTAGTTAAACCCTTTTGCCTCCTACTGGCATCAAAGCCAGAGGAAATCAAGGCCCTGATAATGCATCAAACCTCTTGAAAGTCTTCGAGTTGAGCTAATATTCATCAAACTGTTGGTTTCTTTCTCGGAACTTGAGAACGTAATCAGGACACTTATAAATCTAGATTGTGGCGGTTTTAAAGGATCTGGGTGTTCAAGTAAAAGCAAAGTGATGAGCAATCTCTTTGATTAGTATTGTGAGACACATTCAATCAATGTGGAAGTTGCTCATTTCTCCACCAGAACTTTCTCCTTCTCACATGCTTTGCATGGATCTTGGTAGGATGGAGTTGGCACCAACAGGAAGCAGATCAGTGTATTTTGCACCTAGCTGAGAAATTTTTAATCTCTTCAAGCATGAGGACGGAGGGATCTAAAGAGGAACACTGTCTTTACAAAACCAAACCAGAACTAAACAAAAAAGCCACGAGCAAAACAAAACCAACCCAGGGAATGCTCCAGCTGGGGCAGCGGGGAGTGAGAAGCAGGGCAGTGCTCAGTGTGGATCTTCCAGGTGCCTCAGCAGCAGTGGGGGTGGTGTGAGGTCACTGATCCCCCCTGGCATCGGGGGATTGCTCTGGTTTGCAACTGTCAGCCTATTAGACTAAGGAATAGTTTCACGGAGAATGAGGCTTACGCTTTTTTACTGGAGGCTGTTTTGGGGGGATACTGGGAAGCAGGCACTGGTGTAAAGCAAATACTTCTGGTGTGTGATGCCAGCAGTGTTTGGGGAGGATCTGGGTGCTGTAAATGAGATCCCTGAGGGGATTTGGTGGAAGTCACACCCAGAGTTACCCAGCTCTGCTGCCCCAAGATAAGGTGTTCGCCTGGGGAGCAGGGATCCTGGTCAGCCCCAGGAGGGGATGGGTGGGCAGCTCCCAGCACTCCCTTTCCGAGGGGCAGAGCGAGCCCAGCAGAAGCTTTGCTGTGCCCCCCTGAACATCCAGCACTGCTGGCTCGGGCTGGCTCATTTTAAATGGTTTGGAACAATAAGGGAAAAGCTTTCACACCTGGATGAGGTTTAAAGTGTTTAAACAGTTTAGATGTAACTTAAACATGGCTTGAAAGGAAACCCAAGCTGTTGAGGCAAAAAATGTTACATGGTATTAAATGATATTTGACTTACCTAAAGGATTTGAGTTTTCTGGAAGATAGATCAAATTGGGGCTGGACAGCCTCTGCCTCACAGCTCTCACACCATTTCCCTCTGAGGTTTGTATAATATTTCTCTGCTCCTAGCATGTGTGGATTGGCTTCATTCAGAATTTAGGTACCTGAGTGGAACCCTTTGCAGTACAGAGAATTTACATCTCTTTGTCTTGTTGCTTGTGTTGCCTGTGTTCATGGCATGTAAGACCTGACTTTCAGCTAGGGGTAAATCACAGAAATTAATACTGCATTCCAAATGTAATTTTGATTATATAATTTTAAGAGTGGGGGTTTCTTTTTTCCTTTCTTTGAGGTCATGTTTTCCAGAAAATTGTATTTCCTGGAAAAATGTGAATTAATTTTCTCAGTTTAATAAAAAAGTCTTGGAAACATTTGTGTGTAAATTTCAATGGGAGAGTTCATAACAGCTTGTCAAACTACATAACTCTCAGCTTGCGTTTTTTTTTCCTTCTTTCACTTCTTTTTTTTAACCTGATAGATATCATATAGAGGGGAAAAGATGAAAAATGAAACATCCATGGTATGCTATGATGATCATTAATGTATGATGTGGTGTTATACTGAATTTTGGAACTGATCTTCTTCTCTTAGATCAGTACTATTTGAGTCTTCAAAAATAAAATATGCTGTACCAGGCAAAATTCTGCTTGGCAATGTTGCAGGCATCATCTGTCTTGCAGATTTGTGCACATATGCTGCTGCAGAAATAAAAAATTCTTTGAATACAACACTTGTCAATAACTCAGGAATTTCAATAAACATAGAAATGAATTTTAATTGAAAAAATTCTGAGTTGTCCAAGATGAAAAAAGATACACTTTGTAGGCTAGAAAGTTTAGGTTGATTTTTGGGCTCTTAAAAATCTGAAAACTGCTGAAAAATTATGATCACTTCTTTATGCTCTTTTTGACAATAATTTCATTGTTTTAATTTGTCATACACTTCAGCAATTATTTAGTATTGCTGAAGTGCATAACAATTTTGTAATCTCATTGCAGTCCACCTCTTTTCCTGAGCAACCTGTTTGGGGACAAGTGAGACTGAACTCTGACAGTTTATCTGCTGAACCCTGAGGCTGTGAAATGCTGATTTATGGCCAACATGCTCAGCACCTCGAGGGACCAAGCCCTTCATCCCAGGGATATCTGCAGCACAGAATTGCAAACGAGCTCAACTCATTTTTTTGGTTTGTTGCTTTTTCCTTCAAACTTCAGTATTTACAAAATGTCTAATTTTTGAAGATTTTTCAATACTTTCAAGCTCTCTTCTGCAGTTTTTCAGGAAGGTGATTAATTATAGCAAGTGGAAAGGGCATGAAGATTTATTCAGGCATAGTTTTAAGAAATGCAAATGTCAAAAAAAGAGATTGAAGAAATTAAATGCAACAACAAAGCAGAGCAGCCATGGTGACAAGTTTAGAGTAAGATATAAAGATATCTGTATTCTGCAAACACCATCCTGTGTGGCCATACCTCCTGGAATCTGCTGTGGATCCATGAACTGCTATCTCTGTAGCTGTGTTGCAGAGGAAATCTATAATGCAGAATGTATTGAGGGAAATATCTTGGCTCAGTTTGCATGATAGCTGATAAGTGAGATGGAATTTAATTTTAATTTTATTAATTAATTTTAATCAGCTCTTGAAAACAGGTAATTGGGAGATTCATGCCAAAGCAAATGGACAGAATGAAAAAGCCACAGGTCCATATTTGAAAGCTCACATTTCAGGTTGCTATCAACAGAAGCATGAGGTTGTTCAGCCTTGCTGAACAACCTTAGAAAAGAATATTAATTTGAGGAAGATGTAAGGGAGACTGTGAGATCAAGCTCTTTGGTGTAGAGTCTTAACCACAACTTTCTTGTAAGTGGTACACACTAGACATAGACTGCCTTGTCTTCAAAAAAATGGTACACAGCAAAAAATCACGCTGTTTAGTTCTGTAATTTTTTTTTGTTTAAATAGAAATATTTCTTTTTTTCTTTAGAACATATTTTGCTATTTTACAGACAGATTGTCTAGTTAATTGTTGGCAAACAGTGTGTGGTGGGTGGGTGGGTGTTTCTGAAAAGAGGAATCTTTTCTTAAACATTAAATTCCAAAGGAGTTTTTACAGGAGGAAGGCAAATAGTCCATGAAGAGATTAATTCACTGCCTCAGTAACTGGGCTCAGCTGAACTGTGGATATTGGGAAGTTGAACCAATAACATGTTTCTTAAGGACAAAGTTCCTTATTAACAATGCTGAGCAGTGTCATACTGTGCATTTTGGAGACCCTGTTTTTGCAGACTTTCCTTAATGTGACCTTGCACTGCAGCTCCCTAACTCCTTCCTCTGATCCACACCAAAAGCTTCCCTGTCCACGAGGCTGCTCTTGCTGCATCTTCCATCTCATAATAATTGTAAAGTGTTTCTTGAAAATAATTTCCAAGTCCTTCTAAGCTATCCCTACCTGTAATGTTTGCTCCCAAGCTCAGCACAGTTCTGCACTGAGAGCAGAAATGGCTGGACCCCTTTTGGGGAAGAAACAGGTTGGTCCTTAAGAAGAAAATCCAGCTAGTTGTGCCTCTTGCTTATAATTCCCACCACTATTCACAGCTGTACAGCCTGACAATTAGGATAGCAAGCAGGAGATGAGGGTTTTCTATCATCAATTTAACACAGAAAATTTCATCTGCTTAGCACCTCTTTTGTGTTCCTCAGATTTCCAAGAATTTTCTCTTTGAGTTATCAAGTCTTTAGACTTTATAGCTTGGAGAACATCACGGAGAATCCTAAGAACACCCTTTAAAAGTTAGTTGAAAATAGGATTTCAGGCTGAACAACAGAAAATAATTTCAAATACACTGATAGATGGAGTTTGGGACTGTTTTTTTTCATGAACAAAGTGTCTTTGATGCCTTTATATAGCTGCTGAGAAAGTACAAGTTAAGCTCAAGTGACAAGCAGTATCTTTCAGCCTTTTCAACATTATTCTTGTTGCAGTAATGCTTGAGTTAGACAGGGAGAAGTGAATCCACAAGTCTCTTCTGCCCCAGGACAGGAAGAATCTCAAAAAGTCATCCTATCTTGTGTTCAGGATGGCAGTGAAAGATCAAATTACCAGATTCCCATTAATTATCATGGATTTCATTGTGTTGCACTGTCCTCCTGTTGTGTTGATGGTTGGGTGTTGAGCAGTGATTTTAAGTGAAGTTCTTGTCTTCATGTCATCACATTGTGTTGGATATATCATTGAATCTGTGGTGGGGTTTTCTGTACTTAAAATATATTGGGAAGGAGGTTTGTGTCTGTAAAATTAAGGAAGAAAGATAGAGGAAGGGAGGAAAGGAAGAGGTCCTGAAGCAAATAGAAGCAAAATCACACATGCATTTGAAAGAGCTGTAACTCATTAATGGGCTCATGTTTTTGTTCCTCTAATTTGCAAAGGACTTAATATTTATCTCCACATCCACCATGGCAGGTGGATGTGTATTTTCTGGAAGAAATTGTTACCCAGGGTTGGTAACTGTATTTAATTGATTTATTTCTGCAAATCATTTCCATGCTGAGGGTGGTACTGCAGTTTGGAATAGGTCACGCCATGGTATCTGGTGGAGACACCACTCCTGACAATTCCACTGCTTCTGACTTTTTCTTCCTAAAAGGAGCAGAAGATGCCTTAGGAAACTAATAGCACAAACTATTCTTTTGTAAGATTAAAAGCAAAGAGCCGGAGTTGAGACCAGAGGGACACTTAGGATGGATAATACAATTTATAGCTTGTTCACTCTGCTTTGCTTCTTGCTAATTTGGTTTAAGATGTTTCCTGATCCTGTCACTGAGATTTACCATGCAGTTCCCCTTTCAGACAAAAAGGAATTTTCCACTGCTGCTGGAGCAGTGGGAGAGCAGCTGGCTGGGCTCTGGGAAAGGCAGTGGCTCCTTGCTGCAGCAAGGGAGAGGCAGTGAGAGAGTGTCCCCAGAGCCCCTGGGGTGACACACTGGAGTGCTGCCTCACTGGAGCTTAACAAATACTTTCAATCACATTAGGAATGCCACTAAGATGAAGGTAAGTATAGTTGTTTAGTGCTAATCTTGTAAAATATCTGATTCTGGGGCTCAGAACAGGATCTCAGAAATGAAGTGCACTTCTGAAAGCACCTCCTGGTCTTCTGCGTTGATAGAAAGCCCTTCATTAAGTTTTCCCTCAAATAATGCATTAAATGAGCTACAGGAGGATGTTGTAATTTCACTCTAATGCTCATGTTCCCTTGATTATCCTGAGTTCTGCAGGACAGTATGGCAATGGCAGTGGATGATGCTTTAAGAAATATTTTAGAGCTGGTGAGACAGACAGAGATTTATTACTGGATAATTTTTTTCCATCTTGGCATCAGTGAGTGTCCCTGACAAAAGGGATGGGATTTCTTGGCTGTGCTGTCTGTGCCCTTCTGCTTCTCATCCATCCCCACCTTATACCCTCTCCCTTCCAGGGCTAGCCAGAAGTGTCAGTTCACATGCCAAATGAAAAGTGGGTACAAGAGGGGAGTAAAAATGGAAAAACTGCGGGAGAGTCTGGTAGGCAAAGATAACTTCTTGACAATCTTTTTTTTTTTTTTTTTTTTTGAATTGTGAAATCTGGTTATATTGAAATTACTTTTCACATCTAATTATAGACCTCCAATTCCAAGATCAGCAGAGTTCTCCTCAGAAGGTATGAGAGCTCTCACTTCTGCACATTGAATTTATCAGATAGTTCTTTCTGAAAGCCAACACTGAAAGTGTTTGCTTGGGTGTGAATTGCACTTTCTGGGTATAAGTGTAGTTCACAAGAGCCTGAAAATCCCTTCTACTTTTTTCCTAATGAAACTGCAACATTTATTTTTTTTATTTTAATACAGCAGCACATGGTAAAACTGCAAATTTTGGCCTTTAGGGCTCTGCTGAAGGCCCTAGCTGTGCAGCTCAGTATTCCTGCTTCATAGTGTGTAATGAACTGCACTTCTGAGAGAACAAATACACATTTCAAACATAATATTTAATAGATATTTTTATGTTTCTTTTATTATAAATGAAACCATTCTCTTCATATTTGCAATTTTGATCTGAACACAGGAATAATAACTTCAACAAGAGCAACAGAAAATTGTCTCTTCTCTATACTAAAGGAAATATAAAGTTAAGAGGATGAAACAAAAGCTGTCTTGGCCAATCTCACACCAGAACAAATTGTAGAGCTGAACAAAAATGAGTGAATTACAACCTACATTACAATTTCCCCTCAGGCTTTGCCCCATGATTAAAACCAAAACAGTCTGCTCAGGAAATGTCTTTATGCAAGAAATGGCAAGGATTCCTGTGGTGAAAAGGGCAATTGGCCACTGAAGTAAGAGATTTCTGTTGGTATTAGAAATAACAGGGGTTTTTTTTGGCTTCTTATTGCAAACTTATGCTTGTCTGTGTTAGTTAAATGGTCATTTGGTAGCATTTGAAGCATCTAATTGTAGTTCTACCTGATGTACCAAATAAAACTCAGCTTTGTTCAGAAAACCATGATTAAGCAGAAAAACTCCATCAGATTTCACATAGTCCCTAGGAGATTAAACCACAGCCCCAAACCTCGTTTGCCCGTGCTTAAGGGATAGAATTTATTTCGTTAGATGAACAATGATCAGTTTAATTTTGTAACTGAATTTTCTCAAATGCATTATTTATGCTCATTACCTCTTGAAACTCAGTGGGAGTTCACATACAATAAGCTGAATAGATGAATATTACAGTGTTTGAAATGCTCTGCAACACTTAGTTTGGACCTGCACTAAAAAAAAATAAAGAGCTGATATGTTCCTTTTTATTTGCAGTGCCCAGGGAAGCAGAGAGGAATTACTGGGATTTGTTATTTGTATGCCATAAATCTGAAATAAAACTCATGTCTTTGTAGAAAAGACTTTGGATTATAACACAGTAGTTTAATAATGTTGTACATACAACATTTACATGTGTATTTATTTTTTGGAAGGGCTTTCATCATTTACCCATACAATAAAGCAGAGCATTCAGCTGCATCAAAAGATAAGGCAATATAGATGATCTGAGTGATAATCAGAGATGAGGATCAGCAGTTTATATCTTCAGCAGCCGTCCATGGGGAGGTACAGAAACCATCTGCACCCTAACCATGTAATACAACTCTACACATCAGTTATTTACTGCAAGCTCTTCTTTGATCCTGTGTGTGGTACTACCATTGATCAGAAACCCCAGCTCAGCTCAGCAAATATTGGATGTCTCACTTTCTTCAAAATCAGTCTGGAAACTTTCCCAGGGATGCATCTGCTTCTTTAATTTGCCACAGAGATGAAGAATTTGTGAAGAAAATTAAAGCTGAAATAAACAGCAAACATCCTAAATCTTCATGCTGTTGTGGTAGAAAATGTGTGTAAAGCAAGTGGAAAAAGCTTCAACAGATGTTCTGCTTTTAACCCTAAACTGTAACTGATCCCATGCAAAGGGGACCAGTCCATATGGCAGAAATAATCCCTTGTTTCAATAGTTTGTATAGAAGTGTTCTTCCATGAGTGCTACTGGGAGATTATCAGTTACATTAAATGGGAAAGTATTTACCTATCCAAAGGAAGGTTTCCTCACTTTACTGTTTTTATCTATTCCTTTCTATTCTGCATTGCATATATCCAGAGGCCAATTTTCTGGACTCTCAGAGGCTCTGTTATTTAGCATAGCCAGGGATCATCCTCAGCAGAAGCCCAAGAGTATGCAGTACAAAAAAAAATTGGCTATGGTCCAATACTGAAGGAATATTTTACTTGATTGGGACTTGCTTAAAATCCTTTTCCACTGTTCCCTTTGTCCTGTGATTTTTCTGTATTTTTTTTTTTTTTTAACAATAGCACACTTTTATTTAGGAGCAGTTCTCTTTAGGTTCCTCCAATCTGACCTCTCTAGGTCCAGCCCACCCTACGTTCTCTGAGGAAAGTTAATCATGCAATCCTAGAACAGCTTGGGTTGGAAGTGACCTCACTGGACCAATGCCCCTGCAAAGAGCAGGGACATCTCCAACTCAACCAGGTTACTCAGATCCATGTCCAACCTGACTTTGAATGTTTCCAGGGAGGCAGCACCCACCACCTACCCGGGTGCCAGTGTTCTACCATCCTCACTGTGAAAAAATTCTTCTATTTAATATAAATTCATATAAGTTTAAACTTCCCCTTCTTTTCTTCCCTCCCAAGCTTTTGCTGCACAGTGCAAGAGAGATTTAAATGAGCTCTGCTTTTGCTCCTGGTTCAAGGCTTGCTCTCCTGCTCCTGCTGCTGCCATCCATCTGATTTTTCCTAAGCACCTCATGGCACTGCCAGCTGGGGTGACCTGGTGGCACGGAGCAGGTCTGTGATGGGGACAGTAAGTTGTAATCAGCTAGCTTGAACATTAAATCTGGCTGTGGTCTGGACTGAAAACTTTCCATAAGAAGCAGGATAAATGATCCAGTGGGAGCCTGCACAGAGCATTTCAGGCTTGCTGCCAAGGTGTCATTTGGACCTGTGCTGCTCTCCTGCTCTGGAGTGGCTTGCTCCAGGCTGTGGAGTGACTGTGCCATCAAACAGAGGCCAGAAATTTATGTGCCTTGAGGCTTTGTTGCTTCCCTCTGACAAGGCCTTTTCCCACTGGCACTCCAGAGACCACTTTGGCTGACATTCTGTCTGTTCCCACTGAGGACATGTTCTGTTTTCCTCTTCTCCTCTTTTAGTTTCTCTGTCTCAAAGTCCTCGACACATTTCTCGTTTCCATTCCCTGGAATGGCCTTGCTGCTGCTCACCTGTAAATCACCAGCCTCCAGAAATCATTTCCTCTGCTTCTCCTTTCTTCTCATCAGGTGCAATGTATTTGCTTCGAGTACATGAAATACAGATTTCAGATAGCATTTTGGGTTGTTTGGGGTTTTTTGGGGAGAGGGTTTTTTGGTGGTTAATGGCATGGAACCAGGATTATTGCAAATAAATCCTGCAACCCTGTAGCTTATTACTTGCCCGTGGCTGCAGGCCACAAAGCAGCTTGCAGAGTACAGAGTGAATGTTTTTTCACTTTTTTTTTTTTGATGACATCACATACAAGATATTCACAAAAGATCAGGGTAAGAGAAAAGATGTTTTACTGAATTTAAAAGGGAGGAAAAAAAAAAGGTTATGTAAGTTATTTCTTTTGTTTTCCTTCCAACCCAAGAAATGGAGCCTTAAAATCAGTTTACTCAAAATGATCATGATGCTGAGCTCTAAGTCTATAGACTAGTCTGAGTTACTGTCCTGGGAAAGGGAGAGTTTGTAAATGCAGCTGCTGCTGTCTAATTTAATGAAATCTTTTAAGAAAATTAATGAAAACCTGGTGGGTTTTTTTTTTTTTATGCAAACCAGATTTTCTCATAGTATTATGCAGTTGCTTGAAAGAGGAAGATTGAATCCCTTTTTCATTACTCAGACTCTGAGTGTGAAAGGAAACTGCATTGCAAGTCAAGTGAGTGGCATGACTAGCTACAAATGTATAATAAAACCCAAGCAAATTGGGGTAATCTATGCTTTTTCCACCTCAGTGTCCCCAAGAACTAGTTCAGGTTGAAACTTTTTAGTGCTTTTTGATGGAAGAGGTTCATTATAGCTGAAATTCCTGAAAAATATTTAGAGCTACACTTAGGTAAATCAGAAAAAAAAGTAACATTTCTCTGTAACAGATTTTGGGACTGGACTAAATATTTCTTGGAAGTCAGCTGTACTTGGGGCACTGGTACTCCACCTATACCAGAGTCTGCTTCTGCTTTTTTAGGAATTTATCTAAAAATGATAGCTTTTCTGCTCTTCATCCTGTGCAAGTGCTCTTTCTGAGAGCTGTCCCCACAGCTGGAGCTCTGAATGAAAAGCAGCTCAAACATGTCCTCTTTCTTGTTTCTGCAACAAAGAGGGAGAATGCACAGAAATGCTTTTATCCAAATTGTCATGTTCAGAGAACTTTTTTTTTTTTTTTTTTTTGTTATTTTCTTGACTCGAACTGTTACTTCCATTTTCACTTTTCTGCTTGACTGAAAGATGACTGGTGTGAAGGGGAGCAATGGTGGAACAAGGACTGACATCCTGGAAAAAGAGCTGCTTCTGTGCCCATGCTACTGAAGAGTCAGCTCTCAAACACAATATTGCTATAGGGAAGCAGATGTATGAATACCAGAAAATGTTTACATTGGTCTCTTAAATCTTGGGTTTTGCCAATGGTTTGATAATGTTATGCTAGTGAATAAATGCTTTATTTAACAGGCATTTTTTCACTAAAATTGACTATGTTTAAGTCTGGTTCTCATGGAGTGCAATGTAGATTTCACAGAAAGTAAATAAGAGTAAAGGCTGGCTCTAAACAAAACTTTCTTGCTGCAGACCTTGTTTAAAGTCAGAGCACTACGAATAAATTGCCACAGTGAAGTTTCTTGAACAAAAAAAATGCATCTGAAAAATATGGATAAAGAAAAATCACACAGATTTTTGTTTTATATAACAACTGTAAATCTAAAAATACCCTGCAAAGCTCCCTGTGCTCATTCTTGTTTTACTTGTGCACAGGGGATACCATGTTCTTCCACTGGAAGAGAGAATACAGGGGCAAATGATTTTTCTAGAGAACCACATATCCTCTAGATGGGCAGGGAAGAGGTGTCCTCACCTGGCTGGCCTGGCTTCATTAGTCAGGGCTCTCTGTTGTTTAATTCATATTCTCCTTGGTGCAATCCTGGTTCTCCTCTGTAATTATTATGATCTTTTCTCCAGGTTGTGGTTGGTTCCTGATTTGTATCTAATGTCCTGTAGTATCTGGAAAGTACAGAAGCTCTTCAGACTCCATCTCTTTTAAAGGCTTGAGTTTCATTTTATGCCTGTGGATGGTTACATGGCAAAAAAACATTAGAGGATCCTTAGAGGTAACATAACTAATCTTGCTTACTGTCTTTCACTTCAGAACTCCACTTTTCAAGGCATCTTTTCCCTATTTCTCCTTCCCTGACCTGTTCTGTTTTATAGTTATTTAAATCCAGGTGTCCACTTCTCACTGGTTCCTAAATTTCACTTTTTCTTTAATGCCATCACCTAAGAGTGGATAAACCAGAAGGATAATGAGTCTCTGTCACAGAAATGAAAGTCTTAAGGAAGGGCCAGCTTGATGCTAACTTGCTTTCTGGAGCCAATGGGATTAGAGGAAATGCAGGGTTTGGCCCCATGGAAGCATTCAAAGCCTGTTTTGTGCCAGCCTGATAAAAGCCAGCCGAGTTTGTGTCTCCTGTGCCCTGGTGGGTGTGGGGCTCTGTGGCCTGGGGAGCTCCAGGAGGGAGATCGTTTGGGTTAGAGGGCTCTCAGCCTCTTCTCTCAGCACATCCCTCCTGCTGCCTGGCTCTGCCTCTGGAGACCTCCCCACCATCCCTGCTGCAGCTCAGCCCCTGCCTGGGGAGGGGCAAACCCAGCACAGGCAAAGAGCAGAAGGCTGCAAACTCCCCTAATCACTGCATCTGGGAGCAGTGTCCAGGCAGAAACCCAAAACTTCCCTTGTGCTGCCTGGGTAATCCATAGGTGGATTATGCTCTGCTTCCGGAAAATCCATGCCATGGACATGTTTCATATCATCTCATTTAAATCTAAAATGTGCCATGAGGTGGTAAGAAAAAGATCTTTCTGTTCTTTAGTGTCCTTATTTTCCTTTAGTTTCTTTAGTTTCTCCCTCATACCTCATTAAGCTCAGCAGCTCTGCCTGGAAAGATTATTCACATCTATGTTCCTCCTATTTCAAAAATAGTATGGGCAGATCAAGTTGGAAAAATATTACACAAAGAAAGCAGGATAGCCTTAATTAAACAAATTAGTGTTTGTCTAGTCAGTGTGATTAACTTTTGTCCCTGCAACACCCCGAAATGATAGCACTAACAAATATTGCAAGGCATTTTAAAATTAAATTAAATGCTCCTTTGATTACATTAAAGATAATGCATTTTAAATCTAGTCCTTCAGGAGCTGTTGCTCTCCAGTGACAGCACTGATCAATTTGCCTTGACTTTCCCTGCAGAAGTAATCTTTGAGTCTCCTTGAGTCATCATTTGATCAAAGGGCATTTGCAACCAGGCTATTTGAGCAGTCTGAGTCGTCATCTTAATGTAAAGGTCCCAAGGGAAAGGCAAACGAGAGTGAATGTGCTTATGCATGGGGTAATAAATGGATCTGAGTATGTGGATAATTATACACAGGTAGGAAAAAGCAAAAGGTTTGGAGAAAAAAGAGCCTTGCTCTTAACAGCCTTGATAATGAGCTGTTCAGGTTGGTTTTTTTCCAAGAAAACCTAATCACAACTACCAATTATTGCTACCTGCAAGGGAAAAACAATTCCTGGATTACATGTGCAGGATAGAGAAGTCTGGTGCTCTCATTTCTGCCACAAGAAGAAGGTGTGCACTGAGTATGTTCTTAGCAGGGAAATGAAGGCTGTAAGGAAAAGATGTCTTCTGGGTGAACTAAAATATAGCATTAAAAAAAGTTGACACAAATATACATGCATCATGTATTTACTAATACATGTAAACCAGTTTTTACTTAGAAGGATTTTTGGCATTTCTAAAATAAATTATGGAGAGCATATTTCAAAATTATTTATAAAACTTGAAATCTTGATATAGTGTCTCAGACTTGTCTTCTTTTCTTTCCCTGAAATGCCACAGGCACGTGGTTAGTTTTAAGATTTTCAACTCAGCTTGGGAATCTTTTTCTTTTAAGCAAGCACAATGTGGTGACTTTTTCTGATGAAAAAAGTGCTATGATTAAAAGCTTATAAGTCAAAGAGCAATTTCCTGGATAATGGGATATTTGAAAATGCATGCTGCAGTGGCTTCAAATACTGTGGTCATGCAGAGCAAGAGCAGGGCTGCTGCAGAGCTCTGTTTTCTTGCTTGGACGTTGGCCTTTTTGAAAATTCAATTACAGACACCAAATTCTCATTCTAACAGTAAGTACAGATAACACGGGGATAAAGGTACTTGTGGGTGGGTGTATTAGTGCACACACACACACACACACTGCCTCTGGAGAGAAAACTTACACATCCATGCTGTTCATGGAATTCCAGTGTTAGCTGCAGGGCCAGGAATTTGCAGTCTCCAAACAAACCACGTACCCCACATCCTCAATTCCCTGGCATGAGATCACAGTCCTGCAATTTGAAGCAGGTGATGCCTCCCCTGATAAATGAGCCAACTGAGGAATTAAAATCTCTAAACGGTCCTTTTCAGAAGGAAAATAATCTGGTCATCCGAATTCCTAACATGAAAGAAAACTATGAAATGTCAGCATCACTCTGCTGCACAAAAAAATTAAAGATGTTTTTGGAAAAAGTAAGGCAGGTTGGTCTGATATGAGGTGCAATATTATTTCAAAGCACAAAAGACTTCCCAGAAATCAAGTATGTTGAACAGAACACCATAATGGAATTTAGGATGCAAAAGAAAAGCCTTTAATCACACTTTACAGCTTCATTTTGAATTTGGAGACTGTATTAGGGATAAAGTTTAGTATTACAGCTGCAGCTTGACATATCCTAAGGATTTGAAGCCTAAAGCTTGAAGTTCTCATTTATCTTTCTATTAAGCTCTTTGACAAGTTTCAGAAAACCAGGCAGTTGAATCTGCAGTTATTTGTGCTACCTTACAGTCGCTAATAAAGCTGTCCTACTTCCTCAGAGGAATGCAAAAGCGTTAATTGTTTTGAGACTTGGTTCATTTACTGATGTATATTTCCCTTTTGCATTGTTACTAAATGAGTACCATGGCCTGGAGGGATGGGAAAAGCCCTGTAAAATCCTACACTCCTACATATATTGAGATTTACTTTTTGGATACAATTCTACCAAATTATTACTGCTTTCTAACACTGTTCAGTATAATGCTCAAGAGTCCCAAGACTAGAAAAAAATTACAGATTGTGAACAAGAAAAATTTGCTCATTAAGTTTAGTTTCCTCATGCTGTAAGATATTTAAACAAATAACAAGCTTAAACATCTGAGTAATTCTCTTGAAATCCCGATGCCTTGATAAACACTTAAGAAAAGATTTTCATTGAAAGAGAAAACTATTATTTTTTTAAACTATGCCTTCTTCTTTATGTATATGTTATGGCTCATAAATTCATCTCTTGACTTGCTGAATTCAGCACAAATGACATTTTGATTATCAGATGCTGCCTTGTGACAAGAAATTGCAAATTCTCCCCCAGACACATTGCTGTGGTGCAGGAAGGCTGAAAGAGTTTGGCCTGAAGAGGAATTGCAGAAATTACTCAACCTCCTTGAACAGTGTGGCATTGGAGTGCTCATGATGGAGAGAGATGTGTTAAATATTCCTGTGGTAAAATAGCTTTAAAAAGAGTATTCTTTGTAAGTTACAAGGTCTCATGTATTTCTTTGGCCTCTTCCACACAGGACGTGATTTCACCATTGCTACCTGGACATAAGGAACATAGAGATTGCTCCCACAGTATTTCACTGCATTTCAATTTTAATAACGAAATTTTGCAGTTACTCGTGGGATTTTCCTGATGGAACTGAGTCATGTAGTTCCTGTTACATTCTGAAGTCCCCAAAGCCAGGCTTTCAAAATCACAGGCTCGATGCTGTAACGTCAGTGATGATTTCACTCCATTGGGTACATCGGTTCCCCATAGAACACATATTTTTATCACCTGGAAAAGTCAAACCAGGTTTACTGTCCTCTATGGGATGGATTTTAGGAGGCAGATTTGTCTCACAAGATATGACAGGACTCATTGTAAAAGTTTGGATATGGAAAACAATAAACCAAATAAACTGGACAGGCTGCTGGGTTTTGGTCTGGGGCTTGCATTCCCTATTCCTAAAGCAATCCCAACCCATAAATCAGGAAGAAATTGCATGCTATGGAGGCAACAACACTTTCACAAAGTCTGTTTGTAGGATTTTACTCCCCCCTGTGCTCTAGGCACACAAATCTCAGGTGACCAGTGCCTTCCTCTGTGCTCCTGGTAGGGGAGGATGGATTCATGGAGGATGACTTTTGACACAGCCAAGACAAGCAGCAACCAAAACCCTTGTTCCAGTAGCCCAGTCCAGTCACTCCAGTGTTCTCCCCTCATTGCTGCATGAGTAGCTTGATGCTATTTACAGAAACTCTGAATATTTTATTATGTTCGTACTCTGGGGAGAGGTGGACTTTGTTTACAGTCAGCTTTTACTATGAAAGACTAGTTCATGCTTCCAGCATGGCAGTGTATTTTTCTTGGATAAACTAGAGTGAGGGTCTTTTTCAGAATAAAATGTGCAGCCCAACTTTCAAAGACTAAAAATTGAAAGTACTCCACTGAAGTGTATTCTTTAAAAAAAATTTTTCTTTTTTTCCTGAGTAAATTCAGAAAAAAAGGAGAATTAATATAAACAAAGCTGTCATCATCTCCTTGCAGAGGGTAGGTATTTTTAGTGTTCATAATCTATTTCAATGAGAGTTGCAAAATTCAGTTTAGCATTCAGGTTATATTCATATATTCATGCAGCTCAAGGCAGTTTTGAGTAGATGCTGTTTCCAGGTGGTTTGTGACTTCTGTGAGAGGGTTTAACACCAGTGAAGAGATGTGCTTTACTGCCTTCTCTCACCTGAACTGTCCCCATTGGTCTTACTGGGTTTGCTCACAAGTGTCATGGGACAAAAAAGAGTAATATTCCTGGCAATGCACACCCAACTATGTGCATGCAAAAAAACTAGAGCTGATTGGGGAAAATTAACAAACATTTAAAATATCAAGCATTTTCCTTTTTTACACAGTTCTGCTGAACACTGAAAACCCACTTTCAATCTGTATTTATAGATTTAATTCAAATAGTAAAAATCTCACAGACTATGGACAATATTATTGCATTTATGCAGCACCATGAATTTTTGGGTTGGATGCCTTATGATGCAAAGCAACTCATTCTTCGTTATTCACGAAATTAATTTATACATGCAGTGCCTAAACTTGCTCTCATAGAAACTGGAATATTCTCCTCTCCTTGAGAGCAGGAGAGGACAAGCAATTGCAATGTTATGCATCTGGGGAGCATAGACATTTCTGGAAAACCTTTTATTTCTCTATACAATGGGGTAAATGAGGACCAGAAAGATTATGTTCGAACTTAAATGAAAAACCAGTAGAGAAATATCAATTCAGTTGTCTAAGAAGTGGGTAGGGGTTTTTTTTGTGAGGGATCAGTGAGCAGAATAAATGGAATAAGAGCTGAATAATAAGGTTTGTATAGAAAAGAATGCCATGAGGGTATCATACAGCATTGAAGATGTGCTCTGCCAAGCAGCTCTGTGGGGAAATAAATGTATACTAAAGGGAGCCAATGAAAGGTTGACTGAATAAAAAATAATGCCTATTTTATGCCCTTACAGACTGAAAAAAGCCTCCTTCCTGTCCTTACTTCAGACAAATCTACCGTGTCCTAAGTGTATTTCAGCTGGAGATGCCAACTCACCTGGGCTGGGATGGCACAAGCCCCACTCAGGGGAAACCTCTGTCACAGTTTTCTGCCATAAAATGCTGCTCAGTTCCAGAGGAAATGCTTTAAATGCTAGACCTGTCCATTGCTGGTCAGTCTGTCTGGGCTGTGAATATGCCTGGTCTCCTTCCAGGGCCCAGGATATATTTTTCAGACTTTTAAGGCTTGGAGATTTTAAATGGAACTTAACCAAAAAACTCAACAAAGTCTTTCCTGGGGTCAGTTATTGATCCAGTATCAGACCAAACCAGTTTCATGACATCATTTGCTTGCTGCCTGAAGTCAGATGGGGAAAAAGTTGTTTTCCAGCATTGTGGAATTACAATAACTTCATATATTCCCTCACCAGAAAGTCATCTATTCTCTCATCCTGCAATTAATCTTGCAAAAGAGCAAACAATGACATAGAATTAATCAACCACCATGACAAAAAAATTGTGATGGAAAGATGAACCCAGCTAAAATTAATTTTTTGAGCGACAGCTTGAAGCTCAAACAAGTGGAAAACATGGTGCAAATTGTACCTAGCTTCAAGAAAGGGATTTTAATGAGAAATGCAATGGCACAGCAATACTAATCAGTTATAAAAATACAATCCACCTTGGGCTGCTGAGTGCCATCTCATTTCCTGCATTTTCCCTGTCCTGTGCAACGCACTGGAGGGAACAAAGATTGCAGAGCATCTATCACCCAGGCTGAGGGGAAGTGCTGGTGCATTTGAGAGAGCAGCTGAGTGGGCTTTGCTCATGTGCAAATGTCTGTGGAAACGTCCTTTGGCAAATGCTGCATGAAAATATTGCTGCTACTGAAAATAGGAGGGGATCGAAGTTACCATGTATACGCTGCTTTTTCCTAGAAATAAGATAAGCAGAAAGTGCCCTGCAAGCTAATTTGTATCTGTCACACCCTGACAGCTGCCAGGTAAGGACAGAAGCGCTGGGATCCTGCTGCAGGCATCATTCTGCAGCTGCAGACAGGACAATCAGCAGGGAAATTCCATAAATGCCAGCTGGGGCATTAAGCCTTTGTTTCTGCCTGAAATACAGCAGACACCATCTCCTCCTGATATTTAGCAATGTTCATCTTTGTACATTTTGTTTTGTTTTTGTTTTTTTAGAGCAGAGAAGTCTTCTGCCTTTCTTGTTGATGCTTCAGAGAAAATCAGGCAAGCTGCCCCTCTGAAGTGCATGCCTTTGTGCACTGATGGAAGCTGAGGAGGAGCCTGGTTACTCCTCCCATGGGTTCCTGGCTCCAGGTCAATTAATTCTCCCCTACTTTAATTGAACTTCCCCTTAGTGAACACAAGAGATGTGTAGAACCCAGCTATTTCTCAGGTTCTCGTTAACTATTACTTAAGTGTCTTTACCTGTGCTAGGATTTTCTAAGTGACTGAAAAGCTGCTGATTTTATAGCAATGAAATATTATCCTTACTTTTCTTTGCAAGTGTTTTGAAAATATCACTGTGGCCTTTTTTTCTTCCAGATTTTAGGAACTTGACTGACGTGTACAAGGGTGCAGGTTTTATTCAAGAGTAGATAACAAAAAAAATAGTGACATGTTGAGTGATAAGCCTGACTCCCGTGCAACACCCTACTTACATTAGTGAGACTTTACTCCCTTTTAAAGAGGCACTGTTGGGTGTCTAGAATAATAAATATATAATAAATAATCTCTGGGCTTCTGCAGCTCATTCCCTTCACTTCTCAACGTTCTGCTGCTTCCATTGCCCCTTTGCAGCCTTTTTGAGTGATGTTTCATACATACAATTAAGTGACAAAATCTACCCTTTCACCACCTAAGGTGAGATGAGCCATTACGAAATAATTTCCAAACAAATATGTCACCATTGTGTTATATGCAGCTTCTGATCCTTAAATCCAGATATTTTGGAGAAAATGAGATACAGTTAATCAATTTCCTCCCCTCTTCCCTCCCAAATGGTAGTTTTCTTATTTTAATAAAAGTCACGGTAATCATACAGAAAAAAATGTTTGTCAAAACAACACATATATTATGGCTATGGAGCATGTCATGGTGTATAATTTGCTTTCTTTATCTTACAGCTATTATTGTTTTCCTTCAAGTCTCTTATATTCAAGGCTAGATGATTTCAATTACTTCAGATCTGCTGTAGGTCATGTTTTCTGCTCCTACAGTCGTCCACGCTCTTCATTTTAATTTTAAAGAACTGAGAAAATGAAACAATAATTTTCAAACCACTGCAACTTTAGCTCCTGGATTTAAACTGGGTGAAATGGAATGGTTATTTCTTTTTCTGCTAAGGAAAAAAGTTGTTATTCTTGTTGATTATTTCTGCAAACAGCTCTCAGAATTATATTTCAGTTTCACATTGAAGCTACATCTTTTCAGACCTCTCTAGAATTCATGAATAACCACACAGGAGCATATGTGCAGTGTCTGGGCTCACAGTTCAGGACAGGCACTGGAAGTGTATCCAGTCCTTCTGGAGCTGTAAGGGCTCCAGCTGGCTCAGGAATGACCAGCACCTTCCAGACAGCCCTGACAGTGTCAGCATCCTTGGCAGGACACAGCTGAGGAAAGGATGATCAGAACGAGGTGAGCAACCGAGTTTGGAGGAACAAGTCAAGGGGTGTTGGTTGTCCAGACCACAAAGTACAGGCCAACATGCAGCTGTAGATTCCTGTCACTCCAGCAGTGTCAGTATTTTGGAAGGGAGGAGAGAGAAGGACAGGGAAGTCCCAAAGGGGCATGAGAAACATCTGCTGCCCTGTCCCCTGTGACCCTGGCATATGGCCCCCCCTGGGAACAGGACTTTCTGGTCTGCTTTCCAACACTTATTCGAGACCTCTGGGGGTCTCCTTGCTCCAGTGTGCTGCAGACACCCAGCTGCTCTTGTCTGCTGCAACAGATGTGCTCTCCAGATGTCCCTGAGACTCAGAAGCACATGTGGAGCAGCATCCAGCTTTGCCCAGCTCCAGGGGAAGAGGGTGAATATAAAAAGAAAAATATGCTCCAGGAGTTTGACCTGGTGCTGGTTTCAACTCACGGCTCTCCTGCTGTCATTGGAACATTCTGGAAAGTCCTGTCAAAGGAGAGACTTTTCTCTGCACTGTCCTTTAGAGCATAAACCCATCCTACACACTGATCACCACTCAGCTGTGCTAATGCAAGTTTTAGGTCTCAGAACTGAGAGTTAGTTATATAGCTAGTGATGGGCTGATGGGACAGTGACTGAGCACCACGTAATTCTTCAGTCCGTGTTGGTTTCCCCCAAAAAGTGTTTTTGAGGGAAACTTTCTAGGGGTTAATCGCATATAGAACTATATAAAGGTAATTTTACTTCCTAAAGTGAAGATATTCCCTGGCAGGCCTTTTGAAATCTGTGGTGAATCCATCCAAACATTCGTTTATTAGTAAAAAAACAAACATAGCTTGAATGGGTAAATGCAAGGCTCAGCTCCCCAGGCAGCACTGCAGGCCCCTCACCTGGTGTAATTCTGAGTATGCTGCTGCACTGCACCCAAACTCTTCTTCAAGAGACTTTTCCAGAGCCTCTTGTCCAGCCTGTTGGTGTTAACATCTCCTGGCCATGTCTGACTTCTTTGGTTTATTTTTTCACATATTTTCATCTCTTTTACTCAGTACTCTTCCACCCACCCTACTCTGGTAGGGTGTGCATGCAGAATATAAATGTTTTGAGGATAGGAATAATCGAGTAGAGAAAGAGCAATGATAATTAATGGGGACTTTGGGTGACATTTATTGTCTCTTCTCTGATCAATACATTCATAGATGGTGAACAATGCTGCACAATAATTAAAAAAGCAACTAGGCTATGTCATTTGTCTCTAGGCAAGGAACTTAATCAGACATCATTTTTCTACATCTGTCATGAGATTGTAGGTGCTGACACCTTTGAGTTGTTAGATATTTTGCTCTGTAATTTGTTGAATATGAAAACATCCCCTAGCAAAAAATAATATGAATCTAAAACATTATTCTTGGACTACTACCTACAATTCTTATATACATATTCCTGAATAAGACAGTATGTATATAAGATACAATAAGGCAAACATTCAAGAAATAATAAATACTAATCCCAAGCATATGTTTACTTTTGTTGTCCTTTTTACATCCCTCTAACTGCTTTTCTTTTAAGAACAAATAGACTTGATTCTATTAGACAAAAGATAAGAGAGGGGAAAATCACCACACAGCCCACATAAGTCACACACCACAGCACAGAATGTCTGCACTACAAACAGGCAGAGGATGGGTGAAGCAAGGAGCTGGCTGATTTTTTTTTTCTTTTTAGGATACAATTTCATATGAGATGACATTACTGCTGTGTCTAAATGCTCCGATAGTTGAAATAAAATCAAACAAAGAAAACAAGGCTCTAGCCCAGAAAGAGTTTAGTGGAGTAATTTTGACTTATAATTTCTACTTTATTTTTCATTGTTGTAAGTCCCCATCAGCCAAAATAACCAATCCTTCTACTGGACCATTCTTCTTGTCAATCATCTGCTAAGAGTGTCAGACTCCAATTTTAAACAGTGGGTCTTTTGTTATCAGAAATCAGCTTTACCTTGAAAGCAGTTATCTCTTAAATTACCATCATGGGAGGGGTGGACTGGAGAAGGTTTATTTTCCAATTTTTTTTTTCCAAGAGCTTGCCTTTGATGCACAAAGCCTATGGAAGAAAAGGCATCGTTAACACAGCATCAAAGAATCCAAAGAAAGGATAACCTTTTCTCAAAGCAGGGCCGACTATTAAATGAACAATTCATTTAATTTTTAGTCACCTTCTCCTTTCAAATGAAAAGCAATAGAAACACATGTGAAAGAAACCAATCATGGTAAAATCTCTGTGCAATAAACAGACTCTAATAGAAAGAGATGATGGTACAAAGAACTGAAAAAAACCCCAGCTCTTCTTTCTTTTTCTCTCTTTTGTTGTGAACACAAAGATAAGTGCTTGCAATCAGATGGTTTTAATGAACAATCCAGTTGTTTGGCCTGGATGGTGTATTTTCAGATGCCATCTGTAGAAGGTGTTTGAATATGAACTGGTTCCTTCCTAAATGCTCTCTCCCCTGGCAGGAGCTGTCAGGGCAGCCCTGTTGCAGTGGAGGAGCCTTCTCCAGAGAGTGCAGGTAAAGAGGAGGGAGACAGCCCTGCAGGCAAAATGGTTTTCAGTGCTTTTCCCCTCCACATACACTTTGCAAGGGTTCAGTTCTACAGCATTGTGCAGGACCTGGTTTAAGTGAGAAGTTTCTACACTCAATAGAATGCCTGTGGTGATTATAAAATCCCTGAGCTCTGGGGGTAGACATTCTGCTGTGTGCAATCAAGCTAATACACAAATATAAAGGCATAATGTGATCTTCTTTGTTGCTCTTATGTAGCTTGTTTTGGGAATGTCTGTGTGGGAGGCCTGATGTAGAAGTGGGAGGCAGAAGATCACTGGTAGGAGTAATTATGCATCATGTTACCAAGAGATTCAAATGGCAAGTACACAGAAAATCTCCAATTTTCACTGAAACTATCTGGTAGCAAGATGCTTGGAGAAGTCCTTTGAGGAGTGTTTTACCAAACACCTTAACGAGTCTCTTAAAATTCCAGGTAAGTTTTGAGCAAGTCAGGATTTGTTGCTAGTCATGGGCCTCCTTCCCCACACATTTTGTTACCACAATCTTTTTGATGATATATTTTAAAAAAACCAGGCCTCAAACTGTGCTTTTTCCCAGGAGTGCCTGCCTTTTTCTTTCTGCTTTCCATCTCTTCAAAATCCAGAAAAGTATTTGCAAAACCTGAACGTTACAATTATGTGGCCAAGTCAATATTTTCTCAGAATCAAAGTATAAAAAGTAGCTCTCTTTGTAGAGAAGTTGAGAGGACTCCAGTGTGTGAAGAACACCTAAATTGTGAACAACAATTACAATGTTCCTTCTCTCTCACTAATGGTTCTATTACTTGTATTATTACTTCTTTTCTTACAAAATGAATTATTTCCCTGGAGCTTTGTGAGGGGATTCATATCTACTATCTAGACCAGGAGGAGAAGAAGAATTCGTATTCACTTAAAACATCTCAGAGTGAAGTATGGAAATAATAACTAGTTGGAAAATTAAAGTGATTTCCACAGTTAGTATTTTGTGTATAGTTTTGACTGTAACTACAAAGGGCTCATGTTGGATCTAAATGTATAATTTTATAGCTTTATGCCTAAATGGAAAAGATTAAATATAGGTGTTAGAGGTCTCCTGGGCAATTAGGCAATTGTTCTTAGTTTTCATCTACTGAAAAATATGTGTTTTCAGCACTTGGTTTTAGTAATTTAATGCTGGGTGTGCCTTTCTCTGCTGGCCCTTCATGACAAGCACAAAGAGCACTCTAAATTCCATCAAGTGAGGGTTTCTCACTCTCACAGCTGGCTGTGTGGAGGAATTGCATTTGGAAAGAACTGGCATCTCACTGTGTTTTTGTACTGCTCATGACTACAATGTACAGGTTTAGTTCTGCAGCCTGTACCTGATGGTGACCTCCTATGAGTTTACAGAGATGGAAAATCCTAGGATGCTTTAGGAAATGTCTCCTAGGAAATTGCTCCTAAAGGAAGCTCAGCTTTATATAATTATTTCTGTTCTTCTGGGAATACAAATTTATTTGCCCCTTTACAATCAGGGTCCTTGTTTGACTGTTTTTCTTCAGTGTGAATCTTGAACAGAGCACAGTACAGCAAATGTGGATTTCAATTCTTTGTCTTTAGAGATACACCCTCAGATTTCTAGCTGGAAGGCTCTAGGGATGACATTTTCTTGAGATAGTAATTCAAAGTAATTAAAAAACACAAGTCACAAATAAAAACATAACTTGAACAAAACCCAGAACTAAAACACATATTTTATCCTTTTTTCTAGCCTTCTCATCAAAAGGATAATGCTTTGCCTAAGTTGAAATGTTAATTGCATACTGTAGGTAAAGGATCAAGGGAACTGTGCACATGAAAGTGCAGCTTTGCAGGTCGTGCCTGATCCATTTCCCTGCTGTGAGTGGCACTGGGCTGACAGGAGATTTGCTGGTACAAGAGCAATCCTTGCCCCTCAGCTCTACACCAGACCGTGTTCCTTCACCTTCCACAGAATCACAGAATGGTTTGGGCTAGAATGGACTGAAAGCTCATCCAGTTCCACCCCCCTGCCATGGCAGGGACACCTTCTAGACCAGGTTGCTCCAAACCCTGTCCAGCCTGGCCATCTTTTCTTTTTTTCAACCTAGACAGATGCATTTTGCTTTCAGACGATAAAATAAATTAATATTTAACATAAATAGGTTTGCAATTTCTCTTGCATTTTTCTTATCGTTGTTTCTGCAGTCCTCACTTGAGAAAATCCTGCATTAAAGCTCCTTGGTCCCTTTCCTAATGAGAGAAATTAAATTCAACTTATGTGACCTACTGCTAACTCACCCAGCTCTTTTGGGAAGGGGAAGAAACCAAAAGTTCACAAATATACTGGTCTCTTGAACAGTATACCTGCTGAAAAATATAATATTCCAAGAATATGAGTGCTGGATATGATGGATGTTGACAGATAGATGAGAGTAAACAAGGTAATAGGAAAATATTTGTCAATATGACAGGGGCTGATCTTCTCATGCCCAAAGGCAGACTCCTATCAAGAGCAAAACATCTTGAATTTCTCTGAGTGGTAAAAATGGGGAGGTTGAGAATATACAATGAGATGATTTAGCAAAGTTTTGGGGAGCTCAGTAAGGAAGAAGGATGGTGAGTAAGATGGTGATCTTTCGAAATGTGACCTGCAGGTGGAGGCAGGGCTGGTGGATGGCTGAGAGCTGTGCCAAGGGCTCTGTGCTGGGGGATGAGCTGGCCCAGGAAGGACCAGGAAAGGCTGGACACAGCTCATGCCAGCTGAGATTGCAGTGGGGAATGCAGTAACACATGGGAATAGAGACGTCACACCGACAGGCTGTGCAAGGAAAATGATCTTGCAGCAGAATTCAAAGTTAACAAAGGGAAAAACTGTAGTAAAGAGATGAAAACTTGAAAAACAGCTTTTTGCCTCAGGAAATCTGGGAAAAGCTCTATTTTCTGGAAAACTTTCAGTTTTAGAATTAAAGTGCATAAAAATCTCTGTGACCTAGAAGGGAAAATGAAGGTATTGCCTGGGAAGTAGGACTGGTAACTGTTGTCTACAGTGAGAGAAAGGGAGATTTGGGAAGATTATGGAAATTACAAAGTTTAGATATACTGGCCTCGAAACAGTGAATAAAAGCCATCAAAGGAAGACACCATAAAGGTTACTATGATGTTTTAGAGGAATAGCAATTAATTAAACAGCTAAATTTTGGGAACTGGATCAACTTTCTGCCTATGAGTTCCTATTTCATATGTAGAATGTGCTGTCTTGCTTGATGAACAGGAAAATACATTTGTATTACTGTTTTAAGTACCTAAAATTTATTTTAAATTTCTGTTATTATTCAAAGCTAAATTTTATTTGTGTATATAAATGGCAAACCTATGGAAAACTTCTTCTTTCTTGTCCTTTTATTCCCTTGTTCCACTGCTCTCCTTTAATTCTGTGGTCCTTTCTCTCTGTACATTTACCTACACAGAATAATTTCCAAACTACTCAAACTCTCTAGGATATTTGAGGCTACTGCCTAAAAGCCACCCCAGTGAGTTCTCTCTTTCAGTGTAAAACAATGTGTGTGTCCCTGCCCCAAAACACCATCCCCAGGCTTTGCAGCAGGGATCTCAGAGAAGGGATGAGAAATGAGTATTGATACAATCACTCTAGTTTTGTTTTTCATTGAATAAACCCTTTGTCTCCAGCTTAGGAAGAGATTCTGTGTTTATATTTAGAGGTCTCCAAGGACAGATCTCTACAGTGAAGCAGCTCTTGTGAGGACTCAAGCCATGCACTTCAAATTGTTCAGGAGCTGAAAGCTTTGGTGTCCTTGAGAAGGACCAGCTCAGCCAGCTATGGAAAACTCTGCTAATGTGGGGATGATGTGTAAAGTGTGACTTCTATTTCTCCCTCTGCCAGAGATGAGTTGTGACTTGGGGAGTGTCTCTTCGTCTTGTTAGTCAAATGTCAAAAATACTTCAAGTAACATTTTGTACTAATAAAAGTATTAAAGAGAGATGTGTGTGACATTTAAACATTCAGAAATGCATTATAGGTGGGGACTACACAACGCTGTGGTGTTCTCCCATGTGTGGTATAGAGCTGTTCTTACATCAGTGGTTTGGATGAGTCAGTCTTACATTTGTCTCACAGGGGCTGGAAGCTTTTGCTTTGGATCTAGACTCCATCATTCAGCAATGTTTATATAGTGAGGTTTTCTATTTTAAGTCAGTTTCTATTTCCTTCCTGGCTATATCTAAAGAATATTTATTACTACAGTCCATTTCCCCAGAATAACTGGATGAATATAGCTTTTTTTAACATTCCATAAATTAAAAGTATTTCTTTTCTTTATTACTTAGTGCAGCTGTTCCATTTATTACCTTTTGTTGGGGAGAAAAATTACTTTGTATCTTTCATTTGCAAGTAATTTACTGCAGTTTGGTTTGTTTTATTGTATTCAGCACTAGCTTCCAATGTGGCAATGGAAAGAATTAAAAATTTAAGGAGACACATTTTGACATTGCATAAAAATACTGAGTTTTGCTTGGCTCCTAATTTCAGTTTCATCTCATGCTGTTGCTGCTGTCTGACAGCTAGAACAGAATTGTCAGAATTTCTTCTGTATTAGAGGCCACAGACAGGGTAAACAAATGCTGATGTATTTCTAATTTATAACGTTTTCCTAAAAAGGGTAATCATGTAGGCTTAACCTGATCAAAATATAAGCAGTGTCCTTGTAGCAGATCTTTGAGACACCTTGGGAAAACTGAGAGATGCCCTGTGCCCCTTCTGCCTCTGATTCCCAGCAATAAGCAGGAGAACAGAAATTCAACACAGCCTCATGTTTTACATGAGGTCAACTCATTTTGCACAGGGGCTAAGTCCTTCTGAAAATAAAAGCAATAATGCTGATATTTTAACTTATTCTAACCTTTCAAAATATCTGAATGACCTTGGTTTCTGTCTTCCTGCTGGGGTCCCAGCAGTGACAGAAGCAGCCAGAGGCTGTGCTCACCTTTCAAACCTCTCCTAGGGTTTCCATCCCACCTTGGCTCTTCCAGACCACTGCTCCTCCTGTGCCCTTTGCAGGACATTCTACTGAGCCAAATATCAAGGATAGATACTTGGAAGAGAATCTCTTGGATCACTGTAGTCCTGAGTCCCAGGTCCCAGATCCTTGCTGCCACCTGCTCCTTCAGCTCTCCTGCAGTGATGGACCTTGACCAGGAGTCCAGAGTAAAGCCGGACTTTACTGAGTCAAGAGAGCTCTGTTGCTGACCTGATTAGAGCTTGAACTGCATCTTTTCTTATGGAGCCAATGAATATCTGACTGAGCCACACATGCTAAGGAGTCTAAGCCTTTTTCTCTTTGAAAAAATAGATGCAGGGATGCTTAACTTCCAGTTTGAGAACATTCAGTTGCGAAGTCAAGCAACAAGTTCAGTAAAATGTCATAAGACAAAGTCTTATTCTGTGCAAGCCCAGGGATATTTGAGGGATGCTGCTGTCTCCTTTCATGTACAGGCTGAATAGTAATGAAGGCAGAAAGTTTTTTAGAAAGGAAAGCAAGGCCTCCTCTCAGGATTCAGTCAGTGGGAGCAGAGCCCCAGAGGGTGTCCCTGTGCTGGCTGTGTCTGCATCACTGGGGTGCTGCAAGGACTGCAGGGGTGACTGTGCCTGGAGAGGCAAAGTGAGATTGCAGGAACCGCTTCTTGCAACTCTTTTGTGTCTCTGTCCTTAAATAAAGCATTCCTGTATGCAATTTCCTATATTGGCTTATAAAGAGCAGTTTTCATATCTGCTGCACTACAAACTCCTCCATCTATCCGTGACTCATCTGGCAGCGCAGCACAAAGAAACAGCCCAGATTAAAAATGCTTTCATACGTGGAGCTGATGGAGATTTGTCAATGTCTGAAACTTTCCTTCCACAAGAGATTTTTTTTTTTTCTCTTTTCTTTGGCTGCCACTGGCTTACATTATCATTCCTAATCTTTTAAGACTGAGGAAAAAAAAAAAAAAGAAAAAAAAAAAAGAGAAAAACTAAAGAGGATAATTAAAGAGTTTTAGAGTAAAAGGGATGAAGGAAAGTTACCATCACAGTCTGTCCTTACATGACTGCTTGATTTTCCTGCTCTTTTTAAACAATTTGAATTGAACCCATAGTTTGATTCCTTTCCATAGACTCATTTGTGGCTCTTATCTGTTTCACAAGAAAAGCCATCAATTCTGACATCATTTAATTTACTTTTATTGGAATACAATAGTAGAAACAGATGCTTATGCACGGATTTGATTACACAGAAAATAAATCTTTTTAATGCTTTCAATAAATATGAATAGTTACCCAGTACTTCTCATTTTATTGCTGCATTTTTCAAGCTCCCTTTGAAATTACTCGAATTTTGGTATTTATCTCAAGGTGACAAGTAAGCCTGAAAATCCTCTGAGGTTTTTTTGTTCTTTTGCTCAGGGATGGCTACATGAGTCTCAGCGATGTAGCTAACACAGAAACCACAATCTTACAGATAATTTCTTAAAGAAGTACAACTCTATTGTGTACATCCAATTACCAGTGAAACCTAAACCCTGCTGTTAGAACCTTTCACAGTTCATTCTTCAACTTAATGCACTATGAACTCTTGTTCTTCAACTGTTATTAAATTGTCTCTTTAAAACTTCTTTCCAGTGGTCACACACAGACACAGAAGGACAGAATATCCTGAGCTGGAAGGGATCCTCAAGGACCACTGAAGCCAAACTCCTGGAGAGGAGCCTGCACAGGACCACCCCAAGAGTCACACCTGAGAGCCCATAATAGCAAAAGATCAGTGATATCACTAAATCAGACAGTAACTGGTCACTCTGCAAACCTTCTAAAGCCACTTTCTCCTATGGGACAATAATTATAGCTCATTTCTTGCAGATTCTCATTCACTATGTACAGGGTATTAAAACTGCCCTGTTGTGGACATCAGGTCAGGACATTTCTGTTTGTCAGAGGACAGCTGCCACTCGCCCCTACTCTAATCAAATCATGACCAAAAAACCTAAATTGCAAAGTGGTTTATGCATTTTAAAAGTAGAAATATTATGCTTAGAGGTCATAGATATTTCTTCTTTTTATTCTGCATTCCCTCTGCAAAGGACAGTCAAGGTTACACGATGACTTTTTAGAAAATTTTGTTTTAGCACAGGAAGCACCACTGGGGTTTGCAGTAACCTATTTCAGTTATTATGAGAGCATGAGGATCCTGTAGTCCCACTGTGCAGTAACAACCTCTGTCAAGCACCAAATGTCACCATTACAGACTCTAAACCTACAGCCTGCTCTTCTGGGTGTGTTTGCTGCTGTGACTAGACTGACACACAGCAGACAGTGTGGCTCGGGCATTCTGCTGTCACTGAAAGGCAAAATGAACATTGCTCATGATTTGCAGAAATTGTGTGGGAGGCAAGAGCAGCATAAATGACACATCAAGTCTATTAAAGCAGTAGCTGATATTGGTGGCAAACTGTAGTTAAATTCTGTCAGGGAGAAGGTTTGTAAACTACAATGCCAGGTGTTGGTCTCTTTTGCCATGCAAAAATGGCCAATGGATCATGAATTTTGGGCTAGGATTCAGGCTGTTTGTCCTTATACATCCTCAGAGAGTCTCCCAGTAATCAGAAAAGCACCATAATGATCATGTAACCTTGTGACAGGAAGGTGTCATCTTCTGTCTGTTATCAGCCAGAGACCGCAGAAGGCTCACAGAGGAGGAGAAAACTTCCTAAAAAATCCCAAACTTCTTACAGAGATGCATCAATTTTGACAGAAATTCCCTTGGAAATTTTCTCAAAACAAGGAGATGTGGCTAATAGTCCTCTAGAGGTGTGAGAGATTCAAACTCTTGGCATTGGACTTGTGACCTGATGAGCTGCTGACCCTCAGCCCATTTCTTCTCCCAAATCCCAACACAGCCTGGCATGGATCTAACAGGGGCTTCATCTCCCCTTCCTTGCCCCTCAGAAGCTCAACAGGGCTGGTGTACACATGCACCAAGGAGCTGGGGAGAATAGGAAAATATCCCTGGGAAAAGCCAAGGAGATTACTCGTCTCCCTTCTATGATATTATTCACTACAAACTTTCCTTCTGCAAGACGAGTTTTAATAAGGTAACTTTTTAAGTCCATGAGAGAAATTAAATAATACTAGAAAATATATAGAGTTAAAACTTTCCTAAAGCTTTAGATGTGGTACCTGGAATTAATTCAGTAATTACTGAGTTAATTACTGCATGCAAAAAACCACAATAACAACAACAAAAGACCACAAAATACCCCTTAGGTCAGAAATTGCTTAGGGTTTTCTGTTTGTTGGCTGGGGAGGTTTTAATAGCAAAAATTGGCAATAAAGCATTCTTTTGTATATTCCTATTGCTCTGGTGGTGCTGAACATGATGGGGAAATTGTTTGCTAGGAAATTAAATGCTAATTGTACCTAAAAAAGGCAGCATTTCTGCATAACCTGACTTGTATGGCTGTCAATAATACATCAGACCTCTAAACAAACAATCCTAGTGTTTATGAAAACAATCTTGCCTTGAAATTGTGAATAGAGCAGAGCTTTTTTGGTTCTGAACAGAATTTTTACCTTGGAGCAGCTGATCCATTTGCTGGGAACCAGGACAGAAATGGGGCTGGCATTGCTTAAATGAGATTGGGAAGGGAAACAACTTTGTTAGTTACTAACGAGTGGGTATTGCACTGGAAACTGTGCAAGCTTCGTTTTACATAAAGGGTATTGCCAATTACAGATAATCCTTGGTAATTAAGTATTGATCTCGTTCGGGGTTTTTGTATGGCAGCAGGAACAAAGCCTGTCCCCGTGTTGCTGCTCCAGCTCCCTTTGGCACTTTAAAAGGCACAGTCCATTTGAGTAGCACTCCCTCTGTGTTGGGAGGTTAGATACAACTCCCTGTGGGTCAGCTCTACCTCTCCAGCTGTAAATGTAGGTCAGCTGCCTGCCGTGAGTCTGTTCCTTATCTGCAAAAGCACAAGTCCTCACACGCAACTTCCCAGCGTGCTGCACTCGTGTGTCCTGGGAGAAAGCTCATTTTTCTGGAGCAGAGAGCTGATTTTGTGCCATTAGCAGTGCTACCAGGCTCCTTATTTCTGTCCTGGCCCACGTCTGCCACCAGCCCCGTGACACAGCCACTGCCAACATCCTGCCTGCTGTGGCACAGCCAGGATATCCTCAAGGCCAGTGCCCATCTTTGTGCTGCATCACGGGGAGGTGGATGTATTCTTCCACCACTCAAAAGAGAGAAATTCAGTTACAATAAACCCCCAAACAATAACTCCTAAAAAGCAAAGAAAAAGCTAAAACATGCAAGCAAAATAAAATCCCACCAACTGGTAATTCTGGAGAGGCAGATTAAACGACTGTGGCACCATTTTAAAGGAAGCAGTTCAGTAAAGGTTAATAGAGAATTAAAAGCAACAGGTCCTACCCACTACCCAATTTTAAAGCTGTGTGTGGGACTTGCTGTTGAGATTTACAGGTGTGAAAAGTCGATTCTGGAAGGAAAATACATGGTGAGTTGATTGAAGGTAATATTTCACACCATTGGAATTAAGGACATGTCTAGTGCCAAACCATCTACAAGGGCTTGTAATGCACAAGGAAATGAATTTTTGCCGTGAAGGTGACTGAGCAGTGGCACAGAGGAGCCTGGGGGCTCTGCAGCCTTGGAGATACTGGGAAGCTGTCTGGACACAGTCCTGGGCACAGCTGGCTCTGGGTGGCCCTGCTCGAGTAGAGGCTTGGACCATACGAGCTCCAGATGCCCCTTCTGACCTCAACCAGCCTTTTACTCTGTGAATTCAAAATGTGTGACCTAAAATGAGCACAGCAGTCCTTGTTAAAATTTCTTTCATTAATTGCGTAGCTGTTGTGGCCAGATTCTCTTGGGTTTGTGTCTTACCTCATTTTTTTGTTCAGCCAAGAAATTCTTTTACTTTCCATCCAGGCTGGTGCTGAACTGTTTCTGTGTGTTTTCTGCCCTGAGCTACCTCAGGGCTCTCCAGCTGAAGCCAGCTTGGTTTTGTCCTCAGGATGGCTCTGCCTGACTGGTGCACTTCTGACCTCCTCCAGACCGAGGGGGAGCGTGTCCTAGAAAAAACCCTCTTGGCACTGTAATCACAGTTTAAGAGAAATCTGATTTTCATATTATTTCCAATCTCTGCATGTTTTCAAATGGATTTTTTCTTTTTGTTTTGCTGGTGCTTTTTTGTTTTCTTGCATTCAGCACCATTAAGAAACCCCCTGCAGTTTTGCCTCATCTCTGTGCCTGCTGCTGTTGGTTTATAGGAACAGTGGCCTCCTATGATCCACGTACTTATCTACTGAAACAGGAATAGGAAGCTATTTTTTCTCTTTAAAAATTTAAACTTTTCCCCTTAAGAACTCCATTGACTCTCCTGTATCACTCTAAATCCCTCTTTAATAGGCATATAAATAACTACCTCACCATCCTCTCCAAAACACCTGTTTTAACATGAATAAAAGCCAGATTTCCTTGCTCCTGTATGCAAACCCCTGTGTATCTTCTCCTGCACAGTTTCCTCTGTTCCCCTGATTTTGCTTCAATAGAAATCCACCAGCAGTACTTAAGTTCAAAACAAAATAAGCTCTAGGAGGGAGCAGTTTTCTTTTTCTTAGGCAACACATAATTATCCACTTCTCAGTTCATATGGAACTTGTTTCTCCATTAGGCTTACAAGGGACTGCAGCTGTATCCTTCCCTTCAGTCTCCCAAAAAAAGAACCAACTCATCTTTGATTTGCTTTCTGGTCATTTTAGAAAATCAGTTCACAGCAAAACATCACCAAGTTGCTATATCTGGAAACTGCATTCTTATGTTTATGTGCCCACACAGGGTTGGCTCCAGTCAGAACTCTTCTGTCCTTTATTTCTGCAGTCCAAACAGTATTATTTGAAAGACTTATTGTGAACAAAGCAGGGAGATTTTCCTTGTACAATTCAGTATTCAAAGTGAGTAGGGGCAAAAGATTTCCACCCTCCTCATAGTTGAAGCAGCAGACTGGAGAAGCAGGTGGTGTGCACAGTTTCTCAAAACTGAAATAAATCTGAAAGCATAAAGTGGACACAGTGACCTCTGTCTGTACAAATCACTCAAGTCGGTTTAGCTAAAAACACTCCCATTTCCTGAAAGAAAACCCTTTAGAAAAGGGTTTTGAAAAGGCATTTCCTTGATGTGAGCCTGAGCAGAGCCTTCAGTGCTACCTTCTAAATCTTTCCATGCAAACTTCTCAGCAGAGGAAGCATTAGGCTCTGACCATGGTTAGCCTTTTTCAAATTAAGCATGAAAAAACATTTTTAAAAGTAGATCTTCTCATAAAGGTGAACCAAAATACATAAATCTGTCTCTAGTGATCAACTCAGCACCTTTATCTTTGAGATAAAGATGGACAGGAAAGCTTCAGGAGGAGGATCATTCAAAATATTGGGATGTGCTGTGGGTAATCAGCCTCAAGGGAAGCCCTGTAAACTCAATGCCCTTTCTGCTTACTGGGTTTAGTTTTGCTTTAGACCTTTGGTCATTTATTGGTTCCACTGAGCCAGAGATTCTGCTAAATAGTCCCCCAGCTTCCTGTTTACTGTGTGCACTGCACAGACAGACAAACCCACTGGTCATCCCTTGAGTGTTCTCTTAAAATTCTGAACTGGTGGAGGAAATGGTGCAGGATTTCCATTACAACTTTGAAAAAGGAAGATTCTTCTCTTCTCCCATTATCACCCTGATGAATCTCTGTAAGATACACCTTCTCACCCTCCCGAGTTTCTCTGAAGAACAGCATAAGGCAAATGGCTTTCATGAATCATCTCTTATTGACAAGACTGTCTACCTGTGTTTTGGGGAGATAAGGGATTTTTATCTGGCTGTCAGAGTTGGTTGTGGACAGAATACATATGGCAAAAGTTTACAGAACATTCTTTTTCCACTGTTTTAGGATGCACAGATGCTACCAAATAAAACTGACCATAGAAAGATGATTTATTTAATAATGTGTTTTATGAGTCTTTGCCACAAGCTTTGTCTCAGTACAGTGAAGCACTTCCTAAGGATTGAGATGAGTTGAAAATTACACCGCTGATGAAATCAGCATTGTTTAGAGGTGCTGCTGCCATGGTTGACTCTGTTTTCCAGTGATGGCTCAGTCCAGGTCTATGAAGATGACTCCAACACAGACTCACTTGGTTTCCTGCAGGAAGCATTGTCTCTACAGTGGCATGTTAGGCTGTGCCAGGCTGAAAGCTGTCATACCTTCAGGTTATGGGTGCTGCCCCAGTAATGCTCAGTTGGTGTGTGATTATCAAAAGATGAAAAAAAAAATTAACCTGGCTTCACTTGAAACTTTACTGAATCTCAGGGATTTTGTCACAAAACTCCTGCTGGTTGCAGACAAAGCACAAAAAAGCCTTGTAAAGATCGAGAAGATCTGACCTGCCTATTTGTTTAAATGATCATTATAAAAAGGATTTTCATTTAATAATCTTTATTCCAATCACCACTGTGAAATCATGATAACAGATAAAGCATCAGCCACCATGTGTTATTCATTAAGCTGGGCAAGCTCAACTGCAAGTGCAGAATCCACAGTAATTACATTTGGGTAGTTTTTTTCAGGAAATATTTTTGCACAGCAGACATCTACCCAGACAATTAATTCACAAAATACTGACTTGTTGCTGGTTGGCATAAAAGGAGAGTTAGAACAATCAGGTTTCATGCTCACGCAGTTTGGTCTCACTTTTCTAGAGCTGAGAGTGCAATTTTTTTGGCTGAGCTTGAAAGAAGAATTTTAAAATGATGGGTCATTGACTGCTGGCTCCAACAAGAAGGACTGAAATCAGTTTAAGGTTTAAAGGGCAGTATCAGGACACAGAAAGTTTTAGGGTGATAATATTTCAGGGAAGCACTTCTAAACAAATCTAAGGTTTTGGAACAAAAGCCAAGGCAAAAAGGAGCTGTCAGGCTTGATTTGGGTCAGGAAGACAATGGGCTAGGTAGACTGTAAATTATCCAGCCCTTTTTTGAAAGAAATTTAGAAATTATGCAACCCCCCTAAACACTGTGTTCTGAAGTTAAGGAAGACGAAAGATTCACCATCCTCATCTGGTGAATAAATTTATTTCTTAAGTTAGTCCATTGCTAACTCTCCAAATTCAGAATTATCGTGCTGGATGCAATTATTTTGGATGGATGCATGCAGGACAATTATCTTGTGGCAAGTGTTCAGACCGAGCCTCATCTACTACAGGTTAGGTATTTTATAAATAGTAACTTTACTCTTTCAAAGTGGGATTTGTCCTTTTTGACTCAGATATCTGTAACTATACCTTAAATAATTATCTACATTAATGTCTTGTCAGGAGGAGGGGAGGCAAACTGGGAATAGATCATCTCACCCTAGGAGTGCTTAATTCTTTCCTTTGACAGCAAAGAGAAGCTGTATGTCCAGTTCAGACTGCCATCACATCCTCTCTTTGTAAATCCCTAACACCAGGTGAGAAGAACCCATCCTCAAGAGGTACAGAAAGGAGGCAGAGCTTTGCTGCAGCAACAAACCTCTCGTGTAGAAGGAAACCTGTGGAAGAGCAAAGCTCAGGCTGAGTTTTGGCAACCAGTGGAACTCCCTCCTTCCCTAGGTGGAAATGACAGAAGGAAGGATGACCTGCTGCAGGTGAGTAATTGCTGGGTAATTCCTGGGGGAATCTCAGTTAATGGAGTTGCAGCTTAATTAAACCTCATCATTCATAGCTTCCCTTGATTGCTTCTCTTGAACAGTAAATAGAGGAGGGAGGCAAACAGTACAAACTCTGACAGGTAAGTGGGCTGTTCACATTAACTGTGTAGTAACTGCAGCCAGCAGTGGCATGAGGCTGGGCAGGAAAGGAGATTCTTACCACCACTGCCCTCCCCACCGATTAGGAAAGGCCTCTTCAGGAGAGCTTTTGTTTTTAAGCACAAACTGAAGACAAAAATTATGCCTAAAATGTGATCTGTAGGGTTTTGAAAATAATACACAGTATAAGAATGCTCCCAGGCTGGCATACTGAGGTTTGGGTAGAGTATGAAGTGCATATGAAGTATGTGTGATGCTATTTATTCCACTCTTTGCTTTGCCTTAATTTGGGGAGAAATTAAATCATGGGGTCTAATAAGGAGGCTCATATATAACCAAAACAAAGTAGGTTAGAGGAATATAAGCCAAACTGGCTAAAAGCAATGACTGGCATTAAAAAAAAATCATAATTTCCAAAGTTTTCACTGAAAAACTGGTGCATACTTTGTCAGACTGTCATCTGCCCAAGTTGTGTTTGAGTAAAAAGAATCTTCTTTCACTTTTTCCTGCTCTTACCACATACGGATCCATCCTCTAACCTACTTGGGTAGTTGTGACACTTTTTGAAGAATAAATAGTTATCTGATCCCTGAGTCCAAGCTGAACAGCATGAGAAAGGAGAAAAGAGTGAACCTATTTTCCACCACTATTTCAATGATCATATTTTAACTCCCAAAAAAAGAAAAAAAAAAAACATGAATGTTCTTCTACCAATGTTTTTTTAGCTGGTACCATCCCTTTCTAAAGGGCAGGAAAGGTTATGTGGAGTAGAGATATTAAATAACCACGGATGAGTTCCAGAAAGAAACTGGCTCTGTGGGTTCAGTGCATACTATTTTATATTGCCTTATATGCAGAATGCAATATGCTTTAGTAATGATGTTTGAAAAAAAAAATCTAGTGTCATAGTTAATCCTCTTTCACTCAAATATTTGTATTTTTTTTTATCTATCAACAATGCAGACCAAATTACTCAAAACTCAGTCACCTCATGCAAATTTCTTAAATGTCCCCATTGATTATTACATAGATTAAAATCAGAATATAGACACCAGTTAGATTCACAAAGATTTGATGTGAAATTCAGAATGTAAAAGGCAGGAGAGATTTCCAAGCCCTTCGACATTGTTTGAAAGGCATGTTAAGTTTTTACTGTTTTCTCCTGATATGTATCATGTATCTGCTGTTCATAAATCCTGTTTTCTTGCAACCTTCCTTGCAAAATAGGAGCTTATCAAGCATAACTTTAAATGACTTACAGATGTACTCAACAAGGTGGAATGAAAGACCTATTTCCCCGCCTTTCAAAGATGACACTATTGACATTTTGTTTTCATCATGTAACAAGTGTGTGGTTTCAAGAATGCTCAAATGCTGCTTCCTTTAAAATGAAGTGCATGTCAAATGCTCCGAGGGAGTAATTCAAAAAAACTCATTTTCCTGTATAGTAAAGAGCAAGAAATCCGTGCTCTAGACACGTGAAGGAAACAAAGTCGATCAGGGTAGTTTTAATGCAACGGAATAGGAAGGTATTTGAAGACAATTGGTACACACTGATTTACCGCAATAGTACTTGGGTTACATCTGTCCTCTTTTAAACTGATGTTGAAGGAATTTGCAGTGTTCAAGCTCTCGCTGGCAAAGCTGTTAAATAGGTGCTGAGTGGCTGTTATGTCTTTGATTTACTTGTGTACCAAACAACAATCCCAGTGAAAATACCAGCATGTAGCTGATCCCAACTCTTTAGAATTGTAAAATTCCACACCTAATATTCCTGACTAGAGAAGTTCCACGTAGTTTCTGAATTGTTATGTTATGACTGAATTAAATAACTCCCCGTGCTGAGTCTGGCACTTCCCATCTCCTGTGCCTTACTGGGATTTGTGCTCCAATTCCACCCTGCACATTTCCTCTGCTGAATCCCCCAGTGATGAGAAATGGAGATGGTAATATGAGTACAGCAGGGCTGGGCATTGCTGGGTGCAGGCCAGGTTTGCAAAGGCTGGAGAAAAGATATTCTGATTAAGACTGCAACATCTTAATCCAAATATCAAAACTCACGGTCAGCTTAAAACTCCTATCTCTGAGCTCACTCCATATGTCAGGGACTGCATTGAGAGTGATAAGAGAAATCTTATATAATTGAAGTGTTGGTGTACAGTACAAATGATGAGGTAAAGGAATAAAAGCTCTATATTTTTCCTGAGTTTTTCTTATCCAAGAGAAAGCAAAGGCAGTGGCCAAGCTGGTAATAGGCATTTAAGGCAAGTAATTGACTGCTAGCCTTCAAAAAGGATCTCATGTGGGTTTATTATTTGTCGTATTCTTCTTACAGCATATAATAGAATTTAAAGTTGGAAGCCAGGTATCACATATCGAACACCAATAACTATTTCAATTAGTTTCCAGATGAATGTTTATGTAACACGTTCATTCTGTGGGTATTTTTTGAACAGATATGAGGTTATCTTACTGAACAAATAAACTTGTCCTTGGAAGAAAACCAGACTTTGCTGAATTAGAGAATATGCCCAGAAATATGCCTATCTATGTAATGTGTTGCTCAGACTGATTTTTTTTATCACTGAAGTAAGGACTTTGTTAGGCACATCTGAAGCTCACAATCTGGCTGGCATGACATGGATATTCTTTATTAAAGTATTTCTGAGGGCTTAGCAATTGTCTATTTTCTGCAAACAATTTCTGACAATCGGTTACTTGGAAGATGCTCAGAGGACTTTACTGGGATTCATCCACAGGCATCTGTTTTCTACTATTATGTTCATTTAATGCAAGTATCAAATCGGGGTACTCTTTGAAATGCTGTTGACATTAGTTTTAGTTTCTTGGGTTTGTTTTTTTTTTATTTTAATTCTACTATGCTAATCATATTGCATAGCACAATAAAGATGATATTAACACAGATTTGCTAAAAGGCACTAAGTCACACACACACAAAAAAATATTTGTTTCGTCTTTTCTTCTGTGCTGAAAATGCACAGAAGAATATGAGGTACCCACAAATCAAAGCTTCATGATGAACACAGTACAATACTGTGAAGAATAGCCTTTTTCTTGTGGATTTTATTTAAGGAAAGAAAAACTGTTAGGGATTAAAGTATTTGGGATGGAAGATCAAAGAAGGAACAAATTAAATAAATACAGTGTGTGGAGTCTGTTGATTTCATTCAATATCCTGTGGACAAGGAATTTACTAGTGGTTTTGTGACCTAAACTGTTATCTCTGTTAATTTTCTCTTTTGTTTAATCAATGTGTAGACATATTATATCAAACAAATGCATGGGATTCCTCCAGGCTAAACTTGGAGCAGTTAATAAACCTTTCATTCATCAGCTTTCAGTGGTTAATTTGGATGGTTTTACCTCCTCCTGTTGACTCTAGAAGCTGCTGAGAGGGGTTTTATTTTCCTGTATGAAACTGTAAGTTATTTCAGGACTTGTTTCCTTCAGACAGAGACTGATCTGTGCTTGAGCTGATCTTTCATCTCTGTCACTGTCTCAAAGCCAAAAGAAAAGCTGTTGTGTGGCCCTACTCTCAAATGCTGCTGATCACACTGTGCTATTTCCAAGAGCAACTTCATGTCAAGGGTTCCTAACAACATTTTTGGTTTTGAAATAACTTAAATGGTTAGTTCTCTTTTTTTTTTATTTTGAAATTTGAAGTTGTTTAAGTACTGCTGTAAAGTTCACCTTCAGCCAGTTTGTTTTAGCTGATAATTCCAAGAGCACTGGCATCCCATCAGCATCCCTAAGCGGATGGGCTTTAGACAAGCTTGGTCCAGTGATAACACTGTTTACAAAAATGCTTCAGAGAGGAGGAAAGGCCAAAACCAAGCCTTCAGAACAATGTTTTGAGATGCTGACTTTACTGATACATAGCAGGATGCTTTAGGACAGACAGGCTGCTAACTACAAAAATTCCCAGCATTGGAGCTGTACCAATGTTGCTGCCACCAGCACAGTCTGAGCTCTCTGTGCTTGCAAGGATTCAAGTGGAAATTTAATGGAAACCCTGATTTCAAAGGATAAGCTTTTCATTTTGTAGCTTGTGCTTCAACCTCTTCTCAACTAGAGTTAAACTGAATGAAGCAGATCATCACCTGACCCATGTTATGTACGTTTTCCAGCACACAAACATTTAGGTGAAAACCCTTCTTTTAGACACACTCAGCTAATCCAGATTCTGCTTCTTGGCTTCTTCAAGTGTCGCTGTGGGCGATGAACAAACTACATGAGACCTTATTATAAAAAACTGTATCTGACTCTACTTTATTAAAACAACTGTCCTCCTTATATACCTTTTAGAACAGACCACTCTCATTGCTTAGAAGAGTGCCAGAACTCTTCTAACCATTGGCCCAAAGCAATGGATAGAGACAAGTCCATCCCACAGAAAAGAATGCAAACCATCACTCTCCTTACAGTAACACTTGGATGTTTATGTCAAGTCTGTGGGAACAAGGTCTGCTGAAACCCAAACACCACAAAGAAACTGAGTTCAGAAACTCAGAAACCTCAGGCCTAGAAAACCAGACTACATTCAAGTGCTTGAAGAAATCGAAAAGTTATCTTAAAGTGTTATCTAATTTCTGCTGTGAAAGAGGAGTTGGGAAGTGCAGCCGGGCTCCTGGGACCTTGTTGATGCACAGGAGGCTCCTGGGGACCACACCTGCCAGCAGACTTTGGGAAGGTCCCCACGGGGTTCAGAGCTCCTCCTGAGTGTCCCACGGCACAGAACTGCTCCAAACGACCCCGAGGAGAAGTGGGGGAGAGAACACCAGCAGTGGTGTTATCACTGATGATATCATTAATCTGATTGGTTTGGGAGCCTGTAGGATAAGCATGGCACAACTGATTGTCACTGGTAGAGTTTGTGTTCATTCCCTAAGAGGTACCAAAAATATAACTTTGAAAGGGCCTGGAGCAGTGCATATTTCAGGGGAGTGGAAAGTGAAAAAGGTTTTTGTGCTTAAAATTTGTACTAGAACTGAGAACTTAATGTTAACATAAGATTTTCCATTGTGACCACTTCTCTAATATGTGATTAAATACTTGCTTTAAAAACATATCAAGACATCAATATATTGCATTTTTTGACTTTAAAATGATGCCATATTTATGGATTATACTCTAGAATCAGATAGTGAAAATAGGTATAAAATATCTTACCCTGAAAAAGCAAAAATGTCTCTTTGACTTATAATTAATGTAATGTAAAAAATCATATGTGATTTTGCAATTTTTCAGGTTTGTTTCCCCCCCCCCCCCCCAATTAAAAAAAAAAAAAATCTGAATAGGGAATTTGCCATTGTGTTCTGATCCTTAAATGGAATATTTTGGTTTATTTTATGTCTTTTCCACATTCTCAAGTATTTATTGTCAAGAGATTTTTTTATTCCAAACAACAAAAAACATAATTATCCTTTTTGGGGCTCTTGTTTCAGGTGTCCATGTGCATTGATTCCCATCAAAATGAATTAGCAAAAAGCCTTATGTTGTTCTTTCTTTATGTACAATGTTTTAGTGAAGAGCTTTATCAATAATTTTGCCCTTTTAAAGAAATGAAAATATTGAACAATCAGAATTCTGTGAATTCTCTCTAGTAATCACACAATTGTATGCAATTTTGTGCCTTGTGGGTTTCTTTTCCCTTAAGTAGTTATTTCATTTCAGCATAGAGGAAGGCTTGGCATTAACAGATGTAAATGTTCTGTACTATGCAATTAGAATAAAATTCTTTTTCCTTGAAATTCTGCCAATTTACAACATTGTGAACAGAGGAACAAAAAAAAATATAAAAAAGAGCTGAGCATTATAAAAAATCCTGAGAAGGTCTGAGAAAGAAAAAAATTAATGAAACACATAATAAGCTCTGCCTGTACACAGAATAATTTAATTTTTTTCAAACTGGTGAGAGGTATCATATTGGTACTAAGTTTTTATATCTTTCTTCTTCCAAAAAACCTTCTTCTGACTAAATCCTTCCAGATCTGTTCTGTTCTATGATACTTCAGGACAGAGTAATATTTAATTGAAATATAAGTAATTCAGACCAAATCAGTAGAAATGTTGAGAGGGGATGGACAACACCATGAGAGCAATACATATGCTCTGACATCTAAATGTAATGAGAGTGGGATTCAGAAAGTGAAAGTATCATGGGGGAAATGGCCATAGGGTCTGCAACCAAATGTGTTTGGGCAGCATGCAGGAATTGTTGCATAAAATCTGATTACAAAAGACAGCAGAGGGAAAGGATGGAAGAGTTCAGGGCTAATTAATATATGCTCAAGTGTAAGCGTGGCCATCTGGCAGCTCATCCCTAACCTGTACCCTCAGGAGAAAGGAAAATAGGATGAGCAAAAATAACTGAACACTTGAAAGAGAGAAATGGGATAAAGAAAATTATAAAAGCTCTAGAAAGCTTTGGCAAGGGTTGTGAAGAAGCAGTAAAACTTGAGGAGAGCAGAAAGGCTACCTGAAGCTTTTTTTATAAAGAGCTACCTGTGGTTGGCAATGGTTCATTTTCTGACTGTTTGGTGGGAAACAGCAGCCAAACCTCAAACACCTGCACATGCACTTCTATAAACAGCAAAGAATACACAGCCAGGAAGGTCTAATGCAGAAAATATAGAACTGTCACTGCTGTTAAAATGTGCATCAAAAAATACATTTATGATGGCCTCTGCAGCATAGATATGTACAGAACACAGGGTTAGAAACATTGTTGTCTTTGGCCCTGACAAAATCTACTCATAACTTTCAGAAGGAAAGAAGTCTTTAATATAAGGAAGAAAATGGTTATGTTTATTATAAGAAAGGAGCAGAATTTCATTAGGAAATTAAATGTTTACTTGTATTCCAGAGTTTCTTCTGATTCAAGTGTTAATGGTCCAATTTATTAATAGAAGAATTTTTATTTATATGTGTAAGGATCATGCCCTTATAATGAGAAAAAATTGTGCCAGACCTGATTACCATATAAATTGTTCATGAAATAAAATGGGTTAAAAGAAATAAGTTCTTGTCAGACCAATCATATCACTACTAGTATCTTAAATGAACTCATCACATTTGTTCTCTTGCTGCTTCTATTAACCGAGGGTTATCACTTTTTTATGATCATTTTTTTCATTGTTGGGGGTAGACTGCTGCCAGTCTTAGTTAAGTTATCCTGAAGCAGTTACGTCAGAAGAAGAAGTTTCAAGAGAAAAAAAGACACTAAAGTGAATAAAACTGTCTTCAATATAAAGGTTCACAGCTAGACAGAGAGTAAGTAATAAAAATGTATTCATCTTATTATGTTTTCTAATGTGAGGAGACTTTGGAATTTATTTCTTTTTTTTTTTTATGTGGAAGGATATTAGATTGTACAGCCAATGGGGTTACTATTCATAGATACCTTGTAAGCTGCCAGTCATCACAAGCAGTAGCTCTGGAGAATGAAAAATTCATGAGATGGTGGAAGTAATATAAAGATGTAAAGCAGTATTTTGCCCTTCAACCCTGGGTCAAAGCTGGTTCAGGTGATTACCATCCCAGAAATAATTAGGATTGCATGTTATATAGGTTGGAATTATCTTCTTGAATTTTAAAAGATTATGAAAGATAGGCATATGTACTAACATCTAGAGGAGTATTAGCACTGGGATGTTGGTACAGCTGGTTCTGTGTTAGCTTGGAAGGAAATTCAATGTGCTTTGGGTTGTCCATGTCTTTAATGAGTTAAAAGTACTGACAAGTTTGAACATTTCCTCCTCTCCTCCTTTCTTCATTGGCTTCTCCAAAAGCTCAGCAGAACTCTGCTGCTTCTCTCCTGGCCCTTTGGTTGTTTTTTCAGGTCTGGGGACAGGAGCAGGGAGCAGTGCAAAAAAAGGGGGAAAAGAGATGGAATCCTACCAACCTTGTTCATACTTTTAATGCTTTTTTCTTTATTGTTTATATTTTAGCTAAGGTGATTTGAAATATTGGTGCTTAATACAGGCATGTGTTTGAAGGGAGGACCAAATCAAAATTTTCAGTGACTGAACAACACAGTAGTGTCTGGACAAAGTGGTTTATCAATGGTAATTACAAAATGTTTACCAACAGAAGCAGAAGTTCTTCCAACAAATCATTGAACTTCCATTTTTCTTCTCATTTTGTCTGGTTGTGACAGCAATTAAGTGGTGGAAATTATTAAGAGACAGGAGAAATTACTCAGATGAGTAACTGGGCAATTAACTACTCCTAGATCAATAAAATGTTTAATATCATGATTTTTAAGTGCTTTCTTTTCCATTTAATTTAAGCTTTCTCCCCAAAAATCTTTCTTCAGTCTTTTTGTGGTGGTGCACATATAACTGCTTGAAACATCAGACATCAGCAAAGAAAAATAGACTTTTTTTTTTTAACATGAACATGTTAAGAAGTTGCAATTCTCTTCCTTCAGTATGTTTGGGAATACAATAATATTTCAGGATAAAGAATATTGAACCCAATAAGAACTGAAAAACTTTCAAAACTACAAACCTTGAGAGAGAATTTGAAGTCTCAATATTCATTCAATGTCATGAGGTAACTATACAAATTCATGATTTCTAAAATTGCTTAATTGTTTCCATGTTTGTGATTCTGCAGAGAAATGTGCACTTGCTTGGTTTTTGTAGGATGCTACAATTACCATTTAGTTTTCTTTAGCTGAAGACACAGGAGAGATGAAAAAAGTAACAACTTGATTCCTTCATAAAAATTGTTCTTGCCCCCAGTGAGGCAAGAACACTTTTGGTACACCTTACAAGAGTGCAAATATTTGATTATTTTTAGGAAAAAAACCCACAAGTTTTCTATGATTTTCTAGTCAATACAACTTTAGTCAGAAGAGTTTTGAATAATATTAGAAATAGATTTCTCAGCACACTCTTTTCATACGAAACTGTTGCAATAGCAAAATGCAAAGTTAATCATGATGAAAGGCAACTTGCAGAAGTTCACAACCTTCTGCTAAATTCCTTTTAAAACAACCAAGTGTAAGATTTCTTGGTTCTGAAGCTGTGGGTTTCCACTGATTCTGAGCTGGACTTACCAGAAATCTACTGCAGTACTTTGTACACTTTTAATGTGCATTGATAATAACAGACTGTAGACATCCTCAGTCCCCTTTTTCCCTCTCACTTTTTTTGCTTTGCATGCTAATCAGGCATAATTAATTGCAATTGGGAATGCTGTCAGTATTTTATCAGCTGCAGATTTATGGAGTGGGTAAGATGTTGATTATTAAGATTATTAAGAAGTTCCTCCTGTTAACTGAGTGCTAGACATTGCTGGGGCTTAAGGGGTTTATGGTTGGGTTTTTTTTTAAATAAAGGGGGGGAAAAGACATCAGCACAAACATAGAAATGATGAATGTTTGCCAGTGAAGTAACAACTCAAAACGATCAGGAGATGTAATTGCAACTGTACAGATATATGGAGCAGAAATGAAGCACTTCGATTCCATACCTTAATATTTTCCAGGATATATGTGGGAGAAAGATTACATTTATTTAGTCAAATCAATTCCATGCTCAATCCTAATATTAATATTTTTCAGATTACCTGGCAAAGCTCTGTATGAATAATAAAAATTTTAAAAGGGATGGTTTTGTCTAACGCCCATTTCCAACCTAAAAATCTTAAAAACCCCAAAAATGAATAAATTGACTTTTTGCAGGTATTCCCAAGCCTTAGAAATTAAATATAAAGGAATACTGTTAATGTAAGAGCCTATAAACACATTTGATTTTTAATTAGTTAGTTATGGTGACAGACAAGTCAATGGCAAAATAAGAAAACCTGAAGGAGAGAGTTTTACTGCCATCATTTAACCCAGAGTGAAACTCATCCCCACTGTTGCTCATTCACTCCCCTCCAGTGGGATGGGGAGAGAATCAGGAGGGTAAAAGAGAGAAAACTCATGGTGCAGATAAAGACAGTCACTAGACGCCAAGAACCACACAGGCAAACAACCCCCCAAAAAGAGACTTTAATCACCACTTCCCATGGGCAGGTAGCTGCTCAGCCATCTCCAGGAAAGCAGAGCTCCATCCTGCATTGCAGAGACGTGGGAAGGCAAACTCCACCACAGACACGCCCCCTTTCCCCGACTGTACGTGCTGAGAATGAAGTCATACGGCATGGAATGTCCCTTGGGTCACATGGGGTCACCTGTCCTGACTGTGCCCTTCCCAGTTCCTCGTGCACCCCCAGCCCCCTCACTGGGGGGAGCACAGTGGGAAGCTGCAAAGGCCTGGACTCTGTAAGCACTGATCAGCAGTAACAAAAACATCCCCAAAGCCCAATAGCCAAATCAGGGCTATATTTTTTTTTTTTCCCTTAGGGAAAGAATGGTCCAAAAGCAAAAGAGGCATAGATCTTACCCAAGTTGTGTTTGTTACCTAAAGCAAAGACTTGTGTCTCTGAAAGCATCATACAATTTCAAAATTATCTCAACAGCATAAGTGAGTATGTAGCTGTGGAGTCTTTCTTTTGTTTCCTTTCATTTTATTTTCCAGTCTGCACAGGTAGTCTCTTCCCACACAATGCTGTTCTCCCATGAGCCTGGTAGCATCCATATCCTTCTCATGTTTGCCAATATGGGCCCTCATTAATTTCTAAGTGAAATTCAAGAAGCCCTCAATGGGGCAAGACCAAAGCAATGGGTGCACTTTACAGAACAGGAGGTGCTGAGAGTTTCAAAACAGAGTGTGGTAAATCCTCCAGGTCTGGTTGCTGCCCATGATGTTAGAGGTTATATTCTCTCCCTCTTATTCAGGTCAAAACCTCTCAGCAGGAAAAGATTTCCCCTCCTCACAGCTGTAAGTACAGCCCAGGCTGGTGAAACTAACTTCATTGCCCAAAGATGTGCGATGAAATTCCTGCATCGGCCACCTTTAAAGCCTTCTGAAAAGCAACGTCTGGGATGCTTTTCTAGTGCCAGTGCAGAAGACACACCAAGATTTCTGTGGTCCTTGCCAAAATGGTCAGTGCCCTCAGGGGTTTCAATCAAATAACATCCTCAGCTGATTACACAGATTTGAAACTGAAAGATGGTGAAAAATCTCCTAATCAGTGCTCTCACTTCATGCAGTGCTGTGAGGAGGTGGCAGAAGGAGAACTCGGGGCAAATCATCACTGTGCCTTCCTCCCAAATGTGTGCTGTTTGGAGAGCCCTGGACTGCCTCCCACCATCACCTCTCCAAGCAGAGGGCTTCCTCCCCCCAGGCTTAAACTCCCAGAGACAGGTGAGGTGGGATGGCATTATTTGGTAATTGCAATGGGGGCATGTTAAGGTGGGGATGCCTGCATCCAGGTAAGGCAGAGCAGGTGGGCAGGGGAGTTGCACCAGTGGGGAAGGACATGGAAGGTCATGGACTTAGAGAGCCTTGTGTGACTGGAGCTGCATGGGAGGCAGTGGGAGAATCCTATGGGGTGACTGGGGGAAAAAAAACAGCTCTTACTACTAGGAATGGGGTGCAGAATGACGACCCAGTGCTCCTGGATGCAGTTTGGAGTTTTTCTGGCAGTTCTGCTCTGCCACGCAAGGGTGGGGATTGATTGAACCGACTATTTTGCATGTTGGGTTTCACTCTCCCTTTCCCTCGACTGCTAACTCACGCGAACACACAGCCCTTCCCTGCTACTTCCTAAAAGACAAGAGATCCTAGGTAAGGGATCAAACAATCTCAACCTCGGCATGGCAGATGGGGAGAAGCAGCTCCAACCACTCCCAGCAGTGGGACAGCACAGCAGGGTGAAGCAGGAGTGTGGCATGTGAGGGGGAAAGCCCCCGACAGAGCCCCCCGCCCACTGGGCAGCCTGCAGGCAGCCCTGCCCTCTCCGGGAAGGTTCTCTCGCCACGCCTGCTCCGGGACAGCCCTTGGGAGGGCTCCGGGGCACTCGCCCACCTCCGGCTGCGAAGGGGGCGCGCCCAAAACAGCATCGAATCCACACCTACGGGAGGACAACGGCGTGGGAAGAGGGGGAGGGAAGACGGGGAGGACAACGCAACTCTCATGCCAACCTCGCAGCCGGCTCTTCCTCCAGGAAGCAAATCCCGGGCGCTCCTGGGGAGCTCTGCCCCAGCAGGGCCGAGGGGATAAGGATGAGACGCGTCCTCGGCCGCGCCGGCGGCTGCACCAGCACCGCGGGCAGCGCCGGGACCGCCCGGCCGCGCTGAGCGCCGACAGCGCCGCGGGCAGCGCCCGGAGCAGCGGACAGCACCGCGGGCAGAGCCGGGAACAGCGGACAGCACCGCGGGCAGAGCCGGGAACAGCGGACAGCACCGCGGGCAGAGCCGGGAACAGCGGACAGCACCGCGGGCAGAGCCGGGAACAGCGGACAGCACCGCGGGCAGAGCCCGGAGCAGCGGACAGCACCGCGGGCAGAGCCGGGAACAGCGGACAGCACCGCGGGCAGAGCCCGGAACAGCGGACAGCACCGCGGGCAGAGCCGGGAACAGCGGACAGCACCGCGGGCAGAGCCCGGAGCAGCGGACAGCACCGCGGGCAGAGCCCGGAGCAGCGGACAGCACCGCGGGCAGAGCCGGGAACAGCGGACAGCACCGCGGGCAGAGCCCGGAACAGCGGACAGCACCGCGGGCAGAGCCCGGAGCAGCGGACAGCACCGCGGGCAGAGCCCGGAGCAGGACAGCACCGCGGGCAGAGCCCGGTCCGTCTGGAACAGCGGACAGCTCCCGCTCCGTCAGGAACGACGGACAGCTCCCGGTCCGTCCCGAACCGCGGACAGCTCCCGGTCCGTCAGGAACAACGGACAGCTCCCGGTCCGTCCCGAACCGCGGCCCGCTCCCGGCCCGCCCGGCCCGCCCGGCCCCGCGGCCATGGGCTGCCGCGCCCGCCCCGCGCCCCGGCACTGAAGCGGAGCCCGCCCCGACGCGCACATGTAAGATGCTGACCGGGGGATGGTGCCCCTGCCTGAGCCCTTCTCTCAGCTCCTCTGAGAAGCGCCCTGGCTCTAATGCCTCTCCCTACTTAGGCACTGGGAAGTTTTGTGGGGGTTGGAGACGGCTCGGGGCGGCTCGGTCTCCTGCCAGCCTGAGGATGGGCTGGTGAGAGTCAGGCGGGTTGGCTGCGCGTGGAAGTGGTTCGGCTTTTTACCCTTGGAATTTGTGCTTGGTTTCAGTGTAACGCGAAAGGCTCGTTGTTTGTTATCAGCCACATAGTTTGGAGCTACGCTGCTGTCTTCTTTCGTAGCTGGGTGAAGCGTTTAAGGGTTTGTTTTTCGTGGAAGCAGTGTGGGCAAGGTGAAATTAAAAGAAAAAAAAAAAAAAGAATTAAATAAAAAAGTGAAAGGGGACACTGTATCATGCCTGTTGCAGCTTTCAGTGGATGGAGTCATGGTAATAGTTGTCAGGAGTCCTTCTCTCCACGTTGTTTCCAGTCTTGAGATAACTATGAAGTGAGCATTGAAAAGGGTGCATCGGTAGGGGAAAATGAAATACAGCTGGAACAGAGACTACTAGTTCTTTTCAAAGCTATTCTTTATCTTTTTAATAGAACTGCTTGTTGAAAATCAGCGTTACACTGCCCCCTGCTTGAACAATTAGAGATTTTTCATTTCTCTTATCACTAGTAAAAATTTATGAATGAACAGGTATTTCTCTGTTGTGTTCTCTAGTATGAGCCAAGCCTGAGTTTTGAAGTGCTTCAAAAGTGAGGGCTAATTATTCCTAGTTCCCAAAGCCAGATTAAAAAAAAAATAAATAAATAAAAATAGAACTCATTCCTCTTGTGACAGTTCATTTGGTGGTCAAATATACTAATGAATGAACGATGGGAGAGAATGTAAAAATAGCATTAATTTTGGTACATCTATCTCATGTGTTCTGCGATAAATTTGTAATAATTAGCTGACTTGACAACCAGAGATTAAGGGGAAACAAGGAAGGAAGGGAAAAAAGGTAACCTAGTACTTATTTTATAACACAAGAAGAATTTGAATAAAAGGACAAAGGTGATTATTTGTCAGTCTCTCCTGCTGTAAAAGTCTTGCATTGGTGCATGACATTTCTCTTGGATGAGAAAGAAAATGCTGATGATTAGTTTATAAGAAAGAGGAGGGTGAGACAGCTGAAAAACAGTGGATGCTTTTTTTCTTCAAGATAGCTGATAGAAAGCCAAATTCCATTTCCTTAAAAAAACAAAAAACAAACAAACAAACAAACAAAAAAAAAACAAACAAAAAAAAAAACCAAAAAAAAAATCCAAAAAAAACAAGGCAGAGCTGCCTCCTTTCGAACAGTGACCAGGAAGGAATTGAAAATGTAGATGCTGATAAAGATTTAGTGTTCTGTCCTAAATGTTTTTCTAGGCTTTTGTCCTCAGACCTCATGCTTCATGTCATGAAGATGTTAAAAGTGTTCACATGTGTCATTGATCAGCGTTTTTTAATGGCACCAGAGGCCTGGTTTGTTTTCCTGAACATTCTCATGCTGCCATTCCCTAAAAAGATTTGAAAAGGTATGGTTTTGCTGACTGCTCCTGTAATTCCACAAGGAGAGAGATCTCTTTCCAAATTTTTTTTTCATCTGTATGAGCGGTGGGAATGATGGGAGGGAGTGTTACTTCCTGCATCTGGTTTGTAGGGCTGCTCTGCAAATGAATATCTGCCTGCATAGGCTAAAATTTTCTATTAATTGCATCTAAAAATATATTAATAAAAAAATCTAATAATATATTCTAGACATGTACTCAACTTTTTACGTAGAAGAATGACCACATTGCTGACAGTATTGGATTGGGCTTTTCAATGTTGGTCACAATCCAAGAATAAATGAAGTGGCACTTCAGCTTTTCAAAGCAAAGAAAACTTCAGAATAAGCTGCTGTCAGTCAAGACTGCCATCCCAAATTATACTGAGTCTGTTTACATAGTAAATCAGCAATATATGAAAAAGGAAAGTCTTTTTATTAAAAGTCTTATAGGAAAAAAAGCTTGACTTAAGGTAAGATTTAGAAGGCTGATTAAGACATTTGAGAAAAAGGGGGTATTAGAGGACACTGGCAATATGAGCCTGTGCAGAATTTGGAATGCCAGAGTAGTCTATTGTATATAGGATAATAAATGTATGCAGTTGTGTTCAGTCTGTGCTCCTCAACTGAAGTCTGGAATATACTTCAAAATAAGATATAATTTTTTATCGAAGATTAAATATCCTACTCTTTTTACTCTGAACAATTTGAATTATCCTTTTAAATTGATAGTTTTCTATATCAGTTTGTGTTTGCTTTTAGAACCAGATTTCCTTCTTTTTTGTTTATGTTTATAGCATGTCTTGGCTGGCCAGGTTTTCTGTGTGGAACCAAGGGTTAACAGAGAAAAATGGTCCTTTGATATATAAGAGCTGTGTCAATTCCAAAGAGGCCTCAGGGAGTCTGCAGCCTTTATGTGCCCTGATTCTTTTCAGAAGTATTGATGTAAGTAGAAAGAAAAATAATAAGTAAAGTGTCAATTTGACAGTTTCTGAGGCTCTGCAGGAACTGAGGGCAGTGCTTTCAAATGGCTTTCAGAAACTGGAATTTTCTTTTCAACAAGGCAGTCAATGTCTCATCAAAGCCTGCTCTGATGGGTGCTTATAGAGCGTACAGAGCCTAGTAATGGTTACATATCCAAAGTCTCTCCTGTCGTTTCTGGACAAAGGGGAACATTGAAAGGGCACAGGGAGACTCCTGCCAACCTCTCCCCACTTAGTGAAAGCAAACCCAAGGTGTAGTCAGAGACCATATGTGCCTAAAGCTGCCTTTGTAAATGTCCTGCTCAATTTTTAGGCTTAAAGACAGGCAAAGGTTGACATCCTCTGAGAATTCCAGAATTGCTGCAGCTCCTAATACCTATTGATTTCAATACCTTTTATAGACTTCAGATGTTTTAAAAACTCAAGCAGGTGCTATTCAGCCTCTCCTACACATTTTTAAATCTCTGGTTCAAAGCCATGTGTAAAAACTCCAATTCAGCCTTTTAAGGCACTTGGGTCTTTGAACATTTTCTCCAAGCCCCAGCTCCAGGTGGTAGCCCTGCCCTTCCATAGGTTTTTGTGTGGGACTAGAGAGGCAGCAGAAGGTCTTGAATGGCAGAGTCTGGAGCACTGTGGAAAGGAAGGTCAAGGGGAGGCCAGAATTATTTGCTGGAATAAGCTCAAAGTGAAGCAGCTCAGCTTCTTTCTTTATGGCCACCTGTCCTACGTGTTGCACTCTGATCAGTTAAGAGTGTGGTTGTGAAAAAAAAGGAGAGTTTCAGCTTCGGTGTGTTTCTAATGCCATCACATTAAGAACAAATCTCATGTTATGCCATGTTCCCCTCTCAGACACTGAGTGTCTCAGCACCATCAGAGACAATTGCAAGAACCTGCTTTTAGTCACTTTAATTAGAAACTGAAATGCTCCCAGAGGAAGATTTGTTACAAGCTAAATCACCTTTCAGAAAGAGCTATTCTGCACTCCCCACAGGAGTCCAGATATCTTGTGGTTCCCTCAGCCATGGGAAGCTGGCTGTGCTTTGCTGCAAGCAGTATTCAGGCCCTGAAATTTTTAATTTCTTTTCTTGGACTATTTTGTCTCCAAGAGCACTGCATGCATTGGCATCCTTTCTGAGAAAAACACAATATTTAACTGCATTGCCTGATGACTTTCATCACTAGCTGTCTCAGTAAAATATGGAAATACAGAGTCATTTCAATCCAAAGCACCTTGGAAGAAAAATGATAAGATAAATGCAATCAAGTCACAATTACTTCTATTAAGTGAGCACATTACACACACTCAGTAAACATGATTAGTTCTAAATCTGCCCGCACATAACTGAAAAGCAGAATAGAACAAGGTGTCAAGTAGTGGTGTGACATTGCAGTAGGGTTCAGTTTCCAAGAGCTCCAGCTGCTGCATACATTGCTCTTTGCACTACTGCTTCTCTTGTCATGAGTCAGTGCTCAGGTCAAGCATAATTGTAACTTTTTTTCTACAAGGGTGTTTGACAGCCGAGCATGTCTAATGAAATTATTCAAAGTGCAATTTTTTGTTAATCTCTACTTCTCTATAAAGATGAATATGATAAATTTGATAGCTGAGATATTGATCATCTCTGCTGAGATAGAAAAATGATAAAATTTGATAGCTGAGATATTGATCATCTCTGCTGATGAGCAAGGGGTGTGGGGTTATAATTCATCTGAGGTGAAGCCCTCTGAATGATGGTGCTCTTACCTGCAGGGAGTGGAGATCAGCTCTGTGCTGTAGGGACATCCCTGCAGAACATTTATTGCATGATAAATATTGGAGAGTCGTTATCTCTTTGAAGAGCAGGTGTTCTTTCCTGTTTCCTCTTCTTCTGATGCAATTTCTGTTGTTAGAAACTGTGTATGAGACCAGTGTTCTCTCTGAATTGAAGAAAGTGAAATGAAGGTCCTTTTGTTTTCTGGCATGTTATTACATATCCAACAAACAGGTATGAATTAGCTCTAGGCCAAATTCTAACCTCTTTTTTTAAAAATCTTAACTAGGCCAACAGTAATATTTTATGTGGGTTTATGTTTACTTTGGTGTGATTATAAAGTTATCTGTCCTATCTATCTGGGTTGTCCTTTAGAGGTAATAACATACCTGAAAAGTTTCTCTAACAAAAATAAAAAGCGAACTGTACTTATAGAAGTAGAAGAACTGTACTTCTATATCAGGAAAAATATATAGTAGATTCCTTACTGTTGGAAATTATAGATATTTCTGAGTTGCTTCCAGTACTGACACTTAGATGTAACAACCAATATAAGGTTGCCAAATATCTTACCATACATGGGTTTTGAATATCATAAAAGCCCACTGGAATTCCTCCAGCTTGAAGCAGCTAATAAAATAAACTGTCCTAAAGTATTCAGCATGTGCAATCCTGCTGCAATCATGGGTGATTACTGAGCACCTAACTGAGCTGGACTGGTTTCTACTTGATCCCAGCAATGATGGCTTAAGTTATCATCAGCTCGTCCTTTCAAGTTGCTTAACATTTCAAGAGATTTATTTCAACACTCAGGAACTCCCAAGGCTGTAAATTTTTAAAGTGCTTTCTGGTTCTATAACTCCCCATGTAACAAAGCCACAGTTCAGAAGTGTTTATTGGCATGTGGAGTCCTTGCTTGAACTCAGCAAGGTTTCACTACATGTTTAAAATGCAAGTGCTGTCCTGAATAGCTAAGGACAGGAGCTCCAGTTTAGAAAAGCATTTGTGCATATGGTTAAATACTTCATTTTAGCCACATGTTACTTGTCCTGGCATTGCTGGAACTGCTTCTGAGATGAAAGCTAATTGCTGAGGAGAATATATGTGTGTATGCATATATGTTTCTAAAAGTTGGACTCTGCTGAAATCAATTAAACTTATAATGTTGACTTCAAAGGGTCCCCAGTTTTACCCCAAGCATTTTTCAGCTTTAGAGAACTCTACATCCCTGTCAGGTATGTTAATTGCATACTTTATTTATTTAGCTGTTATTGTTTTCTCTTAAAGTAAACTTCATGGAGTCTAGGGAATTAATTCACTTAAGCATATCTCCTTCATTATTCCTGTATCCATCACCTCTGTGTGCTTCTTCATCTTCAAACCATGCTGGAAGGAAACTGTTTTAAGATTCATACAGTGCTTTATCTCTCAGTGGAGCCTGGGATGATGTTTTGTTCCTACTAGCTTCTATTAAGTTGTTACAGTGATGCACCAAAGCTTATGGGGAGAGGTTCTCAATTATGAATCTCTATTTCAACCTTGTGTGGTCACAAAATTGATTTCTTAGGATTAAATTTCAATTTAACTTTTTAAAAATTGCTGTAAAATTTGTTTGAAACTCTTCAGTCCAGATCAGCACAAAAGTGATTAATTAAAATGATAAATACATTCATATATGTTAGCTCCATAAGAACAGCTACCTCGATAATTTTGGTGTCCTTTGATCTTTAGGTATTTGGGTTTCTGAGAACCCTGTGTTTTGCCAGGTTCTTGCTGGTTGCTTTACTCCTTTGTTACTCTTGAAGGCAATGTACCTACTCCACTTTGTCTCCTGGCACAGTTCCCCCTCGTCACTCACTGCAGCACTTTCCAACTTCTGTAGTATTTTTTCAGAGCAACACAGGAACTTTTCATTGACTGAAGGTCATAACTGACTTGGAGAACAGATGGAGTGTGGAAGGATGAACCTTTGCCACCCACTGAGCATTAACACCTGCCTATTTGTTGCATCTGTCCACTGCAGCTCAGAGGCTCCTGAAGATTTTACTCCAGTGATTTAAGACTTGATATTGAGCTGAGTGCAAATGCTATCTCTGAAAGAGGGGCTGTTTTTACCTTTTTACTCAGGCTGCACATTCTGTGGGCTTTGGATGGCAATTAACTCCACATGCTTAGACTCTAAATGGCACTATGAATGTGTTGAAATGCTGCTGCAATAAAATGTTTTTAAAAAGCAACACTGAGACAGCACTAAATGCAAAATATGAATGTTTAAAAGGCACAGATACATTTAGGATTTCCATTTATTTCATACAACAGTGCATTTTCTCACCCATGAGACCAACTGCACATAGCATAGCTTTCTTTGGGACTTCCAGAGAAGGTGAAATAAGAATAGTTTGTGTTCATCTCACCAGCTCCAAGTGAAGGGTATTTCATCCACACAATCAGTAGAGAAATTAATGACCCTTTTTCTCCTGCCCTCTGTTTGTGGTGAGGGATCTGTGTCTTGTCTTTTTGCAGTAGCTCTCTAAAAGATTCTTACTGGAGACTGACATGAACACTATAGCAGGAATTATTCCTATGTTTTTCTAGAGTGTCCCCTGGATTTGGGAATTTTTATTTGGAATAGCAGCCAACTGTATTTCAGTAAGAAATTAGACAGTTCATTATTAAAATGCTCTAGATCAGGAAGCAGAAAAATGGTATTATGTACCTTGAAAAAAAGCAGGGAATTAATAGGTGTCTTGCTTGTACCAGCTGAATCTTAGCAGAATATGTAATATAATTACCCTTGTTACCATGTGTTTAAAATTAGAAATGTGTTTTAACTTTACAGAACACAGTTTATTGGTCTGATTCAAGGTCTATTGACAAGGGAGAGTCCTGCTAGCTTCCTTTAGAGCTCATGTCCTTAAGGACAAAATTCAAGAAGTTCAGGAAATAGTCTTGTGTATGTTAATCCTAAATATGGTGTAATGATATTCTAAACAACACAAATGGAAAATTATGTGTCAGTGTATTCCTTTTTCTATTTGTCAAGTCAAGAATGTGCTGAGCATCGTTGTCGCAATCAGGAAGGGTGAACAAATCACAGGAGAGTGTCGTGCTGGTCAAACTAACACAGAGAGCTTCTCTCTTGTTCAGAAGCTAATCTTTATCCCACATGTGTCCTAAATGATCTTAAGTAACTGGCTCAGGCCATAAAAACCTATCCAGACCTGGTCATCATGACACATTTCTAACCTTATTTCAGGTTCTGTGAAACGATGACTCTGCTAGGATATAACCAGTGTTCCTCTCTGCTTTTCTGCAGGTTGAGACACAGCAATTCTAAAGACATGCATCGGAGGCACGCGACCCTTCGGGAGAAGGGCCGGCGCCAGGCCATCCGGGGCCCTGCCTACATGTTCAACGAGAAAGGCACCAGCCTCACTGCAGAGGAGGAGCATTTCCTCGATTCTGCAGAATATGGCAACATTCCAGTGGTGCGGAAAATGCTGGAGGAATCCAAAACCTTGAACTTCAATTGTGTCGATTACATGGGACAAAACGCCCTCCAGTTAGCGGTAGGGAACGAGCACCTGGAAGTGACAGAGCTGCTCCTCAAGAAGGAGAATCTCGCTCGAGTCGGGGATGCCCTTTTGCTAGCCATCAGTAAAGGATACGTGCGCATTGTAGAAGCAATACTGAACCACCCAGCCTTCGCCCAGGGACAGCGCCTCACACTCAGCCCCCTGAGCAGGAACTGAGGGATGATGATTTTTATGCTTATGATGAAGATGGAACTCGGTTCTCCCATGACATTACCCCCATCATACTTGCTGCCCACTGCCAGGAGTATGAAATTGTTCACATCTTACTTCTAAAGGGTGCACGGATTGAAAGGCCACATGACTATTTTTGCAAGTGCAATGAATGTATGGAAAAGCAGAGGAAAGACTCCTTTAGTCACTCTCGCTCAAGAATGAATGCCTACAAAGGATTAGCCAGTGCTGCTTATTTGTCTCTGTCCAGTGAAGACCCTGTCCTTACTGCTCTAGAGCTTAGCAATGAATTGGCCAGGCTAGCCAACATTGAAACTGAATTTAAGGTAACTCACCACTGTGCCTTTTTCCTTGGGCTGAGAGTGTTCAAGCTGTTGTGCAGTTTACATGTTTGATCAAATTTTGGGTTGCAGTTTGAGGGGTGGGGAAGTAAGGCTGGCAGAGACTGCCAGATGTGTTAGCTATGCATAGATTCAGATCACTGTCATTCTCCAGTTAATAAATGCTTGGAACTGAACATTGCATATTACAGCAGAAGCTGAAGTTTCTGTGTTGCACACTGTGATTGCTTAGAATATCTAGTTTGCAGCAGGAATAAAAATTAGATTATTCAAAAAATGAAGACTCATTTTTTGTAAGAAAGGTAAGTCTTTTAATTGAGCAATCTATTTTAGAGGCAGAGTTGTAGAGGCTGTTTTAAGAACCCAGTACATCTAGTTCTGCTACAATGATAAAAGGTATAAATCAAAAAATTTTGTTTCTCTGTAAAATAATTTAAACTGCATTGCATCTTAATGGTTTGGTGCTGCATCTATACATCATGAATTTCATGAAAAAGGAAAAGAGAAACAATCAATAAATTGTTACGAAGTTTATCTTCATGCCAAATGTCAGAGTAGAGCTTGTGAACTCTCTTATAAGTTACTTGAGATTTCCATTATCATAATGAGTTTGTAAATGTCCAATGCCATTTGCAGTATTTCTCTAAGTCATTTACATGGCATAAAGAGCATTGTCTCCCTTTCTAATATAAATTGGTCAATAAACCCCTCATTTTCAGTGGCTCTGCCATCAGCATAAGACTTTTTTCTGGCTTATGGCTATTGTGCAGCTACAATCATGATCAGTGACTCTGGAGTAATAAAGTTCACATTATGAGTACACTGGGGTAGGATGCTCACCAGGAATCCATTATTTCTAATTTACAAAATTATTCATGTGTTAAAGCATCTGTTTCAGGATTTGTAGCTCTATACTACAAAGGACTAGGAGGAGATCATCCCCCTGCACTGGGTACTGGTGAGGCTGCCTTGAGGCTCAGGTTCAGTTTTGAGCCCCTCACTACAAGAAAGACCTTGATGTTCTAGAGCAGGTCCAGAGAAGGGCAGTGGAGCTGGGGAAGGGTCTGGGACAGAAGTGTGATGAGGAGCAGCTGAGGGACAAGGGGGGCTGAGCCTTGAGAAGAGGAGGCTCAGGGGCACCTTCTCACTCTCTACAGCTCCCTGAGGGGGGTTGTAGCCTGGTGGGGTTGGTCTTTTCTCCCAGATAACAAGCAACAGGAGAAACAGCCTCAAGTTGTGCCAGGGAGGTTTAGGTTGGATATTAGGAAAAATTTCTCCACAGAGAAGGGGTCAAGCCCTGGAAGAGGTTCCCCAGAGAAGTGGCTGTGTCACCATCCCCGAAGGGATTTAAGACATGTGTAGATGTGTCATTTGGGGACATGGTTCAATGGTTAACTTTGGCAGTGCTGGGTTTAAAGTTGGATTTTAGAGGGCTTTTCTGACCTAAATGGTTCTATGAATCTATGCTCTCCAATTTAAAAGTAAAAAGAAAACATATTCTCAGGCTTTGCAACCTTTTAGTAACTCAAACAGGAAAAATTTCCCAAACCACTGAGATCTTTTGGGCAATATCAGGGTAAAATTTTGTAAACTCTTTTCCCCATGTGCATCAGAATGAAAGGACACAATAATTTGAAGGGGAAGTTTTATTTGGATTCAGTCTGACTGAAGTAACCTCCTTGGGCTCAGTGAATCTGACTGCTCCAGTGTGAAAGCACTGGAGGCTCATGCCCACACTTAACAACATTAATATCTCATTAATGCTACAGCTTCTTTTCATAGAAAGCTGTATATTGAGAGGAGCATGAGCAGCCTCAGCATTGCATGCCTGTCAGTCCTGATTTGTGTCTTGCTGCAGAAGAGTAAATATATTTCTACCAGAATCTTTCCTGTTGTTCCTGGAGCTGCCAGGGGGGTCTGTACTGGCACTGGCAGGTACACGAATCCTCCAGGAGCAAACCAACAATCTAATATTGAAGAGTTCCACGGTGGTTACATCTTTGCACTGTCAAATGGATGGGAATAAATCAATATCAGGAAAAAAACCCAAAACATTAGAAGCCATTTGCCAAATGACTGCATTTCCAGGCTTTCCAAGTCCATAGTCTTACTGGAAGGCTCTGTGCAGCACACATCCATATGTGTTAGTGAAGTTCCTTCCATACCATTAGCTTGCCTCAAAGATTTCACATTCTTTTAGCATATTAGTTCTTCCAGAAATAAGAAATTTCTCAAGATTCTAATGTATTCTTACTGTAGCAAAAACCCCCCAGAGGTATGTATTTATGTAAAAATATTTATTCTTATTAACATAATCAGTGTGATGTGAAATACAGTATTAATAAAACAGTGGGGGGGGTTTCAAAGAACATGACAATTTAAGAATTTATTCGGAGGAAAGAACACAATTGTCAAAAATGTATTTAAAAAGCCCACAAATGAAGAAAATTTATTAAATTAGACAAGATCTAGAGAGCTTTTTTTTTTTTTTTTTTTACTAAAATAGTACTTAATATGTTTGATTCCTAAAATTTTATAATTAAAATTGTCACTCAACAGATTTATAAAATTATCGCTTGGGATTACTTAAGACCATTATTTAAAAATTATATGCTACTGCAGAAATATAGTTTTCAGGAGGTACAAAGAGTCCTTGAAATGGAAAGACACAAAATTTTAATAATGTAGGTGGACAAATAGTAATTTAGTAACCTCTGAAGGAACTGCTAGCATGAGCTAATTAAAATATAAATGCAGTGCCTCTCGCCTGCTGCTTGCTGCCCCAAATCTCTTATGCAACAGCACCTTTCAGCACATCAAAATAAGAAGCCAATGCATGTGCTATTTTTTTAGAGAACATGAAATTTTTTAAGCAAGTTGCCTTGTTGTGCAGAGAAATGTAAAACAAAACAGCCGCATGTATGACTTTAAAGAAGAAAACTTGTATTACCTGTGGTTGGCCAATTTATCCATTCTTTTATTTTTTTTAATGTGGCAGAAGCTGAATAGATTTTTTAATCACCCTAAACTGCTAAGATTCAGTAATGCTGCAAATCTGATGAAACAGCTTTGCAAAATGTTCCCCAAAAAAGTTCTCTTATTAATTGCAGAAAAAATAATTGTTATGAAACATGTAGTCCATTAGTCTAGAAATAAATAAGGCCCCTTCCCCAAAGTAAAATGAAAAATATGGAACCAGTTGTTTCTATGAAAATACATGTAGAAATGGAATGGGGGGACACCCCTAAGAGATGGATTTCAGGAAAGAGAGAAGCAAACATCAGAGTCCCTGCGTATGTTTGCAGGTCTTTACGCAATTATATTCTCCTGTAGTGGAGGCAATCCAAACTGAAAAAAATTACCTTAATTAAGTGCTTTGTCATTTTTGTATATCCCACCTGAAAGCTCAGAATTAAGAATCAGTTCATGACTTTCTCTCTCCTTCTAGTTTCAATTTTGTTTTTTAAAAAGCCAAATGAACATCCAGTGGAGCAAAGGCAGTACAGACTGGGGGCCTCATTTAGTCCAGTGTATGGATCTGTTCTTCTGTATTGCCCTTGGAACCACAGAGAGGATCCTGTGTGGCTAAAAGAGACCATGCTTCTGCAGAGTGGAGGAAAAACTGAGTAGGAAACAGAGAGACATCTCAATTAAAAAATCAAAAGTACAATTAAAACAAAAATATAGGACCAAGTTAATGTACTTTGTAGTTTTCAAAAAAAAAGGTTGGAAAACAGACATTAGGCTAATAATTAATATATGAAGTTGTTTTGAGGGAGAAAGTATTTATTGTTAACCTAGCAAAACTAGGATCCCTCTAGTCCACGCAGGAAGAATTCTCCCCTCTCATTCTTCCTTTTTTATTCAAAAAACCCATCTCTGTACATTCCAATTTCTTTAAAAGCTTGCAGATCTTAGACCTCGGTCATAAAGCGAATAATCCTGCTCCACCTACCAGAGGATTCTGTTTGTTTTGGTCATATAAATAAGTCTGGTGTCACTTGCAGCATGAATAACCTGGCCAGGATTTGTCCATGTGAACCAATCATCACCCCTGAGCCAGGCTGAAGAGAATTGCTCTCCTCTTTGGTCCAGAGAAATCCATCTCCCTCACGGCAGCTGGGTGTGAAAGCATATGCAGATGTCTGCACAGTTACCAGCTGTTCACAGCCAGGTGACTCATTTCTAAGACTGGAATATTAAAAGCAGAGTCAACATAATCGATTTTATATGTCCATCAAAAGCCTTAGGAGATTGAATTTCTAGCAAAAGCCTGCAGGAAAAGCCTTTGTGACTGTCTATAACAGCAGCATCAGCTTAATATTACTGTCCACATTGTAGAAGTGGAGTGAAACCCAGAATAGCTCTGTTTACTTTTCCTAAAGCAGTGACTGTGTACTCCTTTCTCTGGTGGGATCCCCCTCCACAGACAGGACTGTGTTACAGCCTTGCATGCTCTCCAATTAGACCACATGCTTGTGTATGTCAGGAAGCATCCTTGTGATGAAGTAAATCAGGCAAATCATTCCATTTAGCAATCCAGACAAATCAAATTAGAGACTCGCAAAGGAGGCTTAGAAAAGAGCTCACCAAGCATAAGCAATAAATCAGATCTCAGCTCCTCTTGATTAAAATGTTACTAAAACAAGATCAAAATCACCACCTGGAAGACAGATGGTGTGTGGTCTTTGTTTACTGCTCCCACCAACATTGTCAGTGCATTTACTACAGCCTAACGTGTTTTGTTTCTCACTTATATGTTCCTTACTGTGTCTTTTCCTGTAAAACCCTTTCTCTAAAGGCTGTTGGGATCCAAAGGCAGCTCCTGGCAGCGAGCCTGCTCTCGTGTGCAGGTGAGCATCAGGCCCAGGCTCAGCTGGCTGAGGGCAGTCAGTGGCTGTGGGATGGGTGGCTGGTGGGGCAGCAAGTCAGGCGTGTGGGTGCCTGCAGGGGTGAGCCTGCTGGAGCTGCCTCTTGTTCCCTTGGGGCTGCAGTGGTGCAAAGCAGCTGAGGCCCAAATCCCTCCATTCTGATGGTGAAAGAGTGACAAAACAGCCCTCGAGACTCAATGACTTGTAGCTGTTAGGGATGATCTGGCATTCCTCTTGCCTCAGTAAGTCACCTCCAGCTTCTATTCTGCTTAACTATAGATTTTCAACTTCACAGGATATGCTTAACTTGAACTTTTTAAGAGAAATTACTTTGTCCATTTTCTTGGTATTTCTGGCTCCATGCTGCGTGGAGTTAAAAAAGTAATTATTAGATTCTTGGTCTTTTGAAATGCATGATTAAAAGATAGAACATGGTATAAAACATTTAAGAATAAAAGAATAGGAAGGGGAAATACTTAAAGAGAATGGAGGATAGCAGCAAACTTGGGAAGAGAAAAATACTTGAAAACCCTCAGACTGTAAACCAGCAAGGCTGCATTTATAAACTCTGCTTCCAACCCAGGCTGAAGAGACTCTTGGATTTGTTTGCTCCCAGGACTAAGTGATGGGAGCTGGTGCCTGCAGCTCATCTCCCACTGGAACCAGAAGCTGGCGTGGGAACCTCCCTAATTAGTCTCATGAATATTCTTGTAAATCCATCACTTAATATCTTCACTCTGACCCGTTCTTCCTTGAGTGATCTTTTAATCTTTTCTTAATCTCTGCCCTCAACATATTCTCTAGCAGACATCTTGCTTCTGTTGTGTTTGGGAATATTTTTATGACTCATAAATTTTATTTCAGCAAGCTGCTCTTACAGGCTTTAGTGTGTTTGTATGGCATTTGTTTAAGTTTTCATTTAATTTTTCAGACATTCTGTTATTTTCTTTATTTTTCTTCCTGAAAGGATTTGCAAATTTTAAAGAGATGTACTTTTTACTCAAGCAGCTTTCATTTTTTTCCCTCGTGTTTCAATTTGGTGGGTTTTGAGAAGGAAGAAGAGAACTTCAGAAATTTGGCCTGGTAGGCAGAATTTATTCATTGTCTTTTACTATTGTTTTTATTTTCTTTTGCACAGCTCTCAACTTACCTGGTGCCTGCTTTGAAAATTAAGCACCACCAACACAAATACTTATGAGTACATGAACAGTCACTACCCCCAAGTGATTGTTTTTTGGATATTAATTTTTCCAGATCAATCTCTAGTGATAATATTATTTTTTCTTAGGGATGAAGTCAGGGGTGTGGTTTGGTGGTTTTTACCTTTAAAAAGAACAGATCCTCTTTTCCCCCTCTCATCTATAAGCCAATCTTCCCCACTGCCATGAAAACATGCACATCTAGAATCCATGATTTTTTTATTTTAATTTTCACTTGTGCAAAGAAAATGCATAAACAGGTACAACCAATTACCCACTCTTATACAGGAAAGAATCAAGGGCCAGTAAAGCAGGAAAACAAATTTTCTATTGTTAGAAGTTTAACATCTTGTTGGAACAAATGAGGTATTAAAATAAGAGAGGAAATTAAAAGCAATAATGGAAATAGCCTGGAGAAGGAGAACATATTCAAGCTTTGTAGTGAAATTAGTGTTTGGCTCACTGAGTGGGACTCATTCTGTGCAGAAGGAACTCATTCTCTATGCTGTTCTTTTTCAGAGACAAATTCACTAATAATAGATGCTACACCAGCTTTGTCTTGAGAGCTAAATTAATTAATCACAAAAAATTGCATTTTTCCATGGATATGTAGCAGAGACTGTGGAAAAAGGTAATATATAGTCTTTCTGCCCTTAAAACCCACCAAATCTGTGACTCTTGTGTTGTTCTCTTTAAATATCTATAAATTAAGAAATATCCTTTATATTTTGAGAGCTGTTATGGTAAGTGCTCTTTTTAGGTTCTGCTATTAAATAATTTTATGCTTGATACATTGCCCAAGAAAAATGGGTTTTAAATGTTGCTTGAGAAGAAAATCTTCAAAGCTTTTCAGAGGGGTGTAGAACCATTGCCAAGGCTGTGATGTCTGAAGCTGTCTTGAGAAATCCAGATTTGTATCTCTGTGTGAAGGTGTGTTAGCATCTGTCTATGTCTGCTCACAGTCAGGCAGAGCAGTAGGTGCTGTGATTCCTAGTGAAGGGTATAACTCTGTCATCTACAGCCCACACCTGTTCCTGGAAAAATTAAGACCATTTTTCATGGAAGTTGTAACTCAGTTGGCAGCACAAGCCACTGAGCAGTCACATAAAATTGGATAATGTCCTCTACCCACGAGGTTATTTCGCCTACCTTAGGAGTGACATTGTTGTTAAAATCTCCCAGCTGAAAGAAAACCTCTTTAAAGTTACCAAAACACTTTATATGCAGGAAAATGGTTTTTTAACTTTCCTGGGGAACCAGCCCGATCTCTCTTTTGAAAGAGCGAAAGGGGAAAAGGACTCTGCACATCAAAGCATAGACAATGCACCAGTGTAAGAAAATTTAATACTTGAATTCATGCTTCAAGGATTTTGCTCCCCTAAAAACAATCTCCAAAAATTGAGGGAAACTTTAAACATTTGAGGATGGCAAGGCAACCCCGGAAATATTTGACTCCCCCAGAGAGTATAGCTGGGATACTTTTGTTTCCTGTGATGCTACTGCAAGTGAGATTTTTGGGAATGCTAGTGTGCACACCATCAGTGCAATGTTTATTACACTTTGCAGCTCCCTGGGAAGTCATTTTTAGTCCTACTCAGTTAAGGATGAGCAACATTGCAACAGCAGCACTTACATCTTACTGCTTCCAGCATGATTGAACATATCCCTGGAGCAGGATTTTAGTTTAGGTGAGCTGCAGATATGATCATAAAAGTATAAAAAAACATGGAATCCTCTTATAAACATTAATGGGATAAAACATCTGGGAAGCAGAGAGCAATAGAAAAGTACAACATAAGGAAGTAGCACAACAGTTGCCTCACCACTGCCCAGAAATTCGGAAGCATTTTTACACATAAAACTTTCAAGCCCATCACCGTGATGCTTTAGCCAGGTAGAGAAATAGGTGTAAAATCTGGAACCAGCTGAAACTGCTTTAAGATAATTTTTCTCCTGGGATTTCATTATTTCCTTACAAATAAGCAGCCCCTCCTCCATCAAGAGCACATTTCTGAGGAGTTGGAAAATCCCTATTAATGGATATATTTTTAAGGGACCTGAACGGCAGCAGCTGGTAATGGTGGTGAACAGAGTGAAGTCCTTTACACATAAATAATCCTGGGATAAAAGTGTAACCAGAAAAGGGGGAGAAATCCAGCAATAAAAATGTGTTTGTTTCTCCCCTGCCAGAAACATCTGATATTAAACTTCTGAATCTAAAGCTTCAGCCTTCCAGTAAATGGGGTGGGCTGGCAATGTCAGTGTGCTTCTCTTTGTGCACATGGCTGGTGACTTCTACTTTTTCCTTCTGTAGCCTGCTGTAATGATTATATATCCAGATTTTCCACATAGTTCTTAAATTCTGGATGTGGTGAGGAATTTGGAAGGTAATTTTTGTTATGTAGCTGACTTTTGTAAACTATTCTGAGGTGCCAAGATCTTGTGGCAACTAATTTTACTGAATGGTAATTGTCAGAAAATATGTTTGTGTATGTGACATCTCACATACATGGAACATATTGAATATCTTTAGAAGGAGTTTAGAGCTGAGGGATCTCCTTTTTATCCTTCCTAAACATAAACTTCTGTTAGTGAATACAAGAGTCATTTACCTTTGATACAGGTAGTTGCTGAATATTTTGTAGTTAGGGTGATGAATGACAAAGCTTGTAACATCTTTACATGGAATGCAAAGAGTTTTTACTAAATAGAAGGAAATAAACACCTACCATTATGAGATAATTTGTTGTGTTTAGTGGGGACTGTGTGAAGGCAAGGTTAAATGCAGTTATATTAATTAGTGTTACTATGATATAAATGAAGTGAAATAAGGTCAAATTAAATTAATATAATGTCCATGTGTGTTGTGGAGTCATGTATATCACATATAGCTGAGCAAAGGACAGAAGGTCACTGCTATGAAGATTTAAGGGGCATTTAACTGGCTAATGAGAGTTCTTAGAGCAGAAGTGATGTTGATATCTGTTCCGTAGCCAGTTTCTGCTTCTCAAAGACAAGGAGTTATGAATTTTTTTTTTTTTTTTTTTTTTTGCTTTAGAGATTCTTTTGAGTTTAGGAATGAAGATGACCTGCCTGTATTATGTCTTTTGTGTGCAAGCACCACTCTGCAACTGATTTTTGAGTACAAATGCTTAGAAGGTTGACTCTAACAGATACAATGACTGTCACAAACCCTACACGAAAGTAGAAATACTTTCAAAATTTAAATGTAAAATGTTGAGCTTACCACAATCTTATTATATAACAGCTTTAACATTGAAAAAAACTCGGTAGCTGACAAAATCATGACCCATTTGGCCATTGAGTCATCTTCAGGTTTGTTGAAGCTATGACTTCACCCTTGCCCTTTGAAAGAACGATGTGCAGTGAAGCAGTGGGGTGAGCAGCAGGTCTGATCCGAGGCTGACCCCTGCTCGAGGATTCCTCCCTTTACAAATGAGCAATAGCATATCACCTCTGGCATCCATCCCAGCCAGCTGTGGTCGGCCGGTGTACCCGTAGGTGGGGTTCCTCCCTGCCACCACCCCTCCAGTGATCTGGATTCTCCCACGGAATGACCCTTTGTCTCTCCAGTCTCTAAGCAATAAAGGTGAGACAAACCCCTCCGTGCCACCTCTCTGCTGTCCCTTTGGCTGCCCTGTCCCGGGGCTGGGGCTGTCTGTGATGCTCACCTGAGCCGCTCCAGAGGGCAGCATCCCGCCCTGCCCTGCCCTGCCCTGCCCTGCCCTGCCAGGGCTGCTGCCAGCTGCTCAGAGAGCTCTGGGCACGGGCACAACGACTGGGACAGTTGCCCATGTTTAGTTAACAGTGACAGAGTGTTTTCCTTTCTTGCCCACTGAGCGTGGAAGGCAAAATGAGTCCTGGTGCTCGAATTGGTGCATTCACTCGATGGCAGCACAGCAAGGAGGGTTTCTGCTGCCCTGAGCTGGCTGCTGGAAAGGAAAGACTTACTGGGCCTTCCATCCCAGTCACTGGGTCCTCTGCAGGGAGTACAGAGCTCATCTGGCTTTGAGCTTGCACTTACACCCTCAGCATTCATCTAAGAGAGTTTTCTCAGCGCACTTACTGATATGACAGAACATAAATCCCCTTCTTCCTCCCCTCAGCAATGAGTGTTACCAAGAGGGGTCCACCTTAGAGCACCAAAGATGAAGATATTTTTCAGAAAGCCAAAATCCAATTCTTGTTGAGAAAAAACAGACAGCAAAAGCTGTGATCACTACTGTTATATCAGTCCAATACAACATTGGTAAGCTTTGCATTTAATTAGTACCACCAAATGGCCAACCACTCAGCTGGTATCAGCACTGGGGTTTTGGGAACAGTTAGGAGCAGGGACATTTATTATGAGCAAGATGCCTGCTTTCCAAAGAGTGCTGCTCATTATTCACGTTGGGAAGGGATATCTACTGGAACTACAAATGAGCATAATTAGGATGATTGCTCCGAATAGAATAATGATGTTAGATCAGCAGATGGGAGAACGGAGTCAGGTACGTTTATCCAAGGCACTGTAGGGAATCGAGATCATATTAATGAATGTAAACGAAGTAACACATTCTGAGGAGCTCAAGTCTGACATCAAATAGGATGCAGATGGGAAGTGATTTAGTTTATCCCTCATTATGTTGTTAATTGTTGTTATTGTAGATAATTATGATGAAGTTATCCTCACTGAGTCCAAGCAGAATTGTGGATAAACAGTAATGGTATACAAACAATTTCATATTGCTTTAAAATGGTGTTAGGTACTACAGTATCTATGGGTTTTTTTGGCATTTATGTGATCAAAAATGGCAATTTCTGGAATATAATTTTTTTGCAGGGAAACTGCCACCAGTGCAGCATGAAACAGCTCATTGCCTACTGGGTGTCATTTCATTCTCACTGTCCAAACCCCTGGATCTGATCTCATTTCAGAACAAAACTGAAATAAGTATGCACTTTCCATATTCATATTTCTGCTCAAGAAGGTTCTGCAGCATGACTTCTAAGCCTTCTCTTCTTAGAGAGAGGACAATTTCCATATGGCCAAGAGTGTTCTGTGCCAGGACTCAGCAGCTGGGATCACATTTTTCCAAAGTGCTTGGTTATTGCTTATGTGCTGTGGGAACACAGCATATGCTCTGGGACTTTCACCCACTCTGATGCTTATGACCAGTTTCATAAGAAGCTCTCCTTGCTGGACATTGAGAACTGTGGTAGTTGGCTGTTTGAGACCTGGAAAACATAAGGCTATTTTAATTATTAATGTCACTAGCATCATGTCTTTCAGTTAAGCCAACATTCACTTGCAGGATGGATTTAGGAGTCTTTTTCCTGATATGCATGTTGTGCTTGTAGCCAAAATTCCCACAAGAGAAGGGACTCATAGCATCTTTGAACATATAAGTGTGTTCCTTCAACAAGCTGAAGGTGCCAAATTTACCTCAACCTAAGGGATAAATGAAGCTGTCTTGAGCAAACAATTACTTTGAATTTAAATCCATTATTTTCTCCTGGCTTTTTCCCATCTGATTTTAAGGAAACACAGAGATTTCAAGCAGCTGAGCTGAAAAGAGCCACACAATTGAGGGAGAGAAGCTAATTCTTTTAGTGCAAGAAAGCTTCATCTTTAATTGCATAGGAAATGGAAATCTTCCCCAGTGAAGCTTGCAGCAAAGAGATCAGGAATGTAATACACATGGGAAAATGTCAGAGAAAGTATGGATGGCATGGGGAATGAGAAGCTTGGCCCAGATGTAACTTTGTGCTGTGATAAATCTCTCAGAGCTGCAGAATGACCTGAAAGGAGGTTGTGGTGAGGAGGGGGTTGGCCTTTTCTCCCAGGTAACCAGTGATTCTCAGTCACATCCCCCACAAGGAGCAAACAAATATTTGAACGTTATGGAGAGGGATTTGGAGCCTTGCACTGCACCATCATGAGCTTGATTTTACTGATGACATGAACAGATCCTAAACTCTTCTTCAACCAGAAAATTATCAGGGTATTATTTTGAAATGCATAGTTTGCATTTAAAGAGAAGCTGCTGACAGGACACAGGAGACAGACCCTCTCCTTGGCTGAATTTTTGTATTCCCCACATTTTGCATGCACATTTCTGTCTAGCCTGTCCTGTTTATGTGAATTCCAGGGACTCGTTGGTTTACTTTCTGAAAACAGGTGTTTTGGCATAAACATTCAAATGAGCTAAGGAAAATGTGCAAGAAAAAAAACATCTTTCACTTAGTTGAGGAATCAAAAGCTGTGGCTTATTTGTGGTGTGTGTTTGAAAACAAGCTGAGGTGATAGGAAAGAGAAGCACATCAAGCATCAAATGCCATCTTATGTTGAAAAGCTGCTATGCCAACCTTGAGAGTTTAAATATTCTCATTTTAAACAAAACCCTGTAAACTGGTATGATTTCTGTTCTAGGTTAATTAAATATTTTCAGAGACTTGGAATGGGATGGTAGCTCTCTGCTGAATAGCACTGATGCTCCTGCACAGGGATGCTCAGTAATGGTACCTTCAGACTGAAGGTGACTTTCAAGGCAAGGAGTAGAGGGGATGGAGGTGTGTTTCTGGCAACTCATTAGGTATGAAAAGAAAGTCTGTATTCTGTTCAGTGTGAGAACTTTGGATAAGTCAAGTTATCCATTAATTACAGTGTAGAGGGAGGTCACGTGTACAGGAAACTTATTTTATGTTTCATATAGTAAAGAAGACCAATAGAAGTAACAAAAAAGGCTGAGAGTGGACTGATTCTGAGATTCCTTATGCTAGGGAATCTAAAACTTTGGTTGAAGAGTCAGAAACTGTGCTCAGTCTCAGTCCTTAACTTCCTTTAATGATTATGTTTGATTCCTGCCTTTTCTTCCCCAAATAATCCATCCATTAATTTTAGACTTAAAAAAAACCTAAAACAAACCCACCCAGATACCTTTAAAAATAATTGTTCCAAGGGGAAGTAAAAGTAAAGTATTTTTCCTTGTCTAATTTTTTATTGACGGAAAAATGGCTTCCAAAATTTATTCATTAGTTTTGGTCCCACAGAAGCTACATTTATCAAAAGTATGAATAATTTCCCAGAATAAAATATTGGTAGAGTTGGTAAATTCATAAGTCCTAGAGCAGAAAAGAGCTAAAGTGCAAAAGAGTAGGAAAGAAACAGGGAGGTTCAAACCTGTCCTTTCTGCTGCTTTTGACAGTTCACACTCTAAAGTTTTTGGAATGTTATTGCTGAAGATTAAACATATACCTGCTCCTGCAAATGATGCTGTAAAAGCATGGTAACAAATTCTAAAGGATTTTCAACTCCACAACTAGAACAATTACCACCATCTGTCGAGCTTCTCTAAGGATTTGATGCATCTAGCAGTCAACAGGAACAAGGTGAAATCCAAAGTCAGTGGTTTGGTCCATTCCTTACTGCTCTAAGCCCTTGGTGAAGGGATATGCTCTCTTAGACATGAGCTGCTGCAGTGCATATGAGGAGAGGAATTGCAGCTAGAAAGCTCAGGGAATAAAGAGACACCAAAAATCCAGTCTCATTGTAAATTAGTGTAACTGCCATTGAAATCCTTGTAATGATGCAAGGGATGTTATCTCCATGGCTTGTTGGAAGACAGAAAATTTTTGGTCCTCAGTCAAATGATCCTGTTGTTTTCTGGGCTTCTTTGGAGAAGAATAATGCCAACACAGACAGCAATCTGGTTTGTCCTTGGGCTCTTTTATTTGCCACATCTCTCAGGGTCTCCTGACAGAATCCAAAATCCCCCTTTGCCTGGAGGCACCTCTGCTCTGCCATGCTGCAACCTGGCACTGCTCAGAGGACAAACCATGGCCATGTTTATCTTGGCTCCCTTTAGAGGGGAAATTCCAATTTTCCAATTGCTTGGAAAGCAACAGAGTCACACTTCTGAAATGTCAAACTCTTGTATATGAACAGATTGCTTATTATATTATGCTTGCTGGAGATTAAGAAGTCAAGGTCCGGATCATTTTTAAAATGAACTGGGACATCTGTTCCGACCTCTAGAAACATTTAGCAACCTGTACCTGAGTAGGCAAATGTTTTAAACAAGCACTGGGCTTTAAATCCAGAGACATGCCCACGGGTATGGCACAATACACACAGAGCTCCAATAATTCTCTGATGTGCTGCCACTTAAGAAGCAAGAGAACATAAACCAACTGGATGTGCTTTCTGGAAAATTAACTGTACAGCCTTGGCATAGACTGTGCATGTAGCCATTTAGTCTGGAAACAATAAGAATGCACTCGGCTGCATTCAAAAGTGTCAGCAGCTGGCCAAGCTCTCTGGGAGGGGTGCTCAGTGCATTTCAGAGGATTACAAAGTTACATGGTCAGGATCTGTGCAGGGCCCTTCCTCAGCATCTTCTCCCATCATCTTCCCTCTCACAGGCCTTGTGCTTCTTTTCACTCCCAAACATACGGCCAGCCAAGCACACTGTAAAAATCCAGATGGAAATATGTCCCACAGCTTTTCTATACAGGTTTGTGCCTATTTCCTGTGATGCCTAATTGGTAAATATTTATAAACATTTTGAATATTTGACATGATGGTTTATTTGATAATTTCCTTTCAAAGCTTGCATGAAACATTTCTGCGTTTTGTCCCCCTCCTTTCTCTCAGCTTTGTTTTCTTTCTACAATTTTTACTCAGGGGAGTTTTCTGTTCATATTTACAGAATTGCCTCTCTTTTTTTCTACTGTCTCTTCTCAAAATGCTAATCTAAGCAATGCAATATTTCTCTCCTTGATATATGGGTATGTGTGATGTAGATTAAATACAAAGAGCCAAGAGCTCAAAGAAATATAAAAAGAGATTCTGTGCAATGTGCCTGCAGCTTTCATTTGCACAGCAAATTTAATGCTACCCAGAAATGCCAGATAGGTTCCTGGTCTTAGTTTGTCTCGATTCACTTAACTTTTTACTCAAACTCCATCCCTCTGACCTGAAACAGCTCTTTTCTGAAAAAATCCAGTTGGTTTTGAACAGATGTGGAGACATGACAGAGTTCATTTAGAACATAATCAACAGATAATAATAGGGTACTAGGAGAAATTGCAGTGAATGACAAGTACCATCAGCCTTTTCAAAACAGCAAAATTAGACATTTTTAACTCCACATGCACAACAGTGTTAGAAGAAGCAGGAAATGACTAATTTGGAATCCTTTTATTACATTCTAGTTTTTTTAAAATGATATTATAACATTCTCAGGCATTATCCTGATCCTTCTCTGCTCACTACCTCTATTGGAAAAAAAATTCTCTTCCATGTGTTATTTGAAACAGACTGGCTCTCTTGCCTACTTAGTTGCATCCCTCATCTTCCTGCCTGAGGCTTGACAGTGCTCAGCCTGTCAGGATGAGGCCCCAGCATCTCTCATGTGTGATTGGCAATTTTCATTACTGTAAAAATCCATCTGGTTTATGAGCCTCATAATCCTCAGACTTCCATAATATGGCACCTAATTGGGGTGCTTGGGAAGGTTTGGGTTATTGTCACTGCCTGTGTCTGCTTCTGCTGCACTGCCAGGAGAACTGAGCTGGATTTTGTGTCTCTAGCCCTGAGTCTCTGGTTGTGGTACAAGTCTGACCCCACTTGCCACCCACTGCCCGTCCAGGCTTGCAGCCAGGATGGTTCTCCACGAAACTTATTTCGACAGGAGGGCCATGAAGAGCCTGGTTTGGGGTCAGACCTGGCTGGCAGGGCAGTGGTGAAGTGGGCCCTGCCCCCTTGCAGACACAGTGGCCATCTGCCCCTGGCAGAGCCATGGGAGTCCTCAGGGCTGTGACCTTCAGGAACCTTGGTGTAACAAGAATCAGAGACCCACAGAATCACAGAATACTCCGAGTTTGAAGGGACCCACACAGATCATCAAAGCCCAGCTCCTGGCCCTGCACAGAACAGCCCCAGGAATCCCATCATGTTCCTGAGAGAGTTGAGCTTTGTCAGGTTTGGTGCTGTGACCTCTGCCCTGGGCAGCCTTTTCCAGCTCCCAACCACCCTCTGGGTGAAGAATATTTTTCTAATATCCAACCTAAGCCTCTCCTGACACAGCCTCAGGCCATTTCCTCAAGTTCTGTAACTGCTCACCAGTGCCTGGAAGTATCTGGAAACGCTTCCTTGCTCTCCTTCACCTCTTCCTCCCACCCCTCACTCTGCTGGGGTGCAGCCTTCCATCCACTGTCCCAGCACCCCTTCCTGCAGGGAAAACAGCACCTTGGATGCTTCCAAAGGTGTGAAATACACAGTGCTGGCACGAACACCCATAGAGCTAGGATGCTGCTGGTAAATAAATCTTCTTGGCTTCCTTGGGATTTTCCCTGTGTGTCATAACTCACAATTCAGGATTTTAGATGCAGGTACAGAATTTCTGCTTGCATCACCAGAATTGTGCTCTGCAAGCCAGGATCAGGAAAACTTGGCTAACAGAATCTCTGCTAATCTCAGTTTTTAAGTAAGGAATAATCTGTGCTTGAGAGAAATACCCTGATATGAGGAGAGTCAATGAGTGTGTTCTCACCATCAGGGTGATCAGGATTTTCTGTGATGACTGTGAGCATTAAGGAAGCCAGAACAATGACAAATGATTTTGTAAAAGGGATCATCAGAAGACACAGCAGGTTCAGTGATCTTTGATACTTGTCTTAACAGATGAGCAGCCTCCTGAGAGATGTAATCTTGCCTCCTGCCTGGCTGCAGAATTGCTGGAGGGCAATTTATTATTTTATTTTATTTTATTTTATTTTATTTTATTTTATTTTATTTTATTTTATTTTATTTTATTTTATATTTTATTCTTTCTACAGTCTTTATCTTGGATAGGGTATAAGGCTGCTTGTGTCTACTGAAAAATCAGACAAAAAAACTTTGAATGAGGAAACCATCCATAGTTTCTACAAATGTACAGAACCATTAAAAACATTAAGCTTGGAGATGTGCAAAAAGTTGGGTCTTGATAGAGTTTTCCAGCTGGGAGCCTGCCATTTGCAGATGCTTTGGAAGCACTTTCGTAGCTGCTACAAAACATCTTACTAGTGGCAGCAAGGCATTTCATTCCCACCCTATATATGTTTGCAGATCTATCTATATTTGCTGTCCTTCACTATTTCTGTAGTTATTTTGAGGCTGACATTTTTGTTTGGCTATCTATTCTCTCAGTGAAGAGGCAAGCTTTCTATTTATTGAAGTTCATCTTGGTGTGGGGAAGATTAAAGCATGGAATTGATTTGAGAGGAGGGCTTTGAAGCCATAAAGTACAATCTGTCTTCCATTTACATTTCAGACCTTACCTCACCCTGTATTTGAAAACATTTACTCCACAAATCCTATCTATCTCTACAAAATGCTCAGGTACTAGATTTAGCTGTAAATGGACCATCATTTTCTGCCTGAGACATAAGGACATCTTAATGCTCTAGCTTGGCACATTTATGGAAGTCTAGGTGCCCCAGCTTCTGCAATGGGACATTCACACAGATAAAGATCTGCTTGTTGTAATCTTGTGTCTCCTCTTGATGAAGATTTCAAGCTCTTGCTCCTCTCCATTAACACAATTAGAACACCTGGTCTGAGTACAGCACTCAAGGACAAAAGGAGGAACTCAAATCTAAACTCAAATCTAAACTTTTTTGGAACTCAAATCTAAACTTTTTTTGATACATAAGAAGATGTCGACAAAGAAGCTTCACCTTGCAGAAGGTGTCAGCAGTAAAATCCCTGCTATTCCCCAGGTGTCTTCATCCTCTTCCCCCAGACATGGATCAGGAATGGCTTCTTCCCTTCCTGTGAGAATGCCTCACTTGCAGCCCTGAGGGCCTTTCTGGTTCCCTGTGATTATTCAATTATTCTGTGCTCTTCCCAGCTCTTCCATGCATGAAAAGCAAAGTTGGGACACGCACACACACTCACAGTAGAAGTAACTTCAAACCTATAACAAAGTCATTAAACCAATTGATTAAAAAAATTCATTACCATCTCAGTTCTGAAGGGGAAAAACTGACCAAAGAAGTTAAGCCACCTCTAATTATGTATTTTAGACAGTGCTGTTCTAACTAATTAATGAATGTTTGTACAGTGCTTTGAGATCTTTGTGTAACAGGGAAGGCTAATATGTTGCTATGTGTAAATGATAGAATTGATAATTTAGAAAATACAGAAGCAAAAAGATAGGTTACCCTTATCATTTCATCAAAGCCAGGTTTAACTATCTTCTTCTTTTGGCTGCTGGCATAATTAGATAAGGTACTAAATTTAATTAACTCATCAAACCTAATTTGAAAAGATCTCTCGAGTCAGTTAAGAGTTTGTCTTATGCTTGTTATTCCTATTTGTTGCATTGAGCCTTTAATATTACCATTTTGATAGGACATTAATGGTAGTCTTAATTGTGTTCTAATTTACAACATTTACTCAGATGGTGGCACATTTCTCATTTTTTAAGTGTCAGCATGTGAAAATCAATCACAATTTAATTTAAGGCAGGGAAATTGCTCTTTTAGCCCTCTGTCAAGTCAGGTACAAGTTATCTCTTTCCCCACAAGTGTAATTTGGGTTTTCAAAGCAAAATAATTTCACAGGAAATCATGTTGAGTTTCTGAAGTTCCATTTCTTGGAGAGGTGTTGTGACAATGATCATCTGGATGCTCTTCCAGGAATGGTTAACTAAGTTCTAAGGTTTGAGGATGAAGCTGGTATTACAACTATATATTCATTTGAGCACATCTCTGTGATCCTCTGGCTAGTACCAGTCTGAAACTTCTTGAAAGTTACAAAAGAAAGAATTACTAGGAAAGAACCTAAACTGAAAATTTTGTTGCATATTTTAATCTGCTGTATATTTGTTAGCCGGACTTGGTTTTGGCCATATTTTTACATTCCTAGAGACACTCCACGCAGAGAACGGAGATCAACTGATTGCTTAAAATCAAAATTTCCCTAGAAATTATTTACTTGTTCTGTAAGCCTTGTTCTGTTGTCATGCAAACTATGCTGCTGATAGAAACATTGCTAATTAAGTCTGGAGGAGTTCCTGTACTTTTGTGAAAAGATTTACACATGCTGTGTAAATCAAAGGCTTTCTTACTCTTCCAGGCAGTATTTTTGCAGAAGGGATCTTGCTCAGAATTGGCTTTCTCTCCCTTTTTTCATTTGCCTGCCTGCAGCTCAGCTTTCCAGTGCACAATTAAATACATTTTTTTCTGTTTTCCTTCAGAATGACTATCGGAAGTTATCTATGCAATGCAAGGACTTTGTCGTGGGAGTGCTGGACCTGTGCAGGGACACTGAAGAAGTGGAGGCTATTCTGAATGGAGATGTGAACATCCATTTGTGCCCTGAGCACCACCGGCCAAGTTTGAGCAGGATTAAACTTGCTATTAAATACGAGGTCAAAAAGGTAAGCTCTTCCTTTGGGTCCCTGGGGAATATGTCTTCACATTAAATTATGCTTCCTTGATGCCTTGATTGAAAAATAAACAAAAGAGGGATTTCAGTGGGACCGGGACTGTCCCTAGGATTTTAGCAACTTGTGGCTTGATTTGCATTTTCTCACATCCTTCAATACGGAGAAGGTTATCTGCAAAGTGAAAAAAAAAAAATTCTAGAAGAATTTGAAACAGCTATTCAGCCTTACAGAAGTGTGTTGTGTGAATGAAAAATGTTATTTTGGCAAATCCCAGGCCTGGGTGGTCCCAATTAATTGCTCCTACAATATGCATTGATGGAAGCTGGGCTCCTGCTATGGGACTCGAAGAGCATTCCAAATTTTCAAGCTAACATCTGCTCTCTCTTTCCCCTCCCAAACCCACCACCTGCTTCATTTTGCCTCTTGACTGTGCTGCTGTGCTGGCTGGAGAAGGTCATTTCCTGTTATGAAAGTCATTAATTAAAGAGAATCTTAAAACATATTTGAAATTAAATGCTTTCATGCAGGAGCACGTAGTATGGAGCCAAGTGTTTTCTCCTAGGATGCTGTGCCTCTGCTTTGTTCCATCACCAAACCCAAGCTGAACATCTCAGTTCACTCTCAGTCAGATGTTCAACAATCTGGGTCATGTTTAGTTATTGAAACAGTTGCTTTGGTAACAGGAGGCCAAACTTGCTCTGGTGCTCTCTCAGAAAATGAACTAATCTAAAAGACACAGATAGTTCCTCATCATGGAACAGTGCCCAGTGATCCGTGGCCTGAGGATCATCAGCCACAGAATCACAGAACACTCTGAGTAGCAAGGGACCTTTGTCAGAACCCTGAGCCTTCTCAAGGTGTGTATTCTTCTGTGCTGCTTTGCTGTCTTATCCTTCTAAAAATCTGTGTCATCTTTTTGGGACCAAGACAATGAGCTGGAGCTGCTGTGTCCCTCTGAGCACTTCCACCCTGGCTTACCTGGTTCCAGAGGGACATTCCCCCATTTCTTACCCTGTCTACGTGTGCAACTTTTCACTATGCATGAACATTGACCTGGGGGAGGTCATGTACAGTTGATCTTTTCGTGTATAAATATCTTCCTAAGCCCAGGAAAGCTGAGCATCCTTTCTGGATCACAGCAACTCGCACACTGGCAATAACTGTTAAACTCATTATGGGATGTGAACATGAGCACTCAGCAGCCTCCTGAGCACTCTCAGGTCAGCACTTTTCAGCACATTCTTTTCAGCAGCCAGTGTGTGTCTATGTGTAAGACGAGTATTTAACTGCTAACTGGAAAACAAGGTAGTTCTGTCTGTGGGAGACAGAGACACAGACAAATGGCTTTGGGCTTTGGCAGTGACATGATAATACACTGATATTGGTCACACTTGCTGAGCAAAGGTTATGGTAACACAGTAATTAATTCCTTAAGAGGCAAAGAAATTCAGGTGCAAGCTCTTTATTCAGTCGATAAATATTTAGGTTTATGCATACAAATCCTGTGCTTTGAAATCCATTTTCATTTTAAGGAAATCCTATCATAGAGAGAGGTCAGAGGGAGGGTGAAGTATTATGCATATTTAATAAACTGATTCTTGGAGAGATTCTGTAAATTTTAAGTCACTTTTTCAAAGCTAATGACTCATCATTATTAGTCCTTGTCCAGTTCTGGGCTCAGTACAAGAGAGATGTGCAGCTCCTCTAGAGGGTCCAGCAGAGAACAAAGATAATTAGGGGACTGGAGCATCTTCCTCATGAGGGAAGGCAGAGGGAGCTGAGAAGAGAGAGCTGAGAGGGAACCTCATCAATGTCTGCCAGTGCCTGCAGGGAGGGCATCGAGAGGATGGACCGGGCTCTGCCAGAGCTCCAGGTAACAGGGCAAGAGACACCAGACCCAAACTGGTGCCCAGGAAGTCCCACCTGAATATGAGGAAGAATTTCTTTACTGTTCATGTGACCAAGCACTGGAACAGATTGCCCAGAGAGTGTGGAATCTGCCTCACTGGGGATATTTAAGAACTGTCTGAACATGATCCTGCACCATGTGCTCTGGGATGACCCTGCTTGGGCAGGAGTTTTATACTTTAGGGACTTCAGAATGGTCTGACAAAGGAAAAAAAAAATAGGTGTTAGTGGATATGAGTTATTTTTTTCATTAAGTTCATATCCAGACAAAATATTTGCACTCGCATGGGAAATTTTAAGACATATTTGATGTTTAATAAATCTATTTCTACCATTAGCTTCTTAATTCACATTTCCATATTAATACTCAGTGCCTACAATAGGCTTTCTTTGATGAGAAATTGCAGAGAACCATGAAACGCATTGAAAATTATTATTTAATATCCATTATTTTACTTTTACAGCTGCTGATGCAGTCTGTATTTAATCACATTTTTATTTCTAGGGTCTGGGAAAGACGTCAAGGACTCCCACCCTCAGACAAAAGAGAAATTGCATCTGCAGAGTTTCATCAGGCTTTTGCAGAATCTTATAAAATCTTCCTTGTTCTTCCAAATTTTTGTTACTTCACTGTCCTCATACAGTGCAGTTCCTGCAGTCACAGCTGTCTAAGGGAAATCTCGTGTTCACATCAGAGTTGCAGCCTTGTTTCCTCCTCTGTTCAGCAAACCTGCCACTGGTACCTACAGCAGGTTTTTGTCCATGTCTTAAATGATCTGTCTCTACCTTTTTCCTTCTGTGCTTCAAATTAAATTCCCTCGTTACCTCATTCACTTTCAACTTCAAAAAAGCAATTCTCTGGTCAAGTGAATGGTTTTATTGATCATTATCTTTTTTTCCTAATTTACAAAGTTTGAGATGAATCTTGTAAAGTCATTCAAGAAAGCATCAAAAATTACAGGCTCCACTTGTTGGTCTCTTTTTTCCTTTTCTGTTCTTCTGCAAAGTATGCTACTAACACATATTAGAAGATGGTGAGAAGCTTAAGGCTTGAATTCAAGGACTCTCTATAAAAGATATTCGAAGAATTAAGAAACTCTTCATTTACATATTTTGTAGCAAGGGGAAACCCAAAATTACAGTAGTTTGCAAAGTCATTTATAAAAATGCTGTATTGCTGTTATTCTTCACACATTTTGAAAGAACTAAATAATTGCTGTACCTCAGGAGTTTTAGAAAAAATTCACTCAAATGTCCTCTGCCCAAGATTTCCAGAGGCATTTTTCTGTTTAGATCAGCTGTCTTAATGATGCCTTGAAAATTATTAAAATGGAAACAGTTTGTCAAGAGCAAAACAAACAATTTTCAAACACTTAAGCATTTACTGAGTCCTGGATTCTTTCCAAGAACTGAACTTTTAGCCCGTGTTATGAGATTGTTGCAAATTTTCCATGGTCTCCCCTGGTTTATGAGCAAAGCATCTTGCACACTTCAGCCAACAAGAGATTTCTTTTCTTCCAGCACTGCAGGGTTGGGGGCACAGGGAGGAGGAGGGTTGGGTGCAGGGAGAGCAGCCAAGCCCTCTGATGATGCTGCAGCCAGACTGTTCAGGGGTTCACTTGGACACAGGAGCAGAGGTGGGAACCCTCACAGTGAGAGCAAACTCTGCTGGAGTCCAGCAGCTGCTCACAGAAACGGCAAAAGGAAAAGCAGCATTAAGGTGGAACAGGTGATTTGGGGATTATAACCAAAAGTGGTTTGAGTTGCTAAGCTGAAGTTCTGATCCCAAGGACTCTGTGAGCCATGGATACCCTCAGCTGCTCCTCATGCAGGTTTACATCTGAAAGCTTACTGTGTTCTTGACTGAATTTTTTCTTCAAAAATTCAAACTAATTTGTTTTCACCCAAGTACTTGAAATGTAAGGGTAGCACACATATCTTCTGTGTGTGAACTCATTTCTAATTAAGCCAGAATATGATTTCTTCTTTTGAGAGGCAGAGGTACAGAGGCTGGAACTACCCTTGGACAGCCAACAGTGAGAAAATTAAAGTTTTGATATCTCACAACTGTATATCAGCTGCACAGATGTCTTCATATTTTATGTTCACATTTTAGTCTGTACCAATATGAGCATTTCTTGTCTCTCTAATGTTGGCAGGGGACTTGTGTCAACATTTACCTTTAGGTGCAAAGCTGTTGCTCCTCTGTAGGAGGTGACATTCATTTCCCTTCTTTCCCAATGGCAAAATTATCATCGCTCTACTCTTTTAATTGCAAATGTTGAGTGCCCATCTCTGTCTTCTCAGCAGCTCTGCTCATAACCACCACAAAGCCAGAGCACCTTTCTCTTTCACGAGTATTAATTTAATTAACAGTAAGACACACAAATTGGGTTAGAAAAAAAATAAGAAGAATTAAACAGAACACCAGATGGCTGTGTAAATCCTATTTAAGAGAGAGCTGGAACAGGAACTTTTTTATAACTATGTTATTAATAATTAACATATGGAGGATGCTCTGAACAGAATACTCATGGCTGCATTAGATTATAACTTTTCACTGCTTTGGTCACGCGACTCAGATCCTCGAGGGCATGAGAAGTCCCAGCTCTCATTAACTGCTGCAACAGCTGGAATGGGAGCTGGAGCAGGTTAGTCCTGACTGGGCAAGAGAACCAGCCCTGCCTGTGCTGAGGAGAACAGTTCTGCCCCCCAAATTGTGCAGTAACAGACACTGCCCCAAGCACAGCCCCACTAGAGCAGCCTTAGGAAGGGTACCTGGAACAGCTTGGGCTCTGCCCAGGGAGCTCAGGAAAATAAGGTGGAGAACAGAGGGCAAGAGAGACCCAGAAGTGACAAGAAGTTGTGGCACTAGGAGAGCAAGGAGTGTGTCTGTGCCATGTGCCATGGTGGGTGAGATGTGTGAGCTCTCAGCCTGCAGTTATCCTGCAGGGCCCTGGGGAGGGAGTGCTACAGGGGCAGGGACAGGGCACACCAGCCCACAGCCTCACACCAGCCTTAACACCAACTGAAAACTACACTGGGGCAACCCAAATGAAATGATTCACATCCACAACCTTAGTTTAGGAATTTCTCATAGGACAAACATTGATCTTTCAATGCCCCAGTGGCTGTAACATGCACAGACATGGCTTGGGACAGGACAGGGTGATGGTTTACCACCTGATGAGAAGCCTCAAGGAGAAGAACTCCTCAATCAAAAGGGCTTTCAGAAAGCTGTATTTCTGTTTCTGTAATCCCTCATTAATATTTTTTTTCCACTTTATAGTTTCAGGAATAATTAACTGAGATCTTGTAAAGTCATTGATGGCTTGGACAGTAGTGGTGGGAAGAAAAGTATCTCTTGCTTCTGTCAGGGGAGAGCAAATGAAAATTGTGAAATGTAATTTAATATCAGCAGAAACACTGCGGTCATTCTGAACTCTAAAGCTTATCCATGTAATTTTTTTTTAACATTTTTAATTGCATGTTGCAGATGTTTTGACAGAGATTGGAAAGGGAAGGAGTTACTTCCCTTCCCCACAGAATTCATTTCTATATCTGAGTATTTCATTAGCAAGGTTCCTTCCTCCCACTAAAATCTCTGACTCTGATTATTTCCTTTTCCCAGATGTTTTAATTTCTTTTCTTTTCCTTGACGAATCTCATTTTGTTATTTCCTGCACATACATCCATCCTCTTAAGGTTTCAATGAATCATTTCTCCATCCTGGATATTGTCTGCAATATTCCTAGTTTACTGTAATATGCAGAGTTAATTACTTTCATTTGCAAAGTGTCACAGGGTCTTAAACGTCCATCAAGATACAGACAAGTGAGCACAAGAATGCATCAAAACCATTGTATGGATGCACATCACAGATGAAAGGGCTTAAAATCACCTTAATTAATAATTAATAACAAAATTACCATGGAAAAGAGCAAATTAATATGGTTTGTAACAAACCTGACTTTAGCTGACTCCACTTTTGACTTTGCCTAATTCCCCTGAGGCAATAGACCTGTAAAGGTGCATCTGGGATGGAAAATCAGATACAGATGAGTAGAACCCTTAAAATAAATACAAATAAACCAGAATTTCAAGTTATTGAGGGTCTTCTGGTAGTTTTTTTATTGTGGCGTGTTTTCAGATGAATAATTCAATAATAAGGATTTTCGAGTGGTTTTGATTTCGCACAGATATGAACTCCTGGAATGTTAAAGGCTGGGACTTGCAATTCTGTTTGTTGTTTTCAGATAAATAATTCAGTGATAAGATTTATTCATATATGTAAAAAGAGGAAAAATCAGACAGTAACAATAAATCTCTTCAGAAAACACGCAGTACACTACAAGAAGAAACTGAAGTTTTCCAACGAGCCACCCACCTTACTCCCTCTCCTAGAGAAGAATGCTGAGCCCAAAAAAAGCCCTACCTTTGTCTCAGGAAAGTCAAATTATAAAGAAACTTAAGGGAAAGCAAGGTTTAATCTGAACCAATCAGAGAATTTGTGTAAACTCTACATTTTCTAGTTGCACACATCAAACATATCAGACTTGCTTTTTGTCTTCATATGGTATAAAATTAACAGGATAACAACAAAAATCCCTTCCACTATCATTAATTTTGAGTTTCCAGTCAGCACTGAAGAACATTAGTGTCAGTGGACAAATTGCATTTGCAGTGGTCTTGGCAGTTTTATTTACCCCATTATTTCTGTTTTCTATTAGACCAATTTGTTTTTATCGGTTTTAAGTTGTGCCTGGTCAAAGCCTGTTTCCACCCACGTCACACAGCCTGAGGGGATCACACCATGCCCTCTGCAGAGCTCTGGGGCAGCCACACCAGCCCTGGCACGACATTCACTGCCCTGGTTCTGTCCCATCACCTTTGCAAAGTGAGATCCAGTCCTGTTAATGCACTCACTGCTTTAGCAGGGAGCAGGTCTGCCCCCAAACACTTGCTTTTATAGAGCAGAATGAGTCACAGGAAGGAGATGTGGCTGTAAACTTGAAGCTATGTGAAGTTTTCAAGTGTTCAAAATTATAGTTTTGTACTGGATAACTCAGGCCAACCAGCAAGTGGATCCAGATATTGGATTTCAATAACACTGGGGAATGTGTGAGTAACCTGGGTTTTGATGTGAGCATTTGCCCTCTGAAAAATGGCTCTAATAAGAAAGATATTTTGGTTCATAAGGAAACAATGTGAAAGGAGCAATTTATTACTAAAACTATACTAAATACTTGTGGGTTTCTGCCTTAGAAGTATCTCAGAGACTGAAGCTGCACAATTTGTTCTTGTTTTTTGTTTCCTGATAATCCTGGCTCATCTGAGCCTTGCTTACAAATACAAACCTTTTCCCTTTGCTACAGCTTTAAAAACGCTGAAGTTAAGACTCCAGAAAGCAGGTCTGAATATTCACCAAGCCTGTCACAAAGCTCATCTGCAGGATGAGCAGGAACCTCATGAATATTTGTGTGCTGCCATTATACAGTCAAATGAACCCCAGGGACAGAGGGAGAGCTGCAGCAATGCTCAGGGCAGGGACATTTCCTTGTTCTCTGGGTGTCTGCAGCAATGTCTCCGAGGACCTTTGTCACGGAGAGTTTCATTTTATGCCGTGGTTTGATCCCATTGAAATGAGATTTGATCAGTGGAATTTTCTTTCATCCATGAAAATATTTTTTTCTGCATCTGGACAAAGGAATTTGGACCTGTTTTTACTCTCTCTTGTAAGGTCATTCTGGTGCAAAGTGTTTTTAAAACAGGGCCTGTGGCCATGGATAGAATTTAGCTATACTTAGAGCAGGTCTTGTTTTGTGCAAAGATCCCAGTGTCACAGCATGGCTCTTCAGAAGGAAACTTTACTTCTTATATTTAATTCATTAACATTAGGGCACATGCTTTTCTATTTCTTCCTTAAACTTTCTGCAGTTTCATTTGCCTCTCTTGCAGCCACAACAGCAAAGAGTGAACCAAGTTCCAGCCATATTTACCCTCTGACAATTGCAGCTGTCAGAATTTAATAGCACATGCATTTGCTAAAGGCAAATTTTTTTTCACACTTCAGAGCATGAAATAAATACGTAATATCATATAGAATATCCCACCTGCTTCTGCTAAGGTCTCAGAATATTTTCTACAAAACAAAGGGCTCTTTGTTCACTTGGAAGTTCACAGAGCAGAGTACAAGGTCAAGATAAGGAAAGGCTTCTGCCTGTGCTGGTCTTTCCTTGTACTGTATGTTTTCCAGCAAACTTCAGTAATTCCCTCTGAGCTCTGTCATCTTCTGCACTACAGAAGTGAAACAAGTCTGTAACACGTCTTTTATTGGATTAAAAAAATGTTTTGACACATTTTCCACCTTTTTTCCTACCCCGAAAAATATATGTTCCAATTCAAGAAAAGTATTTTATTCAATATAAATGCAGACCTTTTATTTAAAGTCTCAAAAATGTCTAAAATACCAAAGGAATCTTCAAAAGGGAAAAGTGTTATAAAAGCAAATTGACTATGTTTTGTTTTAATACATTTATTGACTTTTTTTCCCCTGTTATTTGCATGCGGGTATAGGTTTACCTCTTAATTCATCCGATCCTCTGTGGCGAAATGGCAGTGTATTTTTCACCCTTCAGGGAAGAGAAGTAATATCCTGCTGTGACCTTTCCCTGAGTTTTTCCCACCCTGCCAATGTTTGCTGACACACCCACAGCCTTCAGCGACCTGCTGAAAAAGGGTGATTTCATTTCTGCGTTGGTGAAGGCTTGGCTGGGAGAAACACAGCACTGCCTGTGCTGCAAGCTCAGCTTCCCCTCCCTCCCTCCCTGCCTGCCTCTGGTTTTGCTCAAGCACAGCAAAGATGCCAAGGAAGCCTCAATTCCCCTTCCAGACCAGCCCTGGCTTTGGTCCTGCTGGGCACACGAGCATGGCTAGCTCAGCTCAGGCTGTGTTTGTCTTGGAGGTGTCAGGAAATCTTGATGATAATTCTGAGGTACTTTTAACTTTGCAGAGCACACAATGAGTGTGGTTCAGATCCCGGCTGGTTTTTCCAACGTGTGGATCCCTGCAGGAGCACTGCTCCTCTGCTCCTGGCAACACAGTCACAGAATGGTTTGGGTTGGAAAGGGACCTTAAAGATCGCCCAGGTCCAACCCTCCTGCCACGGGCAGGGCTGGCAAAATGGGAAAAGCCATGAATACAACCCATTTGCTGCCCCCTTCTTTTTCACTTGCAGTTCAGGGCACGAGGTGACAATTGAAACCCTTTGGATGACACATTCGAGTCAGCATTTTCTCTCGGATTTCTGGCATTTGAAGCATCATACACCCAGCCCAGGGTTCCTGTGAGCAGGTGCTGCAGCCTAAAATGTGTTAATAAATGTAGGTTTGCAGAAGCAAAGAGCTACATCAAAAGATAAATGCTTAATAACGAACCCAGGAAGGTTGTTCCAAGGACATGAATGCAGCTACATGATGGAAAGAGAAATTGCTCATCCCTGCCCCTGCCAGTGTCTTTTGACATGCCCAATGTTCCCCTGAAAGTCTATTTATGCAGCTCCTTTTTAGCTCACACTCGGTGATTAAACACACTGAAGTTTGCCATGAGGCTGACAGGGAAGGCACAAGCTGAGAGGACAGGACAGGAGCACCTCAGGACTTTATACTCACAGGTTCATGTTAGTTCTGATATGCAGGGTTTTATCTGCTTTCACTGCTTCACCGATGAGTTCTGCCTTCCTACCACAGCCCCGGGCTATTCAGTGTAGGGTACATTAGCAAAGTGAGATGATCCTGTCTGAGTGGTTAATTCTTTTGCCTCAGTGGTAGGTTTCTGTACTTTTAAGGGAAACAGAATTATTTTCATAATAAAAGAGATACTGGTTTCTTTCTGCATGATTAATTCCAGTCATCTGAGGCTGACCTCTGTCTCTTAGCTGTCTTGCCATAAGTTTCCTTATTTCTACTGACACCATTTTTCTGTCCAAAAAAAAGCTCTCCTCTCCTCTCCTCTCCTCTCCTCCCTCCTCTCCTCTCCTCTCCTCTCCTCTCCTCTCCTCTCTCTCTCTCCTCTCCTCTCCTCTCCTCTCCTCTCCTCTCCCCCTCTCCTCCCCTCTCCTCTCCTCTCACAGGATCTTTCTCACTTCAATACAATAGAAAATAAAAAATAAAAGTCTCTCTATTACAGTGTTTTCTATCAAAAGTACCTTTCTATATGTTAATAAAATATGAAGGTATTTTATCATCTGTGGAGTGAAACTCCTGCTGTTATGAACAACTTTACTAAGGAAAAATTCTCATTCTGTTGTAAGAGCTCAAAAGTGTTTCCCCACAATCCTTAAACATGTTAAGCTACCAGAAAGAGCTGTCACTCATCAACTTAGATAGAAATGTGAGAAAGTGATCACTCACTGTGGTATCCACAGTGGTCTCTGAAACATCCTCTTTATTCCTTATGTAAAACTCTTCCTTTGGGTCCTCTCAATTCCCACTGAAGTATTCGAGAAACTTTTTTCCATATTCCAGATAAATATTCATGTCTCTCATTTAATCCCCTGTAGCACAGGACAGGGGATTTTGGAGGTGTCAATAATTTCCTGAGTCTGTAACTGCCTCTCAAAAATGCTGCTTTGGTGGTTCATTGTTTGAGCTGATTGATGTGTGATTTTATTAGGGTTTTTTAGCCTTTTTTAACTTAAAAAGCTGTGTGACTGATAGGCTGGAGGGAAGAACAATTTCCTTCCTCTGTCAAGAGGTATGCAAAGTACCAGGAAAAACCTCTGCCATCTACTGGGATCCCAGGGCCAAGGGACCAGCAAAGCTCCCACCACAGTTTCTGAATGCAGAAGCACTGGAAAACGTTTAGCTTGAGCTCACAGATCCTGATGCATTGCCTGACTGACTCTGCCCAGGAGATAAAGCACTCAATGCTTTTAAGTGGCTGGTTTTGGAGCCAGGCAATCCCCTCCACTGCCAGTGCTTCCATTTCAATCAGAGCTTTCCTGCCCTTCTGCACAGCCCAGGTCACACTGCTCTTTCTTGTCTGCAGCACAGGAGCATCCATGGTTTGTCCCTAAAAGCCTCCTCACCTCATTTTCCAGTATTGAAGAAAGGAAAATAGCATTTAATGGGAACATTGAAAAAGCACTGCAGCATTCAGTCCTCTGAAATTCAATATCACACACCACCATTTGTCATCATGCTTTGAAGCATTCTGCCTTGAAGCTTTTGTCTCAAGCTCTGTTCTTCTCTGTGCCTAAGTCACTAACTTAACCATTAGTGTAATCTTTAACTTGTTGTCAATGCCCATTCCCAGGGAAGAGAGAAAGTTAAATGGCTGTGAGGAGATCTAAGATCAGTTTCTGAAATGTTGATAGAGAGAGGGCTGGCTGTGCCCAGGGGTCACTGTGTGTTTCATTAATGTCTGATAGAGAAAACAATGAAATCTGTACTGCTTGCTGCAAGCAAATAACAGATCAAAAGTCATTCATGCTCTGATCTTCCTTGTCCTTAACTTATTTTTCAATCATTTTTGTAATAAACAGGGTAAGATGATGTCCTGGGGTGACTTTATGATGCTGAATTGTATCCCCATTCAGCTGTTTAAGCCAGAAATAAGTTTTGTGCCTTTAAAACTAGATCTGAAAACGAAGAGGAAGAGAAGGAAAAGAGGTGGAATTTTTTCACAGCCGTATTCAAAGACACAGAGATAAGAGCTTCAGCTCTCTTGGATTGTTTGCAGCATGGACAGGGAGTGGGGGAGAAGAACTCTCCTTTGATGTTTTTAGATAGCTGAGACCAGAAGTTTTTTTGGAACTGTTCAGCCATTGCTCAGTCCCTGTTGTCCAGGGCCCCCCAAGCTGCACTGCAGCCACACACCAGACCCCAGCCCAGAGAGACTGAGAAAAAACAAGGACACCCCCATGGAAAGGACTCTTTCCCATCCACAGAAGGACTTTCTGAATTTGCCATCTCTTCAATTAAGAGATTCCATTGTTTAATTTTTTTTTTTTTCATGTTTGTGAGTACTTTGCTTTTTAAATAAACAAGTTTTTCCACTTTTCTCCAAGGAAAATCTTTCCCAAACTGGTGGTGGGGAGGGGCCACTTGAATTTGCTTTCTAGAGGGACCCCTTTCAGAGGTTTCCTCCCAAATTTGCCCTAAACCAGGACAAATACTATTCTGGCACTCAACGTGAGGCTTGAGAAAGTAGAAAAAACCTGTAATGATTGCATTTTGATTTCACATACTCTGTATTGGGATAAAGCAGTCAGTAACCATGCTGCTTGAATTCATCATGTCTCTCTGGGTGGAGGCCTTCATGTGTCTCTGGCCCCTAGGCTTTTTTGAGGTTTTAATACCTTTTTGGTCTCTAGGCTTATTTTGTTATCTGAAGATAGCTCCAGTATTGTCCCTAACATGCATTTTTTACAGTAGAGGGGCACGGATTCGAGCTACTCTTGTGCTATCCTCGGTGATAATGCTTTATAGGGAGTTTCCGAGGTACAGGAGTTTATTTCAGATATGTGTGGTTCATGGTTTCTTCATCCTACCCTGCATCCCAGTTCCAGTAGCATGTTTTGGGGGTTTCTCAGTAATTGCACCCAGTTTGTTAGAGGAGGAGCAGGGGATGAGGCTTTTCAGCCTTTTCTTTCCTTCTCCATTGAATCTTTACATCACTTTTTGAGAATGTTCAGTTTCCTCTGACTGTTAAAGAGACCACTGTCCTGGTACTGTGTCTGGAAGGCTTCCCCTGTATGGTCTGCAGTGTGTCTGGAGCGAGGGCTGGGATGTCCAGAGGAGCAGATGAGGCCCCTGACCCAGGAGTGGACCCAGTCGTGGAAAACCCTGAGTGCTGTGGGGAGTGGAGGATATGGGCCAAAAGGATGACAGATGAGCACCATCTATGGCACTCTGCCTGTCTTTATTGCCTTGTACAAAATAAATTGTTCCACTGAACTGGGTTTTATGGCAATTCCTTCTCAATTTTCCTATATTTTTATTTTCATTGTAGCTGTTTCCAGACAAAGTGACAAAATGGACAGATTAAAATGTCTGATAGAGTCTCTGAAATGCCAACCAGAAATCTCTGACTGTCTCATTGCCAAGGACAACTGAATTTCTTTGTTTGAATCAATTCTCATAATGCAGTGAACTGCAACAGGAGGAGGAAATCTGGAAATTGCCTGGGCCCTTTATCCCAGAAGTCTGTACATTCACCTGTGTCATTTCCCTTTCCATGGGTCACTACAAGTGCTGTTGAATTCATGATATCTGAAAATAAAATTTGCTAAAGGGATCATGTCTCTACTGAGTTTCCTTCCACTTCATTTTTCTGTCCATTTGCCAGGATGTTAACAAGCCCAAGCAGCATTACAAACATAAACACCAGGCATTAGGAAATGCCTCCTTGTAACATTACTGTTATCACCTCAACCTTCAACTTGAAATGCTCAGAGGGACTAGGACTCATGATTTATAACTATCTTATTTTTGAAAGCTTTCTTTTTTTTTGTGAAAGCAGCTTAAAAGAAAGCATATTAAAATGTCGATAGTTCTAGGAAAAAATTCTAAAGACAAAGGAGGTTAAAAGTACCCATCAATTTTCTTTGTTCTGATTGATTTATTCAGTGGAAGGGTAGAATCTCATTTCTTTCTATCTTTTTCTTCTTGAGAAAGGTAGACCCCAAAGCCTAATTTTTCTCAAAAGCATATTTTAAACATCTGCTAATGTGCTATTAATGAAGTTAAAGTGTTACTCCAGAGCAATCCTAATTACTGTGCAACTGTATTTCCTCCTGAACAGTAAGAGTTCTGTTATGCAAACATTGCAAAAAGAGTCCATTAAGTTCCCAAATCGATCATCCTTCATAGATAGTGAAGATTAAAGCACAGCTAGAATTTTCTCTGCTTTTCAGTCCCAAGAAAATTACAGATGACAGCTGAAATCCTCCAGCTGGGTGATGCTTAAAGGGCTGATCCAGGGCAAGGGGCAGCTGCCAGGCGAGGTCCCTGTCCCTGTGGCTGCCAAGCCCTCAGCAGCCTCTGCTTTCCTCCTCTCTTTTTTCCTTGATCCCTTTCATCCTCCTCTTCACCTCCAGAAAGTTCTGCTCTTTGAAAGAGTAGGGCTTTTTCCATTTCCCTCCTAGGACCATTTATTCAGCCACTGAACTAATAAATGAAACCCTCGGTTCTACTAATGAAATTAGCTGCATCAGCAACATATTTATTTTTCATTTTTTCTTTCTGTTATTTTGCATTTTAATTATCCTTCTTTGTGATTAAAGATAGCCACATTCTAAATTAAATCACCTCAAAGAACAATATGAACTAAAGAAGTCTAATCTTTTATTATAGAACTGTTAGGTAGGAACTGGTGGTGTTGTAATTTTGCCATTAAGAAATTGCTCTTTTCACTTTTCTGCCACTCACCTTTTATTTTATGTCTCTTTTTTACTTCATAATAGTAAACTGAAGAAGAGTCTCAGTTACAGGGTACAAAACAGGTACTCTCTGTACCAGAGCACCACAGCTCTTCCTTCTGCTTTTGAATTTGTCTTTTTGTCCTATCAGTAAAGAATGAGCTGTCATATTTTGAAAGGTACTCTGAAATAAAGCATTTAAAGCAGCAAAATACCAGCCAGACCTCATAATTTGCAGGAGAGCCCTTCAGAATGGCTCCCTTTTGGTCTTTACAAAGTGAATAGAACAATATCATATTAGCACTGTGTTCAGCTGCTGTGCCAATGGCCTCTGTCCTTAGCAAAGTCATCATGGTGGTTTTCAGGTTGACTTCCAAGCACCTCTGTGTCTTTTCTGATTCTCAGATTACTCCAAGAGGTAACTTGCTCAGAGGCATTTTGTCAGTGCTGACCACTGGATGGATTCTGGGGTTTGGCTCAGACATTCTGCTGTTTAATCATATAAAAATAGCTTTTCCCTAGAGAAGACAAGGAGCAAAACTGCTGCACATTCTGCCAGCACCTGGGGGTCCTGTGTGCCTGGTTTGCAGTTTTCTGTCTGTTGGACAACAAAGACATGAGCTGCCATGATCCATGGGCAAGTTCAGAAGGTTATTCCCTGAAACCTCATCCTCTTCAGACAATGCTGCTGACGTCTCTGTCTCTGGTTTTCTCACAGTTCGTTGCTCACCCCAACTGCCAGCAGCAATTGCTCACCATGTGGTATGAGAACCTGTCTGGCCTCCGGCAGCAGTCCATAGCTGTGAAATTCCTGGCTGTCTTTGGGGTCTCCATCGGGCTGCCTTCCTCGCCATCGCCTACTGGATCGCCCCCTGCAGCAAGGTACAAACTCCTGGGCGTGGGGGGCAGGCATTTTCACCCAGGGCCTGGAAAGAAACCCCACAGTTTTCCATAAAGCTGCTGGGAAGGGATTCATGGTACCCTCTAAGATTGCCCCAGGGGAACAAGCTTGAAGTGTTGCTTGACAGACACAAATGGAACTGTCATGGTTTGAGATTCATCTTGACAGAGGAAAAAGTGGGGGGGTGGGCAAAGAGGGCGAGGGAATGGGTGACAAGAAAAGAAAAGGAAAAAGAAATATATAGGAGATAACAACATAAGAGTGAAGAAAAATAGAAGAGCCACCAAAACTGGAAATAACTAAAGGAGAGGATTTTTGTTTTAGTTAACTCTGGTGTTTAAATTCTTGCTCTTTTATGCAGTTCTTGTTGTGGGTTCCTCCCTTCTTCAGGGTGCCTTTGTTACATTTCCTCCTTCTTTTTGAGCTTATGGTTTTAATTAGTGGAGCATTATTGTGGTTTTAGTTAATGCAGCATTATTGTGGTTTTAGTTAATAAAGCATAATTGTGGTTTTAGTTAGTAAAGCATAATTGTGGGTTTAGTTAATAGAGCATAATCGTGGCTTTAGTTAGTGGAGCATTATTGTAGTTTTAGTTAATAAAACATTATTGTGGTTTTAGTTAGTGGAGCATTATTATGACACATGGGCCTGAAACTCCAGCAAGTCCCTGGAAACTTCTTAGTGTTACAGCAAAGACATAAAATCTTTATGGTTTTGAGGGAAGAGATGATGAAACTTGGAATACTGCTGTATATCTAAATAGAGATCAGATGGAGGGGGAGAGCTTGTTGAGATCTAGAGGTCAAAGGACCAGTGCCAATCATTAACTTAGGTTAATGTTTGTGATTTGAAAACTGTAGAGGTTTCATCCTGGAGGAGTCTGCTCAGACAAGTGGAGATAAATAGGTGCATGGCTGAGGAACAAACAGCTTTGTCACTGCTCTTGCCATAGAAAAAGGGGTGGCAGGGGAGAAGATCATTTCACATTCAGCAATAGCCAGCAGCAGCATCCCTTACAAAGTAGATGTCTTCTGCAGGAGGCTTGTCACAGGTACTTAAATTTGATCAAAATGACCCCTGGTGATGGTGTTGTATTCAGTCTTGAAAGTATCTTCTCCCATTTCCTCTAAAAACCAGTGGGGAATCCTTTCTAAATTTATCAAACTCAAGGAGTTACAGATCCATCAATTAGTATTGAGGGAAGACTATAATTTGAAACACGTGTTAATACAATCAGAAAAACAGTCTTTCAGTACCTCTGAGATAATAAAACACGTTTAAGCCTTGGTCTCCTCCAAAGCAGCTCCAAGAGGAGTACTTTGTGTTAGAGTGTATGAGGCTGGAACTTCATCTGCTCGAGTCTGTGTCAGCACAAAGCCCCTCCCTTTTCCTGGGTACCAGACAGGACTCCACAGGTGCTCACAGTGCATGTGAGAGCCAGGTTGTGCTGCAGGGGGTTCTGGCTGGGTTGTAGAGAGAATTATTGTGTGGAATCACCACCTTGCTTCCTTCACATCAGACCCCAGTCTAGCAGGGATTGATTATTTCATTTCCTTCACCTCTGTTGATTGTGTTGGGAGTTGGCACTAGCCAACAGCAAAATTTGTGGTGCAGTCTCAGAATTACAAAGGCCAAATTTGAATATAGCAATAGGTGGGAAGAACAATTAGACTAGAGATAAGTGGAGAATTTAAAAGAAAAACATAAACACTAAGGGGAAAGAAACAGAGCAAAAGAACCCCTAAAATTAAAACAGTTTTACAGGAGAAGTAAGAAATTATTGAGAAAGTTACTTAGGTTTAATTCCTTGAGGTTGGTGTATTAAAATTTAAAAATGGGGGGGATACTTAACTTTTCATCAGCTTTGATTTCATTATCCTAAACTTTTCATGCATTCTCCCTTTTCAATGTTCCTTCCTTTTCACCCCACTAGACTGTGAAAAACCACATGTAACCTTCCAGCAAAATGTCCAATTGAAATTTCTTTCAGGCAGGTATTGTCTTTTAATGCACGGATTTGCCTTGATCAGAACAATGTAGTCTTGATTTTTGATTGGGGTCTGTGATAGAAATAACTGAATAACAAATGCAATTTTTCCTCTAAGAATTGGTACCTCACCCAGAATCATCACTGTTAATTTCAAGGGCTGCAGGTTGATCCAAGAGCCTGGTATCCTCTCACAGTGTTATTGCAGAAAATTCTACACAGGCAGCATCTCCACTCCGAGCAGCCCAGTTTTTTTTCCTGGTCAGCTTTACAAGTGTTCTATTTGGTTTTTACTGATTGAAGCAATCTTGATGTTACACAACTGGGCAAAGAAATAATTTTGCCATAGTAAAAATTAGTTCAGATATTTAACTTAAATCAGGCCTGTCTTCAGAGACACACAGGTGCCCAGGCATGAGTGAGGGGCTCATTTCTGGACCAAGGCAGTGAGAAAAATGGAGGAAATCTCTCATGTGGAATACTGCAATAGGAGCTGTCCTGAGCAACACTACTGTGTGTCACATTCTTATGATGATCAAATTCTGCAGTTTCACATAGGGTAATAGAGGAACTCAAATTCAAAATTCCTTCATGATGTATCTTAGCTAGGAGCATACTTTAAAGCCTATCCTCCCCAGCAGAAAATTTTTCTTTAATAAAGCTCTGTGAGGTTAGAACGTAAGATACCAAATGGTGCCCACAAAAATTTTGTACATAGTATTGACTGGAACTTGTACCTCAATTTTACATGGGTTTTTTTTTTTTTCATTCAGTTGCACAGAGCTGACTTTATTAAAACCAGTTTTAGTGTCACTCAGTCATTCATTCACTTCTGGATGCACAGACTGTTGACATGACCCATGAAGTTTAAGCCTATCCTATCCTGAAACATCCTTGCTGACTCATCCATGTCCCGGGGCTGTGACTCGGAAATAAACTTTTGCTTTATATGTAGGCCTCCAAAATTTTTTTCATTGGTAATCAAAAGAGAAAAGAGATTGGACAGAAAAATTGCACAGTCTGTTGCCTGAACATGTAATGACAAGAGCAAGAGGGGCTGTTTGGATTGTCTGCAGAGCTTCAAGATGCGTTTTCTTTCTTGGGCTGCTTGAAGTGTGTGTTCAAACACTGCAACACTCAGAGGTCACCCATACACAGCCCTCAATGTCTGGGCTGTTCTCTTATTTTCCTGAAGCCATACTGGGAATTGGTGGACACTCTGCACTGTTTAAGCACTGAACTTTAATGGTTGCCTCTGCCAAGCTGTGTCTGTACCTTTTAACCCCTAAACTACCTGAGATCACTACAATAGTACCCTTCATGCTTCTGCTATGGGCATAGTACTGAGCATAGTAATGGTCTTTTCTTTATGATGTTTCTATCCCTTTTTGTTCCCGTCTCTTTGAGAATTTGGAAACTTTGGTAGTGATACCACACTCTATATTTTTGTTTTGACGTGAATGTATTCTTCATTATTCTCCTATCACAGAGATAGGATACTAAGTCATGAAATTATCTACTCTCTTAAGAATGAACCTTTTTATTCACACACTGTCAGTGTTTCTGTCTTAGCAGTAATAGCCAGACACTACCCTGCAATCCTGGCTTGATGAAAGGCAGTATTTTGATTTTCTAAAAAATCAAGAAATTGATACACTTATGCAGTTACACACCTTGAGTTTAGCTGCATCACTTTGTTTGAAAAATCTTATTGTCAGAAAGCACTAGACTGGCTGGAGGAATTGACACTTCATTAATTTTTTACAGAATATTTAGTCAATACCTTCTGTAGCTCTTAGCTAAAAATCAGTTTTCTGAGAAGATATAAAAAGCATCAGCTCAAGAAAATAGTGGTAAGTTTTCTGAAGTAATAAATGGGACAAATGGCTGATGGAACTCTAACTAAATGTAGATTTCTGTTAAATCATGAGAGAAGTAAGGGAAATTACCCATAGAATTCATTTGGTTCAGTAATATACGGGATTATTGCTCTGATATGCTACTTCAAAGTAGGTCTTTTTTTTTTTTTACATTTCTATGGACAGCAGAAGAAGTCTAATTATGTGGAGAGGATTCGTGATTCGATAGGTAGTGCTTAGTCTCTTTTAGTGAATTCAGGGTAGAAATGAGTCTCATACAGATGGCAAATGCACTTTCTTAAAACTTACTTTCTGAGGATCCATGGCTGTTGTTCCACTTTACTCTTGCAATCTGAACTCTCTCAGGTCATAGGAGGAAAACATCTGAGGTTATTATTATGTGGGACATTTTTCACACCTATCCCATCACCCATCAGCTCAGTACTGGAATTAGAAATTCTACTACAAAGCATAAATCTACACAACATCAACCATAGAAACCTCTGAGAACTACAGCAGTGGTGACAGTCTGGAGGTGAACCAGAACTGCAAGAGCTGAGACTGGTTTTAACACACTTCATTCACTCCTTTGTCTGCCATATTATTCCTAGACAAGTTTAAATAAACTTGGGTTTCAAAGTCAGTGCAATATCTACCCAATTAAACATGTCTTCATTGACCTCAGAGATTGTTAATAAGGACCTCAGGAAAGAGCAGATATTTTCATTTTCTTTAATGGAAAGTCTCTCCAGTGTCTAGAAACACACCTATTTTCCAATAGGATTTCCTATTCTGTCAACTTCATAAAATATTTTATTGCCATTTTAAAAACCTGATAAGAAAAAGAAAGAAACCCCAGAATCTTAGGACTTCCTTTGACTTTCTGCTAGACCTAGAGACCTCTGCTTTTGAAATATTTCCTGTTCTGCCATAAGGAGAGACCAAGGCTCCTTGGAATTAATCTGCTATTGGAGACAAATCCAAAAATAAGTAATTTCCTTCTTATGTCCTTTTTTCCTATGAAGTTTTATTATCAAATCAGTGCATATTAAGAAAAAATGGATGATACCTTGACATCAAGGAGAATGATTCAATGAGTAATATACAGAGGAAAAAAAAATGCAATTGGCTTTGAGGGGGGTTTGGAAAGGCCCCATCCAGGCCAACTCCTCCTTTGCTCCCTGTTGTGTCCAACACAACAGGCTCAGCCCTAGTGCTGCTGAAAATGCTTCTACTCTTTCTGTCTTTCTGGAGTAATGTTTTCTTCACAGAAAATGCAAAATTAAAAGAGTGATATTTAAATTCATTAACAAAGAAAGCTTTTCAAGAAGAGTGGAAAAATTATCTGTAGTGAAGACACCTGCTGCTCTTGTTCTTGGCTTAGTGTCTTGAAATAAATCCTTGTGTTCTGGGAATAATTCTCCAGCTTTTGTACTAATTATGAGAGAAGATTATCATAGCAAAACATATGAAAAGCATTACTAAAGAATGTTTAAACAGAAGGCTATTTTTTACACATTGATAATGAACCAAGAATTCACCATTAACAAAATATTCTAATACATAGCAATGATTTAAGGATGAGAATTGTGTCCATCGTTAGGATTTATATCGACACACGAGTGCATTCATATAACACACACACAAACAAACATGTCTCTCATATAAATGTCCTGTCTCTTCATTTTCCACTCACCATATGGCCAGGAAAATTAGATATCCATGTGGGTTTAAAGGAGCATTTTAAGACACTGCCATGCATAGAAAATTCCCCAATGCATAATGTCTAGCAACAGCAAATAACAACTTGAACAAATCTAAACCCTATTTAGGTAATGATCCAGAATCAATTATTGAATCCTTTCCACCGTGGGCAAAAGGTTTAAAATTTTTGTACAGAAAAAACTTCTGGGAGGTGGGTCAACAAAACCCTTATGACTGTGTATGCTCCATTGCAGCTGGGCCGGACCCTTCGAAGCCCTTTCATGAAGTTTGTGGCTCATGCAGTTTCTTTCACAATCTTCCTTGGACTGTTAGTAGTGAACGCTTCAGATCGGTTTGAAGGAGTCAAAAATCTCCCCAACGAGACCATCACGGATCATCCAAAACAAATATTCAGAGTCAAAACAACCCAGTTCTCATGGACAGAATTGCTGATTATGAAGTGGGTATTGGGTAAGTAAAACCAAAATGTTTACAAGTCCTCTGTGGGAATTCAACCTCATTAGGAATAGCATGGTACAAAGAAAAAAAGAAAAATTAAAACAAATGAACAAAACCTTAAGCTAAACAAACAAAAAACCCAAACCAAGAATACTCCCCAAAACTGAAACAACCCACTATGAGACTAGAGGTTGATGTCAAGAGTTTTGATTAAAAGAGGAGCAAAGAAGACTTTGATCTTGGTCACCACTTTTGAAAACATTGAGTGATGCTTAGCAAATTCTCATTTACCTGGTTTTCCCACTTTCCATCATCAATGCTATAGATGCTTCCTATTTACCTCTATCGGTTTAATCATTGCATCTTAAAGAAGGTAATATTATAACAGAACCTTGTGCCTTCACTCTGGAAGTGAGCAGAAGGAAGTGTGGTGAGTCTGTCTGATTTATTACCCTGCCATGGGATCCTACTGTAATTCACTGAACCTCAGTGTCCTTGTCTGCAAAATGAGTATAATGTCATTTGCTTTTTTTGTAATGCACTCCAAGATCTAGTGATGAAACCTGTTAGGCAAGTAAGAGCTGGATTTTATGAAATTCATGTATGAAATTTTTTCTGGTGAGAGGACAGTGCAGTGCTCAAATCTTATAAAAGAAATTAAGTTATTCAACAAAGTAAGGATTCATGTGGGTGACCCTTTGAGTGCAAAAGTGTGCCACATGCACAAGTTAAATTTCTAAGGAGTTTCAGACAAATTCAGATGTCTCACTTTTCCTACAGGCATCACTTACTCCTGGCAGGTCACTTAGTTTGAACCACTAATCTAAACAAGTTTGGGAGAATTTATGGGGAAATTGAGCTTATCAACTCTGTAGAATCTTTGTCTACCTCTTCTGTAGCTATTTTTGCTCACCACCATGATTTTGATTCTTTTCTTGCAGCAAATAATTCCAGTGTTCCATAAGTACTGATGGCATTATATTCTCGTGAAAAATAGGATATGGCTGCTCTATCTGATGACTTCCTGGCCAATGTTTCTTTGTTCCCTGTCCCCGTGATAATCAGAATCCCATACAGGATATTAGGCCAGAAAATACTGAATAGATGCCAGACTGGATAGAGTAAGACTGTAAGATATATTTTTAAAATTATATTAAAGCAGTTGGACAAGATGATTAGATTTTAAACTAGGTATTCTTTTCTTATAGGCAGTAGGTATCTGTCTGCTTGTTGAGTTCCTGAGAGATGAAGAAGAAAACATTTCATTTAAAGCGAACTTTTCACTTTTCTGGTAGAAGGTGATTCATTGTACAGACTGCTGAATATAATGAGATTTTCTAATGACTGCCTACATCTGCACTGACAATCTTCTCTGGCCATTTTACCTGCCTGCCTCCAGAAAGCTTCAAATAAGCTTTCAGCAATATTGAGGTGAAAGTTTGGTGTACATGGCCTACAGACACTGCACTTGTTGTGACCCTGAACTTTAAGGACTGTAAAAGCACTAAGGGTAGCAACCTTTGGTGCTAAAATCTTATTGGTATTATAAATACCTACATGCAAGTAGAAGTAAATTAAAGTGGCCAACACAGACCTACACAGTGACCTTTGATGGAGTGACTGTGTATGTGCACAAGGACAGGCTGCAGATGTCATTTAACTGGACTTCTGTAAAGCCTTGGACATGGATCCCCACAATATCCTTCTAAATCAGGGAGAGACAGATTTGATGGGTGGACTGATAGATGGATAAGTAGGCTGTTAGAGGGATGCATGGTCTGTGGCTCAGAGTCCACTGATGGACATCAGTGATAAATGGTGTCCCTCAGGGGTCTGTACTGGGACCAGTGTTATTTAATATCAGCATTAATGCCATGGACAGAGAGCTCAAGTGCACCCTTAGGGCGTTGGCAGCTGGCAAATGCTGAGGCTGACACACCTGAAGGATGGGATGCATCATCCAGACAAGTTTAAGGAATCACAGTGATCTCATGAGGTTAAACAAGACCAACATCCCCTTTGTACATGGTGCACAGCAATTTTGGCTCATACATCCAGCTCTCATTACAAGCCTTGGCTGCCTCTTCCCTGTGGCCAGGTCTTCCCATCTCTTGCCTTCAAGTGAGGAAGGCTGGAATTTTCTTTGTGAGCAGTATGGACAGAAGTGTGCACTGAAATCAGGGGGCTTTCTTTCTAAATCTCCACTGCAAAAGCAGCCAGGGCAGCAGTTAAACTCTGGGTAGATGCAATCTGAGCACTCTTAATCTCTTAATCCAGCAGCTTTTGGTGGATCCAGGAAGGCTCAAAGGCAGCTCTGCAGCATCAGCTGCTCCTGATTTATGTACCAGGCCAGAGGATATAAAAATCTGACAAACTGTTCTTTTTGTGCACAGGTGGTGAACAGCACTTCTTGCACACTCCCATCGTTCTTCCAGATGGGCTGTGCCTGTATCTTGACTCTCCTTCCCCTGCTGAAACCAGAATTGCCCATCAAGGTGACATTTCTGATTATCCCTGCTGTGGGAACAAGAGATGCAGAAGCTGGAGCTCATATCCCACATCTCTGAGCATCAAACTCAGGGAAACACCCCCTGCCAGAGCCACTGGGGGCCTCAGAAACACCACACTGGAATGTAATCACATCCTGGCAGAGCTGCTTTGTCTAACTGCTTCTCCTTATTTCTTACACCACACCTTATGTCTTATGCTCTGAACTTTAGCTGATTTTTCTCTTCTCAATACTTTTACTAAGGAGAAGCTTTGAATTACTTTCTCACAATGCATATACAATTACCCAGCAGTACTGACCAAATAATTACTGTAACTTTTCTACTTGTCCCGAATAGACATTTTTGAAAACTGATTGCCCCAAAGTTGAGGAAAGGAATGGTGGAAATTATAGGCCAATAGCACATTACTTTCACAGAGGGATTCTAATTTTAGTCAGCCTCTTCAGTTTTAGACACTTCTTACTTCATTAATCCGTGACTTAGGTATATTAAGCGAGCAAGATTAGAAATAAATTTGGATACGAGTCATTTCTGGTCATTAGTGAACAAGTGCTTTGTTGGGCAGTGCTACCATGCATGTGATATTTCCTTAAGTGCTTTAGTACCTTTATAAAGCACACATGTGTAATGCACAGGGCTAATAGCTCCTATCCATCATTTCTGGAATGCTTTTATTTCAAGGTAGAAATGTTTCTTTAATATTTCATCCTCCCTCCAGGAAAATTCCTGAGAAACCAATTCCTCCACCTTCTCCCTTAGGCTATTTATTATTAAATCTCACTCATGATGAGTGACAGAGTGGGATGAAGTTCCTGCTTTTACACAGCCAAGCACCATCGAGGAGGGGAGCTGGGAGCCTCCTCTCCTGCCCTCCTGCCTTTGCTCAACATTCTGCAGATCTCAGGCTCTCTCCCAGGACAGACCTCTAATAATCAGGATACATCTCCAGGGAGATTCCAGGGCTGTGGAGGTCAGGGGCTCGCTGTGACCTTGGCTGATGGTGCTGTGCTTTCCTTTTTCCCTTTAAGCTCTTCCCCATGCACAAGGGCTGACAGCAGCAGCTCTCCACTCCTCCACCCTCGGGCTAAATTCTCACTGACCTGTTTCCCTCCCTGTAACCCGGCTTCCCAGAGCACCTCTGGGGACACCCTGTGCTTCCAGGAGGTTCAGGAGTAGCCAAGCAAATGCATTTACATGCCACACCTGCTTCCAGCAGAGAGGATGAAAGGAGTTCACAGAAAGGAAAAGATTGCAGGAGGTCGCATGGAAATTGGCAGGCACTGCTCCTCCTTGATTAAATGTGAATTTTGCTGCTGCTATGGAAACAGGACTGGGTAGAGCACAGGAAATATTTATCAGTGGGTTAAATATTCTAACACTTTAGCTACTCAGGAACAAGATTTTGGCCCTGGAGCCCTGCTGGGAAAGTTGGGCAAATTGGTGAATCTGACCTGAGCTCTTTGACTGAATTCACTTGTCCACTCCAGCTCTTCCCAGAAAGACATGGATATCAAATATTTGAATTCACTGGATTTGGCATTTAGATTTATTTGTAAGTCTGTTGTCAGAAATCATAATTTTGGACTAAATTCCATGTTTTCAAAGTGGTAGATTGGACTTTAATATAGGGAAATTTATTATTTAATACAGAAAGCTTTATGAAATTGGAAGGACAGAACTTCTGTCTTACCCTTTTTTAATCATACTAAACTTACTCTTGAACAGTTCTGTTTGCAGTCTCAAAATAGACACACACATTGTTTAGGGAGGGAGGAAAAGAGCAGCAGAGCCAGCAGTGTCATCTTCAGAGCCATGGTGTACGAAGGTCATTTTGGGGACACGAGAGGAATCTGTATTTTTTCCAATTATATCAGCAGTAGAATTTTCTAATGTCATCAGAATTTCTGAACAGTGCTTTTTTCCGTCATCATCAGAAATCAGCTTTTCCATTGACTTATAGAGTGACATTTTGAGATTTCTTCTTCACAAGCATAAAAGGACATACAAACTAAAAGGTTATATTAATTTTTAAGAAAAGATGACATGAGCCATTCTCGATAAATTTGTTTAATTAAAGAGTCTTTTGCTTCAGTCTTAGAAGCCACTGCAAACAGGAAACAGATCTGCCTGAATCCAAAAACACCTTTTATGTTTGCCAGTTTAAGATGCTCTGATCCCTCCACAGGTATGATATGGTCAGAGTGCAAGGAGATCTGGGAGGAGGGCCCACGTGAATATGTGGTGCATCTCTGGAACCTGCTGGACTTTGGGATGCTGTCCATCTTCGTGGCATCCTTCACTGCCAGGTTCATGGCTTTTCTCAAAGCATCTGAGGCACAGCAGTACGTAGATCAGTACGTTCAAGATGATGACCTCAATAATGTCACCCTTCCCCCTGAAGTTGCTTACTTTACCTATGGTAAGATTCTTTTTGCTATCTAATACTTCCTGTTCTTTTAGGTTAATGTGTGGCAGTACTGAAAGCAGCTTTCTTTTTGTGATATTTATATAGGTTTTTTTTCTAAATGAACCAAATAATTTTCCCTAGATCTACCCATTCCAGCCATCTTCCTAACCAGTCGGAAAGGATCCAAACCTCATCCAGCCTCTGCTCTTATGCTACAGCTACATTCAGGTCAACCACATCCTGAAAATGCAGCTTGAGCAACAGATAATCAGGAACTCAGAGTGAGCAGAATCAAATTTAAATTACAGATGAATTAATCTGCTTGAGTTTCCAAATGAGAGAGGAGGGAGATGTGTGAACAAACACAGGATCTGAGGCTGTAGTAACTCTGCATTTCTGTACATCCAACACCTCTATAAAAATAAATAAAAATAGCTGCTGCTCATCAAAACCTACATTTTTGTAGAGCCTGTATCATCTATAAGTGCTGACATTGGGAAATGCAAACGGCAGCAGGCCTTGAAATGTTATTTTGGATGGCTGAAATGGTTTTCCTTTGCTATACAGAATTGAATAGAGCTTCACACACATGTGGGGACTGGAGACATTGCACACCTCTGCAAGCTCTAGACAGCCCCCTGGGCAAAATCCGTGGGGAATTTTGCTCACAGGTGCTGCAGGAGCTCCAGAGCTGGGCACCAAGGAACACCTAGGGCTGTAAGGTGGTTGTTCTTGTGCTGTGCTTGGGCTGGAGAGCTGAGGCAACACTTCCTCCACTGTGGACAAGTCCCACACAGCCCCAGAGCCATGTGCCTGACCCACAGCAGCCCCAGAGCCACAGGACTGGGGTGGCACCACCAGCTCTGCCTCTCGCAGCCCTCTCTGCCCACGCAAGCAAGAGGCCATGGAGATGATGGCTTGGTGCTCACCCATTCAAAGTGAGTTCATGATACAAAGGTGCAAAGGGTCTAGAACAGAATATCCCAATGAGATCCTGTGAATTCCTCCATCTGCTGCTTTTCATTTGGTTCAGATTGCTGCAGATAGTGCCTAAGTTTACTGGTGTGGCCCTGAAGATGTCATATGTTTTTGACTGTGAGTCACAAACTTTCTACCAAGAACCTCAGCTGATGCAAGGATACTTACAAGCCATATTAATAGAAATGTTTATGTTTTCAGCAGATTAGGTATATGATACATAACTGGAGATTTCTGAAGTAAAAGTATTAGAGTAACTAGACTTCAGAAATTGGTTTTGGTTTAGAGATAACATTAAAATGGTACACAATGTTAATACCTGCTATATCTGAACAAATCCTAACTTTCTTATCTAATGGTGGGGATAGAGATCTTGGTCTCCTTTCCAAATACTGACACTGATCTGCTGATACAGTGCCCTGTATCCAAACCTACAGCTATACTCCTCTGTGTTGTGGTTTTGGCTCTTCATCTCAAGAGCTCCAAATGCAGAAGGCACAGCACAGTTTATATCCAACTAGGAAACAGAAAATATTAAGTTTTCTAAAGCCATGCTGGTTTTTTTCACTATGTGGCTTCAATAAATCCCAGTGACTTGGTCATTTCCCGCCTTTATAATGTGAAAAATACAACTAATTCACCATATTTATACAGCACGTTGTGGTCCAGTGAACAACTGCCCCAAAGTTGTTTTTCTTTCTTTTTAACTCCTACCCAAATGCAAGATTGAGTCTGGAAAAGGGTGATTTATCGTAGCAGCTTCCATCTAACCCTTTTTGTTACTAACACCGAGTGTACATGTATTGTTTTAGCCAGGAACAAGTGGCTCCCCTCGGATCCTCAGATCATTTCAGAAGGCCTCTATGCCATAGCTGTGGTACTCAGCTTCTCCCGCATTGCTTACATTCTTCCAGCCAACGAAAGCTTTGGCCCCCTGCAGATCTCTCTGGGCAGGACTGTGAAGGATATCTTCAAGTTCATGGTCATCTTCATCATGGTGTTCCTAGCCTTCATGATTGGGATGTTCAACCTTTACTCTTACTACCTTGGTGCAAAGTACAACCCTGCGTTTACAACGTGAGTACCCAGGGGAAGGGGCTGAGTACCCAGAGGAAGGGGCTGCTCCCCAGGGCTCAGCCCCTCCTGGCCCGCTGCTGATGCAAAGTCTGCGGGTTTCTGCTGCAGCTGTGAGGAAATCACACCCAGGTTTTGACAGGGAGACTTGTACTACAGCCCTGGCAGCCAGCTCTAGGCCTGAGTGTAGGGAGAGGAGCAGTTCAGAACTGGTTATTTCTGGAAATCGAAACAGCGGATCAGGCAAATGGTTTGTGAGATGGTCAGTTCAGTGTGTCAAGAGAAGCAGTGGAGAAGCTAAACCTGTAAGATGAAATGTATGTTAAGTAACAAAAGCTTTTGCTTCTCCAAGAGCCAACATCATGGGTTCAATTGCCATAGGGGCCATTCATTTAAAAGTTGGACTCAATGGTCCTTTGTGTCCCTTCCAACTCAGACTATTCTGTGATTGTGTGATCTGTTTTAGGACATCATCTGAGTGCAGCTGTGATTATTGGGTGCCCTTCTGCAGAGCCAGCTGCTGGTCATGGTGCTCCAAACAGAGCAAAACCACCCAGGGTGCCTGGGATGTGGGGTTTAAGTCCTGACTGGGAACTTTTCAGCAGAAGCCATGTGAAAGCTGCACAGATCATCACACCAGGCTCCTCTCCACAGGGGTCTGCCTGGGCCATGCTCACCTGCCAGCACTCACAGCCCTGCAGAGCTGTCGTGCTGGGTGTCAGGGAATTTGGGAAGAGAAAGAGGTTGGCAAATACCAATGGAATGAGGTTCTGAGTGAGGCTCCTTTTGAACTTACAGCCCTTTGGTGGCAGGACAAAATGCAGTCTCAATTCTCCAGGGCCCCAAGAACACGAGTCCCAGTCCTGTGGGGGACAGCTGGAGGTCCTGGAGTTTTCAGAGCAGGGGACAGTCCTGCTGAGTTTGAGGCACGTGGGGAAAGCCTCCTCCCTTGCACCACAGTGTGGCACCAGCACAGCACTGGGACAGTTGGTTTTGTGTCTCACAAATCCACCTGACTCTCCTTAGGGAGGGTTTTCCTTCCCACACACCTGTCTGTGGGAAGCTTGGCATGATGTTTTCCCCTTGCTGTGAGCTGACTTGCAGGAAACCACTCCAAAGCCACAGTGCCTGAGCCCACAGTGTGCACAGCAGACATTTGATGTGTCAGTTCCAGAATGTGTTACACAGTGAGCCTGGGGCTAAGCTCATCACTCCTCTTGGAGAAATTACCTTTCCAGCACCATTTCTGTCCTGCAAGTGGCTGTTGCCTTCCAGTTTTACCACACCAACCTCTTGTGTGACATGTCACCTGTAACATGATGTTTACTTTCCCTTGTTGAGCCAAATTTGCTTTCCAGACCTCCCCGGGAGCTTCAGGGTGCATTTTAATGGAGGGCTTGTGAGACCAGGTGCATTTACATCTATCTGTGCTCAGTAGTTAGGGAGAAGAGAACTGAGTGCGTGGGATGTGACTTGCTTCAGATTTGAAAAGAAGGAGATGTCCTTGAAGCACAAGACTTAATGAGAACCAAGTCAGTACCATCCCTGACTGCTTACTTACATCCCTGCTCACTTATGGCATCCCCCAGCACACCCCTGGAGAACAGCACTGACAAATTCCAGTCACTGGTGCAATTCAGCACAGTAGCTCTGAATTAGCACTCATTATCTAACTGCATCTTCCAGCGCTTACTGTCTTTTGATTGAAATAATGATCAAACATTCATAAAATGATGACTGCTCACTGGAGTAGAGATTGCTTTAAATGCCCAAGGGATATTTGGACTGGGGAGAGATCATCCTTAACCTCAGCCTGCTGACTACTTACCCTGGAGGGACTTCACCTTGTTATAAAGCAAATTTTCCATGAGCATAAATTTTCCTTTCAAGAATTTGGAAGAGACTTTAAAAATACTTACTTTCTTCTGATTATTTAAAACACAGGAGTGGCAAATGATGATCAATGAAAACGAGCCCTTTCATCATGTGAAACAAAGAGAATAGATTTACATTCATTCTGAAAATCCTTCTTAGACACTCCATGCAACAAATCAGAAGCCCAGAGGTAGACAGGCCGAAATAATTTTAATAAGCTAATTACAAGGTTATTTTGGCAGATGGGCAGACAGCAGTAGTAGCAATGCCTCCTGCTCTGTTTCTTGTGGCTGCTTATTGGCCATGCTGAAGGAGGTGGTCTCCTGCTGCCATTAACTTACCCGTGGGAAGGAGGAAGATTTCAGTAGTAGAGCTGGATACAGAACTCAGCAGTTCATTCACATCACTGGGGCAAAAAGGGCTAATGCTCACTTTGGTGTCTTCATAACCCTTCTGTGACTTCACAGCGTCGCAGAAGGCATTTCCTTGGAGCATGTCTGTGAATTCTAGTGAGGATGGGTGAAATTTTGCAGCAAGTTTAGTAGCCAGAAATGTGACTATTTGACTGTGGGACCTGATTCTGAGGTCACTTGGACAGTTGTGACAGAAAAAGGCCCATTAGATTTGTGCATATACTTGTCTGTGGCCAGTTCCAAACAGCATTGACAGCTCACTGGATTGCCTCAGTGGGAAACCTTAGACAAACAGCTGCTCACTGAAATAACTCCAAATTACACATTTAAGAAAAGCACACCTTCCCAGGGCAATATGTGAGCAGAAAAAAAGAATGTACACTGAGGGAATTGCTTGCTTCGTTCTAATGATAATAGTGAATGTTTGGTTTAACTTTCACCCTCCCTTGCTACTGTACTTGGTGTACTCAAGTTCTCTTCTGTCGTCATCTACAGAGCAAGCACAAAGCACCAGAGTGGCCTCTGATTTGAGTTATTATACAAAGTTTCTGTCATTTCTTTCATTTTGATGCTCTGAAATCAAAGGAAAGAAGGATGCAGTTGTCTTTACTCCACACAGTTAAATATAGAGATTATTTAACTAACCATACTTTCAAAATTTTTTCTAAGTTCTTCAATGCTGAAGAGCAGATCATTTCCACAGTAGTTGCCACTACACCAGCTATGTTTATCTGTTTATCAGATGCTGTGTACAGCACACAGTTCTTGAAACAGCCTGTAATTAAGAACATGCTATGCAAACAAAATTGAAATGGAGGCAAGGCTGATTGTGTTCATCTTGCTTTCTGCATCAGAAATCAGGCTGAAGGCTACAAGGCAAGGTTTTCTGTCTCACTCTCCCCAAAGGGGAATGTGACTCACTGTTCAGTGCCAAAGCTACTTCGAGGCTTGAAGGCTTTTTTCTCCTTGTTTTGCTTTGTCAAAATGTGATAGTTTTGTAGATTACATTGACTGCATTGCTTTTTTTGGCAGAGTTAGTTCTCAAACTCATTTAAGGAGATAAATCTGAAAGGATGCCTTAAGCTTTCTTAAAGAGGAGGACTCAAGACTGAAATGAAATGAGAGTCTTGCCATGATCCTTTCTGATGACCAGCACACTGCTGTTTACAAAAGAGAGAAAATCTGAAAATAGATAATTGCCTGTGGTCTGTTTGGAAGCATCACCTTCCTCGATGCAAAATCTTTAAATTTTACCGAAATAAGCATAATGAAACAAAAAAAATAATCTCTGTGGTTTCCCCAGAGCAGCAGTCAGTCCTACCACAGCAAAGAGGGGGATTTCTGCATACCCACCTCCACAAGGAGCTTCAGCCAATCTGTACTGCCAGACCCTCCTGCTGCCAGGAGCTGTCAGTCTGGGCAGGACTCCTGACTTCCGAAATCCTTCATTTGTTTGCCTTTGAGAAGGATAAAACACCTGCTGACCTTGCAGGAAGGGGGTAAATTGCTTATCTGGAAACAGGAAGACACATTGGCATCTTGGAATCTTTTGAGAACTTGGCTTCCAACATCCTCCTCTCATGTTTTAGTGAGATGTTCTTGAGAAAGAAAATAAAACCCCTAACTGATGTTCCCTGCAACCTGTGCCAAATCTCGTGCAATCTGGCAGTAATCTAAAAGGGAGAAGGAAAGAGTCATCCAGCCTTTTGAAGGGTAGGGGTGGACTAGTACAAGGTCTCCGTAAATCATTTCCTCTGACAAAGGGAGACCTGCACCTGCCTGGGGGCACTGCTAAACATCGTTCTGGTGCTGCAGGCTAGGTCAGCCTCCCAGTCCCACCACCACCGGCACTGGTGCCGTTCATGACACTGGAAATACGGTTTATGGACTTTACAGAGGAACCTGGCATCCCCACGCTTACCTCCGGGACTCAGGGCAGTCAAGGCTCCTTGTAGCTCTCAATTAACTTTCCAAGGAGAATCTGGCACCGCTCGAGTATAGAGGTTAATGTTTGAGCTGCAGAAAAGGAGCAGAGCTGACACATTGTATTAAAATCTGCCGGCAGGGTGGAAAACTGAGGGAACCTTTACTAAATTAAAAACGAGCGTTAATAGCGTGGTGCAGCTGGGCTCAGGGCTGCGGGGTACGGTTTTTATTAGCTGGGAAGTCACTTCGGTGGTGGGTTTCAGTGCCACAGACCATTGGCGTAATACGTGTTCCTTAACAAGTCCAACATCTATAGAAGAGGCAGCGGCCAGAGTGCTGCTGTGCTGTGGGGGGAATCACAGCAGTGCCGGGTCAGCCGGGCTGCAGAGCAGGCAGGGAGAGCAGCAGAGCGTCACAGGAGAGGAAAACACCCGTGCAGCAGAGTGTCACAGGAGAGGAAAACAGCCCTGCAGCAGAGTGTCACAGGACAGGAAAACACCCGGGCAGCAGAGTGTCACGGAGAGGAAAACACCCGGCAGCAGAGTGTCACGGGAGAGGAAAACACCCGTGCAGCAGAGTGTCACAGGACAGGAAAACACCCGTGCAGCAGAGTGTCACGGAGAGGAAAACACCCGGCAGCAGAGTGTCACAGGAGAGAAAAACACCCGTGCAGCAGAGTGTCACAGGAGAGGAAAACACCCGTGCAGCAGAGTGTCACGGAGAGAAAACACCCGTGCAGCAGAGTGTCACAGGACAGGAAAACACCCGGCAGCAGAGTGTCACGGAGAGGAAAACACCCGTGCAGCTGAGTGTCACAGGAGAGAAAAACACCCGTGCAGCAGAGTGTCACAGGAGAGGAAAACAGCCCTGCAGCAGAGTGTCACAGGAGAGGAAAACACCCTGCAGCTGAGTGTCACAGGAGAGAAAAACACCCGTGCAGCAGAGTGTCACAGGACAGGAAAACAGCCCTGCAGCAGAGTGTCACAGGAGAGGAAAACACCCTGCAGCAGAGTGTCACAGGAGAGAAAAACACCCGTGCAGCAGAGTGTCACAGGACAGGAAAACACCCGGGCAGCAGAGTGTCACAGGAGAGGAAAACACCCGGGCAGCAGAGTGTCACAGGAGAGGAAAACACCCGGCAGCAGAGTGTCACGGGAGAGGAAAACACCCGTGCAGCAGAGTGTCACGGGAGAGGAAAACACCCGGGCAGCAGAGTGTCACAGGAGAGGAAAACACCCGGAGCAGTCACGGAGGGTGCACAAAGGACAGAGGAAAACACCCGTGCAGCAGAGTGTCACAGGAGAAGTGAAGATTCACGAAAAACCCGTGCAGCAGGTGGGGAAGTGAGAGCCCCGAGTTACCCGGTCAGAGATCAGCGCCGAGGGGCTGCAGCCGCGCAGGGAGCGCGGTCAGCGAGTGCGGCATCGGGGACTCGGATCAATGAAATTGTGCCACATTTATGTGAAACATCACTCAAGGTTACTCCCCACAGACAATATACAAATTAAAAGTTATACTCTTTACTTCAGCTTTGCTGCTACTTGTAAATGAAGTATGGAGTACCACAAATTATGCCGGGAATTAAGAATCAGTTTGCTGCAGCCGAAAGGAACTCCCCAGGAATCTGCACCAGACTTTAAAGGGTTGAAATTAATTTATCTTGCTTTTTTATGAGTGGCGTAGGTGACTCTGGAATTGACGTAAAATTTATTTTTCCTTTCGAATATGCCATGCTTTGTGTCTATAAGCTGTTTTTATAAACAGATATATCAGAATTAGTCTGACACCCTAGTAAAAAACATTTCATCAAAATAATTTATATATGGCATTGTTTCATTTGAAGGGGTTACCTCCTGGCAGGCAGGAGGAGAAGGGAGGCAATTAACTGTTAACAGGCTAAGGATTGCTCGGCAAAGGCAAAATGCCTTCTAAGTTAAACATTATGCAAAATGCATTCAAAATGTGCCATTATCCCTCCATTTCCTCCTCCTGTCCTTTTCGGCTGTGGCTGCTCCCCTCCACTGTTACAGCCCCGACGCCTTGGATCAGGCTCCTTCTGAGCTGTTAGTCTGGCCACATTCTTTCCAGCCCCACTTCTCTTTGTCATTGGCTTATTCCCCTCTTTCCCATTGTTCAGCCTTTTAATTTTCCTCTTGTTCCTTTCTACTTTCAAACAAGGATAATAATCAAACCAAAATGCCTCTCTGCAACATCTTCTACCACTCCTTATATCCAATTCTTACTACAAATGCTTAGGTGTCTGACATGTTTGAAATCCCAAGCAGGATGGGAAGAAAATCAGACTGTGGTCTGACTGTGTTTGCACTCTGTGTTCTTTATATTAATGCCACAATGCAGAACTTTTCAATCCCTTCTCCGGGTAAAAGACATGCTCTCTTCTGCCCTGGAAACTGCATAGAAGGAGGTCAGACTTGGTTCTGCCTTCTCGGGATGAAAAAAAGAGTGAGTGAGAAGCAAAAGCCCAACATAAAAAGTTTCAAACTGCAAGTTGCCCATGGATTTGTCATCCCTATTAGGGACACAAAATCCAAGTGTAATGCCCCGGATAAGAACAGATGGAGCAAATCAGGGCACGCTGTAACTTTGTAGTATTAATCAGAAATCATATTTCTTTATCAAATCAGGAAATATGATTTGGCACATCCCTGGGTGATGGATAATGGGTTACAATAACTATGCCAAGACATATTTATATTTGTGCATTGCTGCTTTTATTATTAGCGTGTGGCCTGGCTATCCTGGTGTCAACTCTATAAAGTGATTGTTTGTTTTCTTTTTAGGGTAGAAGAAAGTTTTAAAACCTTATTCTGGTCAATATTTGGCTTATCTGAAGTGATATCTGTGGTGCTGAAGTACGACCACAAATTCATTGAGAATATTGGATATGTGCTCTATGGAGTATATAACGTGACTATGGTGGTTGTACTGCTTAATATGCTAATAGCCATGATCAACAACTCCTATCAGGAAATTGAGGTAAGATAAATAAGATTACAGACTCAATGTACTTAATTATTACTGATAATGAAAATGCTGAAAACCCAAGGAGACCGTAGCTTACTTCACGTACAAGGTTAGAATCCTGAAAACATCTTTCACAGTGTAAGAGTTAAGGCTGAGTCTGTCCCCAAATTTGTTTGAATTAATAATCAACAATGAATCATTTCTATAACTATTTCAGCTTTCTTGTTTTTAATGACCCTCTGTGAGTAAATCAAATTTCCTTTACATGTATTTAATGAAAGTGGTTTGTGATATTTTTATTCCCTTTGTTTGTTGTGATAATTTATCCATGTGTCTTGCCTTAGCTGCACTGTTTGCTCATGACAGAGCAATAATTCTTCTGACTTTTTGCCCTGTTCTCTACTGCTTAAACACTCCAGCTTATGTAGATCTGAAGCTCATGTGCATTCATGAAAATGTTTAGAAATTCCATATTTTCCAATTACCAGGCATAAAACTTGATACAATTTTTCTGAGGAATCTCTAGGGCCTTCAAAACATGACTTCATGGACATTTACAAAAAACATCTTTTAAAGCATATAAACAGAGCCCTCAAGGAATATGGATAGGTTTCTGCAGAAAGGCATTTGCAGGGTTTACCCAGCCCTGCTCAGTAGTGTGGCAATTAGCAGAGTGGACTTGCTAAATGCTTTGGACATAAACGACTCCCTACTAATCTAAATAAAGGCAGAAAAAAAAATATACTATTTGGATAATGTTAATGTTGAGTCACCTTTTACTTCTTATTTGTTAAATGTCAAACTTCTGCAGTTGGATTTGTATTAATTACTTGTCCTAATCTCCCCTCAGAACCTGACATTGAAAAAGGCCAGGGCTGAAAATATTTTCTCACTGTAATGTCTGATTCATCCCTGAACTGTAGTACAAATATAACTCTATTCTGTGCATGCTGTAACTGAGTCTAAATGTCAGAGAGCCCTTAGAAATGCTCCCTGCCCCAGAATCTTTCAGGTTTGCAGAAAGCAGAGTCATTTCTCCAAAGGTTTCTAATCACTTAGGATCAAGCAATTCCCTGAATCCTATTCACCTGAAACAAACTTCACTTCAGAAGGGGTCTCTGACTCTTACTGCTTTTCTAGTTTATTGTAGTAGACAGAGATGCTCTTGAAGAAAAAAAGGTCTCAGAAAACATCTGAATAGATGGCCTGTATTAACTTTCCAGTTCAAACTTTGTGATGGCCATTTTCTTGGCAAAATGCTTTGTCATCCTCCTTGATTGCATGGACATTTTCAAAATTTTGTTAAAGATTACTCGTAAGTATCAGCAAGCAAAACAAGTGTGAGCTATTTGGCCCAGATCCTCCTAATTGAGGAAAAACTAGTTCTTCTCATACTAATTCATTTCAGTACTCACTAGCAGTGAGATTAAAGAGAGCTCTGGAATCAGAATCATGTAGGTTGGAAAAAGCCTATAAGACCATTGTCTGCAACCACTCCTCCAGCACTGCCAAGGCCACCACCAGACCATGTCCCCAGGTGCCACATGCACACACACATCTCTCCTATCCCCAGGGATGGTGACTGCCTGCAGAGACAGTCCCTATTGCCAAAGTGTTATCTGACCAGAGCAATGTCAATAATGTCCTAGGATGGACATAACTTAGGAATTAAATTCCCTTATGGTCAGTGGGCAGATGGTTTACTATTAGCTGGAGCTACAAGACCATATTTTCCTGCCTTCCATTTAACATCTCTCTTCAGCTGCTTCTGGTTTTCTTCCTTTTATGCCTCAAGTATTGGTGCTTCTTGACAATATTGGATTTATGGAAAGAAATCCTTTTGCTTGCCATAAAACAGAACTATTCCCATCAGTAGTACTTTTAACTGCTTGACAGAAAGGCATTAGAACTGTTCACTTGTGGTTTATTCTGTAATTCACCCTAAGGATTCTGTGAGGTGCAGCCCCAGACCATGAGAACAGCAAATGGCAGAAGTGAATGCTGCTGCTCTGGTGAAGCCACATTGCTGTAACTGTGGCAGAATTAATCTCCATGGAGTCATGCCAGTTCCTGACCAGGTTCCAGAGGTACAGGGTAATCAGAGGTTATGAATTCTGGCAGAACACAGATGTACATGAGTGCAGGAGCTGGCAGATCCACACCTCTGTTGCTGCTTCTGCCCTCCATGTACACCACGATGAACACAGTGGTACAGCAGCTGTGTCTCATCCTTTCTTCTGCCTGATAAATGGTCCTGATCATCCTCTGTACAAATGCCATAAAATATTATAAAATATTTGCTAACCTTGCCCTTGTTACTTGGAAGTGATCCTGGCCCACTTTGACGATTCATAAAGGAGATTCAATGGACACTGAATGATGGAGTTTTTCTCCATCTTCATCAGTGGCAGGAGGTGAATAGTAGGAGAATTAATGTGCATAGGGGTACATGATGGTGAATGCAGAGAGGATCCAAGAGGAAATCAGCTGATGATAGAAGAAAGCAGTGTCTGAGCCTCCCTAAGGGGGTTCCTGGCCAGTGCAGTGCTAACAGATGACACAGAGCATTGCAGTTCATCACAGACAGCCTTAGCTGTTGTTGTGGCCATAAAAGTTTCTTCTGCTTTCCATGTCTCTATGTTCTGACACATTCATTTATCAGCATAGTAAAACAAACAGATTGTTACTGAGACAACACCCTTGATATACAAGGAAATATTTGAAAGACACATACGCTCTGTTTAGGCATCAGTTTGTTTAAATTTTCCTTGTTTTGAGATTGCCAAAGAGAAGCCTCCAAATACACATTTTGTGCAGGGGCCTTGTTCTGGTAGGCAGAATCTGGTTGTATTTAACTCCTACCTGTATGTTTGTCTTGGTCGTAGCTAAATTCCTTCCTATTTGCTAATTTGGGTGTTGATTTGTTTTTCCATCTTCTCTTCCCAAGGAGGATGCAGATGTGGAGTGGAAGTTTGCCCGTGCCAAGCTCTGGCTATCCTACTTTGATGAAGGAAGGACTTTACCTGCTCCTTTTAATCTAGTGCCAAGCCCTAAATCATTTTATTATCTCATACTGAGAATAAAAATGTGCCTCATAAAACTCTGCAAATCTAAGGCCAAAAACTGTGAAAATGACCTTGAGATGGGGATGCTGAATTCCAAAAAACGGGTATGTTTTATCTCCACTTTTCAGCTTCTTTGTGGAAAGGATTCCTGCCAGGGAGCTGCTGGATGGGGCTGTGTGGTACCCAGGGACTGCAGGGACAGCACAGCCCCTCACAGGACTCATCATTGCAGTCGTTTGTGTCACATGGCAAGCAGAGGGTCCTGCCAAAGGTGTGGCCTCATTGCACCAGGCACCAGGGAAAGGGCAATCTTTATAAAAGCAGGCACTTCTAAAACTTTTGTTAAAGCAGGCACTCCAAAGCCAAATAAGCAAGGTCAAAGAGAGGGGCAGAAGCAAAGGCACAAACTTTGCTCCCAGCTTGTCTGGCTCAGGCCCATCATTCCAGACTCTCCCAGCTGAGCTGTGTGACACTGCCCAGGGATGAGAGACCAGGGTGACACTCCCCAACTGAGATGTGTGCAGCCCCCCTCAGCTGTGACCTTGAAAGAGAGACTGGGGAGAAGGGAATTTGGAGGAGGCTTTGCAGAATTTGCCTTTGGGACATGAAGGCTGCTTTAAGGTCTGCCTGGGTTTCTTGGGAGAACAAACAACTGAGCCCTCCATTCCCTGTGAGCCCTCCAACCCCTGGAGAGCCCTCCAGCCCCTGGAGAGCCCTCTAGCCCCTGTAAGCCTCCAGCCCCTGTGAGCCTCCAGCCCCTGTGAGCCTCGATCCCTTGTGTGTGCCACCCATCCCTGTGTGTGCATCCATCCCTGGTGTTGCCCTCCATCCCCTGGTGTGTGCCATCCATCCCCAGGTGTGTGCCCATCCATCCCCTGGTGTGTGCCCTCCATCCCCTGGTGTGTGCCATCCATCCCTGGTGTGTGCCACCCATCCCCTGGTGTGTGCCTCCATCCCCTGGTGTGCCCTCCATCCCCTGGTGTGTGCCATCCATCCCCTGGTGGTGCCCTCCATCCCCTGGTGTGTGCCATCCATCCCTGTGTGTGCCTCCATCCCCTGGTGTGTGCCATCCATCCCCTGGTGTGTGCCCTCCATCCCCTGGTGTGTGCCACCCATCCCCTGGTGTGCCCTCCATCCCCTGGTGTGTGCCATCCATCCCCTGGTGTGTGCCCTCCATCCCCTGGTGTGTGCCATCCATCCCCGTGTGTGTGCCCTCCATCCCCTGGTGTGTGCCCTCCATCCCCTGGTGTGTGCCACCCATCCCCTGGTGTGTGCCCTCCATCCCCTGGTGTGTGCCATCCATCCCCTGGTGTGTGCCCTCCATCCCCGGTGTGTGCCCTCCATCCCCTGGTGTGTGCCCTCCATCCCTGGTGTGTGCCATCCATCCCTGGTGGTGCACCCATCCCTGGTGGCACCCTCCCCGGTGTGGCACCCATCCCTGGTTGCACCCACCCCTGGTGTGCCTCCACCCTGGTGTGCCCTCCATCCCCTGGTGGCTCCACCTGTGCCCTCAGCCCTGAGAGCCCTCCAGCCCCTGATGTGCCATCCAGTTCCTGGCAAAGCCCATGGCTTCCAAAGTGGATCATCCCCCCAGGAGTTTGAGAGAACTGCTCAGGTCTGGTGTTCACCCAGTCTCTGCCAGCTCCTAAATTGAATGGGGAAATCTGTCCATGGGGTTTACTCCGTATTATCAAATAATTTAACTACCATCATGGAGATCATAGCCAAGATAGATAAGCATGTCTAAAAATTCATTTAACACCACTGTTGATTACTGGAAGAACCACTAGAACAGCGGAGTCTCAAAATTAAAGACGTGTTTCTCCTTCAACTGCCTCAAATAATGATTTTAAAATGGTTTTTTAAATGTTATTTGAATCAGACTGCCCTAAGCTCGCTTTATTTGAAATTTAATTTCTGCTTCAAAGCCTAAAACAAAGTAATAACATTTTCTGTAAGCCTCTCTCCTTGCCCAAGCCAGATGAGTGAAAATGTTTGGCTTGCCCTTTTTCATGGAACTCATGCAAAATTCATATTTTCCATGGCTTTAGCATAAACAATTAAAAGTATCAGTCATTTCTTGCTTGCCTATTGTTTTTGTTCACATATCATCTTCAAGAGTCTCTGTAAGCTCATGACACACCCGATGAGTAAGTAAGAAATGTTTTTAAAATTACATTATTACTTCAGACTTTAATCTAATCATTATAAACATCCTGATTTGAAAGAAAAAAAGTTAATCAGGATCTCTGGTTCAACCAGGGAAGCAAAGCCTTTATCCAGGGCCTCCCCTCTATACAATTGCATATAGGTGCAGAAGCTTATGATATATATTCCTCTGAATAAGTGATGATTTTTTTGTTAGTATTGGACCAAAAACCTCAGAGGTAAATTACAGTCAAAGAAACCTCCAACAAATATTGTGTGTAGTGTCCAGAAAAGTCTCCTTGGAAGCTTCTAGAGCTGTGATGGCTCTGATAAAAATAAAATGGTCTATTTAGAAAACATATATTTTTCTTGAGCAGAAAGAAGTAGCAAAGGGTTTTACTGCTGCTTTAAAAGGGCCAGTGAAAATCGATTGTGCTTCAGAATTTGGTTTTGTTCACCAGTCTTGTTCTTTCCAAATACAAGTAGTTATCTTTCTTGTGTTCTAAATTGATAAGCATCAGCCTCATTAAGATAAAAGTATTTTGTGCCTCTTAACACCTTGTTGTCTAAAACTTGTGTGTGAATACCATTCCTGTCTAGATAATTTAGAATGTAGATTTTTCCTTTAATTTGTGCATTTTTTTGCTCTTTCCCATCTTCCAGAAATTTGCTTTTTTGGCCTGAATGTTCTGGTTTTACTCCACTGTACATAGACCCATTTCCTACCGTTTTCCTAAAGCTCTGCTTACTTTGGGGCTGTCTGGGTATGAGAAGCTATCATTGATTTAATCATATCATGATGTTTTATAATTTCAGAAAGTTCGTTTTCACTCTAGCATTCAAAACACAGAGAGTTTTTCTGGGAAGAACGCTTATAACAAGCCCACGAGATACCAGGTAATGACAGCACGGCAGCCAGAACCAGGGCAGGGCTCTGTCAGTGCCCAGCTCTCTCCTGCAAGGATCACATTTGTCTTCTCCAGTGGCTGCTGTCCTGGGGTGTGCCAGGCTGGGACACTGGCACCGGGCTGGGCTGTTTCACAAACAGCCTGTGCCCCGTGCTGGTGTCAGCATTTCTCATGCTGATTAATTCCACTCGAGGGTGTTTAACTCGATACACGAGACATCACCCAACCTTTACTCCTCCTGTCTGTACTGACAGCATCTCATTGCCCACGGCTCAGTCATCTCTCCAGCTGCTGCATTAACTCCTGCATGTGCTTCCTCTGGCAGCAGCTCATCCTGCCAAGCTAAACCTGCAATGTGCTATGGTTCAGAACCCCCTGGGGCTCCAGAGGTGGCACAGGGACCCACGACTGTCTGTCCAGCATGAGATGTATTTCTTGGGTAAACGTGTCCTAGGGCAGTTCAATAAACAGAATGTGCCCCACAGGATTTTTTTTGCTTCTTTTTTAACATAAAGGAAAAAGGAATCTGATGGCAAGCGATGCGTCTGAAGGGACAGACATTAAAGACAGATGAGGAAAATAATAGTTAAATTTGCTAAAATGTGCAGTGTAAATTCTTGAAGTGTTTTGTCTTGTATTGGTACAGCTTCCAGCATAATGGGCTCCCAAGCTGTTCAGCAGACCAATAAGAAATTTCTACTGGTTTTTAAATTTTCAGTCTTTTCTGCTGCAATAGGAGGGGTGTCTGAAGATCTCAGTTGGAAATGGGATACATTTACTCTGGCATCTGGAGTTAGTTGGCTTGATTCCATCAAAGGAAGAGGGATGAGAGATTGTGTCCTGCTCAAAGTGGCATTTCAGCACTTCTGACACATTCCCATCCATTCAAACCCACAGGGGATGTGTCAGCTTCTGCTGGACTGGCTCTCTTCCTGTAGCTATTATTTCTCAACAAGACCACCTAACGTTTGTGGTGAATTACACCCTAATTTCCAATACTGAAAAAGCCAAAGGTGACTGTGAAAAATAGATTAAAAAAGATAAGTACCTGTCATTTTGTTTTAATAATGCCAGGTTTGTCTTCAAACTACCTTAGAACATTTTGGTTGCTGCAGGAAGAAATTGCCTAAATAATATAAGGAAAGTGAAATACTCTTGATTATCTAAACATAAAGAAGAAGGAACAGTGTGATAATCTGTCTGACAAGCTTTTCTTCTACAAATGGGAAAACCTTTGAAGCAGTTGCTTCTTGCTGAGCTGTTTTCTTCAGCAGTGTTCATCGAGTGATGTATCTGCAGTCTCTGCAGTCTGTGTACTTAAGACTACATATGGTCAGTGCTCTAGAGAGGTAGCAAAAATATACAGAATTTAAACGTGCAATATTTTGAAAAGCATGAGGAACAAGTCAACACAGCTGTCATGGTTTGGGAGTAAACTAATCTAGGAAAAACAATGCCTTTATCAAAGAGAATAAGGGAACTGGTGTAAGGAGAGGTAAAGTATAATTTTTTTCCAGGTAATAAGAACCTGTGTTCTGATTCCTTGTTTTAGTCTAAATTTCCTCTGACTTCTGCTCTGGAAAAAACTACTTATTTTTGGATACAGGATTTCCCTACTTTCCCCAAACATTACTTCATTTATGTTTTCTCAGGTGACAACCCTACCTCCCTCTGGACTCTGCTACCTTGGCCATCTCCAGCACCCCGTACGTGCACTGTGCCTCATCTCTGTTGCCTTAGTGACTCACTGCTTGGCCAGATGCCTCTGACATACAAGGACAGTCTTAATCATCCCATATTCCATGGCTGCATGGCATAGACAAATGACTGGATCCTTCTTTGGTCTCCACAAGCCTTCTGCACTGCTATAATCCTTATTTGGCTACTTAGAAATAAAAAGGGCAGATGTACTGTTTTCTTAATCCATATTTCACACCCTTTGTAGCATTTTGAGATGTTCTAAGCAGAGATGTGATTGCTCTGTGAAGAAGTGAGTCCATGCTGGGAGAGGCTTCTCCTTTAACACTGGACATCTGGTCAATCAAAGACACTGAGCATTCCTGTCTTTGCAGAGGATGTATCTAAATCTAAATCTCTGAGAGTCTCTGAGAGAGCAGTTCTTTTTTATGTTTATATATTTTTATTCCTCTTTTCCTTCATAGGTTTTTATTGTGAGATTTTGTCCCCTCTGGGGAGTCTTTTCTGCAGTGAAGACAAGGCTGTCAGCTGTACACCAGCATGCAGCCACAACTGCCAAAGCTGCTTTCCTTCTAGATAAATGGAGCTTAGACATTCTTGGAACAATAGCACATTGCAAGCTCATATCCATGACCATCATCTATTTCCATATGTCCTCTTCCTTACTAACAATCATCTTCCATTTTGTAACTTTACCTGGCTCTATATTTTTCACTATATATGTCTCATAAAATCCACCATTTCCATAAGAAACTTTTCTCACTTAAACCAAGTTCCCCACCTTTGTTCAGACTCTCTTTTTCTGTCCTTCTCTAAATTTATTTTCTTTTAAAAACCCAATGACAAGACTAACAGAGTCCTTCTGTGAACCTCAGGTCAGCTGCATTGTGAATGAGTTTGCTAACATCATTAATTAACCACGTATTTCTTCCTGTAAAGTGTTATTAGACAGAAACATGCTAAAAGAAGGCTCTGGAACCCATTTCCTTAGCTTTCTATTGGATCATCTGTGTTTTTCCTCTGTCTGTGGGACGTGCTGTACATTCACATGCAACCCACAAAGTACCCCAAAGTGCTACATATGTGGGGTGGGGATTGAGTGGCTGTCAGTCAACTACTGTAGTACAATGTTCACAATATAAATGCAAAATAATTGGGAAATAATAATGATAAAAATAATAAATAATTATCCCTAGTGAAGCCAGTTGTTTGAATTGCTCATAATAAGTCTGGAGTGTGGACAGTCTCCCACTAAAGGAGTGTTTCTGTTCTCCTTTCAGAAGATAATGAAGCGTCTGATTAAGCGCTATGTGCTGAAGGCTCAGGTTGACCGGGAAAACGACGAGGTCAATGAAGGCAAGTGGAATTTTATAATTGATGCACCTTAATGAGTATTTGCTGTTATTGATCTGGCCAGTACGAGGGCTGAGCTTAGTTAGGATCCTCTGTAGAGAGAGCTTGCTCGTGCTCACTCTCAGGTGAGCAGTGCTGACTCTGAGCCGCCCTGGTGCCCTTGAAACTCCAGGTCCTTATTTTCCCTAAGCAGATCACACATCTCACAGGATCTTCACCCAGCCCTGCTCACCCCTGTAGCTCCAGCTCTCCTTCCTTTACAACTCCCAGAGTATTGCCAACACCCAGCTTGTCTACAAGAAGCATTTTCTGACTGCATTACAGGCCTGCCCCAAGGACACTGTTTGAATGGGATGCAGATTCATATTGCTGTGGAGGCATGTGGGATTTGTGTGCAGATGGAAAAGAATCTCTAACACCTCTTAACTGCTACCCTTCTGCAAATACCCTACATAGGTGGAGATGAGTTTGTGGAGAGAGAACAAATTTGAGAAACATGAACTCTCCACACATACTCGTTGTTGCTGTTGGTACCACTACTGCAAGTACAGGTTATTCCTTATAGCTACAGATATTAAGTGCTTAATGCAGGGAGATGAAATGCAGCTCCACACACATTCCTAACCAAACACACTGAAGTTGTTGCTCTCTCAGCTCTTGGAACCATAGGGATTACTTGGTTCAGTCTGGCTAACAAGAACATTTTCCTCTTTCAGGAGAACTTAAGGAAATCAAACAAGATATTTCCAGTCTTCGCTATGAACTCTTAGAGGAAAAGTCCCAGGCTACTGGCGAGCTGGCAAAACTAATACAGCAGCTGAGTGACAAGTTTGGGAAGACCTTAAATAAGGATATTTGATGGTGAATACAAAGAAAGACAACTTGTTTTTTAAACGTTGTTCATTCTCAACCAGCATCTTAGGAGGGCAAAAACATGTGAGAAAGATGGGTACTGCACACTCAGCTTTTGCTGATAAACAAGTGTGGTAGCAGCACTCTGCGTTTCTCCTGCACTTGGTGAGTGACCAGTTAAATCTTTTCTTATTCAAAAATGACTTTATGGTAAAAACCTATGCCCCTTGACATCAGAAACAGATGCGCCATAGAGAAGGCACCTCCAATTAAAGGCAAAAAAAGCCAGATCTTCATTCCTCTGACTCCAGAGAAGACTATGTAACTGTGCTCTTAACACCAACAGTCTGTACTGACCAGAAATGGGTGAAGTCTGAAGAAAAAATGTGCCAAGATACTCCCTGCAAATTTTTTAAAATTCGTATTCTTGGGTGTGTACTCTCCTTTTATGTTTACATTTGCAGTCCTGACTATAACTTTGATCAGCACTGTGGCTAATAAAAAACTAATGAGAATTCATCTGTTGAAGTGACCAAGGCAGTGAATAACAAGGAGACACTGACAGCATTGGAAAAATGAAATCAAGCTTGTGGGGTAAATTATCCTTTAACTTGATGAAAGGATTTGCAGCCAAACACTCCTGTCCACCTTTTCCAGCTGTATTAGCTAGTCTGCTGATGGATATGGTCTCTGTATGCACTCAGCCTCTCTTTTATCCTTAGTCAATCCCTCCTCTGACAACAGTGTACTGAAATATTCATAATGGTGTGAAACTCACTTCCCAGGAATACCCAGAGATAAAATACCCTGTGCTAATGTGTTCAGTTCAAAGAACAGCATTAATCCAGAGACATGATGCAACTGAGCTCAGCTTTCAGATTCCAGAGGTCAAACTGCAAGCCATAGGGAGAGATCCATCACCAGGAACATTGCCCAGTAGTTTCCAGCCTTGAAATTTATACAAAAAAGGCTTCAATTGAACATTCTGACAAAAAAGAAAAAATAAAGGGAAAAATCATTGTAGAAATTGTTGTCATGTTTTTGACTCTTACAGAGGATGAGAAAGAAAGGGATTCAAACTGTTCTAAGGCTGTGGTAGTAGAAGGATCACACTTTTTCAACAGGAAAGTTGTAAGTCTGTGCAACACAACTGCAAACATGGATGGCTTGGGTTTTCGTGGTTGGCTTCATGATTTCAACAACTTAAAGCACACCTTACTACTTGGGAACCATGGAACTGGACTGTTTGTTTACATGAGACACCTATAAAATGAACATGACATCTAGGTTTCAGCTGAGACAAACAAGCAGAGCCAGAAGGTGACCTGTGATCAGTTCTTAAGTGCCAGATGAGAATACATATAGCCTATTAGAATAATAATTATATTTGTACAAAAATAAAAGAAAACAAAATAAAAAAGTGTACTGTACGTAGATCTGTTTAGAGAAAAAAATACAGTATTTTTACCTTTAATAAAATTATCTTGTATACTGTAATATTTTTACCTAAAAATGGAAAAAAAAATAAAATTACCTCATAATATTTTGTTGTACACTGAGTGAAATATTTGCTTGATCTTTTGACTACCTTTTGACTACTACAAGGTCTTTTTGTTTGGTTTTTGTGGGGGTTTTGTTGTGTTTTTTTGTTTTGTTTTGTTTTGTTTTGTTTTGTTTTGCTTTTCTGCAATGTGGGTACAATGAAATCATTATATGCAGCAATTTTACCGTAGGAAGTCTGAAGCCTGAAAGAGTCAAAGAGCCAAAATGCAACACTTAAACTAAAATACATTTAAAATAAATAAAACTAGAGAATTATGGCTCCATGACCAACTACAGTCCACAAAAATGACACCTCATTTACGCTTAATTTGAAAATATTGTATTTGTAACATTAACATCTAAGAAGAGAAATTCAGCTCTGCTGGCTTCAGACAGACACAGTGATGGTACTGAACGAGCAAACCAAAGCCAAATGAGTAAGGAAAGTTCTGTAGGCTTTAGCTGGTAGGACAGGTGAGGGGGGACCTGCCTCCTTCACCCCATCTGGGGTGTTTTACTGCCCCAGACCCCTCGTTTGCAGCTGTGGGAAATCTGTCCGTTGTGTGCCAGTTCCTGCCAAGTGGTGTTGGGATGGAACACCCAACTGCCAGCACTCAGCAGAGAGAATCCAGCAGCAGTGTGAGGGGTGAGACACTGCAGGTAGCAGGATTGACAGCACTTTGGCTGTCTCCCTCAGCAAGTATTGCCAATATATATTCAGTTTTTCCCGTATGAAGAAGGAATATATTGCATGGCAATACTACTTCTCTCCTCCCCAGCTTTCCAGCCACAGTGTAAAACTTTTGCTCCATTTGAAATACCAGCCCTGTTGTCACTGCACTGTCTTAAAATTTAATCTGAATACAGCTGGCTCCTGATCAAAGTATTCCTTCACCCTTCCCATTTAGTGTTTAAGGGATTTAAGGAAAAAAAAAGAAAAAGGAAAATTGTTCTAGGTAGAACTTACAAGGAACACCATAATTTAAATTTCTCATTATATTGAATGCAAGTCCCACAAAAAGGTTTAGTTGAAATGTTATGATGCACTTGTATATTTAAATTAGCTCAGCAAAATGCCTGATCTACAGTACAGCAACACCTACAGGAATATTCTTCTACTGCTAAATATTGCAATCAAGGCATGCTCTGGTTGGCACAAAGATTGCCATACTGTGGACAACTTTGCTGAATTTCTGGGTCCCAGGTGGAGGAGCTGTGCCCATCAGCTCCTGTCCTTCCAGCCTCTGCACAGGAGAAGCAGTGCAGTGCTGCCACAGGAGTTAGCATGCTGCTCTCACTCAGGAATCTGCCAAGAAAGAGCACAATATTCTCTAGGACTTCAAAAGTAGACCGAAGGATGTATTAAAAATATTGTTTAGAGAAAATCTGCTTCCTCCCCTTTTGCATTTACAATCTTGAAAGTGTCAAAGTACAGAGACTTTATATAAATATTCATGACAAGCAAAACCCCACTACATCAGAGCACTTTTCTGGTCCCAGTTACACACCCAAGGAAGTTGCTCACTGTGTTAATGGGCTGGCAGCAGAAGCAGGGCTTACTCTCCAAGGTCAGTTTAGAAGAAGTTAAAATTAAGAAGCTTCACTGGAAGAGAAGCCTGAGAGACCTCAGAGAGTTTGAAGAGGAAAAATCAAGGTGAGTGATTCCCAGATTGGATTAGACCTGAGACGTGTGGGTCCCATTTCCCATCCCCAGGGGAACCTGGCAGGGCAGTGCCACATCAACCACCTGCTGAGCTGAGTTTGGTGCAGTCTGTAACACCTCTGACCTTTAATGTAGGTTGTAGTATTCCTTGCACAAATTCGTACTGTGAAGGGATGGAACTTTACCCCAAATATCTGTAGATACAGAATTATAACTTTTTATGGGAAATAAGAGAGGTCCCATAAAAATGAAACTAATCTGAAGCCGTCCACACAAAGGTGAATATTCTCCAAGAGATCGTTGCAATTCTGCAAATACCACAGGCCAATCAAACTGGAACTTAAATTGACACCCTGAGGAAGATCAGAACAAAGTCATTCACTAGCCAGTATTGATTTATTGGCTGCCCAAGTCTCTAGACAGCTGTTTCACACCTTGCAAAGGCCAAACCAGTCAGCTGATGCTAACAGAGAGGAGAAAACAGCAGGAAGCATTAACAGGAGTCGATATTTCAGATATTTCATGGGGCTGAACTGCCTGGTGTTAAGCCAGGGACCAGAGACTTGCCCAGAGGTGCAAGTCCCAAAACAAAGGAGCTGCCCAAGGGCATCTGGCCCCACACCCCTGCTTCCAGCAGCAAGGGATGGGCTGTGCAGCCACGGGGCAGATGTGATACTTCATGCACATCTTCACTCTCCAGCTGGATTAATTCTGCCTGTAACTTCGTGAGAAAGACTAACAAATGCTGTCCTCAGTTCCCAAAAACATGTTTAAAAGCAAATATTGAGAAGAATATGAATGATTTAATAAATAATGGCTTACAAGACTGCCTGCATCCTGACCAGAGCTCATATTAAATTGTCAGAGCTAGGCTTTATTTTTAATTAATCTACATGAGGAAAGCATTTCCAGCAGGCCAAAAGAAATTGCCCTAATTAAAAGCTACAAGAAATGAATGATCGCTCAGTAAGGACAAGCCAGGACACAGTCCATCACCACAAAGGCAGGAGAGCTGAGCAGTGTGGACAGGGTTCAAACACATCTCCAGCTCAGGGTCTGGGCTGCAGCCCTGGGCTGCAGGTGGGGAGGGAGGAGACAGGAGCAGTGCTGGTGTGGGCAGCACCCTGCCACACAGCACCTCTGCTGCCTGTCCAAGGACATCTCATTCCTCAGCTGGCACCCCTGACTAACCTACAGCAGGCAATGGAAAACCACAGCTTCATAGCCAAGGCTGGCAGGCTGTGCTCAGGTGGGAAGGGCAGGTGTTTCCTCCATCCAGACACTATAAATACTTCCCTTGTGACCTGAAAACCAGTTTTGCCCTTGCTTTGGCCACAAATTTCTCACCACTCCAGCGTTAGATGTTGCAGGCAGCAGGTCTCATTACTCCCATTTCACCTTGGCTGTGACTGGGCTGTAAACCCTGCACAGGTAGCACACCTGGTGCTGGACAGCAGCCTGCACAAACTACAGCCTTAAGGAACTTATATTTTTATTGAGAAAGGATGAAGATTGCACAGGGGAAATGAAATATCCTTAGTTTCCAGTGAAGGAAGGCAGATGCAGAGAAATTCAGTGGTTTGCCTTAATGACCTGAAAGGAAGGCGTCAAAAATGGGGCTGTGGTTCTGAATCTTACAAGAATGAAAATATACTCCTTAGCTTTGCCCTCTCTTAGTCCCTGTTCTGCATCTTTGTAGGGCATACAGTGAGGGATAAGATCTGCCAATGCCTGATGCCAGCAGCACAAGAGCAACAGGAAAAATAAAAGAATGATTGCCTCAGTGATCATATATAATTTTGGGAAGTCATTCCCTTCAATCCCTGGGAGATTTTAGTGGCTCTATATCAATGATATGTCGTCACTATTGTTGAATTCAAATAAAGTCAAATAGAAAGGGAGATTATAACCAAAGGAGCCAAATAACTAAACTGGTTCTGGAATTTGTGATGCCTTTTACAGCAGGTAAAAGGACACTCACTTCAGGTCATTTGAGACAGACATTTAACACAAACCTGCAGTGTGATAAAGGGGATTTTGAAGAGCTTAAACAGTAAATAAACAGCTAACGATCCTGTTAATATACAACTAATGTTTACTATAATACAGACTAATATTTAATTCCCTTACTAATGAGTAATTATTGTGCTGCAAGGTTTTAATTAGGCTTACATAGCAGAAGCATGGGGGATCTGGTGAGGAGATGAATTTCTGTGTGGAGTCACTGCCCTGAGTCCAGGCTCTTCTCCAGCAGCTGCCCCTGCAGTGGGCACAGCTTTGGCAGCACAGCACGTCCAGGTGGCAAGGGAGCAGGAGAGGAAGGTTGTTCCCTTGCACATCCAAGTGGGAGGCACGGACTCCACAGCAAGTTCCTTTTGAAAACAAGCTGATAGAACCTGTCCCTGTGCCCCACCAGCTGAGAGCCTCCTGCTCTGTGCTGTGCTCTCCCCTGGAGCAGGGCTCCCAGGCTCACTGTGCTGGTAGCCAGCATCCCTTCTGATGGAAGGGCTCTGGAGCAGGGATTGCAGGAACTCGCTCCAAGATTTTCATTTGAAGATGAAAGCTTCCATGAAATTAAAAAGCTGGTTTGATGCAAAAGTGCTCTCTGTACAATAATATGCTTTGGGCCAAATCTTCATCATGATTCCCAAACACAATTAAAAATTCAGCTCATCCTAAAAAGAAGCTTGTTGGGCTCATGTGTGTAGAAGCAGCACTGACTGGTTTTGTCAGTCATTCCTGCAGCCAGCCAGGACAGGCAGATAGGGTTTCAGCAAGATACTCAGAAGCCCACACTCCTATTCCCAACTCTGCATTTGCAGCCAGACAAGTGAGCCTTAGCTTCGGGACCTTTATTTTTGTCACAGATCTCAGGCAAGCCTTCAGGTGCCAAGAGGCCAGCGGGCTCGTTGGAGGGGCAGCCTCCAAGCACACCTAGGAGCAGTTCCACTGCGGCTCCCAGCTCCCAGGCAAAGCCTTAGCGAGCTCGAAGTACGACAGGCAATGAATAACAGACACCTCCTGGGAAGCCACATCCACTGCAGAGTGAAAAGACACAGCTAGAGGGAGACTTCTGTGCTTGTTCAGCACTCTGAAGAGTGTGGTGTCGCTGGTAACGCCGGGCTCGGTCCCTGCTGCTGCCCTGGTGCTGATGGAGCCCCAGTGCTGCCGGGACAGCAATCCTCGTGGGAAGCAGGGCGGAGGGAGCGATGGCACGGGCAGCACGGGCTCAGGCAGCAACGGGGCTCGGGGCGAAACTGCTGCCACCGTCCTCCAGGGCAGGAGGGCAGGGATGATGTTACAGACTTGAACCACAAACTTACACAGCAGGCTTTATTTTCAGAGCAGGAGCAGGAGTCTGCAGGCAGGAGAGGAGTGAGAACGAGCTTTGCACTCTCGGGAGCTGAGCCGCAGCGTGGAGACTGAGGTGTGCATCACCTGCTGTGCCTTACTGCCCTTGGGGGAAGCACAGGCCACACACTCCGAGTTTACTGCTGGGTTTCTTCCAATATTTAGAAAAAGAAGGGGGAGGGGTGTGCCTCATGTTCTTCATTCCTCCTAAAGTAAAAATGAAGAGGGGAGAAAGGTGCAACTAAAAATACAATTAAAGGAGAAGAAAAATGGGTGTCAGCAGGCATAGGAGAAAATAATAGCCCTTTCTCAACTGGAGTTACAGGCAGCAGCACGAACTGCTGCCTGTGAACACCTTCACCCAAGCTGTGCTGGCTCAGAGTAACCCCTGGGGATAGCATGGGTACACGTGCAGAGTCTGCCAAAAGCCACCCCTGACCCCAGACACTGGCTGTGGCTCAGCGACAGCGTCATAAGGGGTGGGAACAATGGTGCCTGGTAATGTCAGTGGATGCCACAGCCTGCAGCAAGCCCCCAGCCCCTAAGACCTCCAAGCACCTGGTGCTCTGAGAGGAGAGACACTATTTGCTATTTCCTTGTTTGTTTGATTGGTTTTTTCAGGAGTTTTTTCCTGGCTTTTAACTGTAAAAGTTCAAAGCTCCTGCACCTGCAGAGAGATGTGAGGAGTTTCCCTATATTTTCTCCATGCTTTAGAATAAGCTGTGGATGTCTCATAGGGATTTTAGTGGGCATTCACGAGGGGAAAACACAATCCAGAGCACTCCCAGACACAACTGCTCTGGCTGGGAGAGGATGGAGAAGAACCCGTGTCCCTTGCTGCTGGTCGCAGTGGGAGCCAGCAGGTTGTGCTCATGAACAAGAAATCCACAGCTCTGCCTCTGGGATGCTCCGCAGTAAAAGCAAAGCTAAAGGAAGAAAAAAATTCCTCTTTCTGCAGGGTTTTTCTCCAGCTCATTATAGCAGCCTGCCTACATGTTTTAACAGCCCATAAAGCCACAAGAATCTGGCACTTATTAAAGTCTGTAATTAAAAAAAGAGAAATGTTGATCTGATGTTTTCTTGTTAGAAAGTCATTATTTTCTTCATCTGACTTTGATACACTCAGAGAAGTTATCTCCTTTTTACTATCTTACTCTTTTTAATTATTTTTTTTTTAAGTGTCTGCTGGCTGCCAGGGGAAAACACCTTTCAGTATCTCTCATTTGTACCTGCACAAAATATAGATATAGAGCTCCAGCAAAAAATCCCCTCTCCAGCTGAATTTTGTGTGTAGGACGTATTGTGGCCAGAACTTCTGCTTCCCTAATGTAGAGATTCTGTTATTTAAACTTATTTAGAAATATAAGGGTTAGGTTCTCTTCCAATCTGTACCTATATAAACCAACACGAAACTGATTTAAAATAGAAAATAAAAACATGTTTCTGCTATCATCTCATGCAGGGTTTCCTCAATCGATTCTTCCAATTTTAGTAGTATTTCTAACAAAATGTGGACAATTCTTACATCTGAGGTATCAAGATGTTTGTGATAGCAGAATGACTGACAGTTTTTTCCAGAATCTGATGGATTTTTCCAAAACCTGATGGATTTCCAAACTCCAGCATTCATCCTTCTTTGAGCTGGAATTGAGCCCTAAGCCTCTTTCTCATTCCCCTTTCTAGGCACAAAGCCTGTCCTTGATTAAAGACAGCACCTCAGTCATAACCTGAGTTCCATAAGTGCAGTAGTTTATTTCTTGCTAGTTTTCTTGCAGCAGTGGCTCAGAAATCTTTGTGTTATAACAGCTTAAACCAAGGACCTTGGTGCTCCCCCCAGCACAAATTTATTCCTGGTGTTCAGGTCTCCAGCAGTACCTGAGATGCTCTGTCAGCAGTGAGGGACTCCTCTGGGGCTGGGGTGAAAGGCAGGGGTGATACAGAATTATGGGGATGACACATCCACAACACATCAATTTAAACTGGGAACTCACTGCAAAAAAAAGCTGAGCTGGCCCAGATAAAGGAGTTCAGCTGTTTCTTGAAAAAGGGAATAAAGCAGACAGACATAGAAGCATGCTGTAACTGAGTTGGTGAAGATCAGAGAAATCAAAAGGAGTCTCTCAAAGCCCCGTGTGTCAGTCCCACTGCTCCCTGTGCTTCCCACTGCCCTGAACTGCAGGGACCTGGAGCCACCCCCACACCACGGGCACCCCTGAGTGTGACAGGCTCAGCCTGAACCACAGCCTTGTTCAGGCACAGGGCTGTGGCTCAGAAACATATTGTTATCTAAGTCAATCCTCTCAGCCAACCAATTCCAGCAACTCACTTTGAAAACACCGCCCACGTTCTGTAAAAAATTCAGATTTGAGATGCAGCCCACAGAGATTAATGAGGGTTTGAATTTATGCCTCAAGAGCTTCCAATGGTTTCATTTTTCTGCTATACCATTATAATCTTCCTATACATGAAGGCTGCTCACATACTTCCAGAAAGGGCTTGGTTTCACAGCTAATAAGAATTACATTCAGGAAAATGAAATAAATAAAGCAGTTGCTATAACTCAGGCTGTATTTTAGGACAAAATCTGGTGATGCCAATTAGTGTGCAGTGGCCAAACTGAGTTTCAGGTGGTATTTTCTCAGCTGAAGCTCTGCCATGTGCAGGTGGGCCCCGTGGAAGGGACCCAGTGGGGCAGGGGCTCTGCACGGCCCCTCCACCTGTCCTGGAACTGGGGGAGCATCTCCAGCAGCCCCCAGAACACGAGGGGGGTGTTCCCTGTGAGAGCTTTGCACTCCAGGTTTGAGCAATGGCAGAAGCCAACAAGACCCTTGCAGTGTTCCTCTGCCTAGTGACAATCCCAGCAGACCTAGTGACAATCCCAGCAGACCTAGTGACAATTCCTCTGCCCTCAGGCACAAAGGCTGCTGGAAGCCATCCTGAGCAATCAAACACAGCTCTGCACGTACCAGGCACTGCAGCACAAGCACTAAACAAGGTGTTAGCTCGGGCACAGCAGCTGGGAAAGACCTCTCTGAATTTATATTCCATTCTATTGTGCTACAGCAGACACAGGCAGCCCCAGCAGAGCACTGGAGTTTTGCCTTTCTGTGTGAATGCTGCTTTTCATATTTAATTTTTACCAAGTTTGAATTGGCACTCTGGGGGAAAGGAGGGGCAAGGATCCTAACACTGGCTGAAAAGCCAAATAACCTTGTTCACACAGACTATCAGAAAATGTTCCTATCCTGTCCACCTTTCCCAGAAAGAACAGAGAGAACATTTACCTTTTCTTTGCACCAAGTATCTCCTCATACATATTTCTGAGTGATACAGGAACTGTATATAAAGCTGTAGGAAAGAAAAGACATTCTTCCTCTCTACACATTATATGGGAGACACTCTGAACCAGCTGTCAGGATTGTCCCACAGACCAAGCCCAGAATGACAGTGTGGACCACCACTGTCTGTCACTTGTGATATTCCTGCTCCTGCTTCTGTTTGAGCCTCATTGTGCACAATCCAGCACAACTGTACACATTTCATGGCTGATGTACTCAAAATAAGCATTACTCAGACTGATGACTAGGTCTTCCCTTACAGCCATCTGGATGGTTTTATTTTAGAAAGTGATTTGGAAAACAGTGCTTTATTCATAATTGTTCTGAGGGCTCTGTTAGAACACAGGGGCTGTAGGGATCCAGCTCCTGCCTGTATCTTGCTTTTCTCTCACAGGCTTCCAGCTTCACATCCCCTGAGTAGTTCCCACAGTTTCTGAAGGAGGAAGATCACATTTATCATTAGCCACCACACCCTCTTATCATCAGACTTTGAACTGCAACACCAGGAAGGTCCCAGGGATGACCCCCCATAATCACAGTGACCCAGAGCCACCACACACACCTCCAGCAGTCACCTTGCAGTAGGCTGCAGCCATGTGACAGAGCTGCACTTTACATAAATGCAAATTAATGTTCAAATTGCTCACTCAGGCCTTTGCTGGCACTGCTGCCTTTCAGTGAGTGTCACTTGCTGCACTGGAGCCATGATGGGCAATGGCAGGTTCAGGATGCCACCAACACAGGACCCAGAGGCTGATGCCATCCTGCCATGCAACAAGGGAGAGGCTCATTAAAATTAGGAGGGGTTCTTGAGTATCTCATCCAAGCCTCATGGTGCCTAAATTATTTATTGTGCATTTGCTGCATTATTTATTGGGTCCCTTTTGCCCGTACATGCAAGGAACATGAGCCAGTGGCTCTGCCACAGATTTCATACCCCATCCTAGCTCCAACAGTTCCTTCCCATCCTCCCCAAAAGGACAGATTACCATGCTGTTTTCATATGTTTTCCCTTGGGAGCAGAGTTCTCCTTGGGTGAAAAGGTCCCAGCCAACCTCTGGAGAGGCAGGATCTTGCTCAGCAGCTGCAGCAAAATGAGCTGAAAATTATCCCAAAAGATCACAGAAAGAGTTTTTCTATAAATGTGGCTCTGGTCACTGTAAATAAGGAGCCATCTTTCTACCTGGGTATTCACATGCCCTGGAGGGCACTGCTGACTCCCCTGCTCTGGAGAAGCCATCACAACCACGGAGCATTTCCCATGTCTGAACCACTGAAGCTGTTGGGGACTGGCATGAAGCTGTGCCAGGGAGGTTTGGGTTGGGTATCCTCACCCAGAGGGTGGCTGGGCACTGGATCAGGCTCCTCAGGGCAGTGGCCACAGCACCAAGCCTGACAGAGCTCAGTGAGAGCCTGGACAACCCTCCCGGGGTCAGGGTGAGCCCTTTGGGGCTGTCCTGTGCAGGGCCAGGAGCTGGACTCAATGATCCCTGTGGGTCCCTCCCAGCTCAGGATATTCTGTGGTTCCATGACTGGCTTTGCTCTCCCTCATCAGGGCAAAGCTTGTGTCTGCTGTTTCACCAGAGCCAACGCTGCCTTTTCAGAGAACATTTCCATCTGTAATTACTGCACAATGGGACAAAGTGAGGGTGCTTTGATCACGTATTCATGATATCTCCCCTGCTTTGAAGATAACTCTGCAGAGTGACAGCAGCTGTTTTAATCTCCCAGGTGGTGCCAATAAATACAGGAACTGGTAGTTTAACACAACCCTCTCCGTGTTCTCATATTCCTCCAATATCTAATAATAGAACAGAACCGTGAAATATAGCAATGATCCCACAGCTGCAACTACCTATTAAACCAAGACAAGACATGTAAAGGATGGCTGTTAGCACCCTCCAAGCCAGTGAATTGTCAAAAGACCTCCCATCTGCAGAAAGGATTGCAGATTTCAGTTATTTCTCCAATACCTGTCAGAGCAGAAAAAAAGGAAGGGTATTTTAAAAGGGTATCAAAAATTATCACTGTCTGGACCAGGATGGAACCTCTTAACCTGTCAGATTTCACAGCAGGGTTTGCATGATGCTTCTGCAGGCCTTTCATAATCCTGTCCTGTCAGAAGGTTATAGGGCTGCTTGTGATTTGATCTCTAAAGTAATTGCTAGTTGGGAGAAATAAGCAAGACCATTCATTATATTTCACAAAGAACAAAACAAAACACAAAAATAACAAGATAGAGGATAGATCTGGCTTGTTGAAACAGATGGATATTCCCTCAACTACATTTCAAGGGCAGGAAGAGCCACTGGACTCTTTCCCACAGTGGGTTTTTAATAAAAGAAGCAGAAGCAAACAAGGAGGGTTGATACCATGAGGCTGCAAAGGCAACTGCAGTCTCAAGAGAGGCAATTTTGTCTACAGTTCATGCTGTGTGGTCTCCAGGGATGTGTTCTTTGCTGGCATTAATTGGCATGGAAAATCAATACAGCCACATTCATAAGCTGCAGTTGTTGCCTGGGCCTTTCTTTCCTTCCCCTCCTCTGGCAGAGATGTGCTGTATATTGACAAATTGCTCCTTGGGATGATATGTGCTAACTCCACAGTTCCTCCACTAAACTCATTTCTCTCTAATCCCCTCTAGTGCAGAGGCTTATGAAGGCAGTTGTGATTCCTGGGTCTCTGCCTTTGGCTACACCTGTGATTAATGGCATTCCCCAAGTCTTGCAGATTTGGGATTTTGAGAATATGGTGGGAGAAAATTTGAATTTTTTGGGCCCCAAGAGTCTAAAGTGTTTTGCGTCAAATCTTCCCTGTGTGGCATTAGATTATGCCCATTTACACAATATTTTATCCAGACTTTGCATTTCAATTAACAATTCTTTAGGGGTCCCTTGAATCCATTCTTTATTAAAGATGAAAAAACACACTCAAGTTTTTTGCTGTTCTTTCCCTTGAGACTCCATCCATTTTTGGCTGTACTCTCCTGCATATTCTACTCTTATTTAAACATGAATGGTTTACTCTTATTTTTTATTTCTACTCAGCTTTCCACTGTTTTATTATCAGGTTTTACATTTCTCTTGTGCTGGTGTGACATCCCAGAGAGGACAGGATGGATGTCACATAGTCCCAACGGAGCTGTCTGCTCTTGCTGAACTTCTGGGACTGAGTGCCATTCCTTGCTCTTTACTGGACATCCACTAAGGGCTGAAACGACCATAAATAAATAACTAAATAAATCCAAATTGAGCCCATACTGTACATGGTTAAGGGGGTGTTTAGCTGGCTGCTGGTTTTCCCCCTCAGTGGCTTTATCTCCAGACCAGCATCAAGGGATTTGCTTGACAGCAGCCAAGCAGATAGGAACCTACAGTTTAGATAAATGATATAAACAGGGAGCAATAAAATAATTACATGGATTGCACTTACACAGGAATGAGAGCAGTAACAGGGGTGTAGCCAGAATGGTGCAACTCCACAAGCAAGAGTGTGTAAGCGCTCTGAGGAAGGGACTTTCTATCCAAACCCTTCTGTTTTCCCAGAATTACCATCTGGTCTAGCAGGAGGCTGTGCCTTTCCCTTTGGAGTTGGTGTCGGTTGCAGATGACATTTGATGCCAGGTCGAGAGCGAGTGCTCAGCTGCCCCTGGGTGGAAAGCTGCCCTGTGGGTGCCCCACAGACAGGGGCCAGAGGAGGAGCACGGCAGGCTGAGAGATCTGGGATTGTTCAGAGTGGGGAGGGAAGGCTCTGGGGTGCCCTTCTTGTGGCCTGTGAGTTTCTGAAGGGGCTACAAGAAATCTGGAGAGAGGTTGGTAGTGCCAGGACAGGGGGGAATGGCTTCAAACTGAAGGAGAGCAGGTTTAGATTGGAAATTATGAGGAAATTCTTCCCTGTGAGGGTGGTGAGGCTCTGGCACAGGGAGCCCAGAGAAGCTGTGGCTGCTCCTGGATCCCTGGAAGTGCCCAAGGCCAGGCTGGACAGGGCTTGGAGCAAGCTGGGACAGTGGAAGGTGTCCCTGCCCTTGGCATGGGGTTGGAATGAGATATCTTTAAGGTCCCTCCCAATCCAAACCATTCTGATTCTATGTCCAGGCCTGACTCTTTGGCACTGCAAAACAGGGACAAAATGAATCCAAATTTGTGATGCTTTTAAAAAAGGAATTGCTCATATCTCTGAGGATTTAAATTATTCTATCAGACATTGCTGCTGGCATGAACTGTTGGCATGGAGACTGATGCGAAATTTAATACAACATAAATAAAATATTAATGACATAGGAGAAACCAGTAGTGATTTAAAGAGATACTGAGCTGCCAACCAAGCCATGGTTTGAAGTTCATCATATGAACAACAAGGAAAGCAGTGATTAAAGCTACAAAGGGCGGTGAGGAATAGCTTCATTCTGCCTAATTCTTCTGACCATCAAAAGCACTCAGAAAGGTCTGATTTGGCAGATGAATGAAATGAAGAGCTTCCTAATTTTTTTTTTTCTTTTTCCCCAACAGAAATTAATGGAAGGTCCCTGCATGAGAAGCAGCAAGGCCAGGCCAGCAGGCTGTGGGACATGGCTGATAGTGCCCCAGATACATCATAGCACTCACTGAGGGCAAAAAAACCTCTTGCCTCAGTCTTGAGTTGCCTTTGCAAGAGGACAAATACCCAGAGGAGAGGAGAAAGGATATTGCTAGAGTGGGGCAGTCAGAGCAAGGAAGCATTGCTGATTATATTAGCATGGGTATAGCCCAAGGGATTGAGGCTAAAATCCCTGTTTCAATAATAAAATTGTTCCAGTAGGTTCAGCTGATTCAGATACCAACCCAGATGTGCAAAGGTTGAGTTAAAGTGTTTGCTGGAGGCAGTTTCAAAAATGTATCCCATTCTCCAGTACCCTAAGCAATCACCTTTCCCAGTACAATCGTTTGGTTTGGTGCTGCATTGCCAGTTTGAGAATTCTTTTTCTTCTACAAAGTTACTTCATTGAAAGATTCCCAACAATTCCTCTTTCTGGATACTCGCACTAAGTTATATTTGTAGTCACAAACTTCCAAAATGTGCAAAGATAATGAGCACTGAGTATAACCTAAGAGCATGATGGAAAACGCTAAATGAAATCAGATACTTATATGAGCTTTTCACAGGCTCAGGTAACTGAAAAGCTGTTGATTAACTGTCAGAGAGAATCAGCAGAGAGGCAGGAATGATCAGAACAGGTCCTGAGCTGGTGCAACCAACACAGAACTCAATCAGACCAACTTTATTGCAGTAGCTGGTCTTGGTGGACATGGAGGCAGAATTGCATCCCAAAACAGCATGTTTGTTATTTTATAATGTCTAAATGAATGGGAAATAAGTCCTCTCTGCTAATATCTTTTCCCTTTACAAGACTCTGTTATCCCTAAATCCAGATCTTGTTACTGGTTGTATGTGATAAAAAAAAAATAAATTTTCTGAAGCCTGATAATTTTCCATTTACATAAATCATAAAAATTTCTCTTGTGTCCATTGGAAGAGAAAGGCTGAGTGGTTTGGGAGCACTGTTAGTATATCTGGGCTAAATATCTGAGAGAGAGCTGGAGATGAAAGACTCCCAGATACCATGTATTAGTCATAATTTAAAAGCCCTGTCTCCAGGAGATAAAATTGGCCCAAGTAACTACTATAAATGCTGACTTTCTAATACAGAACTTACAGTACTTCTTATTGAATGCTCTGTGCATCACAGAGCATCATCACAAAGAGACCCAGGAGGACATTATGTTGGGTGACAATGGGGACCAGAGCATAATCGCTGGGGATTTGTGCTCTATCATTAACTTACTATTCAAAATGAACCAGAGAAAACAAGAGACACACATCGTCCAGAGCCACAGGGCAACAAATTCAAGGGCCCTTTTCTGTCTGCAGGTGCAGATCACTAAACTGGGCATTTGTGCATGAGCAAAAATTGTCACAGTGCCTCTTGCACAAATGGGTATAATTGTATCTGAAATATTTTCAGGATAATCTCCTTGTAGGAATCTTACACAGGCACAGGGATTAGTGGGAATAATCACTGAGACAATACACACGGCACAAAATCAGTTCACATCTCCATCAATTATTCAGTGAATGAGAGTTGATGTTCAGGCTGGTCTGTGGCAGTATCAGTTTATTGCACACTATCTAGAAAGCTGCATGAGGTGCTTATTGACTCATGGGGATGTGGGAAATGCAGGAGAATGGTGTGGAAGTGCTCATTAAAGTGTTTAGCACATGCACCTATTGTGCTTGTTTTCCTTCTATTGTGTCTTGGGCAAGCCAGGAGGCTGGGCCCTCTCCCAGAGAGGATGTCTGAAGTCAACATCAAAAATATTTTCCTGGGAAGTGGATACTGATTTATAAACAAAAGTACTCCTGGGAAGGCAGAGGCCAAATATCCTCATTGCCTGGTTAACATCACCTCTGCACCTTCCACGGATCCTCTGATTCTGTCCCACAGAGGAGAAACCTCCAGTCTTACCTGCTGGGGAGGGCACCTGCAAAGGGCTGTGCCCTGCACCAGTGATGCTCAGTACCTGTTCCTCTGTACCTTCTCCACAGAACTCCCCTCTATGGGCTCTGAATTCGAGACTGAAACTGTCTTTATTCAGCAATAACTACCCTGCAATTCTCATGTCATTTTATTAGAAAAAGACAGGGGAAACCAGGATGCCTTATTCAGTCACTTCAAAAAAAAAAAACCGTTTTATTTCTGTCAGTGTCCATGACCCCTGTAGCTGGTACTGCTTCTAAAAAAGGGTCCTGGTCTCCTGGTGTCCTGCATTTTCCTCTTTTCTACGTCCCTACGATCTCCCTTTTCCCACTTTAGAGCAGTTCCTTGCACTGAGAGCCCCCTAACTATGCACCCACAATTGGGATCTCGATGCTAATCCCTCTCAGATCAGTCCTTTTGGTGATGTTACCATGCTATCATGTCGCAGTACATTTTCATTACTACAAAATAAATGCTAACAAAATCGTTTGTGAAAGTATTTTCAATTAGGTAAATAATTACGAACACATTTATAGTAACTCACCTAGAAGCTAAGCATTAGGCTGCTCAGGAAAAGCTCATTTCCAGGAAAATCGGTTTCAGCATTAGCTCCTTCCCCTGCAGAAGGTGAGGGTGATTGGAGATGGGTACCCGGGAGGAATGGTCCCAGCTGTGCTCCCAGCCCGAACCCCTGTCTGCCAACCTGGGTGAAGGTGAGGACAGCCAGCAGAGAGGCTGCCTCACTGCTGGCCCCGGGAGCTCGTACAGCCCCGGGAGGAATTTTTCTGGAGCAGGGTCTCACAGGAGTGTGTTTTCGTGGCTACCATCTGCTGTACTGGGCAGAGTATCAACAGCATCCATCAGAGGGGCTGTTGATAAAAAGCAGCAATAAGGCACAGGATCAGCACTGGAAGAGAAAACCAGCAAATACTCGGTTTTAAACAGCAACAAGGCCAGAGTATGTGAGAGTTTCAATTTTTCTTATTTTTTCAACATCATGCAAAAGCAAGATCTTCCAGCAACCCTACCAGAAAGCATTCCCTAAGCTGCCTGCTGAGCAAACCTCAGAGACCCAGGGAACCCAGAGGAATCAACTGCCATCTACTTCCCAAACAGCAGAGGTGCTGCTCTCTTCAGGCATTCACCATTTTGCTGTTTTTAAAAGATGACTAAGATACCTTAAAAGCATCTGTGTTGTGCCAGATTTCTCCAGAGGAGACTTGCCTGGAGGAATTTAAGAAGCTGTATGCCTGCCCTCCTTGCACCCCAACCCTAGGGCTGTTTGCTCTTAGCTGGAGATGCAGACACTGCCTGCACACCTTTCCCCCTCCCACCCCCTCCATTCTGGCTCAGCTTGCAGGGTTTGGTCACTAATTATACCAATGAGGGTTGTTAAAATAAACCAGCTGATTTTGTGGAGAAACAGTAGCCTTTATGTAATTTTTGTCAACTTTGGCTCTGACAGTGGTTATTATCAGCTGAGGAATTGTGAGCATCAAGTGGAGATGTTTTCTGCAGCTGCTTCAGCAAGATCACAGCCGACCTCCTGGTGCCATTTAAATGCTTCTCTCATTGAACATTCAAAAGCTGAAGGGCTCAGACACATTCTTTGCCCCTCGTTTCATCACAGCTGACCCAATAACACACAAAGGGAGCTGATTTGCCTTTGGAATGCCAGATTTTGCAACCATGGCAATACGTAAATGTGTTTCCCTTCCCCCTTCTCGGGGAAACTAGCTGAAGTACAAAAGCCCAAGAAGAACAGAAAAGTTTACCTGCTCAGTGAATCTGGAGTGAGCAGGTAGTCCCCGGGAGGGACTGGCCAAGAGTGTCCAAAGTGCACACAAATCCTATACAAGGGACTGACAGCTTGCAAGACTCATACATGTTAATCTACTTAGCTGAATTTGCTTTAAGCTTGGCCCTGCTTTTAAGGTTTGCTATAAGCTACCAAGCAACACTGTCTGATTAGTTTTAGTCATTCCAGCACAACTTTCTGAGCCAGAAGCATTTAGTGTTTGTATGGCAAAAAAATGGTAAGTTCCACTTGGACAAAGCTTGTATGCAAGGAAGTTCAGAGCCTGAGAGGAACCTCACTGTAATTTTCACCTTGTTCTTGCATTCTCCAAATTTCATGGGTTTTTTTTTCAATGAGAAGATACTGATACTCTAATACGTGCTTTAGCACAACAGAACAAAATATTCACACCTTTAGTGAAACTGCTCATGTAGCCTATGGCTCACTTTGGATGCTCATCTCAGTGGTGATTCCTGCTCTAATCTTGTCGCATGCCATTTCTCTGGATGATCGCAGCCTATTTTCCAAAGGAAATGAAAAAGTCTCCTTGAGACCTGCAACAAAATGCCCGCAGCTAAATAGGAAGAAACTTTCACGGCTGCTTTGTGGCCGCTCTCCAGCCTTTCCTTTGGCTGGGCTGGTTGCACTGTGAACAAGAGCAGCTCTTTGCTGAAGCTGCTCCTGCTGTGCAGCGTCCCACCCTGCCCACCCAGCCTCTCCGGAGCTGTGTTTATTTTCCTGCTGCGGATGCAGGCGGCAGACGTGCGGACACCGGCGGGGCAGAGCAGATGCTGGGCTCCATCCCCAGCTCGCCGAGCCAACGAGCAGCTTGGCTTCATCCCCTGGCGCCCCTCCCCGGGGCTGGAGCCGGCACTTGTGCCCGGGGAAGGCAAAGCCGACGGCTCTTCCCGGGCTGCTTTAGTCCCGGGGCAGAAGGCATTTCCCTCTCCCTCACCTACCGGGAACAGCTGCCGGAGCACGCTGGCAGCATCCTGCTCTGAACGAGAGCTGTCCCACCAGTGCTTTCCCATGTCACCTCCCCCTTTGCCATCCACAGTGTCCGTCTGTCCGGGAGGAGCGGGACACGCAGCGGGGCTCTGCGCGCAGGGCTCAGCCGCGCTCGCCTCCGCTCCTCTCTGGCCGTCGGGCACAGCCCAGGCGGACAAAGGGCCGCGTTTGACAGGGGATTTATCGGAGTTCGCAGAGGATGCCTGCTCTTGCACAGGTGAACGCAGGAATCGCGCTCTCCCGTGTCTCCCACTGACGGTGACCTGCTCTCCTGTACCAGCTCCTTCCTCACCGTACAGACCCTGCCCAACCCACAAACACACTCAATTTATTAATGAGGTGTTTAAATGCACTAACACACACTAACATGCAGAAGCGGCTGTTGCTAATAGAAACAGATGCTCCATTTCTATAGAGGCAGTTTACTCAGAAATTGATGCCAACACGGGGCCTCATCCTGTGCCGTGCTGTTGCTCAAGAAGAGCAGAGAACCACGTAGGAGGTGCTGAGCATCTTTCCACAAACACCTTCTTGAAAACAGGCAGTGTCTGTGACCGTTTGGAAAGCAGATTTTGATTTCCCTATGGTGTGAAATAGTTACAGGAGGAAGGAAATCATTCTCCCATCAACAGGACGTCTGAGCAAACGCTCTGGAGGTAGTCACTGGTTTAAAGCACAAAAGCAGTGCCACACCTCTGATCTCACATTTGATATTGTGGTGACTCTGCTAGTGTTGCCCACTAGCTTCAACACCAAAGTCTAGAAACCCCATGGGAGTTGAGGAATTTATGTAAAAATTTATCAAATGGCATGTGAGCCACACAGCTCAGGCTGTGTCTGTACTCCTCTGGGAATCTCAAGGCATCCCTGAGAGCTTTTCTGCAGCAGTGGAAAATGCTGGAAACTTGCTCAATTGTGACATGGATGCAAGCACAGCACGGGATTCCCTGGGCTTGAAGGTCCCAGGGGGTTCAGGAATGAGAATGAGCAGGTGGGAGTTGGAAGGCATGAAATATCCTGTCATTCTGGGGTTGTGGGTCCTTGAAATCTCCACCTGGCTTCAGGATCTCCAATCTTCCAACCACCTGAGCATCCCAAGTCCTTCACTCCTCAAGACATCTTGTGCCCAGCTCCAGGCAGGAGGCAGCTGTCCAGGCTGCAGCCTGTGCCCAAGTCATGCAATGCACAATACCATGCCCAGCCCATTAACTAGAATATTCCCCTCTGGGTTACCTCAACTGTCCAGAGGTGGCTGAGGTGAAGCCTGAATTTCTCATCTCCTTCCTTGCCTGTCTCTCCCAGCAGGCAGGCACAAATTTACAGGAGCCTGAGACACCTTCAGGAAACCACACAGACATGGAGCCCTTGATGAGGAGATGCTGCTCACCAGCACTACCCCTGCTTCTTTCCCTCCCATCATGGTCTAAGAGACACACATCCAGGAAACAACTGTTCTCTATCCCTATTTCATTTTGAAGGCTGCTGTTCCTACTTACTAACACTTGGATGATGAAAAGCCTTCACAATTTTCTGGTAATACCAGATCAAATAAAAAAAACATTCTCTCTGTATACAGACCTCGCACTCTCTACATATGTTCTACTCTTGATTATTGGTCAGTATGAAAACCAGAATTTTAATATCAGCATTTAACCTAGTTTCAATGGTAGATTCTCCTCTGACTTCTATAGGTGTAGCATCAAGCAATAAGAAAAATTGTGATTTTAGGGAGTTGCTTTTTTTATTTGTTTTTGTCTATGGAGACGGTGTGAAGTTCTATTACATTTTCCTCTTTCTGCCCTCATATCTGCTTTATGCCTCCCGTGAAAGAGCAGCTCTTTATTCTGCTGGGAACTAAGCAGAGAGCAGAAACTCTGGCTAAGTGCAGGCTGGTGTCTCCTGTAGCCACAGGAGAGAGCACAAGGTCCCTGCAGGACCACAGCAGCCAGCGTACAGCTCATTTGCTCAGTGAAGGAAGCCTCTGAGGGATGAGGGTTTGGAGCACTCCCCTGACAGCCCCTGCACACGCAGATGCTTTATGAACATGTTTTATGGAGATGCCAGGGATTTCTACTGCACTCCCAGAAGAAAGATGTGCTTACCTGGTATCTGCTGCCAGCTAACTGCAGCAGGACAAGAGCAGCATGTGCTGCAGCTGGCCCTGGGCTCTGTGTGTGAGCTCAGGATGGAGATAATGTTGGTCAGGCTGGAGTCTCCAAGCCCTTCCTGCATCTGGCTGCCTCCTGTGTGAACTGGCAAGAGACCCAGGAGAAGATCTGACCTGTAAAATCTCCACCTGCAGCCCCTCGGGGTGAGGGGAGGGCAGGCACAGGGGGCCATGGGATGCCTGAGCACAGCCAGAGCTGGAGGAGACCTCCAGGGTCCTCTCATCCACCTAAGAGAGCAATGACCACACCAACATCGTGTCTGGCAAATGCTTCCCCAGCCTGCCCTTAGAGACCCCAGGGACAATGTCTCCAAACCCACCTCCCCAGCTTCACATCTGTGCTGTCACCCCCAGCAGTCACTCAGACATCTTTTGCCAGCCTCCCTCCCAATCAATCACATTTTGTCTGTCTTCTTTAGTTTTGTTCTGCTTCTTTTTCTGTTCCCTCCCTGCCTGTTCTTTCTCTAATTTCTGACATTGATTTCAACACCTTTTGTTCCTCCTCGTCCTTGTCTTCCTTTCCCAGATCCTCTTCGTGCCTGTCTCAAGCACAGTCCAGGCTGTGCAAAGTAATCAGCCCCAAAAACTTTTCCAAACTGTATTTTCGTTCTTGGAAAGAATTTCAAAACCGAATAATAGATGTTTATTTTAATTAATTACAGACCACAACCTAGTATTAAAATCACCTTCTGCTGAGAGAATGCACTTAACTGACTCCTGATTTGCTCAGTCAATGGGGCTGCTGGATTCTTTCATTAATTCCAGCAGAGTAAAGTGTCCCACAGCAGACTTGGCTCTGCACATAAACAGCACTGTAATTACGAGCACATCTGTAGTTAAGGTTAAGGCAGTCTGCTTCTGCAACCTGTGATTTTCCAGGCTTCTAACCAGGCAGTGATGGGACCTGCTGAACCAAAACTTCTGCACTTTGCTCCTCGGTGAGTGTCTCATTGCAGCAGCACCCCAGAGAGGCAGGACTGCACTTTAAAGCCATATAAGCTGATAATTGAGAACCCTTCCCACCTTTCACGTCAGTCTTCCCATTAGATAACTGCAGTGAATCAGGGAGCTCAAGCCCTCAGTCCTGTGTGTCCTGTGCAGTCACATCCCCAAGATTGAAAGAAGCCTTCTCTGATGTCTGGGCAGACAGAATGTCTCTGTCAGGGTCTGTCTCAGACTTCTTCCATGGACAAAAATCAATTATGACCCAAATAAATTTTCGTTGACTCTCTAGGGCAGGACAACTCACTTGTTTAACCCCTGCAGGCATCTTCTCTTGCTACCAATACTTCATAGAATTGCAGAATCACAGAGTGATTTGGGTTGGAAAGAACCTGAAAAATCATCTTGTTCTAATCCCCCTGCCATGGGCAGGGACACCTTCCACTAGCCCAGGTTGCTCCAAGCTCCATCCAAACTGGTCTTGAACACTTCCAGGGTTGGGGCAGCCACAGCTTCTCTGGGCACCCTGTGCCAGGGCCTCACTATCTTCACAAGCAAGAATTTCTTCCTAATACCTAATCTAAATCTATTCCCTTTCTGTTTGAAGCCACTCACCCTTGTCCTATTGCTACGTGCCCTTAGAAATTCCTTGGTTTCCCTACGAAGGTTTTTTGATTGTTTGGAAAGGGATTTTTTGAGGTAAATATGTAAATATTTTACACTGAGAATTGAGTTAATGGCCATTAATATCAGCATACTGCCTCCCCGTCTGCCTGGATAAACACACCAATGTAAGTTCCCAGCGGTGGGTAGGTGTCTGGAGTGCCTCACTTCTGCCAGCCCCCTGTCACATTCCCACTGGTGACCTTTGTGCTGCCACGTGCATCTCCACATCCTCCAAGCAGTGGGTAGGCTCCTGGGTGAGGTGCTGAGCAATGGTTGCTGCCAGTTCCTGGCGTTCCTCAGGAAATCTCCATCCAGACCTCCGTGCCTGTCTCCGGGGGCATGGGGAAACAGGATTCCTGGACTGACCCTGATCCAAGAGGAGACAGCCCTGAGCTGGGAGCAGCAGGCAGACTCGCTGCCCTGCAAGGCACCTTGTGCTGCAGCTGCCGGCACCCCCGAGGGGCGATGACCCCCAGATTTCCCCCGGGGCTGGGTGAGCGCTGGTAATGGGGCCAACCCTCGGAGAGCGCTGTTCCCTGCAGCCGTGGCCGGGACGAGCCCGGGAAACCAGCCGGGTTGTGTCACTAAACCTACCCGGGCTACCCCGGGGTCATCCTGGCTGGAACACCTCCAGTGACACCCCTCGGAACAGTTTTTCCAGACAGTGTTTGCAATGCACCCACTCGTAAAACAGGCGATGCTGCTTTTGGTAGGATGGCTGCAAGCTCTCATCATGCTGCAGCAAACCTGCTCGCAGGCAGAAAAGTTTCTAACCTGTCTATTAAAGTGTTGAAGACAGACTTAAACAAATATCCTTCCCACTCCATCACCCAAGTTTGTTTAAGTTACACACTTTTTATACCCCTATTATATGTTAGTATTTCTCCTTTTTCAAGACAAAAAGCCTGGATCTGAGGCATCAGCCAGCCTTCTGCTGGCTGGCATCCCTAGTGAGGCTACAAAAGAAGGACAAAGGTCTTTAGCAGAAAAATTATTAAAATATAAGCATGTTTTTCACTGTGAGCTGCTCTCAAAATCAAGTCCAGATTTCTATTAAAACTTAAACCTTTAAACCAAACACCAGTCAGGTCCCAGCCACTTGCTGGTGAAACCATCACTCTCAAGAATCAACAGAGAAAAGTCTGCAGCCTCTCTGCCACATGCCCCCAGGGAAGGAGGAGGATTTCCAAGGCTGCGTTGGCAGCTTGCCTTTTCCCCAGCCGGGCACCAGGTAACAACATTTGGGAGCCTGCAACTGTCAGGCTGAAACCTCCGCTGCTGACAAGCTGCTCGGAAAAGGTCAGTGCCTTGCTAATGAAGCCATCGCCAGCAGCGGGAGAACACAAATGACAGACGGTGCCGGGAAGCGGCGGCCGCTGCGCTGCCCGCGCCGCCGCATCTGTCAGCAGCAGCCCCGGGTTTTAGTTTGCCCCGTGCCCCAGTGAGGAGAATCAGAATAACTCAGGGAATCGGAAGGGAAGTCGTCTGTCCATATTTCTTCTGTCCCACAGCAAACCAGAACCAAATGTGAGGCTCTCTAGGAAAAGGTTCAGACAGGAATCACTGCAGGCACTGCCCTGGAAACTGGGACACACACCCAAGCCTGTGCCTTCCCCTCTCCACACTGGGGTCTCGGATGTGTGATTTCTGTCCATGGCTTGTCAGGAAGAAAGCATCTTCTCATTTCTTGAGAGCCAGAGGAAATCTCGCAGAAGGATGGCACACTCCTGCCGATGGCACACACTGTCCCACAGGGACAGTGCCCTGTGTCACCTTGCACAGGTACAGGTGTGATGGCCATCCATGGCTCTGATGGACCTGTGCACATCTTAGCTGGATCAAGCATCACTCTATGAACTATCTTTCTCCTGATAAACATGACTATGTACATATATATATGCACACATATGTGTGTGTATATATGTAAATACATATATACATAGATTCATACATTATCCAAAAATACAGACATGTTGTATAAAATAACTGATAACATTGGACATGAGGATAGGTTACTGAATACTTGGAATAATCAAAGAAGACAACAATTTTTTTTTCCCCTTACAGGAGGAGGGCATTTAACAAAATTACAATTTAAACATTATTTATAAGGTAACCTTGTCTCCAAAGCCTCCTGCAGTGCAAATAAATTAGGGCTCATTCATCAAGGGCAAATGCTGCTGTTCCAGTCTGCTCTGGTGCAGTTTCAAACCAGACCAAGCAATTTCCCAGCATTTCACCAAGCACCTGGAGCTGATCCGATCTGGGCTGCCTTCGGCCATGCTCGGCTGCATGGTTAATCACCTTTCTGCACGAGCACTCCACATGAAGTCAGCACCACATTAAGGTAATCTGGAGCTGCCTGATTCAGATAATCAAAGTCACATCCCCAGGGCTTGCCTCCACTGAGAAACCAATACGAAACAGCCAGGATGTGAATTACCAGGATGTGAATTATCAGTGCCACAAGCGTTTGCCTCAAGTCCTCCTTCTCCCCACCAAAATTAGCATCTCCCTGTTCAGCCTAACCCCTTTCCACAGTGAGCTGGGCTCAGTGACCTGAAGGTAACTTCAGAGTGGAGGGAAGGTGTGGTGATGGAAATTAGTGTAAAAAGCTGAACTCAGCAGTATCAGCTCTGCTGCTCCTTCAGACATTCCAGGTAAGTCTTTGGACATCTTTCCCTTTGGAGGCAGGAGAGTCATCTTCCTCACTTCCTACCCCTCTCTTATTTTAAGTAAGGAATCATGTTTTACTTTTCCCTCTTTTCGAGTCCTTCAAAGTTCCAGACTTCTGCAATATCAGCAGCAAATAACCTCTGCTGCTATGAAATGTTATTTTATGATTGTTAAGTGTCATTTGTCATAGAAGAATGACACTTTTGATTTCTTAAAATGTTCCCCATGTGGGAGACCTTGGTTTCCCCCTAATTAGCAAATTCCTTTCTGATATTGAGAAATAAAGGACATATTACACTTTGAAATTTCAGGAATAACTGGAGGTCACATCCAGCATGGCTGTGAACCCCCTGAACCGTGGAAGAGGTGAGAAGACCATGGACAGCATTGAATCATTTTTGTCACAGAAAGGCGATTTTATAGACTTCCATAATAGAACGCAAGACCTTGGAAATTATTTCTGTTTGAGAAAATGACAGGGAAAAGCAAAGCAGCAAACCAAAGTGCCCCAGAGCTGATGGCTCATCCCCAGGGCAGCATGCACGATGTCCTTCAGCTGACAGCAGTTTCATTAGCAACCAGGCATGCTGGATTTGCTCCAAGGTGCCTAAAACACACCAGACTGACAGCCCTTCACTGGCTTTATCGGGCCTGTTAGTGAGAGGAGCAGGGAATCAATTAGCAGACAGGCTAATTAAGTTGTACACAACAGTGAGGACAAACATCCCAAAGTGCTGGGGCAGCAGCCCATCACCCTGAGGCTGTAGGAGCTTTGAGGGAGAAGTCAGAGACCAACAAAGACAAATTTGGGCAAATTGTGTGAGGTGCTGCTCCACTGCAGATAAATTGATTAAATCCAGTCTAGCCCATAGAGCAGGGATTTGCTGTGGGGCAGCCCTACCCACAGCCAGCTGCCAGGATTCACATCACCTCCCCATCCCATCTTCACATTTTTTGTGAAGTTCTTCTCATCGTCACATTTTTTAAGGTTCTTCCCCAGTGTGAAAAACCTACTTGTATTTGGAGGAGAGAGTTTTCTAGTTGAATCCTAACAGTAAAGCACCTTTTCCAGGCAGCAAATTACTGTCCAGCATGAAAAATACGAAAACCCAGGAGGAAATCGAAGTTAGGAAATCCAGGAAAATACTCACCCACTTGGCCAGACTCAAAACAGCAGATTGCTTTGCAAGCTTATCTAGACCATGTGCAAGTATCAAAGATTTTTCCCTTTTAACTGTAACATAATCGATACCTACCCACTTGTGAACTTTAGTGAAAATAACGAACTGGCACATATTTATAGCAAAAGTCACGGCACATTAGGTATTCCAAAGGACTTATGTAAGCGTCACTTTCTTTAATACAGCTTTAGAGAAAATGCTTTAAGAAGCTTTATCAGCATAAAACATATTTTGAATTTAATGGAAATTAGTAATTGGCATGGCAAAGTCAAAGCCATCTGAGTGGGATGACTTAACCCTGTTGGACAGTATTTTTCACTAACTATAATGGTTAATCTGCCAGTCGAGAGAGGAAAATTCTCTCCTATTGTCAAATGCAGTGAAACAAAGGATGCCATTTCTGCAGCTGGTGGGGACTTGTGGAAATAAATGGAATACGGTATGTTCTATGGAATAGGGTTCATTCTTCAAAACAAATCTAATGACCCCTAAATTGAGTAAACTGAGCAATGTCCCTGTGACTAAACTAAGCATTGGGGTTTAGTCTGGCCTCAGCCTGTCTCCTGAGCGGGTATTTTCTTCTAACCAGGCCAGAAGGTGCTGGTGTGAATTTCTCACTGAAGTCCTCTGCTCTGAAATATTTGCACCTTTTTCACACCCATTCAGTGGTCGACTCCAAAATACATTTTATGTGCAAATGAAAGAGCCTAAGGCTTGGATTTCCTTTCTGGATTGGTAGCAGAGTCCAGGGCAGCCTAGTCCTGTGTTGTTACACATTCCTGAATTTGTTCAATTAAATGTATAAATTAAACATGCATTTACATATGGAGAAGCCTGACAACACTTTGTGGATTTAATTTATACCCTGAAATTTGTTGAGCTTTGTCTCTTTCCCTGCCATTCTTGCAAAGAATACCCAACCCCACTTACCACAGTAGATGAATTTAGAAGAAAGACCCTCACTCTTGGGTCTCAGGATAATTTTGTCATTTGGGGTAGTTAAGGACACATCAGGCTTGGGATGCATCCTTCTGTATCTGCAAGCCATCTGCTGGCAATCATTCCTTCTCAAACTCACTTCCCTGCTATCATCAAATAATCCCTATTAACTGGAAATTAGACTCCCTGCAAAAAAACTAAACAAAAAAAAAAACCCAACCAAAAACCACAACCGAAAAAACCCAACTCAAACATTTTTTTGCTTAAAACCAACAACATACCCTCAAACTCCCTCTTACAAAGGACAAGTCATGACTCTTATTTATCCTAAATTGTGGGCACTGCTGGGCTGGGCTGACTGCAGCTTCCTCCTGGCCAATCCTTCTTGCTGACTGCTGCTGCTCCCTTATATTCAGACAGCAGTGGTGCTACAAAGCCTTCCTGGAGTTATTTAAAAAGAGATCATTTTGCATTACAAGACTTTGCCTGAATTCTTCTATTTTCTGGCACTTATCACTTGCTGAATTTTTGGATTCTTCGTTAGAAGCAGCAGCCATATCAAAGCAAGAGTTGTTACCAAGGAGTTTGGGTTCAAATGAAAGCCCAAATCTCACAGGAGTTAGAACAGTGAAGATTTGTAGCCTATTAAAACCTAAGAGCTAATGAAATCTCCAGCATCCCTATGCCACTAAAATGAATCTCTTCCCTTCAACAAAATGAAACTGCCATACCTCCAAGGTTTTCTTGTAGTGGACTCAGCCAACTGTAATTTCTACTTTGCATACATATAATTTGCTTTTGTTATAAAACTCCAGACTCTGAGAATCTTATTGTCCATCTGTCACTGTCTTCCACAACCTCCAGCACTGAACTGATAATGCAACCTTTCATAGAAATACTCCTTACTCTCCACCATTAACTCCTTGGGGCAAGAAATTATTTTTTCCCCTCTTTTGGTGTGTTGTGCCTGACACAGCAGGGGCCAGATTCACATTAAGCAGCACATAATAGGATCTAGAGGATGAGTGATAACAAGCAGAGTGGTAAATGATGTCATTTAGTGGATACTATCCCTGTGGTTCCCTGTTGGCAGTATTTTTATTGGAAAGGCTTTTTTTTCACAGTTTCTTACTGATCTAAAAGTCTATCTCTATCATTATGCCTGTCTGGGTCTCTATTTAATGCTTTCCTGCTGCAGCTCCTCTTTTCCTGTCCCTCTTTCTCAGCCTGCTTCAGGGAGCTGGAGACTCTGTTCCTGTGTATCCTTTTCTTTTTCTTTTCCTTTCTTTCCCAATCTCACTTCCCAGCTTGGTAAGCAATGTGGACAGTCAAGTGCTTCTGAAGGCCACCACGGGACTCTTCCACAGAGAAGTAGATTTGCCCTGAACCAGAGATGATCTCACAATCACACTCTCCAGAACATGCAGCAGGAGCTAATACAGAGCTGCTTGATATATTTTTATTAATCATCTTGCCCTCATCCCATCTGCCACCTCCTTGCTTTGGTCTGGCTCACCCAGCTCACAGTTTTATAGCACTCAGTGCAGAAGAGCAAATTGAATCCTCTCAGCACAACCTCCAGCATCTGCTGTTCCAGTCTGGGATCCCAGCACAGGCTGCTCAGTCCCAGCCTCATGTCTCTTGTTGGTACCACAGCTCCCATTAGACCAAATGAAGAACATATTAATTAATTTGTAGCTGGACTTGGAAGTTTCACATGCATTGTTAGAAAAAATCAAAATAGCTCTGCTATGTGTGGAAACACCTTTTGACTATGTCTTCTCATTATTTGCAGGGCAGCAAAGCCAGGAGCCCCAGCTCACCCTGGGAGCTCATCTCTGCAGGTCAGAAGCAAGTGAGGGATGCCAGTGAATAAATGGAGGGATGGGAAAGGAAAACAGGGAATGACAGGAAAAATTCCATGGCCTACACCATGTGTTCCTTTGAATAACACTTATATGAGCATGGTTTTCATTATTAACATTTTTTAAAAGCTAGTGAAATTAAAACGGAAGTAAACAATCAGAGCAGTGTGTTTTCCTCCATCAGTCTTATCTGATTTTATAACAAAATTTCTTAACAGTGCATAAGTTTTAAAGAAGGTGCTTTTAAAATCATAACCATGATGTTTGATTTATCACAGATACTGAGGCCAGGGTGTTTTCTGGCACAACAGCCAGTGCAGGAGGCCAGGGCAGGAGGAGGCAACGCTGGAATCAGGCAGCTCCAAGCACTGTCTGATGAAGAGGGTGAAGTCCAACAGCCCCAAGCTGCCCTTTGATACCACAGCCAGCTGTTTCCTGAGATTTGTCCACGGGTTTCCCCCTGAGGAGTACCTTGTCCTGCCTGCCTCTCTATGCATTGGCCATTCATGGATTTCAGCAGGCAGCGGTGCACAGCAGATCTCTAAATGAGACATGATTGTCCTTTTTGTACCAAAATCAACTCAGGGAAATGATGAGCCTGGGTAAACTAATAGAAATCTATTATCCACCAGCCCAGTCCCACTTCTGCTTTCTTTTGGAGGATGGTACCTCAGGCATTCACTTATTTGACATTCATTACTTTTTCTGGAGCCCAGCTGCGTTGGCTCTACCCCTCATTTCTTTTCTTCACAGTGCAAATAATTTTGATGCCTGCATATCTCTGAAACAAAGCAGCCATTTCTTCCAGCTCTGTTCAGCCTGGTCCTTCTGCTGGAGATAATTCATGTGCCTACTGTTCTCATCCATCCCTGGAAAGGGGGAGGGCTGGGCTATGTTTAATAAAAAATATCTTACACGGTTTAGTGACCAAAGAGTTGTTCGACAGATGCTCCATTCTTAGCCATGCCTAAATTATTCCCTAAGCAAACAATACAAACTGCACACTTCATCTTACCCAACACAAAAATAAACAGAACACACAAAATATATGATTCTGGTTTAAGTTCCCATATAAAGAACACTGATTTCTACGTTGCTTAAATATTTTCTGCATAATGTTTTCTCGGTAATTTATTCTTTTACTGTCTACAACAAATTAAATGTCAAAACCTATTTATTTTATGAATTTTTAAGACTAATAGTAAGTCTCCTATTTCAGCTTAAATAATGTTGTTGATGAGATACCTCTTGATGGATTGCGTAAATGAAGCCAGATACAAAGATCAAAAAAAACAAGAGCTAGATTTTTCCCCCATTTTTCTTAGTTTACAAAAGAGGGAAGTGAGTAAAGAAACAGCTCTAAAAACTTCTCAGGTGTTTGGGTCTCTTGTGGAGGTAAGAAAAGACACTATCTTCAAGATCACTGCTTTGCTGCTTTGGGGTCCTCTCCACCACACCCCGCTGTGTCCTGTCTCAGAGGCAGGGGCAGGGTGAGGCTGGAGCTGATGGATCAGCCCCTCCATCTCCCAGCACAGCCCAGGCTCCGAGGGCCCCTTGGAAAACAGGCTGGGAGCCGCTGAGGCCACGCCAAAGCACAGAGCCCCTGTTCCTGCCAGCCAGGGCCACCCCCTGATGGGCTCTGCCCACCCTGGGACCAGCAGCACAGGCAGCCCAGCCCCACAGCACTGCAGCCATGGAGCATGGAGAAAAATCACCTTTCACCCTGGCTTTGAAATATGGAGCTATGTCACACATACCAGACACCAGATCTCATTTGGAGTGAAAATGTCCAAGGAAGGATCTGACCCATCATGGCTCTTGATCCTGGGCTCACTCTGGGCTCTCCAGGGCTGCCAAATAGCTTGGAATAAGATCCTGGCTGAACTTCTCACATGCACTTAGTATAAATATTTCCCACTAATTAAACAATTTGCTCACAAGATGTAAATGGATTAAGCCTGGCAAAGACCTTTTGTATCTCTAAAGCCACCTTATGTTAATTCACAAACAAATTATACCCATTTATTTCACATGAGAAGGCAGAGGGAATAAGAATCAATTTAGAAACACCCTGGCACTGCCAGAAGCTTACTATAATTTTCACTGCAAAAGCAGATGTTGGGCTGTTCTCTTGCTTTCTTGAAGCTAAAAGCCAAAGCAGTGTGCACCACAGGTCTCCAAAGCCCCAGTGCTGCCATCCACCTGCTGCCAGCTCCTGCCAACTGCCACATGCTTGGAGCCCACCTGGGACGAATTTTTGTATTAAGACATTTGCAGCAGGGTCAGGGACAAGCTCCTGCCCTGCTTTCACTACTGACAGACTTAAAATTGTCAGCAGCAAGGAGTGGAGGGGTTGACAGGGCCCAGTGTGTGTGTAGGTCCCATGCTGCAGCAGGGCTTCCCCTGGGGACATGTCAACACTGGCTTTTTGCATCTGTCTCACCATGGCACTTCCCACCAAATATATATAAAGAGAAGTCAAACAAAAGAATAAAACATCAGGGAACTAATGGGTCTGATTCATGGGGGTGTTTCTGCAGATTTAGGCAATTCCACCCAAAATTCTGCTTCAGAAATGCAGAAAAACTGAATGCAGAGGCCAGCAGTAGGAGCAGAGCAATTTCTGTGAGCAGTGATGCAGGAGCAGTGACACAGCCCTTGAGGGAAACGAAGGATGCATGTGGGAAGAGAAAAAAGGAGATTGCCTCAGTTTATCAATTGCTAATGCAATGAACAGACTAACAAAATGGGAAGGGCTGGGGGCACAGAAATAATGTCCTGGCTGCTGCTGAGCTCTCAGCAGGGACTCAGGTGGGTGACAGGGAGGGATGGCTGGAGAGGAGAAGAGATGCTCTCAAGGAGGGATCAAAAGTGCAGCTCTTCAGAGACCTGGGGTGTTTCTCTGGCTCTTGGTGAGGATGGACCTGTGAGGGTGGACCAGTGACAGACCCTTTCGTTTATCTTTTGGTCTGAGAACAAAAGAGCATTTTTGGCCACTGAAGGGTAGGAGGGATGGCACTGACACCTTCCCAAGGAAGACAGGCACAACACAAACCAACTGTTCTCACATCAAAGAGTTATTAGAGTCCATTTTCTCTCCATAGCCAGGGGAGTGCTTGTCCTGACTGGGCAGCAGGGATGACAGCTGGGCACAGAGGAGTTTCTTCTGCTTGCCCAAGGCTCCTTGGCAAATCCCACCTCTGCAAAACTTGGAGGGTTGGATCCTGACACTGCCAGGAGCAATCTGCCCAAGTGACCACTCTCCAAATGAGATTTAGGTCACAGGAGAGTTAAAGAAAACAGAATCATAGAATGGGTTGGGTTGGAAGGGACCTTACAGATCATCCTGTTCCAACCCCCTGCCGTGGGCAGGGACACCTCCCACTAGATCAATTTGATCAGAAATGGTGACAAAGATCAAGGGTTCCATGCAAAATGGCTCCTTCGTTTAAATAACTCTTTTACCAAAGTTTATTTCTTAAGCAGCAGCAATACTGAGAGGGAGGGAACATCTCTTGGAGCTTCTTCTCACTAAGAAATTCCAAACTCAAGAGGAAAGGCCTGTAACTGAGACAAAGAGGATTTACTTCAGTTCTTTTTGTATCCATGTAGGTTGCTGAGTCTTTTCTCAGTGAATTACAATAGATCACTCAGCTCGGGATCTCTCTGCAGTCTTCTGGAATTAGTTCCAATAAAAGGTGATGGAAATATTCCATTCAGGCAAAGGATTAGGAAAAGATACACACACTTGGTACGAAAATTAGCAGCTCATAAGAACAAAATTATTATTTCCTCTCCACCCTGCCACCAAATCTGCAGCCTGCAGTGGGTTTAACCAGGTGAAATTAAGGGTGTTTCACGTTTTATGGCAGCTGAAGGAGTCACCCTCTCTGCCCCTCATCTGTTGGGGGTCAGACCAGATGCTGAGAAGACCTCAAGGCACGTGTAGGGGCCGGGATGCCAGCGGGAGGTGGGTACAGCCCTTGGGAAGGGGCTGGGGTCCCACCGCCCCTGTCAGAGCAGGTTCTGCTGTGCCTGCCCAGCCCCACACACAGCCCATGGGTGAAGGAAGCGCTGGGATCCTTCAGGAACGGCTCTGCTGGGCTTCTCTGTGCTGTGAGGGGAAAGGTGAGCACAATCTCTCATGCCTGTGCTCTGGCCATGGCACGAAGCACAGCCACCATCTGCTCTCCACCGCTGGGCTGAGCTGTGTGACAGCAGCTGCCAAGCCCTGCCTGAGGGTTCAGAGCTATCATCGAGGGATGTGGCACATTCAGGGCTGCTTCACTGGGGCTCAGAGCTGGAAAATGATTTCCAAATGCACTGAATAGAAATATAGATCAGAAGAAGAAATACATCATCAAGTGACTCTTCGAACATCACTGTCAACCAGTACCACAAATACTTTTATGGCATGTTTGCTTGAGAAAGAGACTGAGAAAGGCTTTATTCTGTGAATATTGGTGTATTTTCTTCCGCAGGATGATATAGTACAGACCTGTCAATGCAGGCCCCAAGGCCAGAGCAACCCAGATTATCTTGAATATCAAAATGTACAATCATGCATCTCTTGCAAAGGCAAAAAGATCACTTGGCATTAAGTACAGCCTCATTATTGTTATAGCTTAATTATTATTTTGACTGCAAAGCTTTCCCTGTGTCAGACCCACAATCATCTCTAAGTAAGAGGTTTATATTCCTCTTCCTGTAAATCAAACTTGGAACAAATAAAATTTTGTGAAATTTTGCTGACCTCCTGCTGTTGCCTGTGCATTAGCCTGGCCCAGCCAAATCCCTGTGTCCTGTTGGACAAACAGTTCCACTCCTTCCAGCAAAATTACACACTACATTTGCAGACCCTTGTTTTTCACTATCCCATTAGAGAGTAGAAACAGTGTAAGACTTATATAAGAGTGGCCCCAAAACATGAGAAACTTGCAACCTCTGCACAGATCATCTCTGAACTTGAAAAAGGGCTCAGTTAGTTGGCTAACAGAAATATTTACCCAGCTCCAGGGAAAATAGTCAGCCACAGATTTTTATCTAACAGTGTCTCTAGTGACAGCTTAACATGGAATTTGTACTCAAAGGGGTAATTTAACTTCAACAAGCCTTTCCTGTAAAGAACACTGAAAATTGCACTTTCTCTGGTCGATAGATGCTTTCTTTGTTTCTGGTATAATGTTCTCTCAGTGTATAGAAGATTACTCATATTTTGTTACTCATATTATTTACAGACATAGGTCTCAACACATATACAGGTATTGTGTGTACTACTGAGATGTTGGAAAGAAAAACTGCTGAGATTTCCACCTCTCCAAGAGAGAGAGGTTTGAACCAGTTCCCAGATGTCACATGACAGTTAAAATAGAACTAAACTCATATTTTTATTCAAATAACTACTCCAAAATTACAAAAGATAAGTACTACCTTTCAGCATGAATAAACTTGAATACATGCTAAAAATAATCCCACATTAACTCCTGAAGTCGCTGCCTTCTGAAAGATGTAAATGGATAGTTTGCTATTAGATGTTTTACATAACCATATGTCAAAAAATTCAATAGAATGAAAATTGCATATCTGAAAAGTGAATCTGTAGAATTTTGAGAGGTAGTGTCACTTGTTTTTTTTTTTTAAAAAGCAACTCAAATCTTTCATCTAAGATGAAGACTTAATATGAAGAAAATAATTTTTTTTACTCTGGTGGTATAAAAAATTTAAGGAATGGACAGAGGTTTGAAACAGTCTAGGGATTAAGGTACAATTCTCTCACCCTCACTTAGAATTGTTTGTACTTAAGAATGTGAGTAGCCCTGATGAAACCAATGAACTCCACTGCAGAGAAAGGGACAGCTCCAAATAGGGAGGGCAAGCAGTGTCTGAGTCACTTCTAATAGATGTCCTCCAGTGGCAGACTGTGCTTTCAGCTCTAAACCAGAATCCTCTCCTTTCTTTATTCTTGCCCATCTCAGCAGATTTTTACCTCAGCCAGCAGCACAGGGCATCACCTTTTGGCTCTGCTGCCGTGGAAGATCCTGAGGCTCCTGATATATAAATAAATAACTCAGAAAGGAGTTATTTACTATATTTCACTTATTTCTTATAAAGTTCTCTCAACACAGTGTGTGGCACTGGCAGAGGGACAGCACAGCAATGCTTCAACAGCTGTCTGGGAGTTTCTTGAGGAAGGGCAGTGCTGGCCTGTGTGTGTTTCTCATAAATGGGAGGACAATTTTCATCCTTGATTCAGGCATTGCTTTCAGAAAGTACAGCTGAGCTTCACCAGGGGAATGCCTGCAACTGTGAATAATAAAAGACATATTAACCCCCAAGAACACAGATTACAAGATACAGCACAAACAGCTTCTTTTATATGAAGGGGTGAGTTCTGTAAATCCAAGTAAGTACCATAAATACCATAAATTTGTAAGTAAGTTTTAATTATGTAAGTAACACAAATACCATAAGTAGGCAAAGTGCAAGGCAAAATTAATTTGTAAGTACTGAGCAAAGAGTTTGAGAACTACTGCAAATGGCAACTTCTGAACATTTAAAATGTGGAATGTTATGCCTTACTGGAACAGAATTCTTCAGGACTCATCATTTGTGCTGTAGTGTCAAGCACAGGATCTCTAAATACCTTGGACTTCACTTCTGTACACATCTTAATTACAAAGACACATGTTTTCAAAAAATATGGTATATATTATTTTAAAACAGTTCTACTTCCCAACAGTATAATGGTATCCAAATCTCAATCTGATAAATGTGCAGTGGGACTCCTTAATGTTACTCAAAGTTCCAGTGTCAGGGAGGAAATTACATACTGGACCAGTTCACAGGGAGAGTTTGTAAATTCCTTCGGGGTCCCTAAACACTGTGCATGTGAGCTGGTTTTCCAATATGTTACTAGGCTCAACAACATTGAATAATTTTGGGGAAAGAAATTCCTTGTAGAAATCCCAGGAGAGGATAGCCTTTCCAACACAGAGTCTTTCCCTGTAGTGTCCAGCTCAACATCCATAACTGGTAGGACAGACTGCTTAATTTCTCGTTACTGAGATCTATTCTGCACATAACCTCACAGTTCTCCCTGCTCTAAGTTGGTTCTGCTCTGATGACTTCACCCTCTGGACATATAAATGCCTGCCTCATTTGGACATCAAGTACCACGCACTGGGAGTGGGAGGGTTTTGAAAGTCCACAGTTTACCCTTCTGTCTTCTGACATGCATCAGAAATTTTTCCTACTGCAACTGGAGCAGAGAAATCCCAGCACAGGCTTTCTTTCACAGCCAGTCCCTGCAGTCATACATTTGTAAATCATTCTCAGCTGTGGATATTTATAATTCAAACATCTCTTCTTTCGTCAATAAACATCCTTCAAAGCCCAGCCTTGCTCTGTAACAAACTTGAATTCAGTAAGCAAAGTTTAGGCATTTTTTAAGATCCAAACAATATGAATGTGCAGTTAAGAATCTTTATCTTTGCAATCAGTCATTTGCCATAATTTCCCTTCTCTCTAATCTCAAGTTTTAGCAGAACTGTGTGATATTATGTCATACATAATACAGACTGGATAATTACCAAATGTCCCATATGTTGTAGGTCATTCCCCCAGCTGTTGATGCTTAAACTCTTGCCTCCTGTTTCTTCATGAGCAGGCATCCTACCAAGTTTTGATACATGAAATGGATTGGGTAAAGAAAAAGATAAAAGGATTCCTTTCCATTGACAAAAAAGAAAAAAATATGTTTTGAACTACCAGAGTGCCAGAGCAAAACGTTTTAATAAGGCTGATAAATAAATCAGTCCAAAAAAGCATCAGAATTTTTCACGAGATGGCAAAATTTATCCAGCTGTAATTTGAGGAGTTGATGCTGAAGGCAGCCTGGAATCTACAGCAGAGGCAGGAAATGATACAAACAGCTGCAGGAGAAGAGGAGTTATTTTATTTACATGAAACACGATAAGCAGCATGGCCCTGACACAGGGATTGACAAGGAAATCCACCCTGCAGGACTGTCAGTGACTGACACTGGATCTCGAGGTACAGAACTCCTGGGGCTCCCCAGCCTCGTGTTTGGGGGAAGGTAGTGAGAGCATTTTGTGAGCAAAGTAGGTCATGGCTCAGCGGGAGAGGCATGTTGTCACGTCAAACTATGAAGATGCACGGCTTCCAGGAGGTTTCTTTTTTTCCTGCAGTTGTTTTGTTTAGCCAAGTATAAATCTGTATTTTAAGGCAAACAAGATGGTGGTAACTTATGGGCCACCTCATTCTCTGGCAAGGGCTTTGTGAAAGGGGAAAGTGATTGCGCTGCCTCACCAGAAAAGATGGTGATTTGAGTAAGCAAGCTCAATTGTCTGAACAATATTCTGCAAACGAGTGAAAAAAAATTGTATGAGCGAACAAAGGATGAGTCACACAGAATTACTCAATAAGAAACAGCAAGTCAACTTTCATAGGATTTGGGTGATGTGGATCCCTCCTGAAATTATGCTTCACTGCAGCATCAGTCATGATGGAAACAAGACACACAGAGCAGTGAAAATACCCTGTCATTCCATAAGTGGAAAGTTTCAGGTGACAAAAACCAAAGCAGAACTCAGTCACACTGTATTTCTGATAGCTCATGTAAACTCTGCAGAGTGAGCCCAGAAATCTCCCAGAGAAGTCTGAGGGCAGTGATGTTTACCCACTATCCTATCAGGAACAAGAGAGTGATGACAGGAATGATTGAGGCTGGATTTTGACACTTGAGCATACATAGAGTAGGTGTAGAGAAGATTACAGTTACGCACACAGATGGAAGAAGTAGATCACTGGAGAACAGAAGTGTGACAGTATTAAGACAGATAAAGTAATTTATTTTATAGGAAACGATTATACAGTTCAGAATCGTGGGGTGCTTTCTTTTCCATTAGAGTGAAAAGGAAGAATATCTGCTTTTATTCCACATGATCCACAAGATGTGTCATGTGCTTCTCGTGGAGTCAGAGACATAAAATGGTTTAGAGAGTGGGTGAACATTTGGATTTCTACCTGATTGACAATGTGCAAGTCAGGGAATTGGCCCAGCATCAATGAGTATCTCGTTAATTTTGGCATTAAATACTGTCAACACTGAGGGAAGAAAGTCATGGAACAGGTTCAGAATCAAGACATTGCTCTATATTTGAAGAATCAGCATTGAAATTAATATAATTTTATTAATTCCCTGTCCCAGGTTTGCCCTGTGGAAGCTGAAACAATTCTTATGTTTAGGAGTGGGGGTTTTTTTTTAACCAGTGTTTCTTAGTGTCCATTCAATCTAGTGACCAAACACAAAAAACCCCAAAGCTCTGCTGGCAGTCACCACTGGGAGTTACCTTGATGTCGGCAAGAACTCCCACCCAAATCTGACAAAATAGGGGTTTCTGCTCTGAATGACAGGATTTTTATATTGCTTTCCATGCACAGATCAGAAAATATTCTGCACTCAGGTGCTAATGTTCTGCCTCGTGTCCCAGGTATGATGTGCACAAAGCAGGGCTGAGTCCAAGCAGCAGAATGGTTTGTACTTCAGGTTCTGGCAAGCTGAGGCCAAATTCTCTTACAGACAACCCAGGAGTTCTACAGAAATTAAAATATGAAATCTGAAATTCTGCTTGAACAGGATGGAAGAAAATCAGACTTTTAGAAGGAGAAGCAATTTGAGGTAGCTCAAAATTATTTCAGAAATTAATTGACTTTGAAATAATGGGCAATGTTATCTAGGAACCGGGTAGGTAATTATTTATTTTATAAAGTAAGAGTTCTAAGGGATATTGAAATCGGAGAGCAGAATATTTGTACAAAATATATGTTTATTTCCTGCTAGTTTTCCATAATGCTATCTGTAAAACACATACAGACAGAACAAAGACACTGGAGCCTTTCAAAGCCTTTTGTGCATTCTTCCTCTGCACATTAGAGAGTGAGATATAAAGAGTTGAGCAAATCATCAAAAGAAATGTATGTGCCTAAATTCTCTTTGTTTGAGTAGACTACATATTTTCTGAGGAACTGAGTCCAGAGACACCAGATGGTTGGTTTTCTCAGATATTTAGGCACCTACACATGCAAATAGGTGCCCAGCAGTATTTTCAAGCATGTCCAAACACTTCATTCTCTAAATAACCATTAAAAATATTGATGCAACGTTTTCATCCTACGATTTTTTTTCCTAAAATATCAAAGGAAAAAAAATACTTCTGTAGAAATTTGTAACTGAAGAGAGGAGCAGCCCCAGGCTATGGAGTGGGGACCACACAGGCCTGAGGTATTTCTGCCAAATGCAAACAGTGGAAAGGAATGGCAGCAGCTCTAGGAACAACCTGCCACTGGAGGAGGTAAAAACTGCAGTTAAAGAGAGATTAAAAGCTACAGCCAAATTTAATTGTGTTGCCATCTTGTAGATAAACATCTCTGTCCCTCCCTACCTTACAGGATTCCCTGAAACTGAATGTGGACACAAAAATACCCTTGGCAGGGGTGATTTGAAGTTCAGCTGACATTTACAACAGTTCAGCAAAGAGTCCTGAACCCCAAAAAGAGAAGGAAGCATCTCAGAGAGGAGAAGATGAGAAGTATAAACACTAAAAAAAAAAAAACCCAAAAAAACCCACAAAAAAAAACAAAAAAAAAAAAACCCACCACCAAAAAAAACCAAAATTTGCTCCCCCTTTTCTAGGAGTATGGATCTTGTGAAGCCAGCAGAGCTCTCTGATAACCAAACAGCCTGTGCTGGGTTCTGCTGAAGAGGAAAAAGGTGTTACTTCTATTCTTAAGAATATATGTTAAGAAGAATATATGGTGTTTTGTCCTAGAGATACTTATTTTAGATTCCTGACACTCAGTAAATTGGTTTTCAGCAAAATAGAAAGGAAGATTGTCTTGGGGAACAATTAGGGAGTTTTAAAATGCAACAAAAAGTTACAGGGAAAAATCTCTTTGCTATAATTGATAGTTTTGTCTCAAAGGGAATTAACAGAATTTTATGACTTTGATCTTATAAAGAATGAGGTTCTTAACTTCATTAGTCATTTTGCTTCAGTTTCAGTATGGATGCCACAAGAGAGAAACCCCCAGCCTTTTAAAAGGGGCAATCCTCCTACATTTGTCACAGCTGCCCTACTGAAGTTCCGTTCAAGAGATCAGATAAAGAGATTCTGTGGCAGAAAATCCATTATAATTAATGAGCATTCATAATTAATGGCTGGCCTGATGTAGCCTTTGAGAAGGATCACAGCTTTTCTCCTTATGATCTTAATGCAACAATTTCACTTTATGATCACAACCTTTCTCTCTACTTAAAAACTCAGCAATGGGTTAAATGATAGCAGGAGTTAGATAATTCCACTATCAACCAAAGTTAAAAGCTCTTTAGTTTGCTGTTCTCAGAGACTGTACTAACTGTTCTGGTTATAAAGCATGAATTTTAATAACAATACTGTACTGCACTCCTCACCTGCATAGGTTTAGAACTAATTGAAATACAACAGGAATGTATCTGCTTCTATCTAGGCAAGGAACATGACTAATTAACATCTTTGTCCATCACCTCAGAAGAACCATCTCTTCCTAACACTGCTTTCCTCTGTAAAGTTAAAAATCAGGTGAAGATTTTACTAATGGGGGAAATTAGTTGCAAATATTTCTATTTGGTTTATATTTCATGCAGTTTTATGAGCACTGTTACAGGTGGGAAAAAGAAAATACTGGTTTTCTAACTGATAGTGGATTTTGAATTTTTCAAATTTATTTCCATGAAATCATGGCAATGAAATAAAACCAACTTTCTTGCTCCATGAAGGAGCAGATGTTCCAGAAGCAATAAGAGTTTAGATTGCTAAGATAACCCTTTCACACCCTGACAGATTTTATTTCCAGGTACATTCAAGAAGCACAAGGTGCAGACCAGCTCTGCCAAGGGGGTGGCAGTGAGGAGCAGGGCACCCCATGCTGGCGTGACCCTGCCATGGAGCATTTCTCCAAGGCTTCCCAAAGCACAGGCTGCTCCTGCTCGCTGCACTCCCATCCCCTCTGGCAGCGTGGGCAGGAGCCTTGCCTTGATTACTGCTAATTACCGCTCCGGCGGGGAGAGCCACGGGCACGGCGCTGTCACAGCTGGGGAAGAGGACACGGAGCACTCCCAAGGACAAGCTGTGCCAACCACCGCGATGAGGAAGGGTGCATCCCCTCCTGCAGGCATTGACAGCTGGGCTCCCCACTCACAGATCTCCCTTTCCATCTCTCCTGGCAGCTGGGCTCTCTCCTCTGCTGGCTCTCCACAAAGGTCTGACCAGCAGCCTCTCACAGAAACAAGAGAGATGGGGAGACTGGGAAATCCGGATCACCAGGAAACGTTTCTCTGATTCAAGGCTGGGTCTGCTCAGGCATGGACAATGCATTGTCACTTCTATAATAAAATCTATCTGAAAAAGAGAATGCTGGTAATATGTATCAAACCCTTCTCTGGGATTCAGACTACACCACAGAACAAGGAGTAAACAGACACAAAAATCTGATGTACAGGTCTAAGAGCCTTTTGTCTCTCTTTGCAGGTATCTTCAGTGAACAGCACAAATCTTTTGGATCAGCTCTTCTGTGGGAATGGAAATGACAAATTTACCCTTCCCTTGTATATCTGCAGGTGTTTTTAGAGAGCAGAAAAAGACGGAAGAGGTTGCTTTTCTCAGTTAAGGATTTCATAAAAAGAAATTGAAACAAGGTTTTTGTTCTGGTGTCCTGTAGATAATTTATTTCAGTTTGGGACACAAATAAGATTTCAGCTGATGGAAACCTTGTGTCTGCTGAGGACAGACCATCCCCTGCTATGGGCAGACCCTGTTTTCAGAATTGTTCTGTGTCTTTTAGAGCAGATTTCTATCATAACACCAAAAAGACCCTGGAGTTAAAAACAAGCAATGTCATTTCTTGAGTCAGATTGTTCTGAATGACGAATTAGAAATCATAAAACTGTTTTTCTTTATCAAGCAACATACAAGCAATTAAAGTCCCCAATCCCTGGCCTGCTGGGGAATGCTGTGTTCAATTTTCCTTTAATTTTTTCACAATCATAGATAGAAATAAGTCTTAAAGCAGCAGCCAGCCACACTGTGGGACTGGTACTTCAGTGGGATGATGGTTTAACTTTCCAGAGAGTGTCAATAGTTTAGTAAGATTTCAGCTTCATCATCCCCCAGGGTTCAGCTCCATCTTCCACCCTGTTAGATGGTTCTTCAATATTTTTTTAAATTTTTTAACTACATCAGAGCACCTTGCTGCCTTTACTGATTAATCCCCTGGATCCCTGCAGGGTAAGGAAGTATTACCAAGTCTATTTTTCAAACTAAGGAAGAGTTTGAAAATGAAAATATTGCAAAATAGGCATCTTGTTGCACAGAACATGACCAGAAAGTCACAGGTTTGGCATGCATGCAGGGAGGCAGGAACACCCATGGGCTGTAAAATAACTTCCATCTGTATGTCTAGGGGATCACCCAGATTTAATAACTCAGCTTATTATTTGGTGTTGACTTCCCTCAAAATTTACAACTAATATCAACCCTAAGAAAAACAGAGCAAAAATCAATAACCAGAGAAGAAAGAGGAACCCCCTCTCCCCAGCTGTCACCTGGTGCCTGACAGACACAGCCACAGCTGCCCACCACTGACAGACCCTGCCCAGGGGTCAGAAAGAGAGGAGGAAAAATTTCTGACACCACACAGGTGAGTTGTGCCAGCAAGAAGCCATAAATAAGAACAGATTCTGTAATAAAAGAACCCTGTGATGATCTGTGAAGCTTCACAAACAATCCTTGGCTTATCCCAAACACCTGATACTGGCAAAATTAACGTAGAGTGAAAGGGAAATGCCAGAGGAATTCTACCTTAGAGTTCATCGCTTTTTCAAGAGATGATGGGGACCCCCAGCCACTCCTAATCTGAATTCCCTACAATGATGTTAACATTACAGTTAAACAGGAAGTTTTGCAGCATGCCAGTGGAACAGGCAGGAGGAGGCTTGTACACACAGGTGGGATGTGTTTTGTACAGCAGCCTGGAGAAAGACTCCCTTCAATCCTTTTGAGAATGGACATGATTAGGAGAGAGATGAAAAGCACCATTTTCCACAGCCTCCCCAAATCCCCTTCGGATCCCCAGAGGATCTCTTCAGGATGGGACTGATACTGCCTTTTATTCATATTGCAAGTTGGTGAGGGTCTGCTAACACCAGAAGCAAACTGTATTCAAAACTGAAACCTTGCAGTGGGTTGTAACCCTTCATCCTTTCTTCTCTTACTAAAATCCAACCCCCAATAATTGGGATTAAACATCGGGAACAGAGACCCAGTGGACAGCACAGAGCCTTGTTACTGTCCTTGGAGGTGCCTCCCTGTCCCAGAGAGCACCAGGCTGGGTCAGAAGCAGCCCCAGGGAGAGTCCTCGTGCTGCAGGGACAGGACTGACCTGGTCCTGAGCCAGCACACGCAGGCACCCACAGAGCAGCACCACTGTGTCCATCCGAGGATTGAGCTGACCCCCTGACCTGGGGGAAGCTTTCCTCCTGCCCAGAGCTGGGCTGCTGCAGAGCTCAGCACAGCACCCACAGCCCCTTCTGCTCCCAGCTCAGCTGACAAACCGGCACTGTTTGACTCGAGATCAGTTCAAGGGTAAAGGAGGTACCAAAGATAACCTTTCTCTACAATTAAACCTTTTTTGCTTTTTCTTCCCGAGCACCCTCCTGCTCGTGTTCTACGTGTGTGGATGTATGGGAGCTGCATCCCCAGGAGTGTCACTGGATGCCCACCCACATCTCCTGACTGTGTGAAACTCTATCAAGCTGTGCTTTGCCTTCTGAATGCACCAAGGAGGTGACTGCACAGAGAAAATTGCAATTTTTGTCAGGACCCAGAGAATCCAAGTGTGAGCACACACAGCCTTGCACCAAGGGTGAAGCTCTTTGCCCTGCGGAACCCCCCAGCAGCCGTGGGGAGCTGGACCAGTGCTGGACCAGTGAAGGCAGGGCAGGGGGGCTGGGGTGCTCCCATCATTCAGATAACAGCCAGAGTCTTTTCCCTACATCCACTGGAGCAGTGGCAAAGCTTACTGGGATGCTGGGAGGTGTGTGGTGTTTATTGCCCAGCCAGTGCCTGGATGAACAACAATACTCCTCCCAGCCTGGAGAAGAACAAAGGATCTGAGTGCAGCACTGACCAAAGGCACACAAGCTCTCCTTTATAGAATCATAGAATGGTTTGGGTTTGAAGGGACTTTAAGATCATTCAGTTCCAGCCCCACTGCCTCAGACTTCCCTGGAAACTTCCTAACTGTTCCTCCTTTAGCTGGTGCAAACGTGTCCTGAGAAACCTAATGGTAGGAGTTAGTTTGAAATAACACACACAAGCTCTTCTGAAACAAAACATTTTCAAGGTTTCTCTGCACTTGAGCCAATTTTTTCAGGCATCCTGCCCCATATATAAGAACCAAAGGCCAAATCCCTACATTGGTGTCTAGTGCTATGTTTTATGGCCCTGCACCTGAAAATATGCTCCTAAATATCTGAATATAGGCACCTGGAAATAAGCATTTGCCTTTGGGGGGAACAAAAAATGAAATAATCCCTGTATATTATTTTTATTTTCTTTCCTTTATACGGCTTTACGCTGCTTTTATGCGGCACTGCAAAGTTACAGCCCATGATTTGTTGCATTCTGGTCTAACAGAAACATCCCCCCGACTGCTGCTCACTCTGCAGAGCAGAAGGATCGTAATGCAGATTGTAAATGGTTGCATTACGGAGAAAGATAACGTTTCTTTCCACTTTCATTTCCCTGGGTTGGTATTTATCGTGGTAGGGGTTGCGTAAGCGCATGAGAGAGAGATCATGCATTATTTACCAGGCTGGAATGGGGAAAGGCTCCAGCCTGGCAGAGTGTGGATGAGCGCCCAGCAGTTCCACCACGCTAAGGTTTGTGCTGCGTTTGGAGGGAGCAAACTGAGAGACTGCTCAAGCAAACAGGATCCTCCTGCCAGCCTGGAGAGCAGCACTGGATCAGGCTGAGGGTCTGCTCTCTGCTCTCCTTCCTTTCAGCTCTGGACAGTTTATGTCATTATTTATTTCACACCTTGGCAAGACTGGACCAGAGCTGCCACCGAGTCACCGCAACAGTCAACCAGTTCCTTAAGGTCTGCTGGGGCTCCAACACATCTGAACAAAATGTCTTGCTCTTGAATGCAGCTGAGGGCAGACAAACCCAGAGCTGGGGGTGACACAGGAGGAGGCAGAAGCCTTTCCAGCCCCAGGATTGTCCCCATGATGCCACCAGGGCCAGCAATGCTGACCCAGTTTCTAAACAGGACAGAAAGTTGCAACACTCCAAGGTTTATTATCATTAAATTCTAGCCAGTGTCAGAGGCTCTGTGTTTGTCCTTGCAGTGCTATTGCCAGTGCACATAAAAACTAACAAAATGTTAGTTTTGTAATGCTGGCGGCCTTAGGAAAGAATTAAAAAAATCCCCAAAACCAAGAAAAAAAACCCAAACTCAAAAAACCCAGTGAAACTATTAAATAAGGAATAAGCTAATGAGGAAAAATTACAAGGAACTGAAGACTTTAAATGCTCTTCCAAATTAAGGGAACAAAGGGAAAGGATCAGCTCTTATTTTTGCAATTAAGGTGTTATTTATGGCAATTTAGCTGTTTTAAGATTAAGCCTGGATACAGTGCCACAGAAAATACATCTGATTTACTCCCAAGGCTTTATATGAGCACCAGCAAGCCAGCCAAAAAGCAAGAGGAGTTCTGAACTCCCCATGTGCACACAAAGTGCCTGTAAAACACCCCGAGGATTCATCCCCACGCTGCACAGCTGCACTGTGGCCATTGGAAACAATCCTCAGCCCACAGCACTGGCACTGGAGCTGAACTACGGCACCTTCGGGGCAGGAATCTTCCAGGAATGAGAGAGAACATTTTGCAGGAGCAAAAGGGAGAAAACGAAGATCCCGGTTCTGTGTCTACAAGCAGCCTGCATGTGAAGAGGGGTGGAGAGGATGCTCAGAGGGGCACCTGTGTGTGCAGGGCTGGACACAGCCCCGCGGGGCTGGAGGTGCTCACCGGGCAGAGGGAACAGCGGCGGGGAGCCACCACCACCACGGGCCGTGTCACCTCTGCACCCACCACCACGGCCGTGTACCTCTGCCACCCACCAGGGGCCCGTGTCACCTCTGCCATCCACCCACGGCCTGTGCCACCTCTGCCATCCACCAGGGGCCCGTTCACCTCTGCACCCACCACCACGGGCCCGTGTCACCCTCTGCCATCCACCCAGGGCCCGTGTCACCCTCTGCCATCACACGGGCCCGTGCCACCCTCTGCCATCCACCCAGGGGCCCGTGTCACCCTCTGCCATCCACCACGGGCCGTGCCACCTCTGCCATCCACCACCCACGGGCCAGTGCCACCCTCTGCCACCCACCCACCCACGGGCCGTCACCTTGCATCACCAGGGCCGGTCACCCTCTGCCATCCACCCACGGCCGTGTCACCTCTGCCTCCACCACGGGCTGGAATGCTCCATGGCCAAGGGTGAGGAGGATGGAGGGGAAAGATGCCAAGGAGCCCCTGGCAGAGCCCGTTCTGCACCACTCTTCTGTGCAGGAGGAAACACATCAATGACCAGGACACCCTTATGCATCTTTTGTAGTATTTTCCACCTATTACAGAGTTGGAAACATTTGCAGAGAACCTGCACGTTACCATTAAGACCGTGCATACTATTTGTAGGATTCAGCCCCAGATACCTTCTTGTTTTTCCTATGTAATAATAAAACAATAAAGGAAATAAATAAAAAAAGGATGTAAATCTTTGTTAAACTCAAAAACAGTTCAAAGAGGAGAGAGCTGAAGATGGGATGGTGCTGGGAAGACATTCAGCCTTGCCATGCTGCTGCTCACAGCTTCCCCTCTGAAGGAGACATGAAAGGAGACATTGCAACATGACAGTCCAAACTCTGGGGCTCTGTTGATTTTTCCAGCCCCACGGCTGCCTGCCCCGGCATCATGTTCTTTGAACCCGCAGAGTAAATAGGTGTAACTCCTGTGGCTCTGTGGGCAGGAGAGGTGTCCCCAGGAGGGCACTGGGGGCAGGAGAAAAAGCCCCTGCTAGCATCCTGGAGAGCAGCATGAGGCAGTCAGAGCACTTGGGCTGAAAAAGGGGGGAAAGAGAGACAAAGAGAGAGGAACAAAAATCAAGAAAACCTTCCTCCTTGTGAATTAAAGGGTCCCCAGCACTTGTAAGTAAACACACAGGTAATGGCTTTTCTGAGGATGGATGCAGGAAGATGTGAACAGGAATGTGACAGAGATGTGTCAGCTTTGTACCACCCAGCAGAGCTGCTGGAGGCACAATGTGTTTAACTGGAGCACCTGGAGCTTGGCAGGAGAGGAGGGACATGCTGACCAGGGCCTCAGAGGGTGTTGATTTGATTTGATTTGATTCAAATCTAACTGACCAGAAGACTTCTCTTCATTCGCCCTCTCTCAGCAGAAACGTTTATTATGCTAAGTGAAATGTTTAACCACTGACACTGTTGGCTGCAACAGCTCAACATAAGCAGCTTTAGCATTTTCTGGGATCAGCACCCTGGGGTTGGAGATAGTGTTTTCCTCTGCTCAGTTACTCTTCCTCGCTCCTCTTGCCTCCAGCTCTGTCCCCTGTCCATTTTTCAAGTTGCAATGCGTTAAAATAAAAATATTAACGGCGCTTATCTGATGCATGGGAGATTGGGAGAGCAAGCTGGCAAGCAGCCAGGAGCTAATAGCAGCATAAAGCAATTTGCTGAAAAAAAAAAAGAATTAACATGCTAATTGTCAGGCTGGAGAGGGTGCTGGGGATCACAGCGAAGTGAAAAAAAAAAAAAAAAAAAAAAAAAAAAAAAGGGCATTGATTACTCTAGATTCAAACAATTAAAAAAGACTGAGGAAGAAAGAAAGGTTTTGAGGCAATTTTCTTCTTTTTTGTCCCATTCTCTGCTGCCCTGCCCCAGCTCGAAACCTCCAGCCAGAGCCTCAGGCACTCACGGGAATTTATCCGAAGATCTCTTCCTTTTCAGCAGCGTGTCAGTGCCGGCAGCACGGCGGGCTGCGGCGCGGGTCGGCAGCAGCACGCAGCTCCGGCTGCCCTGCCGCACGGGGCAGAGCGCAGCCCCGCACCGCCCAGCCCGCGGAGCCCCCAGGAACCGGCCCCCGAGCCGGCACAGCTTCCCTGGAGCCCTGCTTAACATAGGCACACCGCTCTTTTTTAATTATTCTTATTTTTTTTAATTTATTTTTGTCAAAGCAATGAAAGGAGTGCCTGGAAAGCTCAAGCTGAAAGCACAGCCTCTTAACGCTGGCTCCACAAAGCGCCGTTAACCGGGATTAAGAAAGTCAACTAATGCTTCCCAGCGCCAGGATTTCAGCAGCACGGAGCCTCCCGAGGCAGAGAACCGCGACGGCAAATCCAGCAGGATCTCAAGGCGGCAGCTGCCTCTCCATGCAGATGCCGTTTAGCCCCGGATTTATGTGCATCCCGCTTCGGAGCCCCAGCTGGAGAGCCAGGGTGCCTGCCCGTGCCGGGCAGTGAGCGCTGCCAGCCCAGCCGGGGCTGCTCCGTGCCGCGGCCGGCGCTGAGGAGGCTGTGTGCCCGCAGCCCATGCGGGAGGAGCGGGGCTCGGGCTCGCAGCACAGCCCGGAGCCCCCGGCACATCCCGGCCGAGCGGCAGGTGAGCCACGCGTTTCCATACAGGAGGCGTGCTGCGGGAGCAAGGGCCAGGACACCAGGTACCTGTAACCCTTTTGATTAACATTTGCGGATAAATGCTGTAAATATGAGCCAAGAAGATTAAAAAGAAAGTCGTTGAGCCGTGCAAGTGAATTAATTTGTTTCAGACAACATGCGGCCGGGTTACAGCCTTTTACAAGGAGGAACATTGTATCTTTCCTATGCCAAAGACTGACTGCGTTTGCCCTCCTGCTTTACTTCTGCGCGGAAGAATTTAAGCAAGAACATGTATAGTGAATTTCTCAATTCAACCAGCGCCACTGAAGCTCACCTCATGATTCAGACCAACACGCCCTACCTGAGCAGCACTCCGAGACCCGTGAGCTCCTCTGCTCTTTACATGTCGACAGCCAGGGTGTTAAAAGAAGGGGAAATAAATAAGCCAGACCTGGTGACTTACATCATCCTGTTTTTCTTTCTGTTCTTGACTGTGACTTTCATTGTGTTCTTCATAAACTGCCAGCTCAAAAATTCTTTTTTTGCTACTCTTCCTTACGACAGATCGCTCAGGGAGGCGAGGAACCCGTGGAGGACACAAGCTGTCTGACACTTCTCATTCCAGCAGGAGCAGGCACCAGAAACCCTGTGCAATAAGGAGTTAGTGCCATGTGCTAGTGCATGGATGTGAACTCCTTTAGAGTATGGGCAGGAGGAGATTGCTGAAAATTGTGCTGTATGCCGATCTGAGTAGCTGTAAATAAAAAGCTCTGTTATGATTTGAAGAGAATGCTTTAGCAAATTTTTACAGTTTTTGCAAAAAATTGCCCCATGGTTCCAGATTAAGCTGATAAATGCATCAAATATGTGTGTATGCAAATGTCATCATCCACCCATTCAGTGTCCATACAAGGATAATTGTATTAACAACAATCTCTGATTTGGGCATGTGGTGGAGCTTGTTCCCCCATGTTTATGAAACCAAGCATCAAATGTAAAAAAACAGTGTATTTACCTAATACAGCTCCACACTGAGATGAGTTTACTTTCCAGACCTGTGTCTCCCAACTGCTGTTGGAACTGCACGATGATGCTGTGGGAGGCCTGCCAGGCAGGAGGAGAAAATTAAAAATGTTTGTTTAGGCTTTTGATTGTCATTCTGTTAAGGGTGTTTTTGATGTCTGAATGCATCATCGATCAAGTCTTAAGTTAGTATTTATGTGAAACACTTATTACCTAAGGAATTTATTTTCAACTTTCATAAGCTACAAAGGAAATTATTTGCCACAGCATGAAACCAAAATAATCAGGATGCGGAGAAGTGGGGAAAGAAAATGAATATATTTAATATTATGCAAACTAATGAAAGGAGTGAGCAGAGTGCTCCAAGTTTGGTACACAAAATGGATAAGTTCTGAAAGCCATAAAACACAGCTTTATAGGAATATTTGCTTTACTGCACAGAATCCCCTCTCCTTGCTCTTCATCTAATCCTAGCCCAATTAGAAGCATGAATTATCAATATGGCAACAGCTTGATTCAACACTGGTATTGGCAACCCCCACAATTTCAAATTACTATCGCATCTTGTTTTAAAATCAGAACAAAAAAGTTTCTTCTTAACACTGGTGGCTGACAAGCTATTTTGTAGATGCTGATGTCTTGTAAACTTGCAGTTACAGCACAATTCCAGATCAAGCTGCATGAACCTGGGAAGTGTCCATAATTCCTACAAACAGTGGGCAAAGGGCTTTTCTTTTCTTTTTCCTATTTTTTAAAATTTTTTAATCAAATGGCTCAACATATAGAATTGCAGCTATCCAGACACACACAGTCCTAAACCCTATTTTAGCTTATTTTAGTTTTGGGTATTGGATCATCTGAAATGGGGTTCAAAGTGGTGTCAGATGCTGCTCCTAACCCTGTTCTTCACCTGCAGAGTACACCAGAGGAGCTGCATGTATATATGTGTACATAACTGATTTCATCCAAATGGGGAGATTTTACAATGCAATTACACATACAGGCTTGCCCTCGAGAACACAGACAGAGTGTGTATATGTGGAAGTCTGTTTGCAAGCTTTTTCTTTTTTAACCCAAAAATTGCGCAGTTGATAATATCATTGTCTTTGTTACCATGTTTTATTTTGCTCAAATAAGCTAAGCTACTACATAACAGATCTCAATATTTTATTCCTTGATATGTGGCCAATGTTTCCTCTGAACTAAATTTAACTGGTGTAATTCCAAGTAGTTACGCTAATGCAGAAAGCAACAATAAATGCAAGTGTATTTCTCTCAGCCCTTTTTGAATAAATCAAGTTTTATCAAATCAGACATTTCTTATTTATTTTTAAGTAATGACAGCTTGTTTTCAGCTACCAGCCATAATGAGTTTGGTCTAAGAATTTCTGCTGGCAAAAGCCTCAGAACCCGACAGAGCACATGTTGCTTTTCACTCTTTATTTAAACATTCAAGAATAGCTCTGGAATAATCCAATTTTTCTCCACAGCCTGGTTGGAGTAATACTACAGAAGAGCCTGTGAGGCTGAGAGTGTTAACTGATTTTCTGGGAACACTTTTATCCATGCCCTGTGTTACTCTCATCAATATCCAGGACCATTTCTATTGCAGAAGTTTTATTACTGATATTCAGAATCACAGAATCCCAGAACAGTTTGGGTTGGAAAGCACCTTAAAGATGATCCAGTACCAACCCTCCTGCCATGGGCTGGGTCATTTTCCAATGCCAGATTGCTCCAAACCCCTTCCAATCTGGCTTTGAGCACTGCCAGGGATTTGGCACCATCACAATTTTAGCCAATAAATGAAACAGATGTGCAGATAACACACTATTTCACCAGGCTCAGAATTCAAGCTGACTAAAAAAATCCACTTTCCAACCCCGAGCACACCAGGGAGGGACTTCACTCGCTTCACTTGCTGGCACTGTTTTATTGAACGTACGACACGTGTGCGGTCCCGCATGGATTCTCCACCCCTTTCCCTCACTCTGCCAGTCACAGCCCCGCCCCTGATACAGACACACCATTCCCTGCCTCTTTTACCAAATCCCATTTTCACAACGTGCCTTTTGAAAGAGCCTCCCCCGCCTGCTGGCTTTTCCTCAAGGCAGACTGGAGGTCAATACACTGCAGCACGAAAAATGAGTGAACCAGCCGGAATCTGGGCCACGAGGCTGTGAGAAGCACTGCTCTCCATTCAGAGAAATTCTCAGGGATTGGCTTCGCTTTCAAAAGACGAGCAGCTCCTGTAACGCTTCGGGGAGCATCGTACAATTCACATCCGTGGCTAAGTGCACTGCTGAATCAGGAGCTGAGTGTTAAAGGTTCTAACTCTCCCTCTGGGCCAGGGAAACAACAACTCACTTCCACCTGGAAGCACGGAGATGCTCTGAAGCTGATGCCACCCTTTCAATGGATTATTATTATTATTATTATTACTATTATTATTATTATTGTGGTATTTAATTCTGTTGGTTTCACCCTCTTAGTCGTGGCTGGTTTTGAATGCAGCTGCCCGAGCCGTTGGCACAGGCAGTGCCCACGGGGAGTTTACTCAGCACTGTGCTGAGTAACCAAGGGGAAATTCCCAGCTCCGTGCCCCTCTTGAGAGCATTCCATAGCTGGGAGCTCTCTCATCCCACTGCTCAGCCTGAACACTGGGTTTGTAAACATCTTGGGGACCCAGCAGGACCCATCTTTCTTCTCACATTTCCTGCTGTAGGTGGGCTTTCCCATGAGCATTTGTCCTCCTGTACTTCCCTTTCCCCTCACAAAAAGCAGGAGCTGAGGGTTTGCTATGGCCCATGCCACATGGCCGGGACAAGTGCCTGGAAAGTGCTCACCTGTAGGACTCACAGGTCAAACTGCACAGCAAGACAAAAGGCAAAGAATAAACCCTAAGAGCAAAATATTCCATGTCTGTCTGAGGTGTCAGCCTGGCAACTACCCCAGTTCTGAATGGCAAGGCTGCGTTGCACGATCCACTTTCCAAACCTGTATCAAACCACTGGAGCCACTGCAATTTGTAACTTATTTACTTTAGGGGGAGTTCTTCCAGCGAGTTCAAGTCCTGATTTCCTGGTGACAAGCAGCTGCCCCACTCCCACACAGCACAGTGTGGCCAGACCTGACCCCAGCAGATCAAAAGGTTCAATTTTTTGCAATACCAACTGAAGTATTTCCTGAAGTACTATCAAAATGATACCATTTTGGCCGGCTGCATGCTACAAGAAAAAAGAACTCTTTATAATGAAGTAATGAAATAATTTAAGTCTCTGCTTCTGAGAGCACAGCAGCTTTTACATTCCCAAAAAGCGACAGAAAAGTATTTTTAAATGACAGGATCACCTTTGTGTGAGGAGGAATTTGGACATGGAGAGGCAACAGCAAGTTACATGTGACAATAAACTCCTGTAAACAAATACTTGAGACACTAAGTTACAGATAAAGGAAACCAGAAGAATCTGTGGGGTTTTTGTTTTGTTTATTGAAATATGAGCAGCAGTATGCAAAAAAATATCTTTAAAAACATAACATAGCAAAACCTAGCAATTTTAAAATTAACAAAATAAAAAGATGTTTAATGAAAAAAAACCTCATTGCTAGAACTGTGTTTCCTACAATGTAAACAAAAGCATAAAGGTTATGCTTGCAACAAACACAGAAGCAGGTTTATGGAGCAGCATAAGAAAGCAACATTATGTTGTAATCTGATGGTTTGGTCTATTGATTTGAATTCAGAATGGGAAACCCTCCTCGACAAAAACGTCACAAGTACAGAAAAAAGTTAGTCACGTGTTTGTCATTTGAAGCAAAACATTTAGAAAATGGTTTGGTTTCATTTTTGGTTTTTGTTTGTTTGCTTTTCCAGAAACCATCACCAGCAACGCTTTGAGCAAGTAAAACAATATCCTGAAAAAGTTATTATTTCAGACTAGTGAGGAAGCCTGACACATTTTAATGTCTCTAGAGTTAGACTGCAAGAATCCAAGTTAACCTTACACCCTAGAATCGACAACTTTCACATTATAATACTGTGGGGGGAAAAAATCATTGCTTCAAGCAAAACTAAAAGAATTCCAACATTTTAAACAATTCTGTTCTGAATCGTAACAGCTGGGCTGTTTCATGGTTATTTTGCCTGTTGGGCTGCTCTGTCAGATTTGTCTCTCACCGGTCAGTCATGCTAGAAGGTTTTATTTTGGTCCTGTAGATTCTATAGCCCAGTGTCAGCCCTTCATGGCCAACTACTTCGTGCCTAAAGCAGTCAATGAGTGTGAGACACAAGGCACTGTGGGACTGCCAGCAAGGTCCAGGGGTCTGAGGAGCAACAGCCAAGCTGCTGTCTCCCCCCAGGGACTACAAAAGCACTCCCAGGAAAGCCCCCAGGAGAAGCCTGCTCCAGGGATTGCCAAAGCTGTCAGTCAGTGCTGGGGCTGGTGCGAGGCACAAAGATGCCCAGAAAGAAGAAAATACACTACAAAAGTCAAATCAGTTTTTACTGAGGAGTAACATTCAGTCTAAGCTGGGCTACACTGGAAAGGCTCCATCTGCCACTACCCCACCACGGGCTGAGTCCATTTCTCCATGCCTCCATCTAGACCAAGGGGTGATTTCTGCACAATGTGCTGTACCAGGAGCAGCACTCCCTGCTCTCCTACACTTCACATATCGTTGGCACCAAACAACTTTCCATCCAATCTATCCATGCACCCATATCTGAATTTTGTATCAGCAGCACAGATGAACAAAATAGGATTAGCAACACCATGAAAAAGTAGCACACAAAATCTGCTAACCAGAAAGCTCCCAAAAAGCCCCACTAGGAAGGAACAGAGAAGTAATACGCAGACAAATCTGACTGGGTTTGCTCCTGCAAGCCTGCCCTGCCAAAACCAGCAGTCACAAGGATATCCCAGCACTGCAGCTATTACAGTTCCAAAATATGTACACAAACAGAAAAAAGAGCACTTCAGTACTTAATGACAGCATCAGAAGTGGGTTAACTGGATATTACTGCAGAAATTATGGTTCAGTGCATGGGTAGCCAATCTAACCACAATACTGAGCACCAGCTCTGGCTCACAACACCCAATGCAGCACCCATTCCTGAGTCATCCAGTTGGCCACATATAAGCATACAAGTGAACAGAGACAAAGCCAGGTGAAAAACACTTTGGATAAAGTAAAATCTTGTACCTACAACTGCAATCTTCCCTTAATTCAATGTGCCATGTCATTTATAACATAAGCTAGTCAAGAAATATAATATTCTGTAGTGTCAAACATACATATTCAGCAACTTGACAAACGTCAGGCTCCAAGAAGAAAATAGAAGCAGGATCCTGTGGCCAACTGACTTGGCATCTTATTCAATCAAAAGAACTGTCTGTGGGTTCCAGATCCAAAGAAAGAAAGGGAAGAAACCAAAGCTAAGCAGCAAATAATGTTACTCCCCTTCTCCTGAAGATGCACTCATCTGTTTTCAAACATACTTGAGAAACTGCTTGAAAAAACAAAACACAAAAAACCAACAGTAATACAGAAATTCCTGTACAAGGGAACATTAGGGTTCTGCAGAAGTGTTATAGTTTATTCCTTTAAGGCAATTAATAAAAAAAACATTTTTATGACACGTAAACAATTTTAATCCTTTAAGATCATTTGTTATTTAGGTACCATATGATGCATGATTTCCACATTCGAGGAGAAACTGTAATTCAACAGAAGACACAAGAACTTGTTTAAAAAATAATTTTCTCAGGATTGCAGTAATTAACTGCAACACATCTTTTAATGAGTATTTGCATATTAGTATTCAGCCTCTCTCCCAAACACTGTCCCCTTTTCTGAAGGGGTGTTCAGGAAAGAGAAAAGGCAAGGTGAGGTTAAAAAATATAATGGTGTCTTTCTGCATGCAAAATTTTGTATATAATTCGCTTCTAATTATCTTAACATGTTTCTTTCACCCTCTTTTTTAAGATATAAAGGAGGGAAATATGCATATGTTATGTAATTGATTTTAGTGTTTAGTACAGCATTTAAATTCTCTACCAAAGTTTGCCAAACGCAAACATGAAGTTCAACAAAGCTAAGTGCAAGGTCCTACACCAGGCTCCCAACAATCCCAGACACACGCACAGGCTGGGCAGGGAAGTGACGGAGAGCAGCCCTGCAGAGGGGGAGCAGGGGGTGCTGGCTGCTGCAAAGCTCCCCAGGAGCTGGCACGGAGCACTGGCAGCCCAGAGAGGCCCGTGGGCAGCAGGGTGAGGCAGGGCACTGCCCTCGGGCACCAGCGGCAGTGCCGGGCAGCCCTGGGGCCGTGCGACCACACAGAACTGCGCAGCACGGCCAGAGCCACAACGCTGGGACCCACCGGAGCTGCTCTGCCTGCACAAGGAAGGCTGAGTGGAGACCTCATGGGAACCTTCCAGCATCTGAAGGGGCTACAGGGAGGCTGGGGAGGGACTCTTTGTCTGGAACTGTAGTGACAGCACAAGGAGCAACAAGTCCAAATTGAAAGAGGGCAAAATTAGCTCAGACGTACAGAAGAAATCCTTTACTGTGAGGCTGGTAAGGCACTGGCACAGGCTGCCCAGAGAGGCTGTGGATGCCCCAACCCTGGCAGTGACCAAAGCCAGGTTGGAGAAGGCCTGGAGCAACCTGGGGTGGGGGAGGTGTCCCTGCCTGTGGAAGGGGGTTGGGACTGGAAGATCTTTAAGGTCTCTTCCAACCCTTAACATTCTGTGAATCTTTAGATGTGAGAGAGAAATTCCATCCTCATATTAACACGGTCCTTCAATCCCATAAAGGTACCAACCACAGTTACAAGTCTTCTGATTGAACCCCTGCCATCAGGGACACGATCAAGAGCACTGTTTCATGCAGGCTACAAAGAAGTGATTACTTTTGGTCATTACCAACAGGTCTGAATTAAATCACACGATCTGGAAGTAAAAGCTTCTGCATTCAGTTACTCATTTGCTAAGCCACTCACAGTCTTCAAAGAGACTCAAACTCATATTTGCAAGTGAATTAAATACAGTGTAATCACTAATACTGCATAATGTCTACTGAGAGACTAAAAAGGCCTAACACAGATCAATTCCAGACAGGTAAAATAAACAGCTAAAACACCAAAAAGAAAACAAAAAACTTATTCCTTCCAAAAAGTAGTAAGCACTGCCATTTACAAATAGTAGTGTTTATGTTAAAATAGAGAAAGGTACCTAAAAAGAAATAGCCTTGGCAACCAAATCCAAACGGCATGAGTGTAAATCAAAGCAAAACAAGAATCACTACTCCAGAAACGTGCAGGATGTTTACCTTGGATCAGTTACTACTTTAAATGGTGGTTAAAAGAGATATTACAAAACCAAAGTGGGAAAAGGCTAAGAACTGCTATTCTGCATCAATATACAATGTGTTTATGACAGCATTTTCCAATAGAAAATACAAGTGTTTTTACACCACTCCAATATTTGTAAAAAGTATATTTCATGTGTACACTTAAAAAAAAAAAATCACATTGTTCAATCTGAGGCAAATTAGCCATAATAAAGTCTAATTTTGCTTATGACAGATGTCAGCCTTAAGATGTTAAAACACTATGCTAAAAACACTATGCTGGAGCTGCACATGTTCAAACAGTTTCATAAACATTAAAAAAATCCCAAATTATGATATGTATTTATTTTCAGAAGTCAGTCTTCATTAATTCTTGTCCCTACAGGACAAAAAGGATTTCCAGTTAAGACATTTGTCTGTTTAAGTTTTAAGGGGAAGAAGGGGAAAAGTGTTCTGAATTTTTCAATAGACTATTTTTTCCCTTAGGGCTCAACTGTCACTTAAGCATCACAAGAACAATTTGAAATGTAAAACTGATTAGCTATACACAATGAAATTGGTCACAAAGGGATCTAAAAAAAAAAGTTAAATCATAAGATCCATTCTCCATATAGCTCACAGTATCCACTGGAAGTTTCTCTAGAATTAGAATAAGTTCGCTAAAAATAAAGCTGAAGATGGAATTTGGGCACTATGAAACAGATGAGATGGGATTAAGAGGAGAGCCCATTTGTGTAAGTACTTTATCCAGCCACTGCAGGGCCCATGAAGATGAATTTCTATCCAGCACGGGGTGCTCGTGACATCCTGCCGGTGATATTCAGCTCCCCAGCCCTAGAAAATGAACAAAATGGTACTGATCAATTTGAGGATATGCTTGTCTTTTAAAATAACTACTAATAAGAAGCAGGAAATCATGATCTCAAGGCACTTATCTGAAGGTAATTCACAATCCAGTAACACTGACCTAAAGAACAAACGCGAGGCTGGGAAGGAGCAGGAAGCTGCTGAAAGCCTGAACCAAGGCTGTGGAGTCACTGCTGACTGGTGGCCATGGCCAGGTGTCAGCCACATCTCTCTTCTCTTTCAACCTCCTGCTCCCTCTCCTCCACACTCTCAAACTAAGCAGCATTTGTCATAACTCACAAGACCAACAACACATTTTCTGGACAGGATGCAAACAGAACGCCTGGAAAGGCCAAGTGTGGACTCCACACTAAACCCGAGACAGACAACATCTTGATTAAACAATGCCCAGGAAACGCTCCTGTGAGAATAACAGCACAGCTTGACTTCAGAAACTCAAATCATGGCTTTTTTCCATAGCCAGGGATTTTTTTAGACTAATAATCAATCAGAAGAAGTTGAAATTTCTTCAATAATTATACTCCTTTCTCCTCACGTTCTTTTAGTGGATTTGTTATTCACTTTACTACTTGAAATCTAGAGCATGAACTTAAATCTCCTCTAACAAAATTACAGCAATCATAATGAACAAATGCCTCTCCTGAAAACTGAAGTGAATACACAGCCAACATTCAACACAGCAATCTGTGCTTTTCCTTTCTTGCACTGATTTCCTTCTCCCCCAATTAATCACTTTAAATATACTTATCATTGAAAAGAAGCACGTCAGGCCAGAACAGCTTTGCTACAGTGCTAATGGCATTATGCTAAATACCCAAACCCACAATAAACTTAAATACCCTCAGAATAATTTACCTTTACAAAACTCATTCGAATGGTGCACATTTTGGTGAGCTCATACACAGCTTCAAATCCGTGGTTGACAGACTGAGCTAAAAGCTGAGCAAACTCCTGATTGTTAAAAATTTTCAGACTGCATCCACTGGGAATCTTGCATACAGTTGTTGGATGAAAGCCATGGTGGTAGTTGCAGTTCCTGCTCTGTACAAATATGCTGCTATCACTTAAACACTCAGCATAGACTTCTCCACCAACATAGTAGAGATGAACTCCTTGAAAACAAAGATAGGAACATTTCAAATTACTTCGCTGTCTCTAATTTCGAGGTAGTTCTAGTAAATTCTCTTTTATTGGAAGAAAAAAAAAGTAAATTTCTGCCTGAGGAGGTTTTCAGAAAAGCTTTTGCTCGCATTCCATCAGTCTCATTTCAACACAGCAGGCTCATGATACACCAGCCACTAGATGTCCTTCTCTGATCAATCACAGAATAGAATGAAAAAATTACTGCCGCATTTCAGCTGTTATTTCGAGCTAGTTTTCCAGAGAATATATGTGGGTTTTAAAACTCCAGTTTTGTGCACCTGGCAGCTTCTGCTTATACCAAGTAGAACAGAAATAGGTGTGTTCTGGGAGAAGGGCAGTGATGGACACCAATGAGAAAGTATATCCACAGTCTGCTCTGGTTTTCAGTACATTTTATCAAGCCAAAGGACAGGTAAGCCCAACTAGTTGCTCCACTTAATTACCATCAGGCTTTACAAACCTTAACACCAACAAAGCCCCCGGATTTATCACATCTGTCTGTGTTCAGATTTGCACATGATTTTAAGTCTATACAACATTATTACTGACTAAAAATTCACATAAAAAAGCTGCCCATCCCTTCAGCCAAACTCAGGTGCTCACTGCTGCTTCACTGAGACACCTGCCTGCCTTCCCTATCCCAGTTTTCCATGGCTGGGATACAGCTCTGTTTCAGTTTTCCCTGCAGCACCCTGAGAATCCTCTATGGACTAGCCCATGGTGTGCCAGAGGAGGCTGCAGCAACTCAACAGATGCAAGTTAATCTTTCAGGCAGCAGCAACTGTTGTGAACATTGCTAGACCCACTTGGGACTAAGGTAGGATGGAGGTTACAGAGGAGCCATTGGCTTCAACAACTACAAGCAGCTGTCAGAAAATCTGGGGGGGGCAAGAATGCATTTTCACAACACAACCCTACTTATTTAAAAAGACAGTGACCACCACTTGCCAGTTACAGCAAAAAAACTTTGCACATAGGATTGGGTGGTTCTAAGGAGGCAAAACCTCAAGACCTTTCAAGCAAAAGCCATAAATCACCAGTATTTTATCCCTAAATAACCTTAATTGTTGTCAGAACAGTTACCAAAAGCAAAGTTAAAGTTCAATAATTACTATTAGAGATGCAGACATTTTAAAGCTCATTGCTATCCTACAAGATGATGATGGGTCCTGGTTACACTTCTGACCTTATGCAAACACAGGATCTCTCTGCCAATACCATCAAAAGGGGTGAGCCAAAACAACAGAGCCTGACGAACCACCCACACCTCACAAATCACTTGTTTCCCTTTATAGCATTATTTATAATTTTTTTTTTTTTTTATTGCAACTGCATTGCAGAGCCAAGTTTCCAATAGACACAAACAGAACTTCTGGTCTCCAAATAATCTGCAAAATTTTCTCAGATTTATAGTAGTTTCTAATTAAATGAATGCTATGGGACAGGGTGAATTTTCATCAATCAAAACTCAAGACCAACTTTATCAAATGCTCTTAGGTGGTAAAAATGCTTATAAACATGTGCAAGAGAAACAGGGTTCTCTTCTCATGACTGAATTAATCACAAAAAAAAAATCTATATTCAGAAAAAGTGTTCTACAATTTAAGATTATCCAGGCACATTCCATCAAAGATGAAAACCGTGCATCTCTATGTACTATCAGCCAAAACAGTACAGGAAAACTAGAAGATCTTGCAAAACCAGCTGTCTCCAGGAATCCCTCCCACACACATCCACGCCCCATGGATTCACTCAGACAAATGAGCCCTTGCAGTTTAGCATTAGCACTTCAAAGTCCTGCTGCCAACTCACCAAGATATTTGAACGTACTGCAGACAGCAGGTAATACCTTACAACAACAAACAGAAAAAAATACATCTCTGACATACTGTAAAGGGTATGAGAATTTGATTCAAGTAAAAGATATAATGTAGAATATCATGGCATATCCTGTAATGTTTCTTAGTGCTGAAACTCAGACCACTACACATCATTTACCCTAACAAGCAAGCCCAAAGGCTATCTAGTTTGGTAAGGAAGGGGCAATATTTAGTCTTTTCAACTAGTGACAAAGAAAAGTACATGCAATTCCTGACTAATTAGAATCAAACCATGCCTAACTGTTTTCTGATACTTTAGAGGTAGATAAAGTATCACATCTCAGATTACCTCAAGCATTCTCATCAGAGAATAATCACTGCTACAGTACAGAGAAGCTGAAATCAGCCCAAGGACTTGGTTTCTCATTGCTGAGTAAGACAGCCCAGTTTTACCTTTGCCAATGTGCCGTCGAGTGTTCTCGATCGTCGAGTTGCGATTAACGTTGGAGAGCAAACCTAAGCAGAACCTGTTCTTGTTATTGGAGGGATCTGTAAACCCATCTACTAAGACACTTGTGGAAGACGCATGGAAAGCCTCCCCAACACGGTTATTTAACTCATAATACACAATGGAACACCAGTGTTTGGGTTCTTCATAGGCAACGGGCTGAACATCTGAAAAGCAAATGGAAGCAACAGTTTATGTAAGTGTTAAAACATTAAAGCTACAATTGTCAAGCAGACCGTCCAAAACACCAACAGCTAAGTCTTAGTAAATAATTATGATGGGCAAGAAGCGTCCTGATTATAATCTTAATGATTTTGACCTTCATGCATTTTAGCTGGCCTGTTGATTTTATGATTATTGTCCAATTTTAAGCCTGGTATTAAACAAAAACAACCTTACACACCCCAAAAGACTATGTGATAGCAGGTAATAAATAACTCTTCTGCCCACTTTTAAAAAATCTGTTTTAACTGGAATTTTGGGATTCAATTTTCAGAGCCTTTTTGCAAATATTATTCCAGCAACAGGCAAAGGTAGCTGAAAAGAAATTAAAAAAAGTTCAACTCACTGTAAGCCGCATTATGCACCTGAGGCTTTAAAAGGAAAAGATGAAAATAAAAATAAGCAAGGCAAGTTTTATTTCTCAATTATGCCTCTTACAGCCCCAGTTTGCCTAAGGAGGACTGCTTCCACCTGCCAGCAAGATTTACTGGCCCACTTGGAAGTTATTCATTCAGTTTGGCCATGAGTTGCAAGAAGTGTAACTATTTTATAGTTCATAATTTTACACCAGACTACACAGCTTACCTCTGGTAGATATATTTGGCATGATTTGAGGGATCATTGTATTGCTTGTGTCCATAGACTGTGAATTATCCTGCCCCATTTGCTCATCTGGGGGCATATATGCAGGAGGTGGAGTATCAGCTACAAACATGAAAAAAATAAGAATAAACTTCAACAATTTAAAGTATTTATTTATACATTCTACAGCTGTAAACACACAAAAATATTCCCCAACAAGATATTAAAAAATTTGGCATCATTTTCAAAGAAATCTGAACACAGCCAGCTGTCTTTACAGTAAACTCCTTCAATAGTTAAAATTTTACCTATGGGACCAACAACAAAATTGGAAACTTGAAAAAAATAAGAGATGAACTTTTTTCTTTTTGAGTTTTTTTTTTTTTTTTCTTTAATACTTGCATTCCTGCATTTGGGCACGATGGTGCTTCCCCCTTTTCATCACACAAACACAAGCCTTCTTGCCTATCCTCTTCTCAGTGTTCAAAAATAAACCAGTAAAAGAAATCACAATTTGCTTAGTATAACAAAGGCCTAGAACAGTTTGGCTGTTTTTACTGCTCCTGCAGGCTGAGCTCATTACAAAAGTGTGGATCTGTTTTCTTCCATCAGCACAGCACTCAGTGTGGCAACACCCCACAATGTCCCATAAATGCATCTACCCCAGTGATCCCAGTACTTGGCCAACACAGACAACCACGGACTGGGACACTTCTGGGGAACTGAGCAACCAGGCAGAACAAAGATTAGGCCACTGACCTAGTGGAAAAATAGAATCTTTACACCCTGCTAAATTCCTGGCTTTATAAACCACACCAATAATCAGACACAATCAGTAAGACTTCTTTGTCCTTATCAACTGTTTTCTCTGTACTTTCCAATTCAGTTAAACAGAATCAGTTTAATACAATCTGTTCCCAACAAAATGTTACTTTTTTCCAGTTAAACACCGTATTTTAAGTGGTTTTATTCAGTGAAAGACATCAGTAAACTTCCTATTCAGTATCTGGAATTTATTTTCTTTTCAATGCTAAATAATTTTCTAAAGTATGGATTAGTTATTCCATAATGAAGCTGTGCAAAACAACTCACCAGTATTACATTCATGGCAAAAAAAACAGTTGGAAAAATAAAACTGTAACTATTAACTCCAACCAGTGACAAAACTAGGATGAAAATCCCATAAAATACAAAAGAAAAAGCCATTTATGGCAGATATGATGAATTCCTGAGGTCACGGGTCACAACAACACGTGACATTTCAATGACTTTTACTAAGCTGGCATTCAGGCTGTACTCACCTGGCAGCTGAAAGGGGCTGGATGGCCCCGAGCTGGCTGGGGAGCTCGGGTAAGTGCTGCTGGCTGGAGAAGGGGGGTAGGGGCTGTTGGGGGAGATGGAGAATGGAGTGCTGTTGGGCTGCTGGAAGGAGTCCGGGAAGGTCGCGTTGTGGGGCATGTGGGGCTCGTTGTGGCTGAGGTTCCTGAACTGAACTAGCAGACTGTGCTGGGGGTTGAATTCACTGTGTCTAGGCACTAACACTGGAGGTAGAACTGCAAAAAACAAATAAAATCCAGATTTAGGTTAAAACCTGAGGTATAAGGCAAGAGATACAAATAACGTGCTATTCTGCTCATCGTGGTAATTTCGACTCTAGCTGGGGTGGAAAGAGGAGCAGTAGATGAATCTGGCATGCCTTTACATCAAGGTTAATGGAAGATTCAAACTTTACTCTTGCAAAAACACAGAAAAACACACATATTTCACACAACTCAAAGATGACCTTTTTTAAAAAAATAATAAACCAAACCAGGCTACATGTGGCACATGAAATACTGATGCAGAAGCGCAAACTCATGTCTGCAATACCTGAGCAAATCAGAGGAAATGGAAATAGAGTCTCTATTACTACAGTCAAACTATATAGTTACATATTGCCCTTTCCACTGAAGAGAAACAGAATCAGTACTGCTATATATTTTAACTTCAGGGCTGGAGGAGTCTGCAATTCCAGGGCTGCAGCAGTGCACTTGAGCACTACAGGCAATGCAGTGGAGTTACAACCACTCTGGGGAGCCAGGGAAGGAACTTCTCACCACACTGTCCAGAGCAACATTCTTCATCTCTCCCACTGCAATCCCAATCGTCCTCACCCTTCCCACAGCAGCACACTTTAACAGCAGGCTCTTTACCTTCCTCGAACTGACCATGTCTCTTGGTTCTATTCAACTCTGCCATCACCTAACTGGAAGTGGAGAACTCTACCACCCTAGAATTTATTAATTTTATTTTTCATCCAGTTCATGTCACACACATTGATTAAATACAAGCCCCTGAAAGGCAGCCACCAACCTCCTTGCAAGGACTGACATTTTGAAACAAGTTTCTCAAAGAAACTGAACCTGAAAGAACACATCACTGCTTTCTATTTCACAACAAAGGAGAACTTTGCTATTAAGGGCAGCAGGCTTAAGAGGTCTGTGGGAAAACGATGATTAATCCCAAAGAAAACAGCTAGTACGAATGGACCACACACCTCCCCAAAAACCCACCAGTAATGTACACTTTGAACATTCTTCCCCAAAATGCCTCATACACCACTTTTAATTGGTTGTACAGTAGCAGAGGAGGAAGAGGATGGAGTGAAGAGTTAAGTGGTTACTAAAGACTCTGTTCAGCTTTTAGGACAGTAACCTTCAAACATACCTGGGCTCTCCACCCTCTTGTAGTGGTATGGATTGATGCAGACTTCCTTTTGCTTGGATCCAAAAGGAAATTCACAGATATCCAATGGCTTCAGCTCGTGATGGCTCTGCAGATCGGGCCAGCGCCACACTCGGCAGTAAATGACGTGGGGAGACCTTTCCTGTGAGAGACCTGGAGCCGCCCGTCCAGCGAGCGCGGGATAGTAACGCACTTGCTGGGCTGCCCTGGGCTGCTCAAGGCTTTCTCCAGTTCTTCCATAGCACCTTTTTTCTTTTTCAGCTTTTTTACCAAAGCATCAACAGCTTTTTCTGCCCATTTTTCCTCTTCATCTCCTTGTTTCCAGCCCAACAGACGCTTTACAGCTGGGCTAGTAAAGGAGAACAAACTGGCCATTGACGTCATTTGATACAAGTCTTCGAAAAGTTTGTTGGGTTTTTTTGTTTATGTATTTGTTTTTTTCCAAATAAATGACAGTGTATGCCCAAAGCAGTTGTCACAACTGATGAGCTGTATTATTTCCTGGAGGATGACAAATGAACATAGAGATGGCAGTGATGAAGTCTTCACATCAAAAATGATGATTGATTCCTCCAATTTAGTTCTAGTGAAAAGATAATTTAACAAGGAATTAGCAAACAAGTAAAGGTTCTGGTAAACAAAAAGGCAGATATGAAAAGACTTCCTGTTTTAACCCTAGCATTGCATCTGGTTTTGTTTCACAACAAAATCCCAGAAGTACTATGACCCCACTCCAAAAAAGTGAGCAGTCCCCAAAGCTTGCACTACTGATTAGTGGGACCATCGAGAGATGATAAGGACAGCACAGTTCCTGTTAGTACTCCTTAAACTGATTACTTTATCTCAGAAGACAGGCTTGAGGAATATGCTTTTAAACTAATAATATATCCCTGTCACAGTGCTGCATTAGAAGACTAAACTTGCCATGAAGAATCAGGGAAGAGGCAGGGTGGAACCACCAGCTCCAAGGCCAATACTGCACAGAAATACTCAGCTTCTCAAATAGATCTTTATTTTCAAAAAGGAAAAAAATTCTAAAGCATCTGCTTTTCCTTGAGCTCTAATTAGTTACCCCATGTTTTTGAGAGTGTTAAAAGAAACTGTAGGTGAGGAAAACAAAGCACAACTAAAAGAAAAACACAATAAAGAGCACAAACCAAACTTTCTCCAGCCATCCAGAGAGGTGGTCAACCTTTTTTTAGCTGTAGCTAATTTTATGCTGCACTTCCTTATATCTTTTAAGAAGAGTATTTGAAGAGCTGGATATTTTTAGCCTTGGCAAAAAAAATTGTTTTCTTCTCCCCAGAAAAAAAGAAGGGGGGAAAAGACATGGTGGAGTAAGCACTAGAAATGTGACCTTTACTACAAAGTGCCTCGGAAAGGAGAGGAGCAGAACAACTGGCTCATGAATGGTGTTTTACCACTCACCAGTCCTAATGCAAATCCTCCCCCCAGCAATTGAAGGAGTACCGATGACAAGAGGAAATGATGTGCTGTGGCAACGAACTGATAAGAACTTGTAAAATCCCTTGTGAATACTAAATAAGCAAGTATAGACAATGAGCAGCTGGCAAAAAGCAAGAGCAGAGCTAAGAGAAAGGATGTCAATAACAAAAGATGCTTCCTCTCTTGCTACAGAGACTGCCAAACAACATTGTCTCTCCACTTTTAATAAACCACGGTGAATTAGAACACCTACCCTAGCCTGAGACATCAAATCTGCACATAAGAGAAAAAGGGGAGGGGAAGCAAAGTGTTAAATATCTCTATGCTGGTTCTCTCAGATTGCTACCTTTAATCAAGAAGATCTTTTTTCCTCCCATCTTTGATAAACTAAAAGTCATCTGATAAGGCTTTTTAAGTGTCTGGGCACATTTACAGGCTCACTCAGGCACTTGGACAGATACTTTAACATAACAGAACCATGCACTAAGCACCATCAGCCAAAGCTACAGCAAACATCCCTAGGCAAGGCATTTATGTCCCGCGTGTAACCATCCTGTACTTCATGTTATGGAGTTAGAGGGTGAGCAGGGAGCAAACCCAATGGAACACCTGGTGTCCCTTTACAGGAAAAAAATCCATTTATTCCATGCAGTAGCTTAATCCCATTGCTACTTCTTTGATTATTCAGCTTTGTTTCAGTAATATGAGAAAAAAATCGGAAAAGCAAAACAAACAGAAAAAACATTTTAAGGTCTTTCTTCCTAGAGCTCTCATAAAAAAAACAAACAAAAAAAAATTAAGACAATAGAATTCTCTCCGCTGCTTCTGTCACTCCCTAGAAGAAGGTACTGAGAAAAAAAATTACATATCACCTGTTTTCTTCAGAAACATCACCATGTCTGCACTTTCAGACTAATTTAGTTCCCTCAGACTATTACATATGAGAACCTTTGCACCCTTCAAAGTAACAGGAAATACATAAAGGGAGATAAACTTGGCCAGGAACTCAGACTGAATTTTTTCTTTTACTGAGGATAAAAGTTTACTGTTTTAAAAAGTAAAAGCTGTTTACAGTTGCAACTAACTTACTTTCAAGCCTTGCATACATTCAATAGCTGCAAGATCAGTAACTGCTCACACCCCTAGAAAAGGAAATGAACCCACCTAGAATCTCAGACCAGAAGACAATTAAAATGATCTATTTTTGCTTTCTGCTATGCTTTCAAAGAACCTTAAGCATCATCAAGGCAGAAGATGCACTAGAAATTCCTCTAGTTAAGTTTAGCTCAAAGGAGATATTAACAAACATCCCCTGGTCTATCCCATTACAGGAGCCCCATCTGCATTAAGAACCCAAATTTAAAGATCTATGACTCTATGCTATGATCATGCAAAATTTTAGTTTTTTAGTATTTTGAACATAATGCGTCAACTAGGAAAGATATTTTATTCGTTTTATATAATTTCAACATCATTTACCCACAAGTATGCTCATGGAATAAACAAGCTCACTAAAAGGAAAGGAAGTTGGAACAGTTCTACTAAGATGATATTTTGGAGTAACAAGTATTTGTAGGGCAAGTGTCAAGGGAATTATGATAAATGACTGTCCTACAAACTATCATTTTAGAAACAATCTCCTTGCAGTAACACAACTCTCAAAGCTCTACATTTGTCTGAGGGCCCATCAACAAAAGTAAAGCTTGGTAAAATGGTATTTCAGAAACATCAGGACAGATTTGATCAAAACTGCTTCAACTTCTTCAAAAAAAGTTTCCACATACATGCTTGTAACTCTCACCACTGAAAAATGAGACTACTGAAGTTTAAAACTTTAATACCATTCACTGCAACTCCATTCTGGCCACTTATGAGGCTTTCAAGACTCTTGAGTAGAAGTGTATTTGAACCTGCTCAAGAAAATCAAGGGCAATAAAGAAACGTCACCAAAATACTCACAGGCTTTGAGAAGTACAAAATGACACTGAATTTATCCCACTGCAACCTTCCAGAAGTTCATTTTGGAAGGCAAAACACTGAAAGTTTACAGCTTTTGCCTTTTCTTAAGAAAACAAGGCAGAATTAAAAAGCTTCATGAATCATGAGCTGGCTTCATGAGCTATTTAAGGCCACAAAGCAGTAGGTTCAGGTATTTATGTAGAAACTAACCATTTCCATGTAGAAACTGCAATTCATGTAGGGTTTTTAGATTTCTGAATGTGTGGCATAAACCACATTTAGAACATTTACTTGCATTTGCTGTAATTTCAGCATCTAATTCATGAAAGGTTTCTAAGTAATCCTGACATCTGCCAGGAACAGCTTCCTGAGATCATCTGTACTTATAATCAATTTCTTCTGAGGCTTAAAAGCACAAGTTATGAGCTGTGATTGCAGTACCACAGAGCATCACTGAGCTCTGAATACAGAAACAAATGCTTTAGAGAGTTACATTTTCATTCAGTGCTACACAAATTACTTGTATTGCTGCATCTCTAGACACAGCTGGTAACAACTTTCATGGGGAAAAAAGCTTACTTAAATTTCCTGAAGAGGCAGAGGGTCTATTATGCATTACCTTCTTTTATTAAATAACTTTTCAGCTGAGCTGCAAGAGAACATCAACTGAAAACCACATTATTACATAAAAAAAACCCAGTTACAAACACTCTTTAAGGAGTGAGTGCAATGAATTACATGGAGTAGCATAAGGGGGCTTTTAAAGGGCAAGTATAAAAGGAAGTAATCGCTGTATCAAAATTAGACTTTGGGGCATGCATTATTTATACTTTTAAAGTTCTTATTAAAGACAACAGCAAATGGAAGGAAACTAGTTGGGTGAACAGGTACATTGTTTGAACACCCTCCAACTTAATACTCCATCCAGAAATAAAGTTGGTGAACAAGAGAACTTACATTTCATTTATGCAGATGGGAGAACTCTACCACCTTCCATCTGCCATCACAAATACTGAGCAACTTGACTTCCTTTTAGCAGTTCTTGTGATATTTTCTCAGCCTACTACATTAAACTGGCAAGTTCAGTAGCTTCATTTGATGCCACACCAAGGAATCTCCTTCTGGCTAAAAGGACCTGAGCAAGAGTCACTGCAGAATGGAAAATACAACATTACATATGGTGTACCTATTTTCATGAGATGCATTTTGTATCTAATATGTTTTCCCACCGATTCCAAACTAATTTCCCACCTGCAAAATCTAGGTTTGAAGTACCATTAACCAAGCAAACCATCATCCCAAGCAGCAGGGCAATGAAGGATGTTTTTATAAGCACAAGAATAAAATGGGTAAAACCATTTTTAAATGGGTAAAACCAATGACCCTCATCCCTTCCTACTGCCAGTACTAAGCCTGTGTTCAAATGTACAAGGACTATTCTCTTCCCACTAATTTACTTGTTTGCAAATTCAGGAAGCCTCCTGTAGCATCATACCCAATCTGAAACAAGGAACTCGGCTGCTGATGATTAGAAGCTGTTTTGAGACTCAACTTCATACAATAAACAAAGCACCACTTATAACCAGCAGCACAACTGGGAGTTCATTAGAGCTGCTGCAGATCTGCAGTTAAAGCTGTTCTGCACTCAGCTCTCTCGCTTAACTTTATTACCCTTCAAGCTCAGAAATGCTCAAGTATTTTGACTCCATACACACATTAACATATATATTGATACAGAAAGCTCAGAAACTCAACTGCAGTATATTACAGTGTGTTGTGCTATATACACAAATCAGTATTTCCTTTAAAACTGCGACTTCACACACCAATTTCACCTTGTTTTATTAAAATCCTTCTTTCCTTATAAATTTCCAGACAGGAACTGTGCAGGATTGTGCTTGGGTTTTATTATCATTTTTCCAAGTCTACAGTGTACATTGCAGACCAGCACAGTCCCATGCAATGGCACATATTAGAGACTTTTCTTGAGTACAAACACAGGAGAAATGTTTGCTCCACAGTTTCTCCATACACAAGCATAGAACAAATTCTAAAATGACACTGTGGTTAAAAGACTTGTTCAATAAACTTGAAGGGCCTGCATCCTTCAAACCATTGCCACAGCCTCTCCACAGAAAAGATTTTTCTTCATTTACCCTGTGCAACATCTCAGCCACAAAGAAAATGAAAATACTTTTCCCCCTTCTCCCCATAAGTTTAAGTAAAAGATGAAAGAGACTTTCTAAATTACAACAAAAAGGAACTTGTGATACTTTCATTAGAACTGCGCTTGCAGTACAAATGTACATCCAGCTGACCAAAAACTATGGTAAATGCTTTTACTCTAACACTAGATTTCTTGCTTCAAACATGCCTTGTAAGGCAATATCATCTAACTGATAATATATGTAAACAAGAACAGAAAAGAACTGTCTGGCATCTTCAAAACTTTTACTAACCGTGACTGCCCTCCAAACAGAAAAATCTACTGTCAACTGCTGACAGGGCTTTCTCACACAATACTTTTGCTTTTAATTTCCACATCTGTACACCATCTAACACAGCTTAAAAACAAAAATGCTGAAGTATTTAGCTCTGTCAGCTGAGAAGTATTTAACCAGCCCTCTCTTACAAGAAACCTAACAAACTCTGAGGCCAAGCACAAGCAGCAAGAAATACGATGTACATGGTAGATATAGTTCAGACAGCAAAGTGATGCTTCTGCTGCTTCTTAAAATTTTCTCAAAAACTACTGCCAAAAAATAACACCAGTGATAATGATTTATACCACTAAAGAGGTTCCAGGAAAGAGATCACTAAGAGAGCTCCACTGCATTTCCAAAGCACCCTCACTTCCATCTGCTGTCAATAAAAACTCAGAAAAAAATATAATCCAAGAACATTTTCAATTTGTTCTGCATCATGGCAAAACTTGACTCTGATACAAGGGAAGGGAGAGGGAGGGAGAAAACACCAAAACTTGCCATGTCTAAAAATGTACTATCTATTTCTTAAAGCATCCACATTTACAACAAAAAAAAATCCAATGCTTCCATGGTCCTTCTCTGCAGCTGCTCTAATTACTGAGCAATTAGCTTCTGCAGAAATTTTCAAAACTATAAATTCCATCTTAGATCCAAAACCCATCTCCCTCAAGTGTTTTGTCAGAACTTTACATTTTCTTACACTTGTATTTCAGCTAACTGGCACTTTCCAGAAGAAGCATTATGCTGGAAAATGCCACCATCAACAGTAGACAGCCCTGAAACTGCCTCCTGTTTTTAAGGTTATTTAAGATCTGCTCTAACCAAAGCAGATAACAACTTAGAATGCATTTCTTAATTAAAATTCCAGAGAAAAGCACTGCTACATTTCACTAAACATGAAAACAAAGGCCATGCCTCCACTGGTAGGTTGGTGGACATGGACAAGTGAGTGAGTGAGTGATTAGGAATGACCTCAGTACTACACTTGGGAGACAAAAATGCGAAAATAAAGGGCATCCTGTGCTTTTCACAAACCCTAAAGTATGCTAAAAAATTAATAAGCTGGACAAAGCCTTCTAAAAATTTAGACACCATGTGCAAGACCTTCATTAAAGACAAGATTCTAAATACTATGAGTTGGCAACAAAAAGTATAACCTGGGAAATGGGATACTCGAAAAGCTTTAAAAGAAGAAAAATAAATACCTATATGTGCGTGTGTATACACTTCCACTCCAACTGAATTGCATTAAGCCTGTGACAAGTTTACAAAAGCTACAGGATTGGAGGGAACACTGACAATAGTAACTCAGCAAGCTTTTTTTTCCCCCTTGCACAGAATGAATGAATGGCAAAGTATTCTAAATTTGTCAGTTTGTGACATCCACTGACCCAGAATTCAGAGACACTACTTCATAGTTGGTGTATCAGTAGCAGGACTCTGACAAAGATCCTCTGTCAAGGATGACAGTGCTGGCAGGCTCAACCTTGGTGGTAGGTCAGTAGGGATACAGACTTGGCAGGCAGCGTCCTGCACCTCGCCAACCCACGCTGGTCAAGCGCGCTCCAGTGCCAGCCAAACTCCTCTACGTGGTCACCGGAACACGGCTGAAAAGGCTTCCAGAAAACAGTGCAGGAACTCGCACTGTGACTAATGATAACGGCAAAAGTGTTAAATTACTGCTCAACTTGCTTTTAATGAGCTGTTTATCGTTAGCCACGAAGATATCTCAAGTGCACTCAGCTCACGCAAGAATAAATCTTTTCACTCTAAACACGAGCTCCTTACCTGTTATTAAAAAAAACAGTAAATATCTTTAAAGAAACATTAACAGATTAAAATAAAATTCATTCCACCAAATCTAACAGAGATATTTGAAGAAACTTGCACTTGAATTAAAAAAAAAACCCAAACATGACTATAACCAACAAGGCCTTAACTGGAAGGAAGACACAGTGACTCGCACAGAATTGCCACAGGAGTATTTCTGCAGGTATGTAATTCAGCCAAGAGCAATAAAAGGGTTCCTAGCATTTTCCTTAGACATCTAAAAGAAAAGAGAAAGGACAGTTTTCTGCAATTAAAAGTACCCTCCAAAGCATTAAAGACCACAATATAACTTGCAAAGAACATTCCGATAAACTCAAAAAGTTCCTTAATTGAGCATGAGCACTCCATTTTGGGAGACCTTTTTTTTCCAGCTCAAATAATATTCTGTGATCATAAAAACTCTGCACAGATCACCCTCTCCAGGTGCAAGATTAAAAAACTGACTTCCTAACAAGTACAAAATAGTACAGGGTCAACAATTACAGTTCCTTTAAGTTCCATCAGAGGTTAAAACTACAAACCTCAAAAAAACAAAAACCCAACCCACCCACTACAGCTGTACACAGCAGCACACCCTGCTGAGATCTTTTGTCATCAAGAGGAAAAAAAAGCAGAGGAAGCCTCTCTTCCTTCTCTTCCATTTCTCAGCCCCATCGTGACTGTCAATCTGGGCTTCCACTAGGAAAGTCCTCTTCAGAAAAAGAGAAAATTCCTATCTCAAATGTACGTCCTCCACGTTTGAGAGGAAAAGAAAGGTTTGAAGAAGGCAGGTATCCCAGTAAGCACATGGTTTGTTGGGGTATTATTTTGCAGCAATAAGTGGCATTAGGCACTTAGCAGCAATTTCAAGGCCAAGTGAACAAAATTTTAATATCAGAGGTAGGAGCAAACCACTATCAAACGGTAGGGATTAAGACATTAAATCCAACACAGACAGGGCATTCTCAAAAGTTACAACACACTAATTATGAAACATCTTCAATTAAGTTATTTGCTGCTTCTATTAACTTCCACTACCACTAGCTGCCAACTTCATAAAGCATTACAGGTTTTGATGAGCATAGGCATATGACTGCAAGTGTTTGCACCTTTTTCTTTACTCCAGTCAAACTGTGATTCCCCAGAATACCAGGAGGATATTCTGTGCAGAACTTCTGTAACTGACACACGCAATGAATTATGCTCATTTCAGTTTTCAGTGTTTTAAAGCCACACATGGAAGGCTAATTATCTGAAATTAACGAAGGAAAGAAAACTAGTAAGAGATCTCATCTAAAACCATCATATACTGACAATCTAATTTCCCGTGACAGACGAAACTTTGCTGATGCAAATTCTGACAGTTATTCCTTGGAGGTTTTGCTAAAGCATTGAGCCCAAGTGATTCGCTGCATGGAATTTCAAATCCCTACCTATTCTACCAAGAGAACTCAACAACTACTACTGAGCCTATTCAATAATACATTCAACACTACTGCTGAATCAGTTCTTCCCTATCTCATTTTCATTTGAAGTATCACTCAATTACCTTAAGGTCACATTAGAAACCTCACAACTGGAACAGAGCACAGATCACTTGATTTCCAGTCTTGTGCTTTTAACCGCAAGAGCACATTTCCTCTATTAAATTTACAACCCGCAGAAGACAAAAACTGCCATTCTAAATCACCGAAGCTGTGCCTGTGTTGTCAGGCAGCTGTCAGGGCTGGGCGCACGAAAAAGGCGAAGGTGGGCAAGTGTGTGTGTTTGATAGAGGGGGGTGTGCGTGTTTGTGAGAGGTGTGTGTTTGTGAGAGGTGTGTGTGTGTGTTTGTGTCTCTGTGTGCGTCTGTGTGAGGTGTGTGTGTGTTTGTGAGAGGTATGTGTCTGTGTGTGTATGTGAGAGGTGTGCGTGTGTGTTTGATAGAGGTGTGCATGTGTTTGTGTGTGTGAGGTGTGTCTGTGTGTGTGTTTGATAGAGGTGTGCGTGTGTGTTTGATAGAGGTGTGCATGTGTTTGCGTGTGTGAGGTGTGTGTCTGGTCTGTACGTGTTTTGATAGAGGGTGCGTGTGTGTCTGTGTGTGTATGTGAGAGGTGTGCGTGTGTGTATGTGAGGGTGTGTGTGTCTGTGTTTGTGAGGGTGTGGCGTTGTGTGTGTGTTTGTGAGAGGTGTGCGTGTCTGTGTTTGTGAGAGGTGTGCGTGTCTGTGTGTGTTTGTGAGAGGTGTGCGTGTCTGTGTGTGTTTGTGAGAGGTGTGTGCGTGTGTGTTGTGAGAGGTGTGTGGTGGTGTGAGGTGTGTGTGTCTGTGTTTGTGAGAGGTGTGCGTGTCTGTGTGTGTTTGTGAGAGGTGTGCGTGTCTGTGTGTGTTTGTGAGAGTGTGCGTGTGTGTGTGTGAGGGGTGTGTGTGTCTGTGTTTGTGAGAGGTGTGCGTGTCCGTGTGTGTGTGTGTGAGCCCTCGCATCGCCTCCCGCCTCTTTACCAGAGGCTGCAAACGTGTTGTTGCTTTCCCCTCGCTCGTCAGGCCTGACTCCAGCTAAAGGAATCCTCGTCTTAAAAAAAAAGAACGGCAAAAACCCAAAAAACCCCGGAAAAACACAAACAACAAACAGCCCAAATTCAGAGCCCACCCCCTCGAGGCTCCGCCGAGCGCCGCGATGTCCGCCCTGTATCGGCACCACGCGTGTCCGAGCAGCCCCGCGGGCGGCCCCGCGCTCCCCTCTCCCTGCCGGGGCTGCTCCCGCCGCCACAGGCCGCTCCGCACCCCGCCGGCACCCCCGGGGCACCGCGGGCCCGCTCCAGGCCTCGGCGCCGGCTCCCCCCGCACCCCCACCGCCGCCCGGAACCCGACTCGCAGCGCCGCGACCCCGCGGCCCGGAACCCCCCCCTACCGCCACCGCGCCGCCGTGCCGACCCACCCGGCGCGGAGCGGGGCGGCCTCCCCGGGGCGGGTGTCCTGAGGCGCCGGCTGGGCCGCGGCCGCCGCGGCTGCTGCAGCGAAAGTTGTGCGGGGAGGCGGCGGGACGGGAGCGGCGGCGGGGCCGGCGGGGCCAGCGCCGGGACCCGATGTGCGCTCGGGGCGGGGCCGCGCGCGCGCCACGGCGGCGGCGGGAGGAAGCGGGAAAGGGCCGGGCTGTGGGAAGGGGCTGCGGGAAGGGGCCCTGCCGGGACCGGCCCGCGCTGCGAATGCACCGCGTAGATCGCTAAATACACGTGCGGGGCCCGGTGTGCGGAAAGTAACGTGCGCAGAGTGGGAGGACAGAAAAGGCCCCGGCGCTCCCGCCAGGACCGTGCGCTGCTGACACCGGCCCTGGGCTCTCTCACAGGGCCACAGGCTCGCTGAGGCTCGGAAAGACCTGAGATCACCGAGCCCAACCTATGACCAACACCACCGTGTCAACCGGACCATGGCACTGAGGGACACGCTCAGCCTTTCCTTAAAACACTTCCAGGAACAGAGATTCCGCCACCTCCCTGGGCGGCCCCTTCCAGTGTCTGAGCATCTTTCTGCGAAGAAATTCCTCCTGATGCCCAACCTGAACCTCCCCTGGTGCAGCTTAAGACCAAGTCCTTTTGTCACTGCCCAGGAGCAGGGCCTGACTCCTGCTGCTACAACCTCCTCCAGGGAGCTGTGGAGATGGCGTGGCTGGATATTCCCCCAGAGCCTCATCTCTCGTGGGACTGGCTGTTACCCACAATGTGCTGGGGACATTCGTCTCTGAGTAAGTTACTAAAATACCCAGGAAAGCTTCAGGAAAACGTGTCAGCGTTGTTAAGGATGGCTCTAGGAAGGATTGCACAGATGAAGATTTTCCTACTGTGTTTAATGCCGCTATGGGACAAATTCTTACTTCTTCATCATGGGACATGGAAGGGAGCACTGTTGCTTCAAAGCTGTTTTTGGACTGCACAGAAGAAAATTTCAGAGAGGCATTGGGCCAAAAATACATCCAGCGTACCACAGTAATGTCTAACCTTGGTTAAGCACACTGCAGGCACAAGTGTTTCTTGTCCTTTTTAACTGAGTGAATTATTTGATATGAGGGTATATTAAAGAACAATCGGATTCTATGCCATGACTTGATTTCAGAAGGTTTTCATTTTTTAAATTGCTCTCAATACACAACTGACTTTTGGGACTCCAAACACCTCAATTTCCACTTAAGCTAAAGAATGTGCTTTCTTCCACTGAAATCAGTTGTTAAAATCGGTTGTCCATGCAGAAGCAGCCCCTCATGGCACGGAAGGACTGGCCAGGTGTTGTTTGCCTTACAAGAGATGAGGTGCCCTAGAGCAATGCATGTAAGGCCCTGCCCTTCGGGACCAGGTGGAACCGATCACCACAAACTATTGTTGAGGTCTGAACTCCGATGGCTTTGAAAAATGTAACTTTATCTGGGCAACAGGAACATCCACAATTAGAGGAAAGTATTTCACACTTCAGCTCACAAAGTGATTTTAAGAGGAAACTTTTCCTACAGGACAATTACTTCATAACCCAAAGGCTGCTTTCCTCAGAGGATACTGATCATGGCCAGCTTCAGACACACTGCTGAACTAAGCTAAATGCTAGTCTGATAACTACAGAAATTCCTACAGAAGAGTTTCTCCCTCTGGTCAAAAACATTGTGTAGGAACAGATATATGGGGCAAACCCATCATTTGTACATAAATTCGTGTCTCTGTTGTAGAACATATAAGTACAGTTAGAAATCAGACATGCCAATTGTATCTGGCATGCAACTGAATCTTGATATTGGATTCCTTTTGGAAAAAAATAGAAGGACACAAAAGTAATGAAAAGTGATTCTATATACGTATAAAAATACATATATAATTAAGCTAAAAAGAAGCCACATGAAACCCTATGTTTTATTTGTCTAACTTAAAGGTAAAACATCTACAAAAAAAAAAGCAAGAAAAAGGATTGTAAAGTTGGCAGAAATAGGGGAAAATAGCAAATGAGCCAAACTGATATTTTGATTTCAAGTATATTTGAGCTTTAAAGAAATTTTCTTCTGGTTCAAAACTACGTGGCTCTTGATATTTTAGATGTAAACAGAAGTTCTTAAGAAGTCAATTAATAGCCCAACAGGATATCTCTACTAAAGTTCACGGCAGCAGTGAAGGAGCAAGGCTTTGGTGTAATTTAGTCCCAGAACAGAACTAACCTTTGGGGACTCCTCTGTATCTCTGCACCAGCAATTGTTCTACTTTGGCCAGGCAGTCCAAAATATGGGACAAAAAAACCCCCACAATAATTGTTGGCCATTTTCCAAATCTTTTGTGTAACTTAATTAATAAACCAAGTAACAAACAACAAATTGGCAGCAGGCATTTTAGGTGTTGTTCATGTGCCAACCATCATGTCTCTAGAAAACAAAATGTTCTCCTCTTTTGAGGAGTTACAAAGCAGTTGTGTGGTGCTGGGTGAATCTGCATCCCAGAGCTCCAATGCACTTCCTGCTGCAGAGGTTTCAGAGTGCCACTGATGGAGGTGTGCATGCAAGAGTAGGGGAAGACAGGAGAAACTCTTTAAGATTTCCAAAATTAAGTTTTCCTAAAAATCCTCGATTTAAAACTACAGGCAATTGAGACATGTCTGCTTGTGGCACACCCTTCTCAGAAAACAGTGATTTTTAAGCAAAATGCAGAGGCTATTTTGGAGTGTGGTAGCAAGGAATATGATAATCGATCTGAAAAGTAGGTTTCCTTTTTTTTCCATGCCATTTTGTCATAGACTAATGTTGAATAGGCAGACCCCAAATGTCTGAAGTGAAATTATCTCTTTGTAGTCAATGAGACTGATAAAATACGAAATAAGTGACACTGGCTATCTGATGATTCAGGTCTGTGTGCCCTTAAGGCCACAGAAAAATTAACACCACTTTCACCACTGCTTATTCATACATGGTCTTCATCATTTGGATCTCTAGTGCCACACTCCAGTGGGTCCACTCCAATACAAGTTCAGTCAAAGGACAACAAGGAGACGCAAAGCACCCCGAACACATTTTCCAGAAATCATGTGATTTCACAAATTCCTGAATTTCACAATTCATGGAACCATCGATCCTATTTTATCACGGCCAGATCCAGATTTTCCAGCACACAGACATGCAGCTGTGTTAATCCAAGGAAAAACCACTAGCTAACCTCTCCCTTACCTGAATGTTTTAATTATGAAATAATGTTAGATTCTGCAGAGACAGCTGCACATGTTTATACTTTGGGGCCTGCCTTGTAAAGTACCTGTCTGATTCCTTTGTGCTCCAGCTAATGGCAATGAGGGCAGAAAAACACCTTCCCATAGAGGTGAGTTACTGTAGGTGTTTATGTCAGAGTGAGAGATAACCTCAAAGTCTGATCAAAGTACAAAACAACCAACAGAAGAATTACCTACAGCTATCAGGCCTTCCATGGTTGAGGAGCGTGAAGTTCAAGAATTATCTTAAATTCCATTATTTTCATTTTACTCTTCAGATTTTGACTACAATTCCTATATTTCATAATGAAATTTTTATTTGTTTAGAAGTGAATTAGTATGAAAATCCAAATAGGTTGTTTGCATTATAAGGAAATAGTCTTGAAAAAAACGTTGCTTTATTACAAAACTTTGGCCTTCCTGTAATTTCTTAAATGGCTGTATTGTTCAATTTCATTCTCTATCAACTTTCTAAATTGCTGAGGGAAGAAGGTGGAATGTTTAAAAAAGAAAAATAAATATATGTAAACAGTTGCCATGTCTCTACCCACATTAAATGTTTGCATAGCCACTTTTATGTTAAAAAAATCCTTTAGTCTGAAAGATGGCTTGGATATTTAAACCAAATCTAGCTTAAAAACAGAATTGGGGGAAATGGATAGGATAGCTCAAGAAAGTTCCACTCTCACAGCTGTCAGCTGAGAAGAAATGGGGGAAGGGGGAAATGCTGAGAAAGGAATTTATTTTTTTTTTTGGCAGTGAAGAGAGGAACATGCCATCCCTGTTTGAAAAGTTTCAGGATGGGAAAGGCTAAGGAGGGGCTAACATACTATACATACCTTTATATATATTTTTGAGGCAGAAAAACAGCGTTGTGTTTAAGCAGAGTTCAGCAAGTGGAGAGGGAGGTGACATTCGCTCTGGCCATTTGTTTCTCCTAAACCCACAACTGACAGCAGGCTGAGAACAGGCACAGGAGGTGTTAAGAGGCTTTCTCCCAAGAAGACAATACAAATGCTGTGTACCTTGCATCACATATGTAACAAAATGGAAATAGCCTTTAGTGTCTAGAGGAAAGATATTAAAGTGTTTATCTGCAAGGCCCTCAGAGGTGTAGGCTCCTGCGAAGTTACCCTCACTGGCTCACAGCCTTGGAATCCCCAGAGGTAATTCTCAAATTAAGTACCCTGTTATTGTTACAGCCACGCTTCTGGATGCCTTGCATGACAACTCACACAGAGAAAGGGAGAGAAGAATTAGTCTTGTTTCCTGAAGCTACAGATAGGAGGCATTAACATGAAATTGTAGACCAGGGGAGAGAGGGAAGGCAAAACAAAAGTATTCTTCCCAGCAAGTTAAAGCTGCAAACTTTTCTTCCTAGACTGGAAGAAGAAATGGAGTGTGACATGTAGCTGAATAACGCTATGGGACATCTGTGGGGATGTTAGAAACAAAGACGTAATTATGTACAAGTTTTGTAAGCTCAGCTCCCCTCCACAGAATAAAATTGTGAATATACTGGGGATGGTATATCCAGTTCAACAGATATGAGAATCACTTCAGATGCAAAACTAAACACATAACAAGAAAAAACAGTCTGAAAAACATATTAAAAAGACAAAATCCTAAGAAAGGAAAAAAGGACACTGCAGGAAGAGTAAGATGTGTATGAAGGAATGCATATAAGAGTGTTTGCTTGAGAACTGTTACAAAGTCCACATCAGAGTGGGAACCACCACCTTTGACACCTGTGGATAGAGTCCAGTCAGGGCAGGGTAGTCCTAAATCAGATCTTCTTGGAATGGGGCGAAAACCTTCCCAGAGAAATGGAAAAAATGTCCCAGCTGATGAACACAAAATATTATAACACTCAGAAAAGAAATGGTAAAGAAGATAGTTTTAAACATCTTAATTCCTTTGAATATTCCTCTGGTGTTATTTTTCTGGACCATCCCCAGCTTGCCCTCCCCATCACATCAGCAGTAGAGAAACATTTTTCTAAATCAGTGATTTTCAACTATTTCCAGAACATGATCTTGCATTACAAGAACATTTTCTGCAGTCTGACACCCACTACTAAGCTCAGAAAAACGCTGGCCCTTGCCTCCTCAAAGCTGTCTGCAACAACCAGACCAGTTTCCTATGGACAACAGAGAGGTTGGACCATGGGATTGGGATAGAATATGTAGTACAGAAATAGGATGAATCTGACATCACAGTGAATTCCTTGCACGTACCATAACCCTGTGATCACTATGGGCTTTTTTCTTTGATGAAAACTGGGCTTCAAATGAGCATTGAACAAATTTGTGTCTTCCTTTCCTAAAGGGTTACTCCCTTCTCTCCATTTATTTTACATCCCATCCCATTAGCCAAACATGGAGATTTCTGGGTGAATTCTTCAACATTATCTCCTGCGTGGTCCCAGTTTTTCCTAGGGTTTTTCAGTACCCAGCCCAAGCACTGCCTTCCAAGCATGGTCCCTTTTGGTGGTCCCTGGCATTCAGGTGGGACACATGCTCACTTCAGGACCATGAGGAGATCTGACACTGGCACTCAATGTAATCATCTGCTGACACGGTCATGAGCTGTGTCATCCATTTCTTCCAGCAACAGAAGGAACCAGCATCCACAATAACTGTGCACTGAAAACTTGCATTTGTGGCTCCATGGCCAAAACCACAGGAAAACTATTTTTAGCACAACGGAGCTCTAAATAGTGGAAGCACTGAAAATTTAGCTCACATCATGGGCCAAATTCTTCTCCTGGTTACACCCACTCTATGGAGAAGCTTGAGTATAGTAAACAGAGACACTCTGAAACAGAAATTAATTTTCTTTTTGGAAGTGAAATTTGTCTTATGAGCAGAATAAGTATTTTAAATGAAGAAGGGTATGCATCCTCCAGCATTTCCTCTGGAAATAAATGAAAAGAGAAAGGAACAGTTTTGAATAGAAGCTCTCTATTGCAGTAACTGTATCTGTTCTGATAAAGGTAATTCTTCCCACTGTTTATGTGTGAACCATCCCCAGAGCTGACATCTCTCCATTCATTACACAGCCACTTTTGGCCTAGACCAGTGAAAAGAACACCGAGTTTATCTGTATCTTGAGAGAAGGCGACACAGATGAGTGTAACCTATGAGTAACAAATCAGGTTTTAATAGCTAGACCTACACTTAATTACTCACAAGCCAACTTTCTAACAGCCGTTTTATCACTCAGGATTTCCCAACACAAAACAATTAGTGATGGCAGTGCAGAGCACTCAGGCTTTCTCATGTAGGAACTGACAGGACCTGACTTTCTCCTTCTGGGTGTAATTCCAACGGAGTCACCAAGTTACAGGGCGCCGAGCCTTTATAACTTGCATTTAAATTTTGTGGCACACTTAGGGACACAATTTTTTTTTTCCAGCCTCATGACCAAATAGTTGGGTTTAATAATTTCCTCTACCATATCAAGATCTGCATATACAAGCATAATAATGTTTGTTGTAAATTAAAGTGCTTTTGGGCATAGTGTAGTACAGGTTTTGGACAGTGCGTTGCAAATTCTTTGCTCTTTGCTTTCTCTTACCGAAATTTCCATCGAATTTTTTTTTTTTTTTAATTTTATTTTTTGTTAGGAGAAGAGGGAACCGTATCATCTCCTAAACCCAAAAGATTTTGAAAAGCCAGTAAGATGAGAAAATCATAAAATAGTAATATGGCAATGTTATTTTTCACTCACTATCTTATTGTTGAGTCTTCTTGCATTCTTTAAGCACTGCCCTATGATATATGCTTTAAAAGGAAGTACAGGAAGGAAAAATCTAAAGGCAAACAACACATTTTCAATTTGGTTACATTTTTTCTAATCTGAAAGCAAATTAGTATTGTTGTTGTCTAAATACCTTCATATGTAACACTATAAAGGGCAAAAAATAAATTCATAAATGCTCCAGCTGCTTAGCTGGGCCCCGTGTAAGGCACTGCCACTAAAATAGTTCACAACCATAATTACAATTCGCCACATCTTGGGAATGACATTTAGGATTCTCGAGGCGCTTTTAGATAATTTTTAGACTCCGTGTAGAAGTTCAGCTGTCACAAAGTCAGTTTTATTTTGTAACAGATTTTATCCTTTGGAATGTTATGTTTGGAGTGAGCTGAAGACATGGAAAAATACATGCAATATAGTTTGCTTACCCGACTGAAATATAACTCCTAAAACAAAGCTGAAACTTTTTTTTTTTCCCCTTAATGTTCATATTCCAGCCCGTGCTTGTCCACAGTATTTAGATATAGATGGGAGGGGGGGGACAGGAGAAAAAACTCTCCCCCTATTGCACTATTACGACTCCTTTAGTGGAGTCAAGGAGAATTCCTGCTCTCTCTCTAGTAATTAAATAAATATTTAACATTGCGGGATTTAATTGGCATCCCAAAAGTTAACAATAGCCTCAGCTATCGGTGTCGCTATCTCAGGGGTTCTGTTTCCACAGGGGTATATTTAGATCCCGGCCACATCGCCCACTTGCATTACGAATAGTACAACCCTCTCCCTTTAAAAAAAAAAAAAAAAAAAAAAAAAAAAAAAAAAAAAAAAGTAAACCCAAGAAACGCGGTAAAATCTGGAAACTTTTGTAAAGTGACGCCATCTCCGCGGATCCTTCCCTGCTGCACAGCGTACTTCAAAGCGTAACAAATGCAGCGGCCGGCAGGCTCGCGCAAAAAAACCCAAACAAACCAACAAAAACAAAACCCCAAAAAGCAAAAGCAGTAAGGAACGAGCACAGCATACCTCCCAGCAGTTAGCGCAGCTCCATTTCGTGCCCTGTGTTTGTCACTCTGTCCCCTGCAGGGCTCCCCGTGCCTGCCGGGGCGCTCACAGCCCCGAGCTGCCGGCGCCGAGCCCGCAGCCCCGCTTTAGGAACTTTCGGCAAAACTCCTCGGTCAGGTCTATTTTTGTTTCCTTCCTTCGTCCTGTAATATCGCCCTTCGCTCCGGTGCAACGCAGCCATCTTTTGTGCTGTGCTTTTCCTACAACCCCCGGGTTTTGCCGGTGGAAATGCTGGCTTTGCCAGAGCACGCCGGTCCCTTTTGGGATTAATTTATCTAGTTTGCAAAACGGGAACTACAATCAAGGTTATTGATTCTTTGCATTAAATCTCTCTGCACAAAAAAGAATAGGCACAAGCTGAGTTTTTATTGTATATAAATGTGTATATGCATGTATAACACATATAAATATATACGTATTCACATATTTAAGGTATTCGCATGCTATGTCTATGCTCACATCAACATGCACACCTCAAAATTGGGAAGTTTAATTAGGATGCTGATGCTTTTCATGTAAAAATGATCTTTATACCAGGCCTATGTTTGCATTTTACTACTCTGTGTGTATAACCAAGATGGCAGAAATGGGGAGTAACATTTGTAAATAAGAAGACAGGTCTGCAAAAGACAGATCGTTCTCTGTGTATCTCCTGAGCTAAACACAATAAAAACTGATTAGTCTTGTTGACAACAGAGCTCACAGAGGTTCCAAAGTCCAGTTAACAGAAACAGTTTAACAGCTGCACCCCCTAGAAGAACCATTTAAAACAGAAAATCAAATTTGTGCAATTAGATGCTGCAGAATCAAAACATTTATTATTAAAATAATGAAATTATTATGATTATGGCTAATCATTAGCTTTTGCTCCCCATGAAGATAACTAGAGCTGTGCCTGAATAACCAGTTCAACCCTCTTGGATCCCAGTTTGGGAGAAACTTTCTGCCTCCTGCACACTGCAAGCTTGAGTTCCCTTGCCAGAACATCAATGTTCTGACAAGATTTGAGCCAGCAGTAGAAAGGAAGTTTAAGACCCCCTGTGAGGTGTTGGCTTGTCAGAGGAAAGTCAGACTTTGCAGATTACTGCTGGTTTTCTTTGAAGGATTCAGCCAGACTGTGAGGAAGATAATATTCTTGATGTATTTAACCTGGATTTCTAAAATGCTCTTCGAAATGTCTCCCACTTGTCTTAGGGAAGATTATCTGCCAGGGAAGAGGAGCTCAAAAGAAAGGCAGCAAAGAGTGGCAGTTTCTGGTTCCTTTTCACAGCAAAGGAGGTGGAATTTGGCAGGGAAGAGTTCCCATTGGCGCTGCTCAGTGTGTCCCTGGGTCAGCTGGAGAGGGCACTTAGATGAGAAGTGGATAACAAAGTCATGTGTGAAAGTGAAGTTGAGGACTTGGTGTGAAGAACTGAGGGACGAGTTTCCCATACTGAGTGGGAAATAAAAGGTAGTTGAAATCCAGTCTAGATATAAATGCAAAGTAGCACACATGGGGTGAAGCAGCATCCAAGATTACATGAGCTAATGTATTATCACCCACTAGCTATGTTTTGCAATAATTCAGTGCAGGTATTGGATGAATTTTTGATCACCAAAGAGTGCACTGATCATCAGGAATTGCTGCAAAAGCAACAGCAAACAAAGCAAAGGTTGATTCCCTGCTGGGAATTCCTGGCGTGCCTGCATCACAGGTTCCAGACAGAGGGACGGTTCTCCATCTCAAGGAAGGAACACCAGATTTGATAGAGGTACAGACAAGGCTAAAGGAGTGACCTGAAATCAGATGGGTCTCATACAAAGCATACCTAAACAGTCTCTTCCATCTGTAAAAGAAACAGCTGGAACGGGATATTAAAGACATCTGCACAAAGCCCAAATTAAAAAGGTGAAAGAAAAGCCTTTGTCTTCAAGTTCTGCAGGAAGAAAGCTTAGCTGCAGGCTTTTGAGAAGGAAAAGGCAGTTCTTCTCTCAAAGAAGAGGTGCCATCACTCTTTTCCAGCACTTGCATTCTTCCTCTGGGCATCCCAATTGTGGCTGTTGGACAGGGCACTGAGCTACACTGGCCTTTGATCCCACCTGCCAGGGTCATACTCACATTCTTCACATGCTGTCAGGAGAACTGTTTTTCTTTCTGGAGCTCATCTCTCACTGCAGTCATATTTTATTGTCTATAATATCAAAAATTCTGGTCTGCATTTTTCTAAATTGTGTGATACCGCAGTTCTACCTCTCCACCATTCTACAAATATTTTACATCTACATAAATTATAGCTATAAAGACATCTGTTAATAGGAATAAAAGTCTTCTATTCACAAACTATGAAATTGTTTTCATTTATGTACCACTCTGGCTTTCTCAATAGGCTCAGAAGCAAAGATTCCAAGTCAGTAATGAGCTTACACCCTGAGTTTTGAGTTTACAACTCAAAAATGCATCCATTATTCTAATCTACATTAAGAAACTATTATTAAGAATTCCACATTAAAGGTAATTTAAATATAAACCTCAAATTAGTGAAGCTTCAGTATGGTAGAGCATGACTGTGAGAGCTCATAGCCCAGTGCAGATACCGAGTGAGCGAACCCTGTTGCATCTTTTCCTCCACATTTTGTATCCCTATACAACAATGAAAGTTATGTTTTGAAACAGGCATCTGGTCTTTTCCAGTGATACCTGGGCTGTTTAATAATGGGAAACTTCCCTTCATGCCAAACAAGAAAAAAAAAAACCAAAACCCTTTGCATTTTCTCTGATGAGAAAATGGTAGCAGGCAGAACAATCATTTGGCGTTTGAGAAGTTTTGTTTGATGGAAAAAAAATCCTTTTGAAACAGTAGTGCCAGTGAGGAACATCTAATGGAAAAGCAACTACCAAAACTTGAGTTTTGACAATGATGAGATGGGATTGCAGCTGATCTTTTCCTTTAGTCCATTCTCCTCCTTCTCTAAACTAGCAATAAAATACAATGTGTTTCATGAGGTACTTTAATGAATTTATATAGACAAGTGGAAGAGATGTAGGCCAGAGATTCTTTGGTCTAACTCAAAAGGATGGCAACATATTTGAGGAATATTTCATTATTATATTTTCTAAGAGGAAAGCATTTGTATTGCTATTAGAAATACAAAGAAAATTAGGTTCAGCTAGAAAATGCCACATGTCCCAAATCAGTCAGAAATATCAGTGGCAATTTCAGGGCTCAAGCTTTTAATTCAACCCCCAGTTTTGATTCCAAAGACTGCTCTGATGCAGAGGATCTTGGGTATATAAACACCGAGCAGTTAGAGTAGCTCTGCAGTTCCCACTACCCCTAAATACTGACATTTTTGGGTTTTGTAGAGCAAGGATGTTTTTCCATTCTAGATTGCCAAAGAGCTGTTTCTGAGAAAGCCACACAATTCATCTTGAAATAAGCTCTTTCCTGCCTTTCTTATACATAACTCATCACACCCAGATTTTAATATTTGTGTTCTTGTTTCAAACCTACTCTTCTAATTTATTGTATGAGCGATGTCTTGATTTTCATGCTCTTGAACAGATTTCTTGGGAAAATTCTGGGTTTAGTGCCAGGTGTTATTAGTAGGGTAGTTGGAACTGCTGATAGGAGGCTATAAACTTTAGTTTTAGGAAAATACTGATTAGTGCTTACATTTAAGCATAAGAATAATCTCCCATTTATTCAGTGAAGTATTTATGGCTGTGCTTTACTTTAAGCACATGTTTAAATACAATTAACTTCATTTTAATAATGGACTTAAGTGTTTTGCTCTCTCAGGATAATAAGACCATTGGCATTTCATTTAGCTGGCTGAGCTTGTTTTTAAGTAAATTTTGTACTCTCATGCACAAACTGACAAACATGCAAATAAGAGTTACCTTTTTGCCTAAAGACAGAAAATGATAAACCAAGTAGTTTTCCAGTCCATGAGGGGAAGCACCTAGGCAAGGAATAGATTTTCATTTCCCTGATACTATCATATTAATTGTCTGGAAGTGAAACACTACCTTGCAAGGAGGCTTTGTGCCATCTTTGATCTCCTTCTGTACTTGAGCAAAGAGAGACATCAGTGTTGTTTTCCATTGAAATGAAGAACGTTTGTTTGCTTGTTTTCTAGACAAAAGCAAATGCCTTTGAGACATTGTGGGCCATAGCTCCACTTGATACAAATTGGCACGTCTCTTTCATTCCAGGGGAATTACACTAATTTTACACCTCAGAGTACATCTCAGAGACTTTCCATGTATAAACTTGAATAGAGAGATTCTGTATCATGAGGTGAGATCATAATATGCAAGTGTTTCACAGACAGAAAACTATGAGGTCTGGGAATGCTTGAGGGTAGCTAGTAAATACAGTATGGTCTGGTCATTAAGTGGGACCAATTGTTTATAAGCAGAATAAACCAGTTGGTAGACAGAGCCAAAAAGCAGTTTTCTTTACCATGGCACTCCTAATTAACAGCTTTTCCCCACTGAAGCAATAAAATAAAAAATTATGGTTTTATTAAATCTTATGTGGCTCAAAAAAAGCCCTTTCAAATGTCATTAACACTTGATCCATTCACCAGAGAAGTAACCATTTTAAAAAGAAGTAAAAGAATAATTGAAAAATTTGAGCATAAACCAGCATACAGAACTGGCAAGGCCATTTCTGATGCAAATTGTGAACTGGTCTAAAACAATGCCAATTTTACCACCATTCAATGTTAAAGGAAATAAATTGTGTTATGTTGTCATAGTTACTACAACTAATATGAAATAAAAGACATTTAGTATTTTCTAATGCTGTTAGTATTTACCAGACCAAAAGCAAGCCCAGCAAAATTGGAATTTCTGGTTTTCATACAATTACTTCTATGAATAATATTAGCAAAGGCTCAGTGTGAAAAAAATACCTTGAACACATGTAGCACACTTCCATTTTTATATTGTGATCATTACTGCGATTATTTTCACATGCAGGAAAATGTATTTCTGGCTGAAGAACAGCCATACAGAATGAGTATTGGGAGAATGTCAGACAGGAAACTTGGTACCTTCAAAACCAAGAGTTTTGAGTGATTCACAACCAGTTTAGAGCAGCTCACCTCTGCAAGAACTGGCAGGTGGCTGTGGGTACAACCAGCACCTGAGCTGCCACACACACCTGAGCATATCCATCACGTACCCCAGGGAGATGGTCCAGCCCAGAGAGGTGGAAGGAGAGTGGGCATCCCCTCCTCCGGGCCTGTGGTGCTGCAAGAAGTTCATATGCATAAGAATGAGGCGAGACTTTGAGCGGTTTTTGTGAGCACTGAGTGGCTTTCTCTCAAATTACAACATATTTGTGCTGCTGGTGGCTCAAAAATTTACAGTGTAATGCTAAATAGGATGGCTTCCCCATGTCATGCCCTCCATCTGACTGATAAACACCTTTTTCTAAGTTGTAGAAATACTGGGTTTGGTTTGAAGAGGTCCCTCTGGCTGACTGCTCCCCATTGCCTGCCCTTTGTCCTTCCCATTTACATTCACGGGCTTTGCATAATCTGTGTATAAACCCTAAAGATATTGTTGAGACCTTTCTGCTAAAAGGTAAAAAAGGCTGAGGACAGAATGATTTCAGGCTGTTCAAATTCCTGACATGGAAAACCCTGTGGTTAGTCAAAAGTAATCCTGTTATTTCCACCAGTTTTACAACACCATAACCATCACTTCCCATTGGGTGGTTTTGAAGCTACATCAATGCAAAGGGAGAACAAAGTTAAACCATCCCATCTTCTGAGTACAGAAGGGCTTTGGAACCTCCATAAAACTTCACTTCCTTGTTGTAAATGATAATAATTCAGGACAATTCTTCATAGGTTCTTTGCATTTAAACATCAAATGACACGCAAGGCTTCAGAAGCACTCACAATCTGTGCTGTGAATCAGAGGAAAAGAAAGCAGTAAGAGTTCATAACTTCTTTGGAGCAAATCATCATTTATAGCTGGTTTACCATTAATGTGTACCTGAGCAACTACTCTGGCTCATGAAGTTCAGTGGATTCAGTAAATTTAAATGAATTATTATATATTAAAGACCAAGTCATGTGTTTTTATGCAGGCAAAAGCTTTGCTGTTTCTTTCTGAATAGGGCCTGATTAACAACAGCAGAATTCAGCTCTATGTTAATGCACCATTTAGTGCCCCACTTTTTTACACTGCAATGCTGCATCTGTGCCCATTTCATGTTCTCAGCTAAGTTAAAAGCCAAAAAGAATAGATTGAAATGGTGCATTACAAGTATCTCACACATGGTCTTGTTCATAAGCTGAATGGCTTTTTTTGTAACCAAAAAATGGCCTCCTTTCCTGACTGGAGGACTTTTCTAAATCTGAATATGGCTTTTAAAATTCTGTATGGTAGCAGAGAGAAAACCCTCATAATCCACATAGATGCTGTGCTTACAGATTGTCCTCCTTGCACGGGGCACAAAGAGCTGCCTGGCCAGTGTGTGATTTCTGAGGGAATCATCCGTTTTTATCACTTTCAGTTATTGTTTCCTTCCCTTGCCACAAATATTTCCCACAGTGCCACTCTTTTCCCTTGGCCTCCTTTCTCATCCAAACTAATAGTTAGGGACACACTGGGCATTTTGTTATGCTTTTTTATGTTCTGGTAAGCATGAAAACACTCAGTAGGGATTCCATTATGTTTTAGCACTTGTGTTGAAGGGTGAAATAACTTCACAGCCTGTCAGAGGAGTGATGCATCATAAATAGTTCCTTCCTTTATTCTACATATTTTTATTTAAACATTCCTAGCCATTTTTGTAACAAGCTGCTTTCACTGTACTAGACTGTCCAGAGGAGGAGGATCCGTTTTAACTTTCAAATGACCATGAAAGATTGGAGAGAAGCAATAAAGAACATCTTTGTGTTAAGTTATCAAACTTATTTGAAGGCTGAATGTGTCAGAATTTAGATGGAGAGAGCAGCGGACAAACCAGTGTCAAAACCCCACTGGGTACCCTTTTACTGAAAATCTTCAAATTTTTGTCATGAAATTGTGTTTCCAACACAAGAAAATGTCAGCTTTGACGTTTTTACTGTGTTGCAAGAATTCATCTCATTACTACATCCAGCTCAATATCTTCACCAAGTCTTTTATTAATGGACATTTCTGATGAGTGAAATACTCAAACCTCCTTTTAGGATGTCAAATGTGTGAAGGTCATTTAGCCTTAGCAGGTGGCCCTGTCTGGAAGGGACTGGGACATGGTCAAGAATGGATCATCAGGAGAAGAGGAAAGGGTGTTTTCCTCCCCTCAAAGTTTTTTCACAGTGCAGTTCAAGCCTGAAGTTACCGAGTATTTCTGACTCTTCCTTGCCTATTAAAACAAGTACATCCACAGTGGAAGGGTTTTGTATATGCACAAGTTGAAGTCAAGTCAGAAAAGTTTGCAAGTCTTCTCCATCTGATAGCTTCCTTCTGGTTTACCCAGCTCCCTTTTGCATTTGCTGTTGGTGATTCTCAGGGGTTGGCCAAAGCCACCAGCTCTTTGTGCATCAAACCAGGACGAGGCATGCTCAGCACTACAGCCTTCAATCTTATGCACTGACCTGTGCTTGCTGTTAACATTGCTTAATTAAGCCACAACATTATATGTTCCTCCAGTTGTTCACCTTTAAAATCAGTCTAGATATAAACTATCAAATGCTAAGTTGAAAACCTAAGAGCAATATCTTTACCATACATGAGTCTGGAACATCTCTTGTCACTTTGCCCTAAACCCCACTCATGGTGATCATGACACATGCTGCCCAGAGGCAGGCTGAGACTTAGGACATGACTCAGAGTGCTGTTCATCTTCCTTCCTTAGGGTTTCCTTCCTCCCTGTGTCCAGGAAGTGGGTCCTACACCAGCTTTCTGTCTGGAACAAAGTGTGGCCCCGCAGCCACATCTCGAGCTAACCTCTGGCAAAGGAAAGGAGTTCACTGCACACACAGCCCCAAAAGTTCCTGTGACATCCAGGGGAGGGACAGAGCTGCCCTGCTGAGGCTGCTCACTTTGGTGCTACCCCTGCTGTTAGAATCAGGAGCATCAAGAGCAAGGATCTTGTCCAGGGAAGTGCTTTGCAAACCCAGACCTGGCCAGGTTTGAGCGCTCTGTGCGAGTTCCTGCATTTTACTCAGCACCACCGGCCCGGGGTGCCAGCAGCCAGCAGCCATGAAAAGCAGGGTGTGACATGCAGAGACTGCAGACTGTGCTGCCTGTGCCTTGCCCAAAGTCACAGGGACATTGTGATGGACCTCCAGAAATCAGTGGTCTCATGTCAACCCCCACACTGAAACCAGAGCTCTGCTTCCCAGCTGAGGCACCGCAGCCTGCCTGGGATAGTGGACCCCAAGGTACTTACATGCAATGACAAGCTTCCCATCTCATCTTCTGCTCCTATAGTAAAAAACTGGGAGGGAAGGAGGGGATGACACAGTAGTTTTTAAATCAGTCTGTTACTCTTTGGAAAAGATGGCAGAGAACTGGACTTTAGCATCCTGCACAGAAACAGGAGACTGAGAACCCTCTTCCTAAATCTCTGTAGTTCTGTGCTGATTTACAAGTCCTAAAGGCAAAGTTCATTAACAATATTCCCCTTAAGACCTGAACTGAGAAAAATTCTTTTTCACCCTTGGCTAGGAATATAACCTAAGAATGGTAACACAATATTACCCTATTGGTGCAGTAGAAATAGATTCATGACTGATTAAAAAAGATGGCTGTGTGGATTCAGTGACACAGATGTGCAAACTAAAGGATAGCATCAAAATAATACCAGAAAGCTTTAGAAAAGCAGTAAAACATTTTGGATCTGTCCTCAAGCTGCATTGGCATTGATTTACTATAATGGGAAGAGTTGAAAGGAAGCTTTAGCCTCAAAACCTGAAGGAAGCAATAACAAGGCCCCTAAAATATAATGGCAAATTTACACAAAATAAGGAGAAATTCTGGGGATGTTCTTCACCATGTAACTAGGCTGCTCTTTTAAGAAGCCCGCATAGTGGCTGGGGTTTGCAAAAGCCATTCAGTGAATTTAGCAACATGAAGGTAAGAGCGACTCAGGGACTTTTTTCGGTTCCACAATGTTGATAACAAGTCCCTTTTCTTTTTTTTTAGTTTTCTCAGAATTTTAAGAAAAACCTTTTTTACATTTTTTCAAAATAAAATCAGCTTTTCTTTTCTGATCCATTTGTTATGGATGCAACTATGAACAGAAGGATAAAATTGCTGTCTGCCTGCAATGTGTGCTTAAAGGACACAGACCAGACTTCAGGCTCTCTCCTGCCTCACAGACATTTTATCAGCTGGAAGAAAATTAATGAAAACCCAGCACTGATTTGCATTTACAAGCTCAATGAAAGAGAGGGAATGCCGAAAAAGTAATCACATGGGAACATACAGATCATTAAAGCCAGCAGCAAAAGATAGTGTATAGTCAAAACACAGGTGCTTCATCACCATATTTTCACTCAATCCTCAAATAACCTGCATAAAAATCACTGGAAGCAGTGATGAGAGGACTCTGGAGGATGAAGGAAACAGTCTGAGGAGAGCATGGAGCTGGCACTGAAGGATCACAGGCAGCAAAAATTTTTTGGTTTAAACTTCTTCACATCAATACAAATCTGCTCAGTCACAGGCTGGGCTCTCTGCTGGGTGACCTGCTTTTATCTTCCCAGAACAGAGAGGACCTAATAAAGACAACAGACCTTTAAGGTTTTCTTGGTTGCAAATTTTACAGCTAAGTCAACATCAGGTTGAGAAGGAGACTCTTGCTGAAGAATTGGAGAGGAGAGGGCAGGGCTGGACACCACAGAGCTCAGCAGTGCCAGCAGCCATAGCAAGAGGTGTTCTTCATGCTGAGTGTACTGAAACTAAATCACAATGATGCTGTAAGTCTGGAAGTGTCTGTATCGTGTTACTCTGGTCACACACTCCTCTCATCGGGGGACCGAAGGTGCTGGGACAGCCAGAGCCATTGAAGAGATGTCTCGTCCACACTTTTGCCATCTCTGGTCAGAAGAAGCAAGGAGAGGAACCATGTATGCCCACAATTACAAACTAGGGGTCTGATCCACAGCCTCTTGAAGTCCACTGGAAGGTTTCCATTGACGTCAGCAAGTGCTGGATGGGCCCCTGGAGCTTCAGTGCACGCTCACGACATCAGCACTGATGTTAGCCGGAGCTTCGCTGGGGGATTTCAGGACTGGCTCAGATGCCCAGTTTCCTCTCCGGGCATGATGGGTAAAAGGGCAGCCTCAAGGACAGGGCTGCAGGCTTTTAGGCTGGTTCTAAACAAAGGACTAAGCTTCTGCATATTGTGCAGCAGCCTTGGGCTGTGCTAAACTAATGCCATCTGCTCCTGGCCTTCCTCCCCTGGCCTCCTCCCTTAGGGGGCTTCTGACAGTAGAGAATAGCTGGAGTACAGTCACAAGCATCACGCCTCTTCCTGTCCCTAACACACCCTTTACACCCTTTGTTTCTCTCTAAGTGTCATGGGTGGAGTAGGATCCCAGTACGCTGGCTCCAAACCAGCTGGCAGCATCTGGCCAGGCTCGGCCCCTTTTCTCCCACACTTGGAGGACCTGAAGCAGGCAGAGCCTCGGCCCTGCAATCTCCAGGGGTTAATGAGGTTTGTTTTTTTTTTCACCCAAGAGAGGAGTTATTTCCAGTGACATCACTCCCAGCTGAAAGCTTATGAACTTTCCAAATCCAGAGGAGAATTGCAAATACCGTGTGAAATCTTTTCTCACCCGAGGTTGAAACCTTTGCCAAGAGCCCTCTCAGGGCAAGGATCCCACTGCTAGTCTGAAAGTTCAAAAGGTAGGAGCCGGTTCTCACTATCAGTGTTTGTGAAACCCAACAGAAAGGAAAGATCCTAATTACATTTGGCATTTCTAATAGTCAGTCTCCCGCTAAACAAATGACATCATTTGTGGCATTGGCAGTAAAAGAGCCCACTGTAAGGGACCGTAAACAACAGTCCATCCAGCCTCATCTGCTCTAACAAAGGAAAGGGAAAGGGGGGATTCTCGCTAAATGGCCGTGATGTCCAATTTTCTTTTTTCCAAGGATTAGACAAGTCCTGATACCCCTGTAAAATGGTTTTGAAACAGTGGATGAAGCACCCAGAAACTGGGACTTTTGGCAGCCCTGGGGAAATCCTTTCTGTACTCTACAATGTGCAGAAGCTCAGGCTGGGGGCTTTGTGGGTCTGAATTTTGTGGGTCTTAAAGATCTGTGAAGTTGATTTGAACCTACCTCTGATCATGGAATGTTGTATTTGATATTTCCACAGGATGCATTTTCCAAAACAGTACTTATATGCTCTTGGGAAAATGTGTTCTCCTTCCTCTTCACCTGCGGGCTGACAGCTCGCCCCTCTGTTGGGAGGAAGGGGTGGTTGTAGGAAAGCTTAGAAGGAACTCCCTCTAGAGAGGAGCTCATCAGCTCCTTCAGGGATGAATTCTGTAGGATTTTGGTGTAGAAATTAATCAGCTTGCCTTACCAAGGAAGTACCATGGTGCAGGAGCTGTGCTCCAAATCATAATTAAGGGAACAGACAAACATCTTTCTATATAATATGTAAGACTGCTGAATTTCATTCTCAGGTTGTGTATTTTCTGGTTTTTCTGTGCAGCAGCCTGTCACAGGGCTGTGCTGGGAATCAGGACAACGCCAGCTCAGAGTGACCCGTGCTGCCAACACAGGAGGATTCTTCAGAGCTCTTCTTTCCCTCATCCTGCTTGACTCTGCTTAGTTTGTGATATTTGAGGGCATTGCAGCATGGGATGGTAGGAACACAGCCCATTAATTGTAACAGGATGCGGGTAGGGGAGGTCTGATATCTACATGCCGGTAACTGTAACCTGCATCCAGCTATTTTCAGCCCTTCATGCAAATAAAAGCAACATTTGCATTCAGATTGCCCTTAGTGCATAGATGTGATGGATGATAAATTAAAAGTACAGTGCAAGGACAATACTCACCGGTTCCATGGCAAAGAGATACTTTTTTTCCTTGCCAGGTTCTGTAGATGGATGTCCTTTTCCAGATTTCTTTTTAGGCAATTGCACTCACCGCTGAGAAACAACTGTTCATTTGGGCTGGGAGCTGGAATACTTTCCCACTATTCAATTTTTGAAACCTTCTTCCTAGCTGCCCTCCAGATATCTTCTTTATCCTAAGGAGATGGCTTCACTTTGGTCTTTTATTTCTTATGCAAAAGTATGGGATACATTCTTGATCCAAGCCTATGGGAAAATCCCCTCACTTATGAAAGGGGATGTGTTCATAATGTTCCTTTCTCTTATTAATTTAGTTACAAGGCGCTCTCTGAGTCCTGAGCAGTATCACCATGCAAACCCTTTCACGCTAGTTAGGCTTCATTCACAGGAGCACTCGCCTTGCAGAGTGTGAAAGGGGCCATTTATGCTTAATAATGATAATAACCAGCAGTTGGGGACTGGGAAAAGAAAGGAAAATAAAACCCTGCAGAACCTTACAGGAAGGGACATTTAGTGTTGCCAGGAGGGTGAGGAGGTCAGACATCTGGTGGTTAGTCTCTCCCTGGATTGCAGGCAGGGATGCTTGGCTGCCGAGGTGGGGCTGGGCTGGACACCGTGGCACAGGCACTCGTGGCCCATGGGACATCGGGGTGCCCCAGTGTGCCCCACACCTGCACCAGACCTCTTTTGTTTGGGGGTGCAGAGCACACACAGTGAGCTCATTCTGCATTGCCAAACTGCCAGGGAGTCACCAGCAAGGAGAAGTTAATGACCTGGAAAAATTTAATTAAGTTGGGGTAAAGACTACCAAGGAAATCCCTCAGAAATTAAGTCATATTCATCCTTGTTAACCATGCAAATGCCCAAGACACAGGATCACAGAGAACTCTGTGCCCTCACTGGATGTCCCAAGCTTTCTGGGCACAGAAGCCAGTGACAAACCATCCTCCCTCTTGGAGATTTGTCCATAAGGAGCCCCAGACTTTGCTGCTTCATTCCACTCCTGTAAGGAAGAGACATTGTGAGAGTGCTGCACCTGAGAGTATCAAACCCCTGCAGAGTGCTCCTGAGGGGATGGAGAACTCCAGGGTCACCTCTCATTTGGTCAAGGTCACTGAAATATAGAGAATAAAGCCTGGAATAATGCTGAGCCCACAAGTTGTATCTGAGTATCAAAGTGTAAGATCTTACAATGATTTTCCTTTGATGCTACAATTTCAACCTCCCGCAGCATTTCATTTTAAGTTATCTCAAGACATTCTCTGTGTTCAGTTTATGTTCATCTCCAGCTATTTTTAACATAAAATAAACTCAAATGCACATTGGAGTAAGAGAGTATTTCTCTGGAGTATCATGAGACTGCTTGATCACATCTTTTCCTGGCACTTAGTCCATCAGTTTATGAATTATTTTGTTACACTGAGTACATAGTTGATAGTTTAATGGCTGGGAGTGATTGTTCTCAAAATATGGATGGAGTTGTCTTGAAAATACAGAGCTAGGGTTGCTAAGGCATGGTTAAATTAAGGCATGCATTGAATTCTCTGTTGTTTTAGCTGTTCTTTCCTTGCCATGTTTGGAGAACATCCTATCTAGTGCAATCCTCCAGGACATCTTGCTGGATTCCCCATCAGGCTGTGACTAACCCAACACTTTGAGTCACCAATTTGCCATACCTGGGCTCTGGCCCGGCCCCTGCAGCAGTGGAGGGGCAGTGATTGGCCTCCAGCACTGCCTGTTTGCAATACCAGGAATTCCTTCCAGCCCCTTTGAGCTAAATTCTGAACAGACTTGCACTTTAACAGAGCATTTGGCTCCATGATACACAGGAAGGTTTTCAAGAGCATGGAAAACTTCAGACAACTCTAAGAGCTGGTTTTCTAGAATTTGATTTTTAAGGGTTCTAAAAGCACTGGTAGCAACAGATGGGGTCCAAGGAGATTTTCAGAAACACATATTGGAAGTGTTACTCTGGGTTTGCCTCCCACAGCCCCATGCAGCAATTTGTTCAGAGAAGGGCACCACAGACATTCCAATTAAAAACTTAGATAAAGAAAATTTTCATTGAGTATCTCTGTACTTCTAATAGACCACAGCATTTCTGGCTTCTCTTGAGAGCACTCAGCTGACACCAGTTACATCTCTGGTCATGTGTGACCTGTCACTGGGAATATTTTTCATGCAGCCCTACTGACAGACATTATGTGTGTGGGTGGGATGTGGGAAGCATAATTACCCCAAAAGTGGCTCTCCATAACCAGGCAACTTCAATATTCTCAGGTTTAGTCTGTGCCTCCCATCTATACACAGTGAAAAAGAATATGTACCAAATTATTATTTTTGAGCAAATATCTATGGGAAAAAAGAGCACGATTGGCAATTCCATGCAAGGTCTCAAATCCACGTGGGTATTTGAAACGTGAGTAAAGGGAAACTTTCAGACTGAAACTCAAGGAGGAAAAAAAACCCCCCAAAAAAACAACCAAAACCAACAAAAAACACAACCCAAAAGAAAATAAAAGGCCAATTTATGAACATGTGGGAATAAAATTTTCAGACTTGCTAAGTGAGACAGAAGCCTTATATTTATCTCAGAACATCCTATTGCTCTGGACAAAGGAAATTCACAGCAATAAGAGCTACCAAAGAAAATAGTTTATCATCGAATCCAGTGAACACAGACTAATAACTACTCACTGCAACTGCAGTCAATACCTTTCTTGTAAATCCAGCAAATAAATATTCACTGCCCTGTACGTGATCTTCAGCCTGCAGTGAAGATGACCCTAAGTACATCCCAAGCACATGGGAAAAGGATCAAAACAAAAAGCACATGATGGTTCTTAACAGAAATGACATTATCCATGGAAGGGACAAACACACATGGCCTTCAGATTCATGTAAAACAATCCCAGGGCTGCAGCAGGGCTGGGACGGGGAAAAGCAGATGCTGCCCAAAGCTGGATCTGCTTGTGAAGTTTAATGTGCACAACACACATCAGGAAATCAGAGCCCTTTCATGAGAGTCAGAAGAGCTCATGGAAAGTGCATTTCCAGCAAGCATCAATGAGCCAAATGACAGAGTCAAGAGGCAGAATTCAGCCCAGGAGCCCTAAGTTCACTTGATCTGGCTGAGTTTGCCTGTATGTTCAGCTTCTTGGTCAGAAAAGAGCCAGCTACAGAAACAAGGCCTGGCTTAAGGTGAGGGACTACTGAAAAATGTAGGAACAATTCTGCAGCATTTCCTCTTCGAGATGCTGTTATCCACAGCAAGGAGCAGAACATTTCAGCTGGAGTTCATTCTTGAAAAATTAAAAACTCACACAAAGGACAAGGGTCCCTGAGACACGTGGGGAGGGTGGAAATCCCCCCAAAGGCCACATGTTTTTGACTCCTCCAAAGACAAATTCAATTTAACTCTCAAATCTAGAGCTGTTCTTGCAAATGTAAGAAAACCTCTAGATTTTAATATGTTCCAAATCCATTGCTTTGTCTGGAGACTCAGATTAGCTTTGTGCCAGTGTAACAGATGAAGTGATTCACTGAAGTCACCTTCACAGTACCTGCCATAATTTTATAAACCAAATACAATATACAAAGAGTTTTAGAAGCATCCGAAGGCAATATTTGCCTCCTTGTACAGTATGAAGCTGTGCAGACCATGTGGAAGTTACCAGCATTGTTTCTGACAACTAAAACATCTTAATTCTTTTAGCATTAAAGGGACTTTGCAAAAACATCTTCATTCTTCCGCATTCAGAGTAACAGACGTGGAAAATTTAAGCCATGTTTACAACTGAGTTAGAGCTGAGACACAGCTCAACTATGAATAAAAGAGATAAATCTCACTAGATAAAATAGATAAATATTGGTGGTGTTTATGTTCACGGTGTCCGTGAGTATCTCCAGAGGAATTATCTCCATGAATGGTCGTGGTGGAAGGCACGGAGCTTCCTCTGTGTGAGCAGTTGGGAATTCATTGTTTTCTGTGCACAGCTTACAGATGGGAGGCAGAGAAAGAAACCTCCCCACTCAGCTACAGCCGCCTCTTGGAAAGGTCAGGTCACCACATTTCAGGTCCTCCATTCTTCTCCCACACCGAGGTATTTGCAGTGAAATCTTGGAGCTCTAAGGAGGCGGCAAAGACTAAAGCTCTCCCCCATCTGTCAATACCAGGCACAAAGAGGTGATGCTCAGAGTCCCAGCGAGGAGGTTCAGGCATCTGCATCCTCAGTCCTCACCACTGCAGCACTCCCAGCCTCCCTGGATCTCCTGTGGGATCTCGTGGAGGCACTGCTGAGCTTTGTGAGCAGGGTCAGGTGAACAGCAAAGCTCGGGCCAGCAGTGACCTGGGAAACAGCTGGGTCCTGTGCAGGGAGGTGGCCACAGCCCCGGTGTTGCTGTTGGCTGCCCGCCCTGCCCAGGGCATCGAAGGGCTGGGGCATCCAAAGGGCGTGCAGGGAGGGCAGGGGCTGCAGCTGCCCAAGGTTTGGGATGTGAACGAGCCTGTCAGGGCAAAGGAAAAGCAGCTTGTGCCCTAAAGCTGTTCTTCCCCTTCCTTTCTAAACAAAAAAAACAACTTATTGCACGGCCCAAAAGATTATTAAGAGCACAGGGGTGGCACCTTCTCTAAAAGGATTTGTAAAAGAATCCTGTGCTTTTTCAGAGTGTTATCTTAGGGAGTGTTATCCCACGAGCATCACGTGAGCCTAAACCTCCCCTCTGCACCCGGAGCGACAGCCCTGGCTCTCAGTGAACCCAGCCCTGGCACTGGCACACGAGCTGCCAGCCAGGCAAACATGCAAAGCAGCCACTTGAAAAACAAAATTCCCCACTTTCTCGTGCATGTGGAATGAGAATGATTTATCTGGGAAGGAATTTGCCCTCAGTGTTGATCTCCTTAAAAGAGGCTGTAACTAAAATAGCTACAGGCCACTCGAAAATTAACCAGTTGTCGTGTGCAGCGCCCTTCCCATTATTTCCCCTCATGCTAAACCCAAACTCTCATCCCAGTATTCATGTCAGTATGTCCTTAGCCCCTCTCCCCAGCAGACTGGGCAGAGATAGGTATCCCTGCAGGGTGATTGCTAATTCCACAGAGGAGCTGGAGCACCACTGTCACTGGCAGCTGGAGCAGAAGGGCTGTTCCCAGCCTGCCTGGGCAGAGGGCTTCCCAACAGTGGGAGAGTTATTTGGGAGGCAGGGAAGAAGCCAACTGCCACAAATTGCTCACCCAGACAAACAGTCAGGATTGCAAGTATCAGGAAGCAGGATTAAAATCACAATTTGTTGGCACAGACATTATTGGCTTAATATTGTTTGTGAAACCTAAAATGAATTGATTGGGGGTAGGGAGGGGAATCAACCACCCACCAAAAAAACCTCACAAACAAAACAGTCTGTCCTTTGTAGGTTCGTATACAAACTCTCCCACACAGCCTGGGACCAAGTTTTGGATCAAGGCCTCAGCTTGGCTTTCATTTACTGGCCAAAAACAACCGAGTGGATTTACAGGGGGGCAGGGCTGAGCAATGCAAGGGAGGTTGTCATCCCCTTGTGTTGGCTGGGCTGGTTCATGTTTCCCTGTCTGCATCCCAGCTGTAGCAGCCTTTGCAAGGAGGAGGGAGAGGAATCCATCTCACTTTAAAAAGGTCCTCATTCCTGAGGAGTGCTCAGAGCTGGGTAGGATTTAACCCCTGACACCTATGACTGTCTGTCAACAAAAGTGATCTCGAATCTGAAATGCCTGCGGTGATGGGGCACACCTTGGGCAGGAGAGCTGCTGAGAGCAGTGAATGCCTGGGGAAGCTCCAGACAATTAGGTGCTGTCCCTCACTGAGGCATCATCAGGATGTTTGTTCCGGGATCATAAGGATGATGAGGTACCACCTGATGCAACAGCAGGTTTACCAAGTCTTTTAACTCAAGTCATTATTCACAAAAATCTTTGGTTCAGTCTTTTGCTTAGAAAAAAAACAAGTGGTTTTAATGACCCTTTAAAGACATCTCTACAAGGACTGCCAGATTAACTTGCCAAAACAGCATTATTGAGCTCCCAGAAATTCATGGTGAGGAAATGTGGCTTTAATGTGCCTCATTTAACTCCTCTTACTCAGAGGAGTCAGCAGGTGTATTTCTGTGAAGCACTCAAGATGCTAATGGAGACAGTGTGCAGTCAACAGCCTGTGCCTTTCTAGAACTGGAGTTACACAGTTGGAAGGAAAAATACTTTTTCTCTTCTCCCCAGAGGTCTCCAGAGGCAAAGGGATTTTTTTTTTTTAGTCTCTCAAGATCCAGGTTTTTTATTCCTCTCCACTGCTTCAGTCAGATTTATCCCCACCTCACGGTGCACTTCACACAGTTCAGATACCCCATTCCAGCAAACTTCCCTTGATGGACCAATGCCTAAATATAGGGGCACTTATTTATGTACTACTCTTGCAGTGTCAAAGTAAATACTAAGTGATTTTCTGGAACACAGCTTGAACATCTGCCCTAAACAGCTGATTATTGCTCTTGGAGCAAAGCAGCACAGCCTGGCTCAAGTGAAACAATGTCCACAGGAGCAAAATCAAGGCAATGTCATAGGTGAGTCAGGACAGGTCTGTGTTTGAGGCACAGAAAACCCTCACTGTCCTGCTCACTCACCTGGAGAACTGCTTTAACACCTCACCTGAAACAGCACTGTGCAGTTTGTGTACTTGCCCCAAGCTGTTGCAGTTCCCATGACCCAGCACAGCCTCTCCCATTTTCCTTCCTGCAGACCCAGCTCCCCACGAGGTGCTGCCACTGCCAGCCCCACACTCACACAGCACTCAGTGCTACAGGCTGAATTCCTGTTTTTTTGCAAGAAGAAACTGAAAGCTGCCTCTTGCACTTCCCAAGAGAGTGACTACTGACTGTGACTTGTGAGCCCACTGTTTTAACCCACAGATAAAGGCTCTGAAATAATTGAAGATTCACTGATCTGAAAGCAGGACCCTATAGCACTGCTTATCCTGGCCTTAGGCAGAGTGGAACAATTCAGGTCTTTGCTTCCAAAACTGCTCCATCTGATGGTGAATTGATGTAAAACATATCCATAACCCTAGAAATGCCCTTTGCTCTAATCTTCCACCCCAAACACCAGCTCCTTTGGCAGCCTGGCAGCAGGGTGCCAATGCTCACACCCAGCTATTCAAACACCTCTTAGCACAGAGCCTCAAGTGCTTAGGAGGGAGATGTTATGAAAGTGCCAAGCACAGCTAACTGTGGAAGGGGCCCTCCAGACCACCAACTCCAGCCCAACATCCCCAGGGCAGCAGCCTGGCACCCGTGTGAGAGTTTCAAGTGAGGTGATGTCTACCCACACCTCCCCAAGCCTGGCAGTGCTCCCAGATGCAGCCTGGCCTCACCAGAGATGCTGTTGGTGAGTGTGCAGAGAGCAGTACCACCTCCAGATTTTGCCAAAGGCACATCCTCTACTCCTGGGAACGTAACAGCAAGGGAAGAATGACAGGAGAGGAAGAGACAGATTTTTATTGCTTGACTTTGTGCTCCCTAGAGAGAGCAGTGCTGGGGACCTCTCCCCGCTGGCCAGTGCTCACTCTCACACTTGCTGCTGGTGCCAAGTGTGTGGCAGCAAAGATCAGGATTGCAAACAATTGTGACTGGGCTGGGTGCATCCTTACACAAGACAGGAGACAGCTGGAGGAGCTAAAAAGGGAATTATTCTATTCCCACAACGGAACTCTAGATTGTGCTAATGAGAGATGAGGACACCTTCTGCAAGCAGAGCACTTTGAAGCAATGATGCTTTTGTTTCATTAGACCTTCCTGCGTGGCTCTGAAAAACACAATCCTTCCTGATGTCTTGCATCTCCTTTGCTCCACATCCATGTTCCTTTTTCTCCACTTATTTTCCTTCCCATGCAGGTATTTGTAGAGCAGTGCAGCCAGCAGCTGACGGGCACAAACTCCCCAGCCCCTCTGCCCTCCATTTCCCTCTGCAAAGAGTTTCTGGAAACAATGTTGGATTGCTCCTGCTTACTAAATCAGTCCTGGTTTTTACAGCACCATTTAAACTACTTCCTCAGGAAATTTCACAGGCACACTGGCAGGCATTGATTTCAAGCAGAAAATATCCCAGCAGGAAACTTAAAAAGGAAAGATGTGCTGTAATTATATCTGTTCTGGACTCGCAAGACAGAGGAAGACAAGATATAAACTAACACATGCACTGGAGCTATAAGGTGCAGTAATGCTGTCATTAATACAATCAAAGCACTCCAGAGCACAATTCAGAGCACTCTTCTTGCAAACAGAGTTTTGAAGCCAAAATGCACAGCTTTTTATTTGGTCACAGACGTGATCCCAGCAGCCTCAATGCTAAATGGCACAGACCATCTCATCTCATCACTCCACAATCCAGTCAGGTACCCACAAACACTTAAATAACTGTGACAACTTCTGCTTCACAAAAGAGTGGACTTGCAAGTCCAGCCTTTCAGCCAATTTCTAGAAACAATAAATGCTTTAACAGAAGAAAAAAACTGCATATGAAAGGGGACAAAGGCTCTGAGATGTATGAAACTACTTCACACTGTCACAACAACAGACATTAATTTTACACAGCTTCTCTGAAACTGCTTTTTTCTCAGCCAGTTTAGGAACTGAACATACAATCTACCCTTCACCTAACTGAAAATTTATCTGTGGTATTTTTTTTTCTCAATGCATACATGACTTACAAAGCATGGATATGTTTCAGGGTGATGCTCATTTTCAAGTGAAATTCACAAATGAAGAAATGAGGATTGGGGTAGGGGATGACTAGATTTGCAACTTCTTTTGTTTCGATTAAACTGATTTCAGGCCTGTTCTCTGAAAGGAGAATCCTACTAATCAAAAGGTATATCCTGCTTTGCTAGTGGCTCAGAGCCAACCCCTCATGTTGGGCAACATGGACAGTCCAGAGCCAGAGAGATTAAGATTTAGAGAGGGATTAACCCTGTTAGGCAAGATCATGGCACATGAGATTGAAACCACAGACATCACTGAACAAGCTACAAGTGGGCACCAGGAGCCACTGAACAAGAATATTTTCACTTTTAATGTCCTTGAACCTGCACTGGTGAAGACAGCTGCCTGCAGAGCCAGTCCTTCTCCGAAGCAGCAAAACTAATAACTTCACTCTAGGAATTAATATAATGAGGATTTTGCTGAGGTTTAGCCATACTATTAAAAAAAAATTAAAAATCACTATGCAATTCTTGTATCTGAAAATCTGTCAAATAGAAACTTGATTTTTTTTTTCTGAATATGATTTTGAAGTAACATTGTCATTTGTATTTGTGACATACAAATATCACATTTATTTATAATAGGGGAAAACACAATAATTATTTTACATCTCTGCTCAGGGCAGATTTACGTCTTGTAGTTTGCAGGGGGGAAATAAAATCTTATTCCTGGTACAAACAGGAAAGTCAGGCATAACTTTATAACAATGGTTTATAGATCTGCTTTGTGGGCAGGGCATTCCTGGAGACACTCCTTTCTCTCCTGGTGACTCTTTCCACTTTCCTCACTACAGAGCTGAAGAAGAACTCAAGTTTTGATTTCCAGGCTCAGCTTTGCGTCGTCGCAGCACAGCTATTTATACCCGCAGGAACAATAGGTGACCTTGGCCCGAGCATCCCCGCCCGCTCCTGCGCCCCTGCCCTGCCGGGCTGCCAAGCCTTGGCAGGGTGGGGACAGGACAGCAATCATAAACAAAGCCGGGCAAGCCACAACGCTCAGGGCTCGACCGACAGCGTGTGCAGGGGCGGGGAGAGGTGATTTCTGCCTCCCACGGCCAACAGGGATGGACTTCCCTGCTGACCTTGTCATGGGATTGTTTCTGTGCTACCAGCAGCTGCTTCTTCCAGTGCAAGCAAACGTCCCCATGGCGGGTTTCTTCCTTTCTTCCCGGCAGGCAAGCCAGGTGTCCTGGTTTCCCTCCCGGGCTGTTTTCGCACTTAAGGAAGCTGCAGTTGGAGTTTCCCTCCCGGGCTGTTTTCGCACTAAGGAAGCTGCAGTTGGAGGCGCAGGGCGGACCCCGCTGCCTTCGCCGTGCCCTGCTCCTGGGGCAGCCGCCGTGCTGCAAGGGAGAGGGGTGCTGGCAGCCCCCACCGCCCCGGACAGAGCCTGGGAGATTCCCGGAATGTCCCAGAGACATTCCGGCAGAGCCTGGCAGGGCTCCTGGGCAGATCCCCGGCGCGTCTGTGAAAGCGGAGCCGCGATGTGCCCCCCAGCCGAGGCTGGCGAGGGCTCAGGGGCCCGGGGACGAAGGGATGTCAGGAATCCTTCCCGGAGCAGAGCATTCCCCCGCTGGCCCTGGGCTAGGATGGACAAAGGCGCTGTGTGCAGCCTGCCCGTGAAAGCCCCGGGGCGCCTGACTGCTGGGGCCGGCGCTGGAGCGCATATCCCGGCAGAGGGACCTCTCGCCCAGGGCTGGGAGCGCCGCGCTCCCGCCGGCCCGGCCCGGGATCCATCCCTCCCGCTACGAGATCCGTCCCTCCCGCCCCGGGATCCAGCCCTCCCGCCCCGAATCCAGTCCTCCCGCCCCGGGATCCAGCCCTCCCGCCCCGAGATCCAGTCCTCCCGCCCCGGATCCAGCCCTCCCGCCCCCGAGATCCAGCCCTCCCCCCCGGGATCCAGCCCTCCCGCCCCGAGATCCAGCCCTCCCGCCCCGGGATCCATCCCACCCGCCCGGGATCCAGCCCTCCCGCCCCGGGATCCATCCCACCCGCCCCGGGATCCAGCCCTCCCGCCCCGGGATCCAGCCCTCCCGCCCCGGGATCCAGCCCTCCCGCTCCGAGATCCAGCCCTCCCGCCCCGGGATCCAGCCCTCCCGCCCCGGGATCCAGCCCTCCCGCTCCCGGGATCCAGCCCTCCCGCCCCGAGATCCAGTCCCTCCCGCCCCGGGATCCAGCCCTCCCGCCCCGAGATCCAGTCCTCCCGCCCCGGGATCCAGCCCTCCCGCCCGGGATCCATCCACCCGCTCCGGATCCAGCCAGCCCGCCCCGAGCTGCCACGGGGGCTCTGTGCCGTCCTGCTTCTCCCTGGGTCAACGCCTGCGTTCAGCTCTCCCGAGGAGAGGATTTCCTGGGTAGGGCTGGGGGCTCATGCAGCACCTTTCTGTCCCACAGCGCGGGGCTCGGGGGAGAGCTCAGCCCGAGGCGGGCACGGCTCCCCCGAAATGTGGCTGTGGGCTGGAGTGAAACTCCTGCCCATGGTGGGGAGCAGCAGCCGTCAAGCTGCGGTGAATACCTCTGGATACAGCTGCCAAGTACCAGGAGAGCAAAACCCTGTTCTCATTTTCAAAGAAAGGACACATGCTTTTTGTTCCAGCATCAGCTGCCACCAGTGCAGGTGAGGAAGGAGGTGCAGGAGTGACAAGGTGCCTTTGGCGTCGGAGCTTGGCAAAGCTGCTGAGGAGCCATCATGTACCCTCTGCAAGAGCACGGGACTTAAACATGTCAGCAACCTCTTCCACATCCATCCCAAAGCAAACCTTGGTGAATAAGAGAAAGTGCACATCCCCATGGGACAAAGATCCAATAACCATTCACTTGGAATCACATTCCACCTCATTTAGACCAGAACCTTGTATTTGCAGTTTAAATCCAAGGAGAGAGAGAACATTTCATCCCCCACCATAACATTTGTGTACGGATTTAATTCTGATTTTCAGATTTCCCAAGCAGAGTGGAATTGAATAAGTACGTTTGCATACAAGGGTTTAAGTAAATGGATTCCTCATCTCCCATTAAAAACCACTTTCTTGTGGGATCTTCCCATCCACACCTTGGAGGAGAGATGGAACACCCATTAATACCCAAAACCAAGAAGCCAGATACAATTAACCCCTGCATGGGTGGCCTGGAGGCTGAATAGACCAAGGGGACATTATCAGTATCTAAGGCTGCACAATTTCCTCCTCCCTCTCCTAACAGGACCCTCAGCTGGCAGGGTGTCCAGGGGCAGCAGGAGTCTCCCATGGAAGCAGGCCTGAATCCCAGCTGCTCTGCTGGGAGACTTTTTTTCTCTCTAGCATGAATCTGAGTATAATTAAGCTCCCACAACAATTGGATTAGAGGTTAGATTGCCTCCCCAAATCCCCAGGAGAGCCGCAAGAACAAGGAGAGGATATGGAGCTGCAGTTTGTGCCAGCACACACCTGCAGCAAACCCAGGCAGCCTCACAAACAGCAGCCAGCAGGTCACGTACCAGGGAACGTGGGACCCAGCAGCACCCACAGCAGCCACTGCCTCCCCTTCACCCCGGGCTGGCTTTGCAAAGGCAGCCTCAGAGCAGGAAGGCTGGACGGGGTTTAATTGCTGACTGTATTTGCAGGAGAGGTTCAGGGCTGGCTAAACACACAAACATTTCTGAGTAGATGTCTGTGATTAGGCCCAGTTTCCAGATGGCTTCCTTGGAAAGGCTCTGGGTTGCTGCTCTGTCACAGTATGTGTGGTGCTATCAGGAATACCACTTAAAAGCCTTTCTCTGGAAATGCTCAAAGCACAGAGGTTTCCTTTCAGACCCATATTCCCGGCACCACCTGATGCCTCCATCCAAGCTGCATTTCCCAGCCACATCACTGAATTTTACAGAATTTGGCTTAAAATCCCTTTCTGCCTCACATGTGCCATAAGATGTGACAAAAAAAAAAAAAAATCCCAACAAGTTGTGGATAAATGTTTTAACAGTAGAAATAAAATTTGAAACTGCCGGCCATCTCTTTTTTTTTGTCACATCTTATGGCACCACAGTTAAATAATGCTCTAATGTATCACAAATCAGATCTAGATTTTTAAATATAAAGTTAATTTTGCCGTGGAACAAATTTCAGTGGTGATAGGAATGGTAGTTATAAGTGGTATCTCAAAAAAGAGCTAGTCACCCATGTGCATGACTCCACCTGTTTAATAATAAACTTTTTACTGTTTAATAGTGAGATGGCAAAACTCCAATCTCAAAATTGCCCCCAGCCTTCACAAACATCTTGTGATTTCTTGCCTGAATGATAAGGTCCAAAACGAGCAGCCTTTCCATGAGTGAGAAATTATGACTGCAAGCAAGAATCATCAGGGCTCTGCATTATGTGCAGTTTAATTCTTGTATTGATGTTAAGGGGGTTTCCTTTCCTGATATGATAATTTCCTTTAACTGCTGAACTTGGAAGGGAGCCATCCCTGTGCAGTTGGGCAGGGCTGCACTGTACTGGCCATGGAGATGGGATTTGTGGAGTGGGGGGCTGCTCCCAGCTCTCTGCTCCCCAAGTTCCACAGTGTGGTGTCAGGGGAGTCATCCCACAAACTTCAGCAGTGAGATGCTCCAGCCATGCTCTGCTGCCTGGCAGAGGAGGAAAGCCTCCAAGCTCTCCCTTGGTTTGCTGCCCACACAGAGGGGTCTCTGAGGGGGCTGATGCTCTGTGAACACAGCAGCACCATGACAGCTCCTGAATGTTCCACTAAAAAGCTCAGGTGCTGTTTAGTCTTAGTTTTCCCTTTTTGGGCTAAGGGTGTCTCCTCATCAACAGTGCCTGGTGTCTGCTAAACACCCCTTCCTTTCCTGGCCCTTTGATAGTGTAAAACCATTATCCTTTGTCCTAAAAAAATGTCAATTTGGGATAGATGTAAGGAAGATTTTTACAATGAGTGTGATAAAACACTGGCACAGGTTCTCCAGACAGGTGGTGGATGCCTCATCCCTGGAAACATTCAAGGTGAGATTGGATGAGGCTCTGAGCAGTTCGTCTAAAAGGTGACCTGGATCATTACAGGATGTTGGACAGGATGACTTTTATGAGGTCCCTTCCAAGCCAAACCATTCTATGACTCTGTGATCTGTCATTTGTTGCCTGTTCCAGTCTTTTACCTTTCCTCTTTGGCACCCTCCAGGTCCCTCTCTAGCCCACACCTTTCACTCTACGGCACACTTGTGCAGATGCTGTTTTGATGGGTGACTGAGCAACATCTCCCTGCAGCAATCTCCAGGCAGCACCACACCAACATCTGCTTCAAACCCTGTTTCCTCAGTGCCCCCGATGTGATTTCAACACAAAGCCATTTTTCATCAGTAGCTGAAGCAGGATGCTCCAAGGATTATGTGTCTGCCTCATTGCACTGAGTGCTGCCCATTAGCACTCCACAGGCTTGAAAGAAACAATTCAACAAAACCCAAAGAGCTACAAAGGGGAAAATATTCCCTATGGCCAAGTTGAACTCCCACTGAATTCCCTGTAAGTGTTTCCACTGATTCCAGGGTGAATTCACTCCAGGGCCAGTCACTATCCCGGAGGCAACCTATAAATGGATGATATTTCTGCATGAGTCATCTATATGTACAGCCAAATTTAGCCCCTGTCTCCACTAGGTCTTTTGTCTTGTCATTGCTGTTTACGTAAGAAGCTCTGTCCTTCTGTCACCTCAACACTTTAATGACCAGACACTTGGCATCACACACAGGGTGGTGACTGTAGGCTGCAGAACATGAAGCATCACCTCCCAACTTGCTGCTTGAACATGAATTTATTCCTTCCTTCACAGAATCGTAGAATTATTTTGGTTGGAAAATACATTTAAGTTAATCAAGTCCAACCCAACACTGCCTAGTTCACCACTAAACCACGTCCCCAAGTGTCACACGTCTTTTAAATCCCTGCAGGGGTGGTGACTCCACCACTGCCCTGGACAGGCTGTTCCAGTGCTTGACAATACTTTCAATTAAGTATTTTTTTCCTAATATCCAATCTAATCCTCCCCTAGCACAACTGGACACCTTTTCCCCTCATCCTGTCACTTGTTACCTGGGAGGAGAGACAAACTCCTGCCTGGTACAACTTCCAGGGACTTGTAAAGAGCAATATGGTTCACCCTGATGTCATCATTTCCTTATAAGCACCACCTTCTACAATAAAAATGTGTTCCATTTTGAGACAGCATGTTGCCATGAAGAACAAAGAGGGTTTCAGAAGACAAAACTGGTTTGTAAAGGCATTTGTTAGATGGCACCAAAACAAGTGCTTGCCCAGACGCAGGGAGCACACTCAGGAGGAGCAGGGCTCGCTGGCATCTCCAGCAGTGCTGTGGTTGTACCAGTTGCAGTAGTTGCCAGCTAGCTATTGCATCCTCCCTCATGGATAACTTTGTCTAACCAACAGTGTAAGAGCATGGAGTCTGGACAAAGGTGTCTGGAACTCATGCTGGGACATGGCTTTCAAAGTCAGAACACAGCACTCAGCTGCTACCTGAAATCTGATGAGCAGGGAAGGAGCTACACCGCCAGCTTTGTAGATCCAGACACCAGAAATTAACCACTAAATTTTGTGGCTGGAGAGCTTCAAAATGTCTGAAAGAAAACAGCAGCCTTATCTGTCGAAAGGGTTTAAGCAAAGTGAGACCAAGACAGCTCTTCAAGAACACCCAGAAAAACAAACATACCAAGTGAATCTTTGCCTGCTTCCCCAAACTACCAATCAAGTCAATTTGAATGAATTTAGAAGCACCTGATGTGTTTGGAGAGGGGACTGCTGAAGACACTGGCAGGGAGAAGTAATGTAGTAGAGAAAGAAGCCCTTGAGAAGCAATGAAACCTCCCTCAGACCATGTGTTTGAGACAGAGGAAGAAACGAAAACTGTAATTACTCAAAGGAAACATTTCCAGAGCCATGAATTATCCAATTAAAATAAAGGCAGTTAAATACAGGACAGGCCTGAGGACAAGCAGCAATTCCATATTCCCAAACTGGCCCTCTATAAACAACATTTTCTGCCAGAAACTGGGCTTTCTGGAAAGACACAGCCAACCCCCACTTTGAGGGATTCTTCTGGGCAAACAATTTGTGCCCTGAAAATACAATCATCTCATTTGCCAACCTGTGTACTGCTGACATGTACCTCAAGCACATCACACCAAAGCCAAAGCTTTTACCAGCCACATCCCTCCTTCCATGAGGACCTCAAAGACTCACAGATCCTATGCAGAATGGGATGTTGTCAGGGAATGGACAGTGACACCTCTAAACAGTGTGACAAGATCACATCCAGGAAACAGAAGAGATGAGAAAGCTCCATCTCCTTATGGTGTTTTTTCCTGCAGCATCCAGGAGAGCTGTGCTTGGCTGCCTGCCTGCTGTGCCTGAAACACATCCTCTGCCCATTTGGACCTGCCCAAACTTCACTGATGCATTGCATTCCTGCACTACCTGGCTTAGAATCCTGGAATTGTTAAGGTTGGAAAAGCCCTCCAAGGTCATCAAGTCCAATCTTTGCCCTAGTTCCCCTCTGCCCACTGAACCATGTCACAAAGTGCCACGTCCATTTGTTCCTTGAACACTTCTAGGGATGGTGACTCTGCCGTTCCACTTAACAGCGTGGTTGGCCAAGTGTAATCCTAGGAGGTGTTGAACTCCCACATTTTTCATAGGCTACAGCCAGAGGCTCAATAGTAATGTCAGGGGCAGTCAAAGTAACTTTTTTCAAGCTATGGAAACTGGGTGTGTAACGGCTGCTTGCTGTCACCTTCCTGGATCAGCTTCCCTACACACCTCAGTGCTTTTGTTCCATGCCTCATTTCTTGGTGTTAGAAGTTATATTGTCCTCGCCTTGAAAGATGAGAGCTCAGATTTTCTCTGAGGAAAGAAAACAAATTATAAATATCAATGTAATATCACCTCTAAAAGAATAGTTGAATGACAGTTCACTTTTCCACCTTAAATGTAATTTTCAGCTTTGAAAAATGTAATTTAATTTAATTAATTTATAGCAGCAAAACTAGAATCTAGATAGCTAGAGAGATTTCCTTTCGTTTACAATTATTCCGCTTTTTTAATTGCTTGGCTCAAAAGCAAGAAGAGCTTTTCTTATCAGTCTTACAGGCTTGTTGTTAATTTTCTTCTATAAATGAAACTCCAGACATCTTCCTTGTAAAAGCATGCCAGAATTTACTGTGGCACCAAACTAAAACAGTAATTCCTGCAGAAACTAAGTAGATTTCATTATTGTCAACATGTTTTTCACATCATAGGAAAAGGTTGTACAATTGAAATGTCATATAAAAGGAGGGATCATTTTACTGGAGAAGACTGAAGGATCCCAGTCCCTTGGTATTTGAACAGTTCTAATTCCTCCCAAAAGGCAGAGAACAGAACTATAGAAATACATAGAAACAAAATACTGAAACATTGTAAAATACTTTTAATTTCAGCAGAATTTGGACTAGCACAGGTATGCAGAAATAACCTCATTTTGTAGCTCTTTCAGCTCTTAGAGAAGGTTTTGGCATCACTTTTACCTGGAGAGACTATTGCTGCATTAACAGGTCTGCAAGGAGGTTTATTAAACTGAGGAAGAAGCCAGAAGACCTTCAAGAGAGAAATCCATCATGGAGGCCAATGTTTAAATTCATCTTTAATTCTCTATCCACCTTGTGCAACCCCAGGAATGCCAAGAATGCTGGGAGATCAGACATTTCTCTTTATATCCTCTCAGCATCCCCTTATTTTTATTTTTAAGGAAGCCTCATTTGTCTCCCTCTCCTCACTTTCTCCTGCTATAACCTCTTGTTTGAAAGTTTAGGGACAGCAAGGCCAGGTCATGGCAAGGGACAGTTCCTCAGTCTGTGTGGAAGAGTACAGCAAAGGAATAGCAAATATCAGGAGTCCTTTCTTTGCACTGTGATTTGGAGGATCTGCAGGGCAAAAAGCCCAAGAGGTTATAGAAGAAACTGAGTACACAGAGAACACAGAAATAAGGAAATAAGTCTTTTACCATCACACCAGAACAGAGGCACTTTCACTCTGTGATCACTAATGGCAGGACAGGAACAGCCTTCAAAGCTAAAAGCCCATTGTTAGAATGTGAAAGGGCCCAGAGGAGAAACAGAAGCCCAAAATAAACCCCCCAAAACTTGAGGAGCCTTTGGGATGTTTTCCACAAGACAAGGCAGAGAGGGTGATGCCACAGACCTACATCTCTCCACACTGGAGCTCAATTCCTCCCCCACAATTTACGTACATCGTGCTGCTGAACTGGTGGCAGAGGAAGGATTTAAAGGATTTAAGAGAATACTTTTTCCATTTATTAGCCCACACCCAGGCTGTTCCACTTTTCAGTGGAGTAACAGAAAGTCCACCAAGCCCTGACACTGTTAAATAAATTGAAATAATCTTAATTACATGGCAACAGACACATATTTGTGCTGATGTTTAACAGATGATAAAACTTGAAACTTGAGATTTGTAGTTGAGTTTTGAAGGATTTCTCGTTGAGACCATCAGTGCTGACTCCAGAACACTTCAGTCCCAGAAAGACTAAGGCTCCAGTGTGCCTTAGCATCACTACCAGTGACTGCTAGAAATGTTAAACCAGGAGCCAGCTGGTGGGGGCATGGCCCATGCCTGACTCTCCATCTGCATCAGCATTCCAGATTGCAGAGTGGAGCAACACAACCACACAGAGAGCCACGGGCTTTGAAAACCACAGGGCCCAGCCAGAGACCTGAGCCTTTTGGTTGCAATAGAAACAAAATATTTTGTGAATAAAATCAGGGTTGAATGCTTTCTTCAAGACCTTAGGGTCATGCTTAGAATTTAACATGTTGACTACAATCCAGTTAAAAAATGGCACATGGTAGAGCAATAGCAAGGAATCCCAATGGGTTTGGTACCTAAGGGCATTATCCTGGTTTTGGTTTTGACCATGAATTACTATTCAAGTAGTGTTTCATGAATTTATTTTTTTAATTAAAAATTAGCCACCTCTGAAGGAAGGGAACTGACAGCTGATGGGTTGAGGCTCAGTGAAATCAGCCCTAATTCCACAGGGCAAAGCAAAGGCACTTCTACTTACTATGAAACATCGGTTAATAATTGGTTAAAGTGGCTCACAGTACAGTAGCATATCTAAAACAACTTTGTGGATGGTGAGTTGGCTGCAAAGGAAAGCCCTGGACACAAAATATTATAGACAGAATGAAAACTTAAAACAGCAATAAATTTAAGGAAATGATTTCTGAAATCCCTAGGCTGTCTATGTACAGTCTGGATATATTGAAACTGCTGTGCTCTTTCCACAACTGAAATACTTGACATGCTTGAAGGAACCCTATGTAAATAGGCAAATAACTTGCTTATATTTTCTTTAGCAAAACTGCCATTTTCCATGACACTGGGCTGTGAGCAGCAAGTTGTTTTCATTTTCAAAATGGAACAGAAAAGAGAAACAGGTAGTGTGAGAGACCATCCCAGGAAAACACAAAAATGTGCAAAATCCCTGACAAGCAACATTCTGCAACAGCTACCTCCCCTGCCCTGCTTCTGTAGGAGGAACATCAATGTCTGGAAAGAACAGCCAGTGCAAAGCAACAGGCATTTCCAGAGAGAAATTCTAGTTTCTTTACCTGTCATTAAAATTTTCACTTCTGTGTGCAGCCCTTCCTGACCTCTTTTTCCAAGTGCTTCAAAAGAACATTCTCTTTCCATTAGCTGCTTACCCTTTGCAGGAGATGGTTGCTTTGGAGAAACCAGCCAGAAGCTTATCCAAAAGGCTACAGTTTGGACGTGAATGCAAGAAGGGAATAGCTTTCAGTATTAAAAAGACATTTTTCCATTAAAATTTAGATGTCAAGTGAGTAATTCAGCATGTGGAAGGCTACTGCTGGGAAGAGATGTTCCTGTGGTAGTTAATGAGCAAAGGTCATCCAGCCCTCATGGCCTCTGGAACAGCCTGGCTGTTGGACACGGGACAGGAGGAGCTTGATTCCAAATCTTATGGCCTCAGCCCAGCCTCTGCTAATGAGTCATTCTGATCTGGGAATGTTTCTTCAGCACAGCTGCCTTCAGGTCTGAGCACTGCCATGCATGTTTGGAGTCTTCAGACACAGGAGAGTCAGACACTGTTTCCAACGTCCCTTCACAAACGGAGTTCAAATGCTCCAGGCTCCACTTACACACCCTTCTTACCCAACTAGTACAAGTGCTGAAAATGGACAAATCCTCTCCATAAGGTTTTTCTCCTGAAAAACACCCAGAGATGCAGAGCAGCAGATCAACTTGAGGGAATCCACAGAATCCCAGAGGAGCCTGGGCAAGCTGTTTGTGGGCTGTCCTAGGGAGAGGAGCCCCAGACACCTTTACTAGAGCCAGTTCTTTGCACCAGCAACAGAAGGGAGGCTGAGGACCTGCTCCTAAGCAGCAAGAGACACCTGGAGACCAGCATGCCCTGTTTTAAGAAAGTTTTGCAGCTACAGAGCAGTTCTCATCTGCCCTGTGGGAGACCAAGGCCTATTCTACCAAATGTGACTTAAATAGCTTTACCTTTATTCCCATGATTTAATGAATTAAGGAGTTGAAGGAAAAACTCCAGTATCTCCTATATTCATCCAAACTTTCCATTTGCTTCTGACATTTCTTCTTTCCCTTCTCCCTTGGCCTCCCAGGGCCAATAACATTTCCATGCTATAAGCTGGAAACAATTAAGGCAGAGACAACAGAAAAACATCCTTTACAGATTAGTTCACGTAAGTAATTGCATTAGCCTTTTCAGCAAACTGTGTTAAAGCCAAAAGGCTTCTGGCTTCAGTGGCTGCAGGAGGTTCCAATTATAGTCACCCTTGAACAAATGAAAACACAGGCTTGCTGCAAGTGACAGCAATTCTGCTCCTACAGTAATGGTGTGACACAGTTAGGACATATCTGACTGCCAGAGACATGGATATCTATTCTCCAGAAACAAATTACTAGAACCAGAAGAATGTGGATGGTGTTTATAGTAAACATCATTACACTACAACCTTACACTAGTGGTTGGTTTTCTACATAAGGCTCATAAAATGCAAGGCATCTGTCTGTGCAAAATGTAGAGTGATGGAGAAAAAAAATCCTCATTAAAATCCAACAGAAGAAACACAGAACAAATTCCAGAGTCTTTGCCAGACTGAGCTAGCAGCAATTGCAGCCACTGGAGAACAGGCCTTTATAGATGTCTGCATCCCATCAGCACACGGCTGCAGAAGGATGGGTAATTATTCCCAAATAGATCTTGTGCCATGCTTTGAACAGCCACCTAATGGGAACATGCACTTTCTGCAGGCAGCAGTGAGATTACAGTACTGCATAATACACTGATGTACATATATTATGTGTCTATTTACTTAAAGTTTATTTGAGTGGAGAAGCAAATTGCCCAGGGAAGCTGTGGGTGTCCCATCCCTGGAGGCATTCAAGGGCAGCTTGGACAGGGCTGTGAGCAGCCTGCTATAGTGGAAGATGCCCAGGGGAGTTGCAACCAGGTCATCTTTAAGATCTCTTCCAACCCAAACCATTCAGTGATTTGCTGGTCTGACAACAGTAGCCAAAGCACTTTTAGGGCTGTGCTGCAGCAGCATGGGGCTTGCACTAGGTGATCTTCAAAGGTCCCTTCCAACCCAAACTCTTCCGTGATCCTCCCAGCACCCCGGGAGTAGGGAAGGGCCAAACCAGGAGCAGTGTCACACCCACACAAGGCAGGCAGGTGTCCATCACAGAAAGGGCTGTGAGCTGGGGCTGCACCCTCACACTTTTAAATTCTGGACATGGTTGAAAATAGAAAAGGAAACAGAAGGTTTCCAGAAAGGTGTGAGCTGAAGGAGATAACTCAAGGGTACATCTATGAATAGATCCCTGGTGGGTGAAGCTCTTTTAGAACACTAACACAAGTCTTTGTTTTTGGATCAGTGTGTGGCACATGCAAGTCACCAGAGGGTGGGACTGTAAGGGGTAAGTCAGCCCAACAAGATATTTGTGCTCCAGTGCATGGGGTGGACAAACCCAGAATTGCTCAGAGGTGGGTGCCCAGGCTGCTGGTCACTGTGCTCCTGTCTCTGAGCCTGACATGGTGCTACAGCCTGAGCTGTGTGTTGTTGCATGCAGGTGAGTAGGTTCAGCCACAGCCTCTAATACAGCAGTCCTTCTGGAAGATCCAGTTTTAAGGGTCTAATGGAAATGTTGAAGTTACAGTCATTGCTTTTGTGATGAAGAACCAGAAGCAGGCTGTAAACTGGCAAGGTAAATTTTAATGCATGGGTGGATTTAATCAAGCTATTCCACTATTGCAGCCAGGAAGAGTCAAAACCTGCTTAAATCTGACAAGTTAATTCTCTACATTGTGGAGCCTAGAATAGATGTGAACTTCCTCCTAAATCCACAGCAAGTTCTGTGTGCTCAAGGGATGCCTCAGAGAACCCTGGATGGCAGCTTAGGGTACATCCTCTCCTCCCAACTCCAGAAACCACCTGGAGCTTTGCAAGGAGCCAGCCAGCTCAAGACTGCCCAACATGAGTTCACTGCACTGCTTGACTCCTCCCAGAGCCTTGTATGATCTCCTGGATCTCTCAGGTGGGGAAAAGCACCAAACTGCACCTGAGGGATGGGAGAGTTTCTGCTTGCCTAAATCCAGCCCAAAATACCAGCCTCAGTTTTTTCCACTCCAAATGTGAGCTATGCTGTGATTGTCTCTATCTCGTACCAAAAGTCCCACCCAGGTTAGAACAAGTAAACTTTCATTGTGCCAAAGTTTCTCATTCAGTGAATCAACAATTCCCAGCAAAGAAGGATTTCACTGGAAAAGTCCTAAACCAGATCTAATTTGTTTCCTAAATGTAATAAAAATTCCAGACCAGATCCTGAAGTAGGAGCCACTGTAGCTCCAGTGCCTGAGGCAAGGAGGAATGATGCCACCTCAGCAGTGACCTGGCACACAGTACTCCGGCCAGCTGTTTTCCTTTTGCTCTTTGGGGACTTCTCAGTTTACCTTAAATAACCCAATTTGCAATGGGCAGCTGCAGTTGGGTCTGTAACTTGGTTTTTTTTTCCCCTGTCTTGCTGTTCCAGCTGTGGTGGTGATCTCTTGCTCTGAGCTGTCTGTAATCCTGTGTTTGGTTGTGGCTGGTGCAGACCAACATGCTCATGATTCAGTGTTTGCCTTGGTCAGCTCTGCCTTCCAGGACATGGCATTCTACTCCCATGTGGTGTTCCCCACAAAACCCCACAAAAGAGACTCTTGCCATTGCTCTGTTCCTGCCATTCCCTGTGTGTCCCATGGAGTCTGGGAGAAGAAGGTCAAAATAGAACCTTTGTACTTATTTATGTTAAAATAGAATTACAAGGAATGGGTAGGAATCAGGTAGTGCCCATCCAAGCTAACGGCACAGACTGAGAAGTAGCTACAGCCCAAAGCCATAGAGCACCCTGTTCTGAGAAGAGTAAAGCTCTTTCTAAACCAGGTTCTTATTTAAAACTTAGTGGTAAGTAGCCAGTGTTTTCTCATCAGTTTTGCAGAAAAGGGGTTTAATTGCTGGCCTTTCCAAACTGGAATTGTAAATAGAGCTCCTTGTCACAGCCACTGCATCCAACCACAGCTCAGGTGCTTTGTCTTGCATCTGCATGTTTGGGAACTGCTGACTGAATCCCTGTAGTCACTGGAAGACATTGACCATGGAGAATCTCAACAGGAGTCCCAGGACAGCAGACAGGGAAGAGCTGAGGCTGTCCTAACAGTGCTGATGCACAACAGCACAGAGCCAACCTCAGGCCTGTGTTTCCTTGTTTTCATATGCAAGATCCACATCAAGGCTTTGACAACCTTGGGTAGAGCCATTGCAAAGTGAAAAGCCATACCTGGAGGGAAGGTAGGTGTGGAAGAGCAGCCAGCTGAGCACCCCAAACTGACACTTAGATCTGTAGGAGTGCATCAAAGAGCTCAGGGACTTACAACTTACCCAAGGGCAGGGAAATGCCTTAACTGCTTTTTTCAAGCCTCCCTTGGTGACTCTTGGGGCTCCTGGTTTCTTTGGGGGCTCCTAATGCTTAACTCCCAGTTAACTCCTGCTTAACCCCTAGTTAAGCATTAACTAGGAATGAGACAAAACATTTCCCTTTGCTAAAGGATGCCCCTTCTGACTGCCTTCTCATCTGCAGAGGCTCAAAGCCTCTTTTGCACTGTCTGGTTTGAATTAGACTCAGGAACTTGTTTCAAAGGCCAAAACATGGAGAACTCGTGACTTATGCTCTGTCATGCCTATCCTGGCCCTGGGGAGCCTGCTCCCTCCTGTCAGGGGAAACCAAAGGGAAAGGAAAACCCAGTGATGCTTTAAAAGGTAGCAGGAGGGTGCTGCAGGTACAGGGAGCTGCTGAGGAATCTGTACATCGTGTGTGTACTCAGCCAGCATTTGGGAGAAGAAGCCAAGCCCCTGCTGCAGGTGATTGAAGGTCTAAGATGGATACATTCCACAACAGGACAAACACTCTCCTGAACCATTCCTGAGGGAAAAGACACTCAGGCATGACAGACTATAGCTTGGCAAACCTGTGCACTGAGAGAGATGCAGCATTCAAGGGAGCTTGAGGATTGACTCTGTGGTGACAAAGAACTAGCAAGGTATCATGTTAAAAAACCTCGTGACTGAGAACATTTATGGGGATAAGATCCGAAAGTTCCCACTTTTCTAGTTGATGGAAAATTCCACTTTGTTTTCTACGCAGTATCTGGAGTGACAGTGTGAAAAAGCAATGGCAATGGGATGTTTCCTGTCATGGAAGGAACAGGCAGGACTTCTGCCAGTGCCACCTGACTGGAAGGATGGAGAGCCCTTCCTTTGTCTCCATGTGCATCCTCCGAGAGTGCTTGGGTACCAAGTGAGAAAGACCAAACCTAAAAGCTGAAAGGAAAGTGGGATTTTAGAGATGAAACTCCTGCAGTTTTCCCATGTCATGAACACCTGGATAGTGAGCTGGCAATGTAGCACACCACATTCCCAAGGAAGCTGGCAGGGACCTCTGAGCACTGTCAGTGTCTCTGGCTGCTCAGCCAGCAGCTCTCCCCTTCATCCCACCCCAGGCTGGGACCTTCCTTTGTCACAGTTTCACAATAAACTCAACTACTCGCAGGGCTGCCCACCGGGGTGCTTGATTTCCCACACAGAATTAAAACAGATCCATTCAAGTACAAAAGCTATGAATAAATTTGCTGCTGAACTCCACACTTTAAACTGCAATAAAGGCTTCCTGAGATCTTACTATTAGTCTCTCTAAAATTTACAAGAATTCTCAAAAGTTCATTTCCTTGAACAATCTTTTTGCCTCTTAAGATGGATTCTGCTCATCAAAACACACCAGAGGGTGCAATACAATTCAGTGTATGCACTCTACAGCTCACTATGCACCATTGACCTGCTTCAAAGAAAATTAACTTACAAAGAGAAAGGGGATAAGGATTTGCTACCAACAGCCAGAAGCTAAAACTAAGCAAACAAATTCTCAGCATCAGAGAGCTCTTCTCTTTCCACTCAGGAACTATAATGATCAGAATTTAATTGAAAAAAAAGAGCTGAAAAATATCTGTACATGGAGGTAATAGGGGGGATGATAGCAACTGAGTTATTTTGATAATTTATTCTTCAAAAGTCTCAAAGTTTTTTATCTGCACCTCATTTTGAAGATGCTCAAAGAACACAATTTCAGGGTTTTTTTGTCCACTATTATTCCATCTCTATTTCAAAATCATTGACTAGGAAATTACAGGAATCAGTTTTTAAAAGCCCAATAATGCTTTTTGCCTGAAGTTGTGTTTAATGAATTCATGAATGGCAGAAGTTGTTTAAAACAGCTAATTCCATGAAGATTTAGTGTTCCATTTTTTCCATGTTTTAGTGCTCAAAAATATTGTTTCAATACCAAGTACTGAATGAACAGGAATAAGAAAGTCCTGGGAAAGAGCTTGAGAGGGGGAGGGGGGAAAGAGGAGAAAGCCCAAAACATGAAGTGCAAGATAAAACAGGGCTCCATTCCCTCAGGTGGCCACTGCCCCCACCAGCCTGATCCTTGGCCCATTGGTTTTCTTTGAAGTTATGTTCTTATTTTTTCCCCTTGAAATTACATTAACCATATCTGTGTTGAGATATAGCCTAATTTTCCTCTTTAAAGCCACCTCCTGTGTCACTGTGCAGACACACTGCTTATATGCAGATAGAAAACTGCCTGGATGAAAGAACCAAGACTTCAAGAAATCATGAACTTTCCTCAGGATATGGAACACTGGAAGCCTGTTGCTATTTAGACTTTTTTTTTTTTTTTTCAAATACTGATCTTAGCTACAGTTTACTTTCCCTGCTTAGAAACGTGGAAAAGTTTGTTCAGCTTAAAATTTCCTGTTTGGCATCAGCAGCTGCTGGCTATAATATTTATAAATATTTCAGCAGACATTTCTAGGGAAATCTGGTTACAATTAAGCAGTGAGTGAGTGATGGGGCTGTGCAGTGCCTCACTCCCAGGCAGGATCAAGGTGACCCCTGGGAGCAGAGGGGCTGCTGCTGGGTGAGCTGTGTGTGCTGCAAGGGGACTGTTAGCAGCCAGCAGCCCAACTTCAGGGGGTCTGTTTTCAAACAGGAAAGTGAAATCATTTGCCTGTGGTATCCAAATATAGTAGCTCAAGAGAACATTTGGTCAGCAGGCCTGGGACCACCTACCCTGAGCATTGCTCACTGTGCTTCCCTCGCCCCTCAGTGCCCTCAGCATCCCCAGGCTGTGCAGTGCAGAAACTTCTCCAAGCAAAGCAGCCCTCCCAGCCTGTGAGCTCCTTACATCCCGGCATGTCAGCCTCTCCCTGGATGCACCAACCTCAGTTTCCCCTCAATTTTCACTAACATGAGCTAAAGATCAGCAAGTCAGAGTGATGGGCAGAAGGAGGAGTGCAGAGGAAGACAAGCCTTTGATTGCCAGGCAGGTCTGTCCACAGAAGACCCGAATGTTTCTGAAGCATTCACCTCTGCAGAACCAAAGGCAAGTTCCTGCCCCTCGGGCAGCCACCACCTCACTTCAGGGCCTCCCAGGGCAAATTTCTTCTCATCTTTTTTAAATAGCCTCCAATAAGATCTGAACTGATCTGGTCCTTAACAAAATAAAGCCTCTAAACATCTCAACATCTCCTTGGACTCACAAAGATTTTTGTGCAGTTGATGCAGGTCATCCTGCCTGGACTCACTTTGGACCCTTGGTGCCCCAGTGTTCTGTGCTGGGCAGAGAAGAGGGAGAACGTGGCTCCAGTGAGCCAGCCTGCTCCAAGGGAGCAGGAAACCCAAGGAGCAGTCAGGTAGTGGGGTTGCCTCAGAAACCACTGAACTGAGAGAGCAGTTGCCCCTTTTACTGTGAGGTGCTGAGCAAACAGAGATTACCCAGAGGAGTGCAGGTGGAGAGGACACATGTGCCAGTGAGGTGCTTTCCCCTCTGCTCTGGTTGGTACCTCCCTGATGCCACCCACACTGTGTAAAGCCAGGGCAGCCAGAGCCTCTCCACCATGCCCCAGAGACTCCACTCACACAGCCAGGGGCAGCTGGAGCCTCACAGCAAGCAGAGCTTCCCATGCCCAAGCCCAGGCAGTCAGGTGTGAATGAGCATCATTCCCATTCCTGCCCTATCTGCACTCCTGGTAGAGGGCATCCCCCAAACCTGCACCAGGAGCTCTACAGGGCAGGAAATGGTCCAAGCCATCCTACTGGGACTCCCAGTTCAATGCTGATCCTGCTCAGTGTCCCATCTTTTGGGTCCTTAGCTCAAAGCTTCTGTAGCTTCAGAAAACTATAAAGCACGGGTCATCTTATTACAGTTTACCTAATTTATTTCAGCGTTAACACCAGCAGGAATGTAACGTAGAATCAGCCCAGAAGAAGAAAGTCCATAAAATAATTCTGCAGTAAAAGACTTTTAGGGTAGAAGTGATTTTAAGTTCCTCATTTGCTGGTTTTACGTAAAAAGAGGCAAAAATATGCTGAGCAAATAAAAAGCAGAATGGCACAACCTCACCCCCAGCCTGTTTCCGGCCCCACACAGCAGCACCACGAACTCCTTAAGGAGCAGCATTTCCTGAGCCTCAAGTGCTCGCAGATGGTGCTGTCCTGGGGCCCTTTCTGCTGATGCTCCTCAGTTCCCCTTGCCTTGCGTGACTACTCTGCAGCTTGGCTTTGTTTATTCCACTTTTTCCTGCTCTTTAGTTACGATTAGGAAAGGAACCAGCCACTTTTGCTGCTTTGATCCCTCGCTGGTGCCAGCGCACGTCCACGGGGCAGTGGTGGGGTGTGTCGCTGCCATTCATGTGACCCATGATTGCAAAATCAGGTCCCTTCAGCTTCGAGGGCAGGAGCCACAGAATCACACAATGGTTTGGGTTGGAAAGGACCTTAAAGATCGTGTAGTTCCAAACCCCCTGCCATGGGCAGGGACACCTCCCCAAAGGCCACGATGGATCTGCCATCGTCAGGGACAAGCCTGTCGATATTTCAGTCGGAGAACTTTGTGCTCAGGGTGAAAAGGGTGAGGATCTGTTGCCTGGCTATGAGTAGGACCAGGTATAGCCAGGTGTAGCCAGTCACACATCTGAACTTTGAGATGCCAGCTCCAAGCTGGAAGCCACATCACCACATGAGCCCAAACACGCTGGGAGGGGAGCAAACACTTGTGCTGAGCACAGGATTAGGATGCCTACAGTTTACAGCAAATGATGTACCTTCAGATCACTGTTATAAAACCAGCCTTAATTATAAATTTATGACTGCTGTCATGGTCATCATGACACTTGATCTTCCTTCAGAGCAATCCTCTGGCTCTTCCCTTGTGGAGGTTGGTAACTTCCCAAGTGCTACATGCACAAAGATAGTATGATAATACTTGGGGATTATCTGGGATTTCCACCTAAAGGTTCCTGAGAAAGGTCGTTTATCCCAAATTCAAACTTCAAAACAAAGGTAGAAAGCTAGAAGACTACACAGCAACACTGGTAGAAATCTTGAATTCAGGAATTTATCCTCCTGCCTCTGCAAAATTTAACAAAAACCTCTAGACAGCCTCTGGCTTCTGCACAATTATTTTCAAACAGGAGATCTTGATTCTTCTCCCAGAAGTAGCAATTAAAATAGAATGAGTTTTGCATTTGCCAGCTAATAGGGCTTGATGCACAAGCTGCATGTGAAAGAAATATGTGACTTCCAAAGTCAGATGAAGTTCCCTTGGAAATGCTGAACAGAAAAAGAACAGACAGGTCAAAATCCAGAGGCAGTCAAGCCCCCTGAAAAGCTGCAGTCAAGGGTAAATGTAGCAGGTCAGATGTGAGTGGGTCAGCCCATGGCAATTCTGTAAAGAATTTTCCAGTATCGTGAACAGCATCATCCAGCAAACCAAGCCTTTCTGTCACCTTCCTTTCCAGGGGGTGGAAACAAATCCTTAGAAAATTCTCCCTTAGCAGGACAAGCCTTCACGTGGCACAGGGCATGGCTCACCAGACACTGCCACCCTCTGCTCCTACACCAACTGACTTCTCCTGAAAAGGAAAAGTGCTGAGCTTTTGTAAAGTGATCATGAAAATCTCACAAAACAGTAAGGGATCATTCATAGTTGGAAAGAAAATCCCTCTAAATATTTTTCTTTGGACAATTTACTGGCTTCTGAAAAATCTCTCAAATGTATCTCCAAAAAGGTCTCAAAAGAAAAACAAAATAATGCAAGAGTTCCCTGAGCCACAGCTGAATGCCTCTGACCCTGACTGCTCCTTGGAGCCTGTTTTTCACCAGCACTGCTCTTACCATTGGTTTTTCTCTTTGGTCCTCCAGGGACACCAGCTAACAGTGTGACAACGTTCCAATAAATCACACATAGAAGCAAGAATTTCCCTACAGCAGAAAAGCAGGGGTACAGTTTTGCAGTGACAGCCTGTGGGTGGCTTCCCCTGCCTTCAGGTGACCCCTGCCAGGGGTCATCCTCCTGCAGCACATCTGGCTGTGCTGCCTTGGCTTCACTCAAGCCTCTGCCTGGCCTTTGACCCAGGCCAAGGCTTTGCTGCCCTCGCCCACCCTGCAGCCCTCCCAGCCTGGCTCCCCCCGGGGCAGGTCAGCTCCAAACCTCCTTCATTAGCCAAGCTCACAGAGCTCCAGGATCCCCCTGACACTGGAGGAACATGTGTTTTCCACTGCAGCCCTGCATGTGTGAGCTCCCTTGGGACAAAGCTCAGCGCAGCTTTTCCTCTTGCCTTAAATGTCTTTGCAGAAGGCTGCCAGATAGTAAAACAATTTTCTGGAAGAAAAGCACCTCTGGTTCATATCTCAAGATGTAAATGAGCAAAACCACAACATGAAGCTTCCCAAAACACAGCATTTTGCCATCACCATTTGCTTTTCCTGCCCTTCAAAGGCACCACTTTCTGTTCACTGCTCTAACCCTGGAGAGCACTGGGGCTCTGCTGGCACAGGAGTGACCCACGAGCCCAGCCCAGGAATGATGGCATCACCTCAGGACATAGAGCACACACTCAAAGGCTGTATTTTTCCTAAAGGGATTTCTGCATGCATTTAATTACTTTGCTTAACTGGAACTGCTGCAAATGAAGGAATCATTATTCTAAAAAATAAACAAGGGCAGCTGCACCTCCCTGCAAATTTTCAATAGTAAAACACTCTTGACTCCTAAGGAGGGAAAAGCAAGATTCTCCTCCAAAAGACTCTTGTCTGGTCTGTTTACTCTTTTTGCCCCAGTCCTGAAGGGAGTTCCCATGGAGCACAGACATGGTTCAAGGTCATGGTGATGTTCAACCACACACTTGGTTTCATGTGGAAATACCCTGACAGCACTGAGAAACCAAAACCCCCTGGTGCAATATGGCTCTGTGCTGAACACCCCAGTGCTGTTTGTCACTGGAGGCTAATCCTAAATGCTGCTCATCCCAAGGCTGTCCCAACCCTCACTCAGCAGTTTCTGAATTGGGCTTTGCTTCTTCCCTGACTCCTGCAGCTTGGGCTGGGGTAGGTGCACAGGGACCTCCATCACAGCACAGCCCTGACTGGGACATCCCTCAGCTTCCCACACCCAGCTGGGCCCATGGGAGCTCTCTGCCCTAGGCCAGCACTTCCCCAGAGAAGTTATGTTTTGCCTCAGCACCAGAAACTTCCTTCTTCCTTTCACTTCCACCTTTTATAATATTTAAAAAATATTAAAAATATTTCTTTAGAAAATGACAGATAAGTCTTTATTCCCATCATCTCAGCACTCCTCATTTCCCCATCTTTCAGCTGGTCTCCTCTTGCTTCACCCCTGGGCACCCCTTGAAGGCTGAAGCGTTAGCATCTCACTCCCCTTGGTGGAATAATTGACAGCACTCACCCTCACATCACTGGATAAGGCACAGTGACAAATCCATGGGGAAAATATCCCCAGAGTGTCACTGAATCAAGGGATACAGTCCCTACTGATCAAGTCAGACAGCTCAGGCACTGATCAAATCCATCTGTGTATCCCTCCCTGAACACAGAGGGGTGAGAAATCAACTTGGAGCAGGGAAAGGGAGGGCATTAAGAACTCTCAGGAGTTTCCACCATGAGCTGTAATCTGGAGACACCAAAATCCTGAGGAGCTGCCAAGCAGCCTGTGGGAAGGACCCTGTGATGGCTTCCCAGGTTGTAGGATCCCAGGGAAATGACAGAGTCAACACAACAGGGAGAGCAGCCCAGATGATGGAAGAGGCAGCAGGAGTGAGGGAGGGAGCACTGCCAAAGGGAGAATTAGCAACGGGAGAGAGCAAAAAGGGAACTGGGTTGAAGGGATAATGCACCTCTATCTACTGGAAATTTCCAGGACTCATAAACCTTGTGACCCCTGAAAGCAAGCCTGGTAAAGCCAGGCCACACAAAAAGCACAAAGGAGATCATCACCCCATCACCATCCTCATACCTGCCCAGGAATCATGGAGTGAAAAGCTGGGGCTGTATTCCCAGGAGATGAAAACTGTTGTCTCAGCAGATGGGACTGCTCATGGTTTTTAAACTCATCTAAGCAGTTTCCCCTACTCCTGTCTACTCAAGTGGCTTCATTTTGCAATGAAACAATTAATTAGTCACCACACCAGATGCCAAGAAGCTATAAGCAAGGGGCACTCACCTAGATGAGGAGCAGACCTACTTTCCACACTTCCAAGTTGTAAAGACTTAAATCTCTTAATTATGAATCATCAGGGAAGGAAAAAAAAACCAAAAAAAACAGAGCAGATTTGAATTGTTTTTCCTTCTTTTTCAGGCTTTGGAAGGAATAGTAATTAATTAATTTAACAGCAAGAAGCTGAGCCTCCTACAGAATCCAGTCCCCTTATAGAACTATTCTTTCTTGGGCTGCCAGGATTAGGCAGCTGAAAGTGTTCTCCTTCACCTCCTCAGCCTTAAATACCAGGACTGTATCATGCCAGAAAAATAACAAATCAAAATGAGGGGGGCTGGGGTGGGCAGTAGTGAAGAAAACAAATAAAAGAAGAGATAAAAAAACAGCTGAATATTTTTCACACCTTTGAGTTATGCAGATGACGCCGAGCATGTGGGATTTCAGTTTGGGCTTTTCATAGATGGAGAACGATCAGGGTATTTCTCTGCCAGAGCAACGAAAACAATCTGAGTCTTTTGTGTTCTGCACTTAACACCTCTTTCTCTTTTTTTGCCTCATACTCCCGGGTTTCACCGAGGCAGTAAGGAAAGGAAGCCCGTCTAAAGCCGTGGGGTCGGTAAATGCTGCTGCTGGATGAGGCACTGAGCTCCAGCTGCCAGCAAAGGTGCTGAGCATCCAGAGGGAAGGATGTGCACGACTGCCCTGTGCTCCTTGGACAGTGACTGCCCATGAAAGTACCAGCAAAAAATGATGCCAGGCCAGGATCAGAGAGGACAAAGGCTTTGCCATTCCACTCCAGTAACTATTAGACCTATTAATGTTGATCCAGCCAAATTCAACTCCTCTCCTTCCCAGTGCTCAAGTTTAACCACCTGGTGCCCAGTCAAACAAAAACCCAACCAAGCACTGTCATCACTTTTTGTATTTATATTTTTGATTTTATTTTTAATTTTTATTAAAAAACAACCATTATTAAAAATTAATCATTTACTGGAAGGCTTCAGCCAGGGAGATCTCTCATTTCAAATCTCATTAACAAAATGCAGCAGTTATAACCCATAGGCATAAAAAAAAGACCCTAGTTAAAAAAAAAAAAAGAGAATATTTCAAACCATAGCTTATAACTATGCAATTTTCTCAATGTCAATAGAGAGAATTCTGTTAAAAGCCCACAGTTCAGAATTTCATGGAAGACTTTAAAAATCCAAGGGAAGAAGGAAGGACATGGTTGTTTAAAAAAATAAAAAGCCCTTGGATGTATTTATCAAGCCCTAAAAAGGGTATGTTTAAAATCAAAAATTGGTGAATAATTTTATTTAAAAAAGAAACAAAACAAAAAATAAAGAAAACAAAAAACCTCAAAACATTTCCTTGGTCTGGGAACTTTAAAGTCAAAACCAAATAAAAATGGTCTTAAAATATATACATATATATGGCTTTTCATTTTTCCTATCCATTTCATCTCAAACAAAAATAAATTTAAGGGTGGTATTTGGTTTTTTAAAAACGGTTCTGTCCTTCTCTTCAGCTGTCAGCCAGAGTGGATGGGATGGAGGCACTGACTTGTGGTTGCTCACGCTGGGCTCAGAATCCCCCCGAGTTCTCCTTCATCCTCGCCAGTATCCGGGAGTACACGGGCGCTGCCAAGAGAAGGGCAGGTCAGGAGGGGCAGACACAAACCAGCCCCTGCCCTCTCCTCCCAGTCCTGCTACATCTTGCTTAGAGCAAGAGAGCAGGAGGAACCTCTCTTTAAGGGATGGGCGGACAATGGAAATTAGAAATGAGATGGAGAAGTTGTTTTACCTAGTCGAGGATTCCTCTGAGAAACCTGCATGGAAAGAAAACACAGGGTTTGCATAAATGCAACAAATCTCCAACAGCCATAAGAACAGTTTGTATGTCAATATATTTATCCTTAGTCTTCAAAAATTATGCATGAGTGACTCTTCATTACTGGAAGCTGATATATAATAGTACCATGCCAAGGCTACATTCACAGCGTGCTGCAAACTGAAGCTTTGTGTTGCAAAATGTATTATTATTTCTTATATTATTAAATCATGCAAGAAGAGAGGATGGATCATTCCATGAAACACATACACTCACTTTCCTTGAAAGTCAGCTTATGAGTGTGACATGATCTTCCAATCATTATTACCAAAATGTGATTTTGGCAGTTTTACAGTGAGAGATTTTTCCCATTACCTTGGATAATGCAGATGCCTGTTTGAAGATTTCTAGTGCAGGATCTGCAGGCTCGTCACCTCTTTCTTGTGGCCTTGAAGCTAAGGGTGGGACATTGAAAGCATTGAAATCCTTGTCAGAGAAAGCAGGCTACTTCCTTCTACTATCTTCTGCTGAAAATCCCACAACAGACTAATCTCTCCTCACCAAACTGAAGCAATTACCCCGTGTCCCCAGTCCCTCCCAAAGCAGGTTTGCTGTAGCTAGGTTGTTCTGGACATCTCTCACCATGGACCTACCCTGTGGCTGTAAGACAGAATTCACAGCATAAATGACACCGTTTGTGGCCATGATATCGCTTTCAGCAACAGGCTCCTTGTTGATATGTATTACGTTGTTTTTCTGTTCAGGAAAAGAAAAAAAAAAAAAAAAGTAGATGAGACTCTTCTGTCATTTCTGATGTTATTTAAAAACCCCTCACTTTGCATTCATTCATTTACTGGATGGCTGAAGGCATTTTCATTCCTCTTGCCAGTTAAGGAGAATATAAAGACAAATGATAGCCCGAGCGGTTTGTCCTGGAATGGCTGACAGGCTTTGGACTTCCTCAGTGCTACTGGCTGGGAATGCTGTGCCATGGCAGCAGAGCAAACCCACCAGCACCCTGCCAGGGGGATGGCTGTGGAGGTGGGATCAGGAGAGGGCAGAGCAGGACTGCACGTGGGAAGAGTCCAGCATGCACGTTGGCCAATTCAATCACCTGGAAACACAGTCCCTTCCATTTTTGTCCTGTGTTTTCTTATGCATAGAGTGGGCCATGATTGCTTATTTTCTGAAATTATGTTTTTCCTCAATAGAGGAGCCTACATTCTCTTAATGTAGTGTAGAGTTTGTGAAATGAAATTATATATCTAAATAAACTCTGCTGTGCTAAGGGAGCCCATGCAGAGATCCTTTTCATTACACAAAAAGATATGTTAGCTGAACAAGCTATTCATTTCATTTATTTATGTTTTTCCCCCATGACTCAGGGTTAAATTTACAGCAGCTTCTGGAAATCATTTACAACTGGTCTTCTGGGGAGGAAGTCTGAAGCAAACCACTTTTCATTCTTCCAGCTTGTTGAATTGAACACATGGCAGCAGTCCCTCCAGTAAAGCCCAGAAAACTCTGGTGGGACTGTGCAGACATTCAGGAGGTGTTCCCACAGCACCCAAACGTGCACAGACATGCTTTGGCCCGTGACATGGACAGCCCTGCTGACCACAGAAGCCCATCTGAGGGGACTCACCATGCTGACTTCCAGTTTGTCTCCCTGCATGGATTTCAGCCTCACCAGGGCGTTGACCGCGCCGCTCACCAGGATCTCGTCAGCCACGTGGAACTTGAGGATGTTGGCAAGCTCCTTGGCATTACCTGGGGAAGAAAACCTTTATATCTGCAAACTAGCACTTGCCTCACATATTTCATGCGCTGGAATGGAACTACTTGGAAAACACCATAATTTTCTGAAAGTGCAAAGAAACAATATGAAATTGGAAAAACAAACCAAAACCAAAAACCAGGCAAGAAGGACCTGGTTAGGGAATTGAGGCCATTCCTGCCTGGCAGGTCAGGTTCCCAAGTCCAGAAGGACACTCTCACAATGTCCCACCTTGGTACCTACCAAGCCTGCCCTACACATGAATTCTCTTTTTCTTAGGTTTTAATCCCTCATTCTTTCACAGTGCAAGTGAGAACCTGCTTCTCAGAATGAACCTACTTTTCTTGCTGCTTTCACTTCCCAAGGAAGTCTGGGATGGGGTGGGGAAAGACCCATGTGAAATAAGGAAGCAGACAGGGCATTCTGGTATTTTCAAATGTCACCAAGGCCAGTGTCACTTGGCAACAATTCTCACAGCTGGGTAGGAAGGGGAAAAGCGCAGGAGAAGTGACACTAACATCTCATGGACTGATGCCCTGGTACCACCCACTGAGTCTCTACTCATGGAGCTGTGCTTTGGAACAGATTTTAGGAAGATAAGGTGCTTTCTCTGCACCATCTATTTTCCAGAAGAGGTGGTGACATGCACAGCACAGGCCTGTGGTGCTTCTCCATCTTCTCCTTCAGAAGACACAGGGCCACTGGCAAGCCCCACAGACAGACAGGGTCATGACAGCCCTACAGACAGCTAGTGCAAAGGTAGCCTCCATCCACAGAGCAGCTCCCTCAGCAAGGGGCACTTTTTCTTTCAATGCTTTCAAAGACTCTCTATGCAAGCTTTTTTCCATTTTGGTTTTCCTGAGGTGGCCACAGTTCGCTCTGCACATCCTCACCAGCACAATCCACTTCTTCATCAGAGGCATAAGCTAAACATTTGTGTGAGAAAAGAACATCTGAAGTGTCTGCATCTGGGAATCTTCATTCCTGCAGCCATTTACAATGGCTGCAAACACTTCTGAAATATTTATATATTAAGAGTAAGACTGGACTGATATTACTGGTTCCTCATCCCTGCACTTAAAAGGATAACCAGCTACCATGGGCAGATGCTTCCCAAATTATGATGTCAATGTTTGGCTGGGGTTTAATGGCAAGAAGATATTACATTCAAATACCTGACATTGTTTCCAACCACAACCAGTTTTCAACATGAACAAAATAAAAGATCATGCTGCTTATCCAAAAGGGAGTTATTAAACATTCCCATGTTTTTTCCCACACCCAGCCTGCATGCCTTCACTTTTCAGGATAGTGGTCTTCATCTGAGCCAAAATGGTACATTGTTAACTTCCCAGGATTAGACTGGACCTCCTATTTTGTCCATGTACACGGAGAAGGAGAAACAGCCCTAGCCTTTTATTATTTAAATTTCATTCAGTGTAACTTGTGGCTGTATGTGGATCATGTCTTCTCTTTGCAAAACTTACTGCAGACACCCTGATACTGTGTTGTCAAGAGTCACAGTCTCGTTTCTTTTGTCCTTGAAAAAGGCAGAGTCCTCATGGTTCTTTTAGAAATATCTGGGAATTCTCACACCACCAACAAAGCCAAATAAAAACTCACAGTGAGTTTGTGACACACACTACAAACACGTCTCCCAAGCACACAGGCAGTATAAACCCCACTTGGGGAATCCAGTGCCCCTCTGTGCACCTTCAGCTTTCTGCTCATACAACTCACACTTCCAATAGACAAAGCCAAAGAATGAGATGCAGCAGAGAAACCTGGCCTTTCCTCCCTGCAGTCACACACAGCAGCTGGTCCCCTGAGTGCTCTGGAGATGCTCACCCATCAGTTTGTTGAGCTCCCCCTGGGGCATGGCTCGGAAAGCTTCGTTTGTCGGGGCGAACACGTGAAGGTTCCCGGCCTGTTCAGGTTCTCTGTCAGACCTGCAGACTGGATTGCAGCCACCAGCGTACTGCAAAGCAAAAATGCATCAAATGCTTCACTGCAAACCACTGGTCAACTGCATGCTGGGCTCAAGAGAGAGATGGGAAATTAAAATTGTGAAATCCTCCTGGGGTCCAGCAAATCAAATAACCAAAACGGCGATTAGGGAGGAAATGAACCTGTGAGGTCCAACCAGAACATCTGAGAAATGGCAAAGCAACCTGGGAGTGCTGACTCCATGGGGACCAGATGGTATGGGGGAGTCAGAGAGGTCTGGCTACAGTGGATCAGATGGGTAGAGATGGCTTCAGAGCCAGATTCTTATGGTATTAAGGGAACCACTTACTCTTGGCTCACGGTTGATTGTGGGTTATTTGAAGTTTCACTCCCTATAATTTAGGGAGACCATGGCTTTGGATGATCTTTATATGCTAAAAACACATATACATTGTGATGACTACGACCCATAATAAACAGAAATGGCTTTGGCAGCTCCTCTGCTCCTAACTGGCACTTGGGAAGAGCAGAAAGGTCACCTGAAGCGATGGTCTGCCTTGAGAACATCCATCACAGAGCCAGTTGGTGGAGTCAACATTTTGTCCACACTAAACAGGGTCCCAAACCTTCCCTCTTGTCATGGGCAGCAATGCAGGCATTTTCAATGCAGAGGTTCTGCAAACACAATCACAGGAAAGAAGACTTCATAAGAATATGCTTCAAAAGAGAGCTGTTGATACTTCCCACAATGCTGATTTCCACTTTTTACACGACAGCTGTAACATTAGAACACTGAGCATCACCCATGGAGCACAGCACATGGGAAGCACTCACATTGCGGTACACAAAAACTCTCAGTTCCTTGTCCCCCAGAGTCTGCAGTTTCTGTCCATGATACAGATATTTGGAGGAGAGCTGGTCTTTAACAATGTGGTTCAGAAGCAAATTTCTCATGTTGCTGTCAATACCAGGAAGTCCATCTGCAGCAAAAAGTATGGAAAGAACCAATGATCTACTTAAAATGGCTATTGAGACACTAAAACCCATTCAAATACCCATTACCCACATCAGTTTTAAATTATAAACCTAGATGCCACTGCCCCAAGGCACTTGAGAGAGGATTGTGAAATTGGGTTGAAGACTGTTTGAAGACCTGTGGCCCAAACTGATGGAAGAAAGGGATTTAATCCCTGGTTTACCTTTGAACACATTATTCACTGGGGCAAGGAGGGTCACTCGCTCACTGCCAGTTAGATGAGAACTGAGACCAGCTTGTCTGAAGAGGTCTGTGGACTTGGAAACTTCAGATTCTTGTGCCAACTCAAACACAGTCTTAGCTGAAAAGAAAAGCAACACACAGTAACCTTGCGTTAAAGGTTATCCACTCATCACTGTGCCCTCTAAATCCAGGATTTCCTTGGCAAAATAGACAAAAAAAGGGCAACAGAAATAATGCTGCAGAGAGGCACCAGTACCTGAGTCTGGGATCAGCAGCTCATTAACGAAATGCACAACGCCGTTGGTCGCCAGGACATCCTTGTTGGCAATGATGGGCTTCCCATTGAGGGTCAGCTCTTCCCCACTGCAGCCCACATCCAAGGTGGTTCCTTCCAGAGTCTCCATGGTCAGGCCAGCAATGATGGCCTCAGCACACATGGCTGACTTCAGGATGTGATGGTTCAGCAGGTCTGTGAGAATGGAGGGTGTCTTAGTGAGCTGCAAAAACCACCTATGAAATTATTGTGGCTTTCAGGGATTCTGTTCAATGGCCAGGGTGCACTCCATAAAATGCAGTCAATTTAAATTGAGCTGATTTTAGTTCCACAGCCTGTGAAAAAAATGCCTAAAAAGAGTCATTTTTTATACAATTTTGCCAATTTCAAAAGGCTTCATGTGGTACTCAAGGGAAGTTACATTGATTAGATATTACTTTTCTTGCATCTTGCTGGATCAATAGAAATCACCAGCACAAAGTGGTAAAAGAAAACTCAGAAAGGGGACTGCTTCAGCTCCTTCATCCATTGCCACTCCTGCCATGTTTCCACATCTACAACCAAAGGGAGCTGGGCTGTCCACTTAAAAAAGATGGACTCTGTCACATCTGTTTACTGCAGCTGTTGTCAGGGTGTATCAAGGAGCTGTTGACTTGTCCTTGAGGAAAAAATTAGAAAAACTGAAAAATACTCTTCAGTCTCTCAATGGCCTCAGTAAAGAAGCACTCACCCCTCAGGGCTTCTGGGTCTCCCAGGATCCTGTTCAGTGTCTCTCGTGGGATCTTCTCAAAGGCTTCGTTGGTGGGAGCCAGGAGTGTGTACTGGCCTTCGCTTTCCAGCAAGCTGCTGAGGTCAGATGCAGCCACAGCAGTCTTCAGAGAAATAAGGGGAGAGCAAAAAACACATTCAGCCAGAGTACAAAGGTCAGAAACTTTGTCCAGGGACACACTAAGGACCAGACTTATTAAGGCTTTTATAATTTCAGAGGACTTACAAAAAATCCTGAATAGCTTCATTCAGCACTTTGGTCCCTTTATAAATTTGACCCAGCCCCATGGTTTTCTGGTGTTCCAGAAATTTGAGTACAAGAGCCCTTTTTTTTTTTTTTTTTTTTTTTTTTGGCAAGACTGAGATCTAGTTTGGATACCCAGATATGCCTGGAAAGGCTCACAGTACTTCCAGTGAATAGTTCAGATCAGAACCCACAGCTGGCTAACAGCAAATCCCCTGTACATTCTCCTTAATTCGGCAAATACCAAGGCAAATAAATCAGGACAAATCAAATTAGAATAGTTAATGTCTCTTAAGGCTAAGACTCCCCTACAAGAGTGAGGAGACGGTCTCTCTCTTTTCTGAGCAGCCATAGAAAGGTGACAATTACTGTCATAAAACCCTACTTGCACTGATAGCAAACACTTCCTAAATCAAAAGGAGCTACGCTGGTACAAGGATTTCATCAGCAGCTCCAGGGTCACAGCCCAAGACACTGGAAAACCTCTTCAGGACAGTTCACTGGGAGTGGGGTGACTGAGCATCCTCCAGGAGAGGTGGAGCAGCCATGTGCTGACTCACCCGAAGGGTTTCCAGGCTGTCCTCAGTCTCAATGATCTGCTGGATGGTGTTGGTAGTGGTGGCAATGACTTTGTCAATGACATGAACCACTCCATTGGTGGCGTGGTGATCAGCTTTCAACAGCCTGGCACAGTTCACAGTCACAATCTGCAGAGGGAAACACCCATGGGGTGGAACATGCGCTAAAATCAGAAGGTGAAGCAGCCTCTGCTGCTTTTCTGTTTCAAATAACAGCAAGCACTTTATTGAATCAGCAAGAGCAGAAATTTGATTTCCTTAAAAGACACACCAAAAGTGAGAAAGTTCTATCATGAATGTTTGAAATATTTCACGTTTAAAGAGCTCTGAAAATCAGTGATTTTGTTTACCCCCTAGACTAAGAAAATAAGCTAGAACCAATACTTGTGCAAGAAGAGTTACACAGCAGCATGGGCAACTGCCCTGCAACAGCACTGGGGAAACCATCTACTTAAAAATATTCTTTTCAAACTCCTTTTTAATATATATCTTAAGTCAGTAGCTGTCAGCCTAAACATTACAGAGTCCTGGGGGTCCCAGGACAGTGTAGGAGCTGCAAGGCAGCTGAAAAGCAAGCCTGCTGTGGGTAGGTTTAATATGAGGAAGAACTTCTTTACTGCAGGTGACCATGCACTGGAACAAGTTGCCCTGAGAGGGTGTGGGATCTCTCTCACTGGAAATATCCAGAACCATGTGGACACAACCTGTGCCATGTGCTCTGGGATGACCCTGCTTGAGCAGGGAGGTTGGGCCAGGTGCCCCACTGTGGCTCTGTGAGTGCCTTACCCCGTTGGGGTAGTGGTGGATCTGGATGGGCAGGTTCTGGTACATGGAGTTGAGGGTGGTCCCGTGTTTCAGGTCATCCGTGAGCACCCGTTTGTCCACCATGTGGTAGCGGAGGGCATTGAGCAGCTCAATGTTAACGTTACTCACCAAGGAATCCAGAGTTTCCTGAAAATCAGAAAAATCAATTTTTCAGTACGGAGTGCAATTAGGCATCTGTTAGAGGGTACCAGGAGGTCTGGCTGCACCCAGGGTGCTCCCAAGGTGACTATTAAGTGATTCATTCAACCTCATGCCATTTGTGTAAATTAAGAGCTCAACTTTCTCAAATCTATCTTTTGCCTTACAAAAAGCAGCCAAGAGCTCTGACATCCAAACCTTGGCACAAGAAGGAATGAGGATGATTGCAGCTCCACAGTGGGATCATTGCATTGAAATGAGCAGTAAGGCAAAAGGGCCACTGACAAATACAATAAAAAAATCTTTCCCACTAGCATCATCCCTTCAAGGGCTCTGCTGGGGCATTTAGGGCAGATGCTTGGCAGTGGGGACGCCCATAAATATCCCCCCCTCCCTGCCCTAGTAGTTGTTCTTGTTCACAGGGTTGCTCAACTGGGATAGGAGCACCAGCAGGACAGCAGTGACCACTTCAGGAGTGGGAATATCACAAGACACAAAAAGAGAAAATCAAAATCAATATAAAGGAAATCTATATCTAATTGAGCATGGGACACACACATGTGGGAATTGCTGAGGCTCCAGCTGGGACTGGCTTTTTGCACAAATTAAGAAGAACCAGAATGGGGATGTAAGGGTCAATGAGAAAACTGGTAAGGGATGGGAAACATCTGCTGCAGGTCTCATCTCTAATGGTAACAGGCAGGGAAAACTGAATGAGGGGATTTCTACATCTGAATCTCTCTGGTGATGGGATCCTTCAGAAGCAAAGCTCTGGAGCTGATGGACCAGTACAGTGATAACCATCCTGGAAACCCACAGTCCTTCCTCTACCAGTACAATGTGTATCCTGCCAGACCCCTGCAAAGCTGGATCTCCACTAGAGAAAATCAGTGGAAGAGGAGAAAGCAGAGGAATTATCTTACAGCAGACAAGGATGCCCAGGCCTCATTACTGGGAGCAAAAATCGTAAAACTTCCAGGTCCTTCGATTTCTGGCCTTAGGTTGGAGCGGTCGGAGTAGAGCTGTGTGGTGGCAGACCCAACCACTCCCAGGGTTTCATAGATGTTGGAAAGTGGCAGAGCTGAAAGAAGAGAAGGTTAAGTTCCCTAAAACATCATTCCTCCTCTGGCTGAATTAAAGCATAGCTGGTGAGAACGCCTGGGGGAATGAAGCACATCAGGGAATTGGTGTCTGCTCAATAATTAGATAATAAATAATCATAGCCTGACAGCTTCACCCTCAATTACAGCAGTGTGACCCAGGATCTATGGCATTCCTGCAAGTTTGAATGGACTTATTCTGGTTTTTTACAAATGTAGTTTAGGCAAACAAAGATACTGATTGCTTTCACCCAATCCTGTTTGTATTCAGGCTTTTGGGATTTGGTGTTGGACACTGCAGGTCTGTGTCCACTGACCACATGCACCAGCCCATGTGATTAACTTGGAAGCATCAGACTTTTGGGGAAGGAAGTGTTCTGAAAACAAAATAAGAATATGGCTTTCTTCAATAATCCCAGTTTATTTCCCCCCAATATCGACTGTATTTTCTCCTAAATAAATCTTTTCTAACCCCATGCTTGCCAAAATGTTCAAGGGCAGGCTGGAAGGAGCTCGGAGTAATCTGGTCTAGTGGAAGGTGTCCCTGCCCATGGCAGGGGATTGGAACCAGATGTTCTTTAAGGTTCCTTCCAATCCAACCATTCCATGAATCTATGAAAACAAAAATGAGTGGAGATTGGCAGAGTTGTCTCTTACTCTATCATTCCTTTGCATTGAATTTCCAATAAGGATATATTGCTTGCTGAAATAAGTAGTTCCCTATGGCCTCCCCATGCTCGATTACGTTCAATTACATCCAGGGCTCTGAGTTGTCTGGAACATTTAGCATGCTTTGGAGCTGATCTGACCCCTGGCTGGGGCTCCTCCAAGCCCATTTTGGACTTGTTCATGGCAATATTATACATAGATTGCAAAAATCAAATCCACTTTGAGCAATTTTCTAACATTTCCCTTTACCAGGCAGCTGTATAATTTTAAGAAGTCTAAAAAATGTCAAACATATTTTTACCAGCTGGGCAGCCTTTTTCTCCAGGAACTTTTTCATATCCAGGACAGCACTCATAACTGATTACTCTGGAATAAGAGATGGATACAGCAGATTAACCAACAGTGTCTCACAGCTCTGTCTCTATTTGCTAGTTCTGGGTCCATCCATATTTGGGGATATTTCCAAGCAGACTCTTCATTAGAAATACAAACTTCAACAAAAGACTAACCACACTTTTATCTCCTTCAGAGCTGCATGTTGCCAATTTCTCCACAGAACAAAAGCAGACAAAATTTCTTTTCAAAACCACACTTTCCAGGAGACTTTATACAAACAGTGGATGGAAACTGATTCCACAGTCCCAACAAGACTGCAGTGCTGGTTCATCAGGGCACATTTCCCATGGGATTTGGGGATCTCCTCGGCTGACTGCTGCTGTCACATCTCATCACTGTTCAGGCAGCACCCACAGCTCCACCGTGCCTGTTTGACCAAACCAGCCAAGCCTTTCCCTCTCATTTCACCCTGCTTTTGTCCACCACCAGAAATGATTTGCTTACATATGGCAAAACCCACAAGACAGACCTGGAGGGAAAGGAGAACCCTGTTCTCTGATATGTGCATTGGCACAAGGACTTGGGAAAAGCCCTGCAAGGAGAAACTTCAGCAGTGGTGGGATGTGAATCCACAGGCAGCCCGGGCAGTCCCGTGGCACAGCAGTGTCTGTGGGAGCACCTCAGAGCAGCACTTCCTTCTCAGGACAGCACTTGCCCCCACTAAAACCAAAGGGGTCAGAGGCACCATCCTGGGCTGTCCTGCTCATTTGCAGACCCTAAATGAGCAAGAGCTGCCTGAAAACTGCATCCATCATCTGCAGCTCAATGGGAAACAATCCTCTGCTTCTCAAAGGTGGCCACTTGAGGGAACATGGCTCGATATTAAGAGGGAGAGGAAAAAATAGAAAAAGGGAAAAGGTTAAAAATCAGTCCAGAAGTTGCCTGTTTATTTTTCTCAGGGGATTCTTTCACCTACTGCTCTATGCTTGGTGCAAATATAACAAAGACAACTGATTGATGGGCTGAGAGAGCCAGGGAATAGGTGCTCCTCCCAAGGACAAGCATTTCCTCTGTGCTTCCAGTTGTATTTGAGACAAGTAGGATGCTTTATTGCTGAGGGTCAGCACATTCACTCAGAGAGAGAGGAAAATCCTCCAGCTCCAGATATTTGTCATCATTTAAAAACTGTTAACAAACAGTGGAAATGCCTGGGGTTTAATAGGGAATTCTTCAGGGTAATTAAGAGCCAGAAAGTGAAACAAATACCTGCTTTTCTGTGACAGAAGCAAATAAATTCTGTGTCACGGTTTCCTAAGAGAATTACAAAGCAAACCCAGACTGATTGTCTAGACATTATATATTCCATGTGGGAAAGAGTTTGCCTAAAGCAATCCCTTCCTTTGACTACTGGAGATCTTAACACCCTGCTGCTCTGCTTTCCCAGCCCCCTGTCTCGTGTTCATTGGAAACACACAATTTCTTCCCCCACCACTTCCCTCCCCTACCTCCAATTTTAATTTTTTTCACCCTAGAAACTAAGTCCAGTCTAGACAGTTCCCTTGGTTCAGACCTGTAATCAAAGATGAAGAGCTGATTAAAGAGAAATCATTCCAAAGTGCTGACGAAGGCTTTAAAAGCCTTACTTATAGATCAGTTGGAGATTAATGAGCTGCTCCAAAGGGACAGGATGGGGATGCACACGGCCTGGCACACTGGCTCAGGGCTGCCCCTGCTCCACCCCTAAGGTGCCTGCCAGGAGAGGAGGACTCTGGAAAGGGATGCAGGTACCTGGTCAGCTGGAAGGTGTGGAAGGGGAGGTGGAACTGGATGGTGCTTGAAATCCCTTCCCAGCCAAACCATTCTGTGACTCCATGACTGCACCTCCTGCTTTTCATTGGGTTTCCGGGCAACTCCAGCAGGAAGGGAAGCTCATGGCAAGAGGCACCAAGGCAGAAACAGGGTCAGGTCCCCTTGGGCAGGGACTGTCTCAAGTCCCTGTCTCAGTCTCCCACTGAAGGTGGCCTTCAGCATCACCTGGCATGTGCCTGGCACATCCAAGCACTGGCAAACTGCTGCAAAGGGCCAGGTGAACACAGGTGCTCAGCCAAGGGCTGGAGCCTACAAGGAGCCAGAGATGAGGGTTCTAAAACCGCTCCAGCTTCAGGCAGTTGGCCTCCCATGCCTGGTGGACCAGGTGGAAACAAAAGACCACTGAACCCACCCAAGGGCACCATTGAAGGATTGCTCAGGGGTGGCCCCAGGGCATGTCCTCAGCTGGTCCTGCAGCCTCCAGCCCTCGGAAGGAGCAGCAGAGGCGTGGCTGAAGGATGCTCTGCATCTCAGCGCTGCCGTGCCCTGTGCACCCATGGGGGAGGGAGGCTGCTCTTGACACCTCCTGCTCCAGCTGGGTCGGAGCCGTCGGAGCCGCAGTTGCTGCCCGGGGAGGGGAGCTTCCCATGAGCACCTCCCAGCCGCTGCTGCATGCTGGGCTCTGCACAAAAGCCCTTGGAACTGCCCGGAGCATCCCTGTTGCTGCTGTCTGCCGTGCCCACAGCCCGGCCACCGTGATGGCAGCGCTGCCCTCACACAAAGAGCATTTGTCATCCACTCTGCAACGCCTTAACCACAATTTCCTGACCTCCTCATTGAGTAATTTCAAGTCAAATCTATAGCTTTTAGCCTCTGGTTTTGAAACATTATTTCTTAATGTCTATCTGCGTCTGCCTGCAGAAGCAAGCTCCTTTAGTTTAGGTTTTTATTAGTCATTGTTCCACTGCTGTTGCATTCTTAGGAGCTGAAATTAAATTTTAAGTGCATTTTTCAAGGTAATAAAAATAAGCTTAGGCATATATTAGTGAAAAAAAGATCCATTTGTAATAATTTCCTGTAATAAAGCCCATATGTTTTGTTTTTGTAACATAAGTGCCAGTAACTTTTTTTCTAAACTGAGGAAAGTACATCACACATGAAAAAAGGAAAGCAAATTTAAAAGGGGGGAAAAAAAAGGAATCTGTTAATGGGTTATTCCTCAAAAAATAATCAAACTCAAAATTTATGAGTTGTCTTTTCATTCTCAAGACGCTGTTTGCGTGTGGGGATGTGTTCCATTGCAACCCCAATTCTGGAAGAATGAGTCCAGTGCGCAAGGAAAGGAGAAAAATATAAAATACACAGTCAAAATGATGAAAAAATACTCTGAATAAACTATTTCTTTGACTTTGGAATAACCAGCAGTGGAAAGTTACCTAATTACCAAAACATTTTTGTCTTAGTGCTCCTTGAAATCAAAGCAGAGTCAGACTTCTTGCCAACTATCTTATCTCACTTCATCAGCAATGATAAAAACTCTACATAAATCCTCTACCTAATTTCTCTGTAACTGTGTGAGCCAATACTTCAGCAGAGAAAAACAAATTTAAAAGAAAAAAGCGGATAAAGAAGTAGGAGTCTTCATCTGTCGCATGAGTTAAAGTTTCCACTGTGCACAAACAGCCCCAGTGGAGTTACTCCACCCCTGTGGGCCAGAAGATGCCTCCCAGGCACCAAACCTACACAGTCTCAGAGTCTCCCCACCGAGGTGTAACCTCTGCTCCTGCCAGCCACGGAGGAGCTCAGCAGGGCTCCTGCTGCTCCCAGGGGCTGAGCCCTCCCAGCCTGGACAGCACCCGGAGGAGAGGCTCACTGAGCCGAGGCTGCAGCCCAAGCACAGCTGTGCTTTTCAGGCTGGCTTTCCTTGCTGCTCCAGCCACTCTAAGCCTCCTGATGCAGGCTTGCAGCAGCTTTTCTGCCTTCCTTGCTGAGGGATGGATTTCTGTGCTCTGAGCCAGCTCTGCAGGAGCTCAGCTTCGCTCCTCAGCAGTTCCTGCTCTCTCACTGACCTCCCTCCTCACTACCTGTTTGAAACAGTGCTCAGAGCAGGAAAAGGAAAGAAACCAAAGCAGTCAAAACTATCGTCCTAGAGCCAGGTATTTTCACCTGCAACGTGCACACAGCTTGTGGCACCACTGACCCCTTAAGCAAATAGAGAGGAAAACAGCCACGTCAAAAGTGAAGTAGATGAGATGGGTCAAATATCTCCTCCCCAGGACTGCTGTTCTCAGGTGAGAAAAGCCTTTCAGGAGGAGAAAAATTACCCTGCTTATGCAGCTTCACCATCCCCCCAGGGCTGATGCAGGGGATCCCCCTGCATTGGAGAAAACCACCCACACAGCTTCAGGAGAGAACTGCTGACCGCAGATCCCAAGCAAAGCTGGATCCACAGAGTTTATGATAAACATGCCAAATCCTGATTTTTCCTAGGATTTAAGGGTATTCCCAAAACTTCTCACAGACCAGCTCAGTCCAACACGAGGAGCCAGTTTGGAGGTTCATGCTGAGCACCATCAGCTGTGCCCACCTGATTTCCTGTGCTCTGACACCTGAGCACACCAGAGCATCAGACTCCTGACACTGCTGTAAGAATGTGAGTGCTACAGCATAATGCATCATGTCCTTTATAGCCCAAATGACTCCTGATTGCTTCCATATGCCAGGCACACCAGGTCCAGTGGGAGCCATCACAAGCAAACATTTGTAATCAGAGCTGTCCCAGGGTCCCCCGGAAAGTCTGAGTCAAGGCACGTGTCTTTTGTTCTGCTAAAGGAGAAAGCAGGGCCCAGGCTCAGGAGTGACTGGGAGGAGAGAAGACAATAACACCCATTGTGGAGATGATGTAAAGCAAAGAATAGTGAGTGAATTCCGTGGATAATGGAAAGATTACCTCATAGGTTAACAGGCAGGTTAATGGTCTGTGTGCTTTTCTCTCAGTGATGCATCACTGGGCGAAACACACGGGTAAAAGAAGAGAAAATGAGGCAGAAGAGATCATCCCATCTCCTCAAATGAAATCATGAAATACAGCCAGATGACAGTTATTCCACCTCCTCCTTGAGATAAGTGGATGACTTTGTGCCAAATACAGCTGCACACTTGGTTTATGTAAGGTTAGATTCTCACTTGCTTCAGAGCTTAAGAAATCCATGGCTGGACTGCTTTGCCTTTCAGTGACCACAGCAGCAAAACTCTCCCACATCCACAGCCGAGTCGTGTTTTCTTTGGAGACATACTAAGCTACTCTGTTATCAGAAAAGGCAATGATGAGACCATATTGCCGTGCCATAAACTTGTCTATTTTTTGTCAAGAAGCACCATTATTCAGCCAAGATGACAGCCTGAACTCTAACCACCCAAGTTAAGCTTTCCCAAAATTGTGTTTGTAGAATTAAGGAGAGGGAGTCTGATTGCTCGTTTTTACAATATTGCCTCTCCTTTTTTTTTTTTTTTTTTTTTCTCTAAAGACAATTGGACATTAGGAAAACAATGGTACATACACACGATATGGTACAGCCAGCAATACATCCTCCTGAAGCACAGAATTTTCCTCCTCAGGGCAAATTCATGTTAAGTACAATGAAAGGCCAAAAGCTTGTGCACAGCCATGACTCCTGGTTCGCTTCCCTCCTCCCAGACCAACACCACACACGAATCCAAACACCCAGGTGTCACAGCTAAACCAAGGACAGCAACCCAAACCTGCAGTGAAGAACAGCATGTTGCTATAGATCTAATTACAATTTACACTGAGCCATAAGGGAAACAAATGGGATTATTTTCTCCTCTGTTCTTGACCCTGCAGATCCAGTATGAGACCTGGCCCACAGCTCTGATCCCACAGCCAGGACTGCTCAGGGCATCTTTGCACTGACCTGGGTGTTGTGGGCCAGCAAGGGTGTCCAAAAGCTCGGTCTGGATTACAGCAAGGGAAAAGAATCTCTACTCCTGCTCTACAGCCTGGCAGATAGTCAAGCATGCATAGCCTTAATTATCTGCTGACTGCATCTTTCAAAAAGAAATGTCCCAAGGCTGCTCACACAGATTCTTCATGCAACAGCTACTTAGCTACTTGAATATTGTTTGCAATTTTAGATGTGGAATTGGCCTGCAAGTCTGATTAACTTTCCTGGTGGAGTCAGAGTCTGTTGGCTAAAGCTGACACCTCTTTCCTTTTATTTGTTTTCCCTTCCAAAGCAAACAGATGGAGATGTATTTTACATTCTCTCCAATATCCATCAGCTCTGGGCTGCCTTTTTCCCCCCTTTTTTATTTCTTAAATCTAGGCAGCATCGAGCCTGTGATGGAGAGAGACAGTACTAGAAAACATCTGGCACACACTTCATTACAACACAGAGAGCTACATAAGTATATATAGAAATGCAATTAGAATAAACCATCAGGGTTTATATTTACATGGCACTTTTCATTCTTAACATCAAAGTGTTTTAGAAAAACAAATATTTCTTCGGGGGTAAAAAGCTAAACCAATTTTTAACACAGATACACGTGGCATGCACACCATGGGCTCTGACATCCCACATCTGCTGTCTGCCCCTGCCACCCCCACCCACCTCCACGGCAGGGGCTTTGGGAGAGCCCGGCTGGCATCAGGGACTTACGTGGACTTCCCGCAGATCTTCCTCTGGTACCACTGCTTGCAGTTGGTGAAATATTTCCTGTTGGTGCCGATCAGCTTCTGCACCGCGCACACGTTGGGGCTGCAGGGAACGACAGAACACAGGGGGGTCCTGTGAGCCTCCCTCCTCCAATGCTGACCCCCAGCACGGAGCCAGACCCCGCCTGACAGGGCCTGAAAAGCCCTGCTGGGATGGCAAGGGAGGGAACCAGGAGGGCTGCAAGTCAGCTTGCTCGATTCAGGCCTACAATGGCTATCATGAAGTGGAGGAAGCGTGGAAAGAGATCTCTCTTGACTCTTCTAGAGCATCTCTTTCTTTACCGAGTGCAAATTCTTGATTTTTTTTCCATGTTCCACCTCTCACCAAAATATAAAGAAATCAAGTAAAAATACTTTGCCCAGAATTTTCATGGTGAACAGCAACTTAAAATGCAAAACTCAGCTAAAACTCAAGAATGTTATGTAATAATACAAATCCTTGCAAAAGAAACCATTATTTTACTGTCTAGGACATAAAAAAGATAAGACAGATATTTATCAGCCTACAGACTTGCACCAAACCCAGAACTTTGGCTGTATGATAGACTCAGTGAATTCTGGACAGGGACACTGAGCTGAATGAGGGGGAAAGGAGCAGTGGCACTGCCCTCCTCTGTCTCAACACACCAGATAAGACAGCACAGACCAAGAGGGGCTGTATCAGGTACCCATAAGGTACCAAGAGCTCCTGCTCAGCCAAAAAACCCCGTGGTTGGTGTTCCATGTGTGAATAACCCTGCAGAGAGCCAACTGCAGCCCTGCAGCTTTCTAAGAAGTGGCATCACCGTGAGCAGGGATGTGGTCAGGCTGGAGCTGGGAGTTTCCTTGCTGCTGGTTTGGCCAGCACAGCATTTCCCTGCTCTGCCTGGCTCACCATCCATCGCTGTGGTTTGTGGCCAGCAGCCCTGGCCACATGTTAGGCAAAACATGGTCAGCACAAAAGATATGATTTATGAATCTGGGTTGCAAGGGCATCAACTGCCTCTGGGCTTGACCAGAGGTGTAGCAAATGCTCAAGCAAGCTGAGGATGCTTAGCCCAGCTGAGGCTGGATTCCCAACACCAGCACCATGGCCCAGTTGCAGCAGCATCACTAAAAGTATGCACAGTATTGGCTGCCAAGCAGATGAAGGGAAAACAAATAATTAAGCAGAACACATAAATCATCACTTCAGCCTGTCAGAAGTGCACTGTGCTGTCCAAGGCAGATTTTTCATTTGCACAAACGAAACTCCAAATGGGGTCTGGAGATGCTCTTGTGAAGGTCTTGTTGATGTGCTCAGGAGAACAGGCAGCAGCCTGTGTCCCGCTGCGTCTGACCCAGGCACTGCCCGCTTGCCCCCCGAAAGGAACAAAAGCAGAGCTTGCAGCCCAACCACCAAGTCCTCCTTGCTTTTCAGCGGCATCCCAGAACGGGCCAGCCTGCCATCATTAGCATGAATTAACCTGAGGGTCTCCCATACGCTGGCTGACTCCAGTGCCAGCCTCCGCGGGAGCCTGGCGTGCCTTCAATGAGCCTTTGTTGGCTGCTGCAGGGCCCTGCGCAGGCAGCATCCACCCTGCGTGTCCCAGGCACCTCCAGCCTGCCCCGAGGGGAGAGAGAGGACCTGTGCGACCTGGGACACTCAGCTCATCGTTTCCCTTATCACTGCCGCATCCAGCAATGGTGTTTTTTTTCTTCATGAAAGGATTTCATTCAGTTTCTGTATGTAAGGCAGGGAACAGGGAGCAAGAACCTACTGAAAAAAGTTAGGAATCACAAAACCAAACTTTCAGCTGGTGCAAACTGGCCCAGACTCAGCAACTTCCAAGCCAAATCATCACTTAGAGAGACGTCTGTGCTCTCTGACTCAGCCCACCTTGGCCACCCGGCCCCGCCGTGCCGAGGTATGGTTCCAATTACATGGAAATTCCAAACCTTGCCTCGATTTTAGCATCTGGCTGACGGCAGTGGACAATCCCTCTAATATTCATCTTGACAAGCCTGGCTACTGAAGGACTTGTTTGATCACTTCCCCCGCATCCCCGGGAGCAGCCTGCCAAGAAAACCCTTGTGCCTCCAGGACAGTATTTAACTGCCTTGCTCCCTCCTCCCTGCCTGGGACTGCAGCTCTGTGGGCTGCTCCTCCTTCCCTGACTTATGGGGAAAAACTTCTTTCCAGTTTTTCCTCAGTGTGGAAAAATCCCTGCTCAGGACTGTGTTATCAATGATTCCCGCAGGCACGCTGTAGTAGCGGCTCCCCGCATTGCATGTTCTGGTTCCTTGCCCAGTCTGGCTTAAAATGAATTTGTCAACACTCTTCCCTCTCCTCGTTGGAGTTCATCACCTCTGCCATGCCGTTCCCAGCCAGCCGCGCTGACTCCAGGATAAAACTGCCTATTGTTCCCCTTCAGCCAAAGCCTTTTGCTTGGCAGCAGCAGCTGGGAGCTGCTGGGACAGGGGCTGCCCTTGGGAAGAGGCTGAGAAAAGCAGGACTTAGTGTACAGCCCCAGATACCTGCACTGGCTATGGCCAGGGCACTCCCCAGCATCACGTTGTGCCACAAAGTTGGCTGGGTCTGGGAAGAGCACTCCTACATTTTCGTCTTCAGATATTAGTGGTCCCTATGCACATTTCAGCTCCTCTCACTGACTTGAGCTGGTTCATTTTAAAAAAAGTTAATTAAGACATACAAGTCCTGCTGTAGAGCCAAGCTCTGCCTCCCAGCTCGCTCTTGGCTCAATAGGGGCATTGATGGTGTGGGGGATGCTCACAGGAAAGGGTGGCAGCCCTGGTTGGACATCCCTCTGGTGCTGGCCCCTGCAAACAACACAACATGCCCCACATCCAGGATGTTTTTGGCTGGGTTTGTGATGCTGAATCTCTTTGGAACTTCATTAATCAATGCTCAAAATTCCGTGTATGTTCAAAAGTTAGCTTGGTATAAATCACTCTCCATCAGAATGGGAGCAGTAAGCAAAGAGCTGTGGTCAGCTCAACTAGATGAAAGTTCCGGCATTCCAGTTCTTTGTGTCTTCCAAAGATCTCAGGCACCAGAGTGGACCACAGTCACATCTTACTCTATGGCTCTGTTAATTGTGCAAGGAGTAATGTAACAAGCTCCTCTCTGCAGAGATGAGTACACTGCTTTACACCGGGACTGCTCATTTTCAGCCTGAGCAAACGTCAATCTCAGGGCTACCACCAGAACTACTTAGTTCCACATCATGCAGAGGTGGTGAACAAGATTCACTGTATTTCTGTGTAAACCACTGCAAGTCTGGCATTATTGACCTATTACAAACTGATATCAGCTCAGAATTTGCCTGTTGGATTGTGTCTCTGATCGGACATACAAACAGCACATCTCTTGTCATAAATTCTGACCTGGATCCCTGCCAGAGAATGTATCAAATTGCAATATTTAAATCTTGGGAGTTTCTTTTATTTAAAGCATTTTATGACCCTACTTCCAGCAATGCACTTAAACAGAAGCTTCAACTCAATCACTGTCACCATCCTGAGAGATGGAAGCCAGCTGAAAGGTCTGTTGTGCTTTCACCATTCCTAGGTCTTAATAAATTTTAAAAATAGTGGGAACAACTATTAACATTGGGTTTGTTTTCTGACTATTAATGAAGACTCAAAGACTCACTCTCTAACAGGCTATGTATCTGTCCTGGTTTAGGGTTTACTTCTGAGCTAAACAGACGAATGGGGATACAATTCAGCATCAACCCAGGACAGTATCAAACAAGAGAGGTCTACGTGCATTTTTTTCTATAGGCCTTATCTTGTAAGGTTTATGAGTAAATAAGTGATTATTTTTGTCAAGAAAACTTCCAAGACCAACTGGGGTTTGAAGTCAAAGAGTAAATTGGTGATGATTCCAGAGAGACGTTGAAGGGATTTTCCTTTTTTCCCCCTACAAATTCAGGAAAACGAGAATTCTTTCCACAAAATCTTTAATGGCTCGAAATCTAGGGATTTTTATCCCTTTTCCTTAACCGGGATAAACGGAAAAAGAAGCACTAAAGGGTCTGAACTGATATCTGCAATGCTAAGTTTCGCGATAGAAAGGCGGAAAAATTATCAAAAGAAAAAAAATGTTACCAGGAGATGAAAGAGAAAGAAGCGAAAGCAGCGGCGCCCGAGGGAGCTCCCGCGGTGCCCGCACAAAGACGCGCGGCACGGGCGGCCCCGCTCCCGACGGCACTCGGCAAAGGCGGGCAGAAGGGTTCAGGAAAAAGGGTTCAGCAGGGGATCCCCCCTCCCTGCTCCCCGTGCCCGGCCTTACCCGTGCTGCCGGCCGCGGAGCCGGCTGTGCTGCAGGACCTGCTGGTACGGGGAGCGGGCGGCGGCGGCGAGCCCCAGCGCCAGCAGCAGCAGCGGCAGCGGGCGCGCCATGGCCGGGACGGCACCGAGCGGCGGGACGGGCTCGGGACGGGCCGGGCCGGCGGCAGCGAGCCCCGTTAAATGCGGCGGGGAACGGGGGCGGGAGCGGCCCCGCGGGGGGAGCGGAGCCGCCCGGCCCGGCCCGGCCCGGCGGGAGGGGAGGGGAGCGGAGAGGGGCCGCCCCCCTCCAAGGGCATCCCTCCGTCCGCCCACCCGCCCTCCATCCCTCCGTCTTTCTATGCCCCCGTCTTTCTATCCCTCCGTCTTTCCATCCCTCCGCCGTTCATCCCTCCTTCCTTCCATCCCTCCTTCTTTCCATCCCTCCGTCTTTCCACGCGTCGCTCCGTCCGTGCCCCGGAGACCGGCCGCGGCGGCAGGGGAAAGCAGACGGGGATGTTTTATATCCCCCTTCCCAGGCCAGCGTTTCATCTTCCATTTCTTCTTCATCCGGCCTTCTCCCTCCATCCTGCCCCAGTCGCGACTCAGAGCGGGTGGCTGCTCCGGTGTCCCAGCGGCTCCAGCCCTCCGTGATCCCCCTGCCCGGGGGCTCTCCTGCTTTCAGCCCAGCCCTGCCCGCGCCGCCGGAATGTCACCCGCGCTGCCTCCACAGGTCCCCTCCGTACCCTCCCGGTGTCGACCCAGCACTGGCAGGGGTCACTCTTGGCAAGAGGTTTCTAGTTGCTTTTGTACCAAACCAAATGAAAGCAGGAGCTCTTAGGCCGAGGAAGTTTGGGGTGTTCAATCTGGAGAGGAGAAACTTCAGAGAGAACTTAGAGATCCTAACAGTACCTAATCAGGGCTTATGAAAAGAGAGCAACTTTTTATATGGGTAGATAGTGTCAGGACAAAGGAGAATGGTTGTAAACTAAAAGGAGAGAGATTTAGATTTGATATTAGGAAGAAATTCTTTCCTGGGAGGGTGGGGAGGTCCTGGCACAGGGTGCCCAGAGCAGCTGTGGCTGCCCCATCCCTGGAAGTGTCCAAGGCCAGCTTGGACAGGGCTTGGAGTGATCTGGATAGTGGAAGGCTTCCCTGCCCACAGCTGGGGGTTGGAACAAGATGAGCTTGTAAGTTCCTTCCAAACCAAACCCTTGTGTGATTCTATGATTCACTGCAGCATCCCAGTGTTTGTAAAGGGTTTGCTCTGATTGGACTAACATCAAAGTCGAAAGGCTCTTTCCTCCCTAAATCTGCCTGGGAAGCAAAAGGAGTCCTTTGGGGCCACTTGCCCTAAGGGACAGATCTGTGCAAAACCCTCCTATGGCTTTGCAGACTGGGCAGTGGCCAGCAAGGGCAGCTGCTCAGCAAAGGATGGGAACTGAAACATGTCCAGCAAGCAGCCACTGAACCAAAGAGAAAAAGTCTTTAGCAATATTGAGCACTTTTAATTTAAAAAGATTTTTCCCCACAGTAAATAAATCTGATCTACATAAACCCCATTATTGCTTATTTGATAAAATACATGAAACCATTCCTCAGTCAGGTTTCCTCTCCCCAGGGAGTGTTTCATTACTTCCCCCATCTAAGTAGGTAAATCATGAAATCTTACCTGCAAAGGCTGATGACTCCAGTGTAAAAGATAAGAAAAAGAGTTCTCAGGTCTTTCTGAGGAAAAGATTATGTTTTAAACCCTCTCGAGTATTGCCTGGGAGCTTCAGCTGCACCTCTATAAAACGGAAGCAATTTTATGAGCCTCCAGTTCTCTGTTTAAAAGAGAAGAGTAATCTGTGCTCTGCCCAGAAAGGGGTGACTTGTCCCCTGGCTCTGGCCAGATTTTCAGCTGTGAAGCCTGATCTGATGGCTGTGCATTTTTCTAGGCCAGAGTAAGACCCCTTAGTCTAACTCCTCCTCCACCAGCTATTGCAATTTTTTGCCAGGGGAAGGCTTAAAACTCTTAAAAAAATAGAATGAAAAGCAGAGGGAAATCAAGCAAAGGCATTGCCAACTGCTGAGTGCTCAGAAAACAGCAGCCAATTGCAATTTCTCTGTGAAGAACATCAAAGATCCCACATGGTGGCAGAGCCAAGCCCCTGGGTGTAGGCTCCTGCCTTCCCCCACATGCTAGACTGTTTTTTTTGGGAATCACAAGGTCCCTTTCACTCACAAAGCCGGTTTATAGATGTAAGAGCTTCTCTCCCAGACACCCAAGGAGCAGGAACCCCAGATCCTCAGAAGAGCACCTTTCCCCAGGAGCACAGGGCTGCCTGTCCTGGGATGAGCTCACCAGGAACACCATGTTCCTATTACAACCTTCCAGAACAAGGGTTGATGTCCTTGAGACACCAAACCCTGCACTGTATCCAGCAGAAGTTTGTTGAACCCAAAATGTTGGAAATTAACTTGACAAAGATTTTTTTTTTCCCAGTGAAATGTTTTTCTGGAGATTAAACCAACAGGGAGTGAGGAGGGTCAGCCAGCTGTGAGGGGTCAGGGTGAGTGTGGGGAGGGATGGGTCAGCCCCACTGCCATGCTGTGCCCAGCACGGACACCTCTTGGGTCCCCCGGGTCACATGCAGACAAATTCACTGGTTTTATCTACCACTGCTGCTTTGCTTCCTCCCCATCCCTCCCTCCCAGTCCAGCTGCCTCCTCGTTCTTCTTCAGTGCATCTTTATTCATTATTCCTCTCCAACAGGACTTTCTGTACTGACTAAGCTTTCAATTAGCTTCTAGAATCTGTTTGAGAGCAGTTCAAGTGTTGCAAAGAAATATTTAAATATACTTGGCTATCAGACTGTGACAAACCTATTTGTGAATAACCAGTGCTCTGATTTGCACTTGTTTTAACCTCTGCTTCCAGACGGATGTTTAGTTTGAAATGAAATCCACAGGCAGTGGACTCTCTGCACACTCTTACAAATACTCTAAAATCAATCACGTAGAAAATTGTACTTACACAAATAGACCCTTCTGTACACATTTCAGACATAACAGCTGCTCCACCAAAAGGGAGGAACCGAAAGACATACCCTAATCCCAATGAAGAAATCTTCAGCAATAATAAACATCTATTATTTAAAAAGCTCTTCCTGTATAAACAAAACCGAAGGTTGAAATTACTGAATCAGTAAGACCATAAATATTTTTCACTTTGTTCTGTGAGCTGCACAGAAAGGCCAGGAGAGCTTTTGGAGAAAAACCACCTTTCCACCTCTCCAATAATAACTTCAAGGTAAATGAACAGCACAGAACTAAAAGTGATTTCTTTGTATTTGTCTGCCATATTAAATTTCTGCTATCCTCATAATAGTAAAATATCTAATTCCCTAAATAAAAAGTCATAGTGATGTTTAGTAACATTCCTGCAATCTCCATTTCATTCAGAGTTCTACTTAAGGTGATTTCAGGTTCAATTTCTTTCCCCCAGAGTAGCCTCTGCTCTTGTTTTCACAGACACTGAGAAAAAGCACTGAAAATAGCTCTAAGCATCTTTGTTGCGGTTTTGTTTGAAACTGCAGAATTTATTTTGAAGAATAAAAAGGTGATGCATCATGCAATTCACTCCTGTATTTTTCTGGAATGCCAGGCAGAGAGATTGCTGCCATGGCTGGAGGCACAGTCCTGCATGGGACACAGCAGGATCAGAGCAGCTCCAGCACAAAAGGGGCTGAAGCAAACAAAACAACAAGTGGTCCGGAGAGGTGGATTCAGAATATGACAGAGCAACATTCCCTGCAGCACTGGCAGCCTGGCTTGGGCTGGGAGTTCAGAGGAGTCAGTTACTGGTGGGAAATGACAGCCACCACAAGGCTGTCCATACACTGGTGTGACATACATCCCATCTCATCCCACTCTCGCTTTGTTCCGTTTTCACTATCCATACTAACATCAGGGGAATGTATTTCCCTTCCGTGTCTTTCTAGTTCTTTTGGAACAACTTCTTCACCCCAAATGCTCCCGCATTTGCCTTTTGGGTCTGCTTTCCATGTCCAATGTGTTAACGATGTGGCAGATGGTCCTTCACACCACGCTCTTGCTTTCACACATCAGCCTTGTAAAGAGATCCCGATAAAGATCACATAATCGTCTCCGTTTCCCTTTGCAGACAGCTCCATTTGATGTGTCCAGAGCTTGCTGGAAAAGGAAGAGAGCTAATCCCACTTGCCTCTACCACACGCAGCACGGAATTCATGGGATTTATGCTCCAGTTCCACTCCAAACTGTGTCCAAAAGGCCCTCTAGATGTTTGAAGTGTTATTATTATGTGTAGTAACATGCTAATAAAATTAGTAAAATACATATATGTACGGCAACATGTAGTAGCATACATAACAGGCCAGGTTGGAGTGGGCTCTGACCTACCTGGTCTAGTGGAAGATGGGAAGATGTTCCTGCCCATGGCAGGCTGGTTGGAACAAGAGGATCCTAGACTATGTGTTACAAACCAGTTTAAACACAGAAGAGCAAAGAAAACAAAGTCTCTGTGAATAAAAAGGATGAAACACAAAAATGTTCAAAATATACCCCCAAACTTGATTAAAACCAAATGAGGCTAGATGTTGGTTTCAAAGAAAGTGATATATTTTATTTAATAGTGAAAGAGGCAAGGAGAAAGAAAGAGAAAAGAAAAACGGAAAGAAATAGAAAAAGAATTGTGAGGGGGTGGGGAGGGAAAGGAGAGAGTGGCAGGGGCTAGGTAGAAACAGATCACCCTTCTGGGGGTCCCAACAACGTCTCGTGGCTCCATCTGGCCTTCTTGGTCGTGCACCCCTGCCTTGGTGCCAAGCACAGAAGCCAATGGATTAACAGATGTTTAGGGCAGGTGGGAATGCCCAGGTGGCTGCCTTGCAGGGCCCCAGTTTGGCACTGTCCCTTCCAACACTGAGGGACCCCTGGGGGGCTCTTGGGGGGCTCTGACACCCCCTGTGCTGTCCTGCTCATGGATGGGGCTTCTCCCCGGGGGCAGGGCCCTGGGCTGAGCCCCTCTGCACAGGCAGGGTGGGTGCTCACTGCCTCTCTCCAGAGCCTTTCCCACCAGGAACACACTCCAAACCTCTCCTCTCCCCACCCCCGGGGTGAGGGTCTGTGTGAGCCTGGCAGCTGATGGCCCTGGGGCTGTGGTCCTGTGCTGAGCTTGAGCCCTCTGTGAACGGATTCTTCTTCCCCGAGCCCAGACCTGAGTCACTTTATCTCATTCCATCTATGAGCACTGCAGGGCCTCAATCAGGCCATGGTAATCTTCTCTGCAGCTTTTATAGTTTTGTTATATTAGGCAAAAGTCCTTCATGAGAAAGTTTTAACCATAAATTTTAATATTTCACCAGGTTGCTCCAAGTCCCATCCAACCTGGCCCTGCCACAGCCACTGGTGACCTGTGCCTCACTCCCCCCACAAGGAAGAATTCTCCCAAATATCCCATCCAGCACTGCCCTCTGTCAGTTTAAAACCACTCCCCCCTGTCCTGTCACTACAAGCCCATGTACAGGGACTGTTTTTTGGTCTCTCTTATTGAAAGGGGTTGATACTACTGTAGGTCTTGTAGGTCTGGCCCCGTTAATGTACACTGAGCAGGGCTAAAGTGCCTCCCCCAAGCATTTAAGCAGGGTTGTTGCCCTGGGATAGATGGGACAGGCACCCCTTGTCCTGTCCTCAGGGGCCTCAGGAGCGCTGGCCAAAAAGGCAATTACACACAACATTCTGCTTCCTTTTAATATATCATTGTGATGGAAGAAATATGTGCTTTATCTTCTCTCGTATAAACAAAACAATTCTCTTACTTCATCATATAAGCTTGCAAGTATCTTCCCAGATTAGATACTTTGAGAAAAGTCTTTTTAAGAACACCTCTCCAGTTGCTGTTGCTCTCTCGTTTTGCTGACAGGCACACACACAAAACAAACCCACTAAATCTCAGGAGGGGAGCTGTGGGCCAAGCTGGTATCTCATCATCTCATCTGTTTTCTGTTTTCTCCTCCTTCCCATCACCCAATATTGTAGATACCTGATACAGCAGATTTACAGAGCAGGAAGTCACAAGAAGTAGCAATTCAACTTTCAGGGAATAATTCAGTGTCACTTATTCATATCGTCCATGTATATGAAAAATAAAAAAGAGAGATAGAAAACCGCTCCCACAAGGCATTTCTAGCTCTTGCATGTTCTCATTTTATTCCTTATCCTGCAATTTATCTTCTTAATTTCAGCAAGCCAGCAATGAAGTAGAAAACCCCTAAGAAATCTTATTCTGACATATCTTTCTGGGGAATATTCATTTCCACACATAGCTGCATAAGCCATGGAGAAGTCTGTGGCATCGCTGGAGAGCAAACCACTTGACAAGCAGAGTCTGCAGACCTTAAAATGGATAAAAGCAAGTTTTTTCTGGCCTGCTGCATCTGATTTAAAGGCCTGATAGACACCCAGCATCAGCACAGTAATCTGCTGAGGCTGGCCCCAGGCCATGTTGTAATGCAGGAAGAGAGCAAACGTTGGAGCAGCCTGAGCCAAATTACAACTGACTGTTATTTTGGGATGCTAAGCTTTGAAATCTGAATTCATTTAGTTTATTATGATATATTGGAAGTTCCTTAAAAAAAAAAAAAAAAAAAAAAAAAAGAAAGGAAAAAACCAAACAAAACCCAAGATACTCATTAATTCTGGTTAAATAGAACAGGCAGAAGAAGGCATTGCCTGCCAAAAAGATACACAAACCCCATTATGTCAGTAGACCATCTCATAACCGGAGGTGCGGAGCCAGAAGGCTGCTCCTGTTGGCCTGCAGACTCTGGATGAAGTTCAGCTCCCTGAAAACATGACGAAACTCCAACCTCAAGGCCAGCCTCAAAAAGTGCTGATGTGGCTCAGAACCCAACATGGCAGGGTGGGCATTGCTCACAGATCCTGAGGCACAAGAACCTCTCCATGCATTGCATGGGTCATGGAAGAAAAGAGCCAGTAAAGGACAAAAGTGCCAGCGTGTTCCCCACTGTACATTTTCCAACATATTATCCATACTTCTGAAGTAATCCCAAAGGTTTATCCAAGCCCTGTGGGTTCTTGCAGTTAGGAGCATATTAAAAATATTAAGAATCATTAAGATCTGGGAAGGTAAGAAACTGGAGAACAACAGAGTGTTTCTCAGGACTGCCTTGCCTCACCTTAAGAAGAGATGCTGTATGTAAGAGAAGAAATAGGGCTTGAAATAATAGTGAAAATTTTAAATCTCTTGGTATTTGTTACATGTAGTATTTGCACATCCCTGACAACCCAGTTCTGTAGTTACACAAGTGTTCAATAAATGTGTTGATAGTTTAGTGGTGGGCTTGGCAGTGCTGGGTTAATATTTGGGAGTGATGAACTCAAAGGTCTTTTCAAACCTTAATGATTCTGTTTGATACAGATCTGACACTGGAGAGGCCCTGCACAACTGGAAGGAAGAAAACCAACAAATCTCCTCTCTTGGATTCTGAAACCACTTGGAAAGATGTCACTGGCCACCTCCACATTGATCCCAGGGCTGGACTGTGTAGGCACAGGAGCAGAACATCCTCATGTGCTCTTCTGCCTGACATCACACCATTCTCAGCAAAACACCTTCTCAGGCTTTCCTTCAGCTTTGACATCACACTCTGAAGGTGATTCTATACCTCAGCAACTCCTTCATGTCTGGATTTCACCTTTTCCTTCTGCTTCCTCAGACAGAGACACCATTCACATTGTCTGTTGGGGCTGCGTGCCCAAAAAGTAGAGCTGTCCCCAGTCCATAATACACATGCACCTAGAAACCCCAAAACCATACAGACAGACACTTCTCAATTAGATATTGCAAGTCCATCAACACTGTAAGGAATTTTGTGGGACATATGCCTTAATTTAGTTGCAGTGTTTTTTTTTTTTTTTTTTTGTTACAGCTGAGCAGATAACATGATAAGGTTAGTGATGGTTTCTAGGAGGGAATGATTTAATAACATTATCTGCAGCACTTTCAGAGTCTCCCTGAGAAAGGGCCAGGCAGAGCTGGAGTGGTTTGGATCTATTTCCTCACCACTGCTGAGAACGAACATTGCAATAAGTGTCAGGAGGGTTGAATGGAAAATAATTGCCTTCATTATGCAAGTTCAATGTACAGACATGTGTTCCTGGATAAAACATTTTTACAGCCAGCCAGGGCCATGTTGCTTATTTTCCATAAAATACAAGGAGCAGCGTTTTCTACAGGTTTCAGTCAAGTATTTGAAGCAGGCATGGGCTGATTTGTCCTGCAAAGCAAACGCACATTTCTGAGCTCACCTGCATGTAGGTTTATGGCTTTTTACAAGAGATGCAGGTGTGGGAATTGGTCTTGTAGGGGATGTCTGAACAGTCACCAGGACTTTGGCATAGGCAAAGCAGTGAGAAACTGGAGACATGGATTTTATAGGAGACATAGCACATTGTAAAGCAAGACATCTTAGGCTAAAATCCAGTTCCTCTTCTTTAGGCAAACTGAGCTCTTGATTTCGGTGGGCTTCTCACTCAGAAAGGGTCAACAAACTCAGGGCATTGATGAGAAGAATCAGAAAAGTGATTTCTTTGGTGTGATGCAATAGGAGTTTGTATTCCCATTAGCCCCAAGTGCCTGGAAATCTGGAATTCAAATGCAGCAAAACCTCACTACAAATAAAGATTTTCTTAAAACCAAAGTAGTTTCCACCACTACTTTTATAAAGCAGAGTTGCCAGCTACTGAGCAAATAAGTAAGTGGTGCTCTGGCCTGGGAGGATTCCAGTAGGATTAGTCTGGCAGTTCTAACACAATAAAGACCGACTAATTTCTTCATTATTAGTTTTTGATTCTTCTAAGTCTGCTTTTCACGATGGTTTGGCACTGTCCTCACTCATCACTCTCCAACTCTGAAGCTGGCAAGTGGACACATTTGCTTCTTTTATTATAGCACAGGGATGGGCTGATTTACACCAGGAGCCCAGCGTGCCAGCAGAGCCAGGAGAAGCAGGAGACAACATTCCCTCCTCCAGCTGCTGTAGGAGAGATGCTTCATCCATGAGCAGGAACAAATATTTATCAGATGGGCTTTCCAGTCATATGGTCCTAATCCTCTCAGTAATGTGAAACTCCCTGGATGAGGTCATGGTTGTTGAATCCCAGACTCTCCTTTTTTTTCTAGGGGCCAGGCCAGGTAGGTGGAAGAAGGAGCACACTTATCCCTGCCTGGGGCTGGCCAGGAAAAAACCACAGAGGTTTAGGGACACGATGTGCAAATACACACCCATGAACATGCACAAAGACTTGCTCCAGAGCACGTCGGGGCTGCCAACATTGAATTTCCAGCACCAGCTCTGGGTACCTGTTGCTCTAACTTTCCAGAACTCGACAAAATCCAACTGTCAAATTCCCTGACAGCTCTCTTAAGCAAAAAATCCTTACAAAAGTGAGGGAAAGAATATAAAACTTTTTTTTTAAAGGTCATGTAAAGGCTCTCTGAGCTAATTACTGCTGGGAATACTTGTTTAGCTGGCTAAGGTATCTTTGACTTGCTCATTAACTTTCACTGGCCTTTGGTGATTTACACTTTAAACTGAAGAACCAGGGAATTCCCTGACTGTTTTCCTCCAGTGACTGTTTGAATCCAAAATTGTCCAAATTAGGAATTGTATGTGAATCCTACTGTTGTCTGAGCTCATGGGTCCTGGACAGACCCTTATTATTTTAGCCCAGATGGTACTAAAAAAAGACCATCTCAAAACCATGAGAACATCCAATGGTATATTTTAGGAATGCCATGCTTAAGATAATAGTCCAAATAATGTGTCATACTCACAGAAACAAAATATGTTGCTCATCAGTACACAATGTATAGAAGCACCATGTCTAGGCATGAAGTTGTCTTGAGCAGGACTGAACCAAGGGAAAGAACACAACCAACTTATTGTGGGTGGCATTTGCACCTGGAAGGTTTCCCAAACCTCAGTCAAGATGAAATTTGAGTCACTCAGAAGAACCTGACAAGCAAGTAGTCAAGGAAATTGTAAAGGCAGACCATGTCCCTTACTTTGAATCAGACTTTAGCTGTGCAATTTTCTGTAGGACTGAGTGATTTCTGAGCACGACTAACCCAGAGCAGCCCCTTTACCTACAGCCAAGCTCAGGTGTCCCACTGACCTGACTTGTGTGAGGTGTGCCCCACCCACCAGCCACCAGATTTGACTTTGGGAAATCTCTCTGCCAGTTTTTGCCATAACCCTTCTTTCTTATGTCACAGGAAGATGAAGCCAACAGTTAACCCTCTGGGTCCCCGTGTCTCTCCCCTGGGTCTGCAGCAGTGGGAGGACTCCCACCTTTGTCTCAGGTCAGCAATGGGGGTCATGCTGCACAAGGTCCAAAGGCAGGGTCACAGGCTGAGCCTCAAAAGTGCCACAAAATCTGGGTGAGAGTTTGTAGCAGGAGGTGGTCTGGGGTGTAGTTCAAGCTCTGCTCATTGCCTCTGTATGGAAACATCACTGAGCCCCAAACACTGTGTCCAGGAGGGGAAGGTGGCTGGGCAGCCAGAGAGGGGAGGGTCCCTGAGCCCCCCCACCCTGCAGAAACCCACACCCAGTAGGTCTGAGCGTGTTTTGCTTTTGGCACATTGTAGTTAACTCCAATAAGTAACTGGAGAATGGAGAAGCAAGAGAAAGTGGCTGGTGCTGCAGAATGGTGTTTACCCTCTGTCCTGAGCAGGTCCTTTATTTATTTCACATGTGGGAAGAATCAACCCTTGGATCTTCAGTTTTCTCTGCCTACCTCATTCTCTTCAAGTCCATCAGCCATGGAGATTAGAGTGTCACAGGAATGAGACCTTTCTGCTAAATCCCTTCCAGATGTCCAGAGCCACAAACATGTCAGTCACTGGCAAGAGCCTAATGACAAGTGGCTCCCTGTTCATTATGATGGCTATTGTTTCCTGGCAGAAAAGCTTTCTCTGCACTGCCTCCAAAGGCAGGTTTTGCAGGGAGGGCTTTTTCTTCCTTCCCCAGAAGCAGGGCTGCTGTCTGATGGGTCATGAGGAGATCCCCATCCCAGGTCTTGAGACCTGTCCTAGGGCTGCTGCTGGAACACTGTCACAGGGCACCACATTGCACAGGCATTTCAGGATCAGTAGAGAGGAAGCAAGTAGCAGATCTGTCTCCAGCCAGAGGGGTTTGACAGCCCCAGGCTGTGAGGTTCTCCAAAAGTTTGGTGGCATTAGACTTCTGTGTTGGCAATGCCAGCCCCGGGGAGTCGGGTAGGAACTGAAGTTGGCACCAAGGTCAGGATGCTTTGGAGAAAAGGAGCAGGTGGGATGGCTGTCTGGGAGCAGCTCAGGATAGAGGAGAGGGAAATCTTCTCCCTGTTCCTTCCACATAAGCAAGGAGAGCTCTGTGGTGGTGTCCTTGTCTTGCTCATGGAGAAGGCTGTGGCTCTGTGACAAGGGGCTCTTTCAGGCACAGAATGCAACAGGATTTTGGTTCCAAGCCTGGCTGCCAGGTCCTTTGTTTTGCCCAAAGGCATGCCATGGTTTTCTTGACCCGTTGCAATACATCAAATTTCATCACTCTCTTCAGTTGCATTTTGATCAGTTCATAATTGCTGTGTTGGATTTGTCTTATACCTCCATCTCCACACAAGCTCAAGAGGTACTTTGTCAAGCTGAATTATCCTCAGAAAAATCAATACTATCCATTGTGGAGATTTCTGAAGGTTATATTTTTGCTTCTTTCATCACAGTTAATGGATAGAATTTTAAAAGTACAGCTGGACAGGAAGGACCATTTCTTCCATGGAAAGTGCCAGTCTCCTTACTGGGATGGGCAGGCAGGATGGACTGATGCAACATCCTTTGCCATGCTCCCAACCACACCACTGCAAGGAAATGTTATTCAGCAGTTCATCTTGGCACAGAGACTGCAGTGAGATGCCAAGCCAGAACTTGTGCTGATGTCTCTGAGAACTGTTCCTTTAGTGCAGCTGCTTATTAACATGACCCTACTTGGGGAGATTTCTTCCTTTATCCTTTGAATTACAAAAACCATTCCAAAACTTGATCCCCATGAAGGCTGGGCATTGTGTCAGCTCTAAGAAGCTGAAAATAGTTATGGGTTCTTTGCAGTGAACAGAAAAACCCACTTGGAGTCTGTCATTTGGATTTATGAATATGAAGTCTGCTCTTTTGACATAATCTTCTTGATTTAAACTTGTGGTTTCTGCACACAGTTTCCATTAAAATTAATGTAAGTCATCTGAGCAAATCTCTCCCAGGTTGACAGGATGAAATGTTCAACTCCTGGAGATTTATTCCTTGTTTATGGACTTCAACACTGACCTGTGCAGGACCTAATCCACAGCCTGTGCTGGAGCTCAACAAGACCCTCTGTGACAGGGTACAAGGTGTCCAATGTGGACACCCAAAGCACCAGGGAAGGTTGGCAAACACCCCTGAGTGTGTGAAACTCCTCCTGAATGCAGCCTCAGAACAAGAACCAGGCGTTTCCTAGATGAACCAAAAAGTCAGCCCTTACTCACCTCTTTGTGCTGCAGAGATGCCATGGGTTGAGATGTCCTTCCTGGTGTAAAACCAGCTTCACCATCAGCCTCACTTCCACAGCAGTGTTCCATAAATGGGTGAGGCAGAAAATAGAGCAACTCAGCAAGAATCCCAAACAACGAGGTTTGGTTCCACAGCACAACCACGTACTGTAAAAGAACACAGATATCTCCTCGGAGACATTAGTGCCTCATTTTAACTGAAATCCACTAATTTTGCAGAGGATAGCTCACAGCACATCCATTTGAAAAGCAGCAGGAGGCTGAACCCTTCCCAGAGTCACATCAGCCAGGGGAGCCCAGCATGGCCAGCACTGCTTGGAACCAGTCCTCCAAATTTCCTGAGGTAAAACCACTGGAAGATGTGTCTGTGTGACAGTGAGCCCACAAGTGCTGACTCAGCTCATTGCCTCTCACGCAGTTCCCAGTGATGATTTATTTCCTGTTTCCTCCACTGCTATCAGTTCCTTGGCCCTAGGGGAAGACTGCTGGCTCTCTCCAAAACAAGATCTCAGAAGTTGGGTTCTTCAGGTTTTCCCTGAGGAAATTCGGGGAAACCTGTCTCCCAGAGCCCTCTCCCTCCTCTCCCCACCTGGAAGGGCGGTTTGCTTTCCATCCTCCCACCCTGTCCCATGATCCATGTTCCCCAGTGCCCTGGGGAGTTGCCTCAGGGAAATTGTTCCTTAAAGTAAATGGAAATAAAGGAAATCTCACCAAAACCCCCAGAAACCTGCAAAACTGGGGTCCCCTGTGCTAATATAACAGCGTGTCTCCTTTCCCTTGAGCCCTGTGCATCCCCAAACCTGTCCCCACCAGACCTGCCCCCTAATGCCTCCCAGCACCTGCCTCCTGGCCACCTCAGGCTGCCTCCACCTCCTCCCACAGCTCATCTGGTGATGGAGACTCTGGAGCCTGACTGCAGCTCTCCCAGGGTGCAGACAAGTATGGTGAAAAGCACAAGTGTCACCTTATTCCTCCTCCATGAAGGACAAAACCATGCAATTCTTCTCCAGTAAGTGACATGGTTGGTCCAGAACCCCAGGAACCCCCAGGCAATGGCTCCAGCCTGGGAAGTAAGGTGGGGTGGAAACACGGGAGGGAAAAAGGAGATGGGTGAAAGAGGGGAGCAAAACAAATGTTTAGTTTTGACACTTCTAACAGTGGTTATTCATTTTCCAGTAAGTCTATACTGCTCTCAGCCAAAATAGTCATTGCAAAAAAATGGTATTATGAGCCCTGAAGGATTTACACCAAGTGTTTATGTCAGAGCACTCATGTGGGGAGCCCTGCAGTGGCTGGGATTGCTGCCTGGCCTGGGCACAGCCTGCAAATGGGGACCACTGTCACCAGGAATGGCAGCCCTGACCACAGCCCCCCTGATTCGCACCACACCTCAGCACTAAAAACAGGGCTGGTAACTACCAGGAAAAGATTTTGGATTGCTTGGTTGTGGTAAGAAGAGCCTGTGGTAAAAAAGCCTGATGTTCCTATATATCCTGATTAGTGGATTAATGAACAACTTTGAATTATTATTATTTTTTAACGATGATTAATTTAATGTTTTTTCTCCCTAAAGTTTGGAAGGCTCTAAGTAACCTAAAGGAAGAAAAGAGGATATGGGGCAATACTGATTTTAGGAGGAGGATAGGTCCAATGATATATAAGTACTGAATTTAAACCAAAAATCAGAGAAGGATGCCATGGGCTATTTATTTCTGATTGCTCTGGTTTCCCTGCTGTCCTTCACTCCCTTGGCTTTTAACAGTGCACTGTTGTCCCATAAAAGCCTTAGTTCAGCAAATGAGGAAAGCATTGCAGTCTGACATAACCCCAGGCTGTGGCTCATCCCACCCTGCTACCTGAGGAGGGCTCCTGGCTGCCATGGGGGGACCTGGGGCAGGATGAACTCAGCAAGAGGATCCAGGGGAAAACAGCACAGCTGCTAACTGCTGTGCAACATCTGGAATTGACCCATCACATCAAATGGTCACCTGCAAGAGCACTGGCCAGGCCTGGGCTCTCCGTGCTCCCCAGACTGTGTCCCAGGGTAATCCCAGCACTAAAGAGCCAGGGATGCCTCACTGGTGCCCATAGATCCTCATGCACTAATGATAGCTGAGTACCTGGACATGCACTGCCTTAGGCCCTTGGGCATCTTCACCGAGGGGTTTTCATATTTTTTAAGTTAGAATTTGACTTTCCTGTTTTGTCTGCCCACTGGGAAATGTCTGGCACTAGTCCCCAGTTTTATTGCCTCATGTTCTGCTCAGTCAGTAAAAAGCAGAAAAGAAGGAAGAAAGGGTCCTTCCCATTTGAAGGAAAAAAAAAAGAAAGGCAGAGTGGGAAGAAGAAAACTCAAAAGTGAAATAGTGAAATCTGGTCTGTAAAAAAGTCATCAAGAAAATTTCCTGCTCAAGTCATAGCTCTGATTTCTGTTTATCTAGGGGAAAAACCCTGTTTCTCTTCCTTCCAAAGGCTATCACATTTTTTCAGAATAAAAAGCAAATAAAGAGAGCATAATGTGAGGAATTTGAGCTAATGTTATAAACCCTGTAAGCAGTTAAATAATTAGATACCTTCACTGGAATTACATGAAGACAAATGATTCCATACAATCCAGAGCTGAACTGTACTCTTGCTAAGTACCTTAGCCTTAACTGTAGGAATATAGAAATATCATATATAAATCTCTCCATCATCTTTTCATGTAGAAAAATGAAGTGCAGTTGGTTTTGAAGATCAATGGAGTTGCTGTTTTCATCTTATTTTATTACGCAAGCATGCCATGCGGGAATTTTGGCAACATTTGATCTGAGAAGTCTAAAAAATACGTTTGTTGGCATTAGAGCAGCGAGCAGGATTTTTGATCAGCGATAAGGTGTTATTTGTTCATATATATACACACACATCTGCACATATACTTTCAACACGCTGCCATAAATCATGTGAAAACCTAGAGCAGATGTCCTGTACTAGTGGGGCTGTCGTGCCTTGGTTGTTCTTTCCTGGGAGCCAACCCACAGCAGGCTCAGCAGAACATGCCTGATGGATAAAGTAATGGTGCTACTGGAAAAGAACATTTATTCACAGGGCTAACCTGGTTTTTAAACACGGGAGGTGACTTGTCTGCTTCGTCAGCTCTTGGATGAGTCAGACTGTGCACAGATGGTTTCATTAGAAGAGTATTTTCCAGTAATTGGGCATTTGTAACGGTCTGTACATCCAGAGGACAGGGTTCCTCAGGCATTTCCTGGCCCGTGCAGGGGGATGCAGCAAACCGTGGTCGTGTTTGAAACTCTGCTGGACCCAAAAGACAATTAGCCAGAACAGAACGAGTTAAAAATGACTGGTCAGAAAAACTGGTCTACAGATTGTAAAGCCTCGAGGTTTCCACCTTTCTTTCGCATGGGGAACTGCACGTCGGGTGGAAACCGCTTGTATTTATCCCCACTGTGCCCAAGCCAAAGGATTTGTGTATCTGCATCCCAAATAGGCAGCCTGAGGCAAGATCTAAATATCTGTTTTTCTGAATAAACAGTTTAAATTCTGCTTGGATCACTGCCCATATTTCTAAGGGCAGCGCAGTGAATGCTGCAGAGATATATTGCTTTGCCATCTGTGTTTCCCTACAGCAGAGGTTATAGGGACTATAATAATTCTCTCTATAGATACATAGCAATTTATTAGAAACTGAGGATTAATGCAGCAAAACCCTCAGCAGCAGCAAACAAAATATAGAAACAAATGCACCTTTGAGCAGCATCAGAAAGACTGTAGCACAAAGAAATTCTAGAAACATCAATACCTTATAATAGACATTTCTTAGATTTTTCCAGTCTAATCTGCCATCACAGCTTCCATGTTTGAAAAAACTATCAAAACCCCACCATAACTGGGCATTTGTGAGGACATGAGCACAACAGGAGACCAACAGAGAGGTCCAACACAAAGATTTCTGTATAAAAAGAGAGGTGATGGGCAAATCACCTGTGGGTCACCCAGGGCCAGCCCCTCTGCTGCCAGTTTGGCTCTTGGCAACATTTCCAGAAAGGTTTCCCACATACCTGGGGATCTCCCCTCAGGCCAGGTGACTCTGGGGATGTGGAGAGCACATTCCTGGGAGGTGGAGGGGGCACAGGGACACCCCAGCCCGGCAGCACCCACGGCACAGGGAGAGGCCAATCTGGCAAGGAGAGGCAGGACCAAGAGAAACGTGGCAGAATTTGCAATGCCCCTGCAAGTATTTTCCACTTCTCAGAACACGAAGTCAGCAGTGAATGAAAAATTAGAAATGTCACATGCGTACATGTTTGGGGTTTTTTTTAAAAAAAAAAGCCCAAACTCACCATTTTCTCTGCCGTGCTTGCCAAGGGGCAGCTTTAATTCATCCCCTTGGCCGTGTCTGTTGAGTTTTCCTCTCTACAATTTGGTAAACAGTAGGATTTCCATGGTTACCACAGCTCGTTATTGATAGGACTCAAACACAGAGTGCATTTTTGCTGGGGGGGATGCAGACACACCCACCCAGAGCAGTGAGACCCTCGGTGAGCCCTGCTGAGGGCACCGAGGGGACGCCAGGCACTAGCCCAGGCTCTGTCCTTGCTCCTCCTTGCTCTGGGGCATAGACATGATGGACACGGCCACCTCCTGTGGCTTTAAACATTTGGCAAGGCCACAGGGTTGAGCCCCAGATCCCTGCTCTGGGATTACCCCTTCAACCTGCACCAGCATCTCCAGCTAAAGCACCAGCATGGCTCAGGGTGGCCAACTGCCAGCATCCAAATATTTTCCCTCATCCTTTTTTTTTTTTTTTTTTTTTTTTTTTGGCTTATGCATACATAAACACAGACATATTGCATCAGTGAAGGGTTCATTGGAGGGAATTGCTATGCTAAATTCAAACATTTAAAAAAACCCCAAACCAATGCAAGAATTACTTTCCACCAAGAGATCATATATTTTCCTACTTTTGATGTCTAATAAGCTAATTTCAATCAAGAGGTGGTATAATTTCCTGCTTTTGAAGTCTAATGAGTAAATTGCACGGAAACCTCCATAAAGCAGAGAACTCATTAATAAATGTATAGTTTCTTTGTCCAAGACTTCCAACTTTAAATCAAATGCACAACAACCAGATGTTTTTCACATTACTGCATTTCAAGATTTTACTGGAAGTGATCTCATCATACATACTTAATGTAGGTGTCCAACTGTGCATGTTATTTGTATCACGAATCAGACCTTGCAGCTTTAGAACACTGTGTGGAAAACACAGCTATTGTTTAACGTGGATAAAATTTATGCTAAGCTTGCCACAGAGAGATGAAGGAGCCCAAACTAGATGCAATATGCTGATTTTGATGCGTGTCAGAAGTGAGGAAATTATATCGCTCAAATGTTTGAACTTATTTTCAGGAAACGTTGAGCCACTGTTTCTGGAAAAGATATTGAATTTAACCAATCTAGTAAATCAAAGACTTTTCTGTTTTTCTTTGAAGTAGCAAATTAACTGCAAATGCAAAAAAATTGAGACCAGGACAAAGCTGAAACAAGATGTACTTTTTTTCAAGGAGAGTGAAAACGAAGGCTCATTTGAAGGGGGAGGAGAGGTGGAATAACTTTTCAGTAGGAAAATATTGCTTCATCAGTTCTGAAGAACATATATACAGCTAGGTTAGGATCTGAATTTTTTCCTAGGAAGCATGTCAAGCTGGGGGAACAAAGTTTCCTTCCCTGAAGGGATGCAGAGCACAGGATGCAACTCAGCTTGCACACCATGGCTTCTGTTTGCTTTGGTCATTAGGGAAATACCCTAATGGAGTAGTGGACTCAATAGCCTGTTGGAAACACCCACTGTGGAATCATATTAATTGGTCACCTCTTAATTGCCAGCAAGAACTGGCTGAAAGTTTTCCAGGACTGTTTATCACTGGAGCAGAGCAGTGGGCAGCCGTTTACTCAGGGCAAGCTCACAATTCCTGCTCATTGTAGAAGAGCCTGAGCAGCTCCCCTTCTCTTCTGCCCACGTCCAAAGGAAGACTTTGACTTTACTCAAGAGTTTAAGAAATGTCACAGGAAAGTGTCTCAGGGCACTTCATACTCTTCTTTGTTCCTTTTTTTCCATTGGAAATTTGCTGGAGTCCCACACCCTGAACCAAGGGGCCACTGGAGACAAGCAAGGAGGAAGACAAGGAGGAATAGCTCTAAACTGCCAGAGGGGAGGGTTAGATAAGATATAAGGAAGAAATTTTTCCTTGAGAGGGTGGTGAGGCCCTGGCACAGGGTGCCCAGAGAAGCTGAGGCTGCTCCATCCCTGGAAGTGTCCAAGGTTGAGTTGGATGGGTTGGAGCAATCTGATTTAGTGGAAGGAGTCCCTGCCTCTGGCAAAGGATAAGCTTTAAGGTCTGTTCTAACCCAAACCATTACATGATTTAATTTGAGAAATACGTGAAACGATCTCATCTTGCCCTCCATATCAGTTCATCCCAATCTGCCCTGACACCAACCTCCTGCAGAGATCTGTTCTTCTCTGCTGCTGCATTCCAGGCCAACAGCAGGTGGGGGGGCCCTCAGAAATTACCTCCAGAGATGAAAATACTGTCCCTTCACCCAGGACATCTCTGACCCACAGCACAAGTAATGGGGAAACTGGAATACTGACCAGCATCTGGGTGGTTTCTTCTTTGAGACATGGGAAGTTGACCCAATTTCTTCTCCAACTGGGAAGGGGAATTACTCATTTTCTCTTTCTACCAGGAGAACAGTGACAAGGAGCAGCTGAATTTGTGCTTATACTTGCAGCTAAATGGTCTGAGCCCACCACATTTGAGCAGGTTCAGTGGAAACTTTCCAAGCTGGGTGTAAAAACAGAATCATTTTGACACATATGAACACAAAGAAATGTCACATTTAAATGACAGAAATTAGAGAAATAATAGACTTTTCAAACAAATTAGCAAGCCCTTTAGTGATGTCTAGAGACAGCTGAGAATAAAGAGCTCAATCACACAGCCATAAGCAGGAGAGCACGTGGTCCCAGGCTGTACCCAGAGCTGAGCTGCTGTCCTTGGCACAGCCCTAAGACATCAGTGGGAGCAGCAGGTCTGAGTATGGAAGCTGAATTGCCCAGTGTGGCTCCTGCAGGAATTAGATCACTCTTTGGCCCTCATTAGATCAATGCACAGGGCTGCTACAGCAGCCAGGCAGTGAGGGGGCTCTGCCTGGGTAAACCAGCACACGCAGCATTGTCGAGGTCTTGGCTCTCTCTTCCTTTGCAGGAGGAATAAATCTGGTGCATTGCTCACAGCACACACACTGATATCCCATCAATAATCTTTGTAAGATCTGTAGCTCATTACAAAGAGAGTATAGACTTCAATTAGGAGGCTGAATCCAATTAGGCTGCATTGAGTTGCCATGTTCCAGGTATTAGAGAGACCACAAAAGCCCCACCCCACTGGAGATGTACAGTTTACATGCTGGGCATTCAAAGAGCAGATTTTGCAAACCCACTGATCATTTCTGCAGCAGTCCTCATTATCCCCATGCCAATTCCTGTCAATCATAGCTGGCACTGTGAAATAAATAAGTCCCCAGACTGCTGCAAAGAGGTTGGGAACCGTCTGGAGACTTGGCACTCGTGTCACACTGCTCACCAGTGGGGGAACTTGGCACAGAAGCTCCTTGCTATGAGAGTATCAAGACCTTGATCAGCACAGCCTGCAGCATCAAACCCTGGTCTGTAATCTAGGGAAATTATCCTGTGCCCCCTCTCCCCAGGTCCCCAGGCGTGCACACCGAGGCTGCAGCCTGCCTGGGCGAGCGTGTGCTCAGGCTGCCCTGCTCTCACCACGGCTGCTCCTGCCTGACCAGGGCCAAGAGGCCTTCAGGCTCTTTGTAGGACCAGTGTTTGGGGTTTTTTGTTCTTTTCTTCTTCTTCTTTGTTTCTTTTTTTTTTTTTTTTTTTTTTTTTTTTTTTTTTTTTTTTTTTTTTAAATTTAAAAAAGCACGAATCCAGACTTTGCTGACCAAAACTTGACCCCCAGCAGTTCTCTAGCACAGTTTGGCTGACCCTTGTTGGCAGAGAAATTATTCACAACTGGTTTGATACAAGGATCATAACCAAGCTGATGCCTTGGAGTGGTTACCTAGAACAGGGGCTAGACAAGGTTAAGAGAATAAAGTGGGTATTTATTAAAGGCCTTCAATAAATACACCTTGGGCACACCTATATTTTTTTCCAAGATTAAGTAGAGGTTGCTTTTGTTATGGGCATTAAACAACTTCAGTTTTCAGGAAGGAAAAGGACCTTGCAATCAAAAAAGGATAAAGAGAAGTGAGGGAAAAAAGCTGGCTCTGGAGACAGAAAAAGCCACTGCACCCTCTGCTGGAGCCTGGTGAGGGGACTCCTCAAGACTGACTTCAGGCAAGCTGCACACATTATGTGTTATCCTGTACAAGATAAATCAATTTTTCCTGACTATGTCTTTCCAGTTGTACAGCACAGATGAAAGCACAACAAAGCTGCTCACAGCAGCTCTCATCCCAATTAAGGATGAACAGTGGGTGCAAATTGTGCTCTAGATAGCAGGAATTATAAATTCAGTGACAAGTTTGCTTCCAGCAATAATTAAAATTAAACATCTTTTTAGCCTAAGTTTCCAAAGTGGCTTAGGGACAAACTTGCAGCAGCATCCAGGAGCAAGTGGGGGCAATCCAACACTATTGGTGTGGGAACATCTGGGTCAGAAATACTGGAGAAGGGCCAGGAACCCCTTGCTGCTGAAGATGACCCACAAATCAGCTGAGACAGCCCAGGGCATTCTCCAAACCCAAGCAGGCTTTTTGTATCCTCAGCCCCATGTGAGCCCCTGATCACATCCCACTGCTCTTGGAAGGACATGTGACCCCTCAAATGTATCCAGGGAGACCCTGCTCGTGTCCTCAACTCCAAGGGATTGTTGCCCACAGGAAAGACTTGCTGCTGGTTACTCATTGGCAGGTTAAAATTAAATGGATGTATTTTCTAGAATTTATTTTAAATTAAAATAGAATTTGGATTATTTCAATAATGCACTGTGGCCTCAGCGTTTGTGGCTCTGCTGTAAAATATCTCCTCATTCAGAGGAACCTGGGTTCATTTTCTGGCTTGTCAGCATAACCACATCACTCCTCTGTCTCCATGGCTCCCCCTGTCATGTCAAACACAGCGATTCATCTTCATCTCAAGGCTCCTCGCAGCTCACCCCAGCAGTGGTCCTCTCCCACGTGCTGTCAAACCACCAGCACCCCCTGCAATGTGCCAGCCCCACTCACCTCCACTGCCAAAGGCAAACTCCAGCCAGTGCCCTGCTGGCTGCCTGCAGGAGCTCCTTTCCACCATCCAACCATCCTCCTCATGCAGGACAGCTCTCCACCACCCAGAAACCCTCCTCAGCTGTGCCCTGAAGGTTTCCTCCAGCATGGAAAAGCCTGCTGGGTCCTTCCCCCTGGTGCTGGCCACCGTGGTTCCCTCTGCTCTCTCCCTCCTGTGGGCTCAGCCCTGTGAGTGCCCTCACTCAGTGAGGGACCAGAGGGGAGTGGTGGAGACCCTCAGCCTTGGCCATGGAGTAGTGAACCCCTGCACACACACATGGCCATGCAAAATAAATAAATGCCATGAAAAATTCCAACCCCTGGCTCTTGTCCCTGCTGTTCGAGTGTCAGCTTAGCACACCTTCCCTTCCTTATCTTACCAAGAGACTTTTGTGTAAAACAAACACATCCAAGCTCTTGAGCCAGCTGTGCTGCACAGCTGGATTTGTGAGCCCCAGACAGCCTCAGGCAGGACTCTTGGTATGGAGGCAGCTCCCTGCTGCTTGCCTCCACTCTGGGAAAATCAGGCATGAGCAATGGAAATAGGTAAGGGAAATGGCATTTAGACAGATATCTGTATTTTAGCAGTATCAGAATTTTCCACTTTGAATGCCAGTGCAAGCTGGCCTTTTTCCTTCATGCCTGCAATCCAGGCCCAGTCCCCTCCCATGGGAAGGCTTGGGCAGAGGCAGGGAGAGAGGCTTCACTATAACAAACATTCAAACAAATGGTTAATCTTCCCTGAATCAGGACCATAGACCTTGGGAGGGTTTACTTGACCTGGAGTCAGCAACTTTCTCCACCAGCACTAAAAATACCCCTGAATGAGCCATGGAAATGTGATAGCTTAAACATTTAGCAGTACTTCAGGCTAGACAGTGGTTTATAATTATATGGTTTCCATTCAAAGACCTGCCAAGAGGCTATTCTCACACAGTTTGTATTTTAGTGAGGACAGAGCTTGCCAGCCCAAAGGTGAGGGGAGAGGTGGTATCTGCCTTTGCCTATCAGCAAAACCAGCCCCACTGCAGCACCACATTTCTGTCTGCAGCTTTTCTAAATCCATCAACAGCTCCTCTTAAAGGGTAAAAGAAACCAGCTGAACACAAAAGAGTAGCAGTCACCACAATAGCTGTATGACTTATTTTTACAGTCTTCTGTATGTGTTTTCATAATCAGATATCCAGTATATTGCAGTTCTCCACCCTGTTAATGCCCAAGCACTGAGAAGTTGTTTGTGGACTGATCCTGAAGCTGAGGCACCCTGATAGGGGAGATTTGGGATCCTGGGCAACACAAGACCTGTCTGAGGATTTTGACTTAAACTACTCAAGGTGAGATAATTCTCTCTTCCTTCTTCCAGATGAAAGCAAAGGTGCTAGAGCACAACCTTGGATGGCAGCAGGTGCAGAGATAAACAGATGTTGAAGTGAAGGGAAAAAAGTTCAACTTTTCCATTTTGCCCACAAACCTCTGCTATTAGCAGGCACCAGGTCATCATTTCATGTCAGATAAAGAGTGAAGGAGGCAAAGGGAGTTATTTTGCACTACACAGGCCTTCCTCAGCACACACAAAGCAGAAAGCAAAAGTAAAAGGGATCACAGGGCCTCTGAGCACCCAGTGGTGCACATCCCAATGGGCAGATGCTGACCAGCATTCCCATAAACCCAAGTACTGGGGCTGGGCTCCCCTTGACCAGGGAATGTGCAGTAAAGGTCTCATATACATATGTGTACACACACACACATATAGATATATACACCAGAGATATTTTTTCTTTCCCTTTGCACAGACATGAGGATCCAGGGAGTGGGACAGGCTGCTCAGAGGAGCTGCCTTCACCTGCCTTCCATCAGAGTGCAGCCCTGCCACTTTCACTGTCCCCTGCACTGCCCAGTTCATCTCACCAACACCTCCCTGCTCTGGAGCACAAGTGCTGCCCACCCCTGGTTCTCCAGTGCTCAAAGACAAGACCTGGCTGGGACCAGGTTTCCACAGGCTTGTCCTGGATGAGCCTTGATGTGCCAAGATGAGCTTTTGCTCAACAAGTACTCTGGGAGAAAAAAGCATCCAAAAATACTCCCCAACCCAGCAGCAGGACAAGAGCAGAGACAAGACCACTGATGGGGACCAGAGTGCCCATTAACCCGGTGGGCCATGAGGGACACCCTGGGGCTGGTGCACCGCAGCAGGACACGGGGCTGTGCCCCTCATCCCTGCCACACTGATGGGGACCCAGGACCCCAAAGAAACTTCCTTCTGCAAGAACCAACAGCCAGCTGTGCACAAAGACTGCAGGATTTTACACTGACGATGGACTAAATTACCAATACAATGCAGAGTCACTAATGGCCCCTTGCCTGGGCATCTCGTGGGACAGCCAGAGGCAGCTGTCCCTCAGCCAGGGCAGCCCTGGAGGGACAATTGCATGTCAGGATTGCACACAGCAATTCCGTTGCTCACATTAACTAAGAAAAAACCACTGTGTGTTTCTGCAGATTGAAGCAAGGCTTTTTGAAGAACCACAAAACCCTTCTCCTCCACAGGCAGAATGTTTCTAAATATTTCCTGTGAAAGTCTGCAGTAAAGTCTCTTTCTAAATTACACTCATTAGTTAAATTGGGTTTCATTACCATCCTTTCCCTCAGAGCCCATTACACAAGTTGGATGCTGCATTTCAGGAATCCATTACATGCTAACAACAATATTTCCTTTGAAAAATCATTTTAAAGGACTTTTTGATATTAAACTATGTCCTATTTTTTGAAGGTCCAAGATGTTATCATAGAAGGGAAGGCAAAAGCTGCCTTTGGACATCACAGTGCCCTCTAGAACGTCCCTCTAGTCCATTATTATTTTTATAAGCATAATTAACAGAAACAACAAGTTATTATCCCCATAGACAGCTTTTTTCTTTTTTTTTTACACACTAATTCAGGCCCTCTTTTATGCACTCTGCAGCATCTAGGAAACAGAAGCAACACAACTCAGAGGAAAAGTGTGCTGGCACATGGGATTACAGCTTGTCATCTCATATGGTTCATGTGCATTTGTCACCAGCAAGAAAAAAAAAATTGAGGAAAAATAAGACGTTACTAATAAGCATCTGCAGTGCCGTGCCCCAGGGCTTATTTCCTGTAAGAAATTAAACTAGAATCTTGCAAAACCTGCATATTTCCAAAACCTGACATTCAGGAAAGCAAATCACCCTCTCTCCCTCATTGCAATCTACCCACCCCATGTGTTTCTCTCTGTTTGGGTCTCTGTTTAAGCACATTGAGGTCTATCAGGTTGTACTGACTGGTGAATAGAACAAAGCAAGAAGGATCTGGTCTGTTGGGTCAAAGGCCAGAACAGGCTGTGAGTTTTCAGACACCTGTCTTACCAAAAGAGCATTTTTAGGATAATTTGGGGATTCACAGCCCTTAGAGCATTGCCAACCACTTTAGTCATGCCTTGGTACTTGGTAAAACAGAATGGAAACTATTAAAGCTATTTGCATCTCTTCCATAACAGGGGAAAACAACTCTCCTATTGCTAAGTGACAGACTGAGTCAAGCACTTCCTCTTTAGTGAAAACTTTATTACATCTCAGCATGGTTACCATTTTGGAAATTGCTTTTAGAGAGTTTTATGAGTTTTAGAGCTAGAATTTAATGTCATTGTCTTAAATTTAATCTTACTTGAATTACATTTAATTTGATTGTTCTGTGGTGCTTACTTGCACATGAGCAGCTCACCATTTTGCTGCTTTTTCACCCCTTTGCAAGCAAGGCTTTCACCCTCACTGGTGCAACCCCCAAATTCAGAGCAGTGGGCATTCCTGCCCCACAGGGCAACCTGCAAAGCCTACAGAGCTGCAGTGCTTGGGGTTTTTTTGTGATTTTTTTCCCCCTTCAGACATACACACAATGTAGGCTCAGCAGCTAAAGAGAATTGCCTGTGCCTCACAAACACCTTCTCCTTTGCTCAGTGTCTCCCAGCACTATGTGAGATGAGGAAAAACCCACCCTGCCTCACTTACCTCCCACACAATTCTCTCTTCCTCCCAGTTAGAGACCCTTCAGTGCCTGCATCACACAGACCTTGCCCTTGCTTTGCTCCCCTTTTCCTGCTTTCTCTCTTCCACACTCTTGCCATCAATGTGAAATTCAGTAATTGCCAATCTGTCTGCCAACAGTTTTTCTCCAAATTTAAAAAATAACACCTTTGGATCCAGGTAGGAATAAGCAAAATTTGAAGAAGCTGGTTGGTTATCTGCATTGCTCCAAGCCTTGGGATGTTGTTCAGACACACAATAAGGCTGTAACCCCCATGAAATGCAGTGTGGTGGGGGCAGAGAAGGTGAGCAAAGCATCCACTGCTCTTACACAGCTCACACAAAACCTTCATGAATCACTCTTTACCTCCCTGATCTTTATAGTATAATGCAAAATGTCAGCAAGAAATTTGGTGTTTTCCGGGCTTAATTCATTCAATGTAAAAACTTCTTATCGCAGTCAGTGAAATCAAAGTGAAGCCAACAATTATCCTGGGATGGTGCCAGGAGCCTTGCAGACCTTCACCATCTTCCCCTCTCCCACACTGGTGGCAGCCAGGCAGAAGTTTATTAAAACACCCCAGAGAAACCCATCTGCAGCCTGGAAATCAAGATTTCCAGTGAGCTCTTAACCTAAATTTCCCAGCGCCGCACAAGATCTGGAGCACACCTCTCTGCAGCCCAGTTATGTTGGTGACCCCTCTCTGGGCACAGGAGCAGAAGTCAGCGGTGGTGGCTGCTCTCCCGAGGGCCAGAGGAGTATCAGAGATGTCATGGGCTGCTGACCTTGCTCTTGTGCTTGAGGCATGCCCTTGAAGCTGGTGGGTTTCCCTCTCACCACCATGCATTCACCTCCACTGCTTTAAACTGAGTAACAAGAAACTGAGAGTACTTGTTCCTCAGGATATTTATTAACAGACTTAGGGGAAAAACCCACTCATTTTCTGAGGAAACATACAAAATTACTTCAGTCATTCTTTTCTCCTCTTTGAACTCCCAAACAAAATTGGTAATTTACAAAGATGAATTTAGGATGATGCAATGATATCTGGCTTGGTTAAGTTGAGCCCTGGGCATGGGAAGCAGTGTACAGAAGTGCTACTATATTTATTTTTTTGCCTATATTATCTGTCTAAATATTTTGTTTCAAAATTTTACTGTCAATTAGATTTTCCCCTCTCTATGTATGACATCTGACAAGCAGGAAAACAGTACACCAGAAGAGTTTCTTCTTGAGAAAAAAATCACTCAGGGACCCAAACAGGAGAGTGGGGTGTGGGAAGAGAGTAAGGGCTTAAAACCTCTGATGTAACAGGACCAGCATGATGCCTCCCTCATCTTGCTCATCTGCAGGGGGTTGTCTAGAGCTGGAACACCTCATCCAGTCTCCACCAGGCTCTGAAATCAGCTCCAGCCCAGCATCAGCTGGTCAAGGGTTGTGGAAAAATGTTTTTGAAGAAATAATGTTGACCGAACAAGCAAGAATCAGCTGAGGTATATTGATTACTAACAGCATGCCTGATTTCTTAAAAGCCTTTCACTTGAAGATCAGTACAGAGCATGTCCAGGATGTTTCTGTCTTTAATGCAATCACCTTCAACTTCACAAAGAATACACAATTCATAAAATAAAACTGCCCAGAAACTGGGCTCTTCTACTTAGGGAAAGCATTAGAGCTTTCTTGCACTCTTTTAGGTCAGACCTCCAGTGCCAGCATATAATTTTCCCTTCCTCTTTCCAGAGCCCAAAGGGATGGTGCCTGCTGAGCTCTTCACAATCACAAATGTCAACTCCTTGCTTCTTCTTAAAGCATTACTGCTAAATCTCTTATCATTTTATTGTAATTTTTATTTTGCAACTGAATGTAACAACTTTGCCAGGCATTGAAACCATTTCATGGGAGCATGATTCTCTCTCTCCCTCTCCTGTGTTAACAGGATTCTGTGTGAAGACATCAAACCCATCGAGTACAGTGGCCCCACAAGGAGGGACAATGAGTGTCCTGGTGCCCATGCAAAGGGTGACTGAGGAGGTACATTCCATGCCCATCTCCAGAACTGTGCCTTAAGAGATCCTGTCCCAACCATAAGCAGGGGGCTGCACAGCAGGGTCAAACCTCCAGCCCTTCACTTGTGGGGCATTGCTTGGGCATAGGCAGACACTCCAGTAGAGTGGAAACCACTGAGCCTCAAGAAGTTGTTCCACCTCAAAAGTATCCATGAAAAAAATACTGGTGGTTATATGAGCAAGACCAGGCTCAGAGTGAGGTACAACCCCTGCTTTAAAGTTGTTGCTGTATCCTGTCCATCACTGTCCTTTTGGGTGGGGGCTGATGCAGTGAGGAGAGAGGATGGTGGGAGGAGGTGGATCCTCGATGCTCAGCAGCCTGAGCCCTGCTGCAGCTCACTCCTCTTGGATTTTGCTGCTTTCATTCAGCCAAAAATGAAGATTTCTTTAATAAGCCAGAAAATTGACTTGTGCTTAAACATGGAAAATCACATTATTAAAGGGCTGCTTCGCTACAAATTGCTTTAAATTTCTTTGGTGCTGTCATAGAGTTTGGGCTAGGTTCTGCTTTTTTAAGGCAGCTGGGGAGAAAAAACCTGTATAAAGCTGAAACCCAAATCTTCCCTGGGGCCCATCACCAAAGCCATAAAACAACATTGATGAAGTAACTCATTCCTTTTCCCCAGACTCCTGCCTCAGGACTGCCTTGGCACACTCAGGTTTCTTTTTGTCCAAGTGAGGCATTTCTTTCCATTAGTAAATCAGCTGAAGACTTTCCCAGGACAACAAGCTCTTGTTAACAGGACAGGGCTCCTCGGGCCAAGGCTGCCAACATGCTACTGGGAGTGTCAGGGGCTGAAGTGCTCTGCAAGTGCTGCAGGCTCACGTGTTTCCCAGCACAACTGCTGCCCTGGAGAAGCAGGGAAGCTGCTTCTGTGGGGGCTGTGTATGTCCTGGCAGCAGGTTTGTTTCTTCTAACTACAGAAAGGTATTTGCTACACCCGTGAGAGGTGCTTATCCTGCTGTGTCTTATTCACCCTCCCAGCAACCACTTTAATTTTGCTAGGAATGAAAAATCAGCATGTCCACATAAATATTCAGCCCCACCTGCAGAGGCAGATAGTGACCAGACATTGAAGGCAAGTCAGTACAACTGAGTTGTGAAAAAAAAACCCAACACTTTTCCTTCTTCTCCTTTTTTTGCTTTTATTTCAGCAAAAGTCTCCAGTGTTATGCAGGTTGACAAATATTTTAAAATTTTTATCGTGAAGTTGCTTGCTCTCATGAAAGAAAGTCTCCCACCCATGATTCACTCGTTTAAAATTCCATGTTCTAACACAGTTATCAACTTATATTTGAAAAGAGAAGAACCCACTAACCCCCCACCCATGCAAACCCTAATGAGAACTGAGATGAATTTTGTGACTGAGCAGGGCTCTGAGCCTCCATCAACATCCCAGCTTTACTCCTCCAAAAGTAACATTTTCATCTGTACATTAACGACCACAGGTCAGCACTATTCCAGTGTGTCCCACAGATCAGTTTCTCAAGCATTTTCAGGGATCCATTATTTAATCAGAGCTTTTCCAGCAGCACAGGGATGCTCCTACACAAAACCTCCCCGTTTTAGCAGGAGCTGTCACCCAGTAGCAGAGAAGAACAAGTAAATATCACTTTCTATTTCAGGTTATAGACCAGTTGTGGCAAAGAGTATAAGTAAATCTAGTTTTATCTTTTCAGTCTATTAAAAATTAACTGGGTGTAGAGGAAGAGAAAATACAATGTGTAGCTGACTATGGGAAGGAATAAAGAGCTGGTGAAATACACAGTTCTAGAAGTATTTAAGGTGAGGAGAAGGGGTGATGGGGGAAGAAACGGATATTTTGTGGTCTTTAGTCCACTCTGCTGAACCCAGCCTACCTCAGGCTGAGGTATGTTTGTTGATAAATTTGAGATGGAGCCTTCGATCGGAATTGTGCAGTAGCACAATTTCAGCTTCATCTTCAGCTCATCCTGAGCGAAAAGGGCAGGATCCTGGCATCTGCCACAGCCCGATAACTGCTTAACAGGGCAGGTCCTGCCCTGCCCTTTGCTGGTCAACGAGCACAGCCTGCTGTATCCCACCAGAACTACAGTCTCAGCCGTGGGCACAGGGCTTAGCTAATCGCTGGGGCAAAATTCCTCTCATTTCCATGATTAGAAGCTGGAATTATTAGCCAGTGCAATTTTTTACGTTGTGCCCACTGGATTTTCACCACAAAAGCCTGTGCTGCGGGTAGCACGAGTAAATTCTACAGTCATTCTTGAAATATATTTCATCAGAAGACCTTGAAGGGTTTTCTTACACAGCCACTTAAGTTACTACTGACATTAAAGGGGGGAAATGGGGACCTCAAACCCCGTGCAAAAGAAAGGAATCAGCATTTCCCAAGTTAACCCACCTGGCTCCTCTCCATCTTCGTGCCTGACTGCCACCACAGGGAAGGAAATGGTGCAACTGCAGCTCCCGGGACTGCAATGCCAGGGCTTGTTCCATATCCTTCTGTTACCGGGTGCTAAGTGGCCAATTCACGTCTTTCACAACTGCACCTACCAACTGTTACATTAACTTCTTGGGTACCCCGCACAAGAACCCCTCCAGCTTCGGTTCTGAGCTCCCTCAGGCCCGAGGTGAGAGGTCTGCACCTGCCAGCTCACCCAGGAGAGATGGGGAAGGCACTGAGACAGCCCAAATGCATCAGCCTACACTTGAAAGCTGTTTTATTAAGAGCACTTTACCACAAGTGCATTAGATATACTGCAGTAGTAATGGCATTTCGATGTGTTTTTGAAAGACCAGAGCAAGATACAATGCTGTTAGGATCTGTTATAGAGAAGAAATAAAAATAAATGTACACAGCTATGAGCAATTTGGAGTCAGCCCTGCACACAGGAGATATGGGGAAAAATTGCAAAGAGCAGGCAGCTTAGAGTCATTTTACAAAGCACCAGGCTCAAAAGAGGACTCAGGGAAAAGCTTCTTCAGTGTCTGTGCACCCATAACACCTCCCCTTCTCGTGCCTCCCAGCTTGGCTGGCTTTACACTAAGCCTTTCCTTCACAAGACTTTGTAGAGTGGATTGAAGTGCTGCAATTATTTCCTTGGTAAAATATGGAGCCTGTGAGTTCACAGGAGTCTATAAAAATCAGTAGCTTTTCAAGGCAGGTCTGCCCCAAGCCAGAGTTATCTAATGAGGTATTTAAAACTCTCCCACTGAAAACTGAAATGAATCAGAAATAAAATCTGGTTGAGAGAGATCATTATTGCAGAAATCCCATTGGACACCTCTCAGCTGTGAATGGCCAGGCATCCCCTGAAAAAAGTCTTTATTTTTAAATGGCTTTGATTGCAGTAGGAAAAAAGCTTCCAGCAGCCAGTACAGAGCTAGCCAAGCTCAGAAACACTTTACAACCTCTCTGCTATGAAATCTTCATTGAAAATGCCACCCATACCACCTCCCCTGCTGACGCCTGCTGTGAAGGAGAGCTGAGGGGGTTTGCAGAGATCTTGTGTCAAATGGAGGAAAATAAGCAGTGAAGGTTGTTTCTGCCAAGGATCACACAAAGCCACACACCCCATCTTTCAGTTCAGGGATAAGCAGCATTCCCAAACCCTGACTACCCACTGAGAACCCTTACCAGCATATTGGGTCAGTTATCAGCCAAGACTCCATTATATTAAGAAAATTACGATGAAAAGCCCCATCCAATCTGGACTGGAGAGACATAACTTTTACATAAATATCTGTTTAGTGGTTATGAGTGTGGAAACCAGCAGTTCTTCCTGGCAGGATGGAGAAGAAAGCAGCAGGGATAAAACCAGCCAAACCACTTGTTGTAACCCTAGGGAGAGCTGAAAGATTGTTGTGAGATTAAATATTGGCTGTAAAGAAAAGCTTTAATGCAAGTGAAAAATTTGTCTCCAACTGCTTGTTCCATGGAGGTTTTCAGAAAACACAATGTACAGATTTTGCAAACTAGAACTGGGGCAGAGACACATCTGTTTTTTCTCTGAATGAATCTGTGGGACTTCCAGAGGTTTCTGTAACCTGAAATATCAAATAATTTATGTGAAAGCACCATGACTCATTTAAATTTCATATTATCCAAGACATGCCTTTAAAGAAAATCTAATGCTTTTCTGTAAGTAGTGCAGAAAAATCAAACTGAAGTATTACCAGAGACACAAAGGAGTCTGCTTTATAGTACAACAGCTGAAACCATGAAGGAACTAAAGGCATCACTTTAAAACCTAGAATTATTGAACTCCAGGTCAGTTTTGCCCATGCAACATGCATTTGCAACTGTTGTTTCAGAACTTGAAGATGTTTTAATAAGTATGACACCATTAAAAACCAGGGCTTCAGTGAACGGACCATGGATTTAAGTGAAATAATTGACAATTTCGGCTGAACCAGAAAAAAGAAATGTTTTGATGCAAAAGCATCTGGTTTTCTTTGCATAAGTGAATACTCATGAATGTCAAACACTTCTAGTGTTCTTGGTCACAACGCTCTGGTGGGCACAAACACCCAGGGAGGAATAAGCAGCAAAGGACAAACTGGTGGCATCCACTCTGGAGCTTTGACCACATTTTCCCTCCAGCTCAGTCCTCTGAATCATATTTGTGGTTCCTTCTACTTTTGGCCTAAATGTGCCCTTACTTAAGGATGGGGAAGAAAAGGTGTTAAGAAACAGCTCAACCAGAGTTTCCTGAAATGTGAGGCTGTTCATTTCCATCTGTTACTGTGTGCTAAGAGCCCAATTATTTTATCCATGTTTCCCAACCAGCTTTAACAGCTGTTAGAGCCTGCAGACCTCCACAGTAGCAATGACACCTGCCTGGAGCTGTAATACTTTGCTTGAGACTGATTGGCCAAGACAATGAACTTGGGCTTTCAAAATCACATAAATACCTTAGGTGGCAGCTGCTCAATGTCTTTGACAGGATCAAAGAACACGGCCTCAACATGCCAGCTCTCAGTCTGGTCACTCTGGTCAGCTTGGTGTCCACGGGTGAGTTGAGATTGCTGTAATGCAGCTGGGCTTGACAGGGTTTAGCAGACTATAATGAATTATTGAAAGCGTACATAAATAACACTGAGGGGGTTTTCCCTCTAGTTTTATGAAGAATGATGGTAATGTAGACAGGTATGACTATTATAAAATATGGGATTAGGTGTGCATTAAGAGACATAAATTGAAGTAGTTGGAGGTTTCAGAAAGAATCATAAAATCATTAAGGTTTGAAAAGACTTCTAAGATCATCAAGTCCAACCATCAACCCAGCACCATTAGAAAGTAAAAACAGTTTATTTCACAAACTATTTTAAAACATATTAATCTATAGCTTTGCTTTCTTTTTGGTGTATATATCTTAAAGTAAGAGATCATGAGAAAATGGATCAAGTCTATACAGCAGGTTGTATAATGTCCTTTTACCCACAATTTCTGAAATGACAAACTCCTTTGAGCTCATGTCTTTCACTTCAAACACCTTGTTTTGTACCTGAACACTTTCTGTTGCACTGGACTAAGAACATGGTTGAATTCTTCCTGTTTTTCCTCTTTTCCATGTGAAGTTTTCACCAAGCAGCTGGACGCACACCCGCCCCAGCAGCAGCACCAGCACTGGGCACAGCTGTGCAGCGGGAACCCCACCAACCGGATCCGCGGCTGCGACAGATACGGCTGCGGGAACTTCGGCGCTGACAGGTGACACATGCCTGGGCGAGGGGGTCACTCTGCTCTCCTGAATTAAATGTTCAGGCAGGAGAAAGAGTACAGTTACACAGAGCTGACACTCAGAATGAGAGAATACCATTGTCTGCAGGACCTCTTGCTGATTTTTGGGATATTCCTTGGCAATCTTACAGAAGCACAGCGATACCACTGCTGACAACAGATGCAGGGGTGAAGGAGAGCAGGACTGTTACATGAATTACAGACAGAGTAAAGGAAATGGAAGTATTTCAAGGATTTGTGTCATTTACCCTTGTTGCTTATACTCCAGAAATTTAACTAACACTCAGCAACAGCCCACAGGAAGCTGAGTAGATTCAATCACACAAACTAAAAATCTGTCAGCATCACTGTCATTAAGTAGGGACTTCATACAACAACAGGTTATATTTCTTCAAAAAAATGCTTTTATTTATAGAATGACTTCTGCAGTTTCTTGTCATCTCCTCTCCTCAGGCTCTTTAAGTGTCCATCTTCATCATGCAATTTCCAAATTTCTAAGTGAGCAAATGCCATCCAAGATTCTATCTTACATGGCACAAATATTTTTGAGAGTAAAAAAATGGTACTCTTCTTGAAATCTTTGAAATACCCCATGAACTTGGGAAAATAAAAGATAAGTTTAAATTTGAAATTTCATCCCACTCTAAAGAAGGTCAGAATAATGTGAACAATTTGCAACAACAACAACAACAACAAAAAGCTCCTTCAAACCTGCTACTTTTGTTCAATTTAATTGCAGGCAAAAAATTTTTGTTAGACAAGCTTCAGCTATCATCCTGCACTAAGTGACCAATTGATACATAACATTAACCTTGAGAGATGTCCCTAATTATGCATTTCTGCCTGCAGGCACGGTGGCAAAGAAAAGCACGGAGGTGTGGATGTCATCTGCTCTGACGGGGCCACGGTGTACGCTCCTTTCAGCGGGCAGCTCTCAGGACCCATCCGCTTCTTCCACAACGGGAATGCCATCGACGATGGAGTGCAAATCAGGGGAACAAGTGAGTAATTAACAGCAGGAGTGCCGTGAGGCGTGCACAAGTAATCACTTCAGTTACTTGAGCAAGGTTTCCGTGGTTCTTCAATTCAAGAGCAGTGTTGATTAATCTTACATCCTCTCTAGTACGCTGAAATATTGGAAGACAGCACTCAGCAGGATGTAGTCCTTTCCTATGCTTTTCTTGGAGAGGAGGGAAGAAAGGAGTTGAAAAACAGGTAGCAGGAAAATAACAACCCCAAATCAAAAAATAGGAAACAGTAAAAATAAAGCACCGGAAATACATCCTCAGTTTTGCTGAGTGGATGTTTTCCTGTCTCTATTTTCCAACTCCCTTTTTTCCTTTTTGCCCTGGCAAATAGAGTAACTTTGATTGTCAGTACCTTGACTACATTTCTGCCTCATCCTAACAGTCTCCAGTGAGAGGCTGGCAGGGAATGGTTCTCGCTCACCCCAGGGGCAGATGCAGCTGATGTTTCCTGACCTCTCTTCCTCTCCTGTCTCTCCCAGATTACTGTGTGAAGCTCGTCTGCATTCACCCCATCCGGTACCACGGCCAAATCCGCAGAGGGCAACAACTTGGGAAAATGCTGCCCATGCAAAAAGTATATCCTGGCATTATTTCTCATATCCACGTTGAGAACTGTGACCACTCTGATCCTACTCATCTGCTTACGCCTGGTAAAAAAACCCTTAACAGAAAATGCAACTCAGAACAAGAGTAGATTTGCACTCGGATGTGTGATAGCCTTTTTGAATTTTTGTATTTAAAGCATATTTCTTCTATGAAATAACCCTAATCTAGAAACATTACCATCCAGCTTAGCTCTACATTCCATTTACATTTCCTAAAGGATTACAAATTTTATGGAGAGAAATCCAACTAAAAGCATGGGATGTAATGTCAGTATGTTCTTACCTAACTGTAAATCAAACACAGTAGTTGCAAACATGCAAGAGTTAAAACACCCTAGAAGTTAACTTTGTTGTGCTGTGCTCCTGTATTCCAAAGCTGTTCCACCATCACCACAGCGGGATGGGCGCTGGGCTGCAGTGTGTGCTGGGAACCCTACCAACGAGATAAGAGGCTGTGATAAGTATGGCTGTGGATACTACGGAGCTCCAAGGTAATTACAATAATTGGAGCACACGGGCTTTTGTTGTACTTACACTGAAGTAAGAGCTAAACTTCGTTTAAGTCACAAAAGAATTACAGCCCTGAAGGCTTAGATTGGACTTGAGGAAACCTTTAGGCTGCCCACATTGCTCGTAACACCTCTCTGTTTGGAGGTTTTTATCAGACTAAGCCATGCCTCACCTGAACTAGTGTTGGGAACACTCCTGACTCAAGTGAAAGGTTGGACTCAATGTCCTTCACACAACCAAACTTTCTGCAACTCTATGGTTTTATTTAAAGACCTGAAGAAAGGCATTTTTCTCCAACTCTAACAGGTCATCCACCCTACATGACATTACCTCTCCTATGCCTTTGCAGATCCTTCAGCCAGCTTGCTGACAATATTTCTGTCCCAACAACCCGTTTCCAGACCTCACCATGTGCTGCCTAACCTCTCTCTCTGGCACTGGTCCTGACCAGAGGTTTCTGTGATGGTGTGTTTGTTTGCAGACGCAATAGCAAGGGGCCACACCGGGCAGTGGATGTCATCTGTGCTGACGGGGCCACCGTGTACGCTCCCTTCTCTGGCCAGCTCTCTGGGCCTGTTAAATTCTTCCACAATGGAAATGCCATTGATGATGGAGTCCAAATCAAGGGATCAGGTAAACAGCTATCTTTCACTTAACACTTAAACTTTGTCTTGAGCTCATATAGGATGCATCACCTTGCAGTTAGCCAAGTAGTGTAGCCATGTTTTCTCCTATCCACTTACATACAGAACTTTTTGCTCCTGCTGCAATGCAAATAACTGAGTTCTGCAGAATGTTTTCAAGCTTCTCCTTTTCCTACAGCACAAATTCCCACCTCCTCCTTGCCTTCCATCTTGCCACTTCTACCAACTACCTAACAAGACTCCAACCATTACCTAATTTTTATGACCACAGTATTTCTGCTATTTCAGTATTTCCACTATTGCTATCTCACTGGAAAGGATGAGATAGACATTGCTAATATTTCTGAAATATAGTACAAAAGAATAAATGCTCTATCAGTCATCTAATGTTTTCACCCCTCTTGTTTTTTCACCAGGATTCTGTGTAAAACTACTCTGTATCCATCCCATAAGATACAACGGTGCAATTTCCAAGGGACAAGTCCTTGGGAGGATGTTGCCAATGCAAAGAGTATTTCCTGGGATCACATCTCATATTCACATTGAGAACTGCGACCACTCAGATCCTACGAGCAATCTTGAAAGGGGGAAAGGGCAAAGAGAATGAAATGAAAATGCAGTAAATTCTAAATAAACCCATCTCAGCATCCAAAAGTTGTTTTTCTTACCACAACAGTTCATAAACATTTGAGTTTTTGTTGGAATTTGCATTTACCAGAGAATCAGGAAATTAGCAATGGCTATAAGCTTTCTCAAAGTCTGAAAAATCAGCTAAAATGCAAAGTGCTCACTCCCTCCTGTGGCAGAGAAGGCACGTTCCTGTCAGCTTCTCCCCCAAGCATCAGCTGGCCTCACTTGTTCAGATCAGGGAGAAGAACAAATGCTCTGAAAACTCAGCACATCAAAAATCCCAACATTCATCACTGCAGGCCTATTTAACTGGCAGCTTGGAGCTGGAGCAAGCTGACATTCGACAGCTGCATATGATTACCTTAAAGGTCTTTTCCAACCTTAGTGATTCTGTGGGTTCATGGCTTCACAGAAACACTGCCTCAGTGACAGGGACTGAGAGAGGGACAATATTCAAATCAGCATTTAAAGAGTTTCCCACTGAACTGTGTCTGTCACCAGTGTTTATAAATACACTGTTCTGTTGGCTGGAGAGACAGGAGGACCCCAGGACTTCCCAACAACTCACAAACTTTGCCCACATTCCATTTTAAAGTTTACATGTCAGACATCAGGTTTCAGGCACGAACATGAAATGACAATGACTAATTTGCCATTCTCCAGTCTCTCCCAAGGTTTGTCACATACATGGCTTAGCAGGAGAGAACCCCAACAGGACACAGTGCAACAGATGGATGAGTCTAGTATCAGTGCATGGATTAAACCACTTTATTACATTTCCATTTGAAGCAAACCACAGATCTTGAACCAAATACTGTTTGGAAATATTTCAGTTTTGTATTTAAACTATAATCCCCTGGATTATGAAAGTGCTCAGCTCACAGAGTCAGAGAGATGCTTCTTAACTGTACACCTGGCAATAAAGCATTACTGACTCAGGTGTTACCTTGAATCCTTGGGCTTCCAGCCGGGAACGAGTGTGTCTAAGAGGAGAATGGTTTAACCCTTTAGCTGTTGTTTTGTGGAAGTGAGGAAGAAACTCACTTATTCTCTGCTGCAAATGCACTGGTTCTGGCTGGGGTAGTTCACTTGGAGCCAGAAGGGAGCTGTGGATTTGTACTGGAAACAGCACTGGTAACCTGGGGATGCTTTTGCTGTAGCTGAGCAGCACCTACACAGAGCCCAGCCCTGCTCTGCTTCCTGCACTGCCCACCAGGCAGGAGGCTGAGGGTGCACAGTCTGGGAGGTGACGAGGACAGGACAGCTGAGCCCAGCTGTCCCAAGGGACATTCCATACTGGATGACATCAGGCTCAGCATATAAAGCTGGGGGAAGAAGAAGGAAGGAGGGTGTTCATGGGTGATGCAGCCCTGCTTTCCTGGAGATGGCTGATGGAAGTGATGAGTAGATTCCTTTTTTGGGGCTGCTTGCCTGTGTGGCTCTTGCTTTACTATTAAACTCTTATGTCCAGCCAGGAGTTTTCTCACTTTCACCTTCTGATTCTCTCCCCCATCCCTCTGGCTGTGATGGGCTCAGCTGTCAGCCAGGGTTAAGCCATTACAGTGACAAAAACCACCAGAAAATACTTGTAGACTTCTCACTATCAATATGAAGATGGAACAAGTGTGGCACCGAAATCATTACAGCAAAAATTTATATACAATGCATTTAAATTTACAGTGTGCAAAATGTTAACACAAAAATACATACTCTAATTTACACCAACTCACCATGCCTTTCCCTTTTAAGAAAAAAATATAATACAATCTTTCTCAAAAAACAATTAATAGCAGAAGTATTAAACAGTCCCAAATTAAGTATTTCAGGATTACCTCCATCAAGCCTTTCTCTAGAAATCAGGCTTACACAAAGCTCTGTAAGATACAGGTGAGATTACTATAGTCCATTTTGGCCTCTAAGTGACAAATTTAAGTGCTGTAAATCCTTGATTCCAAATAGAAATGGATCAAAGACAACTGTATTGCATTTGATCTTTCCTGCTTACTATCTACATTTATGAAATCCTTCTTACTTCTTAGCAATGAAAGCATGGAATAGCATTCAGACGTCAGTCTTTGATTACAAAGACTTGAGCCTCAATCCAAAGCTATTCCTTATTGTCCTGACAGTTTCCAAAGTGCTTTATTACTTGTTCAAGCAATCAATCTAGAATCAAACTTAAAATCAGTAATTTTAACAAAATCTCTTTCCCATCCTTTTAACACCTAAGACAAAAACAATACTGTACAATGCATTCCCTAGTTTCTGGAATCTGACAAAATTACTTAAAAGTGCAATTTAAAACTGTAAAGTTTGTAAGCATAAACTCATTAACATTTTATTACACTACCATGAATTTAAGCTAGATTGTATCTGATTAACCCAGGATTGTGTATTTTAATATACAAGCTTTTACAAATAAAACAGGAATAATTAAAAAAAGCTATATAAAACATCATGACAAATGATAGTGTGCTCAAAGTTCTATCCAGCTTTCCAGGGATAGATTTCCTAATGGAGAATAGTTTCTCTATTCCTCTTCTGACTAGATCAGAAAGAGAAAGAAAGACATAAAAAAACCCAAACCCACTTTAAAGTAATGGAATGTTTAAACTGAAGCTCAGAGAAGCCTAAATTCACCGAAGTTTGAAGCACCTGTAAACCACAGACACACTTTCAAAACTGTTAAGTACGCTTAAATCTATTTCCTATTTCAATACACAATTAATATTGTAGAGTTTTGCTGTTAGTCTAATAGAGGTTTTCTCAAGGAAGAAAAACTCAAATCTGGAAGAAAATTTTCACATTCGATTTTTAAATTTTTTATTTGCATAGAAAGCGACACACCAATTCCACCATTTCATCCACACGGAGAATTTACCACGTTGGCATCATATCAGGAAACCACATTCTTCCCAGGTGTTTGGAGACTTCCAGATGGAGCCGATCTAAGCTGTAATCACTATCTGGAATCAGCACCTCCTCCATTATGGAAAGCTGAGTAAGCCTGCCCCCACACATCTTTACAAATTCAATAAAGCCCCTGCAGGTGACTTCGCACTCGCCCAGCCCCATGGCCGTTAAGTTCTTGCAGCGCTCGGCGATCTGGATGAGCTCATCATCCAAAGGCTGGAGGCCGTTGGCACACACCACCAGCTCGATCAGCCGCGGGCAGTTCATGCCGATGCGACCCAGCATCGCCTTGCTCACCGCTCGACCGAAGTACAGGTGAGTAACAGGAGTCTCCTCTCTGAAGAAAGCATCAAATTCGTCTTCATACAAGAAGAAATACATCACAATGTTGACTTTAGGGGAGTGTTTAACGAGAGCATCCCAGCTTTGCTTTTTAATGGTGTGAAATTGAACTTGTCCGGGATTTTCGCTCACGACGTCAATGCGAAGGTGTTCGAGATCAACGTGTTTTTCACTTGAAAGAGCCAGCAGCAGTTCATCACTTAATATGTAGTAGTTCAAAGCCAGCTCTTTAAGTCCATGACACTGATCAGCCACACAAAGAATGCCTGAGGAACAAACAAATTTACTCTCTAAAATGAAAAGCGAATACAAGCACAGCTGTTCTCTGTAAAGTTGGCTTGAGTTTTCATGCTTATATTCAAACCCCGTGAAATACCCAAGTTCTACGTATCCATGTTTTTACAGGGTTTTGGCCATTAACACTTCATAGTAAAAGACAGAAGTCACATTCATCTTGGATCTGCATATCCTCCTCTTTGCCCCTCCCTAGGCAGAATTTCCTCAACTTTGAAGATGCAACTGAAACCAGGTGAGATTCAGCTGAAGTTGTTGCCATTCCCTTCCCTAATACTCATTCCTTCAACTTTCACCTAAACTATTTAAGTCACCGGCCCCTGGCTTAACACCTACAATCTTCCACAAATTAAGACCTAAATAACATTAACTATTCCTAATCTGCTGGAATATGAAGTAAGCAGATTAAGTCACCTTTCTGTGGACTCCAGAAAAGAATACAGGAATAGAGGAGACCCAGACTCCCTTTCCCCAGCACTAAGGTTTCAGGAGAAAGGCAAGTGACAAGGGACCCTGAAGTCTCAGAACTTTCAGCAAGGTTGTATTTTGAAGGGATTGAGTCCTTCACCAACCAATGAGGAAGTTACCAGTCCCAGATCTGGACACATGAGGGCACTCTGGAAACTAGAAACACTCAAGAGTCTTACACCACAGGTTTCTGAAATTTGTACACACTCACAGCACCGTGCAAAACAATTACTGACAACTGTTATGATCTCCTTTATCCCACCCAGCAGTAGCTGATTCACAGATCAGGGATTCTGTGGTGTACTCACCAGCAGGTGAAACATGAGGACAGCTGCTCATTTTCAGCAGTTTTAGAGTATCACTGTTGTTAGCAACAAGAACCTTCAAAGAAGGATCATCAAGAGGTGTGTCATCTATCTTGATTGATGATAATGACTTGGAGTTCACAAAAACTACTGTCAGGGCTGAAGCAAAATGAGCCTATTTGGAGAAATGGAAAGAGGGGAAAAATATTCTTATGAAAAGATGGGCAAAAAACTTCAGTGCTTTAACTTCATGTTCTACACAGGCAGAAAACACAAAAATAAACACTTTTCATAGATCCCCTTTTTCAGGTAACAAAGGATTATTTCAACATAAACAGAGGGGATCCTTGCTTAAAAACATCATGCTGCATGTGACGAAATTAACCTTACACACATTATTTATCTACTCTGATTTATCATTTCACTGTAATACACTGATAACTACAGGACACTGGACACAGTGATGAGCCTGAAGTATATGGAGTTCTTCTGCAGAAAAAAAGAAATGGCCCTTATTTTCCAGAAAGTAACTCTTCTGTTACTTTGAAGTTTAGAGATTTTTTCATAAAAATTACCATCAACTGAAGAACAGAACATTAAGAAAGCTAAAGTAGTTTAAGAGTGAATTAAAATATACTAGTTACAGTTTGTAGAACCTTACCTTAGAGACATTCATGAAGCTTGGTTTTGCTGTAGAGATCAAACCCAGTGTCTTGATAGAACAGTTCACCAACTGAGAAAGGATGTCACAGGCTGCTTCTGCTGACTCAGTACTACTATCAACCTATAAAAGCAATTTAAAAATAGTGAAGGTCATTCTGCAGTACTATTTAGAAAACAGCACCATGGATGCTCAAGACTGCAGGCTCCACATCTACTCAGCTGTACTGCTCCAGACTGCAATCATCAAAGGCATAAAGTACAACATTGACTGGAAATTTCAAGACCAGAAAGAGTTCAGGGAACTTAACATTAGAAATTTTCCTGAGTGTGACTGCTGGGTAATTCTAGTATGAACACATACCTTAAATCTAAGTCTTATCTTCAAATAACCTCACGTTACTGCAATACTCTAACAGTACTGACTACGATACATAATGATATGTAAGCATTTTTTTAAAATGCCAACTTTTAGAGCCCAAAAAAGACTTGACAAAGTCTTTGCTCCAGCAAACTAATCCATTCTATCTACATGGACAATACCTTTACAGCTCAAATAATTAATTGATTCAAAATTAGTAAGCCTGAGGAGTAACTTTGAACAAATCTCTCATTTCGCGTCACCTTCCACATCTGTTTAGCACAACATTCACTATTTCTTTATTCTGCAGAGGTTAAGAGTGTAGAAAACTGAATGAAACTGTCTGCACATGTGGAAATAAAAAGTTGCAGTAGTTACATTTTTAAACATAAGACCTGGCAGGTGCAACTCTGAAGGCAGCTGACAGAGCAGCTGCATGCCTCGTGCTCAGTGATGTGACACTGACGCACCGCTCATCCACAGCTTACCTTGAAGCTGACGTACTGCAGATGGTCAGCGTGCCTCTTGATAATCTGCTGAATGAGATCCGGATGTGTAGACTTTAAATAAGAAGTGGCTGGCTGGCTAAGTTCAAATTCAAATCTCCTCCAGAGATCTGGGATGTGAAAAACTTCATTCCACCTTCGACAAACAGAAGATGCCCTGGCCCGATCCACTAAAGTCAGGAACTGAAAAACACGCAGAATCACGTGGTGTGGAAGGCTGCCCCAGTCCATCAAGGTGCACGGGTCAGATTCCCCAAACCCTGAGCCATATAAACTAGTTTTCTGTTTTTTGCTTGTCTGGGATGTTCCAGGAGCTTCAGTTCCAGCCACCACCTTCTGTCCAGCTCTCTTCATTGTGAAAGTTTCAGAATGTAACAATCCGAGGTACTGAAACTGCACAGGTTCCTGAAACGTCTCATGTACAATAGGTCTCTAGAAAAACACAGAAGATTAGTGGAGAAAGGAAGAAAGGGCACTGGGAACACAGTAAGAGGTAACAAGTTAATAAAATCTAAATATAGCATGTTATTTTGAAAAGAAGCACATCCATACATCAATATCCAGCACACAGATGTTGGCAAGGACCTTCTCTCTCAGTACACATTATTTTGTACAACTTGGATTGAATATGGAGAACTTGGCCTAGTTAATTTACCAACTGTAGTTTCAGGTAGTAGTATTTCATAGTACATAAAGCATTTTGAAGGGAACAAGAAGTATTTAACAGTAATTTAATTCAGAAGCAGAAAATCGGTTATTTAAATTTAAACTCAGCTGACAAACTATGGAATCTATTCATGATCTCTAAAATAGGTTTATCAACTAAAAAACTAATTCATAAAGTACTTTTTAAAACAAAGGTAAACCTGGAACAGACACATTCAGAAGAGTCACACCGAAAAGTTTTGCCCACCTTCCCCAGTTTTTGTTTTCCAAACAATGCCAAGCAGAGTAAAGTGTTTGTATGACTAACAACAATAAACTTCAGAGGCCACTTATCAAAGCAGAGCAAAGTAAGTGAGGTTCACATGCTGTTTTTCAGCGGGAAAAGGACAGTGACCTTGGAAATCAGCAAACTGCACAGATCGACTTCAGCAAGGGATGTGTGCCTCACGAGCCAGAGCTCAGAAGGGCAGCATAAAAAAACCCCTCTGCTTTCACAGGCTGAAGCAGTATCATCTAACCAAGTCCATTCTAGACTGAATTCTGCTGTTCAGTCCATTTTCAACAACTGTCTTTGTCACTTCATTCCAGTACAGACTGAGGGCCCTTCTCAAATGTCCCACTAACCAGATGTTGTTCATCCAGACCTTCTCTCTTCCCAACCTGTTGAGTATTCTCAAGGCAATCATGCATTTTTCAAGAAAGAACAGAGCAAATTATCTATTTTTACTGAAAAAACTTCCATGGCAACCCCAACAGCTTGCTTCTTCTGGACTGAAAATTTTCCATAGTGTCTTCATTATGGGGGGGAGTGGAAAAAAAAATCCCTGTATTGCAAAAACAGACGCCAAAATACATACTATCCTATCAAAAATTTACCTGGAATTTTACCCAACCTATAAAACTTGATCTGTTTGGCTCATGAGTGTCTGACAAACTCCATTTTTATGAAAAGAAAGCATGTGCATTCTTTGAGGAGCTGGAAAAAACAGTATTGATAAATTTATTAAGGGCTGTTCATATGACCAGCTTCACTACTGTTTGACTTCCGGACAAATTATCTCAATCACCAAGGAATTTATTTTAGCAGTTGTTATACATATTCACCCAGTCTACTTAAGTTTCCATTAGTTATTGGAATCAGCAACACATGCAGAAGGATAAGCCAGCAACACTCTTTAAATTATTCTTAAACAATAGCCTTTCTTCCCTGAGTAGACACGTGGCTTACATTAACAGTGTTACTAATGTAATGAAGATGCAGGCTCAGCATGAATAAACATTCTGCTATTAGACCATCAAGTTATCATCCACACAACCAAGTTTTATGACTTTAGACTACTTTAAGTCATACAACAAATGGGCATTCCAAACCATTAAGTGTGGATGTAGTAATTAACCATTACAAAACTCTATCTCTCAGTTGCTCATAGCCTTGCTAAATTTAGCAAAGGCTAAATACCTTTTGAGTCAAATATACCTGTTGCTTGATTTGCCTCCTCCTACTTGAGAGGAATTACAGACTTGGCTGTTCCCTAAAACAAAAGCCCAGAACAACAACAAAACAAAACAAAACAAAAAAAAAAAAAAAAAAAAAAGAAATTGAACAAATGCTGTTTGAGAAGCTTCTCCTTGCTATTGCTATTCTCATGCAGATATGCAACATCTTGGTTAAAGATAGGTTTCTGATAAAAATGGAAATTTCTCCTATCTTATTTGAAACTTATTTGAACTTCAGGGTGCTGATTTGGCTCCCACAAAGAAGTTCTGAAGTCTGAGAACAACCAGAAAGGGCATTTCCCTAAACCACAGGGCAAGCTGCAGCCCAGAAGCAGCACTCCAGATGTAGAAAGAGATGCAGCAAGGCAGTGCTGGTGCACACAGCATCTATGCTCTGCTTGCTGGAACTTGGCCAGAACTTGTTCTTGTTGCTACAGCCTTAGGAAACTGCTGTCTCCAGAATTTCTATGTTTAGTATTCTACACTGCAGTCCTTTATACCTAGCAAAACGAATTCCTATTATTCACTGTGGGATGCAAATACACAAAAAGGTTCTAATGGTTATGCATCGTAACATTTTTAAAAAACATGAAGCCCCAATATTTACTGCAAAAATAAAAATCCTTATTTCATTCTGAGTACTTTATGAACAGTATATATTTTAAAGCAGAACTGAAGTTGGCTAAATTCCAGTGATATAACGCAGGTAGCATTCAAATGAGAGGTTTACACACACACACACACACAACCCTACCTCCAAAGAATGTGGAGACTCCTGTCAAGTTACCAGCACCTTTCTGGTATCTGAACATCCATCCCACTGTTGAGTCATCCTGTATGTGTGCATGGATTCCTTAACCAGAAGGCAGGGATGGGTCCCAGAAGATGAACCGACCTGTGAAGCCAGCAACCAAAGAAAAACTGTTGTGCAGAGTCTGGGAAACCCATAGGAAGGACTAACATCAATTCTGGAACAAAGACTTGAGACAATAGTACCCACTGCTCTGCAAGGCAGGTGTGGAAACAGAGCAACAGAATGTAACGTGCAAATTTGTTTTATCAAACATTATCTAAAAAATACCATTTAACTAAGGGGAAGGGGTAATTGTTGGCAAAAAAAATAGCTTTTGCATTATCTACAGTTTTAGTCACATGAGCACTCTTTTGCAACACAGATACAGCTCTGAATTCTTGAGTATTATCCAAAGAGAACTGCAAACCTTGACAACAAATATTTTTTTCAGCCTACTCTATACCAAAACTATGTGAATCAAAAGTTATACTTAAAGACAGAACCTCTAATAGTTTGATGTTTAAAGACTATTCGCTTTAAACTTTACTCACTCTAACTCCAAAAGTATGCTTACTGCACCATAATAATTTTCACAGTAAATGAACAAATTTGGATAATAAACTGTATCTGGAAAAAATATATCAATAATGTACAAATATCCTCTCACATACTAGTGAAAAAACTATCCTGTGTCTTAGTATGACCGAGTATCTTGGTGCACTACGAGAAAATAGACCCAAACCCCCCATATCAAGTTAGCAATTTTACACAATCTGGAGATGCTTTAATGGAAAGCTACAAGAACAGCAACTCCCACCTCACTAAATCATGACAGATTTTAGAAACAGAGCATGTTTACCAGGTATTGTGTTCGACCAGTAATAACATCTTTAGAAACCTTACGATGTAAAAGTTCTCTATTTTTCTTTAAAAATGGTGACTTTAGCGTTCCCAGGTCATAGCATCATCTTTTGAAAAACTACCCAGTTAATATCAGCTTTATAGATGCCAAGCTTAACAAAGGTGTATAAAATGCATTATTTATGAATACATGAGAAGAAGCCCCATCTTCCACACAAAATCAAACCTAAGTACTGCAGTCTGTGCAAGTAATGCTGCTGCTCAGCTCACACCCCAGAAAATTTAGAGCTGAGTAGTCATGCTTGTCTATAAAGAGAAAGCTGATATTCATTAGTAACTCTGTTTGTGGGTGGCACCTGAAGAAATCTGTCATTTATGGAGGCCTTGTATTGCACAGTCTACAAGTACCTCATGTTCTCTCTCCTGTGAAGTGAGCAGAGTCTGTACAGCACATAGAATTCATTTTCGTAAGTACTGTTAGTGTCTAACAAACAAAAGGCTTATAATGCCACATATAAACAACACAAACAGCATATAAACAGCTTAAATAACATGATAACTAAAAGCACAAAACACTGAGATGCAATTTAAAGATTCAACAGAGAAGTGTATTAAGTTTATAAACCATGTATCTTGAAGTAATTTTCTTACCTAAAGAATTCTTCCAAGTTACAATAGGCAATAAATGAATGAACTGAGGCAGCTGCAGCCATGGGGCACTCACATGCATCTGTCTGCCTTCCCCTCCTGTCCAGATAAAAAGCCACAAAAACCTGTGTTAGTTTTGGAAAAAAAAATCTTGATATTGCATCCAATGCAAAAATAATGGGGAAATATAGCTGCCATCAATTAATAAATTTTCTTGCTTTTGTAGAGGAGCTTGAGGGGATCATCATAACACAAGGTAGCTTATCCCACAATGCAAATATTGTCACTGAGAGAAACATGAGGTCAGATTAAGTACAAAAGTGATAGGAAGCAAATGTTGCAACTGCATTTACATTTACTGGTCAACAGTACAATGTAAACAGCAAGTTATTCAGTATTTGCATTACCATTACCACTGTCAGTGAATCTCGTAAACAACACTGTAGCTACTAAAGTAATCTAAGAGTCATGAAAAACAGATTAAAACCCACCCAAATGGTTTGTCCTGCCTTCTCCCCTTCCGTGGCAAGGCTGTCTCCTGGCCTGGGCGCCGCGTGATGAGCACACAGAGGAACATTGCTCAGGCTCCTGCCATGAACGGGCAGAGGCAGCACCTGCCCGGGCCTGGCAGTCACACGGCAGGAGCTGCGACAACAACAGCGCGCCCAGCCCGCAGCCACCTCCCTGTTTACGAGCTCCCCGACGCCAGGTGACAGCCCGGGCCACTGGGCAGGTGCTCACAAGGCACTGCATCAAGGGCTCCGGATTAAAAGTCCCTTGCCTCCCTCCACGTTATTTTCTTTTAATATGACATTACAGGTAAGTTTGTGTTTCAGAGTCTTCTATGTAATCATTCAAAGCTTTACGCCCAGTAACAACACAAAAAAATTATTTTATAAAAGCACAACAAAAACCTGAAAACTTTGTTGTGATAAGCTTTACACTGCTTTTACATACCCCAACATGGGGGTGGGGGATGAGTACCCTTCCACCTATTCTGAACTCAGGATTTCGGTATTCTTTCCAACACTCCTCATGTGCCCCAGGCAGAAGTAATTTCTGATTACTGATAATTCTGATATCAGTAAACTGATATCCGAAAATTAAGGAAAGGAAAGTAATATGCTTTTATAGTAAAATTGTATCAAATATAGGTAGTCGATAAAGACTATCTACAATGCTCAGCAGGCTTCTGAATTTCAAAGAGATGGGACTGGTTACCTGTGACAGCCAAATAACCAAGAGTACCCCTGAGGAAGAGAGCTTCTCTTGAACAGACCCATCCCAAGACCCCTCAGTAGACAAGGAAGTTCATACTTTTATATTGCAGATAAGAACTAGCAGAATTTTAGATAATACATAAAAAAAAAAAAAAAAAAAAGGTTACTGAAAGTGACTGTTAGCAAAATAAATATGAGGTGTATATCTAATGTACATTTCAGTGTATAAGACCACAAGAACCATCTAAACCAAAGTAAATCATCTTATGTAAGCAGAAATGTATATAATAAAATATAGTTATCAAAGATGTTATCAAATACAAGCTTGTTATGCAAACAACAGTAAATTGTTATCTAAGGTAGCTATAGATTATCAAAGATAAACAGCAGCAACGTAGTCATTGAAAATGAAACATTCTGATAACTGCTGAGGTTAATCCCATCTATTCATATCTTCATTTGTATAAAGCAAAGTGAAAATGAGTGCATGCCCCCCATGCAGCTCTACCTGTGATCGAGTATTTTGACAGCTGCATGTTATCCTACTCAAACTACCTCAAACCCACTAAAGGCAACAGGAGTCAGAAAAAAAAATCAAGTATATTAACTGCTTCTGCAACTTATCCTACCAACAGAGCCCTAAACTTCTGCTAAAATTCAAACCTCTCCCGTGGCAGGGGACTTGGTGGGGGATGTGAAAAGTGGTCAGCAGTCGCCTGTTAAACAAGCCTTCAGTAGCTGTTCACTACTTCCCAGGCTACAATGTCAGTTCAAAAAAGGTTTTATTACTGTAACCAAACATATCACAGATTCAAGCCACACAGCAGTAACTGTTTCCTCTGACTTCTAGATTTCCCTAACAGTTCTCAACAGGAGGACTCAACAGGAATTAATAAAACATCATAAAATCAGGTTTCTAGTAGAAACAGTAGCAACCAAACACAAAGGCAGCAAAAGTTTGAGTTCCTGCAAAACAAAAACCATTCCAAATAACCAAGCTTGGAAATACTCTGGGATAAAGCAAGCATCTTGATAATTAAGCTTTAACTTTCTAACACCTGGAAATTAATGTTTACGGACCTGCCTTACAGTGCTGAAATACCGGTCCCATTAATCACAGTGTCCTTAAAGAAAGCGCAATTCAGTGACAGCACCCAAGGCCACCCCCTCAACAGGTTAAAGAATTCGGAATTCAGAGTCTGTCTGGGGAACAAGTGCAGGACAGGCAGGCAGCCCTGGAAAACTGCTACCACCACAAATGCAACCACTGAATATGGTGCAAAACACAGTAAAAACCACATTTTAAGCTTAAGTCTCAGAAGATCTAGTCCTTAAGGAGGATGAGCTCAGAGATTAAGCTTTTTCTTCATCTAGGGAGTATCAGTCTTTTAATGGATGGCATTTTTGCTTCTGAAGAGGATTATTTATCATTTTTAATCAGTCCTCATTTTTCTCAAAACTGAGCCTCCGACTCAAGGGATTTACCACATTTTTAGTATGTTTATGACAAATCCTGAGAGTTCTAAAAACAACCACATTCAGCTGAATATCTTAATGCCTGCATTCATTTTAACTGAAGAAATACATATGCATTGCCACTTTTAGTGCTATTTCGGTGGTGAAATTCAGATATTGGACTTCTACCGATGCATTATTTCTAAAGGGAAGCCACCCCCCTACGCCCAAGAGCCCTCGTTTTACTCAGTGACATATCTGAAGCCGCAAAGCTCTTTAGAAAAGCTCTCTGAAGGGTTCACCTACACCTACGGAAGGAACGAAAAAAAATGTGTTACTTCCACAGATTTTCTTGAAACCTTCCAACCCGACTTTAACAAGCCATTTACGCTCTTTACATGGGAAAATCAGCTGCCGGGCACCGCGCTGCCGCAGCTCGGGGAGCTCCCGGGATGGCACAAACCCAGGGCGCCGCACACCGAGCCCCTCACGAGGTTTGGCGCTCAGGGACAATTTAAGTCTCCAGGCGCGGAGTGCGTCTGTCTGACTGTCTGTCTGTCTGACTGTTCTGTCTGTCTGCCTGCCTGTCCGTCCGCCAGTCAGTCCGTCTGCCTGCCCGTCTCTCTCCGCAACCCGGGCCGCCCCCGCGGCCTGTGTCCCCCCCCGGGCCGCCGCGCCAGGGCCGCTCCCCGCGGCCGCCCCGCCGCTCACCGCCGCCGGTGCGCGGCTCCCTCGCAGCGTGAGGCCGGGCCGGGGCGCCGAGCAGGGGCACAGCAGGGCCAGCACCGCGCTCAGCCCGCAGCGCCCGGGACTCGCCGAGGGCGGAGCCGCGGCCCCGCCGCCCCAGCGCCTGCGCCGGGAGAGGCCGCGGGCGGCGGGCACGTGATGGCGGCGCCATTTCGCGCCGGCTGCCCTCGGCCTGCGGGTAAAATGGGGGGGGGCCGAGGTGAGGGCTCGGAGCCAGCAATGGGTCCATGAAGCCCGACATGAACGGGCTCTGGAGCCAGCAGTGACCCCGACAGCCCGACATGAACGGGCTGTGGAGCCAGCAGTGATCCACGACAGCCCGACATGAACGGGCTGTGGAGCCAGCGATGATCCCCGACAGCCCGACATGAACGGGCTGTGGAGCCAGCAGTGACCCCGACAGCCCGACATGAACGGGCTGTGGAGCCAGCAGTGACCCCAACATGAACGAGCTCTGGAGCCAGCAATGATCCCCGACAGCCCGACATGAACGGGCTCTAGAGCCAGCAATGATCCACGACAGCCCGACATGAACGGGCTCTGGAGCCAGCAGTGACCCCGACAGCCCGACATGAACGGGCTGTGGAGCCAGCAGTGATCCACGACAGCCCGACATGAACGGGCTGTGGAGCCAGCAGTGACCCCGACATGAACGGGCTCTGGAGCCAGCGATGATCCCCGACAGCCCGACATGAACGGGCTCTAGAGCCAGCAATGATCCCCGACAGCCCGACATGAACGGGCTCTGGAGCCAGCAGTGACCCCCGACATGAAGGGCTCTAGAGCCAGCGATGATCCCTGACAGCCCGACATGAACGGGCTCTGGAGCCAGCAGTGACCCCGACAGCCTGACATGAACGGGCTGTGGAGCCAGCAGTGATGCCCGACATGAACGGGCTCTAGAGCCAGCAATGATCCCCGACAGCCCGACATGAACGGGCTCTGGAGCTAGCAGCGACCCCGACAGCCCGACATGAACGGGCTCTGGAGCCAGTAGTGACCCTGGCAGGGCCAGGTTCTGGAGCCAGCAGTGACCCCGACAGGGCCGGGCTCTGGAGCCAGCAGTGACCCTGGCAGGGCTGGGCTCTGGAGCCAGCAGTGACCCCGACAGGGCCGGGCTCTGGAGCCAGCAGTGACCCTGGCAGGGCCAGGTTCTGCCCCTATCCTCACCGGTCCCGCACAGAGCAGGAGGCGGTTGCTCCCCTCTCTACGCCTTCGTCTCAGAATCACACAATCACTTAGATTGGAAAAGACCCCTGCAATGATCGAGTCCAACCTGAGTTGTGTGACTGAAAACCACCTTGGCAAACAGACCGTGGCATCGATAGGGAGAATGTGTGCTCATGTCTTTCCAAGCAATTCCATGGCCGAGGGGATGGGCGTTATGTCCTAATGTTTCTACCCATTTCAAGCTGCACGTCTGTTACAGAACCCAGTTTGACTCTTGAAAGAGACAAATGGGTCCCACAGAAGCCCGAGTTTCTGAACCTTGGGGTAGAATGATGAGTTAGAGGGGGGATACATGGTAGGCAGTTCAGAAGGCTGTACCTTCCTAGTGCCTCAGCTGATGGGGAAAGGACAAGGACAACATGCAGCCAGGAGTTTGGGATAAAAGGAGGCTGTGCCCTCCTAAACCTCAAGAGAGAGAGAAGACCCCACAGGTGTGTGCCCCAGTGGACTTTCCCCCTTTATTGGAATAAAGTTGCAGGGCTCTTCTGTCTTTATGGACACTGGCTTTTCCTAGCTTGATTTTCTGTACAGCACTGAGTTTCCTTTAACACTTCCAGGGATGGTGACTCCACCGCCTCCCTGGGCATCCCATTCCAATGTAGTTATACGTAGCTGTATCTGAACAATGGAGCTTTTATTACCAACTCCAAAACACTTGCAGCCACGAATTTCTTGCTCTTGCATATAGCAATTATTTACCAATAATAAGCCTTTTTATAATTTTTTTTATGAAGAGGTAATGCTAAACATGTGCAGCATTTCCATGGTAGATTATATCTGCCCTACATAAAACCAAAGCTGGCAAAAGTTAACTGAGTATTTGAGTTATGTCAAAATAGTTTATTCCCACACATCTAAAAACCTAGAAAATTAGCATGTTGAAAGGCTAATGAAACAAACTGAAAGGAATATTTGTCATACAGTCACTGTACATGCCATCTTTAAATTCCTCAATTCTTCGAGTCATCTTCAATTTCCTCAAACAGAGAGACAAAATGCACTGCACTCTTAAAATCAATATAGTTTAGAAAATCTGCCAAAATTACTCTTCCCTATATGGTTCTTGACTGCTTTATTCACAGTTTACAGGAAGTAGGAGATTAGGTTCCAGGTAAATTTTTCAAGTATTTTGTCCCTAGTTGATGGTTTAAAACTGATTTTTTTTCCAGTAAATATTGCTATGAAAACCATCTTCATGTCAGCAGTTACTCTCTGTAGACAGTAGTAGAGGATAGATTGTAAACAGAGATTAATGCAGATTTGCAGCTACTATCTAAATCCATCAGTCATGGGTTTCTCTGGTGCATTGCCAATAACCTTTGGGCTGCTGTGCAGGAACAGTGTCAAATGTACTTTAGAAAGATTCATATAGGCTAATCTCTGAGGCTTTCTGTATAAGAGTTTCCTGTTTTGATCTGGTCTAGCAGAAGCACATTTTATACCTAACTTAAAATGGACGAGTATAAAATAGTATAGAAGAATTCTATGTATTTTATAGCTGTAGTCATTATTGCTCAAATGCTTACAGGTATATATGAATTTCAAAAAAAAGGGAAGAAATCAGCTATGGACAGGAAAGGAAATAGGCACAAACATTAGCCCACCCAGGAGATTCTGTCTCCTACTCATTCCCCAGGGGCAGAGCTTCTGCTGGTGTCTCCAAATCCTTCATCTCATACACAAGAAGCAAAGACAAAGGGAAACTGCGTCACTGGGTCATAGATGCACAGAATGGTTTGGGTTGGAAAGGACCTAAAAGGCCAAGCTGCTCCAAGCCCTTGCCATGGGCAGGGAGACCTTCTAGAGGAGCTTGCCCAGAGCCCCATCCAGCCTGGCCCTGATACAGGCAGGGACACTGGATACAGGCCCTGCTTACCTAAGCTGTTACTGCCCACACCATCCAGCCACTGAAAGCTGAGCTTAGCCTTCCTCCTGTGCTTGTCTCTCCTCAAACCAGACTTACAGAAAGATAGTCTACTCACTTCTCAAGTGTGTGGTGATTACAGGAATGTTTTGTGTAGTAAGTCACGCACGTTTCATAATACACATACTTTCTGTACTTTGATCAAGAATGATATTCAAATTTTTTATCACTGGGCTTTGAAGTAGTAATCAAGAAAAACAGTTTGAATAACGCCATGAGTTAATTAGTATAAGAAAGCATTCAGGGAATCAAAATTTCCCTGAGACCAAAGAATGAAAATGTGTCAATTCAGAATCAGTATGCCATGAACTTTAAAACTTTACAAGGACTCTGTGAAAAGTCTAGAAATTATTGGCTGTTTCTTAACTAGTTTTTAGTAGACAAGACTGCAAAAGTAAAAGGAGAGAGTACAGAAAAAAGAAGGAAATAAGTTAAGGATGTTTATTATAATATCAGGTAGGAAGGCATACAGTACATTGTGCTGTACAAAGCCAGTTCTTACAGAGAGTTCTCAAAAAAACCTCACCACCAGCTTTTTTGGCACCCTTATTTTGGCTGAACTTCATCACAGGACTTACACATTTTAATGCAAGCTCTGCTTCATTTTCACTGTGATCATGATTTTGACAAATCCACGTAACCGAAGGACACAACTCTTGGATGAGTGCTCTCTTCAACTCTTGGAAGATCACAGAAGATGCTGTGATGCTGGGCTTTGGCTGGAATTTCACACAGGCCCCATAATTTCCATGCTGAAGGTTATTTAGGGTCAGTCAGCTTCTCTCTGAAAGCAGTTGCATTTGTATCAGTATGCTAAGCCAAATAAGTCCTGTATTGTAGCCATTCCTTTTAAAAATGTAATTAATTATAATTCTTAATTTAAAACCCAACTACTTAAAGCTTTGTGATCAAACTCTGCAGCTTTAACAACTTAAACCTAACACTGCAGACTGGAGCAGTGAATGAGACTCCTGCCCAGAAAGTGGGTTAGTATGTCGTGTTTGCTGGAGGCTCATGAGCTGCTCTGCTAGACACCAGCTGCTGCACAGGCAGGCAGCAAGAAACAGCCTGGCTTGGGAATAGAAACCACCCAAGTTGTTTGCAGAAGTTTCTCATGTACACACAGAAACTGAAATACAATTAGGAAAACAATGGCTTATCATTATGCCTCTTTGCAAAAGCTTTCCTTTATAATAATGAGGTAAAACATGGGTTTCTACGAGCAAGTCTTTATGAGATGCGCTTTTGGACATGCAATAGAGGTCTAATATTGTCTCTCCAGAAATAAGTATGAATCACTGAAGGGAGTAACTCTAAGTGTGTTGCAATCCAATCCCATTGTGTAATTCTGTGATTCTATAAGATGTTATATTACAGTTCATATATATATATATATATGCGCTAGGCATGTGTTTTAGACAAAATTGTTAATAGGTACAGTTAACAGTGCCCATCAAACTGCAGAACAAGATAAGAAAATTATTGATAGAGGGGCTGTTTGTCCTTTCTGTGGAAAGAGATTCCACAAAGGTATATTAATAATTTATAATTTGTCTGAAAATAAACTGTGTGGAGAAACTGCTGTATTCATATATATATATATAATCTCTATCTAACAAAAGCCCAGTTTTTCAATCATTAACTTTTTGAAGAGGGTTGCAGTATGTCGAGGGCTGGCTGGGAGCCAGGGGGCTGGCAGCCAGCTGGGCAGGGGTCAGCATCCAGCTCAGCAAGGCAGGTGCACAGGTGCCAACCAGGCTCAGCTACATCATGGAGCAGGTCCTGGGGGTGAGGCCAGGTCAGGATTCCTGGCCAGGCTCAGGGGTGGCAGTGGCTCCAGCTCCTTTTTTGCTCAGGATGGGATTGACAGGCCAGCTTAAATGGGCACCTGGGGCCCTGGGCTGGGGGTGAGGCCTGGGCTGCTCAGGGCTGTTAGTGCCTATTAGGTTATTAATGTATTAGTGCTGTGACACTTTCAATGGGTAACTGCCCACTAATCTGAAAAGCACAGGTTATTTGATCCTCTGACTCAATATTGGCTAAGCAGAGTTAAAAATAACCTGCCAGCTAATTCAGCTTCTGTTTATTGGTGTTGGTATAGAGATCACAATGTGTCTGACCTGAGTAACGAAATCCTCTGAAATGGCCGTATCCACTGAGGTTCTGATAAATGTGTTTGTGTTGAGCACACAACAAAATGTCTTTAAGGTGCCATCTTTAATACTTTTGGTTCTGATTACCTGCTTTAACAAATAGATGCCCTTCACACTGAGAAAATGCAGGCCTTAGAAAACTGAGGCTGTCCATAGCGGGCAGCTGAAGATTTGATTTGATCTGAAAAATAGCTGACAAAAGAAATACCTGAAAAGTCAGCACCTGATGTAGTGGCAAACATTTTGAGCTTTAATACAGAAAAAGCTTTCTAGTTTTATAGCTGAATTATAGCTTGGCAAAGCTGCTTATGAGGCCTCCAGAACCCTCTTTGGAAGATCTCAGAGCAGATAAGAAAATTTTGGGTAAGGATGGTGTAAATATACAAGATCATGCTTCAGATCAGAGGAAGGGATTCAACAACTGTGCAAGTTACCCTCCAGTCCTATATTGTGATCATTCAGGCTTCTTTATGTCCTTATCTTCTTTTTCTGCCATTGCCAAGTGATGGTTTTTTTCCACAGATTTGAGAAAATCTGTTCACCCAGTTAGCAGGAGGAGGAAGTGAGTTTGTTGCAGTTCGTCTGCCAGGAAGGGACATTCTAACAACAATTAAGGTTATAGAAGGGGTATCAAACATTTTCCTCCACCTTATTTGGATTTTATCCATGGGGACTAGGATTTGTGCATAGATAAAATAATATTTTAGCTTTAGCAACCTCATCTTGCTTTTAAATTTATTTTTCTGACAGTCTTCCTCACAGATATATTCCAGTTCATTCTTTTCTGTACTATGCATAGATGATGTTTTTTTAATCTCTATTTGATGTTAGACCAATGGGTGGTGAACAAAAAACTGCAAAACTGATGGATTCTCTGCAGTTTGCATTTTCATTTCTCTCTAAATATCTGTTTTGTTAAAAACATACTTTGTGTGTACTTTCAGGTATTGCTATAACATCAGCTGGTCACAAGAGGGAACTCGCATATCAGTCTCTGGGATTTATGTTTATATTCGAACTTGGAGGACTCTGCAGACTAATAAAGAGATACTAGGATATGCATGTGTGTCAGGGGTGTAAATGCATGTACATACATCTATATTTATTTTTATATTCATGCCCTTTTGTTACCGAAGAAGGGAAACCACTCACAGAAATAAGGAGCAGTAACCCTGGCAGGCATGGCAGTAGAAAAGAGCTTTAGAATGCCCCACAAATAGCTTTTTTGTGCTCATGGGTATATATTTACAGTCATAGATATATGCTCATGGATTGTGGCTTATCTCTGTTCCCACTCTGCAGTTCTGTAAATCTCAAAACCAGTACTCACGGTATCAGGATGGAGCAGAACATATTGCCTCCCTAAGAGCCTGACCAGCAGGGATTATTCTCACCAAAATGTTTGAGCATCCCTTTATTTGAACTATTTGCTCTTCACCTCTTCAGAGAGTCATTTGCTAGCCAAAACTTGACAGTATTTGGGATCTGTTCCAGAATTTATGGTATTTAATGTGCAGGAATATGATTAGATTGTTAATGCGTTTGCAAAAGGAGAAGACTCAAATACTAATTAATTTCCAGTTTCTGCTAGATGCCAGTGGCAACATCATGGATTGCTATCCAATCTCCCCAAGGTTTATATTTCTAAAATAAATAAAGTAATAAATCCAGGGCTTTCTAACCTGACAACTAATGTTGTCCTCAGAATTTGGTGTTCCCATCTTCCTACACTGATGTTTTGAGTAATCCTGCTATTGTACTTGCAGCTTCCTCAAAAAAAGCATGTTAGATCTCCCTAATAAACTGAGCACAGTATGGGAACTTTTCTTTGAACCTTGCTGTTTCTGTCCAGCTCCTGGAGAAGATGGCCAATGCTCAGCTTGCAGCTGAGGATCTGGTTTGCTGATATTTGAGCTGCAGATGCTCAGGGTGGTTGGTTTCCTAGGAATAGGAGCAGCTTCCTCTGCAAACATGGACTGCCTTGTCTCACTCCAGGATGTGTCTGGACCCTCACACATATTTGTTAAGCTCTGCTGTCAGACTGCAGTGGTCCTTTGGCTTATGGCCTGGCAGCGAAGCACTGCAGTGCCCCTGGGGCAGGGGATACGTCATCAGGTGACACTTGCAGCACTCAGGCCTGCTTGGTTTGTCTTTCGGGTGATCATGGCATTTCTGCACATTTTGCATTTTGTCCTCTGACTGCATGAGTTCCTTAGCTCCCTCCAAGTGTTATTTCTGTACGAGTGCTACCCTTCCACTGCAGCCTTGTGGAGAACATCCCCTCCATGGCTGGAGGCACTGCTGCAGATGCAGGGGATGTTGGGCTGCACTTCACTGATATATTCCAATGGATCTTGTGAGGAAAGAGGTGTCCTGTACCAGAGGGTGATCCTTAGAAAAACTGCTACATATTTTGGGATCTGGGAGGAGATGTTTGGATTCAAGAAGCCTAGACTTGATTCTGTTAAACTGATTCTTGTTTATTCATTGAAAGCCAATATGGATAGAAGTCAGCTTTCCTAACCTGAACTTGCTTACTGGACTATGAATCACAGTTGGTATCTGTCAGTTTTGATAGATGATACAGCTCCTGGTTCTGAAACTTCTAAGAGAAGATGATGCATAACTAATCATTATATATAATCTCTAGATCTGATTTATTAAACAGTCTAATTATTTATTTAACTGCACCACACCTGCATACCATTATCCTTTTAGTTTGACTTTGTGGGATAAAAAACTTTGCACAATCTAATTTTCAAAATCGTGAAAGACTGGGATTAGTCCAGGAAAACAACAGCTAATAAGGTTAGACCTCAAGCCAGGTGTAGCAGCCAAGAATATGTCTCTTACTGTTAGAACTTACCACATCCTTTAGCCTGGAGAGGAGGCTCAGGAGTGACCTTATCACTCTCCACAACTGCTGAAAGGAGGGTGTAACCCGGTGGGGGTCAGCCTCTTTTCCCAGGCAACCAGCTGATGAGAGGACATTAAGTTGCTTCAGTGGAGGCTTAGGTTGGGCATTAGAAAGAATTTCTTCACAGAAAGTGTGAATAGACATTGGAATGGGCTGCCCAGGGAGGTGGTGGAGTCACCATCCCCGGAGGTCTTAAAGGAAAGACTGAACATAGCACTCGATGCCATGGTGTGGTGTTCAGTGACAGCTTGGACTCAGTGATTTCAGATGTCTTTTCTAACCTGAGTGATTCTAGGATTCTGGGATTCCATGTGTGGTCCCACAACCTGGGTGTGGGCACAAACACACTGCTAGAAAAGGGAAGAAAGACCCTCTCAAGGCTGCATCTTTTAACTGCTGTTTTTTGTGTGCTGCGGATTCCAGAGTTGGTTTGTGTCTTGATATACTTTCAGATGCCCTTTACTGCTGTGTCTTTTTGTAATATATACAGCCAAATTACAAGCCTGGATGGCCCTCCTTGGAAAAGAGTGTGTGTTATTCTTGAGTCTGGGCTCTAGCTATTCTAATCCTTGTGGATTAATCTGCAATAACTGTTTCTCCAACTTGATCAGGAATTTTGGTAAGGAGGACTGCAAATTTGTAGTGTGAAGTATAACCAAAGCACAGTGATAATAACTGAGCTTCATTTTGAAATGGAGCCAGAGGAATTCCAACTGTAGAACCACATGATAAGTTTGCTTGATTCCAAGAAACTTTGAGGAAAAATTGAGTGGGAACAAAGAGCACGTACTCTTCAATATTTATTCTCCTAAGGTTTTCTCCGAATACCTTATTGAAAAATAGGAGTTTTCCTTAGTTTTCAGTTGCTGAAAATGAACAGCATTTCTGAAACTTTTCAAACTAACACAACTACATTGCTGAAAATCCCTTGTGGTCAGTAGGGACCTTCAGTCTTCATGCTTTCCTTTCTAGTCCATTTTACTTGATTGCGTGATGTCAGGCATATGGAAGTATGGCAAAATAAGAGTGAGAAACTTTGTGCCATTGTGGAACAATCTTATATCTCAATGACTGATTTATATCCTGCCTGAAGTCAATGTCAGACAGAATATGTCACTTCTCTCCCACAGGCTGCTCACAAAGTCAGAACAAGGCTGATCACTATCTTCATCTCTTAAGTCATGATTTCCCTCTTCTTTTGCATTTTTACAATTCCAGTTTGTGAGGAGTCGGGGGAACTCCCCTCACTCCTGGGCTTTTTGTTGACTTACTGGGAAATACTTATTTAGTCTGAAATTTATCAAATTAAAAATTAGCAATATGAACACAATGAAAAAGTCAAGGGCGTATGTTTTCTTGTGAAATCTCTTGATGATGCTGTTTCTAACATGATTAAGAAGAAATGCCACCAGTATTATACATGGAAAATTATCTTTAAGGTAGTTTTGTACTTATTGATATTCTTTCTAGATTATAACCTGATATAAGTTTAGGATTGTATCATGGATTACTTCACTACTAGATTTAAGATAGAAGCAATTTAGACACGTTCCTCATTCATAAGCATCTTTGATTTTTTGTATGTGATTCACACACACACACACAAAATAAATTGCAATCATGGCATTGTGTTGCTGAAGCTTTTTGCCTTCTCTTTCCAGCTATTTCACTCCTTTGTTACCTGAACTATAACCCACTTTGTATCCCAGTAGCAAGAAGACAGTGTTTATCTTATATCTCATAACAGTGGTGTAAAAACTCACGATTAATTATAGAAGTTCATGGGAGATGGCAAAAGATTTATTCTTTGAATGTGTGCAACTCATGCTATGGAGCGTGTCCATGAAGAGCTGCAATTTACAGATCACTGTGGTTGCTTCCATCACAGATGCACTTAGAGGTCCTGAAGAATCTTTAGTTCTCACTTTTAGAGATTTTTCAATTGATTGAATCAGAAGTGGGAGACCAATAGAGAAGATGGGAAGGGAGCTGCAACCACCCATGGGCAGGTAGAGGTTTATCTGGGGCTGGGAGCTCTAATTCCTTTGGCTTTAGTCTTCCTTAGTCTTCCCAGTACCACCGCCTGATATCCTTAAAATGATATAATTTATGTGATACCATTGAGACTTGGCACTGTTAAACCCTGGTGTGTGTTGAGCTTTACAAGCAAGCACTACCAGTCTTTAGAAATTTGTAAAATGCAGAGAAATGACTTCTCCATCTTAACCAACTCATTTCCTTAGTTTTCTGTAAAACTATAGGAGTGAGGCTTATCCAGGAGGGTGTTGTGAGGATAACCCAGATAAGATCAGCTTTCTTCTACAAGTATGCAGACCCTGCTTTTATGTACCAAGTGTGATTTATGTCTGGGAAGCATTTGAGCAGCAGCCTGTGCCTCTCCTTCCCATAGCATGACATATACCAGACTTGTTCTTACAGGGGCGCAGGAGATTAAGGGAAGAGCAACAACATGCCAGATGCACTGGGACAGTTCTAGTGCCTCCAGACATATCTTCAAAATCAGTTTTCATTTATTTGTCATTGGAGACAGATTCTTATTAGTCCATTGGCACTGCTTAGGGCTTGGGCTTATCCTTCAGTAGGTCATGGAGTTCGGTAAAATTGGGGATAACAGACTGGAGCACAAGAGTTTTGGCTGTGCTGCTGTACTTCTGCCCTGGTAAGAGTCCTAGCAGAGACTCCAACACTAAAGCTTCCCTAGCCAGGTTTATGAAGATGGCACTACAAGTTTTGCAATATTTTTGCTGCTATGTGGAAGACTGAACTAAGAAAATTCTACTGTGGAATTGCAGACTTTGTGAATGGGTTTCTGGCTGACTGTTGACAGCAACAAAACCCTTCAAAGAGTTGTGTGCTGGCTGCAGTAGCAGAATTGGAAGAATTCCTCTTTACTGAAGAGCAAAGTAGCTTCACAAGTGCCTTTGGGTCACTCATAGCATAAAATTTTGCATTACTTCATGCTAATGAGGAAAATACTATGGTTGTGGTGGTACGTGATATGGAACTGGTCTGTATATGTTCAGCAGTGAACTCTCCTGAACAGGCATTCCTGAAGAAAGAGGTGCTTTGTGTACAGATAATGGTGTTACTTTCCAGTCTGCAGAAAGTAGCCACTCCTACGCTGCATCCTCAGTAACCAAGTGTTTCTCTCTCTGAAATCATAAAGCCAATTGTCCACCTTGTCTCCAAGTGTCTTGTATCTGATGGGAGGTGCAGAAACAAGGCAGGTGTGGAACTGTGCATACTTGTAAATATGCACACACCCTGCCGTGGGCTCCTGGGCAGGTTTGAATTGCTGGAAGAAGGGCTCTTTCCCAAGGTCACTGTTGAGTTTCAATTAATAATTGTCAATCTGTTCCACAATAAAATTGACTTGTGCAGAGATGTTATCTTGCATACAGAATGTCTGACCTTCTTCACCTCCCCTGTCCCCCCGCCCTAGGCTACATCTTCTCTATCAGAGCATGATATGACACATCCCACTAGAGAGCTGCAACAGGAAGATAATTGAGATAACAGAATAAGGTACTTGTTACGGTAATGAAGTAACTCAATGGATTATTTGCCTTTTGTTTTCATCTGTCAGTTTCCAATCCTATTGAGAGCCAAACAGGAGAGAGAGAAGAGGCCCATGGGCATCCACTGGGTCCCAAATCCCTCAGGAGCCAGCCGGGGTCAGCTGTTCTGGCCTGCCAAGAGACATCCAGCCCTGCCCACAGCCTGCCCTGGGGCTTGCAAAGTCTTGCAGGGCATAAGAGTCCCGGGGAGAAGATCTGAATATGCCTGTGGGGAGGCAGAGGGTGAAAATACTTGAGGATGAAGACTGCCCCATTCCTGGACTCACAGGAGCCTGGGGAGGTCACCAGTGCAAGCAAACACTGCAGCAGCTCACAGGGGTCCAGTGGCAGTCGGTAGCAGAGCTCTTTCTTCAGTTTGCACAATCCTGCACTCAAAGGTTTAAGCACACAGTGATCATTTCTCTCACGCAGGTGCAGACTGAGGCATCAGATAATACATATTTTGCAGATGCATGTTCTGTGGTTTATAAGTTGTGTTTTTTATTTTTTTCATATTCTGTGCAAGAGTTTCTTATTATTGTCTCTTGACTGGAAGTTGACAGACTATATTCCACTCTTGCCAGCTTATGCTGGACAAAGCTGAATTTATTATGTATCTTTTGCTTGTGTCATGATTTCACCATTCCTGTAGTTCATAAATTTAATGAAGCATTTTTGGGAACAAAAAGTATTAGACAAAGAATTTTATTTTTCCTTGCTCTCAGCAGTACTATGACCTGGGAAGTCTTTTTTTCATCTATAAAAATGAATCAACTTCTTTCAGATTTTCCTCTTTCCATGCACAAAGCAAAACATCACAGGAAGACTGGAATACCTCAGATTTGCACTTGGAAAATATTAACAAGACTGAATATCAGTTTGGTGAAGATGATACTTAAAATTTTGAGATCTAGCATCATAGGTTCAATATGGATGTTAATGAACCTTTTTCTTCTCCTTAGGGCCAGGAGCATACATAAGCACTGTGCTGATTTGTCAGAGATGTGGATGATTTTTCTTTGCACTAGAATGCAAAAAACCAAATGGTTATTTAGGGGAGAGCTGTCTGAGCTGAATGGTAGGAAGATATCAAAATGTGAGAAAGATGAAATACTTGTTTTATTTCTTGGCTTCATTTCTGTAGGTGTTAACAGATAATTTTTTTTCTATTTTAATATTTGTTATTTCTTTATCATATTTTAAACAGGCAGCAGAAACACATGAGAAAATTGCTTCTGATATATTACATAAGTTAAACTCCTTTTATAAAGTTGTATCCGATGCATTTTCTATAACCTAGTTCTAGCTTTTCCCTGAGTCCATCCAAATGGGAGGCTTAAGAACAGTGTAGATGACCATTTCCATCATGCTTTTGATCCCAAAAACATGTCTGTCCCATCAATGAAATAAAGAAAGGAAATTATATGCTTAGTGTCTCTTTCTGGAGGTTCTGAAAAATCCACCCCCTCTACTGGAGGTGGTGAAGATATGAGTCCTTGCAGATATTTAAGATATTCCATCTCAAAGGCCCTGTTACAATGCTTTTGTTCCTCTCTGTGCCACAACAGAGATGAAATCTGGGATTTGGGATTTCCCCTACTTCGAGGAGACCTAAGTAAGATGTCGGTAAGGCTGAGATGGGTGGCTGAGATAAGCATCTTCTCTTGCACATTGGTTGGTTTCTTTTTCCAACAAAGCTCCATTTGCGCCTCTTCTGTTGAGCTGAGTAAAGGAGTGATAAACATTTCTGAGCTCATGGCACTATAGAAAAAAAAAAGCCAGCATTAAATACTGAGAAAGAAACAGTTGTCCATGACGAATTCTAAATGCACAACCCCATTAAGAGCTTGTAATTACCACTGGGTTTGGTCTTGGTTTTGTAAGTTAAGATGCTCATGAGTTGTCTACTACTGAATATTTAGGAGAAAAAAAGTGGCTATAGGTAGGAAAACCTGTAATCTTGCAAGGAAGAAGATTAATTACTTATTCATGGTGTGAAGGTATTGTCAAAAAATAAGTGATGCAGAAAGAAAACACAGATTTATTGTTTCCATCTCAAGTCCAGAAATATTTCTTGTGCTGTACAGTGGGCAGAGTGTGATTTTTAATAAAGCATCTCATATACCAATATGAGATGCTGGACTAGAGCTTTGCGGAAGCATTTTTACACCTACTGGCATGATTACAAGATGTTCAAAACTTTCACCAAGTACAGAAACATAAAATGAAGACTCAAATATATTTTGTGCTCTGGCAAATTGTAATTTTATTGGTTTATTATTGGTTATTTCTACCTTTTATATTCCAGGTAGACAATAAATACAATAAATAATTCTTCTGTTCCCCATTCTTCTTAAAGACTCTGTATTTTTAAAAATCTTAAAAAAAAAATTAATCAAATTTATCAATTTTTTGATAGGTTGTCAGAATTTTGTTCAGAAATTCATTCACATTTCCCTTGGTCTCATACTGGCATTGATCACCACGTGCCAGTCTCTGTGAAAGAAAGAACAAAGATTGGGTTAGCAAAGATTTTATAATAAAATAAAGAATTTAGATGAACCAGTGAAAATATACATTATTTGGAGCTACACAAGGATTTCAAAATCATTTTCTGGACAATTGTTCCTTGAGCAGTGAGTGTAAAAAGTGGCTTTTCGTGGTGACTAAGAAGGTGGCAGGTGGATTGTCATATCATTCTATATATTCAGTTCATATATTCAGTTATAGCTGAATTATTTAAACTAGGCTGTTTCAACCCAGAAAACTGGGCAGATACCATGAGGAGCTGTGTGGGACTGGGACAGGGCTCAGTGTCCCAAGGCCACCCTAGCTATTTCTCCTTGCAAGTTTGGAGGCAGCTTAAAGGAGCTGCACTGCACTGTCAGCATCTTCTGTGTCTCACTGAATTGAGCTTTGCTCAGTATGTAAATAAAGGATGTTTCACTGCCTCGGAAAAGGCACCTGCAGGAGGACCCAAGGGCCTTCCTGAGCATCATCTCTAGTGCAGGATGCTGATGTATTTCACAGCCCAGAATCAGTGAAGGAGCTGCTCAGGCAGAGCTAAAGCTGCAGAGGAGAAGGGTGCTCTGCCCACCTGGCTCCAGCCATGCAACTCCTGCCCATCCATTCCCCAGTGGTAGGTCGTTATTATTTAATGCCAAAACCCATTTTGAGAAAGGAGGATAGAAAAGCAATTTAAATAAAGCTCCTCTCCCAGAGATCTACATTCAAAGGGTTTGGAGAAGAGAAAGGGCACAGTGGGGCAGAGCCCATCCCCCTTCTTCATCTGCCAGCTTAAAAAGCTTTTCACTGCCTCACACACATTGCAGTTTTATCTGGCTCCTGCACAATATAAGTAATTAAAACACATCTGAAATTAATGAAACACTTATCTACAAAGGTTTAAATTATAAAAAAAAAATATTCTTTTGTAAAAGATAAAAAAGGTATCTTAGAAAAGTAAGAAAGTCTTACTTTACAGAGGTTTCTATCCAGTAGAGCCTGCAAGGTCAGGTAAAGCCTTGTAATTACTGGATTAGATTTGTTGTTTTCCATCAGGTGTTTGGTTCCATCCACAAAGCATGCTAGTTCATGGCCAGGCTGTTCAGCAAAGAAGGCATTAGAAGAACCTAGAATGCATTTTGTGTTTATCCACAGAAAGGAAACTTCTATTCCTAAATGTGGCAGCATGTCACAGTCAAATGCAATGTATTTTGCAATACATTGAAAACTGGTAAAAGATCTTTGACGGGGACTGTACAACACTGAATTCTCATGTATGCCATAAGAAACGACTGTCCCATCTCTCAGAAAACCTTGAACTGTAAAAGTTACATCTTTGAGGCACAGTTTCATCTAATGCTAGAGCTTCACCATGTCTGGGGAGGCTTGAAACAATGAAATAGTGCTGGATACACCCAGAGCTAAGTGTGAGGCCTGACATCTCTAGTCCAGGTTCACTTAGTATTTAGGCACCTAGTCATAAAACAAAGCCTTGCAGAGATTTTCAAAGCAAGAGCCTGTATCTCTTGATATGCAAGTCAAGCCTTCAGAGGACTTGTGCCTGAATCTGGGCTTGGTTCTGATTGCTCTGTAGTGAGAAGGCTTCTTCTTCCCTTCCCACCACTATTCATCAAGATTAGTTTTGCTGCTATTGGTGTACTAAAATCTTCCTTTTAAATTTACTTATATAAACGTTACATAAGGAGCAAAATGAACAAACTTAAACTCAGTTAATACCAAACTTCTTTAAAATCTACAAGAGCTTAAAAAGAAATATACTTACCTCAGGAATGGGGAGACACGAACATGACTGAAAACAAAAAGAGTGAGTGTTAACATCCAGCATTCGGTGTACAAGCACAGAATTTTTTACTCTCATTATATTCTCAAAAGGCATGTACTCACACTGATAGCTGTCTGCCTACATGGGCAACTCATAGAACTGTAGTCCTGGAAGAAGAGCAAGTGAGAAGTCAGTATTTATTGTCACCTCCTGCACAAGCATGCATTTGTTCAGAATGAAGGTGCTGAACAGCCACTTACAAGCAGGCGCTGTGTATAGCGGATAATTCCCCGGACACCACAATACTCTGCTTGCACAGAGAGCAGCAGACAAGAGAAGAGTATGTATGACAGCATGCTGGCATTCATGTCAACTCAGTCTGATGGGTGACAGAAGAACAGGAGGACACTCCTTTTAATTGAGTCTTCACAAAATTCCCATTCTAATATGGAAAAACCCAATTATAAAACTGATACCAGGTGCCCACTATTTTCCCCCATAGCTTGGACAGCATTTTAAAGAAATCAAACGTGGAATTGAGCCACCTACTTGAGTGACTTTAGTACTGTGGAAATTCACAAATGCTCCTCAGAAGTGATTAATTTGAACATTAAGATATCACACCCCAGCAGGAAACAATGATTAAAACATCTATGAAAGTTTTTTTTTTTTTCAGATGTGAGGTTTACCTCCTGTACTTAGTTACATGAAAGCAAAGAGACAACAAGGTTTCAACATTGCCAGAGTTCCTGAGAAAGCAAACTGATGTGCTGCAGGGTGGCTTCCCCCAGTTCAGAGCAGGACTTTTCTCAGAGAAAGCTGGTGACACTGCAGGGGTCTGTGGAGCAGACAGACAGACAGATGAATGAAGTTGTGGAGCAGTGCCTGGACAAGCTGTCACACTGAATTACAGCTGCTGCATCCAGAGAGCAGTCCTGTGGTCCTTGACCATGACCTCACCTGTGCAGAGTGCCCGTGCACCAGTGTGCACCTGAGAGTGAGGGCCTCAGAGTGCAAACTGGCTTGCATCCCACCCATTGCCTTTTAACTCAAAGGACTGGATGCAAAAGTAGTCCTAGCAAACCCAAATGGTATTAACTTGGAAATTCTCTCAGGTGGCCTCTCCAAATACAGCTGAGTGTTGGTGAGAGCTCTCCCAGGCCACAGAAATTTCCTTTTTGCAAGTTGCACACCTTGGCAGAGCAAGTAGTAGCCCTTCAGATTTCTTTTAAATCCCCTGGATTGACTTCTAAGCATCCCTTCTGTTTGCCATAAGTCCCATTATGGACTCCTCCAAAAGACTGAGACTTCCTCAGGTCAGTCTGTCTGAAGGGTGTGATCTCTCTGGAGACTGTCCTGGAAGGAGGAAACACTGAGCTGCTATTAGCTGTCTTTTCTCTGGCATTTGCCAACCAGCAGCGGGTTCACCTGACTGAGTGAGGCTCCACTGCCAGCAAGGGGAGCAGAGGAGGACCTGCCTGCTGCTCCTGCCCCTGCCTCCCCACCTGCACACCAGCATCTCCTCTGGGCTGGGCTGGATGTCTCCTGCCTTTTCACTGAAATTTGTTCTTAGGTGATTCAGTGTGGAAGGTGTGCAGAGCCAATTAGGCAGGTCCAGGCCCAGGAAACACAGAGCAAAAGCCAGAGACTCTCCCTTGGGAAGCTAAAGCTGACAGCAGGCTGTGTAGTGATCACAGGTGCACAGATACATCCTGGAGATTGTTGGCACCCATGAGCCAGGCAGTGGTGTCTGTCAGGGCACTGGACGGGCAGAGAGGGAATTAAATCATTGATTTGTGATTAAGAGCCTGTGAATCCTTAGAAAGCAATAAAGAGACTTCTGTTACAGGCACATCACCTTCGAGGAAACTGCTCTTCACCCAGGCAAAGCAGTGGGCATGCTGCTCTGTTTGTTCAGCCAGTAAAGCCTCAATTAGTTTAAATCCCTGAGGGAAATAAATTTTGTGTAACATTTGTGAGACATTTGGCTCCTCAGACGGTTGAAAAAATGTTTTTACATTCTTTAAAGGAAAGAGTTCAAAAACATTTTTGATTTAGCCAAGGTTGTGGAAGAAAATGGTAACAAGTCATGGAAGAGAGGGGCAAGGGGCTCTTTGTGATGACCAGGAAGTTCTACTGTGTCTGTTTTTAAGGCAGATATGTTCATTAGAAATCCCATTTTCCCCAGCAACTGCTGTGCTGTCTTTGCAAGGATTTTACAAAATCTGATGTACTTAGCAGGGTCTCTAGGGCCTCATCACCTAAGGAATGACATCTCAGTGCAGCTGCCATGCTCTGTAAACTAAGGCAAATTTGGTGTAAATCGTACGCAAGATACATAATTAGGACACAAGATGTAATTATGGACACTGGGCAGTGAGCAGATCAGATAACTTCTTCCCAGGCCTATAGCTCAAAAGGCAAGGTCTGTGTTTTCGTTCCTAAGTGTAAATCAGAATGGCAGAGCTTCCAAAGCTGCTTCCCAGCTGCTCCACACCCGTGGTTCCTCCTTGCCCTCGGTCACTCTCTGCCAGCAGTGCCAGCACTATCTCTACATCATTGCATTTCTATTTGATTGCTTAGTGAGATCTGTCTCACGGTGTTGTTGCTTCAGGCTAAATGAGTCGTCAGAGAAGCTGCATTCAATTTACAGTGAAAGAGAAATTACCAGAAGTCAAACTGGCAGTGAAAGATCTTTCCATGTATTGGTTAGGGCGGAGGTGGATGAGGTGCAGGAGTGAGTGGCACAACTTTCAGCTTCTCTTTAGAGAGTTTAGGTTCTTTTCTGCATTTGCAGGCTGATCCAATGCTGTACTGATGCCATCCCGGCAAAAAGACTAAATTTTTAATAGAATCTTCAAACATTTAGTTTTGATATTTAAAAAATATTCATTATGATGACAAGCTGCAGCAACATATTTTCACAAAAAATGTTGTCATTTGCGGTTAATTTTCTGTCCTCATGTCTAGGTAGCTGGTCATCCACTCTTCTCCCTTAATCTCTCTTTCAGCAACACAGACAAAAATGTGGAGAGGAAATAAAAGTTTTTCATCCATTGGTCAAGAAATTGAAATAAAGATCACCAACCTTAAAGGTACTGGGAACAGTAGCCCATGGAAACATCCCCTGTGTTGCCATGAGGACCCCTGAGCAGGGAAACTCTGTGGTCAGCCTGAGGCAGAGCCCCACAGCAGCAGGGGCAGTGAGTGTCCCCATGTCCTGGCTCTTCCCTACTCACTGAGGGATGCAGTGGGCAGGGTGCAGTGGGCTAAGGAGGGGGCAGAGCTCCATCACGGGTACTGCCAGCACCAGTAGCTGGTGCTTGTCAACATTCAGGTGATGGGGTATTGAGATTCCAACCCTGAACAGATTATTTGGAAAAGGTAAATATATAAAACTCTCCAGTGTATTTCTATGGTCTCTTACAGGCAGTTTTTCTGGCTTCTTTGGAGATTCTAATGTCTTGCACAATTTTGGGTTATGTGTAAATACTTTGGGATATATATTTTCTTATAATGTCTTTGCTTTGATGCTAGGTTGAATGACCAAAAATGCTGTACAAAACATTCAGTTTCCAGATCGATATTTTAACCTGGTTTGCATAAGCCTCCAGAGTTTATGAGTTCTCATGAATTCTCATGAGAGAATTTGCATCCCAGCGTAGTTTCTACGAATCCCTACACATTTTGGGTTTTCTAATGTAGAAAAAAAACCAATTCCCTGCAGAGGAAAAACACCCAGATAACAAACCAGTTTGTTTTACGTTTGCTGTGTGCACTGATCAAGATAGAAGAGATGCAAAAACCCACAAATTAAGAGACGCATAGTTTCATTTTACAGAGATAAGGTGGCTTGGAGTATTTTTTTCCCTTTCTCTTAGATAAAGATAACATATGCTAATGTAGAAATCAAGGAAAATGGGGGCATTCTAATCCCTTTGTGAAAGGGTAAACCATAGCATAGTAATAGCAAGATTACTTATAACAGAAAGGCATCAAATCCTGATGAACATTTCAGATAGGGAACATTTCAGATTCAATCCAATCCAAGAGGGTAGTGCACCCCCTGAGAGCCACATGCTGTGCTCTGCCCTAGCAGATGGACCACGGGATGTCCTCAGGACTCACATTAGCTTCCGTAGGAAATAGAACTCTCATTACTTTCAGAAGAGTTTTAAATAATTTGAAATCATTTAAGTTTATTAACAAACACTAGTGGCACTCAGGAACTGTGAGAGGGGACAGTCTGAGAGAGAGACCTTCAGAGCTGCAAGTCCTTCTTATTTCACACAATAGTGCAGTCACCAGAGCTGGCCTGGGTCCAGCCATGCTTTCCATGTTGCAATGATATTTCACAAGAGCTGAGACATTTAAAAGAAAAAAGCCCTGACAGCAACAGGCCAGCCATGCTGTGTGTCATGCATATTGAAAATGCCTCCCACAACCATCCATCTCTAAAACCAGGCAGAAAGCAGCAGGAATTGACCATCAAGGTCACCAGTTCTCTTGTATTCTAAGATTTCTCCTAGTGTCTTCTTCCAGTGTCTTCTTTTGTGCCTGACCACTTTCTTACCAGGAAAGAGAAACATTGAGCCCTCACATCAGAAGTCCACTCACCCTTCCTTGCTTGTCCCACTGTGTGATGACCCTGTGTGCTGGATTTCCCACTCAGCACAGCATGCAGAGGGAGGCTGATCATGCAGGACAGACAGACAGCACAAGGCGTTCACTCCATGGCTGTGTTAGAGCTCTTCACCAGCCAGCCCACATCACAGCTCCCTTTTCATGCTGGAAGCATTGAAAATCCACCTGCAGGCTGCTTGATGGGAACACAGCAATAGTCATTTAACAGGGAAGCAGGGACGGATATTGGTTCCCACCTGGTTGCATAAGTAAGAACAAGCTGGCCCTTATCCATGAGAATTGGCAGGATTTCTGTGCCATGTGTTTATATACTGTGTTTGAAGCAGGCTACATTAGTGCTAGAATGTTTTGAAACATGGGAGAATAGAGCAGCCCATGAGGATGAGCTAAGTCCTGGTGCTTTCACAGAGGTGAGGCCATGCAGGTGCCAGTTTGATGTAGCAGGTGTTGGTGGCAGGGCAGACTCAACTTGTTTTTTCCCAGTTGCAAAGTTCTGGTTTCTCCAAATCTTTGTCCTAGTGACTCAAGGTTATCCATTGTTTTCTACATCATTCAAAGAGGACCTTTGTATTCTCTTCAGAGACTGGATGTTGTACAGCCCAGTAGCCTTAGAATTTCACCCTTACTAATCAAGGATTTCTTGAGGTATCCAGCACTTTATAACTTACAGTGAAACTGCATGTGAGACCTCTAAAATCCCTTAAGAATATGGTTCTACTGCATGCGTGGCTTAAACAGGTTGGTTGCTCCACTTGTGTCTGATTCTGGAGCTGTCACAGGATCTACAGTTTAGGAAAACTGCCTTGAAAATCAGTGTGGCTTCTTAAATTTCCCTTCAATTCATGGCTTTGTTCATTTTGGAGCCTGTCTCTGGAAGAATACTCTACATACTGCTTATCTAAGCTGATAGTGATCAGTCTGTGCATTACTGAAGGAGAAGACATCTTTAGGAAGAAGATGGCTTTAGGAAGAAGTTGGCTTTAGAGAGAGGAAGCTGTTCTTGTGCAGTTTACATTCAGTTTAGCACTTGAACTTCTTCCCACCTGTCTCCTTGGATCTCATCATTTTTCTGGCTCTACTTATTACTTTTTTCTTCCCAAGTACAAAACAGGCATTGGCCTTCTTGGCTGACATGGATGCCACACCTAGAAGAACAACCTCTATGACAAAACAAAGAACTTGAGATAAACCAAAGAGATATATCTTAATGCCTGAAAAGATGTCACCTACTCCTCTGTCTCAGAAAAAGAGAAACTGAGATGTGGACTGTGATTTTGCCTTCCCCTGTGGTGGGGAAACACCAGGCAGGGACTCTGAGGCGTGAGAAAATCTCAGCCTGGCCTAGAGCCATCTTAAAATCATTTAGGGTGGAAAAGACCTTTACAGGCTGGGTTTCAGTAGATGCTAAATCTGCTGGACAGCACCAGGCTCTTCCCACTCTGTGCACCATAGACATCACAAAGCTTCTCCCAACCCCAAAGACCTTTATCCAGGTCAGGGCTGTTTTCTAGAAAAACAGATTTTCACTGGGAAATTGGTTCCTGTTTGCTTGTGGCTTTTTCTAATGAAGGAAATAAGCCTCTGTTACCACTTTTTCTTTTCATAGCACTAAATAGTTTATAAAGTGTGAAAAACAGCCAGCATCTCATTAAGTAATACAGGCTGTTGTAAGAGCTGGAATGCCACCAGAAACATGAAAGTTGGGCAATTACAGACTTACTTGAGAGATGACAGGTCTGAATATGCTTTCATAATCCGGGCAACAAACACATTGAAGTATGCATCCCTGGTTCTTCTGGTCTCCCTTCTCATTTTTTGACAATTTCAGGATTTACTGCATTTATTTCATAAATGAGGGGCTCTGTAAACACCGTGAACAACCTACCAAGCAGATGGCTTTTTCTACTCCAGCATGTGTGTGGAACATGCCACTGATGGCAGGTCAGTACAGACAGAGCACTGACAAAGGAGAGGCGTCCATATGCTGAATTCTGTTGACACAAGGGTTTTCTTTTTTGTAATTCAGAGACAAAATCGCCAACATATGTAACCAGTGCCCCACTGAATCAGCTGTGTGTCTGTGTGCCTCCCAGGAAAGGCTGTTTTGGTCTCCCATTACCTGGTTCCTAAAAAATTCTTTGGAGAACCTAATTTCTATCCATGGATAATGGTACTGTTATTTCCAAAAATTAGTGCATTTGATATATCATGCAGAAGATCATTCGCAAGACACAGACATGTCAAGTCTCTTTGTGTATAAATTTTAATTGTCATCCCTCATCTTTGGGACGTGGGGCTGGCCCCTGTGGTGTCACACAACCCCAGCACCACTGGACCTTTTTCACTGGTGACACAGCCACACACTCACTACTGCAAAAGCAAGACTAAACTGTCTATCAGTCTCCATGTGCGGGGATCATAGAGCCATCAAAGGGTTTGGGTTGGAAAGGACCTTAAAGCTCATCTCCTTCCAACCCTGGGAGGACACCTTCCTGGGCAGGGACAGCTTCCACTGGATCTGGGCCCCGTCCCACCTGGCCTTGAGCACTTCCCAGGGGTGTGATTAGTCACAGCGAGGGGTACCACAGAGTGCTGTGCCTCAAAAGCTGCTTGTCCCAACCCTAAGGTGTCCTTGGTCACCAGCAGTGGCCCAGAGGCAGCCAAATCTCCTTCACAGTGTCCTGTGCTGCTGTCACCCTTGAAACCCTCGTGCTCTAGCCGGAGTTGTTTTGCCTCTTCTGTGGTTTGTCTGTGAATGCTAATGGGGTGATGCCCTAATTAACCAGTGTGTACAGGGCTTGCCTCCAGTGCTGCCAGACCAGGGCAGCCTTTGGCAGGGCAGGGTCACCCCAAAATCATCTAGAAGCTGTCCAGTGTGGGGCTGGCCTTGGGGAAGGGAATGTATGCTGGTCAGGCAGCAGACTTGGGCTCGGGGTTGAATGGACAAGACATAGGGGGGTTGCTTGGCAGCTCCATGCTGCCAGCACATGCCCTGCTGGGGATGAGGATGCCATCAAGTGGCCAAAGCTTTATATTCACTTCCCACTTGATCTTCATGATTTTATATTTATGCTATATATATTTATATCATATACATTTGTATTATTTAGAGTAGCTTTCTGCCCTCTGCTCCCTTTCCACACCAAGTTGCCCATGGCTCTCCCTGACAGCTCCTTCTGGCAGGTGTGTACTACACCAGAGTTTTGTCTAGGCAAATTCTGGGCTCCAATCTCAAAACTGGATTAATTGGATGAATAATATAATGAAATATCATCATGCAACTCCAACATTGTTCTCAGGGCTTTACACCCAGAGACTGAGTGGATCAAATCTGGGCACCCTGAGGGCAGGATCATGCAGTACACAGCTTGTTGTGAACTCATCAGTTTAATTCATTGGTGGTCCATTTTACATTATGCAGGCAGACAAACACACCATTTATTTGCATTAAAAATATAGTCTGCCCAAGTATTATCCCTGGAGACCCATGGTATTATCCATCTAAAAAACATGTTTTACATACATGCATTAAAATAGGCAACATGAAAAGGATGAATCCATAAATGCAGCCAGCAACAAATATTTGTGTGAAGGCTCATCAATTTTTTCTGTATTGTTTATCAAAAACAGTTCACGTATCCTAAAGATCAAAGGCACTGTGAGCCTTCTCACAGTGAAGTCCTGAGATGAAGCAACACCAGGTGTTTCTTCCCTATTTTAAGGCCAGTTCTGGGAGTTCTGTTTTTAATCTGTGCCCCATTGATGAGGCACCCAAAGAAAGTGACCCCATTTCCAAGTACTGCTCCAGACTCAAAATTTTAGGCACTTTCTGCTGAGATCTTTAAGTATGGTGACCAATTCCCCCATTCATCCAGGGAAGAGGATATAGGAGTTTCTCTTTCCTTCTCCTCATGTTATGGAGGGAAGCTGGACAGCTGGTCCACATTGTCTTCAGAAATCTTTTTTTGAAGGCATGTGCTGAAACCAATCACTGGCCTTCTCCCCCCAAGCTCTTCTCCAGAGGAAGAGCTGTTCCTCTAGAACATTTGCCAGATGAAGTGTTGTCCTGAATTATTCCCCCATGTCATGTGTCCCTCTTGCATGTGAGCCCATTGGCCTCTCCTGCCAGTGCCACCAGAGTCCTCTTGTCACAGCAAAGCTGGTTCTTCTTGGGCTTTGGCACCAAAACCTCCATGCTTAGAAAATAAATCATAAGCATATTTAACAGGATAAATAGAAATAATCATGATGTAAAAGATCTTGGAATAATTGAGAGGCTGAGGTAGACCAAAGAGAGACTGGGCCTAGTCCAGTGGTCTCAGTGGGATTCCAGCAAAGAGCTGGAGGTCTGAAGTGTACTGTGTCCTAAAGAGACTTTCTTTGTTGATGGTCTGTTCATGGCTACAAAGTGATGTCTGCAGGTTATGGCGGCTGGCAAGTCATGTCAGGGAGCTCAGAAGGTCTGATGAGATACCTCAAGCCAGTCCCTGGAGGACTGCAGCAGGCAAGCTGTGTAATTTATAGGCAGCCTTCTGTATGAAATCCAGACTGGTTTTATTTTTTCTGTACTAAAAAAACAGCTTAGTCTCTGAATTTAGCATCCTCCTGTTTCCCAATTTAATTTATACCTTGGATAACAGACTGAAGTTGTTGAAGCCTTTACGTTTTTCATGATAATGTGTTAAATTCTGCCAAACTGTGTTGCAGAACACAAGTGTTTGTATGGGAGGAGTCACTCACTTCTTTGAACCTGAAAGCAAGCTAGGATTTGGTGGGAATCCAGACCTTCCTACAGAAAAAGCACCTGTGTACCCAACCACATTTCCTCCTTTCCTTGCTCACCAGAGAAGACGAGTGTTATAATACCACGTTGTACAAAAGGCACTCCCTTGGTTTGAGGTGGGCTGGGTTTGGGTACATCCCTTGGGAAAGGGAAGTTGTCTTCCTGGTTCAATAGGAAAAATGTCATTGGTGAAGAAGCTCACCACCACCGGAATTTTTAAGGTGTTCTTAGTCAATAGTGAAAGATTTGATAATAAAATAGTCTTTGGATTTGATTGAGCTGGTGTGATTTTCGGAGTCCTCCATGGACCACGTGTCCACAGCAGTTGCTGCAGGTGCAGGATGGGAGTCTTTGGTCAGAGCAGCTGAGCCCTCACCAACACCACACTGCTGGTCTGGCTCAGGAAAGCAGGAGACTTTCTGGTCTTCTTGGCAACACTTCTGAAATAAGAAAGAAGATTTATGAAGTACTGCAGGAAAGAGCAAAGATGGCCAAGAAAAATCTTGAGTATCTAGCTGCTAAAAAAGTTTCTTCAATCAGATATTTTTAATGCTGCTCCTTTATGAAACTAAGTTAATGAGGGAAAGAGTGAAACAGTGACTTGACATTCAAGGCTCTTTGAAAGAGCTTAATTTCATATCTTTGTGTGGAACAAGTGGAAACAATACTGTGCCTGGATTATAGTAAAAATTATATTTCAAAACTTAAAAAATATTAGAGCATAATCTCCTTTCAAATGTTTATTTCTGATTGATATTAAATAAAATAATAACAACAACCAGAACAGATTACAGTGGTGGTCCAGGAGATGTGGACTGAAACTAAAACACATTGGCACATTTGTAGTCTGCTCTGAATCCCAAATTCTGTTTGGCTATTCAGGTATAGGTACCCATGTAATTTTTATGACTTTCAGAGGATCTATACAATTGCAACTGTTTCATTCAAAGATTAATTCTGTGATTTTAATAAAGCTAGAGGGTCTTTATGTGCTGACCTGGAAGTTAGGCATTGGTCTCAGTTTGGCATCTTTTCATTGCTTTGAGAGAAAGTTCGTAGCCCAGAAACATGGCTGCACTCGATGGGAATCCCCGCACTGTATTGACCATGAGGCCCCTACCAAAGACCTGTTGGGAATGGAGCAAGGTTAGAGCACAGGAATATAGGGACTATTGTAAGAAGAGGAAGAAAACATTGAATGAAGTCATGGTGGGATTCTGAAAACCAAATCTTTTGGGTTTCCATGGAATATACATGCCCACTGCTGGTCTTAGCCAAGGTCTGTCCTGGGGGAGGGGAACACAGGGGCAGAAGTCACTGGTTTGGCATCACTGTGCTCTGTGCTCCCTATGGACCCCCATCTCTACATACAGACAGAGTTAAAGAGGTAAAGGGTAAAAACTGGCTTCATGGAACTGGTGCAGAACAGAAAGCAAGAAATCTAAAATGTCTTCCAGTGTTGTCCTGCCTAGCTACAGTCATGTGCTGACAGAACCACAGAGTGCTCGGGGTTGGAGGGCACCTTCCAGCTCACCTTGTTCGGAGCCCCGGCCATGGACAGGGACGCCTCCCCTTGACCACATTGCTCCAAGTCCAACCTGGCCCTCCTTCCCTTGGCATACATAAAGGTGTGGGCATCACCCAGACCCAGGGTACAAGAAGGCTCTGTTTCCCTGCAGGAAGTGCTCTGCCCCCGGGGCTGTGGGCACAGAAGGTGTTTGGAAGCAGAGAGGGAGTGGTGTGGCTGCGAGCCAGCCCAGCCGTGCGGGCGCTGTGCCACAGGGACGATTTTTCAGGTTTCACCTTTGAGCATAGAAAAAGTTTCTCAATCAAACCAGGCTTCCTCTGTACCTTGCTGAGATCTCTCTCACTACTGCCTTTGGGAAAAATATTTGATAGAAGCTGATATTTTCCCATGAGTCTTCCTAAGGTCAAACTTCAGTACCCGTACATAACCCAGCATTTTCCTTAATTAAGATAATAAATACCAGCTTCAAGATTTCCTTTTTTTTGTCAATATATTTCTTTGTAAGAGATGCTGGCATGTGCAAGAGTGAAAGATTATGTGGCTTTTAAATGCTTGAACGGTAAAGTGCATTTGAGAAATCTTTGTCACTCCTGACTCCTGGCCTTGACTGGTCTTGCTTTGAACCCCCCTTGCTATGAACACCACACAAACACAAAAGGATGTGCACAAACTGCTCACTTTGGGGTGAGTCTGCTCACAATATGATGGTTCCAGGGGGTATCTTTGCCAGTCTGTTTCTCACAAAATCACTCCATTAATCACCAAGGCTCATCACCACAAGTCACTAATCTAAACACCGCAAGTTCAGAATAGATGTGAGAAGAGACATCAGCAATCAAACACCTTTCCAGGCTTTATAACAGAAAAGTTCCCACAGGCACTGTAAAAAAAACCATGTAAAATCTTGCCCCCAAGATCAGAAGCCCTTAGATTTAAGCATATAACCAGTTTTTCCCTGAAATTACTGAACTCTACTAAACAGTGTCATATCTTGTGTCCAATAAATCCTAAGCATAGTGCTGACTTGTTTGAGACAGAATCAAAATATGCTTACATGGTTTAGATAAAGCTTGCAATGTGAAATTGCAGTGTTAGGACATTTAGGATATTATTTGATTTATTGGGATTTGTTTTTGTTAGGAAAGAGAAGCTTCTGGGAGGAAATTCAATGTTTTTGCATTATCCAGAAAGCAACATGAAAGATCGAAGTTAAATAATAATGAAGATTTAGGATGAAAAGTCCAGCAGCATAAATTTTTCTTATCAGAATGAACACACCTGGCTATGGAGAAAGACAAGGATAGAGTTGTGTTTCTTTGTTCAGGCAGTTATTTCCAGCACTGAGAATTCCTTTGTACCAGAATAAAAACATCCAGCCCTGGGTTTGCCATTTGTCAGTTGTGAGTGTCCCAATGTTTAAAAATATTTTCCTTACAAGAGCTGGATCCAGTCTTCTATCAATTAATTATTCAATCCTACTGATGGCTTTGGAGCAGGTGCCAGATGTGATGGCAGAAAAACTACAAATACAGAACTCCACCAGAAAACTCCTTTAATTCAAGCAGGACAAGGAGGGCAGAGGATGAGGATGGAGAAAGAAGGGAAAACCCATGGAAATTCCCCGTTTCAGCCACCCTGCTGTGAAAGTGCACACCGAGTGGAATGCACAAGGCAGGTACCACAGAGCCTGGGCACCCTGTCCCCATTCTGCCTGTCCAAGCACAATCCTCAGCATCTCTTCAGGTGCTTCTGTTTCACATGAATGAGACTTTCTTCTCTCAGTGGCAAAAGCTGAACCAGACCACAGGCTCCTGTGAGAGCTGGCATAACATAGTGGCATGTTGGCAAATACTGAAATCACACTGACTTGTGATTTTGCAGGTTATTTTCCTGTTTGTAACTTGTTACATTTCTCTCAGAATGTAAAACTTAACACTTTGGAGTTAAGAGAGGATGTGCTGTTCCGATGATAAGTACAGGTTTATTTCAATGTCAGAAGATGTTGCTTCCACAACCATGCCTTGGCAACGCAATAAAGCTGCAAACCCTTCTTCTCTGCCATTCACATTTAACTGAGGCAGTTTGCAGGTATCAAGGTTGCAAATATCTTTTATTACACAATTAACTGAGACAAGGCTGCAGGTATCAAGGTTGCAAAGAGGTTGCAAATACATTTTATTACACTAACAGACAAAGTCAGAAGAGGGAGATAAGTTTTTTGGCACACAGCCCTTCTTCATGTTCGAAACTAAAGAAATTCTGATTTAAGAATGCTGACAATCAACTCCAACTTGGTACAAAATGAGGGCTAGAAGTGCAGAAGCAGCATTAGTTCCACCAAAGCATTGCCCAAGATGCCCAGACACACCCAGAGTGCCAGGACAGTGCCACTGGAATGAGTTCATTGGCACCAAAGTCAATGGGGAACATTTGACCTCTGCATTTTGCAGAAGAATCACAGAGGTAAGAGGTAAGTCAAATTATATTCATGATTAAGTGCACTATCATGAAATGTTGTTTGAAGTTAATTACACCAGCCCAGTCATTCATTTCGTCATTAAGTAACGTGCATTATTACTATATTGATTTAAAAGGAATCTACATATAAATACCTACTGCCATTATAATAATTTAGCACTAACTGGCTTTAGCTGTCTCTCAACACTGCCAATAGGTTTTTAACAGCCACTGCATTTTCCAATTGACAATTAAATATCTAATAACCAGATTTAACTTCAAATGTCACTTACTTTTAAGCCCTCGTTCTGGTAGCTCTGCAACATGCAGTCAAGGGTCCCTTTGTACTGGTTTAAATAAACTCCATCTGCCTGAAGCCGACTTTTCACAACATCCATTGGAGTACATACTGCCCAGGAAACGGCTCCTGGAAAAATACAGAAGTATTTGAATAATTCCTTCTCTATACTTCCTTGCCTGCAGGTCAGTGAACTCCGAAATTCACATCTATCCCATCATATTCATGCCATTTTCGTGTCAGGGCATTCACCCTGCTCAGGCACAGAAACAGTGTTTCTGGGAGAAAGTTCCCTGTTTCTGGAAGAAGTGTTCAGATTTTGGAGGTTATGCTCCTGATTTGATGCAGGCAACCCAAAAGGAGCTTCTCCAGGTGCAAATACATCTGCTGCTGTGTTTCTGACTGTCATGGGAAGAGCCTGAGCTGCTGCCTGAGACAATTTCAGAAAAAAATAAGAGTCTTCCAATAATTCCATTGTAAAGCAAAGTTTGAGCTGAGGATACAAGGAACAGCTCAGGCTGCCAGGATTTGGCTCCACACAGTGAGATACCCTGTCATTCCTCTAGAGAAATGCCTATTTCCATTGATCAGCCTGCAGCTAAGAGGGATGGCTTGCCCCTGGAAAGATCAGTACATGACGGTAATCCACGGCCCAGCTGGACAGACAAGAATTTGTCTGGACCTATGTGAGTGTTGGGGCACACTAGAAAAGTTATCCAGAGGCACCAGGGCCCTCTTTTTTTGAGGAGAAATGAAGGAGGCATTTCCTTGTCATTACCTGAGCTAAGGATTGACTTGCCTTTATGGATCTGCAATTTAGAAATGGCCAAGAAGTGGGGAGTGGGAATAGGGGTGACCTTCCATATGGTGGGGGACGCACATGCCAGTTTTACTGCCGAGTGTACACATGGAAAAAAGATCAGTAACAGTCCAGTGGGCTTCTGCTAGGCGTGGGTAGGTGCACACCTTCCTGGTGAGCAGCCAACAGGTTGAAGTCCTCTTCTGGAGGTATCTTGGCTTCCACATATTCCTGGAAATGTGATTGGCAGTCTGCCCAGAGGCATCCAGGGAGATGAAGGCTCTGTCTGTTCTCCTTTTCACTGACAGTGAGCCCAATGAAGGTCGGATAACCCGACTTCCATGAAGTCTGTCCAGTCATAAAGTGCATCTGTGGTGCCAGTGAGCCCAGCCCTGGGGAAGGAAGGTCACTCAGTCCTGTGTCCTCTGCAGGTGTTCAGGAAGATGCGGTGGCCCTTGAGTCACCCTCGTAATCTGCCCTGAGAACCTTCCTGTTCTTGTTTTGCCAATGCTATGAGGAAGTTAAGGTGCTTACCTGCTACACCCCCTGCCACCCAGATAGCGAAGGGATTAGGAGAAATGCTTCCCTCAGGAGTTATCCAGTCACAGAACATTGCATACGGGATGAAATAGGCGCAGTACCCCGGAACATCCCTCAGGAGCATTGCTACGTTGCCTCGGTATACTCCTGCTATCCCCTCTTTCTGCAGGATTGTCCTTAAGCAGTGAATTGGGCCTCGGTACACAGGAGATCCAGGAACTGTGGAATTTAGTTTAACGTTTGCTACAAAAATAAAAAGATAAAAGATGCAACTGTTAGAATAGATATATTGCCACAGAATTCCTCTCCAAAGCCCATTGCCATTGATTAGAAGTCACTGCCATCCAGTTTCTTCTGCTGGGGTCAACAGTTAGCATGGGGAAAAAGTTTCAGGAAAGAGTATTTAAATCCATTTTCAGAAAACATTTAGACACTTCAAGACAGATTTTTTTTCTCAGTTATGTTGCATGCCTCTCAATAGGTATGTGTCCAGTGAGACTTGCAAATAAGTTTAAGGCAATGTGCCCAATTTTCATGGATTTTAGCTTCAACTTATGCGAAGTCACATCTTTGAAAGCCTTAACATCTTGAGAGTCTGGCCCTTCCCATGCAGACCAAGTTGTTTTTGTAGAAGGCATTAGGTTGCTAAGCCACATGGAGGCTTTAAAAATGGACATAGTTTTATCAAAGCAACAGAAAAATGCTAGCATTTCACAGTTAAACACCATGACTGTAATTGTGAGAAAAGTGAAAAGCTGAAATCCAAGCTGTTCAGCTCTGAAGCTGCTCCATGTCTTCATTTGGCTGGGCATGTGCTCTGGTGGGGTTCTTTCCATGCTGGCAGCCTGCAATGGAATTCAGCTGCTGTCTAGAGCTGAAGCAGCTCCTTCTGCCTGCAGTTCCTGTGCAGGGTACAGCCACCCACTGCCATCCTGCTGGTGTCCCCTCCTGACCCAGCCTGCTCATACCTGGGCTATCTGGCACCCTGTGTGAAATAATTCAGTGGGTTTTAAATGTAAATGGGAAAAGCATGCTTTTGAACAGGGAAGGGTGGAATAACAGAGGTTTATGGGCAAATATATATGGAACTGAGAGCATGCAGAGGGAGATGAGGAGCTGGCATTGCCACTAGCATCCAGGGTGCTGCTGCTGGGATCTGCAGGGGACCCCACCGCCCAGGGACTCACAGTTCCTGCAGCCTCTGGTCTTGAGCAGACCTGCCTCATGTTCCTTATAGATCCTGACTGGAAATGCCACTGATAAAAACCCTACCCTTGAGCTGAGCAGGATGGGGGCCATCCTCAGACAGAAGGGGGAATTTTTAACCCAACTGCTGCAGCACAAGGCAGCAGAAAGCCTGACCTTGAACAAAGTTGTTGCAAAGCTCTGCGTATGTACCAAGACTGGCAGAGAGAGGCAGAAGGAACTCTTGCTTCCTACCTTTGTGGTATGGCTGTGTCTGCATCTGTAGCCTTATCTTGACCAGTTCCACGGGCGTGCCAATGCCCACGGAGACGAGCCCTGCCACCATGCTGGCCAGGGTCATGTCGGCGAGCGAGGGCGCGGCGGCGGCGTCCCCGTGGCGGCGCTGGCTCAGGAACCGCTGCGTGCTGCTGAACACCCCGAACACCACGGAGCTGTAGAGGCCGATGCTGGCCAGTGGGAAGGACATGCCCTTGAAGAAGCCGGCCAGCTACCCAGGAAAGGGAGCAGGGCTTAGGAGACTGAGCAGCACTGAGCAGTGTAAACCCCAACTTGTCTATCAGGTTAGAAATCACAGAATCACACAACGGTTGCAGTTGGAAAGGACTTTGAAAATAATGTCGTTACAATCCCCTGGCATAGTCAGGGATGAAATGTAAATCCAAGTAGCAGATGTCTCCTGGAACCTACTGTTTGCACATGCCGAGCAAAGGAAATTGGTTCATGCTGCTAAAGGCTTATAAAGATCGTGCAGAATACAAGATATGGTTGAAAGCACAGGAACCCATGTAGACCTGCCTCATAGAGACAGTGTTTGTTCTTTCTTCGCCAAAGTCAGCAAAATCCTTCTGGGAGACCTTTGCCAGTGGGATCAGGCAAAAGAGTCCCTGTGGATGCAACCCATGTGGAGACATTGATCATTCCATGCCAGGGATCTCTTTTTTCTCTATAGGAGTCACCAAGTGTGTTACCTTAGATTTAAGTAAGAGAAGGCTGTAGGGATTTGCAGGCTCAGTTGCATAAACTTTATTGGTCTTTATATAACTGCTGGTGTCAATAGCATTTTGTACAATTGCTCTATGTATTTATCTATTTATTGACTTGCACTTTCTACCAGCACATTTAAAGTACAATGAAGTACTTACAGACTCATTTCTGTACACAGTGAGAACACACTTGAGTGTATTTCCATATCCTTGTCCAGCTTGCAAACGAGTCTGCAAAAGATATTTGTAAAATGTGATTAAAATCCTATGCTTCCAGCCCAATGGAGGCTCATGCTATGTAAACAATGTGTACTTTGCTTTGAGAGCAAGTCCTTCCTTAGTCGTAAAGAGAACTGAGCAATAAAATAAGATATATGTGCATCCACCCTCTTGAACTTTGCCAGAAGCAAGGCTAAGCAGGATCTTACAGCCTGAAGCTCTCTGCAACATCTGGAATCAATGACTGTCAAATTGCTCTCCAGTCTGGACCAGCCACCCTGACCCAGCACAGCAGGCTGCTGGTGTGCAGTGCTGCCATTGGCAAGGGCCTGATTTATGTTTATGATTATGGAGATTGGAGAGTGGTGTGGTCTTCCCCGTTTGGAGACTCTCAGGGAAGGCTGGGATGTGTTGCAAAGAGAGGAGAGGTGAGTTCCCCTGGGAGACTTCTGGGGGCCTTGTGCTCCAAGGTGGATTTTAAGACACAGAGACACTAATTGGAGCTAAAATAATTCAGCGCCATCTCAGAAATTGTCCATGCTTCACTCAAAAACACAGTTTCATATAATTTCAAAAAAATACATTTTATTTCTGGAAAGCAAATTGGTTATACACCTTCCAACAGATGTAAGAAATGGCATACAGGATTAAACATTTTCCCTTCTCACATGTATATATTTAGATCGTCTTTCATTCAAGCTGCTCACAAGGTTGCACTAGAAACATCCTAACAAGGGATGCATTTTTTGGGCTTAGAGGTGTGCAAGGAAATGGAAACACTGTTCATTTCACAGCACCTCAGGCTTCATCTTGGCTGAGGACAGAGCTCATTTTTTATAGAAAGACACACATGCCCCATCAGGAATGTTTTTAGGAAATGTGGACAACATTTCTGACTGCATTTATCAGCACTGCTGCTAGCAATGAAGTCTGAAGAGACACTGCCAACCTGTGCTGGAGGGATGGTGTCCAATCCCCTCAACTGGCTCAGCCTTGATTTACACCAGGGTGAAGCAGAAAATTGGGAATTTAAAGCCCAAAGGAATGTGTGTCTGCCAGAGTTCATGACTGGTGGGAGATTTTGGATGGCAAACAGCAGGTTGGATGGCACAATCATCTGGCCCAGAGCCCTGCAAGAGACTGCCAGTGTCGCCGTGGGACCCTGGCAGGAGCAGAAGGGGCCAAAGTCTGTGCTCACCCCTCAGCCCAGGCTCGCCCCTCACCCCAGGGTGGGTCCATGCAGCTGTTGGCACACAGGGAGCATCCCTGCTCTGCTCCAGGCCTGGCCAGAGGCCACGGAGAAGCAGCAGCAAAAGCAGAATATCTACTGAGCACTCAGAACAGGCTGGTACATGATGCTGCTGCCATGGCTCACACAGCACACGTTGGGCAATGTGGGCAGGCTCAGGCCACGCTGCAGACCGGGCACACCGTGACTCCCACCGGGACAATGGGGCTGGGGTCACCAGGGGAAGGTGGCTGCATCCCGAGTGACCTAGGACAAGGTGACCCCAGTGGCCAGCCCTGAGTTCCCTCCAGCTTCCTCTTAGCACTTGCACTTTGCCTCCGTGGGCTTAATTTTTTGTCCTTTACCCAGTAACCAGGTATTTAGAGGCTCAATCAAGTTAATATATTTTTTGAGTAACTGAGGGCAACTGAGTGTTCTCACAATCTGGTTCTCATATACATGTCCCTTAGCTAATCTGTTAACACCCAGCACTGAAATCCCTGCTGGCATCTGTGACAAAGTTACCTACTACCAGAATGGATCTACCTCTGGAAAGTTCTCCTTTTCGTTATCTTTTGATTAGATAGGGCTCTTGGGTGACACACAGAAGCTAAAGAAAGTTATGGGGAAATGAATGCAATGGATAGGATGAAAAGTGAGTAAAGGCACAACTTTTAGAGTTTTGCAAGGATGTAGGAAAAACAGCTGCTGGGGTTTGATGGAAGCTGCAACGTTGGGAAGAGGTGGCTGAAGGGGGAAGAGGTGGCTTAATGGGTACTGTGGTGTAGATGCCACTTACCCCACAGAGCCTTATACTCAGTCCTGCCTCCTCCCCCAGAGGGGGAAAGACCCCTGATCCCCTGGAGGCTGCAGATGCTGCTGAGCAGCCCCTTTGCTGGCCTGGTGCTGTGTAAAGACTCTCTTTTCCACTTTCCTGCTCCTGAATTTAGACTATAACAAGACTACCAACTTGTATTCCCAAGGCAAAGCCTTTCCCAAAGCCGAGAGCAACAGAGGGGGCAGCCTGATAGTTGTCTTTATAACCACTAAAGCATGAGCTTGCTCTTTCTTGGCAGCCAGAAACTCGATGTTTCCGAGCAGGATTCTCATAGCCAAACTCCCCCAAACCAGGCAATGATGCCACACCACCATCCTGAGATGGGGATTGCTTGGCAATGCTGGGCAGAGCCCACCTTTGCTGCCCGTGCCCTGCCCATGGCTGGGTGGTGTGGGCAGCCCCACGGCTCCTCCCATGTGGGCTCTGCTCCCACCTTTGCACAGGGATGCCCTTGGGGCTGGTATCGTTTTAGCAGCCCAGAAAGAATAGGGCTGGCCAGGCATCTCCTGATCCCAGGAGAGCCTGGTGTGTGCAAGGGGGTGGCTGTGATGGCTGGGGAAGGGATGTGGTGTGGGCCATGGCCCTGCCTCCTTGGCATCACTCTCCAGAGGTCTTTAAGATGCAAACCTGACCAGTGGCTTTTGGCTTTGCCACAACTGGCAGCACTGCCAGAGCCAGGCTTGAACCAGAGCAGGGAATGCAGAGTCACAGATTTGTAGAATAGCTCAAGTTGAAAGGGATCTTTTAAGGTCACCTAGTTCAACCTCCCTGCACTGCACATGGGCGTCTCCAACTGGACCAGGTTGCTCAGAGCCCCATCCATCCTGCCCTTGAATGCTTCCAGGGATGGGCATCCCCCCACCTTTCTGGGCTGCCTGTGCCTGTGTTTTACCACCTTTTTTGTACAAGACTTCCTTATATCTAATCTAAACCTGTTCTCTTTCTATTTAAAATCAATACCCCTTGTCCTATCGCAATGGGCCCTGCTAAAAATTCTGTCTTTATTTTAGACCCCCTTCAAGTACAAGAAGGACAAAGAGGATTTCTTTGGAGCCTTCTATTCTTCAGACTGAACAACCCCAACAAGGGCAGAGAAGCTAAAGTGATGAAAGCTACCCAGAAATGCCTGGTCAAAAAAAGAAAGGAACAGGACCCTCCTCCCTATCTCTGCATCAGTAGGGATGGTCAGCTTGGTTGAGTCAGGATGCACTGTGTGTGCATGGGCTTGTCTGCATCATGCTGACAAATACCTTCTTTAAATCTTTCAGTTGGAGGAATAATTATCGTGCAGGAATCATAAACATTATGCGTCACAGCCCTGGGATAGCAATTTCAGCACTCTGCCCTTCCAGCATTACCAGCACTAGGAAAACACATAAAAATGTGCCTGCAGCAAAACAAATACTGTTCCCTCATTGCCCTTTGAATACTAGTCTGTGGCAAAGTTCAATAAAACATTGGCAGAGCTGTTCAATGAACCACACATTAAGTAAGGCCAGGTTAATTTTCAGCATTAATTCTCCACACAGGAACTTGCAAGTATCAGTCAGTTATTTTAGTTTCTCATTCAAAATGAGCATTGGAGAAGAAGAAAGTCTGTGAAAATATTCCAAATTCCCCTTTGGGGTAAGTGAAGGTCCTTTGAGGCATCAGCTAGAGAGAAGGTCTGAATTGGTGGGAGTTTGGGTGGTGACATGTGAACACAGTTCAATGAGTTTTACCTTGACCGTGTCCAGGGGATGGCCCGCAACCACACTGGCAATTCCTGGGGATGAAAGCAAAATATTATGCAAAACATTGCAGCTTTTGTGGCCCTATAGGATGCGATGGGTTTAGAGGAGAGAAGAGATTTCCACAGGAATGGTTGTAAGAGGTCTAGCCAGAGCAATGACCACCGTGATGCCCTGTCCCTGACTACAGCTAAAAGCTGAGCTTAAACACTTTTCCGTGTATGCTCTCCTGGACTACTCACTCTGCTCCCTGCCAGGAGCTCTCGTGGCAGCACAGAGCACAGTTTGGTTTCCCTCTTCTCCAGGAGAATGGAACACCTGTGTGCCATGGCCAGGATATGGTTTTGTGTGTTTGTTGCAAACAACTCTGGCATGCTTTAGAGTTTGTGGAGAGTGGGTAAATTGTGATGCTTCCTCGCCAGCAAATCTCTATGCAAACCTATAGAGATCCAAAAATCAGCTGCTCACACAAACTTTTGGCAGAGGTTTTGGGCTTTTTAGTCTGCTAGCTTATTAACTAGCACTGGCAGGACACCTGTGAGCCACCTCATCCCCTGCTCCTGTGTTGGGTCTGAAGGGTCACCTGAGCAGAGGTTTGCTCTGCAGTGGCTGGTGCCACAGTGGACGCTCTGTCCTGCTGCAGCCCTGGGGGCAGCAGAGCGGATCACCCTCTCAGCTGGCAAACGCAGCGGGCATCTCTCGGTTCCATAAACCTTGTCCCATTACTGACGCCTGTACGTGTGGTTTGGCTTCCTTTTCTTTCTGTTACGTGTTCCCCGGTGTTTGCCATCGGAATTCCCAGCAGACAGGATCAATCCCTGCCTGGTGGCGGTGGGACGGCGGGGTAGGAGCCCTGCAGTGCCTCTCCGGGGATGGGGACACGGGAGCCCCGGGCTGACAGCTGCCAGCCCCCTCCGAGCCCGGCGGCGCTTCCAGCCGCGGCGGAAGGACGGGGAGAGCCGGCGGGAGCGGGGACATGCGGGAGCCTCTGCAAGCCGAGCCCGCACAGCAGCATCACACGTTCTAAACTTGAATTTCAGCTATGCCGCCCGTGGAAGTGGGATTAAACGGCACGTGCGTACCAAAGCGAAGCAAACCGCGGCAGATGCCGGGCGGCGGCACAGAGCAAACCGTGGCTGACCCGCAGGGTTTAATCCCCTTCGCTGCCTCCCCACCCGCGCTCACGGCATCACTCACCGCCCACCAAGCCCGCCACGAAGTCCTGCAGCTGGACGCTTCCCACGGGGCTGGGGTCCCCGCGGGCGGCGCTGCCGTGCGGGGTCCGTGCGGGGTCCATGCGGGGTGCGGGCGGGGCCGGGCGGGGCCGTGCGCTCCGCGGTTCCAGGCGCTGTGATACCGCGCAGGGCAGCTTAAAGCGCCGCGGGGCGCGGAGACACCGCCCGCCGGGGCGGGGAGGGTCGCGGCAGGGCGGGCGGCGGCGATGGATGGAGGGATGGAGGGATGGGGCAGGGAGGGCGGCACAGCGCCCGCGGCTGCGGCTCCGGGAGCGGCTGGAAAGGACAGGCGTGTAGGGAAGAGCATGTACACTCGCGAACTGGAGATGTAAGTGCAGAGACAGAGAGTATTACACACTTAATCACTTGAAAAGTATCTCCGCTCCCTTCATTGAAATGACTGCGTCATCGTTTGAGGAGATACCCCCAATTTCTGTATAATCTTTCCAGGAGATTTCTGTATTTTCCAATTTCTGTATTTTGGGAAGCAATGAACAATTGCCACCATACAGTATTTGCAATTTTCTTATACATCTGTCACATGCTTCTCCCTCTGTCCTATCTTTTCCAGAGTCAAGATTCCAGTCCTGATTTATTTTGCTTTCAGGCAAGACTCTCCTTTTTGTTTAAAGTCTTTCATTTAACTGTGCAGCCAGAACGACTCAGCAGAATAAAGATATTTTCTGTTTTGATCTCAGTCCCTTTTCTGGGGATTCCTAACATGCCTTTCCGATTGGGGCTGAAGGCTGGGCTCCCTCTCTTGAATCATGAATACCTGATCTTGAGCCCAGCCTGGCTGTTGTGCCTCCTCTGTGGCACTTTCAAATAGTAAATCTAGTCTTATACTTGAACAGCACCTGGCCACTCAGCACAGGACCTCCTCAGCATCCTCAACCTGCCCTCCTTGTGCTCCATCAGAAATGTCCTCTTGGACTAAAGGGGCATGACTGCTCTGAAAAAGATGGCCCTTGGCCACTGTACACATACATACAGCTGGTTAAGGTTTATGCTACAGCACAGAGCTAATTTTATTCTGTCTAGGCTAGATTTCTGTAGGTGGCAATTCCTTGGGTCAGTTCTGGAGGCTTTCTGTCAAGATTGGCATCAGGTTTGCGACATTGCCTTCCTTAAATGCGAGATTAGGTTTTCTTGAAATGTATTTTGTCTACATATTCTGGTAACTACTGAAAATGCTAGTAGCTCATGAGCAAGAAATTTTGAATGCCAAAATAATGGTTGAAAATATAAATATGTTTTTTCCTTAAAAAATTAGTATTTCCATTTCTAAATTGATATATTCCACAAAATGGCCTCAAAACAATGTTTCCTTATGTGCATGCACATGTATACAGGAAACCTGATCACCAAGTTGGCTGAAGGGGCTTTTGTTTAGAAATTGTTTATAGAAATTTAATACTGTGTGCGAGGTTATCAGCTCAGATAATCTACACCTGAAACTTTAGATTTTTCAATGCGTATAACAATGCTCATTCTTCATGAGGAAGGTTTTCCTCAAGCACCAGGTCTCTAATGGATTTTGAGGGGGGACCGTGGTCCTGGATAAATGTTGGAGAGAACATATGTGCACAAGCACTGTGGAAACATGTCAATTTTTTGTTTTCTCAAAATTGCTTTCTTCTTTTTAGAAGAAAAATTATTCCACATATACACTAACACACAAAAAGGGTTTTGTCCTTTTTCATGCACATTTTTCTTGCAAAACCAGAAGAAAAGCTGGCTGAATGAGGTAATTATTCAGATAGCAGCATTAATCATTAATCATATGAATTCTCTTTAGCTGGGAGTAACACATTTTCATGCCAAATTCAGAACATCTGCTGACTCAGGGAGAATACTGGACATGGTCTTTGTACAACACTGAACCTGGAGCCGAGAGCACGTGTTAAGGAGAGTTCAAACAGCTCCTGGCCTAGAGGAGGGAGGCTGGGACAGAGTGAACACAGATGCCCTGGCACTGGCCCTGTGGACACTCCCAGGGGGGCAGGATGCTCGAGGCTCTTGCTGACAGCAGTGCCCACAAACCTATGGATGGTGCCATTGGGCAGGGAGCTGCGTGCCAGCCTGGGCAGTCAGTGCTGGCTCAGCCCTCAGTGCCCTGCTCCTCTCTGGTTTCTGAGGGGGGTTTGTCCCTGAAGCATAGTGGCAGCCACTCAGGAGTTTATCCTCGGTGCCAGCTGTGGCCTGGGAGCAGGTGAGTCACTCCCAGGCTGGCTGAGGCCCCTCTCTGGTTCTGCACTGGTGAAGCTGTGCTGCAGCTCCTGCTGCTGCGAGCAGCCTGGCTGTGGGGAAGGTGTCCCTGCCCATGGCAGGCAGGTTGGGACTGCCTGACTTTTAATGTCCCATCCAACCCAAACTAGGATCCTCTGATTCTGTGATTTTTACCAAACTGGACCGAGCTGGGACCACCAAAGCAAAGCTGCTTTTGGGCAGGGGCATCTTTGCTCTCAGCAGTACTTTCCAGCATGCTGCCATGTCCTGCCCATGGGCTGAGAGCTCAGGGCTCTCTCTTATCTCCACCTGCAGCTGCCAAATACAGTGCTGTTTGTTGAGACCTGTGCACACACCTCCATCTCCCAGCTGGCAGGACATCTCCTTTTACTGGTAACAGGCAGTGGTAACGTATGGGAAACTGGGAAGGGATCCAGCCTTGCTGCTGCTCTGAGTCCAAGCCTGGGCTTGTAGCCACTCACAAGTGCTGGTCAGAGGGAGATAAGTGTGGTTTTGATTAGGGATGAGGAATTCTCTTCATTCTGAGGGAGATTGTGTCATCCTGAACACTCTGGATTCTACCTCCTTCTCAACCACAAATCCATCTTTTAATTATTTTTTATTTTTTACAGTACCACTCTCTTTTGACCAGTTTACATAGTTTCCAAAGCAGGTTTATAATGCTACCAATCAAAAGGAAGGAATTTCCCACTGTCTTTCCCAGAGCTGTGTATTTTTGTTGCAAGAAAATTGCAATGAGGGAACTGGGACAGATTCAGGAACTTGTGGTAGATTCACACTTAACTGCTCTGGGAATTAGAGAATCAACTCAGCAGGGTCAGAGTATGTTAGAGATAGAAAGAAGTTATTAATTTTGTATCCATCTGTAGATGATTTCTGGGCTAGGATGCATTCCACTGTAAATTCACTTTCAAATTCCCTTTAAATTTCTTTAAAATACTAACCTGTTAGTAACAAATAATGGCTTAAGCTGCTTCACAAGGTACAGGCAAAATGACATTAAACCTCACTGCTGCAGACAGAGTCACTGGTACCAGATTCTAATGCTTGGTGTCTCTTTGAGGGGCTTGAGTTCCATGAGCAGAGCCCAGTAATAAAAAAGCAATGTACAAACAGTTTGAAGCAGTGTGCAAGTGGTGGTAAGAGGACAACTTCATGGCTAGAGCAGAGAGATCCAGGCTGTGGGAAGACATGTCAGGGGGCACATAGCAGAAATAGTTTCCCCCTCCAGGAGCTACCAAACAAGCCTGTTTCTGTAGACAGCAAAACATGAATGCTTGCTCTGCAGGAATGTGCATGGCAGATGAATTAGAGGCTACGAACACACCAGAAACAGGCATGGAGGGCCCCACAGTGAACAGCTGAAAATCTCTTCTTTGACCTTCCTTGCACAGGGCCTGGGTAGGGTTTACTGAAGGAGAAACGTTCCAGGAAGAACTGGGAAGTGAAGGGAATCCTCTGGTTTTTCATCGTCTGTATCTATATCATCCGTATCATATCATGTCATATCAATCACGTGGTATATCTATCTATTTATTTTTATTTAGGGAACTCTTCTCATGGATGCCTGAAGTAGCTGATATCCCATGACAAGATCTCTCTCCAGACCTACAGGCAAGACCCAGCTGATGCAGTTCTGTGGTGCTGCACAGACCTGGGACTGACTGTCCTCAGCCTCCAGCACCAGGCATCTGACATATCTAACATCTCCCCCCACATCCAGCCTGGCTGAGCACCAGCCAGCAGTCAGGGCAGACATTCCATGAGCAGCTCTCAAACACCATCCAGCACCTTTTCTTGAGACTGATGAGCAGCCCTGTCCACTGCACCGAGCTCTTTCTCTGCCACAATTTCTGGAGAGCAGGAGAAGCAGCAGTATCTGGAGCTGGGTGAGCTGCAGCCACACTCCCACCCAGGCAAGGGTGACTGTCCCACAGGCTCAGGAAGTTTTGGCTGAGATGAGCCAGCTCAGCAGGACATGCTTGAAGCTGAGAGCAGAGCAATGCTGTAAAGGCCAGCTATGGTATGACAGCAAAGATGTTCTTCTCTGCCCTGGCAGGAGGAGACAACCAGCTGTGACTCATGCTCCCTGCTCCCATTGCCTGGGTTCATTTTCCACACAGCAGCCATTGATAAGACCTGGAAAGAGCAGGGAGTTTCCCTGGTAGAGGCAGATGGACAGGCAACATGGTTGTACTGCTAATGAGCCTGAGTGGAGCACTCTGCCCGGAGCCATGAACAGGTTTCTGAGTTTTGACTGTTCCATTCACAGCTCATGGCACTCAGCTCAGCCCCACCACCCTTCATGGTCATGTCATAGAACCACAGAATGGTTTGGGTTGGAAGGAACCTTAAAGATCCTCTCATTTCACCCTCCTGCCATGGGCAGGACACCTTCCACTAGATCAGGTTGCTATGGGCTCCATCCAAACTGGCCTTGAACACTCCCAAGGATGGGGCATCCCCAGATTCTCTGGGCACCCTGTGCAACCTCACAGTAAAGAATGAGAAGGGCTTGGGAAAAGGACTGGTGGCCAGGAGAAATCTTCTCAGTGCTTGGGACAGGAGCTTTTCCTTTGAGCTTTAAATTTCCCTTAGTTCTCTGCCTGGGCTGGTCATGGCAGCCCCCTTGGGCATCTGAGATGAGCTGTGGCTCATCATCCAGTGGCAGCCTAAGGTTAGGTGCACACAGTCCCACTGCAGACATCCACATTTAGGTAAAATAATCCCCACTCTTGTTTTCCAGGTCTTGTGTCAAGTCAGACGCCAGGCAGAGACTCTTAAGGTGAGATGTGTTTGGTTTGAGCTCCAGTTTCATGTGATCAAACCCCTCTGCTGACATGCATTTGCTAAATACCACATCTGGTATGTATCACCAGCAGGTGAATGCACAGTATCTCACACAAACCCCACCAGCAGTTGAAAATTAGAATAAACCCTTCTTTTCAGCTTGTGGAAGTTGGATGTTTAACTCTCTAGAAAGATAAAGCAAATACTCTGGAGCAAAGAGCCAGGCCTTCTGCTAGGCTTTAGCAGAGGGAGGCTGTGACAAGCATTGGAAAGGGAAAAACCCAGTCAGTGAAATTCTGGCAAAACAGCTGCTAATCACACATGTTCCCGTTCCCATCCACCCAGTCTGGGGGCTGTGAAGGGTCACTTCCCTGCATGACAACACCTCCCACAGGTTTTGGTGCTGCCATGGGACATGGGGATGTCTCAGCACCCATGGCCCTGCACTGGGCTCCTCATAGCTCAGGCTGCTGGGCTTTACAGCAGGAGCTGGGTCCTTGTGTGCAAATTCTAGATCTTCTCACTCTGGAAGTCTGTGGATAAGAGCCCAGATCTGGTCTGAATAGTTTACTTGTGGTGTCAGTCCAAAGCCAAGGAAATGTTTATTCTTCAAAACGTATTTTTTTGTCTGTGGCTCATTCCTGTGCATCCTTGCTATCATACCAGAGACACCATCAGTGTGACTACTACCAAAAGGAACTTATGCACAAAAACTTCAGGTCCAGCCTGGGTATTTGTCACAGAAGCAATGCTGAGTAATTATCTTGTTGCATATACCAACACTTTTCCTCCAAAACCTGTGAAAGCAACAGAAACAAATTGCTGCAATGTACTTCCCACAGCCCCAAGGGCCAGATTTTGGTACCTTGAGAGTGCCAGACCCCCAAGGACCTGGACCTGATGTTTGATAATATTTGGGCCGACAGTGCCACCAAAAGGAAATGGGATAAACTACCCATCCTAGAAATGCCTCCTGACCGAGTTTTTGGAGCAGTTTCCCTGACTGCCCTCTCTCCAGAACTCTGATTTACCCCTTCCTCTGCACATCTGTTTTTATAAGAAACACTCACAGCCCTCCTGAGGCACTGGGGAAGAGAAATTACTGATTTAGCCAGAACAGTCTCCTTTTAGCAGCTATAGATATTTCCAGCTCTATAAAATCATATAAAATTGCTTGACTGCTGAATTGCAGCACATGGAGAAATTTTATTCTTTGTTTTGGAAAACATATTCCCCATATCCCGCAAAATAACATTTCATTTGCTTGGAGTTAACTGGAATAATTTTATCGTTTTGTTTCAAGCAGGCACTATGACAAAAAGTTGAACATATAAATTTGCTCAGACCTTCAAAGCATCCATTGCTGCAGCTGGCCATGCTAAAGTAAGCCTATCCGATGGGCTTTACATTAAGCTGGTATCACAACTGCAAGTTTGTCTTAATTTCAGGAGCATTCACGGTGCCCATTTGCAGTGGGGGATGGATTAGAACGCTTCTCCGAGGCTGGCTGTTCCCGGCTCGGGGGTGGCTGCAGAGGGTGCTGTTCACCTGCACACGCCGAGCTGGACCCTGCACAGCAGGACAGGCCCCTGGCGTTCAGGGAGATGTTAAAGAATTGTCCTGCTAGGATGTCAGCTCAGCCTCTGCACAGACCTGAGTGCTACAGCTGCATCTGAAGGTTTTGATTGCATATGACAGAGAAAAGCACATCCCGCCCAGGTGCCTTGATTTGGTACCTTGGATAAGACACTGTCTGTTTGGATACATAGCATAGCAGGATCTTGCAGCTCTTGCTGGGTCTCAGTACACCCTGGGTGTCCCCAGACTGGTGTGTTTGAAGGGGAAAAAGCCAGAGAAGGGGTTCAGTGAGACCAGGCTAATTGCTTGGAGCAGAGCAGGAAGGATCAGTGAGCTTTGTGCAAGCTATGCGTTCCTTGCTGTGGGGGAAGGATCAATATCCCTAAAACTTTTTAATCTAATGATGAAGAAACCACGACTTGGCCTCCCTGCACTGATGAAGTATAAAAATTTTTTTTTATCACAGTTTTAAGGATCTTTGTCTCTTCCCAGCTTTAGGCACGAGCTTTTATTTGTTTCACCAACCTGGAAATGTGCCATTTGTTCCTGAGGAATGGTCCAGGCACAGCTGTCAGTCCTACCCTTGGGGCTGAGAGCTGGAGCTCTCCTGCAGCATCACGTGTCAGGAGTCAGTAATTCACTCCTTTGGTATGATTCAAAACTTCATCTTCTGTTTTCAAAGGCAGCTTCTTGCCCTAAATAATGACAAAACCAGGCTGTGCTCCTACTACCAAATGCTGCTTTCTTCCCTTTCTTTTGATTTCCTCCGTTTCAGAGGAGCATGACACAGGTTTCACTGTGGGGCTTGCAGGGGACACCAGGATGGGGCAGGGATGAGGACAGGGATGCAGTGACAGGTGATGGTGGGGACCACGAGCCCTCTGCGACCATGGGACATCCTAAGGAGCTTTTACAGGACTCAGCAGCTGAGATAATTTTTTCATGATAGCTTTTAAATCCATTTCATTTCAGCATTAAATGCATTTGTCTTCCTCATCATCAACTACCCAATGATTTAGAAAGCTGCTTTCTTCTCTTAAAATTCCTGCCATGGTTTTGCTTCTGGTTGCTCTTGGTTTTCCTCTAATCCTGCCTCTCTAGCAAAGGCAGCTGCAGCTCCCCCAATCCTCCAGACCACCTTGAGGATCGTGATTTTCAGCACTGGCTCATCACCTATGCAATTATTTTCCATTCAGAGGGTACACACTGGTGCCAGCTAACATATGCAGCCAACAGACTGGTCTGAAGGGGCCAAAGATAACGGTGACCTTTCAAATTGTGGCTGTGACATTTTTAGAGATGGAATATTTTTACTTGATCAAGTTTTCTGGGTTTGCTTTTATTTGTGATTTTTTTTTTTTTTTAATAATAGTTTCAGCATCATTTTTCCAGCTTTCTGCCTATCCCTATCAGAAGGAGTAATGTCAGAGGAGTCAGTCCAAAGCTGATTGAATCTTTTTTACTACTGCTGTGTGAACATGTGTTGAGGAATAGGTACTGGAGAGTGAGGGTCCTCCCAAGGGCAGGCTGGGACTGTGCAGGGAGGAGGCAGAAAGCTCCTGTTTCCAGCCTCAGCATGCCCCTCAACAGGGCATGTGGTATCCAGCCCATCAGCCCTGCCTCTCAAACCACAGCATTTTACTTGCAGATAGACAGAAAAAAAAGACAGAAGGGAGAAAAATGTTCTCATTGAGTGACTTAGAAGAAGTGTCAGAAGACTTGTTCTCAAATTATCCCAAGATCATTCCGTTCCATCCATTGCTGCTGCTGCTCAGTGGAAAAATCATATAAATAAAACTAGTCCAGACCTGCTGTACATGAAGGCAAGCAGAAACTTTCAGCTTGTTTTATTACCCCACAGCTGCTTGCTGCTGCATGGAGTTTTCTTTAGCTGATGTGAACCAAATCTCAAAGCTTTAGGCACCACGCCTGGCTGTGCTGTGACTTCATCCCTGTCCCTTCTCAGGTATCCTGCTCTTCATCAGCAGATCCTGGGGAGCCTGGAGGGAAATAGCTGCAGCAGGTAGTGCTGAGGCTGTTTGCTGCTATTCCTGAAGTCCCACAGTTAGTGCAGTTAATGCAATTAGCAGTGTTGGGGTGAGGATTGAGCAGCCCAAGCCTCTGCTCTCACTGTAGCTCATCCCAGCACAGACTCACACCCTGTGTTTTCTCCTTTTCTTTTCCTTCTGTGAGTTTTTATGTTTTGTTAGCTTTCAGAGTTCCAATTGTCCTTGTCTCCCATCTTTCCCTCACGAGACAGCAGCAGTGATTGGTGAAAAAACAAAAAAGTGTGTTTGTGTTTTGTCTCCCCAACTCTTTCATTGCTGCTGATTCACGAGTGCCGTGATTTCCCTTCATTTCTGCTGAAGTTTTCAGTAGTTTCTTCCCCTACCCATTCTGTGTGACAACTCAGTCTGAGAAACATCTGCACCCCATTAGGAAAAGCTTTGGGTCATAAAGCTGAATGCAAAGGGTAAAAAAATGTTTGATGGCTGAGTTATGCTCTCATCCAGGAAGCAATCTGGCAATCGGCACAGGGTCCCTAGGGCACCCAAGCTGAAAAACAGGCTCAGCCCTCATTTCCAGCATGTCACTGAAGCTACTTACCCTGCTAAAAAACTAAAACTGCTATGAATCCTAACTAGAGCAGGAAGGAGCTGATGTCTTCTGTGTCACCTAGCAATGTCAGCTTTCTTTTAAATAAAAATTACTTGGTGGAGTGCTGTCATGGAGCCACCACCCAGTGTCACCACCATACCCAGTTTCTGGCTGCTATAGATCTCAACTTCACTCCATAGTTGCTCAAAAGTTGGAACAAACTGAGGCTGGAAACCTGACTTCTTGTCACAGAGCTTCAGGTAGATCTGATTTTGGTTACTCAGGGACTATTTGGCAAATGGCCCACAGACAGCAGGGGGCTTTGTGGTTAATCTTGGCTGTAGGTCTGAAGCCAGCACAGTGCTTTGCAGGGGCTGCCAGCTCAGAGTGGGACGAGCAGGATACAACTCCATTGCACTCGAGTCATGAGCTCCAACCACCTCCCATGGGTGGTTTTACACCCCATCTGCCTACCCTGCTTCTTTAAACATGTCCTTTGAAATCTTTCCTCAGGAAATTCTGAACAACCTTCGATTTTGGTGAGTTTTAGGGTTTTTGTGCTCCTGCTGATGGATGCATAGTCTCTTTTCTCCTCCAGATGATCAGCATGTTCCCTGAGAGTTCACCTCCCCTTTCTGCCAGTGTACTTTCTCTTAAAGCATTTCAGGTTTTCCTTTTCTTTCTGAGAGCAAGCAAAGATAAAAGTGTTTATCAACCAATTGAAGATTTTTTTTTCCATTTTTATAATCTTCTAGGGCAAGAGGAAGCAGCCTCAGGTTGCACAGGGGTGGTTTACATTGGCTGTTAAGGAAAATGTCTTCGTTAGAAGGGTTGTCAAGTATTGGAATAGGCTTCCTAGGGAAGTAATGGAGTCATCAACCCTGCAGGGATTTAGAAGACACATGGATGTGACACTTAGAGATGTGGGTTGGTGGTGGACTTGGCAGTGAGTGCTGGATTAATGGTTGGACTCTGATCTCAGAGGGCTTTTCCAGCCTAAATTGCTCTGTGACTTTATTTTGAGGCTGTTTTGACTGTGAATGTCCTTCCATGCCCATTGCTGTCCCCAGACCCCTCTGATGGTGAGCTCGGCCATCCCTCCCTGTGCTGGACATGGTGAGCCACGTTTCCCAAAGGCTAGAGCATTCCCATCAATTCCTGGAGAAAACTCACAACTGGGCAAGCAGCTTTTTTTTTTTTCCCTTATACAACCTATTGGTGCTTTCCCTGTGCCAGCTTGGTTTAACAATTCATTTTTTTAACCACACGGTTGAAGCCCCTGCAGGCTGAGGAGTGTTTCAGACATAAAGGCTGACTGTATTTCACATCTTTATCTGCTCATTTTCTTAGTCTTTATATGAACATAATTGCAAGATTCTCCTTCCTACTTTCAAGTGAGAGCACTGTCAAAGAAGCAGTATCCAGCCAGCTACAGTTCAGGCATGTCTGGGAGGGTAATAAAATGTAAAAAAATGGAAAATGTTTTTGATGCTGCCTGTTGCTACAGCTGTCAGTGCATTGCTGAGAGCCAGGAGGAGATTCCTCCAAATTTCATAGCCAGGACATAGATGGATAACTAGAAATAAGTCAAGACAGTCACAGACCAAACCCAAACAGTTTGCAATGCTGTAGAGAGAGGATCTTGATTTGGGAAACACAATGATTAATTTGTTTCATAGAGTAATTATCAATTAATCATTTGGCTAATTATGTTGTGTCATGAATTAGTTATAAACAGACTTCAGCCCAATTATGAGGACTCAACTAGATCATTTAATTGAATGTTTATGCTTCCAAATATGCTTCACAAGACTTTTTTTAGCAGCTGAACACATACATCTAACTGGAAAATGGCACACGTTTAAATCACTGACAGCTAAACATGCCTTAAATTACACCCTGTTGTAATTAGGAGGCTTAGTGGTGTATCCATAGCTGAGCTTGACCTCTGTGATAATGCCAGTTGTTTAAGTCTGTAATCATTCCTTTACATCAGATCCTTTTTTTCATGAAAATGTTGGTATCTAAGGGAGGTTTTTTTTACTTCATCAGATGAGGACGCCTAAAATAAACATTCTTCTCTATGCTGACACATGACAGCATTAACAATTGAAAATAAAATTGCACATAATATGCTCTTTCAAAGAATGTCCTCAAAGTTTCTGGAGAAAATACCAGCTGTACATAGCAGACTAATATTTAGCAGCTCAAGTAATCCCTTGGGGGTACATCTGCCAGATATAAATATTAATGAAAGAGAATTGTGACAGGAAGATTAAGATTCATTAATCATTATTATTAGCCATCATCAGGTGCTAACAGGGCAGGTGCTTGGAGCGAGACCCCCTCATGTTACCCAGAGCACCCATTCATGAGCATGCTGTAAGAGAATGAGCTCTTCAAAGGAGGGGATCAGCACTCTGCTGGCAGAGGAAATGTATTTAGGGAGCAAATCCAAAGCTTGGTGGCTGTGAGCTGGGTTCCTGAAAGGATGTGGTGAGACCAGGGGCACAATCTCTGGTTTAAGGGAAAATACAGCCAGAGAAACCAGGAAAAGCTGCAGCTCCCATGCTCCGGTGGGATATAGAAGATTTCACAACCTTCCCCATCTGAGGTGTTGTTCAAACACTGTGCAGCTGTCAGACCCTATTGTTAGGTTTATATTGTGTTGGGGTTTTGATGTCTCAGCCATTGCAGAGCTTAGGACTGGGAAGGAGCTCACTGCCTCCTCCCAGGCAGGTTGGTGTCTATTTTCACAGCTCTGGTCAGCCAGGCAAGCTTAACTCCTCGCTCTCCACCATGCTCCCTTTGCATTGCTTGTATTGCAAGTTTCCTCAGGTCTTCCTCCTGCAAGAATTTCCAGTTTATCTCTTTGGTTTTGATAGTTTTGCTTACTACATGCCACCATGGAGTGTGCTTACTCTTTGATGTAATTGCAACAGCTCTGTGCCACCTCTGGGCTTTGGCTTTATTTTTTCTCGGCCAAAAACATGAGAAGGTGTCCCAGTCTCCCCCCAGACCACAGGCTATGGCCAGGCAGGTGGCTGTGCCCCATGCAGTTACTGATGACAGGAGTCAGGGAATGGTTCCCTTTGGAAGGGGCCATTGGAACCCATCTGGTCCAACCTTGCTGCTCAGGCAGGATCCCCTAGACCATATTACTCAGAGTTGTGTCCAGGTGGCTTTTGATATCTGCAGGGGAGGAGGCTCCAGAGCCTCAGTCACCCTCCCAGTAGAGTTCTTCCTCATGCACAGAGGTAGGTGCTCAGAAAGCAGAGCACAGTCATTCCCCCTGCATAGTGGATGTATTTCTAACATGAGTTTGGAGGCATCCACAGCTCAGGTGAACCTGATGTTCAGTGTCCTTTGAGATGCATTTCTCCATTTATATTTACCAGTAGCAGAAATAAGCCCAAGGACACCAGCCTTGACAAAAAGCTAACTAAAATACAAAGCTGCAAACCAAAATACATAGCACATGCATTTTCCCACATGTGAAACTAATGATCGCTACAGAAGTCAAGGACTACATAATTTGGATCAGGTGCTGGCATTTCTGCCTTGCCCACACCTGCAAATCCCATCAGCTTGTGTTCCTGGGAAAGGCAAAATTGCCCCCAGGAGCCTGGGAGGAGTTAATGGGAACTGGTAGCACTGGGGTAGGGACAGATAGATTAATGGGGGATTAGGTGGGTCAACAGGCTGTTTGCTTTTTCACCATCCCTTCCCACCTGCATTGTTAACTGAGAAGGGGTTGCAGACTGGGCCAGCCTGTGCCTTCACCCCAGCCCACCTTTTCATACTTTGGGGAACAGGTTTATTTTGGTAACAGGTACCTCACTTGGGTCCAAACACGTTTGTTTTGGTAAGATTTAGCATATAGCTCTAGGTAGATACAGAAACCTGTCTGTGTCAGGACAGACTAATGGGATCCATTCCAGGCTCCAGGTGTGACAGCAGCACAGCTGCTTCCCCTCCTGTTGCATCAGCTTCCCTGTGGATAACCAGGCCTTGCAACCCTTGCTTCTTCATTCTTTCATATTTCCACGTTTCCTGCTGCTGATCAGCACTCAGTACAGCCCTCAGGCACCACCTTCAGCCTCTCCCTGCTCTGCAGAACACAGTTCCTCATCTCTGATGTGGTTCCTAAATTGCATTGGCAAAACCCCGACTCCTGGATTAGGCTGTCCCAGCAGGAGGGCTGTGCTGCTCCCCCACCCCTGGGCTTACCCAGTGATGTGCACGTTCTGGTATTTGCATAGAGGTGTATATTCAAGGTATTCTCTAGTCACTCACCATAAATACAGTTCTGAAAGGAAGCCAAGTAGTTTCTTATTAATGACTCACTTCCATTCCTTCCCATCACGTTGCTGGGCAGGGACCTGTTTAAGCTTCTTTGTTTCATGCTGCGTTCTGTTCTTCTGTGATAAATGCTCCTTGCCAAAAGCTTCCTTTCTAGCAGAGTTCAAAATAAAGTTATTAAGTCATATACATTGACACAATCCAGATTTGGGAGAGAAAGGAGAGCCCTGCTAACACCAGTGCTTGGGGCAGGGTGCACACCAATAGATTTAAATTTAATTTTCTCCCTAAAACAGCATTTAGTGGGGTTCAAGTTTGTATAAGGAATGTGCTGCTCTGTTCCACATGGGAGACTGGAGGCACAAGCTCCATCTTGCTGAGGCTGATGGAGTTCTCTCATTGATTTTAGGAGTCTTTGGGTCTGGATCTTAAGGCCTGCAGTGTTTCACTAAAACAAGTCTCTCGTACGTGACTTCAGAGACAAATCCCATGCCCTGCCATGTCTCTGTGAGTCTTTTTATTGACTTTGGAGTAGGTTTTTCCCAAGGGGCACACAGACTAACAAATATTGTGGCTAGAGTCTTGTCCCCCCTTTCCAAATGAAATCTGACATCAGCTGTTGAGAAAAAAGAACCTGCGTTATCAGAAATCCCCAAAGACATCTATGATCATCATCACTTTTGTTATTAAAGGGCATACTTTGCCATGGTTTGTTTGGTTTGTTTTATGAATTAACTTTGTGAATTCATGAGATTAAAAGCTTAAATGGGATCAATGAAAACTGCACAGCATGCATCAAAGTAATTGCAGATTGTTTTTCAAACTCCAGAGGACTGCAAGTGTTGAAGAACAGAAGGTTTAGGGCAGTAATTATGGATTTTTCAAGTAGAGAGATGAAAGGAAATACATTATCAGTACACAAGGATGAACCAAACTGTGATTAGGACCACTCTTGGTGTGAAGGCATGTGATGTCCTCACTAAAGCAGGAATCTGATCCATGGAACAGTTTGCGAAAAATCGTTTGCTATCTGTGTACAGGATGTTAACTATGTGGAAAAGTAATAAAGCAGCATAAACCTTAGAGAGAAACACAGAAGCTTCCAGAACTGCCCTCCATCCTTTCCTTTTTTACCTCTGAGCAAGACTGTATGGAAAATACATTAGAATCATGAGTCTTGCTCTGCTCTGATTTCAAGATGGCAACATAAGATATGATATTTGCCAGATTTTGATTAAAATTAGGCTTCTCTGATCCATGAGCATAAAGCTTGTAATATTCTCATCTCCCAAATCCTTGATTTCTGATGTTCACTGTTCCCATAAATTATCAAGTACAGCCAATAGAAAGCAGCTAATTTCTATCTAGTAAAAATCGGGCAGATTTATGGATTTGATACTACATCGTTCAAAGTATTTTAATATGCCAAATTTATGGAAATGCTGACTTTAATATTCTCCGAACAATCCACACCTGCTTTTCAGATGGAATTCCTTCCCTCCTCTGCCTGATCCCTTGAGTTTGGATAATCTGACTCTATTTTGCATGGCTTTCTTTGCATGACTCAAGACATCAGCCTTCTTTGTGCTTAAAACCAGAAGCTGTTTCATACAGTCTGATTTAGCTCATCTGGAATCTGATTTATCTTCTTTTTCAGCAGGAAGGTGTCAGGAAGGTACTGAGGTGCCCCTGGGAATCGGGGTTGCAGAAGGCATGCTTGGTGCTCTGGTTGCATTCCTGATTCCAGCTGGGGCAGCTGTGTGAGGACATTAGGATGAATTTTCACCAGTCTGGCTGACCCCAGGTTTTTCAAAATTTTTTAAAAACCGGGGGTGAGCATCCTGAGCAGTGCTTAGAAGAAATATTGGGATCAAAGCTCCTGTCTGGGAGCTCTGCTGCTTTCCAGCATCTAACCAAAATCCCTTCCCAAGTGAAGGGAACACTGAAGTGCAGCGTAAGCAGAAATTATTATTAAAACCATCATGTGCCTTGCAAGGCCGTAGCATTTCTGGACTCAATGTCACACTTACCACAGGGAAAACCAGTCTACCTGTGGAGATGTGAAACAGTGAAATGTGACGTGTTTCTCTTCTCCAATCCTTAAAATAGGTGACATTGGTACATTTAGACACAGCCTGTCAATACACTGTCATACCATTACAGACACACTTGAAGGTTTACTGACTGGTTGGAGAAAACTCATCTATTTTGAGCAGAAATAGTCTGTGCACAGTGAAGGGATGGGAAAGGCCGTGTTTCATCAGCTCGTGTGGCGTCTCGAGGAGGTGACATAGTTGGCAGTAAGGAGAGGATGTTGCAAGATTTCACAACTGCAAAGAAAATACTGAGCTGACCTTTTTTGGTTAGATCCTCATCTGGTGTAAATCAGTCAAGATTCACCAATGCCAAAATGTTTCTGGATGCTGTTTCCTGGTTTTCCAGCATCAAAACTGATGTTTATAGAAGCTCCTAGTTGCACATATTAAAGTAATCAAGAGTATTTTCATTACTGACTGTGCAAGTGAAATGAAGACAGACATAATGGAAATGTGTTCAAAAAATCATATTGACAAAGAATTTAAATAAAATTATTTTTTTTCTCCTGTGTATGGCTGTTGTGCACAAGTCTAACAGATGCCAGTAATACAATGGAAGGATTGTAGTGAGGGGGAAAGGAAATGTATTTCTCAATCCCAACTGGAAATTATGTCTCTTTTTAATTTGTCCAAGCAACTTAGATGTAAATAATTCTTTTCTTTTTTTTTTTCTTTTCCCGTTGGCCATTTCCCATAGCGGCACATCCCCCGAGTGAGCATCTCGCCTTTGGGATTAGCTACAGAGAAGCACAGTTCTCTTCCTCACATCCAGAGAAATTTTATTGGGTTTCCCAAGCTCCTGCTCTGCTTCTTTCTGCTTCCATTACACAGTCTGGGATATCACTTGTCAGGGTTTTATTTTTTTTTATTATTTTTTTTTTTTTGAGAGAAGGAATATTTTCATTTTATTCAAATTCAAGCAGATTTTTATTTTGTCATCATTCCAAGAGTTTCTCCTTCACATCTGCATTCACAACCCCTCTTCTTTCTACTCAGGACACCAAGCAGCCGCAAAGCTGCCAAATACTCGATCCTCCTCCTCGTGCTCCCTCTTTGGTCTCCAGACCTTCCCTCCTGGAGAAGGAGTCTCTTCCCTGGCGGGGGGCAGCGCGGATCCGCGCCTCTGTGCGGTAGTACGGGACCGGCCCGGGGCAGGCAGGGCTCCCGCCGGGCAGGCAGAGCGCGGAGCTGCCGCCCCCCGGGAGCTCCGGGGCTGGGGGCTCTCTCTTGCTTGCAGGAGGAACTGTCCTCTCGCTCGGCTTCAAACCTGGCCGTGTGCTCTGGAAAAAACACGTGCAGGACCAAGAGCTGAGGGCTGTTGGAACAACGCTGCCTCTGGAGCGCAACAGCCTGCAGCGCTGGACGGGTCCCTCCCTGAGCCGACAGTGTCCCACAGCAGCTGTCTGGGCTCTACGGGTTGTTTCAAGGCAGAGGGACCTTGCAAGAGCTGCCTCAGGCATCATCCTTGCAGATAGCTCTGCATTGTGTTTTCAGAGCACAAGTGATCATTTTGTTCCTAAGGGCTCCATTTTGGGTAACAGTTTGATGTGAGGTGGACCTGCCTCTCTTCTTCCCTTCCGATCCCTTTTAAAAACATTCAAGGTGAGTTCACCTGAACCTAGTTTGCAGGTATTCAACCCAATTTAACCATATATGTAATCTGTGTGAGTGGTTGGCCAAGAAGCTCTTCAGATATCCCACAGTGTGGAAAATATCCTGTGGAGTGGCTGAATAACTCACTTTCTCATCCTGCTTAGTGTTAGCCTTGCCTTCACTGTAGCTTTTCTCTCTTTCTATGCTGGTGTGAGATGCTGGGCAGACAAAGATGTGGGCTGTTCTGTAGTAGGGCACGTACTCAAGGTCCAGCACCTGGGAATCCGGGCCAGCCTGCTCCTTGCAAAGCAGGAGGTTGGGATTCAAGCCTTCAGCACTGTCTCTGGTCAGCAGGATGTCTTCCAAGCCTCCTGGGCAGGATGACAGGGCTGCGGTGTTGTACTGTATCCACATCCTGAAATAAATTTGTATTTGATGGAACATGACAATGTTCCATCAATGGGCAAGGGCCACAAGCCAAGTCAGTCCCCAGTGTTGGTTTATCCTGCTGGTCAGTTGGTCTGTCCTGCTGTACCCAGGCCATGGCACCTCAGCCACTGCTGGGAAAGATCAGGCCAGTTAAAGACTCAGGGGCATAAGGATTTCACATTGTCCTTCAGCTCTTTCTTCTTGAGTCTTGAAATGTCTTCTCATGTAGAGTTTTCAATTAAATTTAAATACCAGGTTAGTTCCTATACTCCAAAGCAGTCCTTAGCAGTTCACACAGGAAAAATATGAGATTTGATGTTTCCTCCTTGTTGATTAAGAACAGCAATAACAAAACTCAAGAAACAACCCCCAGTCTCACTGCCTGATTTTACACAGGCTACTGTTCAGCAGTGTATGAAACCATGGCAGAGAGAGGGTTTTACCTCGTTTGAGGTTAAATTTATATCAGATTTCATGAGCTGCCTTGGAAGATTCCAAGCCAAAGAAAAGAACTCCCACAGCCTTAGGCTATTTAGGGTGATTTATGGTCTCCTGAAAATCTTTGTAGAGCAGCAGTGATTATGAGCATTCTGGAAATGGAAGAATATTGAAATTTGGATAGAGCCTGAAAAAAAATATTGTAGAATCCTCCTCTCCTCCAGATATATTCTTTTTGTGTTTTCTGTACAACCAAAAGGGGAATATGCAATTCAGGTCTTTAAAAGAGTTTGAACTTGAAGTTTCAAATCAATTCTTCTTCTATCTCTCTCTTTATTTGAAAAGCTGATTTAACAGATCATTGCTGCATAAGGCATTATTTTACTGGGAAAAGAACTGTCATCTTGCTGTTACAGGTCAACACACACAAATACTTTTGCACTAGAAAAATTTGTCCGCTACTTGGTTATTTGCTGCTCTGGTGTTCTTATTTCCCCATCCACGCTTGACTTTCTCCTACTTTTTTCTTACCTTAAGCCTTGTCTCCAAGGTTTTTTGCTTTTTAATGATACCTTACAAATATCTCACTGGAATGGGCCTGAACCTATCACTGGGTAACGTAACTGCCAACCACCAGGGTGAGACAAAGGATATTTATAGCTACCCTACTCCAGAAGAGGAATCCAGGCAGGGGAAAGCCAGCAGGGAGAGGATCATCGTCCTGAGTCTCTGGCTGCCATGGTGATGGGGTTCCAGGGCAAACGTCACAGAGGGACAACGCCCCACCACCCACCCAGCTTCCTGCTGCCAGAGCTGTCCCTTTCCTCCTCCCCAGTACAGTCCTGTGAGCATCCTGGCTTTGCTGGGATGCTTGCAGATGGCCTGGATACTTTCTAAAGAAGCACCACTTGCTTTTATCTCTGCCAGTGAGGTAATGAGTTGCTGAGATAAACCCTGATTAACCAGACATCACCTTCCTTCACCTCTTTCTTCTCTGGTGTAGGAGGGAATGCTGGATGGATTTCCAACCATGTGACCAGCAGCCAAAGTGACACATTCAAAAGGATAAATTTTAATAGAAATAGCTTCAGATTAATGTGGGTTTTTGTTCATTTTCATGCTAATTATTGCAAAGACAGTGATAAGTAACATTCCATTTTATTGCAACATAATCACAGAATCACAGAGTGGGTTTGGTTAGAAGGAACCTTAAATCTCATTTTGTTCCAACCCCCTGCCATGGGTAGGGACACATTCCACTATCCCAAGCCCCATCCAACCTGGCCTTGGACAGGTCCAGGGATGCAGGGGCAGCCACAGCTTCTTTGGGCACCCTGTGCCAGGGCCTCCCCACCCTCTGAGTAAAGAACTTCTTCCTAACTTCTACCCTAAATGCCTCTTTTTTTTACTTAAGAACCTTTCCTCCTCGTCTTATCACTCCTGGCCTGTGCATAAAGCTGCTCCCCCAAGTATCTGTCCTAATAATAATACATTTCTGGTTTATAAATATAGAAGAAAGCATGCAAACGCCTCAATTGTGCCTTTTAAGGTATTTCTAAGTCATGTATTTCCATATTTTAAAAAAAGAATTTATGCTGTAAATAAAAAGAGACAGATTTGATGATACTTCACACTGAAATAGTTATCATGTATTTTCCTCCATTTCAACTTAAAATACATTTTGTTACATTAGAGATGCTTTTTCTTATTACTGCATCAACACGTATGTATTTCAGAGTTTAGTTGGCAAGTGTAATAGTGCGGAACAACTTCTCTGACAATACATTAAAAATGCTCATAAATAGCTGGGTAATGGAGAAATTCTGAATAAGATTCATTTCTGCATAGTATTTGATCTATTTACTGAAATTCCAAAGCTCTAAAGCACAAGAACGATTTTGAATGGACTATTATTATTCATCCCATATATTACCCTGGTTGCTGCCTGCAGTAAGAGTGTTTTATTATAATGTGATTTCTCAGCTGCAACAGTCTGATACACTGGCAGCTAATGAAGTGTTCAGGCACCCAAAACCCCACCATCATTGAAATTCATCACCACAAAGGTTCTGCCAGAACTAATTGCCGTCAAGGCTGCTTATGCACATCTCAGTTTCATTTCACAGAATGACAGAGCTGCTGCTGGTACAAACCAACAGGAACCAACCCTCCAGCCTGCAGCACACCCCAGCACAGGGCTGGAGGTTCCTCCAGTGAGCTGACACTTGGGCAGGGCCAAGAATAGTCTGAGGAGTTGGATGGGCTTTTTTCCCTTGAAATTGAAATACGGAATTTGTGTGCAGAGGAAGTAATGACTGAATATGGGAGTGACTTAGGGGAAAGGTGGGGAGGTCTCTGCTGCCTCCAGTGCACTCAGAGTCTCTGGGTTTTGGGCAGGGAAAGGGCTTTGGGACAGAGACAACTCAAAGACTCAGAGCTGGGATTTGGAGATGAGTGTTCAGGGGTGAGCCCCAGCCCATGGCAGCTGTGGGGTTCAGCCCCCCTGCACCCCTGGGTGCTGAGCTCCCACCTCCAGCCCCCTCTGCTCTGGCAGCCTCCCCTGGCCAAGGCACAGATCTTCCTGTGCCCCAAATTTATTCCCACAGGATGACAGCCACACACTTCCTGAGCTGCAAAGGCTCTTTTGCAAAATGGCTGCATCTGTAAAGATCCTTTTATGGAAAAAATAAATAGAATTATTGAATCATTGAGATTGGAAAAGACCTTCAAGATCATAAAGTCCAATGTTTGACTGAATAACCATATGGTGAGTGCCACATTAACCTATTTTTTTAACACTTCCAGGGATGATGACTCCTCCCTTTCCATGGTCAGCTTCTTCCAACGTTTAACTGCTCTTTCAGTGAACAAATTTTTCATTATATCCAGTGTGAACCTCCCCATGTGCAACTCGAGGCCATTTCCCCTTGTCTTATCTCTAGTTCCCTGGGAGAAGAAGCAAACCCTCACCTGGTCACCTTCAGGTATCTGTAGAGAGCAATAAATGTAATTTTCAGGAAAGGAAGGGAGAGGAAGTTTTGAGCTCAGCCGAAATTTCTGAACCCTGGGACTGCCTGAACAGATTTGTTGAACAACTCCATTTACATGCTATTTGCACATTCCTGTTTCAAAAGTCAGCCTACACGGATTGCTCCTGCTACGCCTTGCCAAAATACTTGGGAGTGATCCAAGGGAATGATCTTGACTGTTGCAGGTGGGTCGTGGACCCCTGAGAGGTGCTGGAGGTGTCAGGGAGCTCACTAATTACAGCTTGTTACAGCCTGGAGGGGAAGGATGTCCTCAGCACGGTGAGTTTTGGTGCTCTAAGAGGACACCTTTCCAAACACCTCCTGACATGGGCAAGGTGAACAACCATGGGAGCTCTCCTTCTCAACCTCCTGCTGTTACATTTTGCTGCTGAGATCAGTGGGAGCAAAGCTGCCCTTTTGTGGAGCCTTTCAGTGTTTTCTGCAATGATTTCCCTGTGACTTCAGACCTCTGTGACTTGGCCAGTTTGTTTCAACGAAGACAATTTTTATTATCTCAGTGAAAAGTCTGGATGTGCTCGTATCTTGTACTTGTTACATACACATTTTCAAGCATTAGTCATGCCATAACATCTGCTTTTTATTGGTAATTATACTATCCCCATTTTAATAAGAGGCAATTCTTAAATTTCTCATAAAATGTACATGACTCTAGGGAAAGAAGGTGAAAGGTTTTGCAAGCCTCTCACAGCCACAGACCTAAATGAGTTGAAATAAATCCTTCCCGAGCAGAACTTGTCCAGCCACCACGACAGCACAACCAGGGATGCCTGTGTGACTCGCCATCCCAATTGTTCATGCTCTGCAGGACAGATCTGCAGGGTCTGTGCACCACAGCCCTGCTGGGGGCTGTTAATGTGCTCAAAAATGAGCACTGGGTCCTAAAATGGCACATATGTGGGTACCCCCTGGGTGTAACCAGACTGGAATCAGCATGAGGGGGGTCCTGCGAGATCAGCTGTGAACTGGGGAGCAGTAAAAGTTTGTGGGTTGTTTCCAAGTGTTTTAGACACTTTGGAGTTGCAAATAGGTGTCCAGATTAATGGACCATAGCTTGTTTGCATTCATATTTATGGCAGACTTGGTGTAATAATGTGCCTGAAAAATGAGTAACATCTGAAGTAGAAGACCAATATCCAATAGAGAATCATGAAAAGGAGTATTTTGGGGCTCCATTAAAAGCTTCCAGTTGCTCATTTCCCACTGTTTCCCAGTAGGCAAACGCTGTTGTGCTGCTTTGGCCTGTGAGAACTGGGCTCTGCAATTCCATAGCCTGTTTCCAGGGATTTTCCTAGCGATTCTGGACAAGGAAGGCAGTGACAAATGACACTTTTGCAAGGTCATCCCTAAATCTTTGAAAACCAGAGAGCTTTTTCAGTGGCTCCTGCCATTCACTGAATGCCAGCAGCCAGGCCCATATGGAGCATTGTGTGCTGAGCTCATTGTCGATGCAAATGCACACAACTAGTTTTGATTAAGAACAAAATGAAGAATTGACTCAATCTGCCTTTCCTTTGTTTGAAACGCTTCAAGCCTCTCATTATCATCAGGGTTTCTTTCAGAGCAGGAAATCAGAATTTCCATAAAATAATGCTGAAAGGCACAGGGTGAAGTCAAAGAACATTTACGTTCCTAACGAATGGAAGGATAAACATGCAAAACAAATTTGGGGACACTCAACTAAACATTTGGGGGCATGTTATGGCATGTGGATTGTTTAAATTATTCAATATGTATTAAGCAGCCACATACACAAATGGTAAAAGGACAAAGCAGGAGGTTTGAGAGAGGCCTTTTCCTTTTGCACAGTAACTCAGAGCTATCCAGAGTGTGATTATTGAATTCACCAGCCAAGGAGAGTTTGCATGGTAGAGCGCCCAAATTGCAATGTTTCCATTTGGGGGTTGGATAAGATGACCTCTAAAGGTCCCTTCCAACCCAAACTATTCTATGATTCCATGATTTATGGGAACAAGGAGCTCCTTCCAATGCGAGGAAGGTCCCATGGCAGCATTTGTAGCCTTGGGGTCACTAAGGTGGGATCAAAAAGACTTTGTGTAACCCCAGGCTGTGTTTGGAAATGCTGATGCTTGGAGGAAGGTGCTGGCTGCTGAGCACAGCCAGCACGCAGGTGGTCCAACACCATTTCCCATCCTCAGGATATGCTGGATGGCTGGAAAATCCTTGTGCCAAGGGAAACTGGAAAGTGGCAATCACATTGCTTTCTCTTTCAACATCCAGATGGATCTGGCCAGAGAGACTCTCCATTTTTATGGGGTTTAATCATAGCCAGGGCTGGCAGTGTTCCTTGCAAATCCGGGAGTTTGGTATTTCCAGAGCAAGACCTGCCTATCCCATGTATGATACTTTGGGGCAATTTTTCTGGGAAGAGGGAAATTAAGGGAACGACATTTTTACTGAGGATGATATTAAAGAGCTATATTGCAAAGACAAGCTCTCCAAAATTAGAAAGTGGGGGAATTGAAGGTGCTTTTTCCCTATTCCTCTGCATGGCTCATCATGAAAATATCAATAACAAAACCAGCTCCTGATTCCTTGTGTTGCCTGCCTGCCCTCCTGGCACGCAGGCTCCTTCCACAAGGCTGGAGAGAGGAGAGTTGTGTTCAAGGCACAGCTTTGCAGAGAACAAACTACCTGTGAGCAGGTGAGGTGGGTGGCTACTGCTTTACTGTGGTCCCAGGGGACACTACTGGGAAAGAAATTGCCTTCGAGACACTTACAAATATGGCTGTCATTTCCAGAAATAGTTGATAAATAAGGAAGCAAAAAAAAACCAAAAAAGAGTCTTAAAATTTATTAAAAGCCTAAAAGTAATACATGTGAGGGAGATTAACCATCCAGCTAGCTTTTGACAAAGTTGGTGATTCCTATGTGCTATCTTAACAGCAATTGTTACTGGTGTAATGTTTGCTTGCATCACCTGGAGCACCCCAGTTGAACCATTGTCCTAAACAACACAAAATTCCCCTTTCCTTTGGTTTGATGACTCGAACAACAGCTCACAGCTTCTCATGTTGTGCACTTGGAAGAGGTCAGAGAGAGTGGGTTAATCCTAGAGACAGGAGAATATTCCCCATAGGAATACTCCCCACCTTTTAGGAGATAGAGGTATGGTGTTGACAACCCAAAGGCAGATTTCAGGGTGAGTTTGGGAAAACTTGGATTGAAAAAAAAAATAAAATATATTTCTTTTAGTTGGTGAAATATTGCTTAATGAAATGTTGCTTTATCTGTGCAGGACAACCCCAAATACGGCTAAATATTACAGCTGGCAACATCTGGGAATCAGAAGAAGCCTAAATCAGAAAGCAGAGAGGGAGGATGTGTCAGAGATTGACACCATTAGGTTTTCTTAAAGTAAATCTATCTCTACCTTCACAGTGGTGGGTGGAAGTGGAAAGAAAACTCATTGTGTGTTTGAAAAACGGGTCATCCCCAAGAAATGTCAGAGAAACCTTGAGTAGACATGAGCAAACAGCCCTGGGGGACTCATTTGTCTTTGCTGTCAAGAGGAAAATTAAGACTCCAGGGGACACAGAGGCTGGGTTTGATGGATGCTGGAGGCAGAAGGCGAGCGGGTCATCATTGCTGTGCTCCAGGAAAACAGGTTCCTCCCCTGGAGAAAAGTGACTGCTTCGAGTGCACACCTGTGGGGAGGAGAGAGGCAACGAGAAGATAAACGGTGGAAAGTCCCTAAAATCACGTTTGGTATTGCCAGCAATAACCTCAGTGATGGGCTGGGGGTGGGTGTGCTGCCTGCCACGTGTGGGCAGAGGGGGCTGGCGGTTACAGCAGCACTGCTCTGCCCTGGGCCCCTGCTGCCTGTGTCAGGGGCTTGGTGCCAGTACTGAGGGGCTTAGTGACCCCCCAGCTCATGCACTGCAGCTCCACACCACAAACCCAACTGCCCACAGTGGAGGTGCTTGGGAGATTTGCTTCCAAACTCTGATCCTAATGACGATCCTGGGTACAGCACCTGCCTGTTAGGAGGGCATTCCTGTGATGATGCTCTGCAGCCCCCAAACCACACTGTGGGAGACCCAGCAGAGAAGGAGGAGTAAAAGTAATTTCTGTTTTAATCAATGTCCAAGAAAATATTACCTCTTGTATATCCTTGGAGCTCTGCTGGATCAATTATCTTGTCTTCCTCCTAACATACACATACGCAGGGAAGATAACTGCTGATTAATAGCCTGGAGCCATTTTAGTTGTTCCCTGGTCAGTTGTGCAATATGTATCTCTACTCAAAACCAAAATTTGACTTCTATAAGCAACCTATTCCCATCAGTGAATTTCCATCATGGGGAATCATGCCACTGGTTTTACTAGGTTTTTTTCTGTTTTCTGGTCAGATTTATTTCAGCCATAAAACAGAATCTGGTGATTAAGTTTCAACAGATTTCATCTGAGCAATCTGTGCTCTTGTGTTATTAATACAAAGACAGAAGGAGAAAATATTCTGATAATATTTCAATATTGTTACCTGCCAATGCTGGAAAAAAAAGCTGCAGACATGTTCCAAGTCTTGAGGTCATCTTAAATAATATTAAAAGTTTTCAAGATTTTAATTAAGTTAGTTTCTTTGACTACTTATTCAGTTCAGGCATTGAGGGTGTACTGAAGTCTTTAAAGGTACTTTTCCTGCAGTTCTCACATAATCATGGACTGCAGGAGGGGGAAGCACTACAAATAATGAGGCATCCTACTAAGCTGCGCAGTTTGGCAGGCACAGAGTTCTCTAAAGAGACTCAAGGTGTTTATAGACATTTCAACTATGTTAGATCTTAAGGGCTATGCTCTAAATTCTCAGCATCTGCAGCTGTTTCCAGCAGGTAGAGAAGAAAAGGTACCAGTGACACAGAGGGAAGACTGGGAAAAATTGTCCAGACCTGAATAGCAGTCCCTGATCAGGGCAATCACCTCCATCAGTTAGTTCCTGGGAAGGGACAAGCTCCTGCTTGGCAGCAAACCTCCTCGTTATAGTGTCCTCTTAGAAACATTAAACTTCCGCTGCATCCTGTGACATCCAGCCCTAGAAGGGGAGGGAGTAAGAAAGGAAATTGCTCTTTGGATTGCCAGCTCCATCACCACCTCCATGCACACATGGCAGTGACCAGTGGTTCATACTTGATGGTTCTGTTCACTATTCAATTTATTTTAGGAATATATTCTTCACTGACCAAGCTGGCCCAGTGGAAGGAGTCCATGCCCCTGACAGGGGGTTAGAACAAGGTGAACTTTAAATTTCCTTCCAACCCAAATCCTTCTGGGATTCTGTGAGTTGGCGTCTGGGACTGTTTCCACTCAGGCAACAAGCCATGGGTGCAGCAGCAATCCAGTTCCACTGAAGCTTCACTCCTTTGCCTCTGGCAAAGTTTGGAGGGTGCAGCTGGGAGCTGGGGCCGCTCCTGCCCTCGGGGCAGTCTCAGGCCAGTCAGGCTGGGGGTTTTCACTCGGGTGGCCCATCCGTACTCACTATCTACCACAGCAGCAGCTGCAGGCAGCTGTGCTGCTCCAAAAAACAGGTCCTGGTCCTTCTACAGTCCCTCATCCCCAGCACGAGGTGTCCCTTGGGAGCAGGCTCAGGCAGCAGAGCAGGGAGGATGGTCCCGGCAGAGCCAGCACAGCGAGCTGAGGGAGATGGATGCAGCACGTCCAGGAAACACATTCCCAGGACATGACTGCACAGCCCAGGGGCTGCACTTGTGCTGGGAAGGAAGGACTGGGCTTGCACTCAGTCTTCCCTCCTCTCTGGGGAGCAGGGTTTGAGCACATTTTCTGACGCTACTTCTGTGTTTTTCCCAAACTCCCACCTCAATGCTTCTACTGTGATTCTGAAGGGAAAATAATCCATCATCGAGGGTCAGCCTGCAAACTGCCTGTGTCATGGCCAGGATCCCACCTCCTCACTTGTGTGTGTCCTGGCATCTCCCCATGCCAGGAGAACACCTTTATGGAAAAGGGGGATTTTGTCCCACAGCAGTTAACAGGGCAGCCCCAGTGAGCCACAGCAAGTCCCAAACACCAGGCTAGCACATTAAATAAAGCTCCAGGGACGTGCAAGGAGAATGCTCCCAGGTGCAGTCCACACGAGGTGTCAATGAGCTGGTGTGGATGAGCTGGACATCACTGACTGTGTCCTCTCCTTCTCAGCAGGATCATGGTCACATTCCTCAAGTGATGAGGGCAGGTAGAGCAGGACCTGAATATCCAGACTCATTCCAACTGGATATATTTTGCCTGCAGTCATGCTCACTTTTGCCCAAAAAGGTGTTTTTAAGGAAGGAATCAAGATCACCCACACAATGCTCAGGTGAAATTTGGGTTCACCTGTCATGGTCTTCTTGCTCTAGAAACCTGATTTCAGTGTTCACACTTCTACAACCCAAGACTGAAAAAATCTGCCATTGCTCTTCTCTGCTGAACTATACTGGGCAGCCCAACCAAACTCCTTAAAATATGAAAATGAGATTAATCATTTTTAAGCCATGGGTGTATCTGAACATATATTAAAAGCAAATGATGAATGTGGGATGGAGCCAAGGCATAGCATGATCACACCCCAAATGAGATCTGGAAATAAACCATCTAAATGGATGCAGGCTCCCCCTTGATGATGGGCTTGCAAGATTGCAGAGGGGCTCTGGGCCTGGAATTTGCTGTGAGGGAGCTGTGGTTGAATTTCTTATTGTCGCCGTTGTTTTGCAATGCCTTAATAAATGTTGGTGAATTTGTAAATCATAAAAGCAGGGACCATGGGTGAGTGCTTTCATCCAAGGACTAGAGAAAGCATTTTTGGTGTCAACCCATGCCAGAGAGAATTTCAGTATTATAAATTAAAAACAAGGGGGAAAAATAATAAAAAAATACAAACAAGCAACAGCTGTTTGGAATGGGGCCCTAAACCCAAAATATATAAATGATATTCAGACACATGCTGAGAGACAGTGACAAGAAAATGCTCAGCACAAGAACAGCAGGGTCATTTATAAATATTCTGCTCACAGGTCACTGTTTTTGCCCAGACACATGAAATAAGTTATTTTCAGTGCTTTCAAGAGGCTTTGGTGACCCAACCTCTTCCACTGCTACCTTGGGCTGCACTGGTCAGAGGCCCCCATGACAACTTTGGGATGTGGCCCTGGCCACTGTACAGGGATGTGGCACAGCTTTGCACAGAACATTAGGAAACATTAAAAACATCTGAATTAGGAAAGTATCAATAGACATTTTAACATTGGGGATAGCAAAGCAGAGGTAATAGAGAATAAGTATCAAAAAAAAACCCCCTGCGACTGCCATTGAAAATCTTCTAGAAGGAGATTGTAGACATATACACTCTCCAAAATGAATTATGAGTATTAGTTTGTTTGGAAAGGTATTTGCCCTTTGGACAGCCATATTTTTGTTTTGAGCTTCAGAAACATAAATTACAGTGATTTAAACTCCAGGCTTACATTTTACTTCAATGACGTAAATGTGTTCCCAACTTTCAAAGGCCAGCTGTCCCTTACAGCAAGAGGTAGCAATTACATAAAATTCTTTTATTGCATGGAGGTATTTTCAGTCCTTTAAGTTTATGTGCCCCAGGTGAAGCAATATAAACAAACTATAGCTGTCACAATTGTGTTAATAATGGAAACTGCATTTGGGAAGTTTTAGGGATAAAACCTATAACTTTATACTGCTGAGGTGTCAAACCTTTCCAATGTAAAACAGAAGTGCAGCTGTATAAGGCACCGAGAAAGGTTTCTGCAAAGCCAACATTCACAGACTCTTTAGGTGTATAAAAGGTGGTGGCTTCCAAGCCACAGTCATTAATCAGAATTGCTGCAAAAAATAAGGTTAAAAATACACTTAAGTGTCTCCAGGCTTTTTGTTAACTTCAGATACACAAAGCTAAGTCCACCCCTAATCCAATCTCACTGAAATCCATATCTTACAGATGTGCTTGTGTTCAAGGCTGATGGCAGCAATGAAGTGCTGAGGCAGAGCCTGAGTGTGGACACATCAGACAAGCCAGTCTGGCTCTTGGCTCAGGGAATTGTTCCTTCAGCCTCAGTGCTGGGCTTTTCTATTGTGGATTGCTAATCCCTTGATTTAACTTCAAAAACAGACCAGGCAAAGCAATTGATTGCAACAGTGCAGATATTTGGGTTTGTTTTTTTTCCCCTAAGCCAAGATGAATAGAGAAATGTTACAACCTTGGAAGAACTGCTTGAAGGTTCAGAGCCAATGAAAAACACACCAAAAAGTGCTGGTGTGCCTATGGATGGCTCTAATTTGCTGCTCTGACCACTCTGAGAGCAGAGCACAGTACAGCTTCCAAAGGCTCTTGGTGTTCCCAGCTGTGCACACACCTGGAGCTGAGCTGGTTCTGATCTCCAGCCCTTTGGCTTTGTACAACAGTGACAGCCACAGGGAAGACAATAATTCTGCTCTACAACAACTCTAGAACCAGGTTTGATTCCACAGCCAGAAATACTGATTTCCTTGCATAAAATCGCAGAATTGTTTGGGTAGAAAAGGACCTTAAAAATCATCTTGTTCCAGCCTCCCCACCATGGGCAGGGACACCTCCCACTAGCCCAGGTTGCCCATCCAACCTGGCCTGGAACACTTGCAGGGATGGGGCAGCCACAGGCTCTCTGGAAAGCTCCATCCTGGTGCCTCACCACTCTCACATGGAAGAAATTCTTCCTAATATCCCTTCTAACCCTGCTTTCTGTCTGTTTGAAGCCATTTTCCCTTGATCTCTCTCTCCAGGCCCCTGTCCAAAGTCCCTCTCCAGCACTTCTGGAAGGGACTCTCAGGTCTCTCTGGAGTCTTCTCCAGGTGAACACCCCCAGCTCTCCCAGCCCAGCTCCACAGCAGAGGAGATCCAATCCAAAGCCATTCATATCCACAGAAGTGAGTTCACACTCACCCATGACAAAGTCAGGGCGTTTGCTATCAGTCAGTCTTCCAGCAAGGCAAGGGAAAGGTTTGGAGGCAGAGAGGGAAGGTTTGGATGCAGTTCACGTCTCTTGCTTGGTGAACTGACAATGAGGAGAATTGAACTTCAAAGACTTCCATTACAGAGTCGATGACATTTAGGAAGAAAAGGAAAATTACCGCTTTTTTAGGAGATTTACAAATGCCATCCATGTCCATGGGTGTAATTTTCCACTGAGGAAAAAGAATTTCAGAAGCGACATATGGACCATGCAGTAAAGAAGTTACCATAGCAACCAGCCTCCTAAAAATCCTTATATATGTATACAGAAATCAAATGCATGTAATAATTATGGCCGCATATCTAAAGCAATTTATGAGTTCCATCTTCTTAGCTTTTCTTGTCTATTAAAAGTCTAATTCATGCTTTGAATATCTGCTTACTCTGCTGCCTCTTGAACCTCCACACATTTTGCAACTGAAAGTCAAAAGCATCACAACTGACAGTCACTGACAACAGAGTGAAATCTAATTTAGCTAATTCAAAATATATGCTATAAGCATAAAAGAATGGTTATAGGACCAGAATGATTTAAGCTCTGGGAATACAGCTGAGATGACATTTAAGTTCAGAAAATGTTAGCTGTTAAAAACAAACAGATGAAGGGGTTTGAATGTCAGAAGAGTTTCAAAACCAGGGTGTTTTACTGGGGAGAAGGGAATTTGGGGTGTTTCAGGTCCCCTCCCCTCAGTGATCCCTGCGTCATGAATTAAGCTCTCCCCAGAGCCCTGGTGCTCCCGTCACAGTGAGCTCATGGATATTCACTTCTGCTATATTTTGAAATCTCTGTGGGGGGAATTTAACAGATTCCATGGCTTGGCACAGCACTTTCCCATTTCTCTGTGCTCTGGCACTAGAAGCCAGAGATATTCCTTGTTGTCTGCTGGATGCTCTGGAAACTTAACAAAGATGGATCTCCTAGATGGGAGTCTAGGAATACAAATCCCCTGCTGGTGAGAGCAGATGGAGTCAGTGCCAAGAGAAGATCTCCTGGCTGTGGCACAGGAGGCATCAGGTGCATTGACACTCTCTTCCAGATCCTGAGTCCATAGATGCTGTGAGGAAATATCTCACCCTTCCTCCTGGGGCATCAACCAGTGTTTTTGACTGGCCAAAGTGGGGAAAGTTAAGCTTAATTGAATGCAATTTTTACAGACTGATGTCACAGTTTACAAGCTGACAGTCCTGAATGTTGAGGTCAGTCCCAGCACCCAGAAGCCCCAAGTGAGGTTCAGGTCCCATTTTGTTCTATCTTCAGCCAGGAAACAAGCCATTAAGTGCATAATAAATGAACAGACTCTTTACCAGTGTTCAGGCTCTCAGTGAGCTTTGACACATGCTCTAACTCAGCAGTGTTAGGCTTAGCCTGTTAAAAGCATTTTTTCACCACACTTGACTCTTGCTCCTGCAGGTGGGAGCCACCTCTCTCTTTGCTGTGCCAAAGCCTGCACTCCTGTTAGTGAATTGCTGCACACAAGGCTCCTGCTTCCTTCTCTAAACAAATAGTTGGAAGCGTCCAGTGAGAGCCTGTTTGTCACTGGGACTTCTCACAGCCCCTCCTTGCCCTGACTGCTGCTCCCCTCCCTGCTCCAGGCACCAGCAGCTGAGGACTTGGTGCCAAAGGAGCTGAAATGCAGCCTTGGACAGGTTTGGTGCAGGTTGCCTCCACTTCCATCACTCCAGCTGCTTGTTCTTTCACCCTTTCGAAGCAAGTTGAAGTAGCTTTGGAAGAAAAAGGTCCTGCAAATGTCTCTTCTGAGGGAATGCACTGCTAATGCTCTTAAGTGGACGTTTATCCTGCACTGAAGCTGACAGAAAGTTAATAAAATCACATTTCTATGTCCCTTGAGCACTTGTTCCTGATGAGAGTTATTTCTATCACAAGCTTTAGCTCTCTCCCTCTGGCTAATTTGTGGCAAAGTCACCCAGGAAAAGACCAAGATATTCTTATTGTAACATGAGCAAAGATGTATTTGTTCCCCCTGACTGGAAGTCAGAACTGTTAAAGAGCCAGAAGAAAACCTTGGCTGAACTTAAATACTTTCTTTAGTGTGAGTAGATATGAAACTATCTTTTTCTCAAATGTCATTTCACTCTGGTTACAGACACACTCGATTCTGTCTTGCTCCACCATAAAATAAAAGGCATCTTTGGACCTTTTATTTGTTTACCCATTTTTTTGCAATGTCTCATGGGTCTGTGACACTTCCCTTCTTCCTACAGTGGGGACTGGTGGTTTTTTTTAGTTTTGCTTCATTTTGTTCTTCTTTTTAGGCATGAAGAGAGGTGCTCCTCAGCCAGGAAACTTCAGAGTCCACGTCACACCTGGACTGAACCACCCTGGACCTCATCTGCTGAGGAGGAGAGTTCCATGTGTTACCCCAGTGTGACATGCTGAAATTACAGCTGCTGCCTGCCAGGAAAATGGGAAAGAATCCCAATACTTGCGGGTTATGGGAAGATATTGCACCTTGCTGCTTTGCTTGGTGGCCATCTCTGGGAGCTGTGATGCCACTCCCCTGGCTCAGAGCCTGACCCTAACCAATGGCAGGAGCAAAGCATTGTCCCCAGCTCGTTGCAAGTTTTTCTAGCTCACACTAAGTCATAAATGGCAAACCAGATGACTTTTAGGAAATGTAGACCCATGTTTGCTGGCTAAGGGAAGGCCACACTTGTCACTCTGAGGGGGGATTACAGTTCCACCCACATCCCATGGAGAATGTGTGGGTTTAGGGATTATACAAAGTTTGGCAAATATTCCTTTGAAACAGCCCTTCCTTTTCACTCTGGACCTAGGATATTCTTTCTGGTGGCTATACACATAATAATTCTTCTTAATACTTTCCCATAAAAATTCACTTTACAGAGTAAACTCCACATGCCTTTAGGACTATGAGGGACACCAATCTTGAATAGGGTAGAAACACAGCAGCATTTTAAAGTCTGGCAGCAATAACAAAGAGCCAGCCACAAGAAGGATGCCATGAGCAGTGTCTTAGGGCTGGGTATTTCATTTCTCACACTGCAACCCTTGATCTTGCATGAAACACAGCACTCCTGTGTCCTTAGCTTTGCACCCATAAGAAGTAAAGATAAAAATGTGCCTGCACATCCCCATGTTTATTGTGAGAGGGAAACAATTCAGAGACACTGAGATGCAGAATCTGCACAGGTCCCTCTGACACAGAGCACATAGACTGAAACAGAGGGGACTTTATTGTCAGAAGAAATTATTGTGCAAACAGAGTGTACAATAGAGTGCCTGTTTTTTTTAAACTCAGGCACCTGAAGATGAGAACCATGATCTGCAGGTAGCATGCCAAATGTGAGCTTTGCATGTCCTTGTTGTTGTCAGCCCTGCATTTCCCATTTTTTCCTGGTGAAGGGGAATGTGCCAAGGCTGATGCTGTGATCTGTGGGTTGTGTGCTGAGAAGGCAGCGTGTGAAACCTTCTGCCTCCTCCTGACCTGCTGGGCAGAGTCTGTCCATCCTCAGGGCTCAGGAGCCGGTGGGCCCAGGCTTGCTGGCAGATTCAGGCATCCTGGCACTCACAGGGTGCTCCAGTCTCTGCCCAAGGCAGCACAACAACTTGTGTCATCACTCCTGGCTGCTGTTCAGCAAGGATCTCTAGGAAAGGATGTGCATTCCTTTGAAATGAGACTTAAGCACAGCTCAGGTGCCCCCTGGAGCAAAGGTATCCATGCACATGATAAAGGTGAGGAGGTGTCACAACTCACCTGGCAAAGAACAGGCAGCATTCCCACAATCTGCCTTGTCCTTGCCAGGCCAACATCACGGTGGCCCAGATCCACAGATTTACCCCCCAGGCTTGAAGAGAGGCCGTTCATGGGACAAATTCTCGTGACCTTTCCAAAGCTCTCTCCAGGCTAGAGATGCCAGGCTTGAAAAAAGTCATTTGCCGAGTGATTTCTTAATGTTTGTGTCTGCAGGGGAAATTTCTCATACTTTAAATTTATTGCAGAAGAAAAGTGGAAACAGGGAAGGCTTTATGATTTTTAAATGTTCTAACATTTATTTTGGTGTTTCAGTTTTTATTACAATTATGCTTGTAACAAAGGAAATTCTCAAGACCAAGAGCTAATGTTTGCTCTCAGCCACTAATGCATTTTCAATTAATGTCAGAATATGCTAAAACTATTCTTTTGCTGCTTCAGTAGGGAAGAAAAGCCTCTGGCACATGAGTGTGTAACACTGTCAGTCCCATTGCTTGTGAACACTGCTTAAACATACCCTCCTCTTACTATCCCTTTGCCTTTACTGGGTCATGATTGTCCTCTGTGGAATTTCTCTTGGACTGGATTTCTCTCTGCAGACTTCTTGGTGAGCATTGTGCAAAAGACAGTGCTCTTCAGGCTGGTGTGTGAGAGGAAATCTCTTGGTTTCACTGTGTTCTCATCAGAAGTGTTGAATATGCATCTCTTGAAACACTTATTTTCCTTTCCTGCAGCCACACCTGTGCCACATTCCCTGTTGAAACAATCAGAGTGGTTCCAGTGATGTGCAAATCCCAGAATCACAGAGCAGTTTGGGTTGGAAAGGACCTTAAAGCTCGAAGCCCTTGCCATGGGCAGGGATGACACCCACTACTAGATCAGATTGCCCAGAGCTCCATCCAACCTGGCCCCATCCAAGACATCAGCTGGTCTGGATCTCATTTCAAGACTCTGTGTTCTTCCATGAGACATCTGAATCTCAAATAAAATGTTTAATATAGTCACTTAACTCCTGATCCCTGGATTTCCTACCTCAGCATGGTTAATAGCTTACATCCACTTCTGGCATTATATGATATTTATTATAGCTGTGGAAGTCACGCCAGCCAGAGAATTAGATCACGTTATGACACTTCCTTGACCTCGGCGTCAGCACAAGCAAAGCAAACAAAATGATTGTTTAGGTGCTGTTCTTCTACCTTTTTGTGTTTCGAGTAGAAAACCTTGCAGGAATTTCAGATCTCAAAAGGTAAGTACCAAGAGAGGAAAGGCGCTTCTCTGAGTTCTGCAGCTTTGCTTGTATAATGCGTCCCCAGTCAACACCTGTTACTTGCATCCTTATGTTTCCCATCCCAGGAGCAGCCTCCTGGTGCCTGGGATGTGCAGCTGGGCTGTGTTCGCCTTCCACCGTGGCCGAGGGCAGGCAGCCCGGCGCTGGTGGAGGCGGGGTGCCTGTCCCCCGGCAGATGTGCTTTGATCCAGCTGCTCGCCCTCCGCCTGCGGTCCGGGGCTCGGCGGGTCACACCTGGCCACGCAGCAGACGTTGCTCGGCAGAGGGAACAGCGACCCAGGAGCAAACAGCTTCCTCGTGCTGCTCCGGGATCGCCCAAAATATCGTGACCCCTGATATTGTCAGTGAAGATGTGATTGTATTAAATACACGAACACGGTGTTCTCAGAGGCACCACATCCTGGCCGAGCCAGGCGGAGCTCGGGGTCTGCAGTGGGGCCGGGATCCACGGGCAGCACGCCGGGAGGGAGCCCTGGGCTGGGCTGGGCACTGTGATCTGACCCTCTCTGGGGCTGCAGAGCCGTGTGCTGTGATGTGATACTCTCCAGACACACTGGACTTGGAGAGGGTCTTCCCAGGCACGTGGGTTTGGGTGGATGGCAGGAGGCAATAACACTAAAAGCCTTGCAAGAGTCCCATCATATAGAGATAAAGAATATAGGGACTTAGAGGGGGATTAAAACAGTTTGAGGGTGGAATAGCCAGGATAAGAAAAATCAGGATGGGGAAAATGTACTTCATCCTGGCAGTAAGACAAATGGATCAATGTAAAGATATAAGAAAGGCTACAGTGGGGCACGGAGTGTTTAACTACCCTGGGAGCCTGTGGCCACCTGCAGCCAACACCACATCTGAGTACCACAGACCTGACTGCAGGAGCAGGTGAGCATGTGCCCCCAGTTTACTTTCCCAGGTTATAGGCAGGGTTTTTAAAAACTATTTTATTTACAAACCCAACATCCTTTAAACTGTTGTGCTCTTCTGCTTCACAAAAATATCTTGGGTCATTTCATTCACCAGCACACTCAAAGGGGAGATTTGCAGGTGGGATGAGCTGCCCAGCTGGCACCCACCCCCAAGCAGGGCAGCACGGTGTGTCCAGACTTGGTTCCCTGTGTCTGGTGGCAGAGGAAGGGAGCTGTGGGGTCAGGGACAGCAGCATTAGTCACCTCCATACCAAGGCCCTTGGAGCTGTTTGCTGTTTGTGAAACGTTGCGATGACTGTTTGGTTTCTATTGGTGACATAAATCAATCTCACTGCCTTGGCACTACTTCTCCAGAGCAAAGAATTCCCAGAAAAAGGGAACCCTACTGCTGGTCATATAATAAAAATGTGTGATCCTGTTGGCCAAATGGTATTTCCAATACAGAAATTTTTTTCTGCAACCAGGATGCAACCGGGATTCTAATGAAAACAACACATGGAAGACCTCAGGATAAGCCCCAGTGTCTGCTGAAGAGAACATAGCTCTGGTCTGGGTCCTAAAGCAAACACAGATGCATCTAAAACAACCATCAAAGGAAAACAAATGTGAGGCAAGAAGGAAAGTCTATATGTGCCTGCAGATTAATGGCTGTCTTGTCCAGGCTGTGGGGTTAAATTCCAGGCTTTGCAAATGAAGAAGCAGCATGTAGCAATAGGAATGGGAGTGTGTCCAGAGAAGGGCAATGGGAAAGGGGCTGGAGCACCAGCCTGGTGAGGAGCAGCTGGGGGAACTGGGGGGCTCAGCCTGGAGAAAAGGAGGCTCAGGGGAAACCTTCCTCTCTCTACAACTCCCTGACAGGAGGGGGAATTCCAGCTGGGGATTGGGGGGACTCTCTCGTGTAATGAGAGATAGGACAACATAAAATGGACTCAACTTGTGCCAGGGGATATTTAGATTTGATACTAGTGAAAATTTCTTCATGGAAAGAGTGATCAAGCATTGGAACACACTGACCAAGGAAGTGGTGGTATCACTGTCCATGGAAATGTTCCAAAACTATGCAAATATGGCACCTGGGACATGGTTTGTTGGTGGCCTTGGCAGTGCTGGGTTAATGGGTGGACTCAATGATCTTTGAGGGCTTTCCAACCTTTATGATTCTGTGATTCTGTAGGCTGAATGTATGAGTGGCCACAAAGGGAGTGCTGGGTGCTGCTTTTCCAGCTGAGATCAGAGAGGAGCTGCTGTTCTCTGTGGCTGGGGAGAGCTGCTCCCATCCCAATTTTGTTGGCTGAAGAACCACAGGGAATTGCCTGAACCTTCGAAAAATCCAACCCCAGAGCCCTCCTGCATCTTGGTGCACTGAACAACTCCTAGCAGAGAGGTGAATTGGGAGCACCACAACTAAAATGAGAAAAAACCAAAATCTCCATTCCTCAAACCAGAGCCCTGTCCAGAGATACTCAAGCAGCAACCTGTTTCTCCTGCTGTGAAGGCTGAGGCAGCCCTGGGATAAGGTCTTCACTAATACCATTAAAATATTTTGACAGACTTCTAAGCAAAATTTCTTCTGGGCAAAATCCTTTATTTCAAGTTACATCACACAAGTGACAAACGTTTGTTTTTTGTTTTTATTTCCCAGCTATAAAGCTGAATTTCCTGTAGTTTATTGACAGGAAAATTTTATACTGATCATAGGTGATAGAATGCAAATATCCAGAGACATGTCCAGGCAGGCTGATTAAAAAAAACATGATTTTTTGGGAGTTAATGTACTCAATGAAACCAATGACTGAGGAGAAGAATAATTCAAGAAGTTTAAAAGCAAGTCCTAATTTGGCAGAAACCTTCCAGCCCAGTTTCACACTGGTCAGTGTGCTGGTGGAACACCTACCCTGCCTGCTCCAGCAGCATCCTCCCAGATTGCTAATGTGGGATTAATTAAAATTTTTGTGTCTGATTCCTGCATTTTTTTCAGAGAAGCACTAAAGATCTACAAGCAACAGGAAGTCATTTGTTTGGGAGGTGGGGTTTGGTTTTTTTTCTGCCTGAAAATATCTCTGGCAATGTATGAAGCACATTTCCATTGACATTGGCCATTCAATACATTCTTATGGGATTTCATCTTGCCTTATGATATTTGCCAGTTTGTTCCATGGAAAATTGTATTTTTGGGCACATTGTAGCAATACCCACGAATTCAGAGCATGGATTTCAACATCCCCAGTTGGAAGACTCTTGGAGTGACAGCAGAGCTGTTTTCCAGTTTACACAGTAAGCAGCACTGCTATCCTCCAGGCAACACCTCCCTGCATCCAGCCTTGTTCTGACTCAATGTGCAGAGCTGACTGACTTTCATGAATTCTGATTTCTGAGTGTATTTTCAATTTTTGCCTGTTTCCCATGAAACCTAAACTAAAATTAAAGTACCAAAAAGAAAATAAAAGTGCAAATGATTTTACTATGAATCCCTGAGGCACCAACCTTTGGAGACATACCTGAGAAGGGATGAAAAAGGATGAGGAGTCAATGCCAGGAAATTCAATGTTTCTTGGGAACAAGTCTGAAGAAAACGTAGAGCTGAGCATTGAGTTCAGCACATTGGGATTTATCAGGGCACAGTCACTGGGACCTGGGCAGATCCTGGTGAGGATGTACCAGGCAGGACCAGAGCTCTGTGGGTTTAGGAATGAGGGGCAGGTGAGCAGCATCCTCCACATTACCAACACCACCAGAAAGTGACAAAAAATTGTATTTTTTTCAAATCTCTCAGAGGAGACATTTTTTCCTCTGATATCTAAATTTATGAGAGTCAGGCATTCAAATCCTGAGGATTTTCTAATGCCCCACAGTGTATGTGTGCACTTTCTGACCAAACTTTGAATATCTGAAATGACTAAACATTAAGAGCAGGAAAGTGGATTGAATTGTGACATCGTAGCCTCATCAGGTTCCCTCCTGTGCCTCTTCTACCCATGAGCTTTAGCACAGTGTAGCTGCTCTTTTCTTAAAAAAAAAAAAAATTAAAAAATCTGTTCCCATATTTAGGTTCCTCTCTTCCTGTGAATCATACTCAGATGATTTTTGAGGACCTTTCGTTCTCTCTCTGCTTTACATGTTAATCCAAATCTTCTTTCCTAATTAAAGTTTTATTCTACGAGAGTCTTTAACATTCACTTCTAAGTGGCAAAATCAAATCCAGCTCCTCTTGATAAGGAAAACTCATTCCTGGTTGATTGACAAGTTTAATTAAATACCAATATTTTCCTTTAATTGCTAGATTATTACCAAGACAGCAGCTTCAGGGATTATAAGGGATGCACAAGGAAATGGCACCTGAAAGCTGAGCTGCACAACTATTTCAGGTTTGCTACTTCCCCTTTCCCAGAAGAGACTTTATCAGCTTACTGTTACCTGAAGGAGCAGGGTCTGAGCTCTGATCACACATGACCTTTCTGTGCTTAACTGTGGTTGGGAAAGAGCTAAAGATCATCAAGTCCAGCTGCTCTGCCCAGCACTGCCAAGCCCACCCTGACCCCTGTGCCCCCTCCACACACGGTGTCTGCATGGCTCCTGCCAGGATTCCCCTTCCTGCTCCTTCAGCTGCAGCCCCGCCGAGCCTGGAGCATTCTCCACTTGCTGGGAGACAAGATGTGAGCAGCCAAGCTGTGCCCAGCCTTGGTCTAGATATAGCTCTGCTTGCACTGAAAATTGCAATTAATAACCAAGAGATGGCAGGATGGAAACTGCATTATGAGAAACGTCCCACCCACATTGCTGGGGCTTCTCCGTGTCACAATGCCCTGCACTGTTGCAACACAGTGTTCATCTCTGGAGAAAGTGGAAAAACATGGTTATGGATCCATTGCACCACTGCATGTGCCAATAGCCATTATCTTCCCAAAACCATTGAATGGCCAGAGAAAACAGGGAGGCTGTCACAGACCAGGGATTCTCTAATTAATTCCTACTTCATTTACCATGAATCACTGCTTATTTCAGTTACAGTTTGCAGCTGTTTATTCTTATTTATTCTTGCCACTGTTTTTAATAAATTATTGGTGAACAGTAGGCAACTACAACTGTCTTTTCTTTTTTTTTTTTTTTTCCCAGGTAGTAACATTTACTTTGGCAAATTGCTATTACAGAAAATAGCCTAACCATAATAAAAGAGCCTAATAGTCTTTTTCTTTCAACAATCAATTAAGCCCTTCCCCTGTTGCACCAATCTTATTTGTGGGATATGAGTCAGACATTGTTTTTTTTAATGAAAAATAGAGCAGCAGAGCTGATTCACATGAAAGGTATCATGGTAATGATCTTGGTGACAGGATAAAGCCCTGAGAGCCAAGTCAGATAACTTCCCTAGCAAGACCTTCCACTGTCCTCCATAAACCAGATAATCAGTGCTCAGATAGGAAAGCTACTGAATAACTTTCAAAGAGCAATTTCATCCCAAGGCTTCTTATCTTGCCAGAGATGTTGTCATGATGCCAAATTATTCATCACAGCCTATTAAGATGTCAAAGCTGAAAGTTCTCTTTAATTTGTTTATGCATCTTAGGAAACTGTTTATGGTTTCCCATCTGTTAAAGAAACACTTTAATATGCATTAACAGGGCTGTAATGTTCATGTGGTCTCCACCTTGGCTTTGATGATAGGGATGAATGAGATACATTGAGGCGACTCTGATTGCTGATCAAAGAGCTGGAGAGCCCTTGATGCCTTTCCCAGGCTTCTTTCTGACCAGTCCCTTAAAGCACCAAGCCACATGTTCACTGGAGAGGATCATCACTGATCACTAAAAGAAAAAAACTTGGCTGTCTGCCTGGTTCAACCCAATATGGACTGGAAGAGAAAATGTCCAAGAATACCATTCCCTTCAGCATACCTTTGAGATCTACTTCATTTTTTACTCACTTATTTGAACAATAACTTAACTGGAGATTTTCAGTTATGATTCTCACTGGACACCTGCACAAAATTTGCATCAACATTATATGTAACTGTGATTAGGTAATGGTTTCATTTTCCTTGATTTTCACAAATTAACTCAATGCTGACAAACAATTCAGATACTCAAATATTGCAAAACCAGGTGGCCTCTTACCCTTCTTCTGAAATCCTAACACAGCCACAGCTCCTGGGAAGTTCCCCCACGTTAATTTACCCAGAGCTCAGCCCATGCTTTGCCAAGCAAACACTACAGGTCAGAAGTGCTCATGACAGTAGGAAGTCACAATAGCTTAAGATAAAATCAAAATCTCTGGCCATCAATAGTATCTACCAAGGGCACCCTTGACACATGCAGTGCAATGTGAGGGATTCCAGCTATAACACTCCCATTAAATTGAACAAAAGACATGAGACTGATTCTCCACATACATCACAGGCTTTATGTTTGTCCAAAGGCTCAAAATTCAGCTTTCAATTATGTGAATTGAATACAATTAAGTGTATTTTATGATTTATATTCCCCATCCCATATTTCCATTCATGTGCTGCTGTTTTTGTGTTTCATACACACTCTAGGTTAGCCGTTGAGTATTTTGGAGTATGAGCATATGTGACATGCTAATGGGGGTGATCTTCCTTTTTCCAACAGATTTGATTACTCCTTCTCCAGTATTTAAAACATCCTTTTCATTGCCAAGAGGAGATTGGCTTCAGCATCTCAAGATGCTTTTTCTCACCCAACTTTCCCTGTTTCACTGGTTCCTCAGCTGGCACCTGGAGTGGAGGGTCCCAGAGGATCACACTGGTTCATGGGCAACCTGCATCTCCCTCCCTGACCATGGAGCCAACCTCACCCTGCAACCTTTGGGTGAGGATTGTGCACCTGTGGATGGGCAGAGGGTTATCCCCTCTGGGTGGGAACAACCCCTGAGCTCTTGCTCAGTGCTGAGAGCAGCCAGTGTGTGGGAGTGGTATCTGATCCACTAATTAGAGTCAATTGTTTCATTTCCAGCATCCTGTTATTTCACCCACATGGTGATTTATTGATGTTAAAAATTTGGGTTGGCAGGTGGAGTCTTCCTTGTTGCTGGTAACTGCCAGAAAAGCAGGTAGCTTGTTTCTGGTATTAAGAGGCTTTTTGTTTTCCTTTCCATGGATACTATTTTCTTTTTAAATATGCTTTCCCCTCCTTATGGCTTTTTTTCTTTGCAATTCCCATCTTTTTATTTTTTCTGACTTTGGAACATTTCCATGTTTGACCGTCAGTGATATTTAAACAACTTCCTAATCTCTAAGTTTTCCTTTCTTCTGGAAATCACCTTTAAAAAAAAAAAAATCACCTTTTAAACCCCAGCAATCCCTTGTTCTTTTCCCTTTCATTTTCATTGTTTCATCTATGGCAAGCAACATTCAAACCAGAGAGTATTTAAGACCAATTTCAGTTTCTGCATGAAAGAAATCCCAACATTATTTCAAGGCCGAGGGAGGATTTTTGCCAGAGGGAATATTCGTTCTTTCTAGTAACAAGGTGACATGATGCCAGTTTGGTCTAATTTCATGCGAGGCCAGGAAGGATTCATTGAAATGGTTGCAATATTCATTCAGCATTTCTTTCAGGGAGTGTCCTAAATAAACTGAGAGCTGCGTGATGTCCATGGAGCTGTTTCCTTCCTCCCAGGGAAATGGGAGGACTGTGCTTATTCTCACAGGTAGCAACAAAAGAGACCATCTGCTTGGCTGTTTTATAATCAGCTTATTTATCTGCATGAGGGCACTGCAGGAGGCTTCAAACCTGCCCCTGATGCCGATGGCTGGAGGGAAGCCACGGTGGCTGTGCAATTTTTGGGGCAGGCACCTGGTGGGTTCTGGGCAGGGTCAGGAGCTGGACTGCCATGATCCTGGTGTGTCCCTCTCAGTTCTAGGTTTCTGTGATTCTGGGGTCTGCCCCTTTGGCTGCTCTCCAGGCTGATGGCACTCCATACATCATCACGTGCAGAACTGCGGCCAAAAGCCAAAAGGGCGACCACAGGTGGGGCAAGAAATCAGCCAAGAGGGCATTGCACAGGGGGGCAATGGGCTCTCTTGGCAGTTTACTGCCTGCAGCCTTCAGAGGTGGCAGTAATTGCAGTAATCAAAGTAAATCACATCTTGCCACTTGCCTACATGACATTTTTCACCCTGTACACGAGAGCAGAAATGAATTTTCTGGTTGTGTTTGAAGATGATCATTTCAAAGATTTTACAGGAGGATTAAGAACACTTTTCAGCTTTCAGTGCTGGAAAAGGAAATTGTATGGAAAAGAGAACTTCAGTGCTTTTTTGTGAGATTTGGAAGAAGGCTGTGGAGAGCATAAGTCAGAGCAAAACTGGACCCCATGTATATTGGATTGGTGATATCCTTAAATGAGCAGTTGTGCTTTGAAGTGCAGTGAGAAAATAGAGATTTTTATCTGAATGAAGAAAGAAGATAATTGCACTCAGAAGCTTTAATCAGCATGCTTCGGATTTAAGCAGATGGATACACAGGGCAAATCTGTGAAGGATGAATTATTTATTTTGGGCACACTAAAACTTTGTCTCTTAAAGGTCATCAAACTTTCAACAGAGTTGACAAAGTCTGATGCATTTTTGAATGAGATTAATCTTCTCATTAGTGAGAGGCAACATTTTCTTTTGAACTTGATATGCCTGGTAGAGGAACAAAAAAACCCCACATAACAAAATCATTTATGGAAAAGTACAGCTGAAGAGCATCTGTTTGTCTTACAGCAGTGGTTCTGCCCAATTGATCAAAAAAAATTAAACTGGAGACCTTAGAGCAGAATAATACGTTCTGTCCAGCAGGCACAAATATTTGACATATCTATCATTCTTAATAGGGTTATAAAATTAAAAGCCACCCCAATCAAGCAGCATTTATCAATTAGTGTGATGTCCCAGCAGTGGCTAAGGGATTTTGGTGTCAAAGGCAATAAAATAGTAATTTACACCCTGTTTCAGAAATCAGCAGTGAATAAAGAAAAAATGCCACTGTTCATAATTGACTCCAATGAGACTGCTTGCATGGGTGAGCCCAAATGCATGCAGGAACAGTTAAAATGATTTACAGTACTTTGCATTTAAATCAGACATGGGTTGAAAATGGGCTCCCAGCTTGAATTTATCCATCTGGATCCTGATCAGTGGGACCAAATTTTTATTTCTGAGGTTATGCTGCATTTCAGACAGCACAAGATGGTTGCCTGCAGAGGCCTGGGACCACAGTCATGCTGCCAGTCCTCCCAGCTGGAATTCCCCAGGAATTCCACACCAGTGAACTCAATTCGTGCCCAAATGCCAAAGGGATTGATAGGCAAAGGCTGCTTCGACTCCTCCTGGCCACCACAGGGAATCAAAGGAAGAACAAAGAGAAAAGCTGCATTGTTGGTGGAGACAAATGATAAGATGAAGGCTCATGCACGATTCAAATACCATGTTGTTCAGTGAAGGCTGCCTCCAGTGGGCACACTGTACTATGGGACCATAGGCAGGAACATGGTGCAGCTGAATGTATGTGAATATTCCAACTCGAGTGGGATAGGAAATCCCAGCAACTACTCAGATGCCAAAGTAAGTTAATGACACAGACCAGAGTTGATTTTCACTCTTGGAGTGGGGCCAGGATAAAATTGATGGTTATTTTTGTGACTATAATAAGAGCACAGAGTCTTCATTGTGCTCAGCAAACACAAACATTTTAACAAACAACGTCTTTTTTTTTAATTGCATGGACCTCAGGCTTACTTACTGGAGCACAGCATACACATGTTTTAGTATAAGCTCCTTTCTACTCAGGAAAGTATTTCAAGATGCACAAAAGTCCCTTTTTTAATCAAGAAGTGAGTGAAATAAAAAGCAACAATAAGCCAGCTTGCCTTTCATAAATAACTGCTTTGTAATAGTTTCTTGAATATAATTGCACAAAAAAGGCTGCAGCAATTTCAAAAACCTGTATCCAACCTAAGTGCTGCCATACAGACAGCTTTGCCTGAAACCTGACCTTCTAGGAGGAATAGGTCACAGAAGTTTTTGGATTTTGACTTAAATGAAAAGCCCTTGGGCACTTTATTTGCAACAATATGGCTTGGACAGGGAAAAGCTCATCAAAGAGCAGCGACAGCCTGAGCACCCCAGAGCCAGGGCAGGGCAGGCTGGTGTCAGCCCTGCTGCTGGTGTGATGCAGTCTGGGGACTTACACATGTTCTGATGACTTAAACCAGCCTCAAAATGACAAAGCCAGGAGAGCTGAAGCATCATTTCCAACAGAAAACTGGTCTGAAAGTTGGATACTGAGCACCCTCCAGCTTCGAAATCCCCCAACTCCATGGCAGGACATCAGGCAGAGATCTCCCTCACCTCTTACCTCTCCCATGACTATCCATATTTATTTTCAGCACAAACCTAGCAGAGAAATCCTCAAATTCAACTCTGAGATGCTGTGCATCTACCAGGACCACAGGAGTAATTTAAAAAGGGAAAGGTCTGCTGCCCACTGTCCCAGCGTGGTGACTTTGCATGGTGAGGGCTGAGCGAAGTGAGGCTGTGTTCTGTGCAGGGATTTTCTCTCTCATGAGAAGATTTTAGCCAGACTACCCTGGGAAGAAAAGGGTCTTTGAACAACATACTCAATAAAATTCTAAATTTAAATTTGAACACACGCACACATCATTTCTGTATGTTCATTTCATTTCACATCGGGAAAATCCCCGTTCCTTTGGTTAAAATTATTACCTTTTAATGGATACCAGAAGATTTGCTCACTGAGACAATTTTTCCCAGGATTTTTCTTCCTTTATGTGTCCACAGTGTTTCCCTGTTTGGCTCTTCCCAGGAACATGCCCTGTATTCAGGGGGACAACTTGGTGATTCCTGCAGTTCCTGAAATTTCCAACCAGTTTAGAGTAGGCAACTTTGGCAGGGATTTTAGACTGAACGTTAGAACTAAAATAGCATGAAAAACAAAGGAGTAAGAGCTACTTGGTTGATACTATTAGCAACTTCTTTGCTATTAGGCACTGCACCTAACAGAGAGTGACTTTATGATTTCTTGGCAATTTGGAGGTGCCACATTTGGGATGTCTGATATTCCTTACTTAAAAAGAAAAGACAAACTGGTGAGAAAATCAGTGGACTGGAGTGGCATACCACTCATGATTTCTGGTTGTGTTTTCAGCAGGAGGAAATGTGGGATGTTCCTGGTGTGGGCATGCAGATCCCCCACGTTGGAGAAGACTTTCAGCCCTGGGTAGGGGCTGGGAGCAGCGTGACACAATCACCAACAAGGGGCTGAGCTTGGAAGCCACACTGACTTAATTTATTGCCTGGAGGAGGGTCTGGAAAGTGGAAAATTACCCAAGACTGAACAAAGAGGCTCCTCTGTTACCGTGGGGGCTCACAGAGGGGCCAAGCACCACCCAGGATGACTCGGTCAGAAGGAAGGACAGGCAGAGGAGCTGGCTGTGCTCTCACTGGGGACCCAGCATGGTTACAGCATGCTGAGCTGGGCAGGGACAGAAACTTCCAGCTGCTCTACAGAGAAGTTGTAAGATGTAGGATAAACATCTTGGACAGCCCTGGATGGGTTTGACCCCTGTGTGTTTGACTACAATGTGTGCATTAGTAGTGCCATATTTAGGCATAAGGTTGCCCAAATTTGCCTCAGCCTCACAAATGAGAGCTGTGGGGAGCAAAAGCAACCCAGAGAAGCAGAGGCAGATATGGGAAGCCTGGTGTAACAGCCAGGACTTTTTGTCTCCTGTCATTTAAATGAAATAATTAACTCTGCTAAATCCCATCCTCACCTGTGTCATAGAACAGAAAGCACAATCCCATTTACCTTTAAAAAATAATCTAATACTTTAACACTTATCTTGGTGCCCTGGTCAACCCCAGCATTGTCACAGGATTTAATTGTATTGATGGAACTATTTTATTTGTTACTGGTAATTCAGACTTCAATTACCAAAGACTTAATAAACTCCACTTACCACCTGTTTATCATCTGATACATTTTTTTTTTAATGAAGAAATTATTTTTAAATCACTTTTTGGTCAAGGCTGTCACTACTTAAGAGAGGCAGTTTACAAACACATTGCAGTTACAAACGCTTGAAAAGTTGGCAAGAGGAGATTAACACTCTATAGATAAGCAAATGTTTGGGAACCTGTTAAAATAGTAGGAAATGAGGAATCGTGAAGACATGCCCCAGTAGAATCCAGAAATTTGTTCATAGTCTCCTTTCATCCATTTCAGTGAACCCTCACCATGAACCCTTCTGCACTTGCACAGAGCCCCACTGTGGAGGGAGAAATTAATTTCTATGGAATAGGAACCAATTCCCAGCCCTGCTTTGAAGGCAGCCGCTCTCAGCACAGCCACAGAGGCACTTCCATGGCCAACATCCCTGCAAGCCATTACAGCACTTGGGATCTGGAGATAATCTTCACTGCCCAGACCCACTCCCAGCTTCAGGAAGGCTCTGCAAACATCATCTGTTTGATTTTATCTGCTCGTTTTCACTTAAGGGGTGCAAGAAAAGAGGGCACCAAAAAAAAGCCTTTCAAAACATTTCTCTTTTTTTTTTTGGTGTGGCTTATATAAAACAGTATCAGCCTCCATAGAAATCTCAGGCTTATATTATATTATGCAGATATGTCATGGAGCATATCAGCCAAATTTCTACTCTCTGTCAAGCTGATGTAAATCTGATTTTCTGTAGCTAAACTGTAGGAGAAAGAAGAATTCTTTGCACGAATGAGCTTTATTTACACAGGCAAATAGTGATAGGACAAGGGGGAACAGTTTTTAAACTAAAAGGGGGGAGATTTAGTATAGATGTTAGGAGGAAATTCTTCCCTCTGAGGGTGGAGGGGCTCTGGCCCAGGCCGTGTGGCTGCCTGAGACTGTCCAAGGCCAGGCTGGATGGGGCTGGGGGCGTGCTTTAGTGGAAGGTTCCTGCAGTGCTGGGTGTAGGGCAGAGGCAGTGCTGCTCCTGCAGCTCCATTTCTAGGGGATGCATCCCAAAAGCCGACAAGGAAAGCTGAGGGAAGGGAACACACTGCAGCCAGCCCATGTCACAGGGATCTGTGAAACGTGCTGCTCCAGCACAGGAACCCCTGCCAGCACTGTGGTGTCTCCGAAACGACCAGGGTTAATTGGCTTCGTTCACAACCCACAACACAGCTCCCCTGTCCCCTGGAGAGGCACCAGGATCTCCCCACGGCTCCAGGGAGCCGGCAGCCCCGGCTGTCAGAGGAGGAGCATTGGCGGAAGGACCACATTTGAAACATATTTCCTGGAAAATGATGATTCCCAAATGGTCTCAAAGGCCTGGAGAAACTCCCACTCCCACCTCTGATGTTCTGACAGTGCTGTCTGGCTTCAGCATGGGCAGCACGAGATGCTGAGTTCAGTACCTCTTTGCAGGAGCAGGATGAGCCCGGGGAGGAGCCGGGCTGGGGCAGATCCAAGCGGGGACGGAGCAGAGGGAGCACGGAGCAGAGGAGCCCATGTCTGCAGCACAGCTGCTGAGATGCCTGCTCGCTGCAAAGGTGACAGGGAGGAATCCACAGCTGACACATACATCTTTCCACTGGAGCATTCCATGCCTTTTCACAGGAACTATGACTAATTAGGAGAATTTAAAAAAAAAAATTAAAAACCCCACAGATTTTGCCAGAAGATGTTAGACCTAAAACAAAGCAAAAACTAAAAAGGCGGCCTACCAGGGGACAAGTCACATGATTGACCAGTAAAAAATGGCAAACAGCTGTGCCTTAGCATCTGTACTGTGGAGTCAGACTCTGCAAAAAGGAGTAAATGACCAGAATAGAAATTGCCAATAGCTCCTCCAGTCAAGCCTAGGTCATGCTTCAGGGAAGGAGGAAGCCAGGAGTCAGGCAGGCTCCTTTCCTCTCACAGAACAGAGTGGGTCAGGTTGGCATTGGTTACAGGTGAAATTTCTACCACATTTGTCAAGAAAGGTTGAGTCCAAATTCAGAGGTTCAAGCTCTCTTTGTTCCATTAGCCCTCTGCTGATACCTCCTGGACTGGCCATCCTGGTGGGGACATGGTGTTGTGACCTGCCACCAAAACCATGGAATCTGCCTGTAATGTTTTTATTTTAAATTACAGAAATGAAAGCTGGCACTAGTTTGCTTCTTGCACTTGCCCCTGTAGGCAAGATGGAAAGGAATCCAACAATGAGACCTGTAAGCAATCCCAGAAGATGCTCCTTACTCACAGGAAACTTCATTGCTTCAATTGGATCCTGGTCCAATTGCAATCAATTACTGTTGGTTTTAATTTCTCAATCTGGAATAATGGGATTACGCTAGGTCCTGTGTTCTCAAACCCTATTAGTTGTACAGTGGAAATCTTGACTTCCTTAGCCTGATGACTCAAAATCAAAAGACAACCAGATTCCTCATTCACATTCACAGTTATTAAGCCCATTTTATGACAATTAGAGCAAGACTCCTCAATTTCTAATGTTTATGATTTGTTTTGCTACCAGGACAAAACACAATGAAATTAATTTCCTGAAAACTGCACTTTAGGCCTTTCTGAGGTGAGATGAATTAATTAAAACACCAAGTAAATCCAAACAACAAACATATATACAGAATTCAACCCAAGGTGCTCTGAAACAGACAGTAAATAGCTTCTCATTAGCAGTAGGGAGGGTTTTTCTTAGACTTTTCTAAAACAGTTCTCAAAAATAGATTAATACTTTTAAATAACATATTAACAGCATATTCACTTGGCAGTATTTCTAAAAAGAAGTATGAGTATTTCCAAAATTGCCTATCTATTTTTTTCAGCATTTCCTCGAAGAAAGAGTTTAAGGGTTTAAGTAAAATAAATAAATACTTCTTTTTCCTTCCCTTTGCAAAGGGAAAAAAAAAGCCTAATAATTTGGAATGCTTGGAAACTATTTTTTCAGCAGTGTTTCAGATCTTTCAGCTAAAAGGAAAAGTTGCTGTATCTTCACCCTGACTCTCTAGAGAATGTACTTTGATATAGTAATTTTTAAAAGGGGCTGAAGAGAGGGCTCCCTCAAAATCTCATAAATCAGAGGAGACCCATAAAAAAGCTCTCGGTGGTTTACACAAACTGTGACTCTGTCCCATTTTTGCTATAAATACGTGCACTGGAATGTCACATACACTTCCACATGCTAATGGCAGTGTCATATTAATGCTGTGAAATCACACTTATGAGACACAGATTTAAATGTTATTTGGTTAAAAGGATTTTAGAGCAGAGCACATAAGTTTTGAAGGCCTTTTTTTGGCTAAAGGATAAGGAAAATCGACAGCCCTTTACACTTTCATTTGTGCCTCCTCTGTCAATGGTGACTGGCTGTGGCTTATCACATAATACAGCTGGCAACTTCCCAAACCCCAGTGAAAACAACAGAGAAAATCACCATGAACATTACGGGGCTAGAATTATGAGTTTTGGTAATGAATATTTTAAGCTCCTTTTGCAGCTCTCATTCAGGGCAGAAATGGATTTAAAAGACAAGCAGGGGATCCTGACAGGCTCTGACATCACTGGAGCTGTCATGCTCAGCAAAAACATCTAATTACATGAGCTCTAAAGTCCTGCAGAACCTGCTGTTTCCATGGGTTGAGCTTTGGAGTTAATGCAGGTCTCTTCTTTAGATCATCCCTCCCTTGCATTTTGCCTGAAGTGCTTTTTGTTGTTCTACATTTTGATGTATTTAATTAATTAATCCACTTAAGTGCTGTCAGCTTCATGCCAGGTGGAGCTCTGTTGTTGAGATGTGACTGAGCTGTGTTGCTCTGTCCATGAGCAGTGGATGAGGCTGTCTGGGTGTCTGAATTTTGACTGTTTTTCATTATTCCTATGATCCATTGAGAGGTAGGAGAGCCTTGTGCAGACCTTGGGGATGGTGATTGCCTTGGTAAACCTGCGTTGTCCCCAGAGGAGACACTATCTGATATCTCACAGGCTTTGGCTTCAATCTCCAATTTTACCAAATGTTACTCCATTTGACATCATCATAAATAAGTTCCTTCCTTTTTTTCCCCATTTTGTGGACTTGAAATTAGGCAGTTAAACTGATATATGGGCTTTTAAAGGCATGGCCTGATTTTCAGAGATTAAGTACTGCAATCTCCATTACTTTTCACTTTAGCACCATGAAAATCAGTGGCCAAAGCTCCTTACTCTGTATTTCTCTCTTTTTAAGAGTGAAAGCAATTGAGAAGGGAAATATCCATCTACTTGCATTACAAAAACTAGTGCAAGTAACTTCACTATATCTGCACTGATCCTCTCATTTTGCACACATAACCCACATTTACCACACTCACATGGATTTTTCCATGCCAAATGCTCTGCACAGCTCCCAAGGCCAGAGCCTGCTTGCTACAGGTAGGCAAGAGCATTCAGGCTCCTGAACCTGCATGCCCCAGTGCCCCTGGTAACCCAGAGCTATTGCCCTGTCACAGCATGTCACCATAAAATAGCAACGGAACGACTGGGAGTGGGCGAGGTGTTTGTGTCTTCTGAGCCTCGAACAAGACCAAAAAAAGGAAATGAACTCAAAATAGAGCTTGAGATGCTCCTCCTGCAGAGATGGGAGATGTTCCTCCCTGCATTGTGGGAGTCGGCCAAATGTGAGGAAGAGACCCTGCACAAATTTTTAAGGTTGGAGCTAATCTCATGTTTCAACTCGGTAATCTAGGACCATTAAATATTTATGCTGTTGGAATAAACACAAAGAAAATTAATACCCGTTCAAATGAAAAGGACCAGGCTAGGATGGAGGCTCAAAGCAAAAGAGAACAAGATAATCAAGCTGGATTTTCTTTCTCTTTTTATTCTCAGCTCTCCTTCTGCTAATGTGTTATTTCACCCTCAATACCTCCGACGATACCAGCTGCTTTGATCCCTAAGGCTTATTTGCTCCCTAACTCAGCAAGTTTGCAATAGCCTAAATAAACTCAGAAAGGTTCAAAGCCCAACAGGAGAGAGAAAATATACTTTTAGAAGACATAAAGTCAAGAAGGCATGTGTTCCTTAATGACTTTCCTGGAGGCATTATCTCTTCTTCCCCCACACTGCTCCTCCTCATCTACCTTCCTTCTGTTTTCTGTCTTAAATTAGACTGTAAGATCTCTGGAAGTGAATGTATCCTTCCTGTGCAATGGGCCATGGTCTTCACTGGAGCCCCTGGTAATACTGGGACTCATTTGCCATCTGCTGTCAAGGGTACTTTTTTGGTCCATTAACAAATAGCAAAACAAAGCAAGCAAAAAAGACCAGTTTACACATGATGAATTAATTCCCATCCCCACACTGCCCATTCCTTGTCTCCAGACACTCGTCTTAAAACACAACAGGTATTTTCCATGCATGCCAATGTAGTGGAGAGGCTGTGGACAATCAGAACAAGCCCAAACAAGTTATGGAAACTTCTGGAACTTCTTCTATGCACAGTTTAATTTATTACCTGTTGCATTCTGCTGGTGGCAGGATTATGTCTGTCACAGCCTGAAAGGAGGACTGAGGAGGTATCACACACATTACAGAGTGTCCTGAAGCTGCAGTTGTAAAATCAACTGAGTGTAGGTGTGGGGAAGGAGGAACAAATGCACTAGAGATGAATTGGTTTTCTTTGAACATAGCAAGGGGCTTTATCTATGACAGCAGCGAGATTAAGGCCTTGTTTTCCCTTGAGTTATGGTCTCTTTTTGGATAGCGATGCAAATCCTGCACTTCCATACATTGCAGACTCCTGCCCTTCTCCAGGCTTTCTCAGAAGTCAAATGCTAAGGGCATCACCAGACAGCTTTGCCAGGCTCCCAGGACTTCAAAATGCCTCGAGTGAGGCCACACAGTCTTAAAACACAAATTCTCCAACATTGCCAAACTTTGTCATCCTGCAAAATGCCCGGGGAGGGTTAATGCTGTGAGAAAGCTAGGATTGTAACTTTCCCACTAAATGGAGGGAAAAAAAAGAGTAGAACATTATGTTTACTGCCAGTACTCAAGCCTGGCTTAAGATGCTCTCCACCTCCTCCCCTACCCTGCACCCAGGGGCAGAGGGACAGGCCAGGCTGGACTGGGGGCACCACAGCCCATACACAGTGTCAGCAGTCTGGCAGAGAGATGCCAACATGCCATCACCTCCCCAGGCCCCTCACCAGCCTCTGCACAGCAGGCTCCAATCTCTTCTTCCAGAATTTGGGAAATCTGGTAAAGATTAAAATAAATTCTACTCATTTTCTCACTTGCAAATCCAGGAAAATTCTTTGTTTTGTTTCCTGGCAGAACACGGTTTGTTAAATTATAATCGTTTGCATTTCAAGTAAACTGGTCATATGGAGAGAGGTCGCTCCTACTCCTGAAGGATGATGGCATCTTCCCTTCTCCTTGCTGCTTGAGGAGAACAGGGAGTCTCTATTTCACCTCATCTGGCATCCAGCATTTTGCCATGTAGCCCACACACATTGCTGGCTACTGCTGATTCATTTCACATACAACTTCTGCTCATCCAGTTTGCATAAAGGAAAAACACTGATGCACAAAGCTTTGGCAGGCAGGGAACAGAGAGGCATCAGGAGAAACAAACCTTTTCAAAATCTACAGAAAAATTGGGGTATTTATATATATCCCAGCTACACCCACTAAGGGAACAGTCACAAGTCCATCTGAAATCATTACAATCATGTCCCCATGTGCAGCCTGTCAGGGGGTTGGAACTAGATGATCTTTAAGGACCTTTCCAACCCAAACCATTCTATAGTCCTATTCACAAACATCTCTATCAAAACAGCCTCGGATTAACAACCTTCTGCACACAAAAACCCATCCAGCTCTCTTCTTGTAGGTGCAGTTCCTGAAGCTGACCTTAATCCAAGGCCTTCCAGTAGTAGGAAGTTGCTGTGTATTAGAACCACATGTACATCTTTGGTAGATCATGTCCAAAAATGCTGGGAACAACAGAGATTCACATTCAACCAGTAGCCACCAACTTTGTTATAAATATTTATATAGGAAAACAGGCACAAAATCATTGTTTACTGTACAGCAAAGCACTCAAAATTAAGGAATTTTAAAGTGCACATGTAGCATTTGTTAGCTGAAAATCTGTTCTTGAAGTGTTCTTGAAGGATTTAGTTACAGTCAGACAGTTTGATTCCCCTGAAGTGAACTCAAGGATTTCCCATCATTGCTAGCAGCAAAAACAAGCTCTCATTTCCAGCAATGGCCAAGTAAATGCACTAAAGGCTCCCAGTACATATTTTAAGTCAAAATGTGACTGGCCAGCTCCAGCTTCACCCAGTTGCTATCTTTGCTTTACACTATGTTCACATCACAGTTCACAATCCTTCAGAGCAGACCAAAAATCTTCACTGGCAGCATCATACTCCTGATATTTTCATGAGGTGCTTATGCAGAAAATAATGGTCCTGAGTATAAATGCAGCCAGAGCCAGCAGACACTTCCCAGTTTGCATATTTTCCATGTGCATTGCACAGCCTGGTTGCTGGATCCAACTTCTGGGCAAACACAGCTCCTCAGGAATCTGTTCCCTCTGGTTTGTGCCACGAGTTCTCCCTCAGGCCAAGGCATTTTGGCTGGAGCTCCCTTCCTTTGCTGCAGGGCAGAAGGGAAAAGCCTGAGGACCCAGCTTCTGATTCCAGATTTGTAGTGGAGCTGGAGATCAGTCAGTGGGATGGCAGCAAAGGGGCACACCCCAATGACACAGAGTAAGGACAAATCCTTTCTGATGTCTGTGGGCTCTCTTGGTTTCTCTCCCTTTTTCTCAGTCTGTTGGTGAGATAGAGAACTTGGTAAATTTATGTTGGGATTATTTTTTTTCCAGGATCCTCAAGGAGAAGAGTCTGGGCAGCAGATATAATCAGCCTGCCATACATCAACCATCTGAGGAAGACTAAGGATTAGGGATCAACCCACAGATGGACAATTGTTCCTTGAACCACCAACATTTTTCATCTTTTGTGCAGCAAGATGCTTTGGCAGATCCCAGCTTTCCCTCCCCAAGCAAAGGACATGGGCACATGCTAAAGAAAGGGGTGAAGCAGCCTGTCCTTGGGGGACAGGGATGTGCCTGCTGCCACAGCCAGGGTGACCTGGACAATGCCCTGGAGAATGAGCTGAAACAAGAAATTAGATTTTAATACAAACATAATTAATGGAGAGGGGAATATTTTTTAACCCTTCATGACCTCACTGTGTCCTTTAATGAATGGGTCTCCCCTGAACATGGTTCCCAGGAAACAGCTTCATGAACTCAGTCTTTGGAAAGAGAGGGAAGAACTCTGATGAGCATCTGATCTCACACAGGGACTGGATAAAAAAATTAAACTTTTTTCCAATGGAGAAAACGATGAACTGTAAAGAACACAAAATAAACTGCAGATGATCAAATCTGGAATATTTCACATTTTATGTAAGGAGACAAGGTTTGCTAAAGGATTTAACCTTTCCTCAGTACCCTGTCCTACCTATTTACTTTCTCGATTTCCTTGGATTTCATAATCTTGATAATTTCCTATTTTGGATGCAAAGAAAGAAGTTATAGTCACTTAGGGAAAACTGCATCAAACATAGGAGAGGATTTTTTTCACTTCTGCTGCTTAATAACTTTAGGAATGTGGGTAAAACTATTTCTTTCTCTACTTCTGTTACATTAGTGACACATGTAGATTTCAGAGAGCTCCATTCTCCCCGTTCCTCAGCATATTTTTAAACTGCATGAACTTAAAGCAAGCTTTATTTGAGACACCCCCAAAAAAGTATTGTATACTGACTGGCACGGGATTAGGTCATGCTTTGAAAAGCTCTTGAGACCCTCAGAACAATACCTCAAATCTGAGGCATCAGCAGACAGTTACCCTTCCTAACCCTGCTGCCAGTGTGGGATTTGGCAGACTTGTTCACAGAAAACCTTTGAGCATCCAAAAGCAGCACGTAGGAAGGAAAGGAACAGCAGGAACCCACAAAATGGTAATGAAAGAGGAAAAGTAGCTGATGCTTCTTAAAGACAACGAAAAATCCTGTCTTCAGAGGGTATCCCAGGGAAAGGCCCCCAAGGAGGCACTGAACAGGATGGGAGCAAACCTCAGACTGCCTCCTTTCTGTCAGAGTCAGGCAGGGCAGAACTGGAAGGAAAGGGAGTCCCTTAAAAGCATTCTTGGAGGTTAAACCTATAGGATTAATTCCCACCTGTAAGAAACAACTCCCTCTCTTTCCTTGCATCACTCTGTAGGGTGTTTTTTTATCAGAAATACATATCAATCCTCAATATTGCTAGCCAAAGGATGGCCTAGAGTAAGGAAAGAGCTCAAACTCTGCTCCCAGCCTAAGCCAAACCTGGGTGCAGAGGGACTGCATCCACTGGATGCCACTGCTCAGCCTAACTCCTGGGGACCACCCCAGCCCCCCTCAGAGCAAACTCAGAGCTTTGTCCCCATCCCACCTGGCTGTGGCCCATCAGCACCCACTGACCACCTCAAATGCTCCTCACAGATAAAAAGAGAAAGGTTCTTGTGTTCCCCTCCCCACAGACCTTCCGCAGCAGTGGAGGAGAGGGAGCCTCAGGGAAACGTTCAGTGTGTGCCTTCAAAGCAAAATGTACAGTTGCTGGGTAATTCAGTAACTCTTGGTCTGGTTCCTGACAAATGAGACCTGGCCAAGTCCTTCCATAGTGGCAACAAGATGTTAATAAAAGAATTGTATCAACAGCTCTGAGGTTGTCTCCTTTATTTACACTAGAATCTGGTAATAGACACAACTACAGTAGATAAACTTTGGCATAGCTTTACCATGAAAGCAACATACAGGGCCAAATTTTACTCCAAGTATAATATATCTATTTCCCTGCCTGTGTTTCTATTTATTTTGCTTGGACTGACAAACTTTAATTCAAAGAACGTAATTACAACATAACTTGCTGCTAGGTTTTTTTAAGACTACATTATTCATTTGAAGGGAAATAAGTTTACTTCTTATTGAGTTTAACTATGAAGGTTAATTTTCTTTGAGTTAAAGGAGTTTAGTTTTTGACTTGATTTCTATGCATTGGGGGCAACCAGCACAGCTGTGAAAACATAATTTTCTTTAAAATTTTGGGATGTTCATCCTCATTTTCAAAATTGCTTGCTCTTTTGTGTTCTATCCTAATTTCAGCTCACTGAAGCGGCCGCTGATTAGCTACCACAGGTGCAATCCTTCTGGACTGTTTGCTACCTCCAGCTCCAGCATTTCCAACCACACTGCTCTGCAGAAAATAGCCTAATTAGAGGCAAAAAGCTGATCTGTTAAAACAGCAGAGGGACCAGCTAAAGAATCAGGGGGAGTTATTTGCCCCATCAGAGTCAAGGGGAAATTTACCCTTACATCAGCAGGGAGTGAGAGCAGGGAGATGCAGAGGACGTGCAGCTCTGTGGACCCACGGTGTCAGGAGTGACAGATTGGCAGTAACCTGTTATTTATGAGCCATTAATATAACTAATAACTGTACAGCAGTAGCATCCTCAGGACCTGACCCCTCTGCAGCCTCAGGATGGGACAGAGTCTTTTCTCTGTGGGATACACAGAGGTGAAGTGATGCCCATGTGTGGGTGCTGAGCCTTTGGGGGACACACCAGTGAGGCACAGGGCAGTGTCCAGAGCTGTGGCTGTAATGAGCACATAAATCATCCCTAACGACCCCTGAGCCAGGCAGCCTGTGTGGGGGACAGCGAGCTGGCCCACGCTGCTGTGGCTGCTGGAGAAAGGCTTCAGGTTGCAGTGAGCACAAATGGCTCTTTCACACGTCTCAGCAGATGTTACTCATTTTCTCCTCATCTGACTTTAAGATTTGGCTCCATTCTTTCCCTGTTCCCAAAGCCCATCAGTTGTCCTAGAAACCTCTCCGTGGGCAATGGGCTATCCCAGTGTTTGGCAGGGGCTGGCCCATCTGCAGGCATCCCACTCCCCAAGTCCTCATCCCCAACGCTTCTGCCTCCCCACTGACGCTCATCCCCCGGCCATTTCCGCTGCTCCTCTGCACGTGGTGTCATCCATCAAGGTGCTTCTCCTCCTGCACAGCCACGAGCTCTCCAAAATACTTAAGGACGTTTGCAGAATTTGGATGGAGGCTAGGAATAGCAAGCAGGACCAGATGTTCACTGGGAAAGACTAGCACTGCACCTCTGTAACACAATGTCCAAGGCTCACCCCTGGACCACGGGAGGATGAAGAGCAGCCAGCAGGGACAGTGCAGCTGCTCCTGGGAGGGAGATGCACAAGGGCATCATCTGCACAGCCCTGACAGCCACACAGCTTTGGCTGAGCACTCATCCAGGTGAGTAGGAGTCTGGAGTTCACAATTCCCTTTCCCATATCTATCTTTTAACTTCTTCTAAGGATCCCAGAAAAAAAACAACCAAATAGCCTCAAAACGTGCTTCAAATTTTTTTGCCACATTGATAGCTTAAGCTGTGTGGCACTTTGTAAAGGGAAAAGATAATATGAGCAAATTCTTAGAAATGGATTGCTGACAATACATATGTGTGTGGTTTAGCACAAATCTATATACCGATTGTGCACCATATGACATAGGAGTCATTAATCAATCTATAACTCAAGCAAAAGATTCCCTATGGATTCTGCTTGTTATATTAAGCACACAGATCACCCAAAGTCACCTGTCACCACCAGCAGGAATTGACTTAAAATAAATCATCAGTGAGAGCTGTAGTGCTCAGACTGGGAGCCCAGGGTGGGTGGAGGAAGATCTAATTCCTCTTAGTTCAGGAAACAAGTTTGCCTGCCTTGGAGCTTGAAGGCCCCATGCTCAGCAAAGTGAGGGGACCTTCCCAGCCTGCAGCATCCCAAACACATTCTCAGCAATCCACAATTTCACAAGAAATCCTGAAATGAAAATAAACTCCATGGTAAGGTGTGTTCATGAGAAATGCAATTGGATGTTAACACGGAAGGAGGAAACCATCCATACAAAGTACATGTTTACTTCAGCTCTAAGTTCTCCAGAGGTGAATTGGGAAAAGCCCTGGGATCCAAAGTAGCAAAATAAAACCAGTCAGAACCACCGTTAATCAATATGTAACTTAAGTTTGCAGCAGACCTTTCACAGGGAGGAAGATGCTTACAAAATCACTTTGTTATTGCTGCACACTTGTATGAATGAGAAAAATACAGCTCAAGAATAGCTTCAGGTAATCAAACTCTAGCTGTCAGAAACAAAAGCTGTGTCCAACCACCGATTTGTTTTTCTCTGGGGAGAGATTTGTGATGATCCTCAACACTAGAAATGTGCCCACCAGTTACTGGATTTAAGAGCACGCCTCCACGCAATCAGAAACCCTGCAGTGACCAGGGAGGGACAGCACACCCCACTGTCATCCATGCAGTATTTTAACAAAGAAAACACTCAGCAATACCTTGTGGCTGTCATTTAATGAAAAGTAGTGAATATTTCACAAGCAGGGTAGCAGATGTTTGCCGTACTCCAACCCAGAAATTAGGAATGCATGGGAGGTGAGCAGAGCCACAGACAAGTTCAGAAAATTATCATGTGCAAATACAACTGCTTTGCTCCAAAATCACCAATATTTGATGACAAACCTCAGCTCTGCTGTTGCCTACAGAAACTCAAAGAACCATAGAATCATTAAGGTTGGAAAAGACCTCCAAGATCATTAAAGCCAACCTTTCTCTGAATACACCCCATGCCCACTAAGCCATACTGCAAAGTGCCACATTTGCTCATTTTTTGAACACTTCCATGGATGGTGATTTTGCCACTACCCTGGGCAGCCTCTTCTAGTGTTTTAACCACTCTTCCAGTGAAGAAATATTTCCTAATATCCAACCTTAACCTCCCCTGGTGTAACCTGAGGCCATTTCCCCTTGTCCAGTTGCTGGTTGCCTGGGAGAAGATACCAATTCCCACAGCCTCCTTTCCAGGTGCAATCAGGTCTCTTTGGAACAGTCCTTTTCTCAAGACTAAACGACCCCATCTCCCTCAGCCACTTCCTGTTGGAGTCCAAAATGCAGAGATAATTTCCCTGCATGTTTTGAAGGATCTGAACCCCCTGGCAAACACTATTTTAACCTTTGTTCATGGAAAGGGCTTTCTAGGCTTTGTGGTGAAACAGAATCTCAGGAATGTAAATTAGATTGTAGCATAGGATGTCATTTATCACAGGGTGAGAAATCTAGATTTTTGGGTTTGTTAGTATGGTAAGTAGATGACACAAGATGGAGGATCCTTGTTGGGTGTAGGCTTCTTCCTCCTTCTTCATCCACTCCATGTTCTGCAGTGTTTGGGACACAGAACAATTGGCTGGAATCTGCCACAGTCTAGAGCTACGTGAATAGAAATTTAGTTGATTATCGGTAGAAAAGCAGAAATAATGTACATTCTTAGTGATAATTAGGTGAATTATCTGTAAGAGAACCTTGATCCCGTGTGTTTGGGGGTTTTTGGTGTCTGTTCTCCCTCACGCTGAACTGGTGTAAAGCCTGATGTGCTGAGATTGCTGATAAGGAAACAATAAACAGCCTGGAGAACGGGAACAACCAAGAGTTCCCTTCGCCTTCCTTCCTAACGAGCACTTTTGCAAAAAGGCCTCCCCATATCGGGGAGAGACACGTGGGAGCAGAAGAACTCTCACAGCTCTCACAGGGCTTGTGCTCCAGACCCTCCTTCACCTGATGCTGTCCCTCCACGTCAGCACACCAGGAGCATTTTCCTGTGGATGCGGCGCAGGCAGCTGCAGCCCCAGCACAGGGAAACGCTGCCGGAGCACTCGGTCCCCAAACAAAATGAATTTAAAGGGAATCATTTCCCCAAACAGGGGCTGGGGGGAACCATCAGAAACAAATTAAAATCAAAACAACTTTTCAGCAGGAAACAATGGAACAGATGGAATAATATTTATTACTGGAAACTGCTAAATGTGCCAATTAATTTTGAAGGGGCTTAAGTGGATTAAGCACTTTTTTACTGGAAAATATGAAGTAAAAGTCATGAATCACAGCAATACCTTCAACATTGTCAGTGTGTTTTTTGGAAGCCTGTTCAGAAATCAAAGGGAAAAACAATTCCAAGAAAGTCTCAATTTGGACAATAATCTCTCTACTGCATAAATAGTGTCAATGCCTCCATTACTGTACCCAGAAATATTAGGGGGAAGCAAAAACCAAACCGTTGTATCCAGAAATCAAGTTGGTCATTTTTGTCTGAACCAAAAAACATTTGACTGGGGCAAAATTAGCCATGTAAGCAAGCATTTTGTGATGCTCTAAGCACAGAAAGATTTTTGAGTTCATTTGTATGTTGAAAGCTGTACAGATGATTAAATGCTTAGACAGACCAGTGTGTAATCCAACCCTGTTACCACACAGAGGTAGTATTAGTAAAAGCAGGAAATTAGTGAGCATCTTTATTTGTTTATTTTAACACAAGAACATGGAAGTCCTTTCCCACAAAAATGTGTAATGTTTAAAAAATATTCATCCTACACTAGGACACGGAGTAAAACATGAATTAAAAATATGTAATAATGAAATTCAATTTTAGGAGCACTTAGGGTGAAGGGTTTTTAGTATTTTTGCATGCTTGCTTAGAAGCCTTTTATCTACATTGCTTCCTGCCAGAAAGAGAATTGAGAAGTGCCTTTCCGGTAAGGCTAGGAAATCAATTTAATTTTTCCAAAAGGAAATTAAAAATACTTCACAGCACTGAAATTCACCCATTGCAAATATTGATTTTGCAAAGGGACATTCTCCTTCACAAAACTATCCAGAAACATTCTGCTCAGCTCCACTTATCATCGTTGCCTTCCCTTCCTTTCACATTTTATATAACACTTCATGTTTTCTTATGTAAAATTGTCATGTTCCTCCCAAAATAGTGCTATGTTTAGAGAGGTTATAAGGAGTAACTAATAAAATTGTGGTTATTTAAAGAGTACAAGACAAATATGACACACACACTTTCACAAATAGAAAGCAGCTGGAAGAAAACTAACAGTGTCAGGGTTATGTGTGAACTCCATTTTCCTATCAAAAATTATGGAAACAGAAAAAAAACCAAGAAAAATTCACTGTTTGCTTAAACTTGCTTAGACTTATTGCTGCTGATTCTGGATATGGCTCATAAAAGAGACAAATTGCCTCATGTTTACAGGCTTTGCTATTTGGATCTCAGCAGGAAATTTCTGATTTCTTCCTTAGTAGCTTGAATCTATTTTCTTTGGCAGACCCATTGCAATTGTGGAAGTATTTTGTCGCTAAATGTGAGCAGGCTTTCTTTCCCACTAAGTGACCCAAACCCCTGAGATTTTAACCTGTTTGCACATGCTCAATAGTTGCTCAGTGGGAACTTTGGCTCTGTGAGGAGCCTAAGATAAGACTTTTCACACAGGAGCATGGTGGTGGTTGAGCTATCTCTGCACAGTCCTTAAACAGGAAATGAGGGGAGACACCTCCAAAAACTGATCCATCCTAAAGGAGTTATCTGGAGGGAGAGAAATGAGACATAAGCCCAGTCTTATCTTGTTCATCCCCACCTGAAGACTGCCCTGAGTTCCAAACATTGCCATCGTGCATCAGCCACAGGAGCCAGCCCTGTGGAAAGGGTTAAAAAAGCCCCTCAAGTAATGAGACACGAGCTGCCTCAGGGCACTTCAGCTGTTGAAGTGCAGGTGTCACTTATGGAAATCTCACAAAATACAATCTTCTCCCTACCACCAATGCTAAAGCTCACAAGGAATTACTCTCACACTTACAACCAGATGCTGCAATCAACCACACTCGGAGAAGAGGGGAAGGATCCAACTCATCTCACAGTTTGGCTTTCCTCAGGCCGAGGACACAGGAGCCACTTTGCACTCTGGGTGACACTGGCCGTGCTGGGGCAGCACCAGGGCTGCCAGACAAGGAACAGCTCCCCTGTCTCCTATGGAAAGAGAGAGCCCATTGAGCCAGTTTGCTCTTGGACCCAACTCCACCAACAGCCAAACCCATTTAAACCTATCCCTTCCTTATTTATTAAGTATTTCAATACTAACTCTCACTGCCTCTACTATAAGGACTTTTTAAAAATTTAAACACACCTCAGATTCAGGAAACTCTGGCATCCTGGAACATTGCTCCTCACCTGCCTTCTCTGGGCTCATCCCTGTTTCCTCTGCCCTCTTTCAAGTGGTGGCTGAGGCTAAAACATGTTTTAAAAACCCCAGGGGTTTAAGTAGTGCTCAGGGGGTACATCACTGCATACAACCCCGCTGAGCAATCCATCATTTTACCCCTCCCTGGGCATCAGGCACAGCAGGGCACAGTGCTGACCTGGGAAGGAAGAGGAGTGGCAGGTAGAACATGGTTCAACAGTGTGCCAGCATCCAGACATCCCTCACTGGGCACCTTCTGGAGCTTTAATCAGGACTAACATCACTGGTAACCAATAACCCCATTTTCACAGGTCAGTACACCTCCATTTCCAGCCCATTTATGCCCCTGAGCCCATGACTTCTCTCAGTTATGTCTGCACAAAGTTGAAATAAATGTTTTCATTTAAAGCAAGCTTGACTTTGTGTGTCCTGTGCTCCTGTATTACAAAAGGCAATTCTGTGCTGTACTCCTGTACTGCTCCTGGCTCTGCCCTCTTCCTCCCAGGGGATTTGGGAAGGGTGCAGCACCTCAGTCCCAGGTGCCCAACCATGAAACCTTTGGACTTGCTCACAGATGTCTCCCCTGTCAAGAGGAGCAACTCTGTGTGTAACGTTCCAACACTCCAGGAAAACATCCTGCGTTTCTGTATCAGTATCTCCTCACTAGATATAGTATAAGACAGCAGATTTCACAGGAATGAGAGAATTACTCTGGTTGAAAAGGGTAATAATATTCATCACCATGGGCTAAGATTCAAATTGACACTTTGCAAAGGCAATAAGACATGAGCTGTTTGCAGCCTACATTTCTTAACCCAAACACACAGCAAGGAGCATGGTGAGGAGGAGTGGGAGAGGCTGAAAATGCCCTTCACTCAATTCTGCCACGTGGTGCCCACAAGATGGGTGTTCACAGTCCCTTTGCTCACATCATTCCCTGTTTTAAAGGACAGAAGCCATGAGTACATGGAGAGAAACAAAGCAACACAACCCTCATTTGGCTCAGTCCCTGGAGAGGCCATGTTTTACTAAATTAATAATCTAGTTAGATCTGTTCAGATTCAGCTTCTTAAGAAACTAATCCAGACAAGCCCAGAAGTACTAATAACATTTCAGTAAGGGCTTGAAGAGAGATTAGAGAACATTTATTTTGCTTCCAATATTTTCTGATTGCTCCTAACCTTTCCCTGCACAAGCATCTAAATGAAGAAATATGGACAAAATGACTAAGTAGTAGGGCTTATGTTGAATTAAACTCCACCGAGAAAAAAAAAATCAAGGCAACCACAGGAAAACTGAACCACTTAACATTCAACAAAATAAATATACAGGAACATGCTGGGCTGTGCATGTAGAAAATTGGAGATTTATAGGTCCATATTTCAAAACTACCGCAATGAACTCCTTCATCTGCCACTTAAATCTTAGCTCCCGGCTCACCTACAACTCATAGAAAACTGTCAGACTTGAATTTTCCTGCTTTGATTGTTTTGGGGGGAGTTTTTTGATGCCTCAGCATAAGCACGTTGACCGAGGTCACAGAGACCTGCCCTAATATGGATTTTTTTTTAACCATAGAAAAAACTAAACTTTCTCATAGAATCCTACTTTTGTCCTGAAAGCCAGCATAAATATAACAAGGCAAAGAAAAGTGGGCAGGCTCAGAAATGCAGATGTGGAATTCAGGTTGCTCTGACTGCTCTGTCAATGCCCAGGCTCAGGGAGAGGGCAGAGAGGTTTGTTAGCCTTGGGACATTGTGTGACTGAGGGTGGATGCACAGGAAACATCTCCAGGTGAGAACAGCAAGTGGTACTGGCTGGAGAATAAACCTTACCCGGGCTCCTGGCAGGGAGAACGCGGGGAGAGCTGGGGCGAGGTGTTTGCTTTAGCACCAGAGCAAAAATAGATTGTTTAGAAACTGCCTGAGTGCCACAGCCCGAGCCCAGGAAATCAACCCAGGGACCAGCGAATCCTCCGTTATCCACGGCGTGGTCTTGCTCAGATTTATGGGCTGATAAGTGGATCATGCAAGCAGGTATAAAGCTGTAACAAGATCATATCTGAATGATAAGGAGGGTTTAGTCTCATGGGAAGCACAGGGCAGCCCAGGGAAAGGCTCTGGTGATTAATGGCAGGGAGGCACGGCAGGGGCTCGCACAGCGCTTGGCAGTGGGACAAACTGCAAAAGCTGGGTGGTTGTTAGAGACAGGAAAACAGAGGTGTGGGGCCAGTTTCGCTTGCCCTACAATAGAGTGAGATAAATCATGGCTGTCAGCACCCACTGAGCCCTGGGGCTCTTATCTCTCTGCTGACCCTCCGTAGGTTTTACTCGCAGACCTGCACAGAGGAGCTGCAGCTGCTGCATTTCATGGGGGCGATCCCACGGGGAGTGTAACTCCTGCATGCCAAAGGATCAAAAGGTTCATTGAGGCTATTACATTGATTATGCAAATTTCACCCTGTTTACAATTTCAAACAATTCCAAAACCTTAGAAATCCACAACTGGATTTTTTTAAGGATCAAATTGTGTGATTTTTGTACAGGATTGAGGAGCACTTCCCAGCCCCTACATACACATTTCATCTTTGCTTCCTTGTCCCCACATACCTTTTTTTTTCAGTGGGAAAGAAACCCAGACACATGCTTTGGAACAGAACTGCTATACCTGCATTTATGTGTATTCACTGAAGGTTAGAAAAACCCTCTAAGATCGTTGAGTCCAACCCTTAACCCAGCACTGCCAGCTCCCCACCAGACCATGTCCCCACGGGCTGTACCTGAATGTGTTTTAAATCCCTCAAGGGGTTGTGACTCTACCACTGCCCTGGGCATCCTATTCCAATCCTTTTGGTGAAGAGATTTTTTCTAATGGTCAATCTAAAGATTATTAATATAATCCAAATAATCTAATAGTATTAATATTAGAATACCGTGAGCCTACGTCTTAGAAAACAAATGCTTATTTGTACAAGGATGGCTCATGTTAATTCTGATTGAATTATATTGAACATTTATATATATAATAGTTTACAACCTTTGAAGTCCTTAATGCTCCACCTATTTTTGAACACTAATTGGCACTACTAATTTACAGGCAGAGAGGGCAAGACAAGTGAGCTGCACACATTTTCCACATTGAGCCTCAACCTAGGATGGAAAGCTGCAGCCCCAGGCTGTGCTCCAGGCTGGGTTTTTCCCCAGCTCTGTGCTGCCATCCCAGCATTGTGTGGGCTGGAAACAGCCCCAGGAGCTTCAGGAACCTGTCAGTGACATGGTGGAGACGAGCAAAGAGAAATACAGTGGACAACACCCTGGGAATAAAAGGGTAGGGGCAGGAAAGCACAAATACAAAATACATGCAGAAAAATCCCCTCGGCTCTCTTTAGTGCCTGCATCCCCCATCTCTCTAAAGGAAAGCTCCAGGCAGGGCCACAGGCTCTTCTTCAGACTCTTGTGGAGGTGAATAGCCACGTGCACAGCACAGCCAGGATCAGACCTGCACATCCCCAACGTGTCACGGAAAAAATCAGCCAGATACAGGTGCCCAGGGCTGTCACCTGCAACCCATCAGGTGTAAGCCCTCAGTTAAGCTGAAAATATCTATAAAGTTGAAATATTTACTGTGGGAGAAGAGAGAGACAGTGCAATCCCCCAAGCTCATTTCTGTAAGCACATGGCAAGAACTGCTCACGTTATCAGGTTACTAAAATGTTGCCTCAGTGCAGGATGCCTTCATCATGCCTCAAATAATTGCACACTTGATCTGCTCTAGAGAAGCAAAATTTATGGAGGTATTTAACATTGCTGACAGCTGTCTTACTATATTATACAGTGTTTTTTAATAAATCAGGTTCCTCACTCTAAGACACAAGTCTTAACATGAGAAACAAAGAGCTGAGGAAAGACATCCACATGGACTCCAGCTGAGTGCTTATCAAACCCACGGGGTCCTGGGCAGCAATAGCCAGAGCTATCAGCAACCTACCCATTGTCATAAACAACATTTTGACAAAAATCAATACAGAAGGGATTTGTCAAGTTAGTTTTCCTTCATGGGTCAGAATCAAGGGTGATTTACAGTGTGCATCTTGAATGAATTAGAGAAAGATACAAGATTTGGCTGGTGAGTTTGTTAAAAGTATGCACTGAAACAAACCAGAATATTCTATAGCAGAGTTTCAGCTGATGGAGTTACTCTGGCTTACGTGTCCTGAAGATCTCACATGTGGTTTATACTGTTGAAGACATTCCCCAAACAAGGAGCAGTACCCTGTCAATCCCATCACCCCCACATCCAGCAAATTCCACCATGAAAATTAGGGAGGGGAAATTGCTGGTTTTACTTTTTACTTCTCCTTTTTTTTTTGCTTGGTTGGTTTCTGTCAGCTTTCAAGCAAGCCGGATGAATCATGGTGACATCAGAGAGGTGAATATTGATATCTAAACAAGAAATTGGTTCTATCTCTTTTTTTTAGCCCTGGTAAGGAGCAGCACCAAGTGATCTTTGCATGTCCAGAGAAGGGCAATGGAGCTGGAGCAGGGTCTAGAGCACAAGTGTGGTGAGGAGCAGCTGAGGGAGCTGGGGAGGCTCAGCCTCAGCAAAAGGTGACTTGGGAAGGACCTTCTCACTCTCTACAACTCCCTGCAGCCAGCCTCTTCTCCCAGGTAACAAGTGACAGAACAAGAACGGCCACAAATTGTACCTGATGATACAAGGGAAAATTTCTTCACCAAAATGGTTATTAAGCTCTGGCAGAGGATTTCCAGGGAAATGGTGGAGCTACCATCCCTGAAGGACTTTAAAACCTGTGTAGATACATGACTTGGGGATATCACTTAGGTTTAGTGGTGCCTTAGGCAGTTCTGAGGAAATGGTTGGACTTGATGACCTTAGAGGGCTTTTCCAACCTAAATGATTTTATGGTTCCATGATTGTAACAATTCAAAGCAAGAGCTGGGCCTGTCAGGAGGCCAGGAGAACACCCGAGGATCCTTTTGAAGCACAAACACACTAAAACACATGCCTGCCCTGTCCTGTCCTGTGTGGACTTGAGGGGTGGGTGCAGGGTAGGATCTCCCCACCATGGTCTGGGCATGCAGGAGCAGCCCCAACTGCTGCCTCAGTCATTAGGATTATCATCATTTGCACCACAGTTGTCATTCTGCCTCTTTCCACTCCAACTTTTCTCCATAAGTGTAAATCCAACTGCCTCACCCCGAAAGTTGTCTCCTAGCAGCAAAGAACAGAAGATAAAGAATGCTAAAGGGCAACTTGTTTCATCATGCTCTAGCTCTAGATGGATTGTGCAGACAGAAGCACAAATTGCAGCTTAAAACAGTGGTGGTTGGCATCGAGGAAGAAATTACTGCACCTTTTTTGCCATGTATTCTCATCAGCCAGGTTCTCTGCAACTCCAAGTGTTACCTCCAGCCAAACTACACGTGAGGCCAGGGATGAAGCACAGGGCTGTAGTGGAAATCCCTGGTGTGTGTTATACTCAGTGGGCAGAGGTCAGCCCAGAGGGGATGAAAGATAATATAACAGGCCTTAAAAGTGACATAGGTGTGCTACATCTGTGAATGGCTGCTGCTTCTGCACCCAGAGTTTACAAAACGAACAAAAGAGAAAATTCTGAGTAATATCCTGAAACTTCAAAGACCCTTGAACCTAATCACAGGGTTTTATGGACGGGTTCCCTTAAAAAAAAGCTCCATTTTAAGAGCTTTTTTTTTTAAGAAAAACAAGACCACCCTGTCCTACACGTACAAGTCAAATTAATAATAACATTCTTATCTGATGTAACACTCCTGACCAACTAGTGCAGTCATGGATACAGGATCAGGCCGTGTTGTGGGAAAGGCAAACCTGTCCTGGGTTTTTCCTTCCTGCATCCAGCCTTACCCAATACCTTATTTGGAGCCATTTACGTGCTAAAGAAATTTATACGTTGGGTACAACGTGGGTTTGTTTGGGTACAAACACATCTAAAGGCTGTGTGGGCTGCTTCTCATACTTAGAAACTTTATTTGCTCTTCAAGAGCATTAAAGAATTCAATTTTCACTTCCAGACGGCATTTCCCAGGCGACTTTCTTCCGCTGCCCTGCTCCGGTGAGGAACATCAAGAACCACTGCAGACCTTTGAAGAACCGGCCAATAATTTCAACATCTCCTTGGCAAAAACAGACCCTGCAAGGCAGCCGTCCCTCCTGACAGCTCGGGAGCAGAGGGTGGGCTGTGCAGGGAGCAGGGGCACAGCTGCATTCGCAGCAGAACAGCCTTTCCCAAGCCAGGCACTAAATGCAATTAGAGAGAACAGAAAATCTCAAGTATAAGATATCAAAACAAAACACGTTCAAAGTCTGGAAGCCGAGTGTGGGGCAAGGCTGGGATTGTTTGGAGCTGGCCTCCTTTCTGCTGGCACCCTCTGCTTGCAGACACAAAGAGCAGTGCCGTTTAAAAGCTTTTTTTGTTGTTCTCCCTATCCGTGGAGACTTTCGGTTTTGGAGTTTAACTGCCTGACGTTAAAGCCAAGGTATTCTTACTGCTAAAATGTGGCTCCTTTGTCATCCAAGTGCCATATCTATGGGAAGTTTACTATGCCAAGGGAAAGAGACACTGCTTTGCTGGTCAAAGTTCGTGCCGGGGAAAGAAAAACCCATTCAGACACCTGGAAGGGAAACATGCCTAATCTAGCAGATATCACCAGCAAACATATGCAAAGTACCAGAGATACAAATGCTAATGAAGATTTTATGAAGGTAAAGATGTTCATTAGAGAGACATCAGTCTCAAGAAACTCTGAAAGTAGCACAAGGACAAACCATTCATTTTAGCCTCCGGCGGCAGCAGTTGCCTGCTACCAGCTGGTAGTGACATCAGACCCAGGGCTTGTACATCAGGGAAGAAGGAAAACTGGAGTGTTTGTGCACTCCCAAAGAGGAGGTGACTTTGGCAGCAGTGTGTGGCTGCAAAAACCTTGAATCTTTGCTCATCAAAGGCCAGTGCTGGCTGGAGTCATCACCAGCCACGGCTGCCCCAAGGACACATTTACCCAAGAACATGGAAAGTTCCTTTTCAGCCTCCAGTGCAGGAGGTTTCCCATCAGCTTCCACCTGGGCAGAGACTTGGTGGTTGCAGAAGAAGGCAGGGAGTGTATGACCCATACAAAGCTCAGCAGTGACCTGGAGCTATGGAGTGGGCTCAGCAAAATGCTTTAAAAGAAGAAAAAAAAAAAAAAAATCACAGCTCTAGGGAAATACAGGAACCAGAGCTCCTGCTGGAATGACAACAATAGAAAGTACTTCTTTCTCTGAGGGCAAGTCACTTGGGACAAGAAGTGCCAAAGCCCACAGCTAACCTGAAAGTCCCTGAAAGGATCTGCTGGATCTGCTTCAAGGCATGAGGACTGTGACTCAGAAGCACCACTGAAATGTTGGAAGGGAAGGATGGGGATCCTTTTCTCTGTCTTGGCTCTGAGCATCTGGCACACTGCTCCACGAGCAGCCTGGAGAGGGGAGGTGTGTGCAGCCCAGCCTCCCTGAGATGCTGAGAGCAATCCCCTGGTGCAGCTGTCCCTGGACTTCCAGCTCCAATAACCCAGCCCTGCAGGGAGCCAGGCTCTGGCAGATGCCACAGCTCTGTGTGGTTTCTGAGAGCACCAGGGGAGGGGACATCCAGCAGTGTCCCACCTCTTGTACCTGAAATGGATTGTGTCCTTTTGAATCCCTGTGGGAGACCAGTCTCTATCACGGGTTTCATCTTTGCAGTCATGAGTTATCCAAATCTGTTAAAAAAATAAGAGAATATTTGATCCCCTGAAGGGCAAATTTCCCAATTCACCATCTGAAATAAGCTGTAAAGCAGCAATTCCTTTGATTTCTCATTTCCTTTTATTTTTTCCATTGATCTCATCACATTCTCTCATTGTCTCATCTTATAGAGCAAGGCAAGAGGACAGCTAATCTGTTTTCCCTCTGCTCTTCTTAATGTCTTCTTGATTGAAATCCATGTTAACTCTTAGGCACCCTGATCTCTGAGAGTATCCATAACGCCCCATCCACATCTAGAAAATTCTGCTGCTCTGAGACTTCTCTTCCAAGCTACAGAGCTCTGGGGAGCTCTCAGGAATGGGATACTTGCATAATCCTTAGCAGGCATCAAAAGAAAGGCTGGCTGCTGAGTTTCTCCAAAATTTTCCTTGGGACAGAGCATTGATCTGACATAGGGGATGAAGAAGGACAGAGGGGAACTTCACACCCATCTTGTCCTTCCAAAGACGAGCTGCCAGCACAAAGCCAGCCCCACCCACAATGGGAACAACCTTGGGTGCTGATCCTCTCCTGCAGCACTGGGGCTCCAGAGCACCACTTCTGCCTCCAATTCACTTTAGCAACAGCTGCCTGCCTTTTCAGGAACAGCCAACTGCCAGGAGAGGCTGCCAAAGGCCTTTGGAAGGAATCACAAGCCGGACATATTTTTGTCCTCGAGAGTGGAAGCGGCAAAGCCCTGGATTTGGGGAAGACCCCTAAGGCAGCCTACAAAGAGCGGGGGCTGCACCACCAGTCCCAGACCGTGCCTCCACTGTCCTTGGCATTCATAGACTTTATCAGCCCTGTCTGGCTATCTAGCAGATTTCTCATTTAATTTCCACGACAAAAAACCCAGTATTTCTTCACCACATCAGTTCTGCAATGTCTTCGTGTGATTCTTTTTGGATTGTTAATAAAAACCCCAAAAAGTTCACTTCTACCTACTCAGGGCTATGACAGTGCAGCAAAGCTCAGCATGAATTTTCTCTGCTTTAGCAGGCACTGTCAGCATGGCCAAGCAGGGAAGGGTTAGCAGGGTGTAAGGAGGAGGGGGATGCTGCACAGTGGTCCCTGCTGTCCCTTGCTGGACTCTCCCTGTGATGATCTGCAAGCCTGGCCAAACCACCCTGCTCCTAGGGAGTGATGAACTCCAGAATATTTGCTGGAAAAGTGGGCTTGGGAAGTGCTTGGCCCAGCTCCTTTTGCAGCCCACCCAGACCACACATCAAGAAGAGATTGGTGTCAAGGCATGCTCACACTTGAGCATGTAACCAGGTGGTAAACTTGAGAAAAGTGGGCAAATCCAGCCTAAGAGGGGATTCAGAGCAATGAGGCTCCCCACCAAGTCCCTACAGTTTATACCACTGCCAGGAGAAGTGCACAGCTTGGCTGTAGCAGTAGGATGTTCTTGGTTTGCTTGCATAAATGCTGGTTTATTTGCAGAATGAACTGATTTGCTTAGGAACACTATGCATAACAACTACCTCCCTCTTCCCACTTCCCAAGTGCTATGGTAATTAAGCTTTTATCTGAGTAGATAAAATAATTAACATATTTATTACTTAGAAGAAGAAGATCTTTTTTGATTGATTGCAGCCTACTAATGTTCCATCAAATATTCAAAGTCTGTATTGTTAAGCCATTAATTTTATTTATTTTTAAAGACACTACATATGTTTTCTATCCCAAGGGGAGGAAAAAAATCAGCGTATGAAAAATTCCCATCATTACTAACACACAGCTCAGCAGAAAATGAACAGAGATAGGGAGCACCCTTCCTGTCTGCAGGAGAGTAGGCTTCATTAAGCTTGCAAGGGATTTTTGCACATTACAGAAAGCACTGGGTGGGTGGGAGAAGCCCTGCAGAGCCTTATGGGCACCTACAGATGCCGTGGCTCTGTGCCCAAGCCAGTCTCAGTGTGGTGCAGTGCTTGGTGCTGGCACTCCCATCCTTGCATGCACCCTTTCCAATGGCACCCTGGGCACTCCTGCACATCACCATGGGAGATGCTGCCAGAAAATTTCCCTCCTAATCACAGTATTATGATAATTTTATTTCATGGCTTTAACTCTTGGTGCTGGGCAGTTTTGTTGCTGTGATTACTCCTTGGGCAAATGTAAACAGCTCCCAGGCACCAGGAACAAGCACAAGAACAAACCCCTCAAAGGCTGCCCAGAGGATCTTCCATCCAGCGCTGTATGCACTTACCCACACGCTTTTGGATGTTGGCTTTGTTGGAAAGATGAAGCCACAAGGCCAAAAAAGAGATGCCAGAAGCCACCAAGGAGAATAACCACAGACTACATCAAGGTAATCACCGTGTCTTCCTGGAGGGGCAGTCACCCCCTCCCAGTGTGGGATCCCCAGGGCAGCTCCATGCCTGGATGCCACCCCCTGGGTTGAAGCAGGACTTGAGGTGCAGCAGAAAGGTGGATCTGACACCCTGCATGGCTCTGCCTCTGCAATTTCATATGCATCAATCATTTTAGATCTTCAACTTTTTTGCTTCAAAAGCCCTTCTAAAAGACAACAGAAAAGACCCAACTGTAGGGCTTTGAAGGCTTGAAGAGCTGCAAATATTCCCTGCCACCAGCTCTGCTGTCACTGCTGCGGGGGCCACCACCCTCCAGGCACTGCAGCTCCCACCCAGGGTGCCAGCAGGGCACACGGGCTCTGCTCCTGCTGCTGTAGCTCACGGTAAATGGCCCCGGACACACCAAGCATTGCTGCCCTCTCCCCCACAATCTGAGTTTCCTTACATTAAGGCCCATAAAACCATTGCAACACGGACACTTCAGCAGGGTCCTGTTCACCAGCTCTCCTGAGGGACTCTCAGCCCATGGAGCCAGTGCTGGAAGCAGATGTGCTGAAGCACGTTCCTGCCATTCCTGGAAATGTTTGAAATTATGCCCAGTTCTAACGAGCTGCAGAAAGGAGAAGTGTCAGGAGTGGGTTTTCTCATGCCTGAATTTGTGGATCTTGCTGTCACATCTGCCCACCTGAGCAAGCACTCACTTGGGACTGGATTAGAAAGTTTTCAGGTGCTGATCTCATTTGATCCTATTGTCTTGCAAAAATAAAACATCTTGTGGCTGTTTTCCACATTCCCCGTGCTTTTGAATATGGATGGCTTGGCAGCAGAGCCACTCCTTTTGAGAGAAGTGGCATTAATAGCACAGAGAAGGCTGCCTGTAATTCATTACATACAGTGACACCCTATTCTACTCCTAAAGCCTTTCATTGGAAAAGCTGGCACCCATAGATGACCCAAAACTACCCCCACACAAACAGAGACATGATCAGCAAATCAGGATGGCAAAATGTGTTTCCAATCCAGAGGTAAAAAGAAGGGTTTTCCATCCACTTGCTGAAGTGTTGTGCAATGCTGTGATGTTCTAACTGCACTCCTGGGCACTAACACCGTGTCCTCAGCCCAGTTCTCTCAGTCTGACTAGGAACTGATACACCGATTGGGAAAGGGAGAACACACAAACAAGGACAGGGCTCATGCCATCCCCATCCTTGTCCCAACCATCTCATCCCATACAGCACCATGGAGCCTTCTCAGAGCTTTGGCCAGCACTATCAGGAATGTGAGTCAGTCAGATCAAACAAATTGCCTTTCTTACCTTCACATTATTCCCTCTACACTACAGCAAGCATCAGGGTGGATGGTAAAGAAAGCTACCCAGCTGGTTGTGTAATTAAGCACAAAATAAATACCTACAGCCATTCACAGCTGAAATGCCTATTAATAAAATTGTGTAAAGTGTAAGCTGTGCTTGCACATAAAAACCAATGGTAAGTTGTAACACGCAAGGAAGTGAGTCAGTAGAAAATTAAATACAACTTACTATTTTCTCAATGTAAAAAGTCACAGTTGGGATTAATCCTTTTGTGCATATCTAGAGGTGACTCTGAAATCACCTACACAAAGAGCCAGTTCTCCCTTTTGCCATTTTATTATAGCCCTTTTTAATGATTCATGACAAAAAGCTTCAAAGAGCTCCAAGCCATGACAACAGTCCCAGATCCGACCTCCTTGTTCTCATCTCAGCAAAAAATCCTCCTCGGTGAATAATTTAGGTTTAGGAAGAGAGCTGCCTTAAAACTATTCCCAAGGGAAGAAGCAGTGTCTAGAATTTAATCTCATTATGGAAATAAAAATAAAATGGAAATATCAAAAGAACACAGCAACTGCAACAACAATACAAGCCTTATTTTGCAGAATTCATCCATTGTGAAACTCCACAGAGGGGAACACAGCTGTTTTCCCTGAAATATGTTTCATGTTTCCAGAGACCAAAGATGAAATCCAAAGTTTTGCCTTTCAACTTATGATAGACAAACACATGCAAGGATGACACAACTACTGTTCAGGGGTATTGAGGAAAGAAAAAGGTCATTTAGAGCTGGAGGTGAAAACGTGGGCTTGACCACAGGCTGCAACACATCCTCCACTAAGTTCAGCGTGGCGGGAGCAGGCTTGCGACAACCTCCCAAAATCTGAGGCAATTCACCCTTGACTTCAAGCTTAGAATCAAGTTTTATATTTCCTCTGTTGCAAGGGCTGAGGGCCATACAGGATGGTTACAACACCAAAAAGGCGTAAAAAAGAAAGTTCAGCACTCAGGGGAAAAAAAAAAGCATACAACATGCATCACATCTGTACACCTCCACCTTAATGCTGAAATTTCTAGTAAGCATTTAAGTCTAATTCCTTCTCCAAATTCCTGACATGATATTCAGGGATTTTTTCACTTTACTTCTAATGTTTAATCTTCTCCTTGACGAGCTGATAGGGATATTCTTAGACATTAAACTCAGATGAGCTATTCACAGTTTGCCTCAACAGCCATAAGTAGCTTCAGTCTCATGGCCATTTTGCAAAGATTTCTCACCATGACGAGCACCTTCATCTTCCCTCTATGAAACACTTGATATTTGGAAGGACAGTTAATCCAAATCATGGATTGCCCTGGGCTTGAAATAACCAGCATATCCAAAGCCAGCTGAATAGTGAAATATTTCTAATAATGGGGATGACTGTAATAGTGTATATCCTGGTCCCTGGGATGCAGATGAACACCTAAAGGACACTGTCTGCTGGTTTAGGAAGTTGTGTACCTTCTCAGCCAGAGGAAAAGCTTCACCTGATGTCAGGTCAGGGCATGGACCCCACCCAATTTTGTCTGAACACAAAGACACAAATGTCCTTGCCCTGGCAGATTTAACAGCTCTTCTGAAGCCCCCCCCCCCCCCCCCCCCATTTTACCACCACGACTATTTATTTTGGGTGAACTGCCCCATTCCAGTAGGTCCCCCTTCAAAGGTCAACCTGCATTTGGGATTGTCCCCGTGTCTACAATACAAATATTTTCTCCAGCTCAGGTACACATAGTGCTGAACAATGTTTGATTTCAGCTTCCAGGTGGACAAAAATGGTGAGGATTTTTCTTCAAATGGTAGTCCCTTTCCTAAAACTCCTCTTTCTTATTTAGGAGGAGACAACCACTCATCCATGCCCCCCATGTCACAAATCACCCTCCCAGGGTGGCAAATCACCTCTGGTCCCTCTGGGTCTCACCCTCAGAGGCAAAGCCAGGCTTCAGCCTTGGTTTTCTAGAGAGCCTTATGCTGGGGGCAGAGACCTGAAAAGATCAGAGGATGAGATGAAGTGAGATTCCTTTCAGCAGCAACAATGCCCCTCTAATTAGGCAGCCCGAGCAGGTGACACGCTCTGTGCACAGGCACAGTGATGCTCCCCTGGGGACACATGGCTCTCTGAGCAGGTCCCACCTGCAGAGCGAGGACAACAGCAGGACCCCGGTGTCTGTGTCTGCTCCCAAACACTTCTTTTGTGTGGGGCAAAACCCTGCCCTGATCGATTACTCTGCACCTGGGTGGCTTTGTGAGGTCTGAAAGGGATGCTTCAGCTGCTTGCCTTGTGCTCACCTGGCCAGCCCTCCACAGCCTGTGGAGAACTGACTGCTCATCAAAACACATTTGTGGGGCTTATCGGATCTGCTGAAGATACCCCAGGAACACCAGTGTATGCTGAGCAACTCAACACATGATTGTACAAAGAAAATACGTCTGAATTATCAGTTTCTTTTGGGGCAGGCCTGTAGTGAATTCCATACAAGTTCCTTTTTCCTCAAATCATTTGCTAAAACTTCTTCTGTGATTGTCATTTTAAGACAGAGCAGGTGTCAGAGACAGCTGTACATGGCCACGAAAATCTGTCACACCAGGCAAGAGGCACCTTTGAGCTCTCAGAAATAATTACTGTCAAAACCAGTGCCTGGCATGAAGACACTGAACTGCTCAGGCACACAGTGAGAGGCACCATATGTGTACACATGCCTCAAACACATTCGTTTCTACATGAAATTTGGAACTAAAGCAGCAGTTTGCTTACTCCATACTTATTAAACTTGGCTCTTTCAGCACAAGAAGAGTCGTACAAGAAAATAGGATTCACTTTTGGAAAGCACAAGAATTTCCTTTAATTTTTCTCCAGCCTGTACATGAGTTCCCTGATTTGGGGAAAGTTCGAATTGCTGTCAGTTAAAGCTGCACCCAAATTCTTATTAGCAGAGGCGGAGGGAAAAAGATTTTTCCTTACCTCAACTCTCCCTGAGGCTCTTCCTGCACACAGTGCAGAGAAATCTGCAAGGAGGGAATTACCCTAAGATGCAGCAGGGAAGGATTGCAGCTCTGGACGTGGATGCTTTTCAGCCAATTCTCCCCCGTGCCCAATGAGCATCTTCACCACCAGCTGATAGTAATTCTGAAAAAAGCCATTCGTACTCTCCTTGCATTTTTTGTTGTTTTGAGTTTTGTTTTTTTGTTTTTTTTTGTGTAAGAAATTGGGACTTTATTTGAAAGGTTTGAACTGAGACCTTCCATACCTCAGCTGCCTGTTTTCATCCCAGGCTCTGGAACAGACCTCTCTCTTGAGTCCTGTTGGCATTTAATAACACAGCCCACAAACCATTCCTAGCAGGGTGCAATGAGAGCTGCTGGGCTGGTTTAGAGCTGTGCAGCAAAAATGCCGAAAGCACGGCAGAAACTGTATCACATCTTCCCCCTCCGCCCCATTGCACCAGCTGCAGCCTCACAACCCCGAAACGGCTCTTTCACCCCAAAAAGCTGCGTGCCACGTCAGCCAGTGCCCCCAGCCTTGTCCCCAGTGCCCAGTCCCGGGCACTCCCCCACGGCGGGCAGGGCAGGGCAGGGCAGAGCAGGGCAGGGCAGAGCAGAGCAGGGCAGGGCAGAGCAGAGCAGGGCAGAGCAGGGCAGGGCAGAGCGGGGCAGGGCAGGGCAGGGCAGGGCAGAGCGGGGCAGAGCAGAGCAGAGCAGGGCAGGGCAGGGCAGGGCAGAGCAGGGCAGGGCAGAGCAGGCAGGGCAGAGCGGGGCAGGGCAGGGCAGGGCAGGGCAGAGCGGGGCAGAGCGGGCAGGGCAGAGCAGAGCAGGGCAGGGCAGGGCAGGGCAGAGCAGGGCAGGCAGGGCAGGGCAGAGCGGGGCAGGGCAGCAGGGCAGGGCAGAGCAGAGCAGGGCAGGGCAGAGCAGAGCAGGGCAGGGCAGGGCAGGGCAGAGCGGGGCAGGGCAGGGCAGGCAGAGCGGGGCAGGGCAGGGCAGGGCAGAGTGGGGCAGAGCGGGGCAGGGCAGAGCAGAGCAGGGCAGGGCAGGGCAGGGCAGAGCGGGGCAGGGCAGGCAGGGCAGAGCGGGGCAGAGCGGGGCAGGGCAGGGCAGAGCGGGCAGAGCGGGGCAGGGCAGAGCAGAGCAGAGCAGGGCAGGGCAGGGCAGGCAGAGCGGGGCAGAGCGGGCAGGGCAGAGCGGGCAGGGCGGTAGAGCGGGGCAGAGCGGGGCAGAACGGCAGGGCGGGTAGAGCGGGGCAGAACAGGGCAGAGCGGGGCAGAGCGGGCAGGGCGGGTAGAGCGGGCAGGGCAGAGCAGAGCGGGCAGAGCAGAGCGGGCAGGGCAGAGCGGGGCAGGGCAGGGCGGGGCAGGGCAGAGCGGGCAGGGCGGGTAGAGCGGGCAGGGCAGGGCAGAGCGGGGCAGGGCAGGGCAGAGCAGGGCAGAGCGGGCAGGGCAGGGCAGAGCGGCAGGGCGGGTAGAGCGGGCAGGGCAGGCAGAGCGGGGCAGAGCAGAGCGGGCAGGGCAGGGCGGGGCAGGGCAGGGCAGTCAGTGCGGGCAGGGCAGAGCAGAGGCAGAGGCAGTGTGGGCATGGCAGAGGCAATGCAGGCAGGGCAAAGGCAGTGCAGAGCGGGCAGGGCAGGGCAGTCAGTGCGGGCAGGGCAGAGGCAGAGGGAGAGGCAGTGCGGGCAGGGCAGAGGCACTGCAGGCAGGGCAGAAGCAGTGCAGAGAGGGCAGGGCAGAGCGGGCAGGCTGTTCTCGGCTTGTCGGCACGTCCCGCATGGCAGCCAGGGCCAGGAACACGGCAGCTGCCTGCGCGCAACGTGCAGCCTGTGTGTGGTAGGGCTGTACTCGCAGCCTGCCAACACCCGGGCCGGGAACGCAGCGGGACGGCCGCTGCCAATGGGAGCCGGCAGCAACGAAGCCATGTGGGAAACTTAAAATGCAAGTGGAGCTGGGAGTGCGTGGCGCGTCCTCCCCGGCGCTGCCTGGGCTGGCAGGGTGGCCGGTGTGGGTCGGTTCGGGAACGCACACGGTTCGGGGGTGGCTGTGCGAGCGGGGAGCGCGGGCAGCGGGGCTGGGATGCTCCGCGGACCCGCAGAGGCGTTTGGCCGCGGCGCGTTTGGAATACACTGCTGTGAAGGAGATTAGACCCCGCTCTGATCTCCGCACGTTTCATTTAGACAAAAAAAAAAAAAAAAAAAAAAAAAAAAAAAAAAAAAAAAAAAAAAAAAAAAAAAAACTGGAATCTGGATTTAAAGATGCTCTTTTAACTGTTTCTGAAATCAGAAACAGGCTCTGCAAGGGAGGAGGAACATGTATTTGCACCGATGAAGTTCCTGTGTGTTGCCACCCAGTTCTTCATGGAGCAGAATATCGTTCCAGTGTTAATTAAAGCAACGATATACCGAGCTTATTTCCTGAAGCGTTGCACATGATAAACCCACCTAACAACGCTTTCAGAAATATTTCCCCCCATTTGATTCACTAAAATTTCCTTTAGATTTAGAAGCTTGCTAAAGCTAGAAAAATTAATATTTAAGTCGATCTGCGACAAAAGGTGACACCCCTTCCCAGGTGCGACTTCTCCAAATCTTATTTCCAAGGTGCATGGGAATTTCCGCGGAGCGCGGGCATCCCTGGAGCGCTCAGCAGCGGATGGTTTTCCAGCTAACAGCCCCATTCATACAAACACACACATCACCCTCCCCAGCAACCCTCCTCTGCTGGGGAAGGTCCCAGCTGGGCAGGGGCAGAAGCAGCCGCCCCATCGCCTGCGCTCCCTCCGGGATGTTCGGGGCGGGGATGAGGGATGTTCCCCCCGGGGTGCCGGTCCCCCCCTCCCCGCCGGGGCTGAGAAAGCGGAGGGAGCCGTGGAGTTGCTCTGCATATTAATGAGCCGGGAGCGAGGGCAGCGGCAGCCGCTTTAAAGCAGGAGAAGGGAAGGCAGCGGCAGAGCGCAGGCAGCGCCGGGAGCCGCTCCGCCGGGAGCCGCTCCGCCGTGCCCGCCCTGCTGACCCAGCCAGGGACAGCGCGATCGGGGGGCGAACCCCGGGCGGACAAACACCTCAAGCCCCCGCGGCTCCGTGGGTACCTGCTGTCTCACAATGCGGCTCCTGACAGCAGCTCTCCTCCTGCTCTTCATCGCCATGTACTTAGCCAGCGCGGAAGGTAACGCGGTTTATTTTGTTTATTCCCATGTAAATGTCTTTTCCAGTATTTTGTGTTTGTCTCTTGATAGTCCTGGCTTGGGTTGAGCTGTTCCCTGCACGGTGGAAAGGTGCGATGTATGGAATCTGTGAGTAAGGGAGCAGCAAGTTATTTAAAGGTGAAGTAGAGGTAAAAAACAAGGGATAAAGTTGTGTCTTCGTTTGTGCCTTCACTGCGAGGCAAAGAGCTCGCAGTGGGGAAGGTCATGCCATATTCTTTGTTATTCAGGAATAGAACTCAAGCATCTCCTTTGAAACTGAGGGTGGTTTTCAGGGCAAATAGAGCAGAGCTGGATGTGAGGTGGTGGCACAGTCTGCGTTTTCTGCTGTGCACAAAATTGATGGTTTAAAAATGATCAGCTTTTGTCTGGCTATGACTGCACCACTGCATCCATGCAAGGAGAAACGACTGAAAGTCCTACGAAGTCCAACTGAGACACGAGTGAATGAGAAAGTGGCCCAGACTTGCTTGTTCAGCTTAAAGCAAGTTCTGACTCTTTCATTTCCTTTTGTTAAGTAAAATTATATTTAATCACAGCAGGTGCACTTTAAAAAAATCTGCTATTTACCAAGTCCCAGAACATATAGCACTCTAAAACATATTTCCCAGAGAGTCACTACCTTTTCCTGGGATATTCCAAAGTAAAAAAAAAAAAAAAATTCTCTTTTTAAGCTCGACAGCACTAAAAATTTCATCTTTTCCCACCAAGGCTTGAAAAAGCAAACTGAAGTTTTCCTGGATGCACTCAGGCTGGAGGGAAAGGGACGTTTGGTATGCAGGAGGCTTTGCAGGCGCATGAGAAAATGCTTTCTCTTGTAGGCGTGAAGTGCAAATGTTCAAGAAAAGGTCCTAAAATAAGATTCTCTAATGTACGGAAGCTGGAAATAAAACCGAGGTACCCATTTTGCGTGGAAGAGATGATTATGTAAGTTTTCCTTCTTTTATTGCTTTCTGTTTCCCTGTCAGCTGAACTGCTTCACCTTATCTGCAAGTTCCTTCTTTGTTCTTTGTTTTCCTCATGCCCTGGCATGCTAATTCCTGGGCATAGTAATTTGCTGCATCAGATTAAAAAAAAAAAAAAAAAAAAAAAAAAAAAAAAAAAAAAAGCAATTCTGATTCAAAACCCAAGTATCTTTTTTTGACACATTTTTTAATCTAATAAGTATTTCCAGAATGGATAGCAGTATAAAGATTATCATTAGTTCAAGTGAAAACAGGGACAAATTCTACTCCAAGCTGCCTGATACAAAACTCAGAACTATTTACTCAAGTTATTCTGAGCATTCAGAATAAACATGAATAGAGTTTGGTCCCTAGTGGCTTCTGCAGAGAAGAGTTACCCCAGCCTGAATTGTACCAGAGGAATCCCCTTCACCTGATGGGCTTACTCAGCATGTAATAAAATTGTTTCCTCCCACTATCCCTGCAAATCGGGACAATGCTGCTGTGAAATCTCAAATTGATATAGTGGGTAACCAATCTGAGGCAGGTACAGAGATTTTTTACATAACTGGCTAAAAAAGGAGGGAGGTTTTAGATTTTAAATATGTGTGGATTTGGCTTTTTCCTCTCCTGTTTGGATATCTTAAAATTCCCCCAACAAAGCACCATCCAACCAGCACATGATGCAGCTGGATAAGAACCAGAAGGGCAAACAATCCAAAAACACTGCACCAAGCCCCCCCTGCCACCTAAGAAGGGTGAAAAGGGTGCCAGGATGTGCCACAGCCCAGGACACCAGGGATGGATGGAGCGTTGTGCTCCCCATGGAACACTTGCCAGTCACCTGACGAGGGGATCCGTGCAGGCTGCCCAGCAATTCCAGCACCCTGCAAGGCCCACGGGGCTGGATCTGCCCTGGCACAAAGACCATAGGAGATACCACAGACTTCCCACCTGCAGCAGGCTCAGCAGAGGGCCCGTGGAGAAGGAATGGACGTTCAAGCTTCCTTAGGCTTCCTCCAGAGACAGAGCAGCACCACTGTGAGCAATGCTGAGCTCAGGGAACGTCAGACCCACGTCTTTGAAGCCCAAACCAGCTGATGGCGACCTGAATGGAAAAATTATTGCAGAGCAACCCTGTCTGAATCAGCTCCTCACAGCTTTACTCTGTTTGCTTTGACCCTTCAATAGTAAAATTATGTCACGGAGGGACACTAACTCTTGGCATCCCACTCCAGCTGTTTGCCCAAAAGCAGATGGTGACCAGAGAGTATGAAACAAATCTCATTAATGCAAGATTTTACTTCCAATCAGAAATCCAGGAAAGCCAGAATGCTGTGTAGGAGCAGTTGTTTTTCCAGCCTGACAGGGCAGATGTTGAGCAATACTATTCAAGGCTGAGGATGGTCCAGGGCTTGCAGCAACTGCTTGGACAGAACTGTCCCATTGCTGGGGGTGTTTGTGGGGCAGGCAGGGCAAGCCTGCTGCCATCACCACCTCTCCAGCTACCCTAATGCAGCCTGAACTCACCACTGAAGGCACTGAAATTAATATTCTGGGAACCAATTTGTCCGGGATTCTCTGGACACGGCACAGAGGAGCTAAATTCCTGCAACTGAGTTTTTGTTGCTGCAGTGATCATCTAAAATTAGTTGTTGAAGCTGTGTCCCCTTCTTCCCTCCTTAAAAGCTCTCATATAGCAGAAACATGATATAAAGTATGTTGGATAGAGAAACAGTGGGTATAGAGGGGTGCAGTTAGGGAGGTTGTGGCCAATACCCCCTAGCAGAGCTGTGCCACAGGGTAAGAGACAGTTAAACTGAGTTCTCAGTCTAGTCAAAACCTATCAAGATTCATGGTACATCTAGCAGTAATTGTGAGTGTATCTGTCCCCTGGAATGAGGGGAAGCAGCAGAAAATAGGAGGGAAGTTTAACTCTTTCTACCTGAAATGTTCTGCAACACCCCACCCATGTTTTGCCCCATCCCAGAGTGAGAGGAGATACCAGGCTGATGGGAAATAGGCTCACAGTAGTGCCTTTCTCCAGGGGCAGTAAAGGCAGATGGCAGTTCCCACACCAGCCTGGAGTGGTATTTGTAGGCAGAGGTGAAGCCCCTCCATCCCTGCAGATGAGATATGTAGGGGCACAGGGTGCTGGGGCACAGATTGACCCTGAATGTTTATCACAGCCCTGTAGGCATGGATGTACTGGGGAGAATTTTGGTACAGGGACACTCAGACCCCAGGGTGAAGGCTCCAGCCACCGAGCCCTGGGCAGCAAAGGGACAAATCCCACTAGAGGAATCTTACTGGAGGTGTAAGTTCTTCAGTAAGTTCTTCAGTAAGGTGAAGGTCCCTCATCCCTTCTGCATCTCTCAAACTCTTCTTGCAGCCCATTTAGGTAACTCCTCAGTCAGGTGGAAGGTATCACAGCACCTCTCGGGCACATTCCCTTATATTTGTCAGACCAGCATCCTCAAAAGCAGGTCCAGGTCATCTTATGCTGCCACTGAACCCTGCATCCATCAGGGACTGTCTAAGAATGGCAGAAGACCATGGGGCTGCCTTGGGAACATTTCTGCTGTCCTTCCTCCAGAGCCAAAGTAGAAAACCTACATGTGATGTCAAAGCAGTGCATCTCAGCCTGAGGAAAGAGCCAGTTCACCAGAGAGGTAAACCATGGATCTCTTCCTGCTCAGATTGCAGGCTGGTAAATCCAGAGTGTCCTTCACTGCTTCTCGTGCAACTGTAGGGCTTGCAGGTTTTCAGAGGTGCTCCTGCTCCTCTTCTCCTGCAATTCAGCTTGTCCATCAGTTTCTGGAAATATCCTCTATGGCCTGTCAGAAGAGAGACCCAAGCCAAGGTCTGGATCAGTCAGTGCCGACGGCACAGCTGAGGAGGTGGCTGCTGTGTGGAGAAACCTCACTCTGCCCTCAAATCCCTAAAACTCACATCATTCAAAGCAACAGGAAAACTCCCCTTCTGAAGCACACACTGCTCTCAGAGGAGTTGGCTAAGAACACCCTTAGAACGAGCTAGTCCGTAGTTTTTAGCACTGACTCTTCCCTTTCTGATGCCTACAGCCTTTAAAGGCTCTTCCACTGCTTTCCCAGGCACTGGGGAAAAGTCCACATCCTCCCAGAAAACAACCTGGAAATTACACCTTAACATTTTGTGACTTTGGCTGGAGATGGAGCAGAAAAGGGGAGCAGAGAGGAAGGTTAATCGAACAGAAAATCCTACTTGAAAACCTGGTAAAACCTTGAAATTGGAATCGTGGTGAGACTCTCAGTTCAGTTCATGCAGGCAGCATGGTTTAGTTTGTGAGGCACCAGGAGGGTGAGTGGAAGGTCTGCAAGGCATTTTGTCTTCCTTTCTGAACCAAACCATAAAAGAAGCCCTTCAGTATACGCAGGTATTTCTGGGTTTCTGCCATCATTGTACTCATGTCTCTAGCAGCATTTAATAAATTCCACTATAGGATTTTAGTTAAACCAATTACTAGTTTTCCCTGTTATGGATGGTATTTCCAGAAAATTACTAATTCTAATACAAATTGTCATTGTGGGTTGGTTTTGGATGTTGTCTGGGTTTTTTTTAAATCACAAAATTGATAAGAACACCAGAAAAGTGCTCAATTTTGAGCCCTAAAAATGGGTCAGTCTTGATGTTTCTGGAAAGTTGTCCTGTTGGGACCCATCTCCAGATCCCTCATGTCACTTCAGTTGTGGCAGCCTCACTGAGCCCTCCAGGAGGGAACCTCAAATGATGAAAAGGCTTTTGTCATGTTTTGTCTCCCAGCATGCTTGGTCCTGACCATAAGGAGACACCAAGCCAGCAAGGAGAGCAGGATCAAGTGGTGATCAGAGGAGGCTGAAGCCCCCAGGGCTGATGCTGAGGCTCAGAGACTGGCTGTTTCACACACAAGCACTCTGCCATGTGCAAGTATTTAAAATACTACAGAATTAAGGAAAAAAAAAAAAAAATTAATCAATGAAGCAGTCCTGATCATTTCTCTTGGATGAAGTATTGTTGAGTGTAACAGAACTGTCTCCTCATGCCAAGTCCTTGTGGTTGCCAGAATGAGCCCTAATTAAATTAATTAGGCTCAAAGGATGATGTTTAAGACTTAGGCAGAGCAAACCCTCTGATTAAAACCAGTGGGTATGTCTTCATCTGGTACAACCTCAGTGCCCAGTTCTGAGGGAGAACAGCTGCTCTGACCTTACCCCAGTAAAGTCGAGATATCTGCCATAAAGCACAGAGCTGGAAAGCCCTTCCCCTGCCCCCTGGGAAGCAGAGGGGAGCAGGGAGGGACTCGTCCTGCCCCTGTGAGCTGTGCCTTGCCTTGCAGAGTGACGCTGTGGACACGCGTGCGGGGCGAGCAGCAGCACTGCCTCAACCCCAAGCGCCAGAACACCGTGAGGCTGCTCAAGTGGTACCGAGTATGGAAGGAGAAAGGCAGGTAAGTCCCAGTGTGCTGAGTGGGTGAGGATCTTGGAGGCAAGTCAGGCAACCAGCAGTGTTCGGAAGTAGAAAGAAACAGGAAAACGCACACGCTGGCAAATGCTCCATCCAGCACAGAGGATGGATTTTGTTACCAAAATTACAAATTTAAATGGGTGTTCTTGATATTAATTCTTTCCTGCCACGTGCAATTCTTGCTTCTATTTTGGCATAAGGCTGTTCTGACTATAAATAGTAATTATTTTTGGTTAAAATATTCATCAGCTGACGTTCTCAGTTATTTACATACACTCACCTCCCTTCTATGGGTAAAAATGCAAGAGGAAAAGCTAAACTACTTTCACACAGTCACGAGAAAAGCAGTCAGGAGAGATGGAAAGAGGCAGCCCTGTCCCCCACTTCAATCACACCACTTCAACATCATCAATATTTGATGACGCAGGTATTTGCCGATTTTAACTAGCGTATCATTCCCGGAAAAATTATAATTTCCTGATAAAATCCTCTGACAGCTTCTCCCTTGTAAGGAGGGTTGGGTTTTTCTCTAAGTCATAGGCAGAAGACAGAGAGTGAGATGTGAATTCCTGATGGCCCGTGCTGATGTTCCCATCTGTAATTAGGGGGAGCAGCACAACTCCTGCCATGTCTCCAGCCATGGGCAAGAAAGAGCCTCCATGCACAGTACAGGTCCATCAAACCCTCATCTTCCTCATCTGGTGGGGAATTTGCTCCCCAAAAGTGAGCTCAAGTAAGGCAGAGAGCAGCAGGCTCCCAAGGGTGTCAGGATCCCCAGCACAGCCCCGGTGGTGCCTCAGGCAGTGCCAGGGCACAGCAAGCCCCTGGCCATCTCCCGAATTCCTGCCGGCTCCCTGCATCTGCTTCACAAACAGAGCACGTGGGGAAGCCCTGGCTATTGCATAACCACGTATTTACACTCTTCCCCTGTTTATTTATTTTTTTTTTTTTACATAAGGCCATCATTAAGACGATGAAGGATGCTCAGCCCCAGGCTTATGCCCCCAGGAAACACACAGACAAGCCCATCAAGTTGTGCTGTCAGGAAATAATGTAGAAAAATGAAATAGAGTAACATTATTGCAAACAACAGTTTGTGAACATATTGTCTACATACAGCTCGTGATAAGCTTCAACATTTGTATGTGAGATAGGGATTGTCCAGCATTTAAAGTGAATTAGTAGATGTGGATTTCTTCATGTTATTTATCCAGATAACTGTGGCAGAGTGTGTCACTCCCCACATGCCTCTAAGATGTGAACATGTCAGAGACCAACACTCCTCCCAGATGCTTTATGGATATAGGTAGCAATCTGGTGACTGCTGAAGTCAATAATTTACTTTCCAAATTTACTTAGGCACAGGCTAAAAATCTGGTTTTACTATATTTGGGTTGTTTATTATTTATTACTGTTATTTGAAACAGAGTTTTAAATGCCTAGTTTAAACGCCCTGCTCCTGGCTCTTCTTTTTTTAGGGTTTATGAAGAATAAGAGAAAGTGGTACAAGGAATGGAGTGGACTCCCTTGGCTGGCATAGGACTGGGCTCTACAGAAGATTATTTCTCTCTCGCAGACATAAGACACAAATTCTATATTATTATAAAGCACTTTTTACCAAGGGTCAGTTTTTACATTTTATAGCCGTATGCAAAAGGCTTCCAGATTTCACAAGCATCTGTTGCACTTCTGATTTCATACCCGTCTGCTCTGTACTGAAATTAGGAAAACACGTGCTTTTCGTTTTAAAGACGTTCTTTGGGGAGTTTTTTTTTTGTTTTAATTATTATTCATTCATACTTCACTATGATTGCAATCGAGCTTTATAAGCTCATTAGGCAAACGGAACTGTTTGTGACGGTTGTACAGCGTGGCCCCCGGCAGAGGGAAAGCTTTGGGCTGGGGCTGCTGCTCCTGTTTGCAGCCTCCACCTCAGCCAGGCAGAGAAGGGACCAAAGATGAGTTTGCTGGGGAAGGTGCCACTAAAAGACTGTGGCTGTACCTGCAGAAGTGAGGTCCCTCAGCACCTCGTCAAATGAGCGTGAGCATCACTTGTGTACCTCTTCTTTAATGGACTTGAGGTCTTGCTGCAAGGCGAAGCTCCTGTATCTCCCATTTAACCTCTCATGCTTTAGAAAGCATTTCTAGGTCATTTTTATTACTAAGAAAATGTTTATTTTTTTTTTCCACCTGAAGCACTTACAGAATGTTTGTGGCTTCAGTACTGAGACATCTTAAGCTTCAAGATCATTGCGTATGTTTTCCTAGATTTGTAGCAACAGCAAAGAAAAGCCTTTAAAAGGTATCTTTTTATGAACAATATGATAGGGCAAACATATAAATACCTACGTATGTTTTAGTCACAATACAACATATTCATTATTTTGAATGTAATACTTCAATGTTAAGCAGTGCATTCCTCTTTTTAATATAACAAAACTACCTTTTCATTTGTAAATATACTGTAGGAAGTCTCCCTATATTATCTTGCTGTATAATGTACTGTACTGCTAAATTATCATATGCTATTTAAATGTTTGAAATATTTAGAAAGTTGCATGCAAATTTCATATTTCTTTCTAAGACAAATGAAAAAAAAAGTAATAAAAAAATATTTAAAAAATTTTTTTCAATTGCTTGTACATTTCCTTGAGCCATCAAGGTAACTCCTGCCACTTTCAATCACTTGGTAGCTGAATTGGTTTGGGGGGTGGGGAAAAGCAGTAGATCAGAGAAGCTGATTAAAGCTAGGACATCTTGATGACACTGGAATTAGAAAACCTTATTCCAGTACAATTTGCTTTCCTTTCTCATTTTAGGATTTGGACTTTAGCCAAACACTGAGGAATGCTGTGACATAAAGAAGGGCAATGCCATTTGCCTATAACCACTGGTCTGGTGTTGTGTTAAGTAAACAAAAATCAACAACTTCAGTTCATAAGGAAACCACATAAGAAGTGATTTGGACAAGATCTGGGTTAGATTAGGGATGGTCATACAGCAAAAGTCAGGCAATAAAAACCTTTGAGCCACCACCTCCTCTTCCTGCCCAGTGTCTGCCCTCGCCCACAGGGAGGGACTTTGCACCCAACAAGGCTCCTGCACCTCTCCCCAGATGAAAGGAAAGTGAAAGCTTGTGATGGCAAAGGCAGCAAGAGTTTAAACACATTAAGAGCCCCTGGTGCTCCCTGAGCAGCACTGCTGGCCCTCCTGCCTGCTCCCAGCTGTGCAAGGGCAGCTGCACACGGGGCTGCTCCTCATGGGCACGAGCTGGGTGACAGCAGCCTTGTCCTGCAGCACCAGGGCAATGCCTGGCCTCAGCTCCAGGGGTTCCTGTAGTTCACACAGACAAAATAGGAAAAAAAACCCCAAAACATTATATATATATATATATATATATATATATATATATATATATATATCCCAATATCCCAAATTACTGGGATAAGCACCTGACAGAGCTGGAGGAGAAAGAGGATTTCAAAGTAGTTTCCTATTCTGCAGAAGGATGAAGATCAAGCTTCAGATACCTATGAGTAAAAGTCTTAATTTAAGAAATTAAATCTCTGGGGATATCAACCACAGGGGGCTGTTTCTGGCCAAGCATCTGAACATCTGAACCCAATTTCTGGGCAGACCCAGACTTGTGACTGAGCCAAGCTGCCTCTCTCCTTTCTTGAGTCACATTTTAACAAAACCAGTAGTTTTTCCTTGAGAAGATTTTATTTCAACATATTAGTAGACTTCAAAAAAGGTTTCATTTTATTTTGTCACTACTGGGCAATATATTTCCTGGAAAAATATTCATATGGTTACATAAAAGGTGGTTTAACTCCACTGGGAATGGTGTGCACAGTTCTGACTGCCCAAGCACAGGACTCTGACTCATACCTCACAGGACAGAGCACCTACAAGTGACTTGGCTCTGGGTTATTCTGCCAGACCAAAACAACCAGCAACAACAAAAAAACTAAGCACAAAGGAAATCAATTGCAATTTTTTTCCACTTGTCAGAATGGGAGACCAAAAAAAAAACAGAGACAACAAAAAGCAACAACTCCAAATCAACCAAGGCAAAAAATAAAATCACAAATCAAAACCAACAAAAAAAAAATTGCTTGTTTCGATACTTTTATTTCCTTTAACCTAAAATACTTTGAATAAAACAACTCTCAGAAACAAGAATTAAAAACCTAAAGAGGAAAAACTGACTCTGAGCTGGTTTTCCCAAGCCTGTAAGCCTGTATCTCCAGGCAAGGTTGTTAATTTTCCAGGAACAAGAGGAGAATCCCTAGCTGTCCCTGATAAGTAGCTGTAAGGGGAAATACTGCATCAGAAGGTAACAGCCACACACAAAGCATCAGCCACCTTCCCTCAGACTGAAACATCTCTGTTAAAATATTTAAATAAATATAATATACATATGTGTATGAAGGTCCTACCTCCACTGAGATTTGGCAAAATCTTAAGGTTTGTTTTTATTTTCCCCAGCAGATTTCAGGTTGTGAAGCCTCAGGAGACCCTTCAGCCCAGCCTCCCTCACACACAGACCATACATTTGTGTTCTGAGATTGAAAATGAAGCCACTGAAGTAAGGTCTGAGCACACAGCCACAACTGATCCCCAGTCATCAATTTACCTTCCCAAGAGCCTGAACATTTCAGGGTAAGCAGAGCCTCTCTTCATCCTGGGGTACAGGAGCAGGACACACAGAGCCCACAGGGCTTTTACTTGAGCACCAGTGCTGCACCACCAGTGAGTGAACCCACCCCAGAGCCTCCAGAGAGGGCAGCAGGCAACTGCAAATCTGCTCCCTGGCACTCTGCAGGAGCACCAAGCCCTGCACAGGAGACCTGCCCACACACCCCATCCTTCCCCTGGGCATTGGGTGCCCACAGCCTGCACCCAGTCCAAAACAGAGCTATAAGATTTTATTTTAATAAAGGCACAGGGCTCACCCAAGCAGCTGCAGTGACAGGACACAATAGCAGGGAGACCTGCCTGGCCTTTTCAGCGAGAGCACTACATGGGATTAGTAATGTTACACAGAGCCTTTCACCACTTGCTTTTCACTTGTTCATATATGGCCTCGGTCAGCAATGGCCAAAAAACTTTATTAAGAAACAATGGTTGCTTGGTGCTCTGTGTGAGATGGCTCTCAGCAGGTCCTGCCCTGCCCCAGCCCCCACAGGCTCCCTAAATCCAGGCACGAGGCCACGCCAGGTTTTTACACACGTGGGGACCTTTCTGACCATGTCCATGTGGTGGAAGTGCTGGTTCCACACCAGCAGGGTTTCATCAGGGCTGTGGGAGCAAACGTGGGATGGATGGTAAAGTCATTGTTGGGGCTGGGGGTTTGCACTGGCCACCCTTGAGACCTGAGTGAGAAGTCAAAGGCAGTGTTACAGCAGTACAAATGCTCTCTGAGCTCATTCAACAGCAGAGTTGTGTCCCCTCTGGCCCCATATTTGTAGAGAACAAGAACAAATGTGGAAAAAAAAGCCACCATCCCCAGGATTCACCGTCCCACTGGGATCCAGAGCCAGAGGGCTGTGCCTGTTCAAGGGTAAAGGGCCTCTGTACACCCTGACATCACATAACAGGTTTTATATGAGCCCAGACAGAGCAGCCTTGCACTCTCTAACACACGTCCCCTTAACTCAAATGAAGCTCCAGTCACATTTGGGGTAGTTTTCAAAATTGAAGCACCGAAATCCAGATGTGCCCAGCACCTGAAGACCTCACTTACTCCTAGTTGTTTCAGCAGCTTTGGGAAAAGATAAGATGGTTTGGGCTTGAGATTCAGGAGGATGGACAGCCCATCTTGAAAGCCCTGACTGCACCAAGGTCATGCCAGGGCATTCTGTAGATCTTCCATGCCTGGCACTCGTGCTGGGATTTGTTGTTGAGTCAGCTCCCTTCAGTGGGTTGGGGTGTGCATGGCCACAACTGGAAATACAGGGATTTTTGAGGATTGCTGTTTGCAGTGCTCTCTAGCTCTGTGTCTGCTTCATCAGAAACTCTGTTAGTCATTGATTTCCCTCTGATCCTAAACCACCAAGTGTTTCCTGGAAATTCCTTGGTTTGCCTATAAAGCCTGCACTCCCATGAGTTTCCAGATATCCTTATAACCAGCACACATTTCTGGCAAAGACCTCCTCTAATCCCTTTACCCAGAAAAGTAACAGGGATTGCCACTGCCTGAGAGACAGTGGATGCAGCTGCATTTGCAAGCAGCTCCAGGTGATTCGAGTGACCACCAGTGCTTGTAGACATCAATACACTCCTCACAGAAATATGAATTGTTTTCAAAATCCTAGGCATCCGGGCACCTTGGAAAATTTCACAAATTTTTTGGCTGTGCTTTCTGACAACACGTACCTGCCTCTCTATGGAATATGCTTGCAAAGGTATTTGAACTACAGTTTCATAGAGAGAAAGCTGAACACCTGCACTAAATGGGGTCACCATCCTTCTTAACTTCCAAGGCTTTCCCTTGGGCCATCACCTCTGCTATCCACCAGCGCTACAGCGACAGTCCCTGAGTCATGCTAGAAGTATTGAAGTATTTAATATCCAATACAGTACAGATCCAGAAGTTGGGTTTTGAGCATTTCTCCGAGCCAGCACCACTTGAGGCAAAGCCCAGCGAGATCAAAAGGATGGCTGGGAGGCCCCAGCAGCCTGGGATTCAGGACCCTGCCTTTCTCTCACCAGCACTTTGGTGTCCAGCAGCTCCTTGGCCACGGCCATCCAGTCCCAGCCCAGAGGACTGTTTCGAAGGAGCAGTGGGGAAAGCAGGGCTGAAAGGACATCTAGTGGCAACGAAAACCTCCACAGACAGCCAAGGGACACCTCTACAGCTGTCTGCGTTATAAATCAGTTTGGAGCCTGCTCGTTGTGCTGCTGTTGCTGGGAATGCTCTTCTCCAGCTCTACAAGAATAGCCTCAACTATTGCATTTGGTTTAGGAAACACTCCAAAGAAAATTTTTTTAAAAGAAAAAAAATTAAAAAAATTAAAAAGGCAAAGAAGCTGTGGTTTTGGGAAGCCTGCTCAGAGGTTCACACAGTCATATTATCCTGTCAATTTGGAATTTGTACACTAAGGGAAAAGAGAATACCTGGCTGCTCTGTCTACAGGAGCCGTGTCCATCACACCAGCATGGGAAAATGGATTACAGCACAACTCAGGGCAGACTCATTCCCAAAACCTGCCCTGAATCCTTTAAAAACACCAAGCATTCCTGATAAATACGTTTTCTTGCCCAGAGGTTTTCCCTCCTGCTACATGCACCCCAGCAAGCCCAGGCCCCCGTGGGGTTGCCATTCCTCTGGCGTTGCATTGGCATCCTGTCCTCAGGTGGGTCCCTTTGACCTCCCAGCAGCAAAACCCACACAAGCACAATATCACCTTCAGTGCCCGAAGGTGAGAACTGGCTCCCTTTTGCTGGGTACCAGCACAGCTACATCCAAGCAGCACAGCAGAGCCAAGATCCCTGGAAGAAATGCCTGTAGGGAGTGTAACACTCGTGAGAGTTTATTCTCTGGACACCCAGCGACAGCGTGTGTTTTCACTCCTTTTGCCAGCCTCTGAAGTCCTCAAATCCCCTTTGATTTTCCTCTGCTGCTCTGCCTGTTTGTGCTATCAGCTCTTTGGGCAGTGGCTGCTCTGACGACACTCATGGAGGGCATCCAGCCCAACAGGAGCTGCTCCCTGCGAGCGGGCACGCGGGACCCGGCAGGGAGCAGGGACACGACATGCAGTGACAGCAAAGGAGGCAGGCAGCCAAGGCCTGGAAAATCACCACGCCTGTCTTTTTGGTTTTTCCTCCTGCACAATAAAAGTGGTTAGTGAATTCCTCTTGAATGGGTTTCAGAATCTCCTCCAAGGAAAAAAAAAAAATATCCTGTTCATGTTCACTTAAGGCTGATAATTACAAGAATAATTATGATTTATTCCCATCATAAATCTTGGAGGAAGAAAAGGGGTTTGAGGTTTGCAAGATTTGCTGGATGACAAAAGGAAAACACAGCTCTAATTGCCCTTCTTTGTTGTGTTTAATTAAGGATTCTGAAGCAACTGATCTCAGGGTTTTTTTCATGGTTAGAAACCTGCAAGGAAAAGAAAATCTTTCTGCGGAGGCACCAATCAAAGCTTTGTTGGGTTACTAGGCACTAAGTGTGCTACATCTGAACACTCAGGACACCCAGAAAAAGAAGCTTATTAAAGGAAAAGAAATGCTACAACAGGCTTCTTTCCACTACCACCCCCCCACTTCCAGTAGGCCTTGGCAATTTTGAGCTCACTTCTAATCCCGGAAGAAATGTCTTTTGTCTTTACCCCTCAGGATTTTTACCTCATTATTGAGCATTCAATTGTGTTGCATAAAAACCCTTCTCCATTTCTAACACCTTCATAATTCCACCACTTACATATTTGTCTGTGTTTTGCTTCAACTTCCTTTTTTATCTCTCCAGACTTATCACTTCTGCAACCACATCAGGAAAATAAAACCAGCCCAGAGCTCCTCAGCACCTTCCCTGGGCCAGCAATTCCCAGTCAAGCACCACTTCTCCCCAGCAAGAACCAGTTTGCCCAGTGTTACCTCTCCAATTCAAAGTGGAAGTGACTGACAGGGTGGTTTTTTTTTTTGTGCAACAGCTAAAACAGTTCTGCCAGGAAAATCCAGTTCCTCATTATAGCAACCAGTGTCAAATCATCACGTCTGGCTCTGAGCGATGCCACCAGCCCACGAGTTTCATTATGCTCAGCCAAGGCTGCAGGAAGTTAAGGAATAAAAAAGGCAAGAAATCCTTGGGATTGCTTTTAATTCTGAATGCACTTGGGGAAGCGTGGCACTCCCAGCTGAGAACAGGACCAGCACACACTGCATGCCCAAAGGGAACACAGAAACACAGAATATTCTCAGTTGGAAGGGACCTACAAGAATCATTGAGTCCAACACTCAAGTGAATGGTCCTGTGAGGAAACAGAGGTTTGGGTTGCCCAGAAGGTAAAATCCCAACACTTCAACTGCACAGAACATCCGAGATAATGATGCCTTGAAATGCTGCTCTACAAAGGGAAAATGTCAGCTTTAAAGGAAAAAAAATAAACTTCTTGGGTTTGTCATTGATATTAGGGAAATGTTCCTTTAGGGTCAGGAGAAAATGACGAATGAAAACACTGAATTTGGATAAATCTCATTGTGGAAAATAAAAAAAAAAAATAAAATAGAAATTAAGAATAGCCATAAAACAAAGAATGTAGGGGAAACAATAACTTTTCCGTGTTATAGGAGATATTTCCCCACGTACTTGAAGCAGGTGCCCGGGTTTCCCAGCAGAGCCCGTGCCCGGGGTTGCCCATCCCGGGATAAGCACTGCGGGAGAGCGGCCCCGGCTCCGAGCCGCAGCTTGGTGGAGGTTGACACCTTGCGGCAGCTCCCATCCCTTACAGTCCCGGAGAGCTGGATTCCCAGCAGCTGGCGTGTCCTCTACCCCGGCTAGGGATCCGGGGTCATTAACAGCTTAATGAAGATAAATAACACCAAACGCTGAAAACTATATAAAAAGAAACCCAAATCATATCCTATTTGTTTCTGGGGGGGAAAAAAAAGAAAAGGAAAGAAAGATTTCTTGGGATAGCACCAGCTGTATACACACAAGGCCCACAAGACAAGTAAAACAAAGTGATCTAGTGAAAGATATTTCTCATCGATTTTTCAATCTCATTAGATTCCCTCCTGCTTGCACAGTGGGGTAAGAGGGGCAGAGCCCTGACTAACTCCAACAGCTGCTTTGCAGAAGTGAAGCTGCACCAGCTACAGAGAAATTCTCTCTAATTCCCTCTGGAGTAAACAGAAACAGGCTCAAGACCTGCCATGCATTAAACCTGAGGTGAATAAAAAAAAAATACCTTGGGTTTTATGTCTTGGGCTTAAGAAGAAGTACATTCACTTCTTCATTTATAATTAGCTATTTTAACACATTTACTACATGCTTAAATTGGAAGAGAAAGCAGCATCCCCTCACCAGAGGCCCAGCAGAAACATGTCAGCCAAGCTTGTCTCCCCTCATTAGCCAAGTACTTGTTTCAAAGGAGCTTCTTATTGTGGAAGTGCATCCAGCCCCAAGGGAAAAAAAAAATCTTCACCTAGGACATTTACTTTCCTTTAATTATGCTGCTCCATTGTCTAATTTCTGGATTTCTGAATTCCTGGATACCAGAACAAGTACTTTGTATTTACTTAGCATTTTACCCCTTTGAGCCATTCCAAAATATGTATTAGCAGGCCTAAAACTTAGAGCTACACTAGCAGACAAATGTTCAGGGATTGTAAGGGCTAATATATACCTTGAAAACTATTCTTTCCACTTAACTGTGGGTCAGACTTAGCTACATCCCCTGATCCTCCACAGTCCCACTCCAGGCATAAAGCACAGCCCCTGAAGTGTCTTCCCAGAGAATTTTTCCTCTCACTCTCTGCCCAGTTCAGCTGTATCATTTTGTACTGGTGCCAGCAAACCCAGCAGTTTGGACCCATATACTGCCTGAGAGTTTGCAAGGGCTGTTGCACTTGTAGTTTAACACAATTATTTCCTCTTCTCTTTATACCTGGAGGCATTATCACAAAGAGCTACTGAGAGAGATGATAGCTGGCTATGAGTGAGATGGAGAGCAGGTGGACTCCCCCACCTTCACAGCTGCTTCCTCCAACACAGGGTTGCATTCAGACTAGCATTTCAGATTTTATACCTGTGAAAAATGGGAACTTTAAGGGATATATTGCACATATAATACTAAAGTAAATGGTAAATTAAACGGATAACCAGAGGCCATTTAAGTCAGTGCAAAGGGATCCTTTAAATTCCAGAAAGCAGAGCAAACCTACACATTTTGTACCATATGCTGAGATGCAAACCCTTGTCCCTGCATGGCCGAATTTGCAGCACTGAGCCTTGGGGTGTCACCCTCGTCCCTCTCATGGCCAGGGTGGCAGGACCTGCACCCCAAAGGTCATCCTGGGGAGCAGGAGCCCAGGATTGTTGGCTGCAGCTGTCTCCTCTGCTTTCCCACGTGCCCACTTTGCCCAGGCTCTGAGGCTCCTGCAAGCACTCTCAGGTCCCTGCCTAGCCCTCACATCTCATTTGGGTGATTTCACCTGCTTTTTTTTAAATTTTTTTATTGAGGAATTGTCAGCTTCTTCCTCACTGATACAATCTTTTACTATAGATTGCCTCTATTTCTGTATGCAATACATCCAGTTTCTTCTGATGCAAAAGGCATCTGGATGGTTTCATACTTATGTCCCTTTAGAGAGAAACCTTTCCTACCTGCCCAAATGGCCTGGAAGTGGATGCACCACAAAATGGCTCTCCACTTAAAACCATGTGAAGCATCTCAATTTTATGTACATTGTGCTCTAATTGCCAGGGCAGAGCAGCGACAGAGGTGTGACAGGGAATTTTGATCAAGGCTCCCTGGGAATGTGGGTGACCCAGCCTTCCTCCCCTACTCTGTGTGCAGAAATACATGTCCTCATGTGTGTAGAAGTCGGAGTCATCACAGTGACTGCTTCTGCACACATCTGAGTGTGCAGGGGACGAGGGAAAGTGGCTGGGTGCACATGTGGGACACGTGTCTGTGTGGCACATCCAGGGGGGTTGCTCCCCAGCCCTGCCCTCCCGCCCCAAATCCAGGGGAAGGAAGCAGGCAATTCCCTTCGGGTGCAACCCTTGTCCGTACAATGCCAGAGAAGGGATTATACCAGGGATTAACATTTTAAACTCCCCTTCCAGACCGACTCAATCAAAGATCCTCAGGCCAGTAATCGTATTTCTGTCCTGGGATTACTGCGTTCCTGAGTCCAAACCTCAATTTCAGGAGAAGTTGGGGAGACCTCCCCCCCACAGTGCCAGCATCCCCAAACTCCCTGGGTAGTGGCAGAAGCCTCTGAATTTGGGTTTTCTTCCTTTTTTTTTAGCCATTCTCTCCAATTCCCCTGCCACAGTCAGGAGAAGACTCCTGAGTGCTTTTCTTGTCGCCTGCCTCCTCCTAATTCCCAGCAATTTATCCCGTATTAAAAGTCCCTTAAGGAAGAATGGCCGGGACCCAACACCTGCTATGCAAATGGCAGCAAATCCCCGGCCCCCGCGGCGGGCTCAGGGCTCCTGGCCATCCCCCCGGCTGCAAGGCTGCATCCTCAGGGCCAAAGGGGACCCCCAGAGCTGGGGGCACCCCCAAAACACCTCAACAGTTCAGGCTCAATTTCACCCCCACACTATGGTGCTTAAATCTTTTAGGTTATCTTTGCTCCTCCTAGGCAGAATTATTGATATTGGAGGTATAAAAGAAAACCTGAGTATGTCAGCATGTAGTTAAACTTCCTGTTTTGGACGTTGTTGATTTCTTCTGCAGGGCAGTCAGTGAATTTTGTCCCTTTCTTTTAGGATAAGCATTCTAGCTCCAATTAGCAAAATAAAAATCAACAAAAGAGGGAGAACTGTGGGAGGGAAAAGGTGGAAGGGGAAAAAGAAGAGAAGAAAAATCTCTTGCACAATAAAGGTGTGGGGGGAAAGGGCTCATTTCTTAGGGTGACATCCTAGTCTCATTCTCCCAGTTAATGTGGTGTCCAGGAGGCTGGGCAAGGGCCAGGCAGGGAGTGTGGCCCAGCAACATGACTGCACCAGGAGGGTTTGGCCCTTTTCCTTGGACAGTTTGGATTAGGGTTGTTGAAACCTTGGGCAGCCAGTCGAATCCCCAGGCACCTGCACCCCAGACCAGGTCCAGCCCATCTCCCCGGGGTTCCCATGCTGGGGACCCCCACAGGAACCCCACAAGCCCCTCCATCTCCACGCTTTCTTCCCGTGGCCCTTTACCATGATCACACATTTCCCAGCCGGAGCACTTGAGTGACATTTGGGCTATTATTCCAGGAGATAGATTGTTTGGCCTGAAGATGCATTGTTTGGGCTCCTCATAAAAGAAACAAGTTAAATGCCCAGCTACCACACACAAAAATGACTCCTTCTGGCCATAAAACCAGTGGGACAAGGAAGTGGCTGTAGGAGTCAAACATAATTGATGCTCAGAAAGATATAAATAATCTGTGCCGAGTCCTCTCTCATGTGCCTCAAAACCACAGAAAGTGGCACTTTTTTTTTTTTCTCTTTATCTCCCCTTGAATTCAGAGGCATAATACACCGTGAGCACCAATAATTGATGTATGTTATAATTCTTCATTACCCTATCAGTAGTCTGGGAAAATTGGAAGAAAAGAAAATGCCAGAAAGTTATGGTAAAACTTAAGATGCGACAGAAGTAGCTTTCTTTGCTCATGCTGTGAGTGTTTGAATAAGAAGAATGTCCCTGCACTGTAACAAGCTAAAAGAATGAGGAAGACAAAGGATTTCACGAAAAAGGTTTAGATAGAAGACAAGGCAAGTGAAACTGAAAGGAAGGAAAAAAAACCGTTTACAATGGAACAATGCATGTACTAATCGCTTTGATATATTATACAAACCCAAAGACCCAAAACATTGTGTAATTATTTATAAATGACTTCTCCACTCCTGTGTATAATACCACAGAAAGAATAAAACTGCAGGCTACTCTCTAAACTATTTCTAAATAGAGCTAGCTCAAAAGGAAGCAGAAGTGTTTGAAAAAAAAATAATTAATGGTTGATTTTATGGTTGTCTCATTAAAACATTTTAATTACAACAAACAAAATACATTTGTGCTTGCAGGGAACAATCGTTTACCAACTCAACCCCCCCTTCTAAAGAGAAGCAAAATGTTACATCACATGTTTAAAACCTGAAAATAAAGCATTCCCACTATTTCTGCAGATCCCCCAGGAGGGGTTGAGCCCTGACTGCAACTCCCAGGCACTTGTGCAGGATTTCAGAGAGGATTTGCCTCGCTGGGCCAGGACCCCTCTGGTACATGGGGACACTCCCTGTGATGCCCCCATGCTCCCTACCCCAGGCAGCCCCTGGCACACAGCCCCAGGCCTCACACTGGCCACAGGCAGGTAGGAGATGAGGCCAAATCCTTCACAGACAAAGCCCTTGAGCTGCTCCCAAGGTGTTTCCCTGGCAGGAGAACTGCCTCCTGCTTCAAAAGGGGTTTAAAGCTGCCTCCTTGCAGGCTGAGATCCCTTTCAAATATTGGGCTTCCAAGGCCGTCCCTTAGCCAGCAGCCACAGCATCAATCCCTGAAGCCCTGTGAGCCTCGGGCCGGGGCTGTGAGGTGGCTGCAGCTGGGTGAAGGTGCCAGGAGCGCAGCACCCTCTGTCCATCCGCGCCCTGGCCACCCGTCTGTCCCAGACCAGGCTGCACAGAGGCCACTGTGCTCTGCACCATGTCCAGACAAGCACAAGGAGACAAGCTGTCCCACTGAACCTTCTCCTGGGCTTCTACCTGCTTTTAAAGTTCCTGCTGCATCCACCTGGGCATCTCCAGGGGTGAGGGGGCAAGATCCTTCCTTTACTCCTGCAAGGCACCGGGTCCAGCTTTCTGCTCTGGGTGATGGCTTTGCAGCCATGTCAGCTCTCCAAATTGAGTTCAAGCATTCTCCAGCCATGTCAGCTCTCCAAATTTAGTTCAAGATACATTCTCCCATCAGACCACAGCTCTGCCTTCTCTCTCTGGCCATGCCTTCAAACAATAAGGGAGCAAAAACGTTTTCTCTTGGTTGATTTGTTATTTTGACATTCATCCCAAGAACTCATCATTAGTTCAAGACCGCTTGTAAAAAAGTATCAAAAAACAGAGTTCACTGAGTTGCTGTCATGATCTGCATCTTAAGACCTGAAAAAAAATTATGTACCTCTGACTTCTCTGAAGTAATCCAATTGTAGGAGAAGTTTTACTGTGAACTGCTCATTTCCATGCTTGAAGGGTGATGCTAACACTGCTCTAATGACCATAATTCTGGTTGGGTTTTAAATGTGAAGTTGAATACCATGGAATTTTGTTTCCTTTTACAAGGTACAACAAATACTTACCAGCAAATGGCATCTTCTCCTGGACTGGCTTTTTCCTTGAAGGAAACTGTGCATCCCAAGAGCTGCAGGGAGCCTTGTGGCACATTTTCTCCAAAAGCCCTCCTCCACCTTTATTCATCAATTCCTACTTTTCTGGAGTCCAGCCATGGGTGAGACCCCACGCTTCCTCAACATGAGGGCAGAGGAATGAGCTTCATGCTTGAGGCCTTACAGCTATAAATGTGCTGCATGGAAATGCACCCACAACAATCAGCATTTTGGATGAGCAGTTTGCCATCACTTGTAAGGAAGCATGGGCTGATCCAGCTGTGCTATTTCAGTTCTCTTAGTAAAAAATGCCATTTTTGTCTTTTTCCCTCTCACTTTCTTTAAGTGCTGTCACTCAAAGCAAATGACAAAGTATTTCTGAAAACTTCCTTAGAGTTCAAAATATGAAATTAATGGCATCCATGAGTGCAGCTGAGCCCAGCCACATTTACATTAAGGTGGAAAAATTAATATCAAAGGCTAAAAATCAGGATAAGGCCATCATATCAGTGAGATGCTAGCAACATGCTGTATTTTTTTAAATCATTGGTCCTGTTTCATTTTGGATTTTTTTTTTCTTTTCCTATCCCAGAAAACTTCACAAAACTGCAGCAGCCGACTTCCATAGGAGCAGCCCCATAAGGTGTAAGAGCTATTATCTGTGTTGGCTGAATAATTTATCTGCAAAATTAGTAGACTGCCTGTGATAGAACTGGTTGAATTATTCATCGGGAATAAATTATCCAAGATATTTAGCACTTCTTTCTGTTTCGAAGGCTTCCTGAAACAATTCTGGTTCTGTGAATGCACTCGTTATTCATAAGTACGCAGTGAATAGATTATGCAAACAAATTTCAGCCTATGGGTTGTTTGTGAAACATTCACTTCAGCCCTGGCTATTCATGGCTGTGACTGATCACAGAGACACATGGTGCTCTCTCCCCTCCTTGATTGGAGCACAAACTTTTAAAACAAGAGAATAACAAATGACAAACTGCAAATGATGGATAAGGACTAATGAATAATGCGCTTTCACTGCAAACTTTCAGACAAGTGATCGGTTGTGCCAAAGTCTGTGGAACTCTAGGGAATCATAAACATTTTAATGAATAAACTATTGACTGCACAAAGACAACTAAACAAAAGATAATAAAAGTGTTGCAGACAACACTGGAGTTTATATCACTATATATAAAATGCACAGTAACAAAAGTTGAACACTTTTTGCCATATGCTTCCATAACCTTTAAATTTTGGTCCCTTCTGGCTTTCTGGTTAGTGCTGGAAACTCCACCGTCCGTCTCTGCCTGCTGACAGAGTCCTCTAATTGTGCCGTCACTTAAGGACATGAGTAACTCAGTGAAGTGGAACTGCTTAGTGCAGAAAGTCACTTATGTATGCAGAGGCCCTAAAAACATCAGCCTGATTGCAGGACCGGTGATTGAGAGAGCGCAGTCCCTGCCGGGAGCAGCCAAGCTCCGTCGCCTGCAGTACCTGGGTATTTTGCACGGCCCTGGTCTGCGAGCCGTCTAAGATGTGAAAAAGCAGAAAGCGAGCTGATCCTGCAAGCTCGGCCGCTGCCAAACTACTTCTAGTTTGAGACTCGTTAATATTCATCACCCAGGGCTTTTTGGATTGCTCACTTCTGTGCGTGATCTTCTTGGCACAAAGAAGGTTGTTTGTGGCTGTTTGCTGGTATCGTGGGTCATCGCAAAGCCAGGAGGGTGGAAAGCAGGAGTAACTCTCATAGCAAAATCCTCGCTCAGGCTAAAGTAAAGAATGGTTGCTAAGAACTTAAAATGCAGAGATATAAAATAATGTATGCTGTCGATTTTCCCTGTTTATCAAAGACCAACGGCACAGGAAAAAAAAAGAAGGAGGGGGAATCAATCCACATTTTGTGTAAGGGAAAATCAGGTAAATACATGTGAGTTTAGGTACGGGCACTTGAAAATGGCTATTGATGGGCGGTGAAACTGAAAACCTTTCAGGGACACAAGTACCTGAGTGCTGACAATAGGGCTTCTTCCAAGCAGCGAGAGCAGGTTGCAAAGAGCCAGATGTCAGAATTAGAAAACTTTTTAGCCACTTAAAAAACTGTGGCTTCCCAATATGTGAGACAGTGATACCCTGGCACTGAATGGGGACTGGCAGAAGCAGCAAGAACTTTACAACCAAAACAGCACAATTCTTTGGGTTTTATCCAGACAAAAAAGAATTGTATCTGTACATTGTATATACAGTGTGTATAAGTGTATATACAGTGTATATGTGTTGTGATTACGAACACCGAATGTAACGAAAATAAATGTCCTTTGGAACTTTTAACTTTCTGAACACCTGCAAAACTCTTTTCAAAGCGAAGCACGTGAAAGCCAACGCTTGTGTTGATAATCACTTCAGAAACGCAGGAGGGAAATACCTGCTTTGGGGTTTACCATTTTAGAGTATTTTCACTTTGACGGGTGCATGTAGAAAAAACGCAAGGTGCAACAAAAACCTGGCAAAATCTTTCACCCGCATCTGGCTGGGGAATAATCCACGGCTCATCCTCTGGAAATCCAGATTAACATTTCTTTCCCCAAACCCCCTGCTCGCAGCGGTTTAAACTCACCCTGGAGCTCCTCCGGCCGGAGCGGGCCGGAGCGGGCCGGTGACCCCTCCACCCCCGAGCTGAGCCGCGCCCCCCCTGCCCCGCTTTGTGCCGCCGCCTCCCTCCTCTCACACGGGGGGGACAAAGCGGGGGACCCCCTCCTCTCTCCCCCGTCCCCCGGGGGCGCGGCAGATGCGCGGCCGCCCGCGGTAATTGCGGGCACGCTCCGGAGGGCGCGGCGCACGGGGCCGACCTGCCGCCTCGGCGCGGCCCCGCGGGGCGGCCACGGGGCCATTGTCCGCCCGCCGCTATAAGAACGGGCGGCCGCGCCGTCGTGTGCCAAAGCCGCCGCTCACACGAGCGGATCGCAGCCCGCAGCACTTCAAAGCCACGCGCGGTCGCGTGTCCCCCCGCCCCGCCTTTCCCCGGGCTTTGGCTTTTTTTTTTCGCCTTTTTTTTTTTTTTTTTTCTTCAGCGCCGAGTCCCCTGCTTTTCCCTATAGCGGCCGGCTCGGCTTTTTCCTCTCTTGTGTTTTTATACCGTTATTACTTAACCGCATCCCCGGGAGTGCCTTTCCATGTGAGTACGGGAGCGCCGGCACCTGCCAAGCACCCGCACCGCCACCCTCTTCGTTATATTTTTTTTTTTTCCTTCCCCCCTTCCCCCCCACTTCCCCGACAGCTTCGCACCTTCCCCTTCGCTCCCCCCTCCATCCTCGCGTGGCAGTGACGGGGCTCGGCTTCTCTTCCGCAGGATGCCCGCCGAGGCGCCCAGCAGCGGCGAGGGCGCGGAGCCCGGCGCTCCGCGGGAGCGGCGCAGGCGGCGCGGCCGTGCGCGGGCGCGGACCGAGGCGCTGCTGCACACGCTGAAGCGCAGCCGGCGGGTCAAGGCCAACGACCGGGAGCGGAACCGCATGCACCACCTCAACGCCGCTCTGGACGAGCTCCGCAGCGTCCTGCCCACCTTCCCCGACGACACCAAGCTCACCAAGATCGAGACCCTGCGCTTCGCCTACAACTACATCTGGGCCCTCTCCGAGACCCTCCGCCTGGCCGAGCAGTGCCTCCCGCCGCCCCCCGCCTTCCGCGGGGCCGCCGCGCCCCCCAGCCCCGGCAGCGACGCGGGGTCCTGGCTGTCCAGCGCCTCCCCGTCCGCCCCCTCGCTCTGCGCCTCCGCCTCCGGCCCCAGCAGCCCCGCCACCTCCGAGGACTGCGCTTACGCGCCCGCCGACAGCCTAAGGGGCTTCCGCGGGCTGCCCGCCGGCCCGGGCGCGCCCCTCCGCTAGCGCGCACCGCCCGCGCCCCCCGCGCACCGCCCGTGCTCGCACCGGGGCCGCCGGCGGAGGGGGCGAGGGGGACCTCGTCCCGTTGCACTTTTCATCACTCTCCTTCCCCCCAGCCCCTTCTCCCCGACCCCCACCTCGCCTCCCGAGCTACTCCGAAAAACCGGGAAGAAGAAAAGCGACAGATTTGCTGCCGCAGACGAGGTGAAAAGTCAATTTTACAATTTGTAGCTCTCCAGCGAAGAAAAACGAGCATGAAAATTTGGTTTGAACGCCCTGACAATGCCATGAAAAGGCTTAAGGGGCCGATGCGGCCCGGGGCGCAGCGCGGGGCTCAGCGCGTCTCCCCGGCCCTGCCCCGGGGCGGCTCAGCCCCTCCCGGGGGTCCCAGCACCGGCCCGATGGGACCCCGCACCCGGCGGACAGCAGAGCGGCTCATGCATTATAGATGCTGACCCCCAGCGCGGCCGGCCTGCTTTAGAGTGGGAGCATACACGGGGTATTCAGCGAGAGAGAGGTTTAATTTATTCAAGATGTTCATTCATATGAAAATTGTATTTTTGTACATAAAGAGCTTTATTCTATTATTATACCTCTTATCAAAGTGGGGGTTTTGTTTTGGTTTGGTTTTTTTTAAGAAATTGTACTTTACCCTGTAAATAAAATTTTTAACGTTTGTACTGAATGTTGGCAGCGCCTCTGGAGTTTTGTTTCTTGAACTCGAGGGGTTCACTCCTCAGGAGGAGGCTGGTGTGGAAGGGAAGGGATCACCCCAAGGCAGCAGCCAGCACTTCTGACAGTCCACTGGCCACTTGTGGCTACCTGCAAACACCTCTGGCCCCCAAGTCTCCTAGAGGGGGATTAGAGCCCTGTTCAGGAGATGCTGGCAGGGAACAGGACAGAGTGGTGACGCCAGCAGTGCTGGTGTTTCAGGCTGTCCTTGCTGTGGTTCACAGCAGGAGCTGCAAGGTGTCAGGAGCAAGGAGAAGGCACTGAACCCCTGAACAGGGTACAGAGCTCGTAACATACCCTGAACCTGTAACACTGGCAGAACTTGGCTGGCACGAGCTGCCTCTTTTCCTCAAGTCACACACAAGGTGGGATGGAGGCGCTCCCAGTTCACTCACAGGCAAGGAAAGGAAAAAAAAGTGGCCAAAGGTGCCATCTCATGGTCTTGGTACCAGCTGTGGCACAGCTCTGGCTCTCAGCTAGAGAGTGAGGGTGTCGAGTACCCTCATCTCCAGCAAATCTGCTCCACCATTGCAAAAACCCAAACTTTCCTTTCTCCTGCAATTGCGTGTAACGGGGAGAGCTTTGACCCCCAAAATCCTACCTTCTACTCTTCCTGCCTCGATCCTCCCTCTCTGCAGCATTGCTTAATGCTCCCATTGTGTGCACTGGGCACACAGACACTTAAAAACAAGTTTTGTCCTCTTTGCCTTGTTTTATGGGGCAAATGAAGCAGCTCAGACATGTCTCTACAGCCATCTCCAAAGCATGGGTGAGTTGGAACTGTATGTGCAGTTAGCAGGGAGTTTGTGGAGAAGGATGGAGAGACGGTGTTGTACAAGCCCAAACAAATCAGATTTCTGATGGGACTGCCAAGGACTATGGAATGAATTGACTTTCATTTTATGGTGCCTCAGTTTCCCATCTGTAAAATTGGGGTACCATCATCCCCTCATCAGTGAATTTAAGGATTTAATTATGCAGAGCTTTCAGAGCATGCAGATGCTCAGGGCTACAGTAAAATTTCAGGGAGGAATTCTTTAGGACACAATCATACATGGTGTGGGGAAAAAGGCAGGGATAAACTCTGAAAGCATCAGAACACTGAGAAGCAGTTCATCACCCAGGCAAAAACTCTGCCTGAAAGTTAACCCTCCTGTGGGAAGAAGGGGGAGATAGTATCAAAAATGTAACTTGGGGTCATATAATTGTCACAAAAATTAGGAGAAGAGTTGAGTTGTTTGCACAGATACTTCAGTGCCAGCATTTCCTTCTTTTTGAGTGCCTGAGCCTGCAATATAGATAAATATTTCTTTAACACAATTTTCGTATGCATGTCTATACAGACACACATCCACCTCTGCTTTTCAGTAACTACAAATGCTGAAAAGTGTTTTGGTTTTTTTTTTTAATCGTAATAGCAGCATAATACTTATATTAATTAAAGACACCATCAACCAGTATAGGGCAGTTCCTTAATGATGTCCTGTTAAATAAAAGAGATTTGTGAAATCTAATTCTGGCAGTAACAGGTCTTGATCTGTGACGCAGTGAAGCTTTGCTTGCACCTGCCCTTGAAAGCCAGGAGGTTTTGTATGCAGGAGCCTCCAGGGGCTGAAATTTAGTACAGTCCATGGAGGCGGAAGGTCATCTAAAGTCACTGGGTCCCAAGACACTGGACTTCAATCTCAAAGAAAAAAAAAAAAACAACTCCACAAAACTTCAAAATATCCTCTATTCTTTTGTGTTTTCTTAGCTGCCAGCAGAGATCTGTGGACATTATGCAGTATATAAAGACCATACATCTAGCAGGACTCAGTGTATGATGTTAATGTTCCTAATGGGCAATGAAAGCTGCAAATTGCGTGAGGACACAATTAGATTCATACATTAACATGAGTCAGAGAACAGTTTCTCCCCGGAGCGGTGATAGGTTCAGACATAGTTGAACAAATCTGCCACTGGGACAGATGGAATGCCCATATTCAGAGGCTGCAGGACCAACCTGCACCCCCGTTTACAACAAGGGGTTTGTATTTTTTTTTATCAAAAGAATAGTTTGGTGAATTGGAACAGGCTTCCCCAGCTGGAAACTCGCGGCTATTTTTAATTGCACTAAAATCATCTCCTTACATTAGTACGGGGGGGAAAAAATACGTGAATTAAATACTAGGGCTGATGAAAGCATTAGCAAACTTTTTGGAAATGCCAGATTGTTCTGGTAAAAAATATCTATAAACAGGCAACAGTCTCAGTCCCGCTGAAACCAGTAGCAAGATCCTTATTGACTTCAGAAATAACTGAAAAAAGAATCTTGATTTTTAATTTTGGCACCACATTGCATGTGTGTATGTGCATTTTTTCATATGTCTGCTGATAGGTGTTTTAGCCCTGTTGGATCCAATCAACCACCTCCAGGGCATGCAAGCATTAGGGACCCTCTGCCAGGAGGTCCTGCAAGTCCTTAGGTCTCTCTTAATTCCTTTAAGTTAGTTAGGAGAGAAAGTCTGAGATGGCTCCATTGATAGGGAATCCCTGCTGGCTGGGAGACATCCAGCACAGACTTTCTTGAAACACAGCTGGGATTATCCCACTTTCCCTCTGCTGGGATTTACTGTGGGAAAACCAACTACAAGATGCTTGTGTGCTCTGATGCGAAGGGCCCACAGCAGCTGGAACTACTCTCTTTCAGCCTTTCCCAACTGATTTGAAGCTCTGGAGTTTCTCTGTGAATTACCTGTGCTCAGCAAGTGAGCAAATAACTGCAAATCCAAAATTCTGTACAGGTTTTAGATAACAAGCATTTTCTGTAGTTCCAATGCCATGTGGTGCCCTATTTAGTTTTATCCGTACTGTGGTGAGGCTCAAATGATGCTTAGCATTTAGTAATGAACAAGAGCATCCTCAGAAGGATTTTCATTATTGGGCCTCAGTCTGTCATAGATTTTGATTTTACTCTGTACATGATCTGTAAAATACAGTCTGTGCTACCACCTCTGAGCACATGAAACTTAATATTATAATTACAGATCTCTGGGTCTCAAATGCTCCATTAAGACTGATTTGTATAGTAAGTGGAGATTATCAGAGCACAAGCAGGTGAGAACTAATTTTCAGGAGTTTTTTTGTTGGTGGCACATGCAATTAAAAAAAGTCACCTAGAGGAGCAGAGCTGCTAAGGACCAAGTAGATTTACTGTCCACACTGTATGTGGACAGAAAAAAGAATACTACATAAATACTTTCAGCTGATACTTTGCCTCTTTCTTGTATAGTCTTCCAATAACACTGCTAGAAGCTTTTTAGTTCTAGATTAACAAATTAAATTACTTGCTAGAAGAGTTAATACCCAGTGGCCCAGTAGCAGTGCCCATGAACAACTAATCACTATTCTCTCTTCCCCCTCAACCAAAAAGCCTAATGGTCAGTGTGGAGAACTGCTGAAGACCCCACAGATGTCACAGGGCTGTGGTGAAGTAACAGATCCCTCTAGAAGCCCCGTGGCACCCAGCCCTGTTATTAATGCCCAGGGCAAAGAGGAGTGTGAGGCTGAGCTGGGGGGGTGAAATAGCCATGTCCCTGCAAACAGGGGCTGCCCCCACGCTGAGGTTACTGCTCTCAGGAGAGATGGCAAAGGGGACACCTGAGGCTCTGCTGGTGCACACCAAGGCTCCACACACTGAGCAATGCTCCTCCTTTATCATCACTATTATTTTTCACTTGTCAGTCTCCCAGTTTAAGATCCACTAGACAAGAGTGAAAAGGCTCTTCCCAATGGATAATGCTCTTCTCTGCCAGCGTGGAAATGCTGATGGCACACAACTCGTTTTTATTCAGGTCTCCCACTTTTGCCTCTATTTGACTGTGCAAAGCATCTGTAAGAACCTCCCATCTTACTGCTAGAAAATCTTATGAAACTCTGATTGTTTGAAAAGAAAAATGAAATATCACATTAGAGAGGCTGAGATAGATGCTTCTCCATGCCATGTGTACAATTCCACAAGCACAAGAAACTCTTCTCACTCCTGCTCTATTTATTTTACTCATTGACTGTCAGTGGACCTTTGGCAAAGGTCAGTGGGACGGAGCACACAGAATAACTCTGCAGAGAGTAAAAGCTTGTGGAAGCAGGACTTTTAGAGAAGAGATTAACTTTATTCTTTGAGTAATCATGAGTAAGGATCCACAGATACATACTTGTATGCACTCTGCCAAATGGAAGCGTCAAAATCAAGCCCAGAAATGTGTCATCCTAACACAGAAATTGGAAAAAAAGTGCTCTGAGTGTCTCACTAACATCCTTGCTCGAGCTCATTCATTAGTTGCACTATTCAGCCCCCTGATCCCTTGCTTTCCATCCAAGAGATTCATTGTGCTTCAGGGAAGGACCAGCCTGTGTCAGTGCATGGTTTCCCTTCCACTCTTCCTTCATGCTTGTGAGATGTACTTAATTACAAATTGAAGCATGTGAGGGGACTGATGCCTCTATTTCCCAAACAGGGATTTGGCAAAGTCCTCAGGACTTCACTGTCTCTTTCTTGGATTATTACATTCTGCACATTCCAGGATAATCTTTTTCTTTAACCTGAAGATTTCACAAAATTGCCTTCTAGGAAAGCATTTAAAGCTGTCTAATGGCAGTCCAAGGTGATTACAGACCTTAATGGTTTGTTGCACAAATAATGGATTAAGTTCCATCTGTAGGAGTTAATTTGACTTATTTTTACAAACAAACCACTTGCTCTGCTCCTCTCTGTATGGCAGATGTCAGCAATCTTTATAAAACCATACCCAGGAATACCTGCAGCAGGACTGTCGAGGGCAGCACCAGGCATCTACAGCCCAGCACAAACCTGGCAGAACATCATGCTTTTCCAGCTGGCAGTTTCCACTGAGATGACAAGCCTGAAGAAAGACAACATTTGCAAATATGAAAATACAAATTCCCAAACATAAGATGGTTTTAGTTCACTTTTGGAGGTGGCAGGAGAAGAGACATATAGCCAAGGGACACTGAGGAATTAGAAGTTTGTTGTAGGGAACAAGAGATCTGGGAGTCGTCAATGTACAATTCAATTTAGATAAATGAGGTCAAACAAAGGCAAATGTTACAAATTAAATGGAGGAAGACAAAATTCCCAGCTTGGTCATTTTCATGTTAGGTTCTCCATGCTGACATTCAGGATAATGCACAGATAAAAGAGTCTCAGAGACAGGGTCAGAAATAATGAAAATCACTAGCTGCGGGTAAAAGTTGATCAAACTACCCTAAGCAGTCCTTTCCCACCTGCATTTGTCCTTCTAAATATTCACTTTTGAGGAAGCAGTGTCCTTCTAGGCAAGGCTGCTACCTGTGTGGAAGAATGGGACATGGCCTTCAGGTGTAAATTTAGCATGGACCAGAAGAAGCATCTCTTCCCCTGTAGCTTTCCAGTTTGACCTCTGAGACTCACAGAAAATAGGTAATATTTATCTATACATTATTTTGCTCAGACCCTAGAAAAGATAGATACCTTGACAGTAAAGAGCAGCAACTGCAAGCAGCTGAGACAATCCCTCTCTTCAAAACCTAAAACCTTGATTTACTTTCTTTCTTTTTTACTTGACAATCCCTAGATATAAATGCAGTTTCTCTACCTCACTGGTTGTAGTATTCAAACCAAAGGGATTTAACTCCTGAGATAAAAGAATATGGTATTTTTTTCCTTCCTATTTGAGTACCATCTCTTCTGCAACAAGTCTTTTGTAATCTGAAAGGAAAACCCTTCCTGTCACAACACCAGTAATGGATATTGCTCTCTCAATTACCCCTTGCTTCACCAGGAGAGCAACTGATGCGCATCGTGTTTATCCAGCTCACTGAAGTGCTTTCATTATCTAAGAAAAGAGGTTAATTAGTATTTAATCAATCTTTTCAGAGGGTACAGTTTCCTCCTCTCCTATTTGCAATCCAAAAAGATGTCAGCTTCCAAAGCCATAATGACCTCTTGATAAATCAAGTGGCAGCTAATGAGGTCTGTGGTTCCAGGGACGGAAGGTCTGGGCTACCTGTCACCAGCACGGCTGTCACCTGGGCTGCTGTCCCGGGAAGCACTCGCTGGGATGCCGGGACATGCAGGGAGCCACAGGGGAGACAAGGAAGGGAATGATCAGCTGAGGGGAGGTGCTGGTGACTGTGTACACCCCGAACTGGAGTTTGTGTTTGTCCAGTGCATGCCTCACTGTAATCCAGCTTGGAGGATTCACAGATAAATCTCACAGAAACTCTACCCACAAGAAGGAAACAGATGAGAATCCTTTCTTCTTTCTTTCTTTTCTTTCTTCTTTCTTCTTTTCTTTCTTTCTTTCTTTCTCTTTCTTTCTTTCTTTCTTTCTTTCTTCTTTCTTTCTTTCTTTCTTTCTTTTTCTTTCTTTCTTTCTTTCTTCTTTCTTTCTTTCTTTCTTTCTTTCTTTCTTTCTTTCTTTCTTTTTCTTTCTTTCTTGCTTTCTTTCTTGCTTTCTTTCTTGCTTTCTTTCTTGCTTTCTTTCTTGCTTTCTTTTCTGCCTCCTGCCTTCCTCCCTCTCTCTCTCCTCTTCTTTCCTCCTTTCTTAAAGATGACCCAGGAGCTATCCCTGCACCTGTATGGATTTGAACTTCAGAGATAAGAGCCACTATTTATGCTTGTTGCCAAAAAGTTATGGATAATAAAAGCATTAGCGCATTTCAAAGAAACATATGTAGAAGTATGGAAGTTTTCTTCATTAGGGAGCAGGCAGTTCTTCCTTCAAAAATGCCAAAACCAAAACTCTCTCTCGTACCATTTCCAGTGTAGGTTCTGTGGCTGTGGCTCTGCACAGCTGTGCTGAAGCTAAACTGGGCAGAGACATACACCTGTCAAAGCAAAAAAACTTAATTTTGACCAGTCTTATAGAGGATATTGAGTGATCTGGTCCAAAAGACCTGTTCCAACTGCTCAACCTTTGCATCTTTAAAAAGATCCAGCAGCACTTGCAGTGATATTTTTTCTGAGATATCTAAGCAGAGAAAGTGGCCCATGCATCCATATGCTCAAGCCCCTTTGGCTACTGGGTTATTCTCCCCATAGCCACTGCTGCTGACAATGAGGGACTGAGCCACATGCCCTGTGCTAGCCATGCTCTGGATTTCTTTCCCTGAGTTTGGGAAATTCATTGTCTTTAGCATCGTCTGTAGGTTCAAAGTCCGCTTTCACGCCGCGGGGCGCCCTTTCTGGGTTCATAAAGCTACGTTCAGAAATCTTTGGGCAGACCCAAAGCTGACAAAAGTGTCATTAAATAATGCTGCCAATGAATGAAGCTACCAAAGAAGACATAGTCCAGTTTGCATCTCAGTTACAAGAAGAAAGTGCAATGACAGAGTGAGTAATTGGCTAATTGTCTATACGAGCTCTATTTTAACAGTGCAGTCGTGCGATCGCACCATCTGGGGGGAGCTTGGGGAGGGAGCCCCAGCGCACACAAAGCCAGCGCAGTTCCCGACACGCAGGCCGGGCAATGCCTCCTTCCCAGGCCAGAGGTGGGAGCTGCAGCCCCCGGGTCTCCCCAAATACGGGCTGAGACGCTGAGCCTCTGCTGACGGTGAAAGTCGGGGTGGTTGCCAAGCAATACCGGCGTTTTTTGGAGTGCACGCTGAAGCCCACCTAAGTTGCACAGTGCAGTAACCCAGTGTTAGTGCACAGCGATATCTGCCTGATTGCAGGGCTGCTAATGAGCACAATTAGACGGGTGGTTGGTGTCATGAGCCGGCATCCCCGGCCCAGACGTGCGAGGGTGCTGCCGGCGGCAGTCGGGGAGCTCAGCGAGCTGGTGTGATTTCTGGGACATTCAGAAATGATGGCATTTCCCCCTCCTTGTCTTGAAAAAGCTGAATTACTGCCTTTCAGTTCCCATCTATTTTCCTCCAAAGTTACCATGAAGAAAAAAGTATAAATCACACTTCTAAGTGGGGCTGGCACTCAGCTCACAAGAAGGAAAAAAAAAAAAAAAAAAAAAAAAAGAGGTAATGCCATAATGTAAAATAGTTAAAAGCTTATTAGAGCCGTTCAGGGCAGTATGATTTCCACTTTGTTTCAGAACACCCCAAGCCCATCCTTTCATGCTATTGTGAAGGCAGCAATTCAAATCTCCCTTTGTCAGTATGAATGGCCCCTCTTAAAGCTCTTTTATGCCAACATATTCCCTACAGGCATATGCCCTTTAGCTCTATTACTGATTTACCCAAGTATTCAGCCCATACCTTCTGCTTTTCTTTTTCACTTACTGAAGTTCCACATGACACGAGCTGCAGGCTCTGCTTTGGTGCCTGCCCCACACCCGGCCCCAGCCAGGATGCTGCGTGCTCCACCGCTATCTATCTCACCAGGAAAAGCCACCAAAAAAACTAACAGAGGAGACTTTTCAAATGATTGATTTTTCTATTCCCCCACCACCACCTCTTTCTACCTCTCCCCCTTCTTTTCATCCCTACATTTGTTAGCGCAAACAAATGGGAGAGGGTATATACCACCACCACCACCCCCAGCCACAGGGGAAAAAGAGCCTCGCAGGCTTTGAGGGAGGAAAAATTCGAGTGTAAAAAACGCAAGTGGGCCTATTACCTCTACTTACCCTAATTAGACTTGCTTTGAAGGGCTATTCAGAGATTTTGAAAGGCTGTCCTCTCCCTGCATCTCATTGTGCAATGTTTGCAGAGACATTTGCATCTGTTTGTGCTTCTGAAAATAGCAATGGATGCTTTCAAGAAAGCAAAGCCACCTCCGAGCCCCTCGCACCAAGCCAAGGGCCGCAGCAGTCGAGGTATGTGTGGCCGGCGCTGGGCGGGGGGACACCCCGGTTTCAAGGGTTTCAGGGTTCTCCACCGGTCTCCATTTAAACAATTCCCTTTAACAATGCAATTTTAGGCATAAAATCTGCTAACTAGATTAAATCCAGATGACACAGGACGTAGAAATGGAATAAAAAAATCAACGCTAAAGTAAATGGTAGGCATCCTAACAGGATAGAAAGTGTGAAATCCATGCAGAGCTAGAGAGAATAGCTGGCAGCACAGCCCAGGCTTTCATACGCATATGGCCTTGACCATTTGACTCTGGTCCCATTGAGGTGATCAGCTGGAGACGTGAAGGGGCATCGCTGGCAACACACACATCCCGCTCGCTCCTTGAAGAAAGCCCACGAAATAAAGCTGCATGAAGGTGAATGATAGTAAACATTTTGTAATTTGGAGGGATTAAATTTGCGGGATGATCTTGATCAGGTTCTCAAGGCATTGCCAGAATGCACTTACATTAGAATAGCCGCTGCTGGATCGCTGCTGGCAAAGCCACAATATCCGCCAAAGAAAGGGGGTGTGAATGGGACAAAAGGGTTAATTTGAATACGTGCTGAAAAGACTGGAGGTGGACAAGGAGCTCTGCAAGGACTTCATCAGGAGCCATGGGCAGAAGGAGACGGTTTTGCAAATACGGAGGGCGAGCGGGGAGGATGTTTGTAAAGCACACTTGGAAAGGGGGGAGAAAAGGAGAAGAGAAAAGCCCCACAAAGCTCAAACTGCTTCTTTCTTACACTGCCCTTGGCTACGCTCAGAGGAGCACTTTAGATGGATTAATCACAGGGAAAAACAATGGGATAAAAGTCTTCTTCTCCTCCGTCTGTGCCCAGCCGCGCTGATCTTTCCCGACCAGCTCATGGTGAGCACTGGCTTCTGGCCGGGGATGGACCCAGCCGGGTCACGGCGGGCGACCACATCTCCTGGTCTGCACGTTTGGAAGCTGGAAGTCCCGCTGCCCTTTCCTGAGGGACATCCGATTAAATTTATACTATCAGCAGATTGAAGATTTTATCAGATTACTCCTTCAAAAATGCTTAGTGGGAATTAAGCATGCAAATCCACTTGGCCAGCTCTGGGGACAATACACTCCCTCATGACGGTGAAATTCTCCTTCTAGCTCGGGCACCCATGACATGGGCTTTTCCACTCATCTTTTTAAACTTTAAATGCACACTGGCATCTGGAAAACGCTCTCATGCATGGACCAGGCTCGGATGCGCTGGGTGGGCCGGGAGGGGGCATGTCCCACCTCTCTAAGATGATGAAAAGGTGTTGCACTGTCACCTCCTCCCTATCCCTGTCCTTGTTGGTGCCACAGAGGCAGTACATGGAGCACATCCTGCTTTTCTCAGAGATGCTGCAAAGTGCAGAAGCTGAGCAGGGGCTGAAGCCAGTGGGGATGGACAGCACAGGTGGAGGAAGCCCAGGTTTCAAGAGAGGAGATGGGAACACAATGCCATCACTGCTGGATTCTGATTTATGACAGATCTCTGTGCAGTAGTCAGAGGCTGTATGAGGATGTCGCTGTCTCAGTGAGGCAGAAAGCAGCAGCTGGGCATGGGTTTGGGGCCAGGCAGGGTGGTGACCCTCAACACCCCAAACCAGCACAAAGGTCCTTGAGGGACGTGGCTGCTTGCACAAGCATCCCTCCCTGCAGGGAGCCACTGCTTGCGGCAGGGTGACCTCTCTTGGGCATTAAGAACGATTCAAAGTGAAGCATTGGCTGTGCATAACAGCTTACAGACCCCCTGAGCCATCCTACCTGCCCCCACTGCCATCCCCTGGCCCTGGGACCCAGATCCAGAGACAGTGCCAGCCTGGCCAGCGTGATCTCACCCTCTAAGAGATCAGGTCAGGGCTTGGCATCCTCCACAGCACGGGGGCTTGGGCTGTTCCAGCCCCTTTTTGACATTTGAAACTCCAAATGAAGTTTTAGCATGTTTTGCTGAGACACAAGCAGGCCTGAGCTCTGCTGTTTTCCCTTGGGACATCTGGATATAGCACATAATTTCCACACTGTATCTCCATCCCCAAAGCACTCCTCAAATCCAAACCCAGCCCGTTTTCTTTTTATATTTAGAAATGCAGGGCCCACAGGGAAACCCATGTTCTGCTACCCCCCTTCAGCTTGCTCAGCCACTCCTAAACCCAGCAGAGACCCCACGGCAGAAGGACCCAGCTGGGCCCCAGAACCCCCCAGCAGGGACTTTTCTGGGGGGCTTTGCCCAGAGCACGTGTGCCTGCGCCTTCTCCCCGGCTGCCCCTCGCTGCCAGCTTGGGGAGGGTTTTTTTCCACTGGGTTTTTGTTTCCTTTGAGAACACCCTGTGTTTGTGTTGCTCTTTCTCCCGGCACAATGCGCCTCTCCATTTCCTCGGCCGGGGCTCGCGCGAGCGTCAGATCTGGCGGAGCGGAGTCGCAGGGGTCGCGGGTCACCCGAGGCCATCGGGGACACACAAAGTCTCTTCAGCCACTAATGTAAGCCGGGGTAACGGCACGCTGAAAGCGCATCCACTTGAGACTATCTACAAGGCACTCAGCCCTCTCTAAGGGCTTATAATGTTGACTCTCCTGTCATTGGATCCAACCTTACTATAAGCCCTGGAGGTATGAGGGGCTTAGAGACATTCATTCAGAAAAATAAATCCCCCTGCTACCATTCTCTTCATGAAGATAAATATACCACAAACAGAACAAGGAAAGAGGCTGAACTCCTGATCTCTGCTCCAGCCGCTTAAAAAATTGCCATTAAAAAACAGCACTTTATTAGACTCCTTTATTATTTGCCATTAAAAAACACAACACAGTTTATGAGTCTCCAAAGCAGTTTATTAGTATATTTTATTAGCAAAACTTGCCTTCAGTTCAACGCCATTTCTAGTCCACTCAAAAGAGAAAATTTTGCAAAGAAAATGGGGTTTGTTTGTATTTGAACTCGCTGTTTCTTGAGGCGTTGCAACCTGAGCTGCTCCAGCCCGAGGAGAGTTCGTATTCCATGCTGGAGGGGTTATTGCTCAGCCCCAAACTGGTGTGCTTTGAGTTGGTATTAAAACTAGGAAGGCTCCTTGGCCATCAGGACTGCAGCTTGTCTGGGGCTCTACAGACACTGGGGAACACAGAGCACCAGTTCTGAGCCCGGCACAACTTCTGGGGCACCATGGCATGTGATGTCAGACTGACACCCTTTCTCATGACCTCTTTAGCCTCCATATTTCTGTCCAAAGCTGTGTCAAACTGGAATGAGGGTCTGCTGTAAAACCTGCACAGGGTGGATATATTCAGCTCATATTCAGTCACAAGGGAAAACAGCTGCTATGGGGATGTGCTTCCATTTAGCAACTGGAGGTCAGCCCCATGCCCACCCCTTCTCTTGCATCAAATCTTGCTGAAATACCCCACACACCTGGTTGTAGTTGTAGAGCATTTGGTGGTTGTGAACCTTTCCATATTTACAGATTTTTCCTGAGGAAGGCGCCTTAGCGTCCCTGGGGAGTTCAAAGAGCAGTAGGCTGTGTCTAAGTCCCTGTCTTTAAGCATATCCAACCTGGTGTGTTTCTAGTAGACACATGTTCCAGTGAGATGCCTTCTCCAGAGCATCAGCTGGGAGGGTGGAGGAGCCATGTGGCCAGAGCTCCCTGTCTCATCCTGGTGAGCACAGGTTAGAGAGCCCATGAGCTGCTCTAAATCTCAGTCAGCCAGGGAAGGGGATGTGTAGAAGGTCTCCAGAATATGCAAAGCACTGGCAGGTCTCTGCTCAACAGATCTGGGCTGGTGTCAGCATTTCCTCTTCCACTCCTCCATAACTGGCTCCCTTAAAAATCACCCAAATCATTGATTTTTAGCAGAATTTTACCTTTCACTGCAAACATTTAGCTCTGGATGAAGATGTGAGTTTTAGACCACCTGGTTTTGTCTCCAAACATCAGGTCCTAAAGCAAAGTCTGAGAGCATTTAATTTTTAAATGTTTCTAATTCTTTCTTCTTTTAAGAAAAAAAGCCTGGTGAATGTGGGTGCTCTTGCAGGCAGAATTCCCTCCTCTACCTCCACCTGTTCATTTTCTGGAACGATGGGGACAGCAAGTCAGTGCCACTTGCAAGGGTTCAGGGGAGAAGGGGATCATGCTCTGGGCATGATGTGTGTACATGGTGAGGTGCTCAGATTTTGAGGGGAAAACATGAACAAAGAGGGAGAGTTGTTGCCTTGGGGAGGTAAAAGGCAGAACTGATCAAACTGCTGATATAAAAGAGGAATAATGGGATTTTGTGGGATTCACATTGATGTTCAGATGAGAAGAGACTCCGGTTGCCTTTTTTCTTTCAAGCCACTGAACAAGAACTTTAAAGCCCCTTTAAAATCTGCTTTGGCTGAGCTAATTATTATCACAGGAGTTATTAGACAAAAGCTCAATGGCTTTTCCAGTGCCTCTTCAACAGTTTCTGGGCTGCCTCGACAACAGGACCCAGAGCTCCCTTTTATCATTGCCATATTCCTTCTGAGAGTTTTCAACTGCTGATCCTTATGTTAAGCCTTACAGGAAACACAGCCAGACAAGAGGGGTGCCCATCAGCCTGGCTCTCTCTCCTCTCACCCCACAGCCTGCAGCATCCTGTTCCCACTGGCACAGCTGGACTGCACACAGCTGTTCTATTTTCTGACATGCATCAGAGGGAAAACAAATGTCACAACAGAGTATCCAGTTTTTGAGTAGTGAGACAGCATCCTAGGGGAAGCAGCAGCCAGCCTGATACTGGCCAAGGCTATCCAGTGACTTATTCAAGGAAGCCATTCACACCTTCTCCCCAAGGAGAGGGCTGCACTGCAGAGTGATCAGCCCCTGCACAGAGACATGCTTGTGGGTTTTTCATCTGAGGTTCCACTCCTGGGACACAGCCTGGGCTCTGAAGCCCCCATACTCTGGCCTTTGTTCTTCACCAGTGATTCAAGACCTTCCCAGTTTGATAAACTGACTTTCTTTGCTTTTCCTCTGGAGAAGCAATAATTACATGTTTTTTAAACAGGGGTATCCAAGGAAAAGCAAAAAGCAATAAACAAAGCAATAAGGAAAAAAAGTGAGGACAGCAATAAAGGCTGCTTGTGGGTGTCATTTCTCCAAGAACTCCTCAGCACTGAAGGGGACCTGGGACCTCATTCAGCCCCACTGAGTCAGATAAACCTTCAGTATTCCTCAGGGGAGAGAATTTCCTCTCTCCCAAGCAGAATGGCAGTGCATGGAACATGGAAACCAGCTATTAGTGTGCTTGCAGCTGTCCCATTCCCCATCTCTGCCCAGCCCAGGGGCTTGGGGTGCTTTGTGGATCCCACTATCCAGCAGTGAAAGCACCTCTTCCCATACTTCCACCTCACAGGTGCAAGCTCAGCACTGATTTCCCTTCTTTTTAGGAAACCTCTGCTACAAAGAAGCTGCTGATGGTGTAAGCAAGCTGTGAATAAAGCTATCCTACAGCAGAACGGGAGGTTCTGGTTCCATCCACTGGTCCCAAGCCCACAGGCTGCTCCTTGCAGACTCCCAGAAGTAGCACCAAACTTCTGCAGTGATTTCTTTTGCATTGTTTTCAGAGGATACTTCAAGATAAATGGACCTTTCTTTTTCTTCCCTAACTGGACATCTAAACAAAACCTTTCCAAGGACTCAGGGGGAGATGCCTGAGGAGCAGACAGGATATGGGAATGATTGATGAAGTGCTGATGACCACAAGCAGTGGCACCCGGGCTCAGGTTTCAGGGCAGAGCCCAGTAAGGAAGCACCTCTCACCTGCACAGCTGCCACACGCTGGGCTGCCTGCACGGGCAGCTCCCTGCCTTCCTCTGCAGAGGGGAACCAAAACGTTTGCTGCCCCTGCAGCAGCCATCCCTGGCAAAGCAGGGGCTAGGGCAGCCAATACAGGCACTGACAGGGTGGAAGCATTTGTGGGGCTTTCTCCATCACTGGAGGACTTCTCTTCTAGCATACAGGTGAACAAACAACCAGCCTGCCACATTCCCTTAGACTTATCTCACAAAAAAATTATTTTAAGGAAAGAGAGGAAAGTAAAGAAAAATTTTCAGTGCTAAATGGTCTAATGTTTGCCCATGGGAGGGGTGTTGGGACTAGATGATCTTTAACGTCCCTTCCAGCCCAAACCATTCTGTGTTCAATGGTTACCAGGAATAAATCACAGGTGAAGTGAAATGGGCTGCTCCTTCAAGCCCAGGCAGTTGTTTTCAGATGTCCCTGTGGCTCTGCCATCAGTCTGGGACTAGGAGATTTAAATTCACACCTGATTCATGTCACTGATGGGGTAACATTTACTCTCTCCCATATAGGCTGTGAGAAAATCCACTGCTTTTGCAGGGGCAGAGACCAAACACACACCAGGTCAGGTCTGGCTGGTGATTTCACCCCACAGAGCACCAGCTCCAGATTTGCCAGAAGGAAACACCATTTCTACTTGCATTAAGCAGTGTGGGGGTTTATGATGCTCTCATAAGCTGTGTGTCCTGAGCTGGCCAAGATGGGAATTTTGAAGAAAGATAATGCGATACATATTCCCCCGCAACATATCCACATATTTTAAGTGATTTTTAATTTTGTCCTCTCTTTCTGCCCAGAGCTGAGTTTGAGATGAAGAACTGACCAAACAAGAAGAAAGCAAAGCCCTACTCTGATTTCCTGGGTATGGGTAGGTGCAGAGCAGCATCCCCAGTCCACAACCTACAAATGCTCCAAGACAACTCCAGGCCAAGGCATCTTTCTGTCCCTGCAGAAGGACAAAGGCTCATCATTCCTCTTCTCCCTTCCCTTCTTCTGACCCTTCTCCATCTCCCCGTGCTCCTGGAGGTGTCATGGACTGGGAAAATGACTGGGAAAGTCATGGACTGCAGGGCACTGACCGCTGCCCCACGCCCGCCACACTGGGATGTGCAGATCCCCCGGCCGGCCCCTGGCTCCTCTCCCTTCCCATCTCTAGAAGTCATCTATTTTGTTGTGTGTACACACAGAAAACAAGGGGCTGCCCCTTGTTCTCCTCCAGCCATGACACATCAAATTATCCAGCCTCCAAATATCCCATCTGGCTGTTAGTTTTTAGCTTTCTTTTTCCTCCTTCTAGGTTGTTTCTGCTTTCCTCCTCCTCCTTTCTCTGTTCCCCAACCCATGTGTAAAAGTAGCAGGGGGGCCTTTATTAAAGGCAAAGCCCCACGGCAGCAGCTTCCCAGCCAAACTGCTCTTGTATTACTTTTTGATGAGTTTTCAATTTAGGCCTTTGCAGACAGGGGGAAGAAGGCGACTTGAGAGACAGAGGGGGGAAAAAAATGCAACAGATGGGGCCGATTGTGCTCTCTAGGCAAATTAAGGAAGACATCTGTAGCTCCCAAATACTGGTGGTCTAAAGCAATTAGTCCCCTGTGAAAAGGGGCCTCTCTGAGCCTCCTCCAGCCAATCCGCGCCCCGGCAGCACTCACGTTACAATGGCCTTGACCACAATTCACTGAGCCAAAAAAAAGAAAGATTAATCCAGGAGGAGCTGTGCGGCCAGGCTGGAGTTGCTAGGCTTAAAAGGGAAGGTTACGTCCGTTTCTGCCTGAGTTTGGAGCAGAAAAGCAGGGCGGGGGGAGTTTTTTATCCTTCTTTCTGATGGTCACCCACAGCGTACCTGGTCTGTGTCAGATGTGTGTGTGTGTGTGTGTGTGTGTGTGTGTGTGTGTGTGTACATGTCCCTGTACCAGGAGAGAGTTGTAATCTGTAAATTGCTCAGGGACCTCAATTTTCCACTGGCTTGTTTGGAAAGTGATGAATGAAGACGCAAACCCCTGTGGTTGGAATTATCTCCCCCAGCCCCCTTTGGTCCCACTCCATCCTGAATAAAAAGAAGCTGTTATATGATAAGACCCCTCTGCAAGTGATAATTATAATGATTGTTATGATGCCAGGGTTCTGCTTTTACAATTGGAAATAGGAACTCCGGCTGAGCTAATCCGGCGGTGTGGTCCCTTATTTCATTTGACGTCAGGAAGCCGAGAGCGGAAAATTTAGAAAAGAACTTTATCCAAGCTGGTTATGAGCCCCCTTCCCCCTCCCCTCCTCTCCCCTGGCTCTTTTATTCATGCATATTTATGATCAGGAGATCTCAGTGGAGAAAAAAAACACATACAGAAAACAAAACCGGCCTCACAATGGGGAGAGCTGCTCATGGGAGGTCACAGCACCTTTAAATTACACCTCTTGGCTTTGTTCACCCCCGCACAATGGCGCTAAGAGATAGGAAGAATAGCACTCTGCGCCCCGGCGCATCACAATTCTCCCAGTGATTTCAAAAAGGACACAGAGCCCCAACTAATTTGATATCTTATTGCATTTCTGCTAACCTAAGGCCATGCCTCACCCCAGCCGCAGAGGCTTGGCAGGGCTGGGCTCGTACAAAGAGCATGGCTGCGGCTCCGCGGAGCGCTGGGGTTTGCCAGTCAAAGCAGATCTGTCTTGGTCAGCTTTGAATTTGAGCTGAGTTAACTGGTTTGGAAATACAAAAGCACCACCCGCCCACTGAACCTTTGCCCCTTTAAATTAATTAATTTAATTAACATGTTTATTGTCATGGCGCCCGTCAGAATGGGATCTTCCTGGGGCCACACCAAACTCCAGCCTGCCCTCACACACAAAGGAGATGGGCTCATGGTTTTGGAGACAAGTCGGAACCAAATGACTTCTCAAGGCACTGAAATTTGAGCCTACAATTTATTTCTCACCCAACTTTTTCCTAGGATAGAAAAAATGGGTGACCAAAGCTGTGGTTCATGATGGAGGACATGAAGGGAGCAAAGCTGAAGTGGAAAATTGCTGGAAATAAGCTGCTGTCTTATGCTGAGGCTGATATTGTGCAAGAAGCTAGTAAATGCACCAACTTGAATATTTGGTAATAACTGCCTCTGAAGGCAAGCTAGAAGGGAAAAAGTGAAGCTGGTGTTGATAAAGAGCCAAATAATGACTTTCAAGGGAGAATAAGGCGCTTTAAGGAAGGACCTGCCAATTCTCCAAGAATACCAGCTAGTCTGTGACTGCAAGCCCCTAAAACCCAGTCTTTCCCTCTCTCTTGTCCATCATTGTCACAGTTTGCAGATAAAAAGTAGGAGAGGGGAGCAAAATAATCCCACATAATTTTCAGATCCTGCATGTTGAAAACATTTAAATGTTGCAAATGCTGCCTATGTTAAATATAAAATATATTACTTGGTCAAAGGGTTGCTGGAAATTTAGAAAGCTATTTAAATTTACTAAATGATTAATGGAGTCATTACTATCCCATGATGAGCAGGAAGAGCATAACCTTCAATCTCTGTACCCAGGGGACATTCAAATCTTTAAGGAGTCCGACACACATCCCATTGGGTTGGGTTACATTGCCACACCTAAGAGACACTAAAAACTCTTTGCTATAATCAAACTCAGATTTCTAAATCCTGAAAAGACATATAAAAAAGCAGTATTCATACTTTATCACCCCACTTTATTATTCATAATGACCAAAATAAATGTTTAAATTTATTTGCATTTTAATAGCATCAAAGTTATGTTCCTCCAAGACCAAGAGGTTCCCAAATCTGCCTAGGAATGCCATTAGAAGAAGGAAGCTCTCCTGTCTATCCCTGGGAAAGAAAAGAGATAGGGAGGGTTTCAAAGTGCCTTCCAGCAGCAAGAGAAGGCTGCTTAGCAGTATAATCATATATATCTGCTGCAAGCATCCTGCAGAAAGCCACTCACCCTGGCTTTGCAGGAGGCTGGCTGGGACAAAGTATGGATTTCTCTGCCCGGGAGCCAGGGTAGGGCTTGACTGACATCACCATGGGGACTAATGACAGAAGATTTCCCCAAAGACGCTGAGGGCTTTGAAGAATGGTCTTTCATTCTGTGTTGAACATACAGATAAAATGTCCACGGCAGAAAACTAATCAGATCATCTGTAGTTTGCTTTGCTGTTTGCTCAGGTCACTATCCCGTGGTTACAATTATCTCAGTCAAAAACCATACAGATGTCCAAATTGGCTTCCTGGCTTTTTCCTTAAAGAGTTCTGCTTCAGAGAATAGCGATTTCTACCAGGAAGTTCTTGGCCAAGTCTCTCACGTTTATACCTATCTCCAAGGAGAGAGTCCCTCTCTGGCCTCCAGGCAAAGCTGGAACATCCCACCACCACCCATTGCCAAAATAAGCATTTAAAAATCATAACTCACACATCAGAAGCACAGATTTATATGTGGAGAGGCAGTGAAGTAGGGAAAGGAGGTAAGACACACAAGATGCCTGTGGGATTAGCTATCCTCAGCCTTTTGAAACAGTTGTGAATTCATTGTTCACATTTTTGATGTATCTCTGGGAATTTCAGAATTAAATTCGGCACCTTTTCCAGTGAGCATAAGTGCTCATGTGCTTCACTCTCTTCTGGTGGCTCAGGGTTGATGTCTAGTTAAAGCAACAGCAGTGTAGCTATGAAAGTCTTTTGCTGCTTGCTCAAGGCCTCAATCTTTCCACAGTAAAAATTGCTTTTTAAATAGCATAACCATTAATAATCTACTTAATTACACTGATGGATATAATGAGGATGTGTGACCACGAGGAAGCTTTTGCCTGTGCTGGAACATGATGGGAATGTCCATGGAGACTGAAATACTGCTGGTAAGGGAAATAAAGGGCTGCTGGCCCCAAAAGTCAGAACCTCTGCCCATCTTTCTCTCGGCAGAAATCTGGGAAATTTTTTATGCGTTTGAATTTATTCTGGTTTGCTCAAGACTTTGATCCTGCAGAAGCAGGATGGGGCTTTGAGCAACCTGGTCTAGTGACAGGTGTCCCTGCCCATGACAGGGGGGTTGGAGTGAGGTGAGCTTTAAGTTCCCTTCCAACCCAAACCATTCTGTGATTCTGTGCTATTTATTTTTTTTTTTTAACCACCTAAGAGTTTACAAAGCTGATACAATAATCTTAAACGTATTTAATACCTAATACATCCTTAAATTTGATTTGCGTGCAGCAGAAGATCACGACAAGTAACCTGTAGAAAGTTAAGTGAAGTCTTTAGAAAGGCTGTAGGGGCCGAACGCGGAGCTCCGGGCTCAGGGGGAGCCCAGGAGGGATATTCCCGCAGGGCTCGCCCCGGGTTCGTGCCGCCGGCGGTGGAAGGCGCAGCCCGGCGGGGCCGCCCCGGCCCCTGGGCTCCTCGGAGCGGGATCGAGCTTGTCTCGAGCACCACCGTCCGGCACAGAGCTAAACTGAGCAGAGCGGGAACGGCCTCTGTCCTGGCGAGAAACCGAAGCCCGGAGCGCGGCCCCCGGGCAGGTGCGGGGAATCCCTGGAGATGCTCCTGGGGCTGGAGCCCCTCCGCTCCGGAGCCAGGCTGCGGGAGCTGCGGGTGTGCACCTGGAGAGGAGAAGGCTCCAGGGACACTTCCAGCCTCCCAGTGCCTAAAGGGAGTGTACCAAAACAATGGCGAGTGACTTCTTACACAGGCAGATAGTGATAGGATAAGGGGGATGGCTTTAAACAGAAAGAGAGTAGGTTTAGATCGGACTTTAGAAAGAAACTCTTCCCTATGAGGGTGGTGAGGCTCTGGCGCAGGTTGCCCAGAGAAGCTGTGGCTGCCCCATCCTTGAAAATGTTCAAGGCCAGGCTGGATGGGGCTTGGAACAACCTGGGATAGTGGGGGGGGTGGGGTCCCTGCCCATGACAGGCGGCTGGAACAGCATAGCCTTTAAGGTCCCTTCCAACCCAAAGCATTCTGGAATTCTACAAAGACTCCTTTTTTTCTGAGGCAGGTTGAGTGTGGCACTGCAGCTCTGAGAGGGGCAAAGAGGCTTTTGTGCAATTACAGTAGTTACAGGAAATTAATTAGTAGCTCTAAGGACATCTGCAGGGCTTAGAGTTTGCAGAAAAAATGCACCCCGAGAACAAAAGAGCAACATGAAACTTTAGACCTGTGCTTGTGAGGACTGTGCTTGACTGCCTCAGTGTACTCCAGACCTGCAGCATCCTGGGCAAGTGTCTGCCAGGCACAACCAGAGCAGCCCAAGCACAGGAACCTAAATTTGGCACCGTAAAGCAAAATGCAACGAGTGCGGGGGAGTCTCTTTGGCAGACACTGAGCATAAGGCTGTGGAAAATCTGCTGCGTCGTAAATGGAAGCACACTGTATCCCTCAGGCAGCATCCTGACACCCGGTGGGGAAATGTCAAAACCTGGGCTGATGATTTGTGCCCTTGGGATGCCCCATCCTGTGTATGCTGAGGTCACTCAGCAAAGCTCTGAAATAATCTCTTAGCTGTTTCTCTTCTTTCTTTACCCTTGCTGAAAGGCCACTGAGTGACCAAAGTGCTTTTATGCTTTGGATCCTCTGTCATCCCATACCGGTTGGGGAATGACTGAAAAGTAAGACAGAAAATGAAGTTTCTCTGTTGGCTTTGTTGTCTGATACATCCAAAAAAATCATAGCCAACCTGCATGGTTTAGCCCTGAAATCTTCATCTCCTGCTCCTTACCTGCAGATTAGGTTTCACTTAAACACTGCCATGTCCTCCTTTCTTATTTTCTTTTTCCTGCAGAGGCATTTTACAAAGATTAATTACAAGTTTCATACATTATGACAGGGATTTTATTTGTGCCAAACATATTGCAAGGCCCACATTTGCAGCGCATTGTTATAAGAACTCATTATACAAGCTCAGGCTTTGAGAAATCTTTGCTTTGTCTCGCTTCCAGAAGATGGAGCCAGAAAGCTGGGAGTAGTTGCTGTGGTGTGGGAAAGCCATCTTCCCCTCCTGCTCATGCACAAACCCTGCTCCTTCCCAAGAGCCACCCTGAGGTGATGCAGGTGGCTCACAGAGGGCAGGGGAGAAGCCGTGGGGTACCAGGGGGTTGCTGGAAGGAGACTGATTTTCCTCTTTTCTGCTGCACAGCCCTCTGCACCCCATCAGAGGGAGAACATGCAGCTAATTAGCAGGATGGGATCAGGAGACATGAGTTTTATTTGCAGTCCTGGTGCTAGTTTTGTCCAAATCAGAATTAGATCCTGAACCAGTCAGTGTCCCTGTGTTTGCTGAGGGGACAGATTCAGGAGCAAGGGATGCTAAAGCTGCCTGTGGTGGAAAGCAGAGGTGCTGCCCAGTGCACGCTGCTGTCACTCACAAACTATAGCTCAATGCCAGGTTTTATCCTCTTTTCAGCTGATGGACTATCCTGGATCAGAGTGTAGTTTCTCTACTCTACTTTCTGTAGGGAAAGTATTGCTCACAGTAACCTGTTGGATATTTTCAAGGCATTTTTGGTTTTGGTTCATAGCATGACCTCAAAATTTGGGGCAGGAAGTGAATGATTTGGTTGATGTTTTCATCATAACAGTTATCACCTATTTTTTTCTGTCTGAAGAGCTGTGCAGAGACTATTTGTCATTTTCAGATGTTTCAATTACAAAGATAACATTAAGAAAAAAAAAAAGTGACATCTTAGTGAAAGATTTCTCACTGGTTTACTTCTTTTGGGCTTACTGGTTTTATTTAGGCAAGAGGACAGGTCAGACCAGACCAGTGCTAGGAGGATCATGCAGGAAGATCAGCACTGTCACCTCGGAGGTTTGATGAGTGTGAAGAAGGGTCCTGCTGCCTTCTCTGTCCCCTTCTCCTCGGTGCCAGGCTTAGAGACAGCCTGACAGCAGGAGGCAGACCGAGCACCTCGTGTGCTGCCAACAGAGGTCTCGCCCCTGCTTCCTCCCTGCCCCTGCCTCATCCCACGGGATGCTGCCCGTGCACCAGAGTGTCTGGAAGTCCAGCCAGGGCTGAGTGATGCTGGTTTGGGTGAGCACCAGTTTGGACATCATCCAGGGCAGAATGTTCCAGCTTTCTTTCCTCATGCCAGGTAGATGACTGCAGTAGGCTGCACCCCTTTTTTGGCTACTATCCCTTGTAGTGCACATAACTTCTCCAGCTAAACTTCTCCAGCTAAATATAGCCTGACAATTTGAAGGCATTTTTTTTTTGGCTGCAGTACTTTCCTCTTTCCAGTAGCAAGAAGCGAGTTGTGTTTTGTTTTGTATATTCAGGTAACAACATTGTTTAAGTGCTGCTGATGATTTATGCCCCTTTCAGCAGCAGGACTCTGGAAAACTACTTGGAAGATATGAACACCAAACATTTTTTCATTTTCTCATCAGATTTCAATTGTTATGATATATGCCCTCAGGAGACTGAGAGGAGGGGAGAGGGGGGCAGAGGAAAACCTTTTATGGCATATTGTGATCCATATGGAAAAAATATATATTTCCCACACATCTGATTCAACACAGTGTGCACATTTGTAAGGCACATGTGAATGAATGCCAAGAGAAGGGAATTTTTATGAAAGCAGACTGATTACATGGCAAAAAATCTATCGGTTGAAGTTAGATTTATTTACAGCATAGTAAATTGTGTGCTCAGAGGGGCTGGTACTGTATTGGCAATCAAGATGTCTGGGGAAATGTTGAGTTATGTTTGATAAAAGCCACCCGGGACAGCATTCCCTGAGCCAATGTATCCATGTGCCACACTTTTCTTGTGTCACAAGAAACCCAAGTGCTGAAAATATTTGTACCAGTCTCCTGCAGATAAAGCTGTAGAAAGGAAGGAAGAACGGGGTGGGATTAAATTGTCCACTAATGCATTAAATGAGGCTCCAGAGATATGGGGCCCTGGCCAAGCTATTTTACTCTTTTCACATCAGCTGGAAGTAGAGAAGCAAAGTGCCTCCTCCACTGGGATTGCAAGAACTGCAAGAGAAGGGGAGGAAGAGGAAGGTGGGATCCTTCATCCTGGGTTTGTGTGCAAGCACCTTGGCACCATCCTTCCAGGCCAGAGGTGCTGCCCAGCTGGACCCTGGATGGTGGAGATGAATCTGGTGGAGGATAATACTAGGAAAATGGGTTTCCAGAAAAAACAGGAAAATCCCTGTCTCCTCTTAGTGGGCACACAACCACTCCTGCCAGTCTTCCTCTTCCACAGAGAGAAAAAACATCTAAGGAATGTTTTTTCCATTTTCCTTTAGCAACTTCAGGCTATGGGTTTTCAGCATTAGAAAGAGTTTTCTGTAATTCAGAGTTATTCTTTGGTTAGTTTTCTCCCCTCATTTCTCATTCCTCTCATCATCTTCATCTCTGTCTCATTTCCAAGGTGTAAAAAGAGACTCATATTTTATCTCCCCAAGGTCAGGGATTATTGTTAATCCAGTCCTGTAACGAGGGGATCCCCTTCTAACCGGAGATGAAGTGGAGGAAAAGGGATAATGAAAAACCTGAAGAAAACATGTTGAACTACTGAGCACCTCTGGAGATGCTCAGTAGATGGTAAAGCTCTTGCTCTCTCACAACAGTACATTGTCCCATTGGATTTCTTTCCACTGAAATGATAGGGCAGGTGGAACCCATTATCCTTCTTGGCATGAGGATAATTTGGGAAAGAGCTAATGAGCTTTAAAATATTTATTTTCATTTCAAAACAGTGAAAAGGGTTTGAAAGAAGACACCAGAATCTGGACTACACACTCTCAAACATAACCCTAAGCCTAATGGCAGCTTGATGTTGGGGCTCAGGTCCCCAACACCACAGCTGGTGCAGATCAGAAAAATGTAGAAGCAGCAAAGTTGGGGCCCTGCTGGGATTGCCTTGGGACGCCTCTTCCAGCCCCAGTGTTCCTGGAGCTGCAGGCTCTTTGCCTCTCTCAACCCCAACCCTAACCCTCCTGCATCTTGTGCTGCTGCTGAGATCCCCATCTCCAGAGGTGGCTCGTGTTAACACAGGGTAGTGCCAACAGTGCTGGGCCATGATGCCCTTGCAATGCCTTTCCCAGCTCCACTGTCCCTGGAGCTCTCAGCTCTGTGGCTCCCTGAAACCCTGACACCAACCTTCAGCAAGCTTGGGGCAGCCACTGAAGTGCCCATCCCTGTTGCTGTGGGATAACACACAACACAGGCTTTTTTGTGATTTTCTTCAAGGCTGTGTAAAGATTCTTGCTATTAGAAATCATCTCTCCTTATATACTATTTTTTTACAGGCCAATGTGATTGCTGAAAGACAAACCTCTTCACCCACATTGGTCAAACCAGAGGGACATTAAGAGAGATCTTCTTCCCAGAAGGAATGTACACATAGATATTGCAACAAAAACAGTTATGATGTTTTTTCTCATTTTCTCTGGGAGAAGAATTTCAGAAAACTAAAGCATCAGAAAACTAGAACTCTAGAAAACCAGAAGCTTCAGGCCTGAAACCAGACTATGCATCCCTGTGCACAGCCCTAATCTGAAAGGTGTGGAGGCAGCAAAGCTCTGGGCACACCAGGGTGTGTGAAAACACACACACACACACACACACACACACACACACACACACACAGGCTTTTCTTTAAGCAAAAGCAAACCAGATTGCATTGCCCCATAAGATTAGTACTTTATTGAACCTCATTATAGGTTCACGTCCTCCCATAGTCATATCCCACTGTGTTATTTCTGGCACAGGCAGCCATCATGATTTAGTATCCCGTGTGAGAAAAATGAAGTCTCTTTCTAAAATATGTTGACTATTATTCCAGATGTGGTAGTTGCCTGAGTTTCTTTTCAAACAGGTTTTTATGGCTGAGGTTGTTTGAATCAAGCGTTATTTATTTATATGTTCAAACTAAAGAAGGGGCGGGAGTAATTTTTAATGAAAGCTAAAGAAAAAGGGATAATAAAGTGAGCTTGCTGGAGAAAGAAATATTTACACATAACTTTTGTATGTTCCCCAAGAAAAATAAAATGAGGGTATATTGAAAAGCATAGTTATTATTTGGCATTCTCCTGCAACAGCAAAATCACAAGAAAGGGCTGAATTTTAAATAATTAGACTTTACAGTTAATTAACTGGTTATAACTAACTGTGTTATTGACAGTAGATCCATCCAGGAGAGGCAATGAGTCATTACGGATTTTTTCAAGGCAAGATCACAAATTTGGAGATATAAATGAGGCAGACACTGAGAGGGAGACAGGACCTGAATTCCCTGCTGCCATACAAATGTCCTCACCTGGAGGTTTGATTTACCTGCAATAAACAGAAGAGTCAATTCCACAACCAGATCAGGAGCATCAGTGCATTAAACAAATGTACTGGGGGGCATATGAGAAGTGGAAACAAAGAAAATTAATAAATTAATGTTTTGGGTGAGAAATAGTTAGAAATGAAAGTGGGGATGAAATATACCCAGGGGATGAGGATTTTGTCATGATGTCAATAGGGCAGACACGACCCTGGTGTGTGGGACAGGATGGGGCCCATCATTGGCATAGCAAGGCAAAGTGCCCATCATTGCACTTCTGGGCATTAATTGAGCTCTAATTATTACTGGTAAGGAAACTTTTTCTGTGAATAAACTCTTTCTAAATGCTCGTGGAGGAGCAGCCGTGGGTGGGCCTGGGCAGGAGATGTGATGCAGAGCAGGAGCTTCCCTGGGCTGCAAATTGTGAGCCTCTTCACAGAGCAGTGGGCTGGGATTTGTGTTTCAGGTTACAAAGAATCCGCCTCAAAACAGGCCAATCATAAATCTTAAAAAAAAGTAAAAAGGATAAAAAAGAAAAAAAGGCTGCAAATGCTGAAGAAAACTCAGCCAGAAGACAAGCTTACATCAGACTGGGAAACAAGAATTCATTCCAGTTTTCCACTGAAACATCCAACTGAACCAGCCTCAGGTCTGTTACCACAGTGATTTTGTCATGTACCTTCCCTCCTGTGTGTCTTGAACAGACATGGAAATGGAAGTAGAAAAACACCAGGTTAAAACCTATTTCATGGACTTTCCTTATGTCTTCTGGGAAGAACAAAGCCATGGAGTCCACACTGCATTTCTAATCCTTTTTGGCAGTTGGAGTAGGGTGAGCCAGCACAGCCAGAGCTGAGCACAGAGGTGGGTATGAATTGTCCTCCAAATGTGCTTCCTTACTGCTTTTAGGTTTTTTTGGATTCACCATAAGGAAAGAGTTTGTGACTTTGATTATTTTAATTTGAGCACAAATGACTACAGAACAAATTCTCCTGTGTGGACCTGGCACACAGGAGAATTCCCACTGCCCCCAGTAAATCAGGGATTTTTAAACACACCAGCGAATGTGTCCCATCTCTGGCAGGAGCAGCACCGAGGGGAGGGGGTGCAGCTGGACGAGGCCCCTTTCCACCACCTGGGTGGGATGAGGGGAGCTGCAGCCCCTCACCTGCCCATCCACAGCAGGACAGGTCCCCAGCAGGAGCCCCTTGTGACCACAGGGATGATGTTGGGATGCAGCCCAGCAGCCAGCTCTGCTTCACGCTCCTCTGAGTTTCCATGACAGCTAGTGTGCTGGGACATCTCCCTCCTCACCACAAATAAAACCATGAATGAGTCTCTTGTCAGTTTTTCCCTCCCCCTTGAGATCAGAAATTCTTCAAACAAAAAGAAAAAAATAATGAAATTCCACATCTGTGCTCACACCCAGGCTCACTCCCAGTTACTCTGGATCTCCATTCAGTGGGGCTGTCTGCTCCACAGCTCTGCAGACAGAGGTGTAAATCCATGTGTTTGCACACACGGGAGCAGCCTGGCCTCACTGCCACCCCTCCTTCCATCAGGGGAGCACAGAGCACACACTGTAGGCAAAGGAGAATTAAACCCCGTGCCTGGAGCTCCCCATTCTTCATCTTCCCCTGGCACCCATTCCACCCTGTGAGAGCCCCACCCTCAGCACTGGGGTCACACTGGGCCGTGTCCTGCCTCAGCCCACCCAGCACCTCACTCAAGGAGTGAGCATGGAGGGGCAAAATCCTGAGGAGGTGAAAGGCAAATGTTAAATGTTGGGGTTTAATCTCTGGCCTTTCTTTTTGTACTTCAGCTAAACCCTCTAAGCAGTCCACACGAAGCTGGGAAATTTAAGAAACACTGAACCCTGCATGTCCACATTTCACCTGGTGCTTGTGACTTCAGATTGCTGCTCCATCACTAAGCCTTAGGGCTGGGAGGTTGAAACTGAGCTGAGAAGTAGGCAGCAAAAACATACAAAATCAATAGAAATTCATTCATCTGCTGCTAAAAGATTTTCTGCTTTTATTTAATGACACCAGGTCCTAAATTATCTCTGAATTCAGTGTCGAGATCTGGCTTATTATTAAAACATCTCATGACTGGCAATACACTAGATGTAGAATTTGCTCTTGTAAATTAATTCCTCACCCACTTAATCGTCCGCATCAATAATGGTCCATGTGAGTTTAGTTCAGTCTGCTCTGGAATGGATGAAGAGCACTCAAACAGTCATCACAACCTCTCAATACAGTGGGAACAGAGGCTTCTCAAGCTCTTGTTGCTGTTTCATGCTCTATGCTTTTCTCAAATCCAGAGCAAATCAACCTCCAGGGGAAAAAAAAAGCTTTCTGGCGTCTGGCCTTCAAACAAAATAAAATTCAGCCCAGGCTCAATGCAATTCTGATTCATTAGCATCTCTGTGTGAATGCAACAAGAAAAATGGAGCTCTCAGCACCAGAGTGCAGCCCCTGGCAGCAAGGAGAGCCTATGGGCAGTGAGTGGGGTGCTGCAACTCTGCAGGGAATCTGTGGGGCTGTTCTGCTGCCCCCCAGCTCTGGGCTCCTGCCCTGAGCTCCTGCCTGCCTCCAGATGGTTGTACCCGAGCACAAGCCCAGCTCACTGGCACATAAGACACATTTGCATGGATAAAAGGGCTGTGAACAGCTTTAGAAACAATCCTGAGGAGAAAACCAACGGCATGCATGGCCATAGGGGAGGTGGGTGGGGTTACCATAATTTTATTTCTCCTTTATTGCCCCTAAGCCCCTGATGGCACAAGCAGCATCCCCTGGCTGAGTCTAAAAACACCAGGATGCCACATCAGGTGGCTCTTGGTGACCTCGGGAGCCTGTGCCTGATTTTGCTTTTATTTGTGCCAGACTGACACCACCAGCAATCTGCAACTGGCCTGCACAAGCAAGAAGAGAAATCAGGCATTTTTTTGGCAAGCTTTTCAAAAGAGTCATCAGCAGCTCTTCAGGTTCTTGCTATTGGCAAAAAAATAAAGGGGATAAATCTCGAAAATGAAATATATATCTGCTGTTCTAAATCTATTTGCTGATAGCCAGATGTTAGCTTTAGTCTGGGTATTTCTGCTAGGAGGCACAGAAGGGCCAGCTGCAGATTAGCTCCAGGGAGGTTAGCTTTTATCCTAAATTATCAGGAAACTGAGGAAAAAATAGATATTATCCACTTGATAGTGTGATAAGGTGGAGTAGACTGAGCTGAGGTGAGAGCATGACATGAAGGATGATAGTGCAAGGAATGGACCCTGACACTGTTACACCCTCCATTTTTGGCAGATTTTCATTGCCTCTGCACAACACCCAATGAGCTTTTTTATACTGAAGACTCTTTTGGGGATAAAGAAGGAAGAATTTCACACTCAGGCCATTCCACAGGCACATTGAGGTACTAGTATGAGGTTTAACATTTTTCCAACATTACTCAGCACTCAGGAAAAAAAAAAGTCAGACGACAGATTTACATCCCTGAATTTCAGTGGATGTGAAGGGTCTAAAATCTCCCTCATGTTTCTTTTTATTGATTGCTCCCAAGATGAAACAATTGCAAGTCTGAACGAATTTATAACTAGCTTGTGAAATAAACCTCACATCCAGCAAAGATATTACATTGAACAGGAAACAAGCCCACAGAAATTCATTATGTTCCCAGAATTAAATGAAAACAATATAGTTTATGGACCATAGAAGGTAGTTACAGTAAAAAATGAAACGAAAATCCCTGGGCTGTGCAGAAAGACAGCACAGAGGTCCTGGATCCTCTGGAGTGAGGGCGTTTCAGCTGCCAGTTTTGTGTCATCACTTCAGCACTCCTGATCTCGGGGCAGCACAGAGCACGGGCACACACTCCCGGGGCTCCATTCCCCCAAGGGATCCAGCAGCAGGGCTGGGAGTGCCCTTCGCATCCATCGCCGGTGGCAGGGACCACCGCAGCAGAGAGGGGCGGTGGGAACGGCAGCAGCGACCTGAGCCGAGCGCAGCATCCCTGCCCTGCCAGCACCTGGGGGAAGGACCGTGTGAGCTGGAGCCTTTTAAGCTGGCAATGACAGGCAGCAAAAGGTCTTGATAGCCAGCCTTCCTGTGTTTATTTTTAGCAAGAAGCATTCCTCTCCCAGCTCTTCAGTGACTGGCGCTGGATTGCTGCAGAGGGGAATGCGTGAGCTGAATTTCAAGCAGTGGAAATCTCGCTCCTGGGTAGACACTGAGCAATATAAATATATATAACCTGTATAGATACGCCTATATATGCGTCTTTCTTTTAGGAAAGCCAGATGACAGCAGCCCCAGCACAGACCTGCCTGCTGGCATTGCCCCGTGGTGGCCGTGGGGGGACAGACACGGCCATGTCACACCTGGGGCAGCAGCAGCTTCTGACCCCACATCTTGCCTCTGGGAATAATTAACTTCTCATTACTGGGATCAGCTTGAGGAGGTAAGACAAATCCAGGACAACAAAGCTGTAAGTCCACACCCAGAGAAAGGCAGGTGGGTACCACCGAGGGGACACAGCACGGTGTCCCCAAAGAAGATGTTTGTGTCGGCAGGTATTTTATTTAGTTATGAAAACAAAACGAAAAGAGGACTAGAGTAAAATGCAATCATCTCACCCATTCACCGTGTAGTAGCAAGGAAGATTTTTAAAATGCTGAGTCAGAGGAGGAATGCAAATTGAATAAAACCCCAGTGTTGGGGAGCTGGAGACACGCAGGGCTGGGGCTGCCCCAGGAGCCATCACAGCCCCAGGGGCAGCCTGGACTGGGTGACTTTTTCGTCAAAATGGGCTCAGATGAAGCGCTGGGGGTTTATGCAGAACCAGAGCACTGGGGAAGTGATAAACAGTCACTGGGATATAAAAGAGTAACTGTAGGTTTGAATATGGCTTGAAATGAGGGCTTTAAAATCCTGACTTGACCCCATGAGAGGAATGTGCAGCTGTGTGGTGGTATCAGCCCTTCCCTGGGTCAGTGAGCAGCACGACCTGTGCTCAGGCTGTGCCTTAATAGTCCTGCAGGTGAAAAGAGCAAGGAGTTTGGCTGTATTTTGCCGCCTTTGCCCAGCCTCCCACACCCATCCCTGGCCTGTGCCCATCCTGTGTGTCCCTGTCACTGCAGTCATGGATGGGGCACCTGCATCTGCTAAAGCAAATCCTTATTTCTGTTTGATAACCCAGGTCCTGTCAAACCTCGCTAAGTAAGAATTGACCCAACATGAGAAACCCCTGCCTGGTGAACCGTAAAGAGTAACTGACAGCATTGCAAAAGTGGCTGAGGATTTCAGTGAGCATCAAGCCCTTGGCACAAGGTGAATCAAAAGCCAGCCTTGCCAGCTCCAAGTCCCCACACAGAGGAGGCTTGTGAATTCCAGCAGGGAATGTTCATACCCTCCAGGCAGTGTGGCTTGAGAGACGCTTGCCATCAGCATGCAGGAGACTGTGCTTCCCTTTGCAGGTCATTCTCTGCCTAGAATCACAAAACCATTTAGGTTGGAAGAGACCTCTGCGAGCATGGAGTCCAGCCTTTAACCAGCACTCCCAAACTCACTGCAGAACCATGTCCCCAGGTCCCACATCTACATGTTCTTTGAACACAGACCTGCTCCGTGCCTCAGCTTCCCCACTGAGAACCAGAGCAGCGATGTCAACCCTTTTTGGAAAGCATGTGGAGAACTGCTGGTGGGGGCAACTGCACAAGGATTGGCCTTTAAGGATTGTTACACACCTGGGAGGCACCTAGCACATACAATAATTCTAACAAAACCAAAGGAAATGGCTGCAGCTCCCAGCTTATTGAAATGGGGGAGAAAAAGCTGTTCTGGGAGCCAGATTGGCTAGGCAAACCCAGCAAGCTGATGGAAAGTGTGAACAGACCTGATGGGCTTGAGGTCTCCTCCCAATCTACGTCTCTCCTTCCTACAGTCCTCCAAACACCCAGCTCCAGGAAAAGGGAGTGACAGGGGAAGGAATGGTGTTATGGCAGCTGGGATGGAGCCACAGCAGAACTCACACCTCAGCTACCTTTGGAAAGCCCCATGTGCAGCACTGGCTGGAACTCAGCTTAGGAAAATGAAAAGCCACAAACTGGTTTCATAGTCCCGGCAGTGAGGCAAGGAGGAGTGAAATTCCAAAAGCAAGAAAGACAGCTTAAAAAAGGGACACTTCTTTGGGAATTACTGCATGGAAAAAACAGAGTCAGAAGTGAATTGTGATCCCTTCTGCTCCCAGGGCTGGTAAGCAGAGCTGGGTGGGGAAGGGCTCCCCTCCAATACCACATTTCCAACAGTATCCTTTTACCTTTTAGGTTTCACATCTACTGAAATAAGAGACGATGTAACAACTAGCATAATGGGAAAGCTGGCAAGGCTGGTGCCCCCTAGAGAGCTCCAAAAGTTCAGCCCTTGGTTTCCCTTGTCCTCACAGTAAGTTTCCAGAAGAAGCCATGGGAATGAAGAGACCTCTGGGGGCAGGCAGGGGCTCACCAGGAGCTGCATCCCTTGCATGGGGAGCTGCTGTTGCTGCAAAGGATGCATCCAAAAGCATCAGCTTCCAAGCCTGGCATAGGAAAAGGTTCTGGCATTACAGACCAGGAATCTGGCAGAGCCTTTAGAAGAAACCAGATTCCCACTGCTAAACACCTTCCCCCCACCCTGCAGAAAGCTAGAAATGAGAGTATTAGCTTCTTCATGAGCTTTAACACAGTGATTTAGTCTGTGAACAGCAAAACTAATAAAGCCTGGATCTTTCCACTTTTTCTCTGATTTTAAAGGTAAATCAGGAACTTCAGTCTTTTCGGAAGCTCCCCTGATCACATATGGGGACTCCAGTGTATTATCTATGCAAGCTGGTGCTGTAATGTTTCTCAGCCGTTGTAAAGAGACCTCACAAACTTATAACATTTCAGTATCTCAGAGCTTTGTTGCTGTTTGCTCAATCTTTCTAAAATTGATCAATAGATACACAAGCTACAGGAGGGCAAGAGAAAAAAGAAACAGGAAAGGGCAGGCACAGGGAGGAACAAAAGCATTAGGAAATTCACTTCCATGAGAAATCAGGGGCTGATTTGGGCTGCTCTGACTTAATTTCCAAATGGCAAAAAGTTTCCACAGCATTATCCTTTCCAAAATCATGAGGAATATGGTCCCAGCTATGAGCAGTGCTCCTAGCCAGGTTCAGCTCTGAAGTCACTGGGATTTGCAGTGAGTTTGAACTGGGCTCATCCTTAAATATGACCTTCCCTAAGCAGGCCCAAAACAGCTCCCATCACATGCCATGACCCAATTGCCACAGGAGACTGCTGGGTCTTCCAGACTGAAACACTCTTCACACAGAAATCAACAGCAAAATTCCCATCTGCTCCAGTGAGGGAAAAAGATGGGCCAAAGCAAAACACTTGGGAAAAATCCCACTCCATCTAAGTGTTGGGATTATGCCATATAGCAATGAAAATTACAGACATGCAGAGAAGGTGTCAGACATAAGTGGCTTTCTTAGATGAGGTATCATTTATCCACTTGCAAACAGAAGTTAAATAAATAGTCACAAGATAGTCTCATTCCTTAACAGCCTCTTTTCCAGGTCACCAAACTCCCAGGCACTCTGTGCAGGTACTGAGGGTCAGATGCCTTCACCACTTGAGCTGAATGAGGCCACTGGCACCAAAAGTCATGTCTGCTCCAAGCCAGGGACAGCCCCAGCCCATCCCAGGGCACAGCATGAGACAAACACCCACAACCCAACCTCATGTGTCCAGAAAAAACACACAACCAATCCAAACCATTTCTGATGCTGCTGGACTTTTTGGAAATAGTGTGGATGCAGAAACCCAGCCTGCCAGGCTTCACTTTTAATATTCAAACAGAGTGGGGGGGTTATCCCAGATAGAAATACTCATCCCAATTTACAGCTGTTTTCTTTTGTTATTCAACCTACTTGTGTAAGTAGCTCAGATGAAGCCAAACTGAATCTTTTGCACATCACCAATTATTGTGACATTTGTACCAAGTCTGCCTCCTTGCCCTCAGCCTGCTGAGGTTCAGCAGGACACTCACTCCATGGCAGAGCTTTCTCAGGCTCGTGCACATCCACAGACTGTACTCAAACAGCAATTATTCCCAGGGTGACCTATGTGGTTGAGCTGCAGAGACCAGTATTGGCAGGAAACACATGTTAGAAATCTGTGTGTGTCTGGTACTGTCTCCTTTCTCTGTTTCTCCAGGTGGCTGAGCAAAAGCAAGAGCAAGAGCATTTTCTGATGCTGACTCTGGTTAATGTGAGCATAAATACAAGGTTAATACCCAAAGGATGGTTGATGAAGGAAAAGTGAAGAAAAGTAATCAGGATGAGGAAAGTAATTCAAACAATTCCTTGAAAAATATGCACCTTTGGCTTGTATTCTGACAACAAAGGGTGAGGATTACCATGAAATAGGAGAGTAGCATGTGTTATGTTACTTACTCCTCAGGAACTAAATCAGCAATGTACAGAAGATGTTAAATCTCTTAGCAAAACTAACTCAGTCCCAATTTTTAATCAGTGTGCCCCAGCTTCAAGCAGAGTGTGCAGGTCTTTCTGTGGCTTTCTTGTGTGGATAGATAATGTTTTCTTGCTTTCTTGCAGTCTCGTTGTCTTACAGCTCAGCTTATCCTCAGAGATTTCAAAACTCACCACAGAGAAATGGAGCTCCTGCTGCCTGAAGCATTTGTGGATCCAAGTGCATCCCAGTGCTGACACCCCACACCTCCCTGTGCAGGAGCCTCCAGACATGACACAGAGAACACAGCTATTTATCACACTGGGTTGGAGAAAGCCATTATTTTCCCCAGGGTGTTGCCACGGGGAGCAGAGAATGAGGAGTGCACAGCTGTGATTTTACTGTCAGGACATTGGTATAGCCAAAGATCAGTTAAAAGGCCAGGCAGCTTCACAGGAATTATTTGCCATCTCCATCACTTTCTTGCCTTTTTTTGTTCCCCAATACTATGCTTTAGTTTTTTAAGGGAGGAAAATTCGTGCTCCCTCCCCTCCACACATTCAAGAAAAGCACAATCTGTCCCAAAGCCTTGAAAAATTTTTATAGACGTGTCAGGCCAATTTTGGCTCTCAAATCTATCAAGGTAAATCTGGAATGAGCAGACTTCAGAGGAGCTGCTCCAGCTTCCTTGAGAGCAGATTTGCCCCCTCTCTGCCTAATGCAATCGAATAAAACCGGTGAGAACCACATCTTTGATGTTCCCTTTGCAGACTGGATCTCCTCAGCTGCCCCCCAGTTTGTTCCACCAGCCATGATCTTCAGTCAGCTGGACAGCTCCATTTCATGTCCCAGACATGGGAGGCACTGCAGGACTTGAAGAACAGGCAGCACGAGCACAAGGCTGGGCTGCAGAGGAGACCCCAGGCCCTGCTGAGAGCTTCTCCCCACACTCCAGCAGGATGCCAGGAGGGCTGCAAGGCCCACCAAGAGCAGATCCCCAGCTGCTCCCCAGCACCACGTGCAGGGTGCAGGGTGTGTGCAGGGAGCCCTTTCCTGTGGCCACAGCCTGTTTGTGGCAGGGACACAATTCAGTGTGTGGATCAGGATTGCTGCTTCTGCTCAGGACCACTGCTCTCTCTGGAAACATCCCACAGCATCTGCACTCTGCAGGTCTTGCCACCTAGGGATCAAAGCAGACCTATTCCAGTGGACTAAGGGATGAAGACAGGAGAAGTAGCTCTTTCCCATAAAAATAAACATTCCTAGACCCTCATGCCAGGGCAGGAGAGGATGCATGTGTGCTCACCCAGCCCCTGCTTCACAGTGCTGTGGGTGAGCATTAGGAAGTGCAATTCTTTTTCCAGGACAGAGGCTTTCAGCACAAATAATAGGTGAGGATATGAGTACTTCTAACACTGCCTATAAATTCTTGCTGAATGTCCAACAGTGATAGTTAAGAATGAAATTGGTTGGTTATAGAAACATATTTCAAGTCGCTTCAGACAAAACGCAATGAAAATTAATGCAATATATGTCTTCAACCTTCTGTAAGGCAATAGTCTCATCAAACAGAGATTCTGCTCCTCTGTCATCTTTGGAGGCAACAGACTACACAGAAAAAAGTAAACCCCTGGAGTCGTAACTTCTTTAGAAAGGGGGGTTTAGGTTCCCTCTGTCCATTACAGCCCCCCAGTTCAGCACTGCATCGCCTTTTCTGCTTTTAGACTGGTTTTGCTCTACTTCCTTCTGACCACATCAGCCTGGGAGCTTGAAAGGGAGGGAATTTAAGTCAGAAAAAATCGTGTTAAACGCAAAAGTCCAGCTCAAGGCAAATTCCCTGGTGCCCAGCCGAGCCTTGTGCTGCTCTCCTGGCTATTCTCTCCCTCCTTGTTTCTGACAGACCTGTGTTGCAGCTGCTGCAGCAGCAGCACATCTTTGCATGGTCTGTGAAATGAGCCTCATCAGGTCTTACCAAGCCGTTCGACCACCCCACAATGCATTAAAATAAATCACATCACTTATAATCTGTAGCTGTAGACAAAGATCCTGCCTAAACCCACTCTTCCCTCAAAGAAAACCAGATGCACTTGCAAGACCTTCAATTACCCCTTAAGCCACCTCCTCCTCCCTGCTCCAGTCATCCCTGAAGTCCCTGGAAAACAGATGGTCCTTGCAGCTTGCCTGTGAGTTTTATAAACCCGATGGACCAAATGAGAAGCAGCAGGTTTCAGAAAGCAGGGCTGTGATCAGGATGCCCTCTCACCTACTCCCCCAAGCACCAGGGATTCTGCCCTCAGCCCCTCCAATGCCCTCTGCTGCTACGGGGCCCTGCAGGGAGGAGCTCCCTCTTCCCCCTCCCTCCCTTTATTACTGAGGTCACGAAATGGTTAAGGCTTTGCAAGCTCTGCTCCAGACCTGGAATTTCACCCAGAAACCTCATGGCAGCTGTGCTGATCGAAGAGCTCTGCATGAAATACAGCTTAAGGAGGGGGAGCTGCAGGCTGAGAGGGTTCATTCCCCAGGAACTGTAGTATGGACACCTTGGAGACAAAGGATCACACTCACATCCCTGAGTATTGGCAACTGAGAGCTGCGTCCAAGATGAACCTGCTGCATCCCAGATAATTCACACACTCCTGAGAAGGAAGAAGGCTGAATTCCTCTCCTGCAGATGCCCCAGGGAAACATGTTCACTGTCTTTATTTGAGTCATTGAACAGATACACAGTCCTGAGATACTTCTTCATGGAATAGCTGGATTTTCTTCTTAGGTTTTGCCTCCAGGAATTTATCACGATCATTAGGCAAATCTCTAAAACCACCACCTGCTTGTTGCTCATACCCAGCAACAGGGAAAAGCCACTGCATGCACAAATATGGGACCACTGACAAGAGCAATGGAGCAGCTCAGGAACAAGCACCACAGTCATTGGCATCTAACTCTCACCTGTAAAGATTCTTGGATCAAACATATGCCACAGATATGAACATCTTCAGCTCAGAGAAATAATATAACTTACAATCAACTCATAAAGTGGACTTTCACCAGCTCTTCATGTGGCTTTGCTGGATGTGAGACTGATGCAAAATGACTCGTTCAGGAGCAGTGCCTCAGGTGCAGCAATGGTGGGGCAGAAAGAAGAAAAAAGGATGGATTTTTCTAGTTTAAATGTAAATCTCAGCTTGTTACAGAATATCAAATAATCTCTTACAGATTTATCTTCCTAATACAGAAGAAAGGACTTCCCAGAAGAAAGGCCATTTCCACTTTAACCCAATGGGCACTGAAGTTCCTTTGTTGGGTAATGAACCCTTGATTGCTTTTTTACAGGACAGGGATGTCTGTGCAAGTGCCTCAACTCTGAGGTCACCACATTCTGCACAAGGACATAAAATATCAGCAGAGCTCTATTTCCTTCCTGGTTCTGTGGTAACAGAAGGGAAAAAGAGCAGTGATCTCCAAACCCTCTTTGAACAGAGGGCTCAGATACTGTGCTTTAATGAGCTGCTGTCGCCCTGACTGGAGAGCTGAAGTATTTCAAGACATTTCTCAGCAGCTGCATTGCAAAAGTTAGTGATCTGTTCATTGCAAGAGCACATACAGATTCAGGCTGAATGATATGGAGTCAGCTTTCTTGCCTTGTATCTTTTGATATTAACCTTTTCCTGGTATTTGACATCAGATATGTGACCAAGGAAAGTCACCAGCATAAAGAGAGAGCCTGGGATTGCAATGAGGTGGTGAACTGCACGTTTGTGAAGTCCAAGCAGCATGGATGTAGTTATAGGTGTCATCACTAAAGAGTCTTCTTGCTTCAAACCTGAACTGATTTGCCTCAGTCGTAGGCTGATAGACCAAAGCAGCTAACAAAAGGTGACTGATGTAAAAAACCAAAAATTGTATATGATAATAAAAGCTAGACTAGCAAGACCTGTACTAGCTTTGTTTCCATGAGTGGACAACACTACAAACCAAAACAATAAAAAAAAAAAAAAACAACTCACTTGGTCTGAGATGAGAGTTTATAAGAAAAGAATTGTTTTAAAACACTTAAGTGTTAACAGAGAAAACAGGACTGTGCTTGTATCTTCAAATTTGCCCAAAAGAAAACCTGAATTTGCAGTCAGGAAGTTATTAAGAGAAAAGTTTGTTATATAAAAGAACACTGTCTGAGTCAAAGGTACTTGGATGCACAGAACACAAGATCATCACCATCAAAAGCTGTTTTGCTGATGTACAAGTATTTCAGTTTGCTGAAGTAATTTTGAAGTGTTTATATAAGCAGAAGAATCGCACTGAACTGCTTTGAAATCACCTCTAAGCACCAAGAACTGAGCACTTGAGCATCTGAGTTGGCAAACAAGGAAACTTCAGGAAACAGAAGTTGGAGTAGCCAAGGACATTTCTCCATAGAGGGAAAATTAAGTAGCTAGGATGAGAAATGGGAAAGGCTCTTGGGCATGTCCATGAAAACAGTCTCTTCACAGATCTGTGCCCTTGAGGACAAATAACTTTCAAGTGCTCTTGCAAGGATCTGAGCAGATGAACACGGGAAAATGAGAATTTGCTATTAAAATGGTTATGACAAACTGGAGAACTCCTTGGCACAAACCCAGCTCTTCTCAGCAATGTCTGAAGTACTCCTTTGTTGAGTGGATGAGTTTTTGCAGGAGGTGAAGCTCCAAGCTTACCTAGAAAGGGCAGTTGCCATTGGCATCCCAGTAGATGATCTTGGAGACCCTGATCTGAGGCGTGTTAAAGCCATGAAAAAATCCTTCAGGAGACACTAAATCTGGCATTTGATGCTTAAATGACTTGCATTTTCACTAATATTCTGTGGGAAGTTTAGGAATAATAAAATCGTTTAAGGGAGACTTTTATTTTATTGTATGAGGTAAAATGAATGCATGGTGCAATATTTTAAAATTCGTTTTTTGAAAATGCCACATTTTAGTTCTTGAGAAAGGCTGCTTTTCCAGAACCTTACACATGTCAATTCATTGTGAAACACGATTCATTTTTAGGCAGAAAACCCTTTCACTGTGAGATTCACATGGGAAGAAAATTTTGTTTCCCAGGGTGTAGGGACTCCAGACAAACATCAACAACCAGAACCCAGAGCACTGAGAGAGCTCTTTCTGTTGGGTGCTCTGGTGAGCATTCAATTTTCCAAACCCTTCACAGCGACTGAAATCCACCGTTCAACAAAATACTTACAAAACACATTCTCCTGAGGTTTGTACCTTGCTGATCAGCCTGGCACAATGACAAGGACATGGTTTCATGCTGACATGCAGAACCAAAAATGTGTCACCCTCCCTGCAGTAATCAGCCATCTCTCATCCCCAGGTCCCACATCTAACGTGTCCCCAGTGATATGGAGATTTTGAGTGAGCCACAACTGTCATGGAATCATAGACCCATCAAATAGTTTGGGTTTGAAGGGACCTTCAAAGGTCACCTAGTCCAGATGTCCTGCAAAGAGCAGCCAACTACATCAGGTTTCTCAGACCCCCATCCAAACTGCCCTTGAATCTTCCCAGGTATGTGGCATCTGTCACCTCCCTGGGCAACCTGCTCCATTTTGACTTGCACCGAACACTGCTGTCAATATTGGAGATGCTCCAAGAGTTCATCTCAGATGTGGAAGAAAAGGGAAAAAAGGAATATTAAATAAGCATGTATGGCTTCAGGCTGAATCTCCTCCCAGGTGCATACAGTCAGGGGCTGAGGTTAGCAGAGTGTCTCTGAAGGAGACCTGCCAAAAGGATAAGCAAGGGCTTAGTGCACCTGATCCTACAAAGTGGCCAGAGCTCAGGTCCCAGTTCTGCAAGGTAGTGAAATGAAGACTTAACTGTAAGCATATGAATAGTCTCTCCCACTTAGTTGAAGCTCTTTTCCAGAACACATTTAAAATGAGATTGGACAGAAAACCAGAAAAAAAACCAAAACCAAACAAACCAAGCTCAATTCCCACAGTAAGTGGGAAACAGAGAAAGAAGCCTAAAAACATTTATCATTTCTAAAAGCAGCATTTGCAGTGGCGACTGGCTTGGAGAAAGATCTCATCTGGGTCTGAGTTGACAATGTGCTGTGTTTCCACTGAGTCCCCCAGTGCCTGAGGAACTATAGCTGCTTTTTTTCTGGGGCAGGGAAGAAAAGGGGAAAGAAGAAAGCTTTTTTTTATTGGAAGAGGGCGGGGGGGTGGGCAGGCTTTTACAGGTCAGCAAAAAGAAATATTTCCCAAGTGTTGCAAGATTTTTCTCAATGTACTTGGTGCCTGTGAGTTCTTGTGCTGTTGTCCTTGCTGCACCCTTTGAGCCACTTCCCAGTTGGTTTTGCCCTCAGGAGCACCCTGGAAGCCTTCACATAAACAGAGCCAGGGCTTCTTCCAAAAGGAGCCACAGAATTTAATTAACTCTACTCCATGTTTGCAGTCCTGTGATTTCTTTTACCTTTAACGTGAAGTCACATATGGATTAAAGTGAAATAAACCCTACAATTTGAGTTCAATTCAAAGCTGATTGGAAACATGTATTACCTTTCCTTGACCCGGCAGTGGGAAGGGAAGTTATTACAGTTCTTTAGTGAGTTTGTAAACTCTTTATTGCTGTGGCAGTTTTAATCCTGCTGAGAGAAAATTTGATCTGAACAATAAATTGCTCCCACTTTATTCTAATATTTTACAATCATAGGTTTAGATAGCAAACAAACATCAAGCTCTTTTAGAATCAACAAGTGGGAGTATTACCAGAACCCTCATGGCATTTTTAGGTTAAACAATAAACAGCCATAATAATAAGAAATGAATGCTTCAGATCATGCAGGTTCTAATATGCTGATGCAGAAAAATTTGGAAATGTTAATGGTTTTATTACACCATGACTCAGAAAAAAAGATGCATGTCAGAACTACAGCAACTGATCCTGCATTTCCAGATAAAACAGCAAATCTTCACCATTCTTTGAAAGTTTGTAAACATTTCAGGGTCACACAGAAAAAAGTCACAAATGATAGATGCAAAAATACTGTCAATGCTCTCATGAAAATGTGAGTCTTCTCCAAAGGAGTCCAGAGCAAACTCCCAGCAGTTCTAATGCTCTAACAAGCCCTAATAGCTGTTTGCATGTCAGCTAAATGGAACTGGAACCCCAGCACAGGGGCTGAGTGATGGGGTGATTACACATTATAAAAGCAGAATTGGATTTTCTATCTCTTGAGGTCTTCAGATGAAAGCAGGATGTCTTCCTGGAAGACGTGCTTTGGCAAAACAGAAGTTATGAGGCTGCAAACAGAAATGAGCTGGGCAACATTTATTGGCCAATGATAGATGAGTGGTACCTCATCTAATGTGCTTCCAGCTTCCAGTGCCATGAATCTCCCAAGAAAAATCCATGAAGAGTCTCACCCAGGAAGTCTAAATCAAATCTCCAAGATCTTTGCTTAAATTAGGCAAATCAAATACTTTGTACAGGACTGATGTCTCCTAAGTGTTTGCATTTATGCATTTCCCTGGTGATAAGGCACAAATCCCCCATGCAATGTAAGGTTCCCATTCTCTTTCCTCTTAATTTAATGGGAGGAGCTGGTTCTGTGTATTCTGACAGAGGACAGACCTCAGGCAGCCCAGCAAGTCACTGTTCCCAGGAAAGGAGCTGACACTGTTGGGGTAAAAGAACTGGATACATTTGAGCAACATAGTGAAATGCCACCTGTGAAGCATTTTTCCATAATTCCTTAAAAATAATCCAACAAGGAAGGTACAGGAAGGGGGAAAATACATATTTCCTACTCTTAATTCGCTTGCCAAGCTGGATGCTGTGTAAGCCACCTGGGCACTCAGGCTCTTGGAAAGGCACGGTCCGCTAGCAGGATTTTCTATCGCACCTGGGCACCAAATATCCACAATTTCTAGGTCCATTTGCCATACTATTAAAACTGAAATATTAAACACTCCAGGGTATTCAGCTGAAAAGCAGGTTTTATTATTCTAAATGAGCTTTAGACTTGCCAGGGAAAAATGCTCAATAATATTCCTTTTTAACTCAAATAAATTTTTGTTCTACACAGAACAGTCAACATAATATTATTTACAGGAACATAATCATGCCACTCCTTTTACTATCTCTGGTTTTTTGCATGGCACAAGGAAAAAAGGGAAAAATATTGATGCTGAAATCAAATCAGACAGAAGATGATCCAGTGTAAATAGAGCATAAGGGAAGAACTTTTTGGATTTGTTTTCACTGCTGGCATCTGTTCCTTCTGACGCATAAAATTGGCGAGAATAATAATCTGAACAAAGAAATAACTGCAAAATAGAAACAAAATCAAAAGCATGCAAGAATGTCTGTAATAGGTCACATGAAGATGAACCAGCTGACAGTGGCTGGTGCTCAGGCTTGTGAAAAAGAAATGAGGAAGAGGATGAACACAGCGTGATGATTCTCCCGGTCCTTCCATGCTGGCATGTAGGGACTCCCAGACCTGAGGTTCCAGGTTGGAGCAGCATGTTTGCCACCAGCCAGCTAAGCTCCAGAACTGCTTCCAGGACGTCTTTACACTTCTGTTTGTTCAGGAGTGGTTGCCCTGTCATTTCCCTGAGCACTCCCTCCTTTTGTCTGAGGACAGAAAGGACAAATCACTCATTACTCAACATGCCCACGTACAGTTTTACCAATCCCTCTGTTTCTGTTCAGCCTCTCTTTTTATGGCAGTGATCCCCTGTTCTCTGGATCACTCCCAGACTATTCCAAGTCTGAAATGTCTCCTTTATGAGGGGTTACCAGCCTCTACCCCTAAGTAGTGCTTAAGCAGGAGGGGTTCAACAGCCCCTCCTCACCTATTCCCCTCAGTTTCCCATGCAAGAGGTCATGTGTCTTCATAAATCCTTTTTTAAAAACTTCAGAGGACTTTCAGACAGAAGGAGAAATTCTTTTACCTATTGATAGATGATGTGAGGCTGAAGAGGGTCACCATGCATTTCCCCACAAGCATCCCTGATGCTCCCAGCACCCTGAGCCATGCCAGAGGCTCAGCCCTTGTCCCTTGGCTGTTGTCCTGTCTCCCCAAAGCCACTCCAGCTCAGCTCCCCTCTGGCATTGCTCCTGCTGAGGCTGCCTGAGCATAGGGTTTGCACACACTTCCTCCAACATCACCGTAAGCAGCTGACTACCCTCACCTCAGCCCCAATTTAATTTTATATCATTAAACAACAAGGTACAGGTCCAGAATATCTAAAGCCTTTGAGTGGTCAATGTAACCTACAGCAGCCAAAAGCTCCTGATCCCCAGCCAAAGCTAACTCATTAGGTACCAGAGAAACAGCCGTGGCAACACTGTTTTTCTTTCAGCTCTGACTGCAGTGGGGATATTATATGAGGAATGTTCAAATGGAATATAATTTTTACTTGGCCGGTAATAATTCTGTGGGGTTTACAACTGCTCAGGTCTTGCAGGTCAGGAGTTATTAAATGAAGTTATGAATTTTGCATACCTACCAATGCAGGAAATGGGCAGTGACCTCCTGCACTGCTGAGACACACTCAGGTCTGTGGGGCCCGACGGGATCCACCCAAGGGTACCAAGCCCCTTTCCACCCTTCATCATCAGTCCTGGCTAACTGGGGAGGCCCCACTGACTGGGAGGTGAGCAAATGTGACACCAGCCACAAAGCCTGGCTCCAAGGGTGCTGGGCAGTGCGACAGCAGGGCGGGGTGAGGATGAGGATGGGGATGGGGATGGGAGCATGTCCTTCCCTGCACTGCTCCCTCCCTGCTGCTGGCTTCCCCACTTCGAACTAAACATTTCAGCCAGCCTTTCAGGGTTGCTTTTGTTCTCTTTCTGCATCTAAAAATCTTCCAGGGAAGTGCTGTGCTAACGCGCTGGCCGGTGCTGTGCTTGTCATGGGGAGGGAGCGGGGGGGGAGCACACAGACACCGACACCCAGAGGTCACCGCACCGATGGGAAGCACAGAACAGGCTTTGTGCGGATTTACCCTGCCAGCTCCCTTCATTCCTGACTTGAAACACTTGCTGATAATCCACTCCTTGACCTCTCCTACACAGGATGCAGTGTCACTATATGGAAGCCATATGGAACAAAGGGATCACTCTCAATACACGCTGAGCATAAAAAATAAAAGTTTACAATGGCACTGTCACCACAGCAGCTGGGTCAGCTGTTTGCCAGCGTGCCCTCATGTTGGCAGCTGGAACCTCGTGTGCCTGGTCTGACAAAGCACAGACTATCAGGCTTCAGTAAGAAGAATTTCAGCCAGGGAATGTGTTTGTACATCTAACTGAGCTAGCTCCTGAATTTATTGTCCAGAATTTTTTCCCCCTTTGAGTAATCATTAAACCTGTGAAATGTTTTCTAGAACATGAGAAACAGATATGAGCCTTGATAGTCCTGTTCCTTTGAAGGAGGATACCTGGTTCCCATTAATAACCTCTATATTATGGGATGGAGCTACAGAAAATTTGCTTTCTAGTGATTACAGATTGGAGTACAAAGCTCAGGAGTAATCGCAAAATGCACTGAGTTTCTGCTTCAAGTGTGCATATATATCTCATGTCTAAAATTTAGATTTGCTGATAGAATTTAATAAATTTTAAACAACTCCCACTAAGAAAAATGACCTATTTGTGCTTTGAGAAGAAGAAGGGGAAATAATCTTCTAAAAAGTTGAATTACTTTGCAAAGAAACAGTAAGACTAACTTTGCCCCCGCAATACAGAAATAAGTACAAGGCTTCAAATAAGCCTCAGAGGGATGGAGCTACAGGTAAGGTTTTGACCTTTTTATTCCATACTTCTTCCCTGATCTGTCTCTAATAACAGAAAAGATGTTCTGGCAGATGCAGAAGCCACCTAATGACCAGATTTGAGCTGAAGTTTCCACGTCACTTTTATCAACAAGGTGCTAGTCATCCCCTGCCCTGCATTCCCAGTGCTTCTGGAGCAGATGGCTGGAGCCGGATAACAACCAGCGTCTTTCTCTACCTTCCTTTGCCTTTCAGGAAGGTTTTATTGGAAATATCATCTGCTCCCATTGGTTTGGTCCCGGGCCAGCTCTAAATAAGAAATGGACCATTTCCTGCTTCATTTCCCCTTCAAAATTCACGGGGAGTGCTTGGCAGTTTTCAAACCAAGCCCTGACCAAAAAGCCCAGCATAGGCTAAATCCACAACCCAAAGGAAACCCAGTTACTCAGTCCAGTGCTGCTGCACTGGTACCACTGCAGGGAAACTGCAGAAACTCTTCTGCCCACACCAGAGAGGAACACACATAATTTTTGCTGATCATCTGGAGGCCTGATAATGAGAAATTTCTCATATGGTAGAGCACAAGCAGTGGTTTCTTCAGCATGACAAGCTAAATCCTTCTCCAATTTTCAGCCAGGAAGGAGGGGAGTTAGTTTGGAGTCAATTATTTAATTATTAGCCTTGAGAGTTCAGTGTCCCTTATGAAAATGATAGAGAAAAATGTGATGGGTTTTAAGATAGAGATTGCACGACCTTCCTCGCACACAGATCCCAGCTTGCTACTCTACATTTTTGGGTGGCAAAAAAAGAGAGGGGTAAAATGTGTCTTTTCTTGTATGCTAGCAGCTGACCTCAGAGTAGCCTGAGGGCATTTTAAACCTACCTCTGCCTTTATTATGTGTGTCATATGCCCCTATTCATCCTTTGTAGTTTAAAGCAAAAATGACCTTTTATAGCTATCTAAAGCGTAATTTTGCTTATGTTCTCCACTCTCACCATTTGTTTCGAGTTAAATATCAAACATATGTGCACCCATTTTTAACAAAAAAAATGTTTAATATTAGAGAGCGTGCCCTCATATAAGACTGGGAAAGCCTTTCAGGGAAATAAGCCTTTCAAATAAAAAAGCATATTAGTAAATTTTAAAGTGATTTTAACTGTATATTTTCAAGCATTAAAGGAAACAGATCCAGCAAGCCATAAAGTGACAAGTGGGAGGTGGGGAAACCTATACGGTACTAGTTTGAAAGAGAAATTAGACCTGGAACAGTGTGGAAAAATCCACCTACCCTGGAGCTATTTGAATTCACAGGTTTGGAGGTAGGGAAGTTGGAGAGAGGGAGGGAGGGCTGAAGACTGGACGGGGGCATCAGCTCCATGCTTCACCCCCTGGCAGACACAGGCAGCTGACTGTCGGGATCACACCATGGCAAAGGTGGCAACATCCAGGCTCATTCTGTGTCTCATGACTAAGAGGCAAACAGCAAAGCTCAGGATTTTCAAAGCCAGCTCCCAGCTGGAATATTGTGCTGTGGCTCCATGAAGGCATCAATCAGCTCAGAGCTTTGCTCTTGCTCCCCTCCTGACTCTGCAGCACTGATGGTGCAGGGCTGCATTAAACATTCCACATCTCCTAATATTTCTTGGCACTGCACATATTCAAAGTGCAGAACTAAATTACCTGACTTCCAGGATCTGCAACAGCCATCTCCTCTGATGGTTAATGCTGAAATGAAAGTATTTCCATGCAGCTGCTTGAATTTCTTCTGCTGTAGGAAAGGACTTTCTCTGCTAAGACATGCCTGCAAATTACATTTCCATTTGGCACCAAAGATGATTTGCACAGATTTACTCTATTCTGGGGCTATTCCATTTGCAGTTTGGAGGAGAACTGATACCTCTGGTGTTTTACAAACTCGGGTTGTGTCTGCTGGTGCAGTCCAGGAAGATGTAACTGGTTATCACTCCATTAGGCTGCTACAGCAATACCTGAAACCCTGAATAATCTGAAGTCGTTTTCCTTAATGACTGCTGAAAGGAAATGGTCCTGTTTCCATCCACTTAGCTTTGACAATGCAACCGAGCCTAGGGGTCTGCAGGAATTAGAGCTTTGGGAGCTTGGGGAAATAATTCTCTTGCTCCCTCACTCTGTTTCTTTTTCAAGCCTGGCTGCCAGCTTGCACATCACAGCAGCTCCCAGAGTCGGCTGCTGGCTTCCCTGCAGTACATGAAATACAGGTTCCTCAGCTTTGGTCAAAGGAAAGAATATTTCTGTCTCTTTTAATAACTTTATTTCTCATGAGGAGGTGAAGTAGGAATGGAGAATTATTACATTTTGAGAAGTGTATCAAGGCAGAAAAGATTTATTCCTGGATATTCCACTCCAGCTGAGGGATCTCTTGACCGAGATGTCACAGTTTGGAGGCTTCTGAGCCCAGGGCAGGTGGAAAATTTTGTGTTTGGGGAACCTTTTCATGTCCCTGGAATGGGCCACAGAGAGCACAGAGGTCATAGTTGCCACAGGACTGGCTAAAGGAACTGTTCCATCACATCACCACGGCACTGGGGAAGAGCATTCCCAAAGCTGGGCGGGGAAGGGAAGTCGGTGTGCCTTTTCTGTGCCAATTAATCTGGCCTGCCACTGCATAGGATGAGCACTGCATAATGAATTCTAAGGTCAGAAAGCACTACTTTAATCAAGGTGTATTTTTTTCTCTATTCACCTACTTAGTTGAATTATGAAGCCTATCACCACCACCACAGTTCAGCAAAGGGTCATCAGTTCCTCAAATACGACTTGTTTTGATTGTGTTCACTCACAAAAGAGCAGCTCAGCTATTCAGAGACCTTCCAGCCTGGTCCATCTCCCAGAAAGTCAATGGAACTGAGGTTGGGCCCTTCCTGCTTTCATCTGGAAGGAAAATAACACAAAGGCCGGCTGGAGAACAGGAGCAGTAGAGTAGGCCACTCCATTATTAAGGCAACCCAAATCATCATCCAAGAGAATTCAATAGTGGTTTTTAAATTCAGTGCATTAAATCAGGACAACCTAATAAAACCAGTTTTCCACCCTTAGTATTGAAAAAGAACAATGGAATTATCACTGCCTGCTGGACCTGTTGCCCAGCTCAGTAGGATTTCCCATCCTTCGCTGAGAACAAATACAGAGCTGACAGAATGTCAATGTGTGGCACTAGGCAATGAGAATCATTTAGATTCCAAACCATCCCATCCTAATCCTCGCCTCCCCACCAGCCGAGCTATTCATCGGATAACCAGAAACACCTGGGTACAAGGAATTTCCTGCTGCAATTCAGCCTTAATTTCCTCAGATAGTAAAAACCTAAGGCTCGCAAAGGTGAAAGAAACCAGCAGTCAATCAAGTAAATCACCACCACCACCACTGCAGCAGTGACAGTACATTCTAAATTAAATTTTAATTCCCACCTGATGGTTCGCTGGGAGTTACTCATATACAAACCATTCATCTGACCCACCTTTGTATTTCAGGCAATTTGTTGGGGTCCCATTCGTTATTAACACCCACCTAAGTTCCAGAACAGCTTTTTTAATTTTTCTGTGATTGTGATCAGAATCAAAATCAGAAGCAAAGGAAGCAATGTCTGCAGGTATTTGCTGCACAGGCACATTAAGGTGTACAGACAATCTTACTGTGGAAAGCAATGAACAAACAAAGCAAAGAAATCTCCCAAGTTCAGGCACAAAGTATAAACAAGACAGGTTTGGGACCTCAAATTTTTATTCATTTTGGGGTTAGAAAGAGCTTATGGTGCTTCCTGGGATCATGACTAAGGTGACAAAGGTCACCTCTCCCTGTGGTTGACAGTCTTAGTGGCAAAAATATCTGAGAGAAGCTGTGGTTGCCCCATCCCTGGAAGCGTTCGAGGCCAGGCTGGATGGGGCTTTGAGCAACCAGGTCTAGTGAAAGGTTTCCCTGCTCAGGGCAGAGGGGTTGAAAAGAGGTGGTCTTTAAGGTTCCTTCTAACCCAAAACACTCTGTGATTCTGTGATTCTTCAAAGAAGGCCAGACATTAATTAGAAATGGTGATCAGAGCTGAGGCATGTGGGCAGAGCTGAGTGGAGGAACTAAAAACTGGGCATTTCAAACCAACACTTTCAGACTCTCATCACCTGGATTAATTAATAAAGTAAATAAAAGCAAACCAAGCCCTTAAAGACAGATTTTTAAGAGCGATACTCATGGAATTTCCATTTTTACATACTCAGCACAGCATCTGCAGTCATTTCTGTTTGCAATTCTGCCAGATCTGTCAAAGTAATGCACACAATTAAAGTATGTTTTTGGCAAAATTTATTGCAAAAAATAAAGCTTAAAAAGGAAAAAAGTGAATTCAGTATAAGAGTCATACAAAATTGCTGACATTCCTTTTTCCTTCTCAGTGAATTTAAATATGAATAGTCACAAATGCCTATGAAAACTGGATGCTTTATCCCAGGAAGATGCTTTGCAAGGCAGCTTCTGACACTCTCAAAGACTATTAAGACCAGAGAGCTTGCTGTGCTCACCAGGCAGGGGCTGTTAACAGACAGCTGCCAAGACCAGGGGAGAGAGACCTTCCCAGAGAAGGTGTTGTTAGGTTTTATTGACGGGACCCAGGAGACAGGAGCTCCAACAACATCTACTGCTGCTCCAGCACCCCAGGCACCGCGAAATGTCACATCGCACTGCTGTGGGAGGAGGCCCTTTGCCTTCTGGGGGAGGTGAGAAATTAGACTTTCTCCATCAGCTTTAAAATTCTTTAGAGCTGAAAAGTGCCGTGGTGATCGATGTGAATGCAGTAGCATCTTTAGGAAAGTATTTGCTCTGAGATGTTGGAATGTGAGCTTTTAAAGAAACACTGTTTTAAAACAGTCAAATCGTTTGTGTCTGAAGAGAACAGTGTGGCAGCTGGAATGGGTATTTTTAGCGGCTCGGTAAGAGATTTTACACACCAGTTGCCTCTCACATGAAGATCAGAGCAAGGCAACAGATCTTTCCAAACTCCTAGACAAAGCAGCAAAGTAGGTGCAGTGATAGTCAGTGTCAAGCCAAAAAGAAAAAAAAAAAATTCAAAAGATTAAAACCTGTAACAAAGCTGTATGAAATTCTGTCACTGCAAACTACGACACAGAATGGGATGTTACAGCAACAACGAATGATGTTCTGCCAGTGTGAAATTCATGTTGAGAAACAGGAATCCTGCACTCACAAGGAGAAAACAAAGCAGGCACTATGTTCAGGTCTTTATCCTTTCTGGTTTCTGTCACGCTAAAAAGCTAACCACAGCCAGCAAATGCTCCCCGAGTCCCTGTCACCGTGACATCTCACAGAAACTGCTGGGACCTTCTCAAGGACGAGGAAGATGAGCAGATGTCTCTGCAGAGCCCAACTCCTTATGGATCAATGAACTCCTGGGGACCCTGTTGAAGGAAGATAAAGGGGAACTTTTCAAGCTACCCAGGCAGCATTTCAAATCCACTTCATCCGTATTTCTCAAGAAATAAGGTCAGATAAGCCCTGGTCTGGAAGGGAAGAAATTCTGCAGCAAAGAACATTTTCCACAGACAAATTCCAGCCTCTGATGCACTAATTTCCCAGCAGAGAGTGATTCCTTTCCTGCTATAATGACACACAGGCACACGGACAACCATGTCCAGCAGTCTCTGAGGAGGGAAGGGTAATGGGTGGACTGAACAAGGACTGCACCAGGAATAACAAACACAGTCATATGGAAACAATTAGAGCTGTTTCTCAAGGGAGGAGATCTCTCTCTGCTTCTTCAAGCTTTTCTTTATATTCCTCCCTTGAAGTTAGCCCGAGCAATTTCTTAATTCATAAATTATATTATGTAGGTGGGATTTTCCAGCCTCCTGCCTGTTTATAGCAATCAGGATTGCCTCTGTCAGGATATCATGTCTATTTAAAAATGTTTATCACTCACTACCTCAACCAAATTTCAAAGCGTATCTGTGTTGCTCAGCAACAGAAAAAGCTGCTCCTGTTTCCTGTACAGAAAATTAGGAGTTTAATCAACTAATGTCATCCTGTTCACTGATAATTAAGCAAATTATGTTCAAGGAAATGTCTTATATTAAGGTTACAGCAATGAATTTTACTTCCACATGCAGGATCAGGTCATGGCTTCTCCTCTGTGGTTTGTGGTGGAACTTTAAAACTTAATGTGTGATGAGAAGGGTTTCTCCTAAGTCCTATTCACTCAGTCTCAGAGCTTAATTCCAGCCAGGTCATGAGAGAGAGTGAGGATCCACGCTCAGATCTCTAGAAATTCACCTCAACACGCCGATCACAATGTGAGCCCATCAGGACTGTGTGCAGATATTTTCTCTGCTTCCCATGGCCAGGAGATCTGCCTGACTCCACAGACCTGCTTGTGGCCACAGCTCAGTGGCACACCAGGAATGCTCCTTGAGATCTGCCCTTCCACGTGGTCCTCTTGGCCTTTATTCAGGCAGATCGATCCCTTTGTCACTGGATGAGACAGTTGTTCACTGTCCTGGTGGCACTGATGATCCCAGTGAAGCCTGGGCCCATCATGCAAAGGATGATCAGAACTGGCTCCTCCAGTGCTGTTCTCAGTGCCTGGGAGAGGAAGCCACGGGCATCCTGAACAGTTTAGAGTCTTCATAAAATAAGAGCAATTAATTTTAATCCCCACTAGATGGTGCAGGAAGTCAATAAATGTCAATCGTCCGCTAACACTGGACTTGTCTTTCAAGTGCTTCCATATTCTCCCAAAATACCTCATCAGATGGTTTCTTTCATGAAGCCATAAGCAGGGTTTGAACCAGAATCTGAGCAGCACCTGAACTCCCTGCTGTGCACCAGAAAGAGTTTTTAAACACCTTTTGGTCATATTTCTGTTTGTACAGAATATTATTATTTCAAAAAATAATAAACCAAATATTATTATTATTAATCATAACCAAATAGGAGTTGCTTGCAAAACTTTACAGAAATCTAAATGTTCTGCTGACATTTAGAAATTATCTATGGGATTTAATAGGCAACTGCATCCTTTTGCTATATTAAGATGGTTTAATGTATCAAAGGACAAGATCTGTTATCTTATAATGAGATTGTGAATGACTTGAAAATACAGACTGTACAGCTTCTTGTACAAATGCTCTAACTCATGGTTAAAGATCTCTAAGATGCCAGAGTAACATAAAAAATATACATAAAAATAATTAAATCCTGATGGATTTTATAATTATTTCTGTCTTGCAAGGTTATAATAGCTTCATACCTCCAGCTCAGTTTTTGGAATCTCAGGCCGTAAACCAGAGGGGTCTTGCAGGATCAATATGCAAGTTATTTAGAAGACTGTTTGATGCACATATGATTTTCTGTAACACTGACACATGGCAGCACGTAGATCTAAACCCAACAACCAAACATGCACACATTGGGGTAAGGATGAAAGAGAGAATGAGCATGGCAGATGTTAGCTGGATCACATAATGCTTGGCTGGAAGGCACGCAGATACTCTCTGGTGATGAAGGTAGAGTAACATCCTGTATAGACAAGAAAGCAATTTACCCAAGGAACTTGCAAGCAAATAAAAAAATGCAGTACCATACTCATGAAATTCAGTCCTAAATTCTGCCATGAGGCAGTGCTCTGAAACATCTAAATCTATATGGATCAGATGAATTTTCAGCTCTGAACATAAATCAAATCCAAAGAGATAATGAGCCAAACAGAAACATTAATTATTTTTATGCTGTCATTTATTTTGCAACATTTAATTAATGTCATAAAAATATATACTATACATTTTCAATAAGGAATTTAAAGTACCACAATCAAAGATCACATGACCCTAGTTTCATTATGAAAAGTACCTGGATTCAATAAAAGGAGGACATAGCTTTATCCAAGACATAAATTTGGTTCAGGCAGCAATATTGAGAAAGGTTAAATGGTAAAGAAAACTAATCTCTTAAAGCAATATGAATCATAGAAAAAGAGGTGGTGGTAAAGCGATAATAAAAGTCAGAGCTGCAATTTTCTTCTCACAGGAGCAATGCCTGCTAGGGACTGCACAGCACTGCTGGTGCCTCCACACCACAGCAAGAACCAGCAGGGTGAGCAGGGACCAAACACACAGCATTAGAGTCACACCTGGGAAAGGATGATGGGGGAGAATTTGGAAACAGGTTAGAGTGTTTAACAGAGCTGCTTTGCAACCTTCAAAGTGCCACTGGGGTTAACTACCATGGACACATTTTCTCCTGGTGTCAAAGGGAGCAGAACTATCATTTGTGTGGAGCTGTGCCAGTTTACCCCAAATGGACAACTCAGTGCCATATATTTCCAATTAGTATAATTGCTTATTTATATTTTTGAAGACAGTTTAATCAAAGACTATTTAAAACCTCTTTACTCTTCACTGTACATTCTCTTTGCTGAGAGCCTAAAAATGCAACCACACCAAAGCAAGTTGTTCTCATTGCCATTTGTCCTAGAGCTTTTTACTTTTATGAGTTCAGAACTTTGAGTCCAGCTGAGATCCACCTCTCTGTCAGCACATCTGGCCAGTCACTAAGATTTGTTAGCATCCATTTAGAGACATGTAGAACCTTCACATTGTTCTGGTTTGCTTCTCACTTGTTTCCAATATTTAATGTAAATCTTGGCATGTTTTGGGTTCAAGTTTTTTGAGTGACTCTTTGGAGGGACAAATTTGGCCTGACTGATTTTGGTTTACTTTAGTCTTCCTGAGCCCAAACTGGAAAAACACAATGATGTGTGGCAAGGCTGACAAGCCACAGTGATTAAAAAGGCTGTGTCTTGAAACCATTGCTTCCTGAAAGGTGGAACTGCAACATGTCTTCTCAGATTCACTCTCTCATTAGGAAAATGCAGTCTGGTTTCTCTCCTGCCATCAGAGAAAGACTGATTCTGAAAGCCAGTGCTTGTGAAAGCAGGAAAAGAAGACTTGGACTAATTCTGCTTCTTCAACAAGCCACTTTATCCCTGTATTTTTCTGACACCTATCTGAAAATCTTTGCTGCACATCCATTATCCTGATCTCACGAGGCTCTCAAGCTGCCTGAAACCGTATCAAATGTCTCTGGAACCAGCTTTGTCTCCTATCCAAACCTGTTTGATGAAAACTTTAGATGCACAGTCTGGAATTGAGTTGGTCCATGAGGAAAGACGGATACTTCCCAGAAATAAAAATCCCAGCTCTGTTACTAGCCAGCTGGATGTGGACAGCATCAGGTCATATTCCTAATAATTTCATATATGGGCATCAACCAAACCATGAAATGGATGAAATTTGAAACCTCCTGCAGTGAAGCCTCTCTGGATTGAAAAAGAGAAAGAGCTGAGTGGGTCTCAAGTATTTTAAGCTCTTGATCAAACCAGGGATCTCCTGGCATGTTGGCTGTGCATGGGACATGACCTTCTGTCATGCCACTCTCCTCCTCATCCACCCTTAAACTTGCAGTAAAATATAGGACATATTTATAATTTCTCTAACCCTCTTACTATTTATTGCCAGAGGAAACTGTTCCAGCATCCCTTCATTTCCATTTCCATGGCAGCTCTGTAGCTACATTCAGGATTTATTTCTTGAAAGTACAGACTAAGTCCTAGACACAATCACACTACATCACTGCCCTGTGCAGAGGCTGTCTTCACATTCTGCTACATTCCCTGCAAATTTCTCTATCATCTTAACACTGAATTTTTGTTTAATTACATTAATTCTTCTTTTGTAGCTGAAAGCTTCTCTGATAACCAAAACAGAGATATTGGGGGTGTACATTTAAATATTTTAATATAGTTCCATGTCTCCTGCATGCCTTCTGGAGAAATAGATTTAGCCCAGCTAATATTCTCTGGATAATGGAGTCCAGGAGCCAGGGAGAATGAGTTCCTTCAGCATGTTTTACACAATCCAGAGCACTGACAAATAGCATTATAAGGCAAAATAATAAATACCTCATGTGATACACTGCAAGTACTGCCTAATGAGAGATAACACATCTTTAGGATGCATATCTGACAGAGGCCTTTATTCGATAAAATCACCAAACTCTTTTCTGATGAACCCTCTTGCATCCTCAACAGCTCAAACCTGCTCATTGCAGCTGCAGTGCTCCATCCCTTTGCTTCCCCTGCCACAAACCCCTCCTCAAGACAGTCAATAGCAATTCTTACACACTGCAAACTGACCATAACCTCCTCATTTTAATTCGGCAATTACCTCAGTAAGAGAGCAAAACTGGGGTGCCCTTCGCCTTCTGAACCACTGCTTTCACAGCCGTGGAGCTGTCTGACAGATTTAAAGACAGGAGTGTGGCAAAGCAGAGCCGTGTGTGTATCACAGCAGCCTGCAGCACAGCCAGCTGCAGGGGAGCTGCACTGGGGCACGGCGCAGCCACAGGAACCACGCTGCTCCGTGCAGCAGGAGGGGGACATTTCAGCCTGAGGACAATAACCTAAACAAAGCCTTGGTGATGAACTACCACAGATATCCTGAATGCTTAAAGCTACATGATACGAGAGCAGGAGCTCCTGCACAGAAACAATGGTCCTTCAACAAAAAAAGACTGAGTCTCCTACAAACGAAAGTGATGATCTCCTATAATCCTCTTCCATGACCACTTCCTCACCTTAGATTCCTCCCTCCTTATTCCCTCTGACTGCTAGAAGTCAGCAAAGACATGACAATAATAAAACCCCCACTGTCTGCTTTGTCTTCAGATTGAGGTGATGGCAAGGATCTCTGCAGAAAACAAAGCCTCACTGCTGATGAAGTCATTTTAAAACCATCTGTCATAATTTACTGACTAATGAAGTGAAGGCTTGCTCTCCCCAGCCTCACTGCAATTTGCCATTTTTTTGGCACATATGTAAAACAACACTTGCCTCCTCTAGCAGTCTCTGTGACAGTCTGGAGGTGACTGTCCAAACATTCCTTAACCCTGGCAAATATAAAATCACCAAACTTTGTTTGACCTTCACTGAAAGACATTACAATAGAGTTAGTTTTGCAATACTCTAACAGCAATTTTTCTCCCGGAGACTGTGTGTTGGCAGTAAAGGACAAGATCACACAGAACACACAGCAAATCCAGGTAAAACTAGAGTTCATTGCAAAATTGACTGACTGAGGTTCAGATGCAACTCAAAAGGTGAAATCATGCGTTACCTCACCATCACCTCTTTTATCTTGTACAGCAAATCACCATCCTTGACTTTTTTTTCTTTTTTTTTTTTTTTTAATGCTTGTTTTTTTCTTTTTGATGTCTGAAATAAAAATCATTGTGCTGGAAATACTACAGTTAATATGCAGGAATCCAAGCACCATATTACTGTATAATCCCATCTGATTTCAGATGCATCCCATTGACCTCATACCCCATACATTGGCAGCTAGATTTTGTTTAGAAAGTGAAGAAAGAAAAATAATATAGAATCATCAAATGGTTTAGGTTGGAAAAGACAATTAAGATCATTGAGTCCAACAGAAATATGAGTTTATTTAATTTAAAAAGAAATAGCCTGATCTTGCCAGAATTTTCCACTTCTAGTTTAGGGAGGTTTATAGCTTGCCAGTAGCTCAGTCTTCATCCTTTGCACATTATTTTTTCTCTTATAACTCCCTTCCATCCTGGCAGGTAAAATGGTGTTGGGACTGTAAGCACTGAAGTAAACAAGTATGCTGAAATCAGGCATGAAGCATTGCGCCAGGAGACTGGAAATCCTGTTTATAGTGTATCATTTCAAGAGTGGAATGCCATATATTTTCTTTGCTTTTTGTAGCTTTCTTTAAAAGGTCCTCGTGGAGCGAGCTGCTGATTCAGCATTGCCTCCTGGTGAGCCGTGAGAGGGTGATGATGTGAAACTGAAACAGGACACCCAGCACTGGAACAGAGCCTTAGATCAGCAGAGTCAGCCTGCTGCTGTGGCAGAAAGCACATCACCCAGGCAGGCCTTTGGCTGGCTGAGGTTTTCTAAGGTGGCAAGCAAACCGCTGTTAGCTTTTGCAGTTGGCGAGACAGCCCGGTAATGCCGGGCTGGCTGGCTGAGCCCACCCAGGCAGGGATGTCCTGCCCCCTGGAACGCTTCCCGGTGTTATTTATGACAGCCTCCGTGGCCACGGCCCCTCTCCTTCTCCAGCATCGGCTGCCAACTTTCCTTTTTCTGGCACTTAGTAAGGAGAAAATTCTTCTTTTTGCCAGGTGAAATGTATTCACTGAACTCGGGGTATTTGGTAGTAAATTCTGGCTCTGGCTTTGTTTAATGCTACTTTGGTCTAGTGCAGTTTATCCATCTGCTTCCCAGTACTGCATCCATTACGGGTGCTGAGATGCTCCTTTTATAGCTCCTGTTACTCCCTTCTCTCTCCCGAGGCATTCTGCTGACTGATTTGAGAATGCAAGCATGTTTTCAGATACAAGGATCTGAAAAACATTTCAATGCAAATGTCTGGACTTTTTCTAGAAGGTTTTTCCAGCCTGCATCATCTGCTTTGAACACGATTTTTGTGGTGCTTTGCACCTCTCTTTGAGTCCTTTGTCCCAGGTTTAGTGTCATGATATACCTGGTTTAGATGAAAGCAGTAGTTTTTCTGTAGCCTCTACAACTGAAATGTCAGTCTGTATAATTTGCTTCAGTGTTTTGCCTGTAATTTACATTGTCTCTGCAGCAATCGAGTTGTGTCATCTTGTGCCTTCAATGGCTGCCAATTCCCTTTCTTCTCCTGCATTGCTCAGAGGAAGTCAAGGTAACCTGGCAGTCCCTGATCTGCCCATCTGGTTTGCTTTCCCTTTCCTCTCTGCATGTTCCTGCCTGATTTATGTCTAGTAGGACTCTAGATTTTATAGACTCAATTTACATGAGGTTCTGCAAACCATTCCTGGCCAAAAGGATGCAAAATTTCACCTTTAAATCACCACAGCACAGTGTGACAATCTTTTTTTCCCTCTAAAAATTGTGACATAAGGTCTTCCCTGGATGCCTGTAACCCTTACAACTCTATTAACCAAAGCAAATCCTGTCATTGTTTTTCTCCACACACCTCTTACACTGATTCCTGGATAACAGCAAAAGCTGCCTCCAGAACAGAGTAGCTTATCACAGCAGCATTTACTAAGCAGTTCTTGTCTTTAACCTCAAACCAGAACTCACAGTGCAAGATAAAGCGATGCCAGACCGCACAGTTCATCTCTAGGATTGAGGTATAAGCCTTGGAGCCTGGCTCCATTCCCAGGCAGATGCCAGCCATAGCCAGATCCTGCTCAGAAGGCTTGGCCAGCTCCAGCCTCTCTTGTTTTGGCTGTTGTTCAGCATTAGGTTCATAATAAAGCTCAGTGACAGATGCAATAAACCTTGCTCTCATCTACCTCCCATTGCTACCAGCGCAGTGTCATGATTTTTGTCAGATACTTCTTGACCCTTCCATCTCTTTCAGTGCTTAATGCAGCTTCTAGTGAAGAACTGCTATGAAATCCTACACTGATCTTGCCCTAATCCTATTTTTTTGCCATTAAGGAAAAAAACAAACCAGTTTAAATTGGTAATTCAGTTCATCTGAGTGCACCTTGTCCCCTCATGTCTGTTCAGGTATACATAAAAATGACAGATGACTTTTTTTTTTTTTTTTAATTTATAGATAATGACAATTATTTAGCACTCCTCCACATTACTCCAAATTTGAGGCAAACAAGTTAATAAACTGCCTGTTCCACCTTTGCAGCAGCAATGTGGTTTATATATAAACAGTCCAACAAGCGACAAAACTTTACTGACCTTCCACAAGTGTCCATAAGAGGCATTTCCAGCAGCACAGTTTCAGATAAACCTTAATCAAAGTCTAAAGCTGCTGTTTAAATGCAATTTAAACTCCACCTGCTGGCTGAGCTTCTTAATGGCATCGTGTCTGCACATACAGATGGTAAAGGGGCTTGAGGATGCTCCCCTTCCATTGCTAAGGGGCTTAAGAAATATCTATGATATATCCCATTAAGAAAAATAGCAGGCAAGACTTTCTGAAGCGATTAATGATCTCTATAGCTCTGTTTAATAGAAACACGTCTAAAAGATCTGATTTGCAAAATCATTAATCACATTTTAACATGTTGGCAAATACTTTGAAACGCAAATGGGTCTAAGGAGAAACAACAAAAGTCCTCTCAGTTAAAAGAAAGGGAATGTATTTCAAGAAGAAGGCTTGAAATAGGGGTTTGAGTGACCAGGTGCTGTTTTGTTTCCCATATCCAGTTTCCAGAGATACATTTCAAGTAACTGTAGAACACTAACTGTACATACATACACACAGAACACAATGCACACACGTGACAATGAGGGATTTGTGCAGACAGTTCACATTAAATTCCATTGGGACTCCTATATGCCTGTGTTTTCACAAAACCCTACATTGAAAGAAAACTAGGATTTTGTATTCCTTTTTTATTTTAGTACCTAAAAATCAACTTCAGTGGGAAAACAATCTATAGAGCAGAGGTGCATTAAGAAAAATGTTGGGCATTAGTAAATTTTTTCCATGTGCAATAAGGGTAATTTAGCATAAAACTATGTATCTTCTATTTTCTTAAAACTAGCCAGACTTTAGAAAAATGTTATGGTACTGATGAGACAGAAATCTCTGGGAATTCAGTGCATGGCATACGGGGAAATCAAAAATTAATTTAAGAGGCATATTTCCAAGCTATGAGGGTTATTGACAATAATAAGTACAATCAGGAAGTCATCAAACACTGACTACTCTTTTCAAAACAGCGCATAAAAATATATTAATTTTGTTCCATATTCATATTTCATATTAATTTATTATCCAATAAACAGTTTATGTGCCTGTATTTATATTGCATGAATTGTTTGGAAAGTATTCACCACAACTATCACCCAGAGAACGCTTTACTTTCCGTAGCTCAATTTGTGGGGCAGGTCAACTGACACTTGAGACTAATTCTGCTTGCCTGGTTAATCCACAAGCTTCAGAATGACCCTCTAAGCACTTCCAAACAAATATCCCGGCCCATTTCTCACTGATATTCACCCCAGTGTTTTCCATAAGCCATTTTTTATGGTTAAAAATGTCATCAGATGAATTAGCAAGAAACAAGTAGAAAAGAATAGCATATCTTGACATGAATTGCAGGGTTTCATGTAAACACACACACACAAAAGAATATGCATGTTACAGGCACCTGCTGATTCTTATTGGGCTAGTGACAGCATCTAAACATGACAGAAGGATGGACCTGTAATACCCTGTTAGCTTGATGCTGCTTACCCCTTCAGAAGTAGCACATGAGGACAACCATAATGCAAAGCCTGTTAGGGAAAAGAAAAAAGAAAAGCAAAGCAAAACCCAGCAATAATCACAGGGTTTCTCATTAACATGTGTAAACCCTTTAAAAGCACAGGTTCTGAGTAGCTGTCAAGAAACCAAGACTTTAGTTAGAAATAATAAGTTAGGGTTCATACCCTCAGCATCTGCATCCTATCAGCCCACACAGCCTGTCTGGAATTAGCAGGAGCAGCAGAGGCTTGGCCAGACAGGTGAGGCAGTACTGCAGATTTCAGCTGCCCAGAGCCTGGGGCTGCAGTACAGGTGATTCCCATAGAGGGAGATGTTGCTTTGTTCCTCCTTATTTTAAAGTTTTTCTGTTTGTGTCATGGGAAAAACTTCATGTGCTCCAGTTATGGCACAGACACTTCCCAATATGTAGATTTTTAAGACGAGCAAAGCATTCACCAGAACTTGTTAGTCATGTCTATTACTGAATTAAATTTTTCCACTGTCCTGCTATATGGCTTTTTTCAGCCAGCATTATTGAATTTACAATTCCTGACTGTTTTCTTAATCTGTCCAAAGGAGCCCATGAGGATGCTCAGAGGGCTGGAGCATCTCTGCTACAGAGACAGGCTGAGAGAGCTGGGGGAGTTTAACCTGGAGTAGAGAAAGCTCCAGGGAGATCACACTGTGAACTCTCAGTCATTAAAGGGAGCTTATAGAAAATGGATAGAAATTTATTGTAAGGGCAGATGTCCAATCCTTAGTGACAGGACAAGGGAGAATGATTTTAAACTAGAAGAGGGGAAACTTAGATTGGATGTTAGGAGGAGATTTTCCCTGTTAGGGTGGTGAGGCCATGACACAGGTTTCCCAGAGAAGCTAGGATTACCCCATCCATGGAAGTGTTCACCTGGGCTGGATGGGATTTTGAGCAACCTGGTCCTAGTGGGAGGTGTCCCTACCCATGGCAGAGGGCTGGAACGAGATGACCTTTCAGGTTCCTTCCAACCCAAGCCATTCTGTGATTCTATAATTCCTAAAGAGGGATGGAGATGGAAACTGTTCTTACAAAGCAATCAAGCAGCTACTGCATTCCCAGCACTCTTTGAATCCCACAGCAAAAGCCAGGCTGACCACATCACTCGGCACTTTTGACATGGACATACTTCTGTGTCCATCAGAAATAGCTGGCACCATCACTTCCTCATTCTGTAACTCCACACAGAGAACATACTTGAAAATAAACAGAAGGAATGATGGACTGTCTCTGATATTATGAATTTATGAAGCTCAGGTTAAACTGAGGACATCACCCTCTGGTAACCTATGGTTTGCTATGACAGCCAATGATCTTCACATCTGCAAGAGCAGTTTTGTTTAATTTAAGGAGAAGGGTTTGTCTCATGAGATGGATGTGAAAGTGCCTGGTATTACAGTGGACTCAAATTCTCTTGACTCCTTCATGAACCATATTCTATATAATGTCTGCTGTCCAGCACAGGAACTTTTTTAATTAATATTCCTCAGAGAGGTGATCTGATTTTGCTTTTGCAGGCAAAGAAATGGGTCTGGTTTAAAAATAACCTCTTATATGAAATGATGCATCATAGCAATTCCATGCAGAACAGCAGCTAGGAGAGTATTCCATAGCAACGGCCACATCTTAATAGAAGATCATCTCCTGGACATTTCCCTCTGCATTTCTGCAATTACCAACTATGTTTCCTACCATCTGCAATTATATAAAATCCCTCTGGCAAGTACAGCTATTGCTTACATGGAAAATTAATGTAGTGGAGCAACGGGACCTAATAACTAAATATAAGAAATGTGAGTTATTACTATATTACTATCTGCCAAACTTTATACCAGCTACCGGGAACTATTGAACTGGTAATCATGTGAAATAATTTTGAATTCTTTGACTTAATAATATAAATCATAGCTCTTGGACTTAACATTTTCTTTGCACAATAATGCAGAACTTTCCCCTGCCACTTGACATTAAAAATGCAGCAATGCAAGAGGCTGTTTTCAATACCAGAAAGGAATGAAGTGCTCAAAGGACAACGTGGGAGTCAGGTTATGTTGGGAGCAGCTGTGCCCACAGGAGGAACAGACAAGTGTGCCTGTTCCCTGGGTGCTCCAGGGTGCATCAGGCTTGTCTCAAAGCACACTTCTTCCATATTGCTGGGGAAGAGGCATTTATGTTTCCTGATGCCCTTGTGTCAAACTGCTGTTAGGCTATTGGTTTTATAAATCAAAAAGCTCTTAGATTCTATTTTAAAAAAGTAGGCTTGGAAATGTGCCATATTGCAGGTTACTCTTATCCCTAATCTACATAATGATTTTATAAACTTTAGTAATGATTTTACAAACTTTAGTAATGATTTTACAAACTTAAAAAACTTATTGATTTACAAACTTTGGCTTTTTCTTTTGTCCCAGCACCCATTAACTGTATGGATGACTTCCCAATCTGGGTTAAAAAGGCACGGTTATCATAGTGGCTCTCATTTTTGTCTTAAAAATTTAAGACATTTGCCTTCTTTTTTTAAAAAGTGACATTTTATTTAAAGTATTTTGAAAGCAATTAAACATTTTCTGACAGTGGGTATAAACATTGATAAAAAATTTCCATAACTGACATTTTTCTAGAAGAAAGCAATGACAAATGGCATACATGTTTGAAAAAGTTGCACAAATATCATCTTGGGGAAAACAATAAGAGGTCGCCTGCCTAGAAAGATTTGGAACAAAGTAAATTATTGGTACTAACTTATCTCTGTCAACCAGCCTGGAAAGAAATCCCAGACATCCACTTTTTGTGCCCTGGAAGTATTAATCTCACCATAACATATCAGCAGCAGTCAGCAGTTCTGCTACAGAACAACACGCCTGGCAATTAATAGTGTCACCAGTGCCTTGACAATGTCGAGGCAGGAGGAAATGTTCTGAAGAGGGAGGATATCCCAATTGTCATGACTTGGATGTCAAAGCAAAGATTGACTGTTTGAAAATTGAATTAATCCTGTTCATCTGAGGCAGATGAAGAAAGGCTGAGTGTAAAACAGCAGCTCAGTTCGACAGTCAGCTGTCAGGTATTTGAACTGTGCTGAAACCAAACTGCAATTCTTTGGTGGTCTAGACAGAGGAGATAAAAAGGGATCATTAAGATCAGTGGCCCCGACCCCAAACCAAACAGGGATCAAACACACCATGCTTCCAGCACCAGTTTGTGGGCAACCTTAGTTGCAGAACTTCCTGATCTTGGTGGGCTAATTCTGAATAACAGGGCAGCTGAGTCTCTTCAGCCAGTGGGAAATGGAGCGCAGAGAAAGCGAAGGCCTGGCCCACACACATGCAAGTCCTGTGGTGCCTCGGGATGGCAGCGACAGCGGCAGATGACAGCAATCTGCTGGGAGGCCAGGCACAGCTCTGCAAGGCACAGCTAATGCTCCCTGTGACAGGCAGCAGCTCTGGGGGTCACATCGGGAGCATGATGAGCACTGAGAGGATTTTGTACCAGGTCACTGTGCCCCTCTGATGGTGAAAGCAAGAATGTCAGTAGCATGATGCACAGTACAGGTATATTTGTGTCACTGTAACCTGAAGTTAAGAAGCATGGATTAGTCACGTGGTCTGCAAAGAGAGAGGAGGCTGAGCAGCTGAAGGAGGTTCAGATAACCCCTTCTGAGAAGCAGGGCATGTCTGAGGAATCTGTACTTTATTTTGACCGTGTGAAGGTTGAAGGAAAACAGCAGGGATCTACTGGTTAGGCACACAACATCCTAAAGGAATATTTCAGCAACCTGCAGTAACCTAGGACATGCATTCTTGGTAGCCAATAAACACACAACAAACAAATACCAGTGACAAAAGAGGTGACGCATTTAGAATTAGGATAGCTATCCCAAAGTGAAAATGCTTATCTAAATTTAAAATTACTCCCAACCACAGCCCTTCCCACACTGCTCTGCCCCCTCCCAGGTGATATTTCCTTCTCCACCACCTCTGCTGCATAAACAAGTTAAGTGTTTGTATTCTCAATCACTCAGAACTTTCTTCTGCAAATAGACCCTTGAGGTTGTTAGAACTGATTATAGAATCAGAGTTTCAAAATAAAATAAGAGTAAATAAATGTAAGAATATGAACAGTTTACATTAGAAATAAAGACAGTGGAACCCTAGAAAGGTGCTTTTTATCATTCTATAGATAAATACTCACAACTGGCAAAGAGAACAAAATCTAAGCCAAGGTTTGTTTTAGTGAGGTAGCTCGTGTACTGTAGTTTCACAGGCTTTTGCAGAAACTTCTAGACAGTTGTGACACATTGTGTGCTTTCAAAATGAGCACTCTTTGTAGACCCAGCAGATGTTCAATATGATAAATCTGTGCTTTGGTGGGAGGTGAGCCAGTCAATGCTAACATTACACATTATCAACAGCAGTCTCCATGCTAGCATCCTATTCCATGGGCAAATTTTTCAGGCCCTCTGCAAACTCAGGGAGCTCCCAGTACAAAAATTCTCACCAACTGAGAAGGCTTTGATAGTTAAAGTTTTGAAGGCTTCCTTCAAAAGCATAAAATGCATAGGTTCCCCTTCAAACCAGACAAAATAGACAGTGACACTAAAAGAGCATAGAAAGAGACCTTCGGGTTGTAAGGAACCTTAAAGATCATCTAGTTACAACCCACAACTCCCTACCCCTTGCAGCCTTCCATCAATCCCTCTAGACAATGTTGTGTGTTCTTTAACTTTACATGGGCCTTTGCAGTACGTGTCAACAGAGATATTTGGTTTTGTGGTTTGGGTTTGGTTTTTGTTTTGTTGGATTCTTTTTATTTAAATGAAGCTCGTGTGGGTGACAGGAAAGCAGAGTGTGAAGAGCCAAACACTGGAGGACCAGTTCTCTTGGGTATTCAGCACAGCAGAAAAGGTTACTGCGTGGGTAGCACTACCAGCAAGGAAAAATGGAGTGGGGCAACACAGAGGAGGAAGAGGAGGAGGAGGGAGAGGTGGGAAGGATATGATCTCTGTGGATAAGAATACAGGGAAGGCAGAGTGTGTCCTCAGCTTTGTAAGAAGAGCCATGGCAGATGGCCCAGTAAGGACTGTATCCATATCCTTGGGTTAAGGGCAATCAGGGACTCTAGGGCCTTACCCAGCAGGGAGCCTTTATTAGGCAAAACTGCCCCACTGCATGACATGGAGGGTACAATTAGTACTCAGGGAGTGCAGTTAGGACTAGGCTGCATTTGACTGAACGGTGCACAGAGAAGCAATGAAAGATGTCTCGGGAGACACTTGCTTTAGCTATGCTAAAAACCAGACCAGCCATTTAGATGGATGAGAGCGACAGCTTTAATGTCTGAAACACTTTTTGAAGGGATATTTCCCAGAGCAGCCACACATTTTACATAGGCTGTCCCCACTCCCCTGGTTTTTTTTTTTTTTTTTAAACCCCCTTCTTTCCTTTCTGCTTTCTATTTTGTATGACAAAGGCCCTGTGATGATATGCTGATACTTAGCAAAATAAGGAAAGCTGGAGCTCAGAGTCGTTGATGAGAAGAACAGGAGAGAAACTCCTCCTCATCTAGTAGTAATGGTATTATGCCACTTGTCACCTGGTACAGTTCTACCCATAAAAGAACAGCAAGGGACACTGGTGAGGAGGCTATGGGCTGGCATTCTGCTTTGAGTACTGAAGAAATAGGATGCTTCATTCAAATGGCAGTGGCACAAGAGTCTGGAAGCCTTAGCAAGCCAGGAATCTTTCAGGACATTCAGAACTCCAGCTGCTTCTAGTCCCACCATTGTAAACACAGTGGCAGTTTGTTGTGACTCGTCTGTCGTGACTTGTCCATCCGGCAGCCAAGATCCGCTGTGGCAGCTCCTCTGCACTGGCAGCCGGTGGGCGAGGCAGGAGAGCTGGGAAAGGCACCGAGCCCTCGGTCTGGCACAGGGTGTGGGGCAAGAGGCGACCCAGTGCTACCAAGCCGGCAAGGTGAGCTCAAGGACATCCCTGTGGCCCATGCACAAACACCTCCAAAGGCTCCCTCTGAGGCCCTGGTAAAATGGCACCGAGCCATTTTTGTATAGCACGAGGAAGAAAGTGCGCGCCCCTCACGGAACAATCTAGCCGCTCATTCCCTTCCCTCCATTAACTTCATTCTTCAGAGGAACACAGCGCAAACGCCTCGCTCTAACCTCCCCGTCCCGAAAATTTGGGAGCGAACGCGTTTGTACACAATGGCTCGGCGGGCAGCAGCTGCGGAGGCCGCGGTGCCAAAGCCCAGCCCCACGCAGGGCACAGGGCTTTTCAAGGGCCGGGCCGGGCCAGCTGCCGCCCGGGGCCCGTGCGGCCGGGGGAAGAAGCAGGAGAGCCGCCGGGAACCTTCGGGATGGCGGCACCGACGGCCCGGCCGTGAGGGATCGCGAGCGGATCGTGTGGAGACGGCGCGGGGATGGCGGCGCCGCCGCCAGGGGCGGGCGGGGGATGTGACGCGCGGCCGCGCGGGGCATTGTGGGAGCTCCGCCAGCCCGTGCAGCCCATCCCGGTGGCCCGGCGGGCGGAGCGGAGCGGCGGCAGCGGGGCCGGCAGCGGGAAGGGAACGGCAGCGGGGCCGCCGCCGGCCGACCGGAGACATCTTGCCCGCGCCGTAAGTGGCCGCCGCGGTCCGCCCGCCGTGCGGGAAGGAGGGGGCGCGGGGGGCTGTGTCGCGGCGCGGTGACACCCGGCGGCCGTGGGGGGCCCCGAGCCGGCCGGGCGCGCCGCGGGACGGAGGGTGCCGGCCGCCTCCCCGAGGGGAGCTGCCTCTTGCTGTGCCTCGGGTGAAGCCGGGAGATCCACCCGCGCCCCGCGAAATGGTGGCAGCGGGGCTGTATTTCCATGGAATCCGCTATGGAATGACGGTGTGGGACTGGAAGGAGCCCGGCGGGGGTGCAGGAGCGGCCGGGGGAGTGGAGCTGCTGTTCCACGCACGGACAGGCTCCGTCCTCGTTCCCCACGGCGAGCAGGGGAGGATGATCGAGGGAGGCTGCGAAACGTAAAAGGCAAAAAACAGCAGGACGTGTTTTCTGTATATTTCACTTCGGGATGAAGGACCCGTGGTGTAAAAGTTACCTGCCTCGCGTGAATGACTTAATTTTAAAAATCCAAATGACGCGTTTCAAACCGTAAGCAGAGGCTTCCGAGAGTAGCAAAAATAAATGTTTGTCTGGAAACAGGGCTCCTCATTCTTTCAGGACTGTCACTTCTTGCAGAGGCGCAATATGTCTGCCAGCAGGCTCCGAGCAGCCCATACGGGCTGGCTGGGTGTGGGTGTTCCTCCAAGGGGACCGCGAGTGCCGCAGGGCGCAGGTGAATGCAGGCTCCCGAGGCTCCGCACCCGCTCCAGCGCGGCAGCGCTGGGACGGAGCCTCACGGCTGACGTGTTTGTGCGCGGAGGAGACAACGAGGGCAACAGACTGGGTCTGACTCGCATCTCCCTGCAGTCCTTTTGTTCCTTCTGTAATTTTTAAAAGTAAGTTGTAGAAGGCCCGTGAAATTGTGTCTGAAGCCAGCAGTCCGAAACTAGCTCCTATGCTAGCAGGGTGGTGTGAGGCTGAGGTTGCTTCATTTGTAGAGATGGAAGGAGGTTTGTTGTTGAAATATACTTGGATGAGACTTGTTATTTATCTCTTGTCCTTGCAAGTGAACAACCATTTTTTCCCCAGGACTCTGTGTGACTGTCACTTAGCAACAGGTCTGTAGCGAACTTGGCAGATCCACTGCCTCCCCCATTCTGAAGAGTAAAAGAAATAAATGAGGGAAGGAGCAAGAGTACAATTAATAAAAACAGTACCTGGGTTCTCACAGACAGCCCAGAGTTGAAAGACTTGCGTTGGAATAAGACAATTACAGTTGCTTTGAAAATTATGTTTTAATACAGTTGAGTATTAAAGATTTTGCATCAAGTAGTCCTGAGAAAGCTATCCAGTGTGTTTGGGGTTTTGGGGCTTTTTTTAAAGTGTTGTGAAAGAAAAGGATTACATTGTTTACTCAGTAATGGTTGCAGGTTATTTTTGCTGCATTGTGTTTCGTAACCTTTCGCACTGAAATCTAGGCCTTCTGGGTTTCTAAAGAGTAACTTTGCTCTGTGTGCTGTACACCCTTCTGATTGCCAGTAAAACCAAATGTTGACAGTGTAGATTAAGCCATAACTGATATAAAAACTAGTGGCTAGACTAGAATTTGGCTTAATGACAGTAAAGTCAGTAAAGTGCTTAAGCACTGCTTATTCAGTAGATCAGCATGAGCAAAAAGAGTAGTCCACCACAGCAAGCTTAGTCTTAAAAGAAACCAGAGTGTTTCATTTATTCTTAGGAGACTCCTAGTTCTGCCAATACATAGCAGTGAGCTTTGATAAAAGATACTCTCTTGATAGGGCAGGGGATATAATCACACTCTGGAAGAATAGTCATGAACTTTTGCTCTCAGAGAAGTGCAGAGATGTTTTTCTGCAACTCTGTCATGCAGGATCAAGGCCTGCTGTCTGTTCCACAGAAAAGATAGTCCTACCCCAGCAAGGTGATGAAGTAGGGCTAAAGGAGCAGGGATCTGGAACTGATGCCTCAAGAGGAGAAAAGAGCCTCCAGGTAGATCCTCCATTTGGAGAGGAAATGGTGGCCCTGTGGGTAGTGCTTAGTATTAGGTTTTGTCATCTCAAGAGGTAAAATTGGAGAAGAAAAATGCAGCACTTGTGGAAAGACTGCAGGGCTGGCTGGCTGGCTTGCTTGCTTGGTAGGGAAAGAAGCTGTGAACACATAAAGAAGCTATAGTTCCTTACCCAGACCTGTCTAAGGACAGGGTGGTCAGGATTCAGCTCATGGTCCTTGTTCCGGGAGTGATGCAAGAATCACACCATTCATGACCTCCTTGATGGGTCAAGTTCTTGCAATCCCTTCTCTCAGCAGTGTAATATCTATTTTAAATTTTGTTCTGCATCTGAATTTTGCCTTGGAAACATCCACATGAATTCTTTATTAATTTTTTATTTTCTTAACAAAAATGTCAAGAGAGTTGTTTTCAAAATGTTATTTAAAACAGTTTTTCTGTATTGAATTCACTAATGGTCAGGTGACTTAAGGTCCTCTATGAATTTTTATGCTTTCTATCTAGTATACAAAACCCTATAATGTATAAATGGTTATTTGAGGCCAGTTCTCCTAGCAGTGGTCAGTGAAGACAATTGTAGTTACGTTTTCCTGGCTATTGGTGGCAGGATGCCCAGCAGAAACTCTTGTCACACTCCCAGCACTGTTCTTAGTGAAGGTTTGCACATTAAGGGGTATTTGTTTTGGTGTTTCAGATCCACTGTGAGAGGGAGGGGCTTCAGCCAGTTGCGTGCAATTGTGCAGCAGTATTTTGTTTAGCACACAGGTTTTGTGAAAACGTTATTCCTCTTTTGCGCATCCTTTATGTGACTGCTGTAGGAATTTTAGTTGTCTTAACCTTCAACAGAAAGTACACCAATTGTACATTCCTAAATGGGGAGTGTTTCTAGGTTTTCCAAATGAAAATGAACGTATGGTGTTACCTTCTGTGGTGAGAAGTTAATGGAATTTTGGAACAGCTGTTTTACGACTGCTTTCACCCTTTTGTCTGTTTCAGACCTCAAAGAGTTACTGCTTTGATAAAGAACTTGAGCTAAAGTTTGAAATCACATCAGATGAAGTGATAACTGAGTGATTGGCTCTTTTTAGTACTGTTGTACCTACAAACCACAGTCCCAGGCAGAAACACTTGTGCCAGGCAAGTATTATTAGAGACCATTCGATACTATTTTATAGATATGCCAGAGTAGCTTCTGATCAGCTAAGAACAGAGCAAATTCATTGTCACAGCAAAGTCAAATGCACCTTTTCGACAAGATTCAGTGAGTGGCTATTATTATGGGACATAAATAGATTTAAGAGGGAATGGCAGCACTTACATTGTTAATCTTTCGAAACAATGGAAAGAAAATAGTATTGCAGTTAATCTCTTGTGATACAAAAATGAACTTTCCAGCTTAGTCTTTGTACTGAAATAAAAGAAAAATAATTAGTACATCTTAGTATTTTTCCTATTGTAGAAATGATCTCCTGGATTCCACAACTTACTAATATGATAATGTAGGTCTAAATTGAATCATCTCTGCTGAATGCAGTTAATACACCCGTGTAAGCCCACGATGAGAACAGTCTCTGTCTGACAGCAGTAAGATTCATAACAATTTGTTTAGTCATTAAGGACCAGTACCTGAAAACTGTTAATAACAGACTGGGTTTATTACTGCTGTTTGATCAAATGCCAAATCAACTGAACTAATGAAGTGCTGGTATTTGGAATTTGAGTATCGTTTTACCTGGATGTTCAGGCTGTACTTTAAGAGTTATGTGATGTTAAACCTTTCAGAAAAACAGATGCCTTTGTGCATTTGAGGAAGATGGTATTTCAAAGTGTGGTTCAGCGGAGTATCTGTCTTCACAGATAAAAATATGGCCAACCAGAGTTACTCCAGCCAATTTCAATGAGAAAAATGCTGATTTCATCACTGCACCTTAAGGTTGCTTCTTAGGAAATGTATTTCTGTCTCAAAAAGGTGTGACAGCAGAGGAGCCTTGTAGCTTGAATCTTTGCTGCGACCCAATTAACACACCATCAAATCTTGTTTATGCATTTGGAGATCTTAGAAAGCAGTGTGAATCTTGCCACCATCTTTAAGGGGTTTCAAAAGGCTGTGAATCAAATGCTAAATTCTGTATTTAGGGCAGTCTGTGTCCAAGCACAGCAGACTCACTGAAGAATATAGTGTTAAATTTGATTTGAAGTCAAAGGTGAACTTAGATAATTGACTCCTCAGTTGCCTGATTATCACAGTGGTAATTTTGTGAACTCTCACATTGAAGCAAAATCATTTTATTGTCAAGTCTTTGGAGACTTTACAATGTATTTGGTAAAGTTCTCAAAAATTTCATTGCAAAGGCAGGACAGAAGAAAGAAGGGAAAGTACTGGTCCACTGACTCTGATTTATTAAAAAATATATTTACTTACTTTTATTGTACTGCTCAAATCTTGTCTGAACTATGATGCATGTGATAACGTTGCCTTCGGTTGCCTCTCTGATCTGCGGGCTCCCAGTGACTCAGCAAACAGCTCTGGTTCATTAGTGTTGGCAGCATTCCAGGGTTTCTGGTGTTACAAAGATAAACCATTTCTGAACATGTAAGGCACACGGCTTTCTTTGGTTTTTGATCTGTTGCCATGCTCTTTACATTTCACCTCAATACATTTTCTTGTGGCTTTTGCAAGTGAAATGTCTTTCCCTTCTCTTTTTTCGGTGGTGAACTAGAAATAGGGAAGAGACATTTGAGAGTTGGTTGGGCCATCCTGCAGCTCAAGGCGGAACAAACAGGTTCTGCAAAGTAATGATCCTGAATACACAATTAAGCTCTGAAAAATGTTTCCATGCCAGGCTCTCACTTTCACCTTCCAAATTACGTGATTGGTAACAGTAAAAGTGGTACTTGAAACCTAATTGAAGTTTTCCTCCCTCCACCCCCAACATCTAAACAATATGAACGTCCAGTGATTCACTACATGTAGGAATGGGATCCTTGAGATGGGAAGGTCTGAAACTCATCTGTATCACGTTTCTCCTTTAGTACTAAAAGTTTCAGAAGTTCTCGGTTTTTTCGTTATGCAGCCCCGTGCAGCAGCACCTTTCAGATTCAGGCAAAGTTCCTCCTCAAAAATAAACTTACAACTAGAAAGGTCTTTAATGTTCCATATAAGGGGATCAGGGCAATTGTTAAGATAGACCCAGGGTATCCTAAATATTAATGTGAGTAATGTGACCAAGTGCATAAAATAGAGAAATTACCTGTAGAATTTGCAGAGGTGATAAAATAAAATTTTCTTCTTGTGGAAGAAAAAAACCCTACCATTTTATATATGGGTTGGTGTTACTCTGTTTTACTACCTACTTTACTAATGCTTTGGTGCAAATGTTACAGCAGCTGATAGCTGTAATGTAGCAGCTGATAGTTAGATGACAGTCTCCCAAAGAAAGAAAACATTAGGAAGTAAGGATTTCCATATTCTCTGCCAGCTGTTCTGATATCTCATAAACTCACTAAATGATTAATAGAAGGTTACTGCTTAATGCCTGCAGGCTTTCTCTAGAAAAATTATGGTTTTCATCACTGACCTCTCAGTTACTAACCAAATATATTGCAGGGCAGCACAGATATTTCTTATGCCCCTTTCCATGGCATTTGATTCAATGAACCTCTTAACATTTGAGGTTAAGCAACCCTAGTACTGTTGATGAAAATGGATTATGAAATATGAAAATAATTCCTGGCAGAAGGTCTACAGACAAGTCAAAGCCCCACCCAGCCTTCCTGCTAACAAAGACAGAGCTAACTAGATGAGAAAATGCAATTAAATGGATGCTTTTAAAATAGTTGGTGAGCTGCATTTGGGTCATTTCTCAAGGCAAGAAAATTAGCTTTTGTCCTCTTCTTCACAGAATAATGGTCGTTACAGAGCTGAGTCCACAGCAGATGAAAGGAGAAGAAGGTGCCCTTTTGATGGCTTCCCCTTCCCAAAGATTCCTGTCTGTTTCTGGACATAAGTTTCCTAAATGTAGTGTGACTTTCATCTGATCTACAAAGATGAGATTATTTTGTTTAGCTTTAAAAAACAGTAAACCCATTGCATTTAATTTACTTAATGTGCTGTGCAGGTGAAGATTCTGATAAATGGAATGTGGAAGTGGAAAGGAGAAGAAACCTCTGATACTTGTGTTCCTTTAGCTATCCTGACTGGTCTTTGTTAGGCAGTTATGTAGCCTAAATCTTATTGACTCATGGAGAATTGAAGGACTGCAGGATGTGTCAGCACAGAACAGAAATTGCAAAACATAGAAGTGGGGTTGATGAACCTGTTTTGCCTAATTCTGAGATCATTGTGGATTCTGGCATGTGGGAAATAGAGTTTGGTTCATAAGGGCAAGGAGAGAATTCAGAATAAACAAGTGAAAAAAATAGGGGAAGTAGAACAATGGTGTGGTGGGAAAGCAGAATTAAAGGGGGTTTCATTGTGGAGTGTATAAACACATCCGTGAATTTTCATGTGTTAGGTAGGATTTGTGCAGCAAGGGAAGAAATGGGATGCACAGAGGTGTGTGTGTGTATCACTTATGCATTCCACTGGCTTCCCTAGAGTTCGGCCGTGAGGGAGGGGAGAATGGGGAGATGGGCACTGTCTCCTTTCCTAATTTCAAAACCCAGTGAGTTGCCTAAACCTCAAAGACATCTTGAGAGCCTGTGAACCCTCCACCTCTTTGGATTTGTCAGTTTCTATTTACAGCCTGAGCAGAAATCAAAGAGAGGACAGAATATGTTTGACAGCTGTATCAGCAGTAGGTTCCCTCAGCGAGATAAACTGAGATACAGTTGTCAGATACATGCCGGGTGTTCAGATCACTGTGCTGTTAGGGGAGGGTGGCAGATAGGAGATCCTCAGATTCCTGCAGGGAATGTTGAAGCAATATGGTCGTCAGTGTGGAGATGGCTGAGTTTTGGTAGATTCAAATCCCAAGGGGGTAATTTCAGATCTTTCTAAAAATAGAACATTTACTGTACAGGAGATGTATTTTGCCATACATAGGCCTTTGTTCTGTCAGTTCTCACACATCTGGAAAATAGAGGTTTTTAAAGGAGGTGAATGCACTTTATGAAAGCTTTAGTGGATACAGTTCCTCCTAGTTTGGAATGTAATTATGCATGAACATAACTGCCCTACCACAGCTGATCAAATACCCTATCAAAAGGTTTTCATGGAGATCAGGGGGTTGTGTCATTCTCGTCGCAGAAAGCATCCTCTGATTCGATGCAGAAAATCTGTTTTAAATCCAGTACTTCTCACTCTTTGTTCCCTGAGTGGTACTGGGTTTAACTGTTAGGAATTTCAGGAAAGTAGATTTTTACAAAATAACTTGTTTTCCTTATTTTCTATATAAAATTATGCCAAATTACAATGGGAAGTAAAAATTCTATGGGAATATTTTAGGTTCTTGTTGTGTATACTCAGGCAACTTGTCTGTATGTTTTAGACACACATTGTCTACCCCAAAATGCTGATTTGCCTTGGAATTCAGTATGTGGTCTTATAGTATCAGCCCTTATTAATAACCTTTTATCTTTTGTTCCTTTTTTTTTACTCTCTTCCTAAATATAGAGTGCTGTTTCAGACCTGATACAGACAAGATGTCCAGCAGGGGTGGAAAGAAGAAGTCAACCAAGACTTCCCGCTCTGCAAAGGCTGGGGTCATATTCCCTGTTGGAAGAATGCTCCGGTACATTAAGAAAGGCCACCCAAAATACAGAATTGGTGTTGGTGCTCCTGTGTACATGGCTGCTGTACTGGAATATCTAACTGGTAGGTTTTGCTGAATTTTGTGAAATAGTAGCAGTAAAAGTTAAACACAAACTGAATTTGCACAGAAAAAAGCCCAAAACAAACTAAAAAAGGTACAGCTGAAGTGTGTGTTATGCTGATCATACATCTGAGCCAAAATCAAGGTACCCTCACCCCTGCCTCAGAGCCTTGCTGACTTTTGTTCATTCCAGCAGAGAATTTGCTTTCATCACTTGTAAACACACTCCTTGCACATAGACAGTCAGGGTTCCCACTGCCATCAGTGTATGTGGACTACATTGTTGCAGTCCTTCTTGCTTTGATTTTGTGCCCAATGGCTTTGTTTGGGTTATAATTTTCTGTTAAGCATATACATTAATTTTAAATAGAGAGCTTCTCTGTGTTTACACAGGGCTGAGACTGCTTACAGCCTTGTTTAAACATTTTTGTTCAATTTACAGATTTGTTTTTAGACTGCACGTGATGTTTGCAATTTGTTTGATTGAGTCTGTGTATACACGCACACTGTTCATCTGCCCTGGATCTCTGTAGTGTATTTGCTTACAGTTGTAGTTCTTGCTGTGTTTCCTTCATCACATCAGAATGAGAATACCTTAAATAACTATCTCATCCTCATCTTCTCACTGGACAGAAGTATTATTTTTCCTACATTTAGAAAGAATCTGCAAAGGAAGAAATGCTTTGCCCAATGACATAAATAACCAGACATGCAAGTGAAGATCTTTACATAGCTGGTTTGTTCTCAAACAAAACTTAAGACACTGCAAGTTTACCCCCCCCCCCCCCAACCAACATTACAAAGCAGTCTTTTGACAAAACCCCAACTGTAATAGCATCAGCGTATGGGCTTTTTGCAATAATGGTTTGCTTAAAATTAAAAAGAAATGGATAAGAAGGTTCAGTCACCTTCATGTGACCAGGCTGACATCTAAGTATATACCTGTGGTGAAGGGATCTAGGAAAAAGCACAAGTGCCAGATAGATGAGTGTTTGGAGCCAGCTTCTATTAGCATGACTAAGGAATTGGATATTATTTCTCAAAGCAGTGTTTCTTTTTCCAGTGCATCTGCTTGTGTAGGTTCAAGTGTTTCAAAAGGCAGGAGACTTTAAACTGTATTGGTGTGCTGAGCCTCTAAAAGGTACAGGTTTCTCTTTGTCTCAAACACAAAGTTATAAAGCATTGACTTTTCTGGGAATATTTAAAACTGAAGCAACCTGACCTTGCTACAATTTTAGATATGTTTTATATTGGCTCTTGACATTGAAGGACAGAAGATTTCTTGCTATAAAGTTTCTTCCTCCCCTAAAGACAAAGATTGGTAATATTACCAAATAATTAATAGAGTGCTTGTTTTCTGTATGGTATTCTACCATCAAATACATACATTTTTCCCCTTCACTTGTTGACATTCAGTTTTCTTTATTTCAGCCTTTTCTTTAAAAGAACACTTTTAAACTTCATAGATGGCCTTAAAAATTAACATTTCCTTTAGCTGGGTTCCTGCCTACAGTAATAACAACTCAAATAAAAGGCTTCTTAGGGTGAAGGGTGCTTTGAATGCTGTCCTTTTAAAGAAACAGAGCAATACAGGTGAGCTTAAGGTGCCGCTAATGAGAAGCACATGTTACTAGTTAATTAATTTGAAATGTTAACTGAGGCAGTGATAGTTTAGGCAGTTAAGAATATCATTCTTTATCCCTTTAACTATTTCCAGGCAGTTTTGCTGTGGTTTTTCTGTCTTCTCTGAAGACTAGGTAGATAATCCCAGGAACCTGTTTCTCAGGGTTTTCTTTCGTTCCTGTACATAGATGCATCTCAAAAGCACAGATACTCCTTTCTTTCCAGAGTTGGTACTGGTTTATATCAGTACCAGAGTTGGCACTGTTTATATCCATACCATAGAATGATTTGGGTTGGAAGGGACCTCGAAGTTCATCTGATTCTAATCCCCCTTCCACGGGCAGGGCTACCTCCCACTAGACCAGGTTGCTCCAAACCACATCTAATCTGGTGATCCTGTACCATCCTGGCCGTTTCCAGAGAGGGGGAGCCACAGCTTCTCTGGGCAGTTTTGCCAGTTCCCCAGCACATCCACAGGGAAGAATTTCTTCTTCATATCTAATCTAAATCTATCCTGTTTCAGTTTGAAGTGATTCCCCCTTGTAGTCCCATCATTACAAGTCCGTCCCTCTCCAGCTTTCTTGTAGACCCCTTACTGTTTCAATCTGGTAGGGTTTTTTTTTTTTTCCTTTCACACTCTGTATAGTATAATTTTTTAGCCTTTAGTGCTCAGTATGTTTTCTGAACTTGAGGTCATTCATCTTTTTCAGTGTAATTCAGAAACAGCCCCTTGAAATAGAATGCTTGGAGATTTTTGGTTTGTGTTCTTTTTACCTCTTGGCAGTTATTACTTCACAAAACCAGAGAAATCCTGACTTCTCTCCAGGAGAGTTTTTAAAGATCCTCATGTTAGCACATGGTCTGAGACCAAATCAAAGCATTTCAACCATTTCAAAGTAAAACCAGGAACGTGACATAATAGGAAGGAGACCATGTGAACTGGCATGCTAATAAATTGGCTAAATCAAAAAGCAATCCTGTGCATCCAGGAAGGAGAAGTATAAAATATCAAAAGCAGTCATAGGAAAGAGAAACTTCAGAAACAAAAACAGGAGGGGATATGACAGAGACATGACCTAATAGAAAGGAACCTACTAAAATTTAAAAACTGCTTCATCAGTGTGCAGAATATGGAACCAACTTTATTCCTTTAGAAGGTGAGGTGCTAAATTTTGCTGGCCTTTGCTGAGGTTTAGATTCGATGTAAATCTGAAATTAGCCCATAACGTGCTCAGATCTGGTTTTTTTTATTCAATTTAAGATTTGAACTTCTGAAATGCTTCCAGCTGTTCAGTCTTGAAGTTTGGATTCATCTGGAGTTATAGCTTACCTGCTTTGTACTTTGAAAGTAGCTTATTTTTATCATGTATGTACAACTCCTCATTGGAGAGTAAGAGTACACATTCTGTGATTTCTCATGTCCTTAGATTTCAATATACTTCACATTTAAACAAGTTGCACAGTGAGTATCCTCCTTTTTTTACTTATTCTCTTAAAGTTCTTGTTACCTAGAAGTAACTTCAGAAAATAATTCTCTCATGGGCACAAGCAGTGTGTCCAGTTTGGTTTCTTAAGCCAAGTTGCTTATTATTTCCTGTTTTCTATCTATGGAAATAATGTCCACTGTTAATAGGATGCAAGTGTGTCTTTTGTGGGTAAATGTGCAGAGAGTACCTTTGAGTGTTACCAGTATTGAAGCAGGTGGATATACTTCCTTTCTTTACTCTGGAGGAATAGTGTGCATGCCAAAGAACTATAAATGCACAGTTCTTGTTTATTTTCTTTCTTTGCAGCAGCAGTTCATGCAGTGCTTCCTGCCTTGCAGGGAATAGTCAGAATAGTAGATTTGTTCTGTGGCATAAGCAAAAATGAATTTTAAGCATTATCAACAGTTTTCAGTTGGCACATTCAGTGTTGGTAACTCCTTTTGTCTTCTTTCCTCATTGCACTTATTTTCCAAGGCTTCCTTGCCTATTTGTCTTTCCTAACATGGACTTCAGAAAACTGCAATCTGCTCAATTTCTCTGCAAAGTAGTGCACAATATCAGTTTATTAAAAAAAAAAAAAAAAACAACCTCTAAGTCAGTCAAGAGAATGGCCACTGACTTCATCTGGGGCATTGGAGCCACTCACATGAATTCCAGTGGTTTGTATTTGTCAGAACTGGTCACGCTGTTCATCTCATCAGGTATGGTCTTTTCAGATGTAGAGTTTGCACAAGTTACAATATGCAACCTTTCTTACCAACAGAAATACTCCTTTGCCCTTGAAAAACACAAATCTCTGGAGCATATTTAAAGGCATAAAGAGCCAGGCCTGCAAGTGATTTCTGCTCCCCCCTCCCCCATCATCTGTTCTGCACCAAATAATTTTCGATTGCCAAAATGTCATAGCAAATGAGGAGAAGGAGAAGTTTATAAAACAGCAGGAGCATAGGAATACAGAAGAAATGAGACTGATTTATATTTGTTACGTATGTATGAAGGTAGGAGAAAATGTTAAATAACTGTTTTCTTCATTAGATCTTTTTCTCAGCTGTGTTTTTGGGGTTTTTTGCACAGGGGTACTGTTGCTCATATATTTTCTTGAAATGTAAAATAAGCACTTCTTGAGCCCCACAGTTAGAATTGCATCTGAGGCGTTCCCGTGTTTACCCAAGTTTTTGTTATCAGGCTCTCTGATGTCACCAGAATCAAATTAGGAGGGTTCATGTGCTGGAGCTCAGTTCATTGAGTTTTTGTCTTGATGAATTTTCAGTGTGGGAAGCATTCTTGATCCAGCTGCTGTTTGACTGCAAAAGGAAAGTCCTTCCTGAGAGCAGTAGATTTAACTGCTCACTTCGGATGCTCACTTTGGAATGTGCAAGCTGAGCAAGCTGAACTGCTGTTCACCTCTTGTGTTCTGCTCACTGACCAAAATCTTCACAGGGTCACAGAGGAAAACAATTATTTGCCCTCTCTGTCAAAGCAGATGTTCCACTGAACTGCTTGGAAGCAGAGGGGAGCTCAGGGGTCCACAGTAAAAGAACACTAGGTTAAAAGCAGCTTCAAGTTCCAGGCAGTCCAAGACTCACATAAAGAACTGTCATTGGAGAGTAATGAAATTTAAAAAGATAATTAATTGACAGTATCTTTTTCATACCATTGAAATGTGCATTCACCATCAAGATACATTTCTTCTATTTAAACAGGCAGCTTTAGAAACACTACTTCATTTTATAGTGGTTTACCACAAACTCCATCCCAGAGATGCCCGAGGTAAATCAGGGGCTTGTAGGACCTAAGCAAGCATGAAAATGCCTCTTCATATGTAGTGTGCTTTTAATATGCATTAAACTGCACCTAAAACACAGCAGGTTGTTTATGGCAATAACCTCACAAGCAGAGACCTTTTGACTGTATCAGCATAGGAAAACTTTGTAACATTCTTTTTACATAAGACTAATGTTGTGTTCTCAAGTGAAGTGTCATTATCACAATTTTAAATTGCTCTACTTGTAAGAAGTGCATCTTTAGATACAAAATTTTGCACTGTTATCAACTGAGTGACCAACTTTCTGAATTATAAATGCATGAACCAGTGTACTTCAAATGTATATAAATGAAGAGTTTTCTTTGACTGATAAGCCCTTCCTTGGCTCCAGCCATGTAAGCACTTATGTGTCTGTCTTATCGTGTAGTCCCGTAAACTTCTATGGATCTCTGAGTTTAAGAAGCTCACTCAGTACAAAATTACTAACCTGATTACAGTCCTAATTTATTCTCCAAGCTGCACAGGTCAGGTTTGTTGAAAAACTGTAAGAGCCAACAAGAGTGTTTTCTTGCAATAAAAGCTCTAACAGTGCATAGTGTTATGTCAGCATCATTCAGAGGGGTAAATATGCAACACAGTGATGTATTGTATTGCAATAATGTACAAAATGCTGGATGGGGCTGGCTTAGTGTTTATGGCATGGTCAGTGAATACTTCCTCCCTTTAAAATGTTAAATTTTTTTGCTATATTTCAGTTACATTTTAATATCCTTAGATCTTGCGTGAAATACTTCTTATTCTAATAAGTAATTTCACCTTTTTATTTGGCTAAGTTGCAACAGAGTAATGACTTTGTCTATATGTTGTTGCTCAGTTTAATACTGATATCAGCCTTCGTTTGGAAGAATTGAGTATAAGAGAAGTGTAAAACAAAAATGTAGCTGATTTTGCTACACAGTTTTTTCCTACCCATAGCTTTGTCTTAACTGGATTTCCATGTTGAGATGTATAAAAGAATCTATAATGCTTAAATCTTCTTCTTTGGCCCTTTTTTCTTGGAATGACAGTTGTAGCATAACTGGGTACAAGCAGGAAGACATCCTGATGTGACAGTGTATTTATCAAGCAGTTGCTTTCCTCAGATATTCTCAAATTTTAGAAGTTCTTGCACCAGGTATTGTAAGCATGATTTTTTTCACTTTTTTCCATGAAGATTATTTAGAATGACTGAGTTCAGATAATATTCTGTCTTCAGTCTTCAGTATTTTTCCAAAGTATGTTTTTCCCTGAATTACCTTTAGAAATTAAATTCCTTGTGGATTTTCAGTGCCGTCAGATGAAATGCTCCATCCTCAATGTAAACTTCACAGGGGAAAAATAAATTTAGGGGTTATATAGTGAAATACAATATTTCTAAACCAAACAGGAGATACCTTTCTCCCAAATTGCAAAAATGTCTGTGGTATAGCAAGCCTTGTTAGTGCAAGATGTTACAGATATAAAAATGGTGCTAAACCTTTCTGAAGGGGTTCAGAAAAGAATTAGACATATTCATAGAAGTAAAATCTGTTGAGGAACTAAATAAAAAGACAGCATTTCCAATTGGGGAACCACTCAGCTGCACATGGCTGAAATCAGAGGGAATGTTCTGGAAAAATAACTTTTCAGGTTTGCTTGTTCCTTCAATGCTCCAGCCCCTGTGCCCTTGGGCACTGGCTGAGGTCAGGCTGCCCGTGGGCTGCGCTCCAAGGAACTCACAGCGAGTCCTCTCGCTTGCTTGGATTTTAGAAATGCAGCATTAAAGACTAAGGCAGGACCAGTGAGGTCCTGGATGTGAGTAGTCTCCTGTATTCTTTAACAGCCAGACCAAAGCATACATGGAATCCTTTAGGTTGGAAAAGTCCTCCAAGATCATCAAGTCCCACTGTTAACCTGGCACTGCCAAGTCCAGCACTCAGCCATGTCCCCAAGTGCCACATGGTGCACTTGATCAGGTAATGTCTGGCAGCAGTTGCTTTAATCATGTTTGAGTGCATTTTTAAAACGTGTAAACTGTTACGAGGAGCAGAAAAGTGTACTGCCAGGTAGAGGAAGCTCCATGGAAAAAGAATAAATGCTGATTTGAGTTAAATTAGGATTCTTGTGGAGAGCTAGGCTGTCTCTTTAAATTATTACTCAGGGTGTGGCCATTGTAATAAATAATGTCTGAGTTGAAATTCAGGTTTCCCTGAAAATTGAACTCTCATATCTTTTGTAGATCAATAGTAAAAAAGAAATTAAATCTTAAAAAAAAAAGAAAAAAAAAAGTTAACATTGGGTCTCTTACAAAAAAAATAAAAAAAGGATGGTATTAAAGCATAGAAAAAAGCTGAAGAGACGTGTAAGTCAGATCAGAAGGCTCTAAGTAGAAGTGGCTTTTGTGGCCTGAATTTGTGTTTTATGTAAACAGCAGTCTGTCATCTGTCTCACAGAAATGCAAGACTTATAATAACTTGGCAAAGTTAACCGTTTTTCCTTTAAGGGGCCTAGTTTTGATACAGCTCAGACACTCAAGACTGAAAGGATTGGGGTTTTTTATCACATCCTAAGAGAATGATTGCCCTGCTGAGAGTTAAGGTTTCATCAGGGCTTGTTCAAAGCAGTAAAGTTTCTTGAACTGATTTTCACTGCATCAGATTTCCATGACTTTGAACCAAGGCTGATAACTGTTTTATTGGAATGCATAAGAGGGAAAGTGTTGTTAAATGATTCTACCTTCACTCTTGCAACTGCAGATTCCAGGGAGACTGGGTGGAATACACAGAGAGAAGAATGCAGGAAACTTAACAGCCTTGGTTGATTGGGGTTGATTGGGTTAAAACCTTCCGGAATTTTGTAAAATGGATCTCAAGTCAATAAAATGCTGATGGGAAAGTTGATTAATTTGAAGTACAATAAGCAGACTCCTTGTCATGTAGTTGGCTTTGTAGCAAACACATATTTTTCTCAGTGGAATTGTATCAACATTCATTTTTCTTTGATTTCTGGATATTGTTTTCAATTTTCTTTTGAGTGGCTTCACAATTTTTTTAGAAACCCCTGACTTTTTCCTGTTGGAATTTGCGTGTTCAGAAATTGGCCTTGTGTCAGCACATCACCTGTTAGTTGTTAAGAATTTAATTTTCAAAGATATGATTTCATCTCCCTGAAGACAAGTTGGACAGAGAGGTTCAATGCAACAGCAATGATTTAGCTTGAGATGTAAACCAAAGAAAGAAAAGAAAAAACATTTCAGGGATGAAGTCAGACCAATTGAATTGACTATTTGCATTGAGAAGGTATTACAGCCTGGAATGTATGATAAGCTAAAGGCTTGGTCATTTAGGCTTGAGAGGAGTTTTAGTCAGTATTGATAGTAATATTTTGTTTGAAAACTAGCCATAAATGAACCAGAGCACTCTCCAGGAGTGGGAGGAGAATGCATTTGCTCTTGTAGCATCCAGGTCTTCTATTGTGCCTGGTTTTTTCTGGCCTAATAGTAATTAGTTTCATTTTAACCATGTTGTGTTCTGTTCCAGGTTTTGCAAGTGTTGTGAAATACCAGTGTAACAATACTCAGGGCAGAGAGCAGCCCCCTGTGAAACAGGGAAATGCAAGTAGTGAAATTGGGAGCTTAGTATGATGTCTAAGAGATGGCCAGAGTCTCTGAAAGTAAAGCATGAGGAAAACTGAAATCTAAATCCTGAAAACTTTGTTCAGGATGAGGTTTCTGTGGAGACTTCTGACACTTTTTGGTTGTGTTTCAGTAGGAAATGTCTTGAGAACAGCTTTTCCTGTGGTCTTATCTCAAGCTTAAATATGAAGATAGACAACCGGTTTGCTTTTCTCCTTTAAAAACATTTAACTGAACTTTTAAAAACCTCAGCTGAAGAAAAGCAGCATTGATCCAAGTGCTGAGAGAACAGGCTTAGACCAGTTTTCACTCCCCATATCCCAGTTCTAACTATTACAAAGAAGTTTTTCAAGTGATCTAAATGAAAACTGCCTTGGAGATAAATTTTAAGGAAAATTTCTTAACTTTTAGGGTTTCCCACTCAATGCTTCTACTTTAATAATGACTGAAAAGAAGAAAAATATTAATTATAATTGTGTCTTTTAAATCAAGTTCATATTCTCATGGTATAGTCAGATTTCTGAGGCATCCATGTCTTTTTTGCTATTAAACAGCTGTCCATACATGAATATACCACATGCTGATATTGCATTCCTAATTTATTTTCTTTTCCTAATTATACAGCTCTCACACCTTTTTCTGGTATGTTTTATATCTGTATTTAATGCAGTACATGTTGGTTTGAAATTATTCAAAATCACAGAAGTCGTTTGTGCAGATGGAGTTTCTCTTCATGTTAAGCTGATTTCATTATGTAGTAGTTGAAAGATACCTTCTAAACCATATAATATTGAAAAACTTGGGATTTCTCTTAATTTTTTTAAAAAATAGAGCTCTTCTTGTTCTGTAAAGTGAGTCTTGTAGTTGCCTGCTGCCTGAGTGGTGGTGATGTAATTGTTCTCCAGGGGGGAAATACCTTGAGTAAATATATGAAACGAATGGAATAGACATTATGCAACTTCCATCCTTTTTGTGAGGCCTCATTTTTGTGAAACATTTTTGTTTTGGTCTTCTGGCTGGATAAATACAAGCTGAGTGAAACCTGATGCCACGAAAGCTCTTAATACTTTATTTTGCCTCAACAATTCTAAGCAAAGCTTTCTCTCTTGACCCTGTTCAGTTGCTAGAGTTGATTTTTAAATGTCTGGTTTTTCCTGCTGTGGGAAGAATACTTTAATGAAACAGAATTCTTCAATGACTCAAACCTTTGAACCTGGCAGAATGACACTTCCAAAGATGGGTTGACTGCCCTAAGAGTTCAAGTCCGGTCTCAATTTTAAATACTTTTTTCCCACCTCCTCCTTCTTCCAGGTAAATTCACAGTTACTCTTCTGAAAATGTGAATCAGCTCCCTTACAGAAAGATCTAGATTTTCCTCTAATTTAAAGTTGGTCTAAAAAATGGGCAAAGCACCATTTAAATCTTCAGAATTAAAGCAGCATAAGCAGTCTGCAAGAAAAATCCAGGCAAGTAGTCTGAATCCTGTCTGCATCCAGAAAGTCTTCATTTCCAGCATTTCTAAGTGCTCTGATCTGTTGGATTTGGATTAAGGTTTGTCTCTTGTCAGTTCTAAATCAAAAAACTGTTGCCTATGTTGGCTTCAGCTTGAATACCTCCTAATCCTCTGTTTTTAAATAGGAGAGTCTCCCTCTGACCAGATTTGTGTACATAGCTGAGTTTGGCAGTTCTCAGTGCTGTGGGTGTCTCTGCATGTACAAGCAATACTTGATTATTGTTGGAGCACTGAGGAGAAGGCCAGAAGAGAAATTCCACCCTCCTTGGCCTCCTCCCCTCTCCCCAAGCTCCTCTTTTGTGGTCCTCAACACCAGTGCAAAGCGTTCTCTTCCTGAAGGGGAAGTGGGGTACCTCAACTTCCCTAAAGGACCATTAGAAAACTGTAATTTCAAAATGAGTTTCCTGTCCAAGGAAGAGGGCTTAGCACTTACAAGAACAGTTCTCCACTGTACGAGGCAGACATTTTAGTTTTATGAGGAACAAATAAAACATTCCTGCGTGCTTTACAGGCATAACACTTTCTTAGAGCCTTTAGTTGCAGAGTGGCCCGTGTGCGTGGCAGTGGCAGGGGGGAACACGGCGTGCCTGTTCAGGGCTTGGGGCCGGAAAGCAGCCCAGGTGGGCGAGCAGAGCAAACCCAAAAGCAGCAAAGCCCTCCCCTGCTGTCCAGCTGGGATGAAGTCTGAGATGCAGGCAGTTGCATTCCTGGTGTGAAGAGCTGGAGGTGGGTGACAGAGCCTCGCTGAGGTCACAGGGATGCCCGGGTGTACCCAGGATTTCCCCTGGCCAGGGAGGTGATGCAGGGCTTTGCCAGCACAGCTAAACCTCAAAGGGCTGAGCTGCACCTCGCCAGAAGTGTGGGAAAAGGATTGTGCCAACTTAATTCTGTTCTTTGGAGGTGTGGAAAGCATGGGCAGGCTGACCTTACCCTGCTAATCTTGCTTTAAAATTTAAATTAAAGCAATTATTGTCAGCATGAAATACTGAATTACTTTGGGGATTTAGACTTAATATTCTGCCTCATATTATAATAAAGTTAATTGTGTGCTTTAAAGAACACAAAAATGGTGAAAACACCAAAATTCTCAATAAAGTTTAACTGTGAAAGTTTTCCAGTAAGCATCATAGCTTACTTGTTATGGGACTTAGGATGAAAAATAATTGCTGAATCATGTTAAATTCAGTCTATGAGAAGCTGTAGTCTGTGCTCTACAGTATTTCTGAAGATTTACTGTGTCCTATGATAAAAGCATGTGGTCACATGAACTTCAATTTTAATCTTTCTTGTTTCCAAGTTAATGCCTTAATTCAGTTCTCTTTGCCTTTAAAGCAAGCTTGTGGGAGAGCTTTCATTGTGTAGTCAGTTCTTAAATGTGAAATCAAGCTCATACATTGTAATGTTACGTTTTAATATTAGTGTGTAATAGATGTTAAAAAAGACATTTCCTTCTTTTTTCCCTATTTTTCTCCAAATGTTGCCAGATATGCAAAATGAAATACACCAAATGTAATAGTGAAACACAGATTGTAGAGAGGGAGATTAAAGGTTAGTTGTAATAGAAACAGCAGTAGCACTTAATTGCAAAGTCTGATAAACATGTTATGTCATTTTTTTTAATTGTTCCCCAGACTTTCTTATAATTAATTGCATCCTTGCCCAAGGCTTGTTGAGCTGCAGATATATCAGTTAGCAGGTCATGCTCTAGCCTTTCTCTTCAAAGATCCTGGCAAGAGGAGCAAGTTCATCTTTCCTAATTCAGTAAAAGCCATTATATGCATAGGAGTTAGACATTATTTTGTCAGCGCTGGAAATACCTTCTAAGGAAATAATTTATGAGGAGCAAACAAACATGATTCATCAATTACTTTTTTTGGCTAAAAATTTCTTCTCAGATAGGGAAAAAAAAATCTTTAAATGAGTGTAGCAGCAGAATTTGTATTTTTAGTGTCCTAACTTGGATGTGTGCTTTCATGGTTCCCTAATGCTAAAAATGAGTCATTGAGAATATTGTCTTTTCCAGTAATAAAAAAGTAGAAGTGACGCAAGCCAGAACTCACATTTGACAGATTCGAGAAAAGACCTCTAGAATTTGTGTATCTGCTGTAATCTGCCCTCTGATAGGAGAGAAATCCTGAGAGATGAGCACACAATAGCTTTGAGAAGACCACTGAAAAGTGAGGAATCTAGGGAAACTGCTTCAAGGAATAAAAAATATAATTCTAGTTTAAAGCACAGGACTTAAGTATGCATTTGTTCTTCAGTGATTAGACACATAAAAACAAAATGATAATTTTAGAGTTAGATATCTATTGAGAATATCTACAGCAGTTAGGTGCAACATGATGTAATTCCCATACCTTTTGCATGGATGTTAGATTGGCTTTTCTTAATGACCACATTGTAATTAAAAGGAGCTTATTTTTTCCCCAGCGGAAATTCTGGAATTGGCTGGAAATGCAGCAAGGGACAACAAGAAGGGTCGAGTCACTCCTAGACACATCCTGTTGGCTGTAGCAAATGATGAAGAATTAAATCAGGTAAGAAAAACCTCTGCCATGTGAAGGCCAGGATTTCCTTTAGGGCTTCTTAAATTGTCTTTCCATTGCTGACCTGTAACTCAAGCCCTCTGCTTATTGAGTAGCACACCAGGAAACACTCACTAGTATGCTGGCTGTGTAATTAACTACAGCACTCAGCTTAATTGTGTATTTCAGCACTACTAAAAATGTGTAGAAGTGCAATGTAAATGGAGATGTAAAATGATGTTTGCTAACACTATTACAACCATTTCTGTTGGACTGGAGTATTGTCATAAATTCTTCAAAGACACAGAGAAAACCTTGCAGATGCTTTTTTTTTGTTTGTTTTGGTTTCCCTCTTAGACATTGAGGACTCAGTGAAGTCTGTTATTGTGACCACAGAAGAGCACTAGACTCTTGCAAGTCTGTGTCCTTTGCAGACTTAAAGATGCCTTAACCTGGTCACAAAAAACCCTGGCATTATTATTGCAGTGCTGTGGTGTCAGCCAGAGGCAGTGGCTGGAGTTAATGTACCTTTTGTGTGAGGTGCTGTAAAAACCCATCTGAGAAGATGGTTTTTCCAAATCTGTGTATCATGATGGAGCAGGAAAAAAATAATACTCCCCCAACCACCCTCTTTCTGGCTTTGTCTGAAATTTGGTAATACTTTCCATTCATTATTCCTTTGTAAGCCTGGAGCCTCACTGGGTTGAGACTGGGGAGCAGTAAACACAAATCAAAAGGTGGGAGTACCTGGGGGCCTTTGATGTCACTGTCTGTAACCTGAATAGTGAATTCGTCCCAGTTAGATGTATAAAAATGAGTTAAAGTGGTTTTAAATACAGACTATGATATATTTCACCTCTGCTTTTAAAGGCTTGGATGAACTGCACACTTTTGAATATTGATCTTCAACTGCATATCTTTTTGAATAAAGACTTACAGGTATAGAGATTTGCATAAATATTACTCTCCATTTTGAAGTTTCTTTTTCTAAGAAAAATAAAGGTCTTTTTAATAACACAATTGTAGGAAAAATTCAGCACTTGGAACATATGCTGGGTTCTTCACAATGTGGCACCTGTTGTAGTCTCACCCTGGACTTTGGGGTCCCATTTTTCTCTCACAGGCTGCCTTGCTGGGCCCTCACGTGTGTGTCTGGGGCTCTCTTGTTTTTCCTCACTGGGTTACAGCCTTCATGGCATGGATTCAGAGAAACAGATCTCAGGTGAGCCCTAGAGTTGCTGACAGTGACAAGCAAGTGTGCAAGAAGAACACATGCTCCCTTTGTAGTTAAAATCTAGTATGTGGTCAGCTCCATTTCATGCATTTCTCATCTCTTCTTCAAGGATAATGATGGAGAAACTCAAAGCAGTATACAAAATTTGCAGTAAATCCTATTTTCTATTTAACATTGAGTAAATACTGGAATTTGTCATGTACAATTTTTTTTGGTTATTTTGATTAGCTATTGAAAGGGGTCACCATAGCCAGTGGTGGAGTGTTACCCAATATTCACCCAGAGCTGTTGGCAAAGAAGCGGGGATCAAAAGGAAAACTGGAAGCCATCATCACTCCACCCCCAGCAAAGAAGGCAAAGTCTCCATCACAGAAAAAAACTGTATCAAAGAAAACAGGCGGCAAGAAAGGAGCAAGGAAATCCAAGGTAGAGTAATGTGTTTATTTTAAACCCAAACAAGCTTGCCAGCAGTAGCTGCAGGGAGCTTTGCACTGGGTCAGCTCTCCCGTGTGTGTGTTGTCACCAGTGGTGATTTCAGTCCCAGTGTGAGCAGGGGAGGAGGAGCTCTGCCCAATCCTGGTGCAGCTGGAGCCTGAACACCCTCAGGAGTGGCCCAGGTCTGCAGCAGATGGGCCACAAATACTCTGTAAGAATCATTCTGACGTGGGCAGAGCATGTACCAGGAGAAAGAAAAGCGTCTGGGGGATCTACCAGTCATGCTTTACAGGTTTCAGTTTGTAGGAGTAAGTAATCTTTCTAATGTGTGTGTACATGTGTACATGCCAAGGATGTTTTTTCTTTTCCAAAGTGACTTCAGTTAAGCAGTAAGTTAGGTGAGTAGGAAGAAAAATACATGAATTTCACATGAAATGAACAAGGAATGTGAAAGTTGCCTCTGGGTCAAGCAAAGCTTCTTTATTTATCCTGTTACTATTTACTTGGTCATTCTTCTGATTATTTCACTGTTTTGGTTTTTTGAGCTGTTGAATTTAGTTTTCTCCCTCAGAACACCTATTAGTTGATATTTCAAATGCAGTGCTTCCAATAACCATGCATTAATAATTCTCCTAAATCTGGATTTTTTTTTTTTTTTTGCCCTGCTTGATTACAAAAGCAGGAAGTCTGTTGTGGGGTTCTGTTTTTCTTCCACACAATAAACTGTATTGTCTGCTTACTATATTGGTATTTGGCTAACAGTAAACTCCTGGGGAATTGAAATAAGACCCATGAAAATCTAATTTTCAAAACACTTGTGTAAAGTAAAGCATGGTTACAACTTCTAAGAGTGCAGTGTACCCATTGTACATTGCATCAATGTCATTTTAGTTGTTCAGTCTCAGATTTAGTTTATATACTTTGGAAAGGGACAATAGAACAGTGGCTTGCTCAGTATTCCAGGTGTCCTTTTCTTGCTTCAGCACAGATATTGCTAAGGCACCAAATATTTGTATGAAATTGCAAGTAATAATTTCATTGAAAATGTGAAATTATTCTTGGCACCAATTGAGTTTATAACCACAGCTTTCATGAATTGACTTCCTTTTCAAAACATTCTTAAATCTCCTTTTTGTTCAGTTAATCAATTAATTCCTAAAACCTGTTATTTCACTACAGTAATAAAGTTGAAAAAAAAAATGGTGGTTGAGGGGAACTCCTCTCTCCTCCAGCAGTTTCACTGGAGGTGAAAGTAGGTGATGATGTTAAGTAATACAGAAAATTGTTCAGCCCATTTCCTGCAAGCAAGCAGATAGAAAGTAGATATATTCTTTTGACACTCCTTCTAAGGACAGCCACATTACAAAGGAGAATTTCTAAAAATAAGTCTGAAATATGTGAGCACCTCCCTTCACAGATAAAATTTATTCTCTGACAAGTCAGTTTCTGGCTTAGAATGAATGTCTGCCCACACACAGAGATCTGTAATCTTTATCCACACGAACCATTAGAAAGCTGTTAAAAGTTTGGGGCTGCTTATGTGTTTTCCTGCAACACTTAAGACAACTGTCATCTCAGCTGTGCACTGCTGTGGGCAAGAGGAGGTGCTCAGAGACCTGCAGACGTTGAGGTCGTTTTTCCTATTGATCCCTTCAGCCGTTATCAGGCACTTTGGTTGGACTAAGGATAAAATCCAACACCACTGTTTGTACAGGCATTTTATTGCCTGCTTAGCATTTAATGCATGGCGTATATCTTAGTGTCATTAAACTGTTTTTCTCAGAGCATTGAGTTAACTAATTAACTATATTTCTGGAAGAAGAAGCAGGGAGAAGTGAGCAAATCAGCCAGTGCTGACAGTACAACAGAGGGAACTCCTGCGGATGGTTTCACGGTCCTGTCCACCAAAAGCCTGTTTCTTGGCCAGAAGGTATGATCCTACATTTTTATAAATTAATACCTATTTTTCTGTGTTGCTTAGGGAATAGCCCCCTCCTACTACCCCCTCTTCTGCCAAACATCTAGGTACAATGGACATTTCCCCACTGAGCAATCGAGTTTGATATCAGTTTTTCTAATTCCAAAGAAATTCTCCAAGACAACTTCTCGAGCATTTTAAAAAGTACATAAATGAGTCTTCATGTGACTACATAATTAAACATTTAATTAGAAGGAAAGCCTGTGTGCTTGTAATCTGTCTCACTCATAAACAACATAATTGTTACAGATAAGCATCTGCCAAAGAGATTATTCTAAGTGTAAAATGTATTTTTTCCAACAGTCAGCCCACTTCATTGCTGATGTAAATGATTTACAGGTTTTTATCAAAACCTATTTTAGACATTTGTTCATAATAATGGTTTTATGCTGTGTTCTTCTTTGTCATTTACAGAAATTAATGCTGTGTAATAATGAATTATGCTTTTATGAAAAGCTAGAGATCAACAATTCCTTTTTTCCCTGTGAATATGATTTGGGATGTGGGTTGGTTTAATACAAATACATATCTGCTTAAAGAAGATCCATTTAAAGAGACAAGTCATTAAATTAATTTGGTCTTTTATCCTGAAACCTGCCTTTAATTTGTGATGCAAAATTTTCTTAAGTAAAACTGCATCTTTCTGCTATCATTCAATAATCAGATCATTGTGTTGTAAGCCATAAAAGATGAGCCATTGTCCATTGTGGAATGTAACTCCTCTGACTCATTTTTATTTCATACTGAGGTTGTTCTCCATTTATCCTCCAGTTTGTTTGCCAAGTTTAACAAGCATGAGAGTAACATTTTTTTCAAGACTTCTGATTTTCCACATTTAATTTTACAGCTACAGCTAGATGGCTGGTTGGTAGGGTTGGGGTTTTTTTATTTTACCCCTATTCGGGGGGTGCTTTTTCAAATACATTTTGATGACTAAATTAGAACCCAAAATTTATAGTCTACATTACTGTTTCGAGAAAGCCAGTAACGTCAGACTTCTGGAGCTGATTTTGAGCTCATTTTAGTTACCATGGGAAACCTGTAATAAGACTTAGTGTGTTCCAGCAAGACTGCCCAGCAGATCTGTGGAGCTTTGCTGTTGGGCTCAGTGGAAGAAAATCATGAGCTCCAGGACTGCTTTAAGCTTTGGTGGAAAAGCCAGTCTGTTGTAGAGCTTCCCAATGAATTCTAGTACTTGGGAATGGATTTTCTGGCTTTCTCATTCACTTGGAGTCCAACCCCCTGAGAAGATTACTGGTGTGACACACCCATCCCTGCGCTGGGTCCTTGTCAGTTAGCCCTGCACACGAGAGGGACCAGGTGTTAGCCTTTTGCTATAACACATAATGAAAAGAGAAATTAAAAGAAAATTAAAACCTGTTTGTCTCCTGTGAGGGAGCACTCCAAATCAAACAGATCATGTTCTGAGGGTTAGAGAAGGCATTTGAAGAATTGCTGCTGAGATCAATCAATGAGGATCTTTCAAACCTCCCGTGACATTCTGGAACACCTTTCCAGCACATCTGTTTGGTTTGCAAAACCATTATCTGCCAGATCAGAAAATCCTTTGCTAAATGCAGAGAAGGAGGCTTGGTTTTCATATCACATCATTCATAAGTGTTTAATGGGAAAAATCTTTTTTCTTGGCTCCATGTTTACAGAAGGGAAGGGAAGGAACCTGTTTGCAAGAGCAGCTCTTCATCCTTCTAATAACCCCAGATGTAATTTGATGCAAAAAGCTCAAATGAGAATGTTGCAAACCTGGGTATTGTTCAGTTTTTAAAATTACAGTTATTGCATTAAATCTTTAAGTAACTGCTGACATTCAGCTGGAAATTCTTAGAGGTCATGAAATGGCAAAGATCCCTTCAGTTATACCTGTAGAAGTTTATTAGTGCCACATTAATTATTAAAATCTAGTTAATATGTAAATGATTGCACATCCACAAGTGACATCCCAGTGGAAATGTAGCATAATGCACATTAACTAGTTTGTTTTTCCTGAGAGGATTACAGAGTAGAGGCAGAGTTGCAGGGTCTCAAGCCTAAGCTTTAAGCTTTGAACTTTCCAAGAGACCACAGCTTGTGGTCTGCAATAGGCATCTTCAGTTTTCAGTATGAAACTCATACCAGAAAAAGCTTCAAGACTTTTAAGGTAATTTTGTCTGAAATTAGAAATGCCAGGCTTGGCTTAGAAAATACTCATGGATGTGCTAAGTGCCATCTGCATTTTATCTAACTAATATTTAATTGAAATGTTACTTTAGGTTACGTCCATTCTTTGTTGCACATGTACATGCAAGTTGTGTCTATTTATCTTTTTAAAGTGGCCCTTTAGGGGATCACTTCTGCTTAATACATGCTTCATGCTGTTGGGTAGTGAAATTGAGCAATTACTCATTGGAGCATTTAGTTCCACAGGAAAAATTCTGATTAATTTTTTATTTGTTTTTGGCAATTGGATAGCTAACAGTGCAATGAGCAGTAAATGCAGAATTTAGTAAAATAATACTTAGCTGCCAACACATGCTATCAGTCATGGGCAGCTTTTTAAGCATTTTTTGTTGTTAAATTGCAACTTTAATTACCAGCTGGTTATGTAAACCCCATGTATGAGTAGGCTCAGGGATAGGTTTAAGGCCCAAAACAAAAACAGTCTGCATCTCATGGATCTGGGACAAAAACTTGTAGAGCACGGAATTAAGAATCAAAAAGATCACTTACAGAATGAGCAAAATATATTTAGGTACATACTATAATCTCCACAAAACAGTTGTGGTGTGTGCATGTGTTTTGCTGTTTGTTTTTTTTTTTTTTTTTTTAATTTTAAAATTCATGAAGTTTGTTTAACATTTTGGGTTGATTTGATTTGACTTTTTTTTTTAAACAGCAGTTGCTTGTAGTCAAACTCAAGACTCAAACTCCAGGATGAATAACTCACCACATGTGAAGTAGTAAAGGATTCCAAGCTATTTGGAAAGGAAGCTTTCTTCGATTTTATTACAAATTCCCAAACAGACATATATTTAAAACAGGCTGAATTACACTCATTTTTAGTCAAAATCACCTTAGCTTGAGGTAATGTAATTTACTCAAGCAACATATACAAATTATATGAAATTGCAGGCTTTTAAAAAGAGAAGGAAGGTCAATTCATAGAATTGAATGAAATGGAAATATTTTTTTCCAAAAATTTTAATATAGGGATGGTGGCTTCCTTAAATGTCCCCTTCATTTGTATTGGTTTCATGGACTGGCACATATTCCCTGTTAATAAATTAACATACACAAAGGAATGATTTGAAGAGTTAAGTTTGAGAACGTGGGCTACAACAGACAAGAGATAAAATTCTGATATTAATGATACAAAGTGCCATGCCTGAAGATGTATGTTATGCTTTGTAGGCTGAGGGCTTTGGAATAAAAGGAAAGCCTGGCTGAACTGCAGCTGGTTGCAGGAATTGCATAAATGAATAAGAGCTTTCTCCTTTATGGTTGCTTTCTGTATCACCCAAACAGCCACTGAAAAAATAATTTAAAATACATATTGTAAGTACAGGCGTAGGCCAGGCTGTAGCTAATATATTTCTCCAAATGAACAGGTCTGGAAAATCTTTTGCACTTTCAAAATGTTTAAAATTTTGTCAATAGTAAACTTGGTGCCTGTGAAATCAGACTTCCAACAGAAGCTACAAAACAGCATCACATCCTGCTCAAACCCTGGTTAGAAACTTCCCATACCTGCAGTTTTGACCTTTGCCAAGTTTGGCATTCCCATTAGGTTGCCTCAAATTGTAGAGTTGGTTCTGTGTGTGGGTCCCATCCTATGAGGAGACACCCAAAGTGTCTTTTAAGAACACATAGTGCAGATGTGAGATCAATCTCTAGATCTCTTTGCTGCCTTCCACAGTTTTCTGTGTGCCCAGGAGAAATCCTCCTGATTTATAACAGGAACAAAATTGGAAGACATGCTTGAAATATATGGGGGTACTTAGAGGAGCAAATGGGCATTAACGGGTGGGGTTACAAATCTCTGCTTTCATAAGGGACAAAAGGAAGTAAAGCAAACAGAATAAAAACTAGAAGCAATAAGCACATGATATCATGTGCCTGCTCACAGTACCTCACCAGACAATCTGAAAGGCTCCAGAACTGTAATGAGGACTGAAGTGCTGCAATGCAGAACATGGTGACCATTGATAAGGAAAGGAAAAAAAACATGTCCCCTTGTTGGGATGGAGGAATTGCTGGAGACAAGTGTCTGCTTTCTCAGAGATAAGCTTGTATTTCCAGGCTTAAAGAAGGAGGAGCACACCTTTGATCCTGTTTCAGTGCAGAATGGTTCCAGCACATCCCTGGAATTGATGCTTAGGGTGTCCTTCATCTATACTTGGGGAACAAACAAATACCCTCCTTTAATGGCAAAATTAGAATTACAGAATAATAGTTTGGAAGGGACCTTAAAGCTCATCTCAATCCAACCCCCTGCCATGGGCAGGGGCCCCTTCCACCAGACCAGGCTGCTCCAAGCCCACCCAACCTGGCCTTGAACACTTCCAGGCATGGGGCAGCCCCAGCTTCTCTGGACAACCTGTGCCAGGGCCTCACCACCCTCACAGGGAAGAGTTTCTTCCTGATGTCTGATCTAATATGCCCTTCCTCAGTTTAAGGCTATTCCCTTTGTCCTGTCACTCCATGCCCTCATGAAAAATCCCTATCCAGACTTCTTGTAAGCCCCGTTCAGATCTGGATAATAATGAGATTCCCACATAGTGATCAGCGTAAAACCAAAATAGAGCTCACAACTAAGTACATTCATATTCTCCCAGGATGAACAGTGTTTGAGTCTTGTGTTTGAATTTTTTTGGGCTAATAACCCATTATGATCTGCCTTTTATTTTGCATATTTGTTTGCAGTGATGCTATCTCCATCTGTGTTGCAAAGCTCACTTTTCTGCAGCTTCTCTGTGATTTCCCAGCTGTCCTGTTATTTCCCACCTCATGCTTTTCTTTTCAGCTGAACCTTATTCACAGTGAAATCAGTAATTTAGCCGGCTTCGAGGTGGAGGCCATTATCAATCCTACCAATGCTGACATTGACCTTAAAGATGACCTAGGTAAATGGGGCATGGGTTGACACAACTAACGGTCACATGGAAATTATGGAACCCAGAATTTACTCTCTAGGGCTTCATACCTTTAATCAGAGCAGAAATTCAAATCTTGCAGGTCCTGCTTTGTTGAAGAACTATATTCAAAACACTTTTTGACTGATTCTGAATACTCGCAGCTATTGCTAGTCTTCAAACTGATTTCAGTTCAAAAATTTTAAATTCTTTTCCATAATGATCATATGTGACTGTTAGCTATTTTGGGGGGTTTCTTATTTGGATACTTTGAGGACTAAAATACTTTTTTGTCAGGTTTTTCTCAAAATAAGCAGTTTCTCCATTCTACCTGCAATCTCAGGGGTTTATTTCAATACTTAGAGTAGGCTTAAAAATTTTGGGAAGGGCTTATTACATAATTAGCTACCCCAAATCTTCCATGCCTTGATTTGATGTTTAATTCAGTCAATAATGTTTCCATTTTGTTTCAATTCTTCCCTGTCACTTTTACATTCAGCTGGAAACAAATACTGGTATTATACCAAGAGTGAACTCTGATGGGTGGAGAATCACTTTTAAAGCTTTTCTCTTGTTTCAGATTGATAAGAAATGAAAAAATCCTTCTTTAACAGAAGTTTATTCTTCAGCAAAACAAAAATTGTCTTTCATGCATTATGTTCCTTCTTATTTGAATTGACCTGCTTCTGTCTTTTTTGAAACTTCCTTAATGGAATACAACCCATAATTCTAATACTGCTGCATTTCCTATGGGAATGTAGAGAAGTGACTTAACAAGAAAAAAGATCTAAGAAGGCTAATTTTTATATCAATCTGTCTTAGAAATACATATATTCCTGCAAGTGTCTTAGCCATTCCAGCAAATAATTAAAAGATATGCCTTACTTTTAAACTATAAACTATTTTAAACAATTATTGGGGTTTTTTAAAGCAACTTCTCTACAACCCTGGCTGCAAATACATTGTTTCCTATATGTGAAGAAAACTGGCATTTTTAGAAAGAAAACAGTGAATGGCTTTAAATATGAAAATCAGTGCCTGTCAGCTTATTAGTGCTGACAAAATGGAGAAACTAATTATTTTGTTTGGCTTGATGATCCTGAATTTCTCTTTTTTAAACAGATTCCGTATTTTAATGTCATGCTCTGTGGGGAACTGGTTGTTCTAGGTTTCTGCAAAGTGAAATGGGGCATTAGCTGATTTTAAAACTTTGGAAATGATCTCATGTGATTGCTCTGACTTGTCATTTTAACATTTATTTGATCATGTCATATTCAATATTCCTCCTCCTGCTCCCTACACCCCTTTCTCTACACACACCTGCACACACAACTCAGCATACTCCTTTGGCGCAAGGTTTGGAGATGTAAAGGTAGGAAAACATGGACGTTGGTACATGTGTAAATGTAGAGCCTGTGCTGGGTCTCTGTCCAACGTGGTTGATATACATCTGTTTACCTGTTGTAGTTGCAAGTTGTACAGGCTGACATTGCCACGATCGACAGTGATGCTGTCGTTCACCCGACAAACTCTGACTTCTACACCGGTGGTGAAGTAGGTAATGGCAAGTTCAGTGCTGCGGAGTTCGTATGTGTGTGCATGGTCGATCAGCAGCCACCAGCTTGTTGTAGCTATGCAGATTTGCATTCATTTCTCACTTCCAGCAGTCCCGACCGATCGTAACAAGAAATGACCAATTACAAACCTAGCGAGCACTTTTGGGTTTTATTGCCAAATCGGCCGTTCAGAAGTAACAGTGCAGCGCACCACCAAAATGGAAGCGCAGGAACAGTGCGTTAAATGCAGGCACGTGACCAAGGAAAATGAATTACGTCACTGTTGCTTTGACATGCTAAGTGCCTGGTTTGAATGTGGTTTGAGTCTTGAGCTTTAGATTTCTAACCAGATCCAGTGCACCCTCTCCATGCCGAGTTTCCAGTGTTCACATCTGGATTCATGGGCTGGATCTAACCTGTCTGTGTTTTCCAAACTCCTGAGATGATCCTTAGGGACCGATGACCTTCCTAGCCCTGTTCCACGGTCCCCATGCCCACAAAGCCAGGCTAGTTCTGCACACACATCGGTCACCTGAGCTACACGGATGAGAAGGCATAGCAGGAAACAGGACAGACCTCTTAATTCCGCCATCCTGACTGTCCCCTGAGTAACTCTTCTCCTAGCCTCTCACATACAGAATTTTATAAAAGGGTAGGAGTACTTTGATTGAACTGCCTTGGTAATTTGAGAAGGCAAATCAGAATTTGGGCCAGATGCAGAAGTTGCTGACAATACTTAAGAACAAGTCAGCTGATCCCAGCCTCTGTTCTGCATCTCATCTTGACCTCACCATGGCTGTGGGAATGGGCTCCCCCCATGCCTGAGGCCTTGTTTTCAGTACTGACATGGAAGGGCACGAATCCTGCACCACGTGCTTTTTCTGAAAGGGCTGCTTTCTGAGTAACAAGCAGAGAAATGTAGCTCTGGTCAGCCTGTTGGGGCAGAAGCACTGTGACTTTGCTGGCTAAATAATATGCAGAGTGTCATAGTTGCCCGTACCTGAAGAATATGCTTCCAAAGTCTGTCAGACCCATTTAGCCAATGTGCCTCTCTCCTACCCTGTGACAAAGAAATGCTTGGCTACCCTGCAAAGAAAATTGTTTCTCGAAGCTGGACTGCTCATTCCTTAGCGTAGGTTCCTGTTGCCTCTGACTGCTGTAAGAAAGAATAGAAGTGCACAAATGCTTAGCTTCCAATGATTAACTTTTACCCATCTAAATTTTTTTTTTTTTTATTTTTTGTTGGTTTTTTCCCTAACAATTTAAATGTACTGGGGGCTTATCCTGAGAATTTTAGAGCCTAAATTTCTGCTAACGCTGTTTTCAACACTGATACCAATGCCTGCTTGGAAAGCATGAGATAATGATCTTATTCTCATGGGAGTGACACATATTTATGCCTGTGAGCAAATAAGCTACTAACCTTGAAACTCTGAAGCAAGACTTCCATCAAGAAACTTGCTAGTGGAAAATGGTTAAATACAGTCTGTCTTTTGCCAGACTAAGCTAATTTACAACATAGATGTCAAGTATCATTTCAATATAAACCCTCACTATTAATCAGAAGAGCATAATTGAGGAGTAAATGCAGAATATTTCTCTCATTCATACAAACATTACTTTTTCTCTTCTTTGTACCAGATCTGCAAGAAGAGAGCTCAGTGGAATAAACTGATGTGGTTGTTCATTGCTTTTAATTATAAATTAATTCCCAGTAGAAGGAAAAAAAGCTGATCCTTCTGGATTGAATTAAACCAAACTAGGCTAAATTCCATTAAATGTACAACAGCTTTGCAATGGCAAAGAAATGACCTACTTAATAGAACTTTACTGTTCCTAGGTTCTGCACAAGGCTTAATTATGTTTCCCCTTGAAACAAGAGAAATTAAAGATTATGAATGTCATAGGTTTTAGGACTGATCAGAGTTCATGGACTCATGGGGAATATAACTGGCATATATATAAATATATATATATTTATATAAAAGTATAAATATTAATATAAATAAAAATATAATAGGAAAGATATGGAAATATATACAACAAGACTATAACTAGAATGGAAGGCTGTTTAATTCCCTCACCATCCCTTCTCAGTCAGGGTCATTTTATGAGACCCTGGAGTCAGCCACATCTGCTGGATGGGCTCAGCAAAGGGCACAGGGTGTTGTTTGTGCTTTATTCACTGCCTTGGAGGGCAGAGTGCTTCCAAGCACCTCAGTGCTGCTCTGGATCTCCTTTCCCAGCACTCTCCTAAGACACCTTGCTGCTGCTACAAATTAAGCCATTACTGTCTTTTCTGAGAGATTTGTAAGGTGATCCTCCCACTCAGTTGCACTGGGATAGGTAACTAAGTTTCAGAAAATTCTTAGGCGTTTGGCTGAAGTTATTTAAATGTTTAAATGAGCACAAAGAGCAAATTACACACTGACCTACACAGTCTGACCTTGCAATCCAGTTTTTGGCAAACCGTGTTGTGAACTGGTTATGAAAAAGCCAAAGAAAAAGCATAGCTTTTGTAATTGTCCTCAGCTTTTGTACCCCAAAATCAATAAACTCCCACTGACAAAATAGACTAAGGGTCACAGAATCAGTTTTTGAATGGAAAACAAATGCATTGTTTTCAGCTTTTCAGTTCAGAAGAAATTTAGGAAAACAAAACAAAAGCATCTTGCAGTCTTCTTAGTTCCTAGAGCTGTAACCTGATTTAGTAACTGGAATCTTGGAGGAGGCATTCTGCTTCCTGGAGCATATAGTATGTGCACTTCCATCAGAAATTGCATTTTTTTCTTTCTTCATCAGTGGAAGTAAGGGGTGTCACCAAATAAATGTCTAGATCTTTAGAGATCCTAGTTCTGAATTTTTGGAAATCAGTTTTCAAAGCGATATCTCAAATCAGAGCCTTTATGATATCACTGCTTTTTACTTATCTACCTTTATAATTAATATGCACAGTGCAAAATTATGTGGGATGCTTATGTAGTTAGGAAAATGCTTTCTTGGGCTGTTTTTTTCTTTCATTAATATTTAAAACTAGAGCTGCAAAATAAGATCTAAACCATTTAGTGATGGACTGCCTTTGTAAACAGCATACCTTTTGGTTGCCCTGACACACTGCACAGCTCTTCTACCCAGGATGACTTTGTCCACCTCCTTAGTTGTAGTTAGAGAAGTTCGTTGGAGGAATGTGTTCCTTAGAGATTCTCCTTATTTCTGAGGCTCTTCCTCTTGGTTAAAGGTGGCTCAACAAGCTGGGCAGTTACCAAGTAAAGCAGCCCGCTGCACTCACGAGACTGTTTCATTCCTGGGGCCACCTGTTGGGGTCAGGGACCAAGATCAGGTGAGTTTCAAATTCTTATTGTGGCAAATGGCTCTTTAAAACAATTTGTAAGAGAAGAGGGGAAATGAATCCTAGGGGAAGGAATTACAAACCTTCAACCACTGTTGAGCTAGCACATTCTTCTGGAACATTTCACACTAAGAGATGCTCATGAGAAGGAAGGAGGTAGGGATGTCATGTCAGATGTTTTTTGACAGTAAATTCAAGTCTGAGAATGTTAGCAAGGGATACCAGTGTGAGGTTTTTGGGTTGTTAGGGTTGTCTTTTTGTTCTTTCTGTTGTTGTTGTTGTTGTTTTTAATGACTAGCTAATTCTCAAGTCCCAAAAGGTTTAGATCTTACTTTGCAGTCCCCAAAAAATGTTTGGGCAGAAAACTCTAGAGCAATGTAACAAAAGCGAATGATGAGTCACATGTCTGCTGAGATCAGAGGAGTAAACTAACAATTCTCTGTTCAGGGAGCACTTTGGAAAAGAAAGGCGGCAAGGAGTTTGTGGAAGCCGTCATTGAGCTCCGCAAAAAGAACGGCCCGTTGGACATAGCCGGAGGTGAGGCTGCGCTTCGGGACCACACCCAGGGCTCTCGGGGTGCCAGGATGGGCTCACACAGCCCCAGGGCTCTCGGGGTGCCAGGATGGGCTCACACAGCCCAGGGCTCTCGGGGTGCCAGGATGGGCTCACACAGCCCAGGGCTCTCGGGGTGCCAGGATGGGCTCACACAGCCCAGGGCTCTCGGGGTGCCAGGATGGGCTCACACAGCCCAGGGCTCTCGGGGTGCCAGGATGGGCTCACACAGCCTAGGGCTCTCGGGGTGCCAGGATGGGCTCACACAGCCCAGGGCTCTCGGGGTGCCAGGATGGGCTCACACAGCCCAGGGCTCGGGGTTCGGGCTGGGCTCACACAGCCCCAGGGCTCTCGGGGTGCCAGGATGGGCTCACACAGCCACAGGGCTCTCGGGGTGCCAGGATGGGCTCACACAGCCCCAGGGCTCTCGGGGTGCCAGGATGGGCTCACACAGCCCAGGGCTCTCGGGGTGCCAGGATGGGCTCACACAGCCCAGGGCTCGGGGTGCCAGGATGGGCTCACACAGCCCAGGGCTCTCGGGGTGCCAGGATGGGCTCACACAGCCCAGGGCTCTCGGGGTGCCAGGATGGGCTCACACAGCCCAGGGCTCGGGGTGCCAGGATGGGCTCACACAGCCCAGGGCTCTCAGAGTGCCAGGCTGAGCTCTTACAGCCCAGGGCTCTCAGAGTGCCAGGCTGAGCTTTTACAAACCCCAGGGCTCTCAGAGTGCCAGGCTGAGCTCTTACAAACCCCAGGGCTCTTAGAGTGCCAGGCTGAGCTCTTACAAACCTCAGGGCTCCTCCTGCAGCTATCTGCAGGCAGCTCCCAAGGGCTATATGTTTGCATTCTCCACAGTTAAACTGCACACATTGCATCTTAAATAACCTTTACCAAAGCACTGGGGAAATGGGCAGTGCTGTAGTGTTACAGTAAAGCCAAGCTGTTCACAGGTACATGAATGCACACTCAGTGTTGATCAATAAGGGCACAGTTCAGAAAAGCAATTAATGAGATGCTTATTTTTGAGTCAAACTCTGTTAAACATCTGCTTTTCTGAAATGCCACTGACTTTCACTGAACTTAATCATGTCCTTAAAGTTCAGCATCTGCTTGGGTACTTAGTTTAATCAGTGCCAAAATCATCACTATAAAAGCTTATGACTTTTTGATGCCTAGTTATCAAAATTTATGTAATATTGGAGAAAAATCTACTATGTGAGTAATAAAGTTTGATAATGGCAATATATAATTTTACACCATCTGTGAAATTGCTGATGCATGTTGTTCATATAGAAGGCTGATTCTGCCATCTGTGTTTATTCTATAAAAATAAATACAGTGTGCACAGTTTTGTAAACGAATCCTAACTACAGCCGAAGGGGAGATGTAAGAATTCAGCTCTGACAGGAAAAATTACAACTGTTTACTTCTGGAGCTTAATACTTCGGGGGTTTCTCCCTTGCTTTTTAAAAATTTTAATAAGTTTTTCTTGGAATTTTTGTTCTGCGAAAATATGCAGAATCAATTACTCACTTTTTTCTTTTTACTAAGTTCTGTACGAGATTGCTTACCAGCCCAGACCAAACTGCTCCAAATAGGTGGCAAGTTGAGAAGTTTTTTTCCCAGCTGTTAGTGCATCCCTCAGATCTGTGAGTTGTTTGGCAGTCTTACTCCAGGGCAGCTCTGCACTGCACTGGAATGTTAGGGAATTGTTGGAGGACTCTAGAGCAGAACTAATACATCCGTTTTTCAATCCTACAAGTACCCAGTTTTCAGATTTCTCAGTTCTATGGGCTTCCCTTTAATCTACCCATAACCAGAATGCTTACCTGGAATTTGAGTAGCATAGAATACGTCCATACTTGGCTTTCTCTTTCTTGCTTCCCATTTCAGTGCATTTGCATTTGAAGTAAGAGACAGCTGCTCTTGGTAATGAACAGTTGTTCTCATCAGAATCTTAATGAGTTAATTAATGACTACTCTGGAAAATACTCCCTGAGAAATATTAAAGCTGATCATGTGTATCAATATAGTATTTTATTCTTTCAGGGTGAGGATGATATCCACATTTCACATTTGACTAGAGATATGTCAGCTGTTTTTAATAGATTTTTTTCTTGGATTTATGATGTATTCTGAATCTGCCAAGATTTTAGTTGCACATTATGACAAATTAACATTGCCTAACACTGAGGCTATTCAACATGTTGGGCCTCTGTAAACCCATAAGAACATAAGTGCTTGTGCTTCCATTGTCCTTCAAAATGTTCTGGTTAACCCCTGGTCAAGATCCATATGACAAAGTCTATTTTCTCTTTTCTGCATCAGCCCTGAGATAGTATCCATATGTGCTAATCATGTGCCAAGAGATACTTTTACTATACTTAAAGAGTAAAATGCCTCATAAACATTCCAGAATGGAATAGAGAATTTCGCACCTCTAAGCACCTTTGCAAACCTGATTTATTTTTATTTTTATTTTTTTTTTAAACTTACTGGTGTTTTATTATGGTTTTGTGAAGACCTGCTGCCATTTTATACCTACACTTTCGTGGGGTATTTTAAGGGCTGACTCCCTGTGAAGGCTCACTGTATGCTTTTGTGAGATTTCAGATGGATGTTCCTCCTTGCTCACCTTGTGATTAAGGTGGTTTGTTTCCAGGTTTGTTTGTTTTTTAACAAGCCAAAGTTACAACGTTTTATTTGCAACCACAGCCCAGTGAGTTTGGAAAGGCATGTGCAGCTGCAGCCCATGGAAGGAAGAGGGATGCAGCAGAAAGGACAGAGATCCTCTTACCCTGGCTTCTGGCAGGCAGAGCAGAGTCTGTTGTTGCTCTGTGATGGGAAGTGGTGAACCCAGAACGTGTTCTCCTGCAGAGGAGGAGACCTCTCATCTGGAGAATCCCTGCCTGTCAGCAGTTTGCAGGCAGGGTCTGCTGTATCTTCTTAGTCCACACATGTAATGGTAATACTGTGGTGATAAGATATGATTAGCATGGTAAAAATTCTTCTTCATTTCTTTGTACATACAAGGCCTGGCCTGTTGTTGCACAGTGTAAATCAAACACTGCAAATCTGTAAATGCATCCTCTCCAACCCCTCTGTCAAGAATGTGATGAAAGAAAGAAACTAAGTCCAGCATTGTTCAAGTGATCTTGGATGACCTATACACAGAAAAGCTAAAATAAGGCCAGGTCCAAAGTCTTGAAATCACACAAAATGTCTTCATTATAGTTATTCAGAGACAAAGCTAGAAATAAAGCCAGAATCTTAATTCACCTCTTTTCCATCCTTCCTTTGGGGTTTCAGAGAACTAGTGGCTCTGAACTGCTCCAGTTTGGGCTGGGGTATGATCAGAAGCCAGTTGAACACACTGCACGTTCAGCAGGAGTAACTATGGTCACTGGAGTGGTAACTCCTTGTCTCTGTCCAGAATCCTGGTATTTACTGTGTCCCTGCAGTAAACCCATCCAAAGCAAGGTCATCCCTTGTCTTGGGTTTGGGTTCTAACAGATACTGCCCATCTCCTTACCAATCCTCAGTATAAATGTGCTTCCTTTGATGTCAGCTATGAATTCCTTCTCTCTCTTAAATAAGCTCGATCCTAGCTATGATTTATAAATTATCACAGCAAAAGTCAGCTGGAAATGGAAAACACAAAGTCTCTGTAATCATGTTATATTTTAAGGCTGTGTGATTTGTAATCTAAAACATTCTCAGGGGCTGAAGGAATGTCTATTGATTGTTTGCTGTTTTAATCACATGTACACTCCTTTAATCCTAAAGAGAGGAAAGTAATTATGTTTCATTTTCAACTCTTCCTAGCTGTTTCAGTGCTGGCCATGGACTGCCTGCAAAATTTGTGATCCACTGTAACAGCCCAGGCTGGGGCTCAGACAAATGTGAGGAGCTGCTGGAAAAGACGGTGAAGAACTGCTTGGCTCTGGCTGATGAAAAGAAGCTGAAATCAATTGCCTTTCCTTCCATTGGCAGTGGCAGGTAAGGCTGTCAGGCAAACCTGAGGCCAGATAGGTCACATTCTCTACATGCCATCTGGTGTTCCAGTCCCTTCCCATGTACAAAACACACTGCTACAATGCTGGCTGTTTTCTTCCTTGTTTAAATCAGTTCCCTAAAAGTAGAGTTTCTTCTAGGTTTGTTCAGGCAGTGCATGGAGCCTGCAAGTGTTTTCCTGAGTACTGGTTTAGTGTTGGCAGATCTCATAGTGATCCCTGCAAACCTTAAAGTGTGCAAATGGGATAAAGAGCATAAAATGAACTTTCAAGAGAATATTAAAATACTTCCTTCAAACTGTCAATTCATTCATATAAATTAGAGATGTGAAAAAGAACATGAAGAGAAGGGGTCTCTTTTGCCTGATTTTAGTGCATAATGAAACTTACCTGTCTTAAAATGGCCAGAAGACATGGCTTAGTGTTTGTTTAAGCAGCAAACCTGAAGTGCCTTGATTATCAGGATTTGCAGAGTCACTTCAAGCTTTCATCCAAAATCCATAAGCTGAATTCCATGCAGTTTACATCATGGGACTATTTCATTAAAAAAAAAATAAAATAGAAGACCTTAAGCCAAGGTCTTTGAAAGCCTCAGTATGAAGTTCAGGTCCTTTGGCTCTGTACAGTGTGCTCACTGCCTTTGAAAGTCAGATCATGTTCAAGAGTCTCAGTCCAGACCGACTGCACCTTTAGTCTGAGGCTCCAGGGTTTGGGGTGCAGAGGGAGGTTGGGAACACGTGGCTCTCATTGATAGCTCAGTAGGGAGAGCAAGGGCCAAACATAGGCTGAATTACACAGTTGTGTCTCTTAACCCTGAACAACTGACCCTCTTGAGTTTGCCATGAAAGAAGTTGGCTGGTGTACAAGAATATTCTTCCCATTGTGCTGTGTTGCAACACTAGATTAATTCTTGCCTATTCTGTGGGCTAGGGCAGAAAATAGTATTTGAGGTTTTGGGTGAATGACAAGAAATAAAAGTTTCATTAAGATGCTAAATTTAAGCAACTAACATCATACAAATCTCCAGCTAAGGTTAATTTGCATAGGTGTCATTTAAGGAGATAACTTGAGCAAACTGCAGAACAATAGAGAAATAGAGCAGAGGGTTCATAGTAACCTGTTGGATTAGCTGTCAGGGTCACAGGCTGGTCAGTACAAAGAGAAGCTCTGAATCACCCTCTGGGAGAAACTCTATTCCTCCATGGAATAATGTGGAGAGTGCAGAGTGACTGTGGAATTGGTTATGTAGAAGTGAGACTGTGTAAAATATCTTCCACACAGCCCTGTCTTTTCTGGATAGTTCCCAGCAAAGAACCATTCCCAGCCCTTGTTGTGAAGGAGGTGATTGGTACTGGAAGATGATGAAGCCTTGAACAATCCTCAAGATTTCCATTCTGTTCTGAAATTTGGTTACTGACAGGCTGGATCTGGGGCAAGTTCTCCACTTGGCATAAACATGTCATTCTTACTTGAGCCAGTTGAAGTGGTGCTTTTAAAAGATGGAGAGGAATCAAAAGGCCTTGAGTAATGTATAACATTATGTATTTTTCTTTTTTTTTCCCCTTAATTAGAGATGTTCAAATGTAAGTTAATTTTGGAGAGAACATAATAACGTATTCTGACAATGCTCTCTACTTGTTTTTATGAAGTCAAAAGCATTAAAAAAAGAAAAAAGTAAAGTTTTAAAAGATAGCAAATGCCAAAGACACCACATGTATGCAGCTGTTCTAGTACAGGCATCTGTCAAGCAGACATCACCCAATAAACCCACATAAACAGTTTCATTCTCTTTTATAGTTGAGGAATGGGATTACATGAGGGCAGTTCAAATAAATCACGAGGGGAAATAAAATAGCATACTTGTAGCATTCATTGGGCCAGATGCTCAGCTACAGCCAACTTATGGAAAGCACAACTTGGGTGCTGTTCAGAGGTAGCCTGGAGTTCAGTCTGGTAGGGCCAGCAGGAGAAAAGGGAAAGGAGAGGTAGGGATTGAACATGAAATCATCCTCTGAGAAGGGATTTCATTCTGAGGCTCTGACTTTGATCTGAATTGACAGTGGTTTGGTTAAAGTCCCAAACTGCCTTTTCACAAGAATTTAACTCAGACCCATAGATCAATGCATAAGGCTTCTGTTTCTTGCAGCCCACACATGGCCATCAGGCCAGCACCTTTCTGATGATTTTTCTGCTCTGTTTTGTTTCTTTTGGGAGAGGTGACCTGAGCAACAGATTGTTGTCAGCTTGCCTGGTACCGTGCCTTCCTTTCACCAGGCCACTCTTACTTCATGTGCCCTGGTGTGACCACCCTGCCAGAGCACTTGGAAGTTGTGTGACTTCAGAGGCCCCTGAGAACAGTTCAGAAACAGAGTATGTGCCCATTTTGATGCTGCCCTGCATGACAGTTCAGGAGCAAAATTCCTGGAAGATCTCTTCACTGTATGCCAGGATGCAGCATTCACAAGTAACCTGCAAGGGCTCAGTTAGGGAGGCTGCTGACTCCTAAGCAGCTCCTGTGTCAAAACTGCTCTCAGTTGATTAACTTCTCACACAGTTGATTACCACTGGCCAGTTCATTTGGCTTTAAAATAGTATGAGCTTTGCTCACAATGTTCTTTCCTTTTCTTTTTTTTTTTCCTTCTTCAATATAAGAAAAAAATCAGGCATTTTCAGAAAAGAAAAAACAGCATAAGCTATTTCATGCCATCATTTTTGAAATACCACAAACATTCTCTTCAAGACAGCATTATAATATCACATTACAGGCAGGACTGACATAGAATTGCTCTCTAAGAATGTTTTTGGGTAAAGCAATGTGCAGCAGTTGGGCCAATACACAGTCAGTTGCCCTTCACATTTGATGTGTTGCAGCACAGAATTAAGAGGGAGATTATAACAGCATTTTACTACCAGAGTGGTGCTTCAGTGAGCAAGTGCTGAGAAATGTTCACCTGTTAGAGCCAGAGGTAGATTTAGCACAGCTTCTTTGAACTACTCAGAAAATGCTGAGAAACTCATCCATCCATCTGTGTCATCTGTAAGTTATTTGTAGTATTAATAGGAGACACTTTCTAATGGGGAGTATTAACTATCATGTTTCTGTAAGTGCATGTCAAGGAACCAGGTGATGTTCAACAGGCTCTTTCAGGTTCTTTTTGGGTGCTACTCCTAAGAGAGTGGTCATGTCCCATCACCTTCAGGCTGACTAGAGTGCACCTCACTGAGGCTGGGGGAGGGCTCAGCACTTGGCAAGGTAAAACAAAACCATGGTCTGGGTGAGTATCAGTACTTCAGGAGTAACACAGCAGCAAAGTTCAGGCCACATTCCAAGCAGTTACCAGGTGTAATTCCAGGAGTTTACCATGATCTATAAAATTCAGGTCATAAAGTTCAGGTCATAGCTTTGTTCAGACCGTTCTACTTGTGCTTGACTTGTTTTAAGATTAGCTGAATCTTTCAGACAGGGATTCCTAGATAAAAATGTGAAGAAGTTTATAAGAAAGGTTGTCAGGTTAGGTCCTGTAAAATCCTGTGCTTAGTTACCATTAGTAGTGGTAAGACCATATTGTACTTTGGGTCATTTCATGTTCCATATCAAGGTCTCTCTCCCTTTTTACTTTTCTTTAACAGTTGCTTTGCTTTCAGGACAGATTTAACTTTGCAGTTCCAACACATACACTGCTTTCCAGAACACAGCAGGCTCTTGGTTTACTTACCTGTTAAATGAGAATAATTGACCCATCAGGTATCATGAGGTTCAACCCATTAGAATGTGTAGACTCTTTATTCATATTTTGAGAATGCTTTTCTCCTCTTTGAGCATTTTAAGTCTTGCCTAAATCAACAAGTTTGTAGCTTCTAATTCAGACTGTAAACACTGGTTTTGCAGCTTTATTTACCATGAGGTGTCAAGAGAAAAGCCAGAGCCTTCCCTGGGAGGTTAAACCATCAAAAGTCGGTTCAGCAAGTGTTGATTTCCTTTCTTTTTTTTCCTCTCTCCTTCTAGAAATGGTTTCCCAAAGCAAACAGCTGCTCAGCTCATTCTGAAAGCCATCTCCAGCTATTTTGTGTCAACAATGTCCTCTTCAATCAAGACGGTGTACTTCGTGCTCTTTGACAGTGAGAGTATAGGGATATATGTGCAGGAAATGGCCAAACTAGATGCCAACTAAGCCTAGAAAGCTACAGTACCTGCCCCCTCTTCCACCCATCAGCATCCCCAAATCCTTAACTCATTGTGAGGCAGAGCATCCCTTATTTTAAATTTTGCTCATCTAGGGAAATAAAGGTGGGGGTTTTGTTGTTTTGTTTTGGAATTTTTGTTTGTTTTGTTTTTCCTCTCTAAACTGTTTTATGTTGGCACTGATAGTTGGCATTACTGCTGTTAATGCACTGTTATACCAGGCATTGTCTGAAGTTAGTGTAATCTAGATTTTATAGTTTTATTTTAATGAAGTATGGATTGAAACAGGAAGCTTTTAGGAGTATGTAGTCTTTTACTTGTGAAAGAAACAGGCCAACCCTATTTTGTAACTGTGTTGTGGTGCTTTATCAATACATCAAGTGGCGTTCCTTTCATTTTTTTAAAAGAAAGATGCTATAAACCTAATTTGTGTTTGTTTATTGTCTTAATGATTCTGGAAGAAAAAAATACAGAAACCCTGTTGTCCTTAATTATATTTACAATTTTGAAACTGTGTGAATTGATTTAGTAAAATGTTTGAACTGTTGCTCTTGGTGTACTTGGATTGATTTTTCCTTTAAGCCTTTATTTTTTAAGTTCTGTAATGATAGCTCTGAGAGGGGTGAGAGCAGATCATAATCAGTGACCTGGAAACTTGATTGGATATGCTGGGCATCCTCCCTGTGCTGGCTGCATGTGAGTGTGCTCAGGGACACTCACAGCTGGGATTTTCCGAGACCATTCACACTTCCCAGTTGTTGCTTCAGATCCTGGTGTTCAGAATCTGCCCTAATTGCCTGTTCACTTTGGGGGTTGAAGCCTTTTAGATCAAGCAAGGCCTAAGATTTTTTGAACTCTTTCCAGTCATCTAATACTGGCCTGTTTGAAGCTACTTTGTATTTTTTCCAAATATTTATGAGCCCTGTTTGTAGTGGTGGCCCTGTCCTTTGCACAGCTGAAATCCATACCAACATCGACCTTTATGGAAGCCAGTTGGGTTTGTACTTTGAGAAAAAGAAGTTACACTGTTAAAAGCTATTGCATGTGGATGCTGCTCTGAGGGAGGCAGCTCTTCCTTTGAAGTTTTTAGCTGATTTCTAGGTAGGAAGCATACGTTTTCCATCTCTGTTGAAAACTTCATTTGCTGATGAAAGAGTATTTCACATCCAGTCTGGATTGGCCCAGAGCAACAAGCAGTCCAAATCTGACTTTTCAGTAAGTTCAGGAATCCCAAATATGAAAATGTGTAGCTTGAACTCCTGCAGAAGTTTGAGGTGTTTTGTGTAGAAGTCAAAATACTTGGAGCCTTTAAGTGTAGAGGAGCTATGGCACCAATAACAGAAGGCAAAATTTAAAATATAAAAGTTATTCTAAATATATACCCAAAGTTAAAAGGAACAAAGAATACATTATTTTTGTGCTTCAAATGCATGAAGTGTTTGAGCAGAATATGAGCTCAAACGTTAAAATTTTCAATGGCCAAGATGCATTTTGTGCATTCCTTACCAGCTTAAGGGACAGTAAATGAAATAAGGTGCAGTACATCAAGCATTTAATTGTGAAGCATCTGCTGCTGCAGTTGGATTGATCCTTGGAGTTCAACTGAACTTGCACTTTCCCCAGGTTTCACTAGATGTCACTAAAACAATTGAGAAATATCAAAAACCCTTATGAGCAGCTAACTTGGAGGGAAATGAGCCTTGATTTTTTTCAGCACAGGAGGGGATTTTTAACGCAGGAGCACACACATCACACTGAGCATTCAGATAACAAAATCCTGATCTGTTTGCAGTGTAGAATTTACTGTACTGTACTAAATCTCACTATTTTAAACTCTGAAAGTCTTAATGTCAGCAGAAGTGTTTATCCAAAGTTATTTTCTAGGTGGTTGAAAGTACAACCTCCAGTGGCATTTAATAGATCTCTTTCACTGCACTAGGCTGGGAGGGCCAACTTTTGTCTCTCAACTAGAAAAATGCTAAAGCAAACTGAATTGTAATTCAAATCACATGGACTTGCTTCTGGCCTCACATCTCAGCTCCTTATTTAACTGTGGGCTCCATAAATAGCTTGGCTGACTTCAGTGGGATCACCTGTGATGTGTCTTTTTATTTCCTGGGATTATGGTGCTTTTGTAAGTAAAAAATCCAAAACCAAACCCAAAACTCATTTGCAGTGTTGGAGCAGGTCTCATGTGGGTGTTGCTGTATTCTCTCTCCATACAAACACCAGGGCATCCTCTTACTCCTTCAGCAGCCCAGAGCCATCCGTGTTCACCCACATCCCCCACAGCCCAGGGAGTGCTGCTCCAAGGTCCCAAAATCCAGCAGGCTCTGTCAGGAGAGCCAGAGATCCCAGCACAAGCTTGACCTCGGGCAGCCCGAGTAGATTATGGCACCTGTTCAAGAACCTAAACAGTAACATATCAGGTTACATTCATAACAAGGAAAACAAGAGGAGAAATTCCTGCTACCATGTGCACTGGGGCCAGGACATTACTTTGGGAATATTTGTGGCATTTTGCTTGCTGGAGCTAAACATGCAAGCTTCACGTGCCAAAATTTTTAAAAATTCACACTTTGGGAAGACCACACATGGAAAAATGTCAGTGAGGTGCCTTTACAGCTGCTTCTCTTACTGGTAAGTTTATTCTGGCTTTTACCTGAACACAGCAGTTAAAATAGACATTCTCTAATTTTTTCAATACTTTCAAAGTTAAAAAGTTAAAAGCATTTTGTGGCCAGTAGCATTTTCAATTCACATCAGTAGAAGTCAAGTGGCTGAGCAAGGATGACCCTGACAGGAGGTACAGACACATGGCAGAGACTCTGCCTGTCCTGATCCCTGTTGCATCTTGGAGATCCCACTGCTCCCTATTTTCAGGCAACTAGGCAAAGAATAGACTGCACTGCTTCCATGTGCTTGATTCAGAGATTACAGGTCTGACACTACATTTTATCATCGGCATTTAAACTTACAGCATAGTTGAGAGCAAATAATTGTTTAAAATTTTTAATTAATGATGAATATTTAAAAAAATAATTAATTTTTGGTTAATAACTCAATCCCTCAACCATAATATTGGGGAAGCACAGTGTGCAGCAGGGTAACAAAGGCACAAATGGGACAACATCAGGACATCTCCAGAGATTTGTCATCAAAAATGCTTCTATGTACAGGATTTTATCACAATTTGGAAATGCAATTCAAGGGTCCATTGGGAGCAGTACCAACATAATCATAAAGATAATATGGAAATACAAAAAGATAGGTAATAGCTAGCTAGGAGAGTGTGTAATCCTTCAGCCACCATGTGCACTAAGGAAGAATCACTGAAGTGACTGTAACTTTGTAAAAATGTGAGGAAGACAAACTGGAGTCATTAGGTGTGAGCAAAGCACTTTTAGAAATGCTTTTTTCAGTAAGAAGTTCAATCAGAAACTTTCCTATTTGTATAAACTCTCCAAAAACCAGAGTAGAATCAGTCCTAGGATGCTTTAGGTCAGAGGGACCTTAAAGATCATCTCTTTCCAGCTCCCTGCCTTGGGCAGGAACATTTTGCATTAGACCAGATTGCTCAGAGCCCAGCCCAACCTGGCCTTAAACTCCTCCAGAGAATTCAAAAAAAAACACTCCATAAGGGAAAATAATAACACACAGACAAGACATCAGAACCATACGCAGACTGAAACAACCAGAGAGGCAAAAGTTTACAGAAAAATAAGGCTCCAGATTTCCAGCATTCATTAGCACCAAGTTTTTGAGCTCCCTTTCCCTTGATCCTAGCTAAAATTGGGGTTTCTAGCCTGTGAAACAGCACTGACAGGAGCTGCAGGTGCTGGCTACTCAAAGATGAGGTTTGCAGCCTGTGCTAACCAGTCACATACTCTGCTCTGTGCTGGTTTTACTGAGGATGGTAATACCTCAAGTTGTAACAGCAACTCGGAGGGAGCAGCATAATTGATAGGCCTGAAGAGTGCAGGTAAGTAGGAGGATTGTTTTTATATCCCTGGCATGAAACCCAAAGGGAACCAGGCTATTGCACACTGGCTAAAGTGCTTCAAAATTGCCACCGATTCCTTTTTGTGTCAAGTTCTTCAGAGATTTAGTTCACTCCTCCATAGAATCCCACTTAATGCCTCCACAATTCATGTTTAACCATTATCACTAGCAACCTGCTCATAAATGCTTCTTCCTTGTTAGATTCCACGACCAGGAATCAAGGGGAGATGATACTGCTGTTTCCTAATACAAAGAAAGGAGCGACGACGTTTCACAGCGCAGCCCATAAAATCCCAACTCTTCCCCACTTTTTCACCAGCCTGGTTAACGGAAGAAATTTGATATTTTTGTACCTTGAAATGACTAACCTTCTTAGGCTTAGGAGAATAAATTAAAGTTGAGCCAAAGTATGCCTCAGCTGCAGCAATGGGCAGATTGATTTGCTTTCCATCTGGGAGATTAAATTCCACTGCCAAAAAAATGGCACCAGCATAATTAGCTGTCAGTCAAGTTGCAAAGAGACAGACTATGTGGGATAATTGAAAGCCCTGCAGCTTCTCATTACATACTACAGTAGCCCTATTTGCAAATTTCCACCTTGAGGAGGTTCTCCCAACATGGTCAGGATTGTACTCATTCCTCCTGGCACATTCTTGTGAAGTGAAACAGGAGTGTTGTGCAGGGATGGATTAATTTTAAGTAACTCGCTTAACCTAAGTTGGTTATAATATATTTGTCAACAGCCCCTGACAGCTCCACTAGACTTTAATTGCAAACAAATCCAAACAGCTAGAAGGAAATGGTACATCTTCCACTCTGGTTACGGCCAGGAGACACCTTTACAGGCATGAAATCACCTCCCTCCCTTTGCCTTTCTTTTTTCTCTGTGCACTGTCCCTCCCGCAGGAATCCTCCTGTTCAGCAAATTGTAATTCATAATGAACCCATCAGTATGCAATACTGCAAACATGTACTTTTCATAAAATAATGAACTCTCTTTTTTCCTCCCCTGTTTCCTCAGGCTCCAGCATGCTTCAGCAATTGCTGAGTGTACAGGAAAGTTTAGAATCATAGAAGAGAATCACAGAATGGTTTGGGTCGGAAGATCACCTGGTTCCAGCCCCTTGCCATGGTTTCACTAGACCAGGTTGTTCAGAGCCCCATCCAGCCTGGCCTTGAGAAACAAGAAGCTCTGATGATCAGTTCAAGCCTTACTGAAGGGTGTGGAGTAATCTTGGTGACGATGCAGGAGGTTAAAAGTGTTCTAAGTGTTAAATACGTTACAGCTTTCATCCTAAAACTATAAGGGAATATGTAATCCAGATTTTTCCTCAGACTATTATGGGAGTCAGCACTGCCTGCACTCTCCTTTTAGGGTGAGATGTAATTTCTATCCCTCTTCCCCAGCCAAATGAGGGGAATTGGGTCCCTGACACTCGCCAAGCTCCTGGCCATCCCTCCCCAGGGCGGGGGCAGCCGTGCCCCGCCTCACGCTGGGCGGTACCCGGCCACCTTTAGGATGATTTATAGCAGGGTCCCCAGGTGGGAGGCAGGGCGGAGGTTTTGGGGGCTTCATTTGCTTTTGGCGGCTTTAAAGTTCTCGAAGCCAGCAAAGTTACTGGATCCCACGGAAGAGGGAGCCAGTGCCACACCTCCCGCACTGCCGTGAAACCTCCGCGCTAATAAAGCCCGGGCTAATGCACTAATAGCTCTTCTTAAACCAGAGCTTTCATTATAAATGTAATTTATGTTTGCCTTTAAGAGCACCAAAAACCCGAGCCTTCTCAGAGGCACAGATTTGCCTCTTGCCTCCCTGCAGCACTTCCTCAACGCTGGGATGCACTGGTGTGAGCTGGGAACCAAACTGGGAACAGAGCAGGTGTCTCTTAAAATGAGCAAAGCCAAAGTAATGAGTTTGCTGCTGTGATGTGGGAGAAGACTGGGTTGGCACAATAGAGCAAGACAGAAACTGCAGAAAACGGTGTGAAACTATTCCTGATTGTTCAGGCTCCATTAGAAAGTATAGACACACCAATCTACTCCTGTATCTAGAGGGAGCAAGTCAGGATTTAGCACCCAGACAGGTCTCATGCTGGCTTATCCTTGTGGATGTTAGGAATGGGAAAATTGCCCCTCTTGTCTGTGCACAATGCCCCTTTATGATTTATTAGACAGTCCTCTTTTTTTGCCTCAATTACTCACTTCAAAAGAGGGTGGAAATGGGACATTCCTAGCCCTAATACTAAATGCATGTAGTCAATAAAAAAAAAAAAACACTGAAAAATGTTTAAAGGGAGGGTGCTTAAGTTATTGCAGCCCTTGGGAGCATTAATGTATGTGCCAACAAGTTACTGTATGTGGCTTTAACATGCTTATTTATTCTGCTGTGCAATAAAACTCTCTCTTAAATAGTGCCAAAACCTGTTTGCCATGGCAACCCCTCATCACACATATGTTCCAGTAGTACTTATAAGCACCTTCTTAAAGAGAAATACACAGCAGGATGAATGTCTTGTGACCTTCAGGGCATTTTACAAAGCTTTAAGCACCCAAGTAAATATTACTTTGGATTGAAATATTTATTCCAGGTATTTTTTTTTTTTTCTTTCTGAGAAACATTAAGCAGTGAGGCAAAGCTTGTTCCTTGCTCACGTCTCTCCAAGTGGTGCTCTAATGACTTGGACAAAGCACAGAGTCTGGTTTTTACCTGGCAGGGCTCAGGTGTTGCCAGTTGGCTGGGGAAGCATGGTAGGGATCAGCTGATCTTCTATGGTTTCAAGTGCACTGCAGCTGTTCCTGGTGTAATCAGTCATCCTTTGTACTGTCACAGAAAATAGATGGTTTCCCTCCTCCTATCCACACCAATGTTTGCTCAGTGTAGCCACTGGCCTGGAATCCAAGCATGCACATGTAATAAAGCTACTAATACTGGTGTTACACTTCCAGTCCTGCAAGTGCCCAGGGCGGGTCAATCCTGCTTTCTTTCCTTTTACCACTGTTTAATTTACTGCTGTGCCTTAACAAAACTGGCAAGACCACCTCGGTGCCCACCTCACTGGGCAATGCATCCATTGGACCACTGCAGGAAACTGCATAGAGAAGGTCTGAGTTACCCTGCTAAGCCCCCCTGCCATGGCAGGACACTGCAGCGTGGGAATCCCTGTAGGAAACCGGGTTCCTTGGAGGGCTGCCTTGTCCACTGTCCAGCCATCACCTCTCAGCTGGAGACAACACTAAACAGAGGTGGCTCCTCAGCCTTTCCTGACACAAATTCCCAGTTACTCAACAAGCAAAACCTGATTGATAGTGGCCATTTTTTATCATCACTGGCTGCTTGTTCTGTTGTGCACAAGCAGGACCAGTGGAAGGAGCAGCCAAGCAGGTTCTGCCCAGGGCATGGGCTGCCCCCAGGAGGGCTCAATTGCCAGGAGTTTCTCTATCTGCCCTTCCCTCCTCCCTTCCTTCTCACCTGCTTCCCTTTGTGGGGTTCCCACTCATTTCCTTCCCTTTTCATTTCAAAGAATGTTATTCAATATTTCCCAAACCCATCACAGGACTGTACAGGCTATTGAAGCACCTTTATTCCCCAGGTCTGGAGAGGGCAGGGCTGGCTCAGCAAGTTCAGGTGGCTGAGCCCATCAGAAATGGTGGGGCCTCCTGAGAAGACACTCCCAAAGAGGTACAAGGACCCTACAAAACAACATCCTGAAAAGCCCCCACAGCCCCCAGGAAGGATTCCCAGTGCCCTCCATCGTGAAGGTGGCACTGCCCAGATGTGGGTTCATGCTTGGGGCATCCCTGAGGGCATGTGTACGTCACTGAATTCTGCTAATAAGATTTTTAGGGGGGAAAATGAGAGATATTTTAATCCTCTGGCATCCTATAGAACCACAGAATCTTAGGTTTGAAAAAAATCCCAACAAGATGATCAAGTCCAACCATTAACCTTACACTGCCAAGCCCACCACTAAATATCACGACTTTTTGCACAATGAAGTTCAGTACAAACTGCACAGAAAGAAATCCATGAACATTATCAACCTCTCCTGAGCAATGCACTTCCCTCAGCAGTGACAAACCTTGCCCACCTAAATTCCCTGTCCCAGGCCCTGCTGCAGACAGTGGAGGGAAAGGGCTGGTCCCAGCAAGGCACAGGAACATTACCAGATATGGCTGTACAGACATTCCTTCCTGTAGCCAGCTCCAGGGAAATGCTCTCTCCAGCACCCAGGAAAGAAATCCTAGAAAGCACCAGAAAACAGTTGTTTTAAAAATAAATAGATGTATATGAAGCAAGAAAAGAAAACAGTGTATTCTTAATGCTCCATTATTAACGGTGCTCAGGAAGGGATTTTCTGCTTTGCTGGAGCATGTAACAGGCTTAAATAAGAATCCCTATCAGAATATGATTTTGTAATTAGGCAGATAAAATTTTGTTCTCGTAATGACAACATAAACATTCACAAGCTACATTGCTTACACATTTCTCTAAATAGAAGGGATGTCTCTCAGGTTGCACTTCCATGAAGACCACAAGCATGTCACCCTGACAAACCACAAATCATTTAAGACTCCAGGCATTTAATAGTGTTGTCCTGTTGGTTTTAGTGAGGCTTTCAGCTACTGGCTCCTGGCAGGATTCCTGAAGCAGTAGTGCCAGGCAGAAAGCTGATTTCCCAGCCCTGTGTTATTAATTAACCATTTCAGCACCAACTCAGGTGCCTCCTTTAATGCTCAGTGATGCCTGTAGAGAGCCAACCATCCTGAGGGCTGCTTTGAAATGCCTCAGTTTTACACTTTACCTCCCAAAACAACAGTACCACACCTAGAAAGAAATAAGTCATAGAATGGTTTGGGTTGTAAAAGACCCTAAAGATATCCCATTCCACCCCCTGCTATGGGCAGGGACCCCTCCCACCATCCCAGGTTGCTCCAAGCCCTGTCCAGCCTGGCCTTGGACACTGCCAGGGATGGGGCAGCCACAGCTGCTCTGGGCACCCTGTGCCAGGGCCTCCCCACCCTCCTGCTGAAGAAATATCCACTTTTTTCCTTCTTTATTTTCTCAGTGACTAACACAGAATATAAACACAGCACTTGCACGCCTGCAGCTGTGACAGGACATAACTCAAAAATTCCAAATGTACAGAAATAAAGTCTAACAGCTCTGTACAGTAAGTGATTCCTTCTGGTAAACTGTGACCCACTTCTATGCTATCACAGCAAATATGCTTTTTACTGCTCTGGCAGTGGGATCGATCCCTTCCACATTAAGTGTTTAAACAGATACATGCTTTGCTGTAGAACTGGTTTTGGATCTACTCCATGAGAATTCAAATTTGTGCTGAAATGTCTAATTATGAACACTTCTGTCATGTCTTACAGCTTCCTAAATCCCAACTGGAAAATATCTTTATTTTATACTGGTGTCATCAGTTTAGACAAACATATAAAGTTCCATTTATTGAGCTGCAATTTTGCAGTGCATTTGCAAAATTCAGAAAATATGTTAATGTGTGATTCCTCTGAAAGGCAGGCACAGAAAACACACGCTGATCTACTTGTGCATGTGTTTATAATTATTTTTGTACATTACTTTGTCCAAATAACTGCTAGAAAAAAATCCAGGCTAGTGTGGATATGTTTAGCTTTATTCCAGTGTCCATAAATGCATAAGAAATCTCAGCTGCCTAGAGACTTCTGAAAGTCTCGTTCTAGCTGGAATCAAATATCAGGAATGATACCTATTACTGCATCCCCCTCGCCTATCCCATTATTACTTGGAGGCATCACAATATTTTGTGTCATTACATAGTGCTGGAGGCATGAAAATTCTCCAGGCTGATTAGCATCTTAGAATTTCTCACACCAGCACCTAATCCTAGTCCAGGAAAGGACTGTTGGGTTTCAGCTGATCATTCATTTGTCTCATTGAAACACTATGACTCCGTTTTAAGAGGTTTTTTATAGACTCGTATAAAGGAGAAAGTGAACTTTTTAACATGTTTGCACTTTGCTAAGTCAATACACATAAAAAGAAGTACAACTGAGGTTCCTACATGGATATACAGCCCAGAAGTGCTAAGCTGGTAAAGAGATACAGCTACTAGCTCGGCAAGAGATCAACTTCATTTATTTCCTTTTCTTCAGTTTGCTAACTTCTTCCTAGAGATGCAAGGGACATCCAGGAATGTGACAGCAGGATGAGTCAGATCCCAGACTCCCCAGACAGATGTTTTACCCAGTACATTCATATGTGAATTTTTTTCCCCCTTAAATCATTTTCTTGGAACAGTCTGTGTTACTCTGTGGGTTGTTTTGCTGTTGCTTTTCTGTCCTTTGAATGCCAAATCCAAAAGCAGAGCAGGATTCCCAGAGCACTGTCACTCCTGTCTCTACAGGACCTCACATCCAGCTCAACACTCAATCTCTGTCCCAACAAGGTTTTCTGGGAGCACTTGGCCCAGTTGCCTGACAGGAGGCCTGATGGAGCAGCAGTGAGGATTAAGGGTCTGTTTCTCCTACGTGAAAGTCTGGTGCACTTGTCCATCCTGCTGCCTAAATATCTAACAATAGTTTATAAACTGTGGTGGGGTGTTTGACCATCCCAATTTACTGAGAGCATCTCCTTGCCCCCAGCATCCCTGGCTGTTGTCCAGATTGTTCCCATACCAATACAAAGGTCTGAGTCATACAAGAGAGAAGAAAATCAAGATCTCTGCAATGGAAGTGTTGGAGGCACTTGCCCCCATCTCTGATGTCTGTGAGATACCAAGAGAAAGACTTAGAGGAAGCAAGACAGAGAATCTCAGCAGCTGCAAGATGCAGCAAACCAAAGAGACATGTTTTTTAAATAGAAACCATCAGTACCAATACAGTTGTCTACTGCACTTTGCCCAAGTGAATTTTTTATTAAGCTCTGTAAAAGCTTCCAAATCTGAAACTTTAAAACCCTTTTTTCTGCTTAAAATGAAATTTGAAGTGGCAAGTTTTATTAAAAACTAATGTTAAAGCAAGAGCATAGCCAAGAAAATCACTGAGATGGATAATGTTATCAATTATCATTTAAACATCTACATCTTCAATAGTCATCCAAAACCTGTCAGAAGGAAGACAATCAGGATCTCCCAGCCAGATGGCTGAAACAGCACCAGCCAGCTTTTCCCATGGACAACTGCCTCCTTCATAGTCTAACTTTCAAAATGTTCACATCTCTGGCAAAGTTTAAAGAAAAATGTTTGATCCAAACTTGATGGCACTGGTGTTGCACCATTGATTGCTCAGTCTGCAAGAACCTGAGTGGCATTCAGGAAAGAAGAAATAACAAAAAAAGAAGAAAAGAAACTAAGCAAACCGAGATTCAGAAAGTCAGATTACAGTCAGAAAAGAAGAACCCTCACATCAGCAACACAATCAAGTTGAAAGTTGTCTTGGATTTGTTTCAGTTAAAGCTTTTCCATGTTGGGGGTGGGGTTTTTTTGTTTGTTTTCTTGAAAAGTACACATATTAGCCCAAACCCTCTGAAGAGTGGTGAAACCCACAGAATTCCCAGCCATTGCCAAGCATCATCTTTTCCTAAAAATACTGTTCTAGGCTGTTATTTGACCCAAACATTGAGATCATTTAAAGCAGAGTGAACCACAGGTTAGAGACAATGCTTGTTAGTAACAGCCTCAAATCATATGTGTAGCTGGATACTATGATCTTGAAGTTATATAACAATAATTCTTCGTGGAAGATAATCTTCCTGGAAATGAGGGCAGAAATTAATGCTGCCCTTTCCTTTCTGACACTACATTGAGAAATACCCTGGCACCTCATGGTTTATTACCACAAAATGAAAGTTTAAAGGAGGAGATCTGTCAGGGCAAGCAGACCTGTAGCTGTAGGATCAAGATAAATACATACAACAGAGAAAAACTGTTCATAGTTAAGTCTAAAACCTGAGGGAACCCACCTCTTTACCCAGATCCACAGGTTTAATGCAATTAACTTATTGTGATAGCCATAACTGCATCAAGGGCATACCTGCTGCTTAAAATAACCCAAGAATTAGGCATTCGTACTTGGATAAATCTGGAGCTTCATGATGGCAGCATTTCCATTTATAAAATAGGGATGCAAACGACTGGGACCTACCAAACCCAGTGCTGAGCTCTGCCAACAGCAGACAAGATTTCCGGTCGCAGGCCAGCTTGCTGTGGAGGATTTGGGATGAGCAGGGCTGGGCCCCAGGAGTGCATGACAGGCATAGTGAGAGCAGCCCTACCACAGCCCCCAGGGCATGCTCAAACACACCAGCTTCAGCTGGCAGATATGAAAGGGGGCTGACAGCACTGGCATGCAGAGTATTTTCTCCAAGTCCACACCAAGCTACAGTCTTGAAGGGAAATCTTGATTTATGTCTCTATATAGTCCATAATCAACCTCAGGGCCCAGGAATTAAGGGAATCTTAATTCCCTTAAGTTATTATTGCGAGCTTCTTATATAACTAGGGAATTAATTTTTCATTCCCACCCTCCAAAAAAAAAAAAAAAAAAAGGTTTTGACTCTTCTGCTTGTACATGGTCCCACACCCTTCCCAACAACAGGCTTATTAATTTTTGATCCCAAAAGGACATGAAGAACAAAAGGACATCAAGGCCTTTGAGTGCGTGAATGCAGGTCAGCAAGCCATATGCAAACAGTCTTTGAGTGTTTCTTCTGTTCCCCTGACTCCCAAAATTCTCAGAAAGACCTGGTGGAGTTCATGTTATGATGGGCAATTTGACAACAATCTGAAATATGTCCTATCCAAAATACAGTCTGTGACACAAGTGGTCTAGGCATCAAATACAATGTTTGCCCATGTGTTTTGATTCTATGAACATATGGAATAGCATAAAATGAGATTTTGAAATGCTTTAGAGTTTAACTTCATTACCTCACTCAGTGCCTTGTTAACTAGGTCTAATTTTAATCAGCAACAGTCCTAATTGAGCAGAGTTGTCTTCCAAGGGTTGGTGGGAACGACATCACTGCCCCATCACATTTATTCAAGGCACAGCATTCCTGGAGTGCTTGTCATTCTCCAGGCTTTGTTTCAGAAACCATGGGCACTATGATTTCAGCCAGCCCTGGTGAGTACAGAGCTCCATTTCATCATGCTTCTCACAGCAGGACTGTTGGAGATATAGGTCTCTCAACAAGATCACTATGGCTGCTCCCATCTCACAAAAAGGTGGGAAGAGAAAGCCATTCCAAAGACAGATTTTGAGGCAAAATACTCAGTTCTTTCAGTATTGGAACTGTTGATTAAAAGACCTCTAATTTTCATTAGCTCTAAGAGGTAAATTTTTCAAGCAGCTCCTTATTTTTTACTCCTTTATCAAGAAAACTTATTTCCTTTTAATTAAGAAGCCAGTGGCCTTCTGAGAGATAAACAAAAGGGAGGGAGACCCCCATCCAAGTGAACAGGATCCACTCTCTGATATGCAGTTTGTGCATGGTTAATGGATGTTGGGCATTAATATTTCTTACCCTTTTGTCTGTGTTCTGTGTAATAGAAACCCCTGTCTAGACTGAGTGGCTACTACAAGTAATCCCAGTAATATCCAATAAAATCACTCTGAAATGTGATAGCTATAGTTATCAAGGAGCACCAGGATTAACTTGATTGATTGAACAATAGACTTCTGGTTTTTAACATGATCTATATATGTCCCAAAAAAAATCAAAAATATACATAAGGTTGTAAAACCTTCAATGCTGGGCAACTTATCATAGTCTGTAAGTGTACTGACACACCCTGAAAGGAGAGGGATTAGTGCTGCTCCAAAATTAAAGGATAAATGGCAATGGTCATAAAGAAATACTTTCACTTAACCAACTTCTGCAAAGACAGGACGCATCACCCTCTCACTGGCAAAAATATAGATGCTCAATCTTTTCTTGGAAGTCCTCTGCTGAGAATACTGCAAAAGTCTTCATTTATAATCCAAGTCCAACCATGAGAACACCTGCTTTCCCTAGAGTGGCCTCTGAAGTGTCTCAATAAATACATCTTTCATTGAACAAGGAGAATTAGGTTCTTCCAAGAGGCGTGAGAGCACATGGAATGCATTTGCTGAATTTGCATAAGTAGCAAAATGTGTAAGCCCAGGTGTAGAGCATCTTCCACTTCTACTGTGAGCCCATGATGGCTTTGCTGCTGGCCTCAGTATGCAACTCTGCATCAATACCTTTGCTTTGAGCTTGGTTAGCTCATGGTGGGCATGTCTGATCTTTCTGAAGACTGAATCACATCCAGTGGATAATTATTTGGTCAGAGGTACCTGAAACCAAAACTCCTGCACTCTTTTCCTATGAGCTCTGCTCATAGTCCTCTCTTTGAATTTGCTCAAAACCTTGAGTTCTTTGCATGGGCTTGTCCGAGTCTGGAAATGAGAAAAATGTTTTTGTCTAGTACAAAAGAAAGAGCATTCAATAACTGAATGCATGCTTAAGTTGAAGATTAATTACTTCTCAAACTAGAAAAGTATTAACCTTTGGGAAAGTCGCTCAATAAATCAGTTTAATCTAAGGAATCCCCACCTAAAGAACACATTTTATTTCCAGAGCTCATAATCAGTTCCCAGGAAATTGAAGGTGAACTATCTTGAGTTTGCAGCAGTACACAGCTGTAGGAAGGCAAAAGCATTGACACCAGGAATTTTAGTGAGACACAATCTCTTAGGAATAGGTTTTGAATGACCTGGCAGCAAGATGAGGTTTTTTACTCATCTGTGGTATACCAATAAACAACATGTCTGCAAAGGAATAAAAAGCTACTAACCTTAACAAATTCTTCTGATGTTCAGGTTATTTCTGCACCAGATGTGCAATGACACAAAATATTCAGGCACTGTCACACTGCAGCAAAAAGGCAAGCTTCCTTCCCCAGTACCTCTGCCTTCCCTTTTGTAGTGCACCTGTGGATCACATTTCCATCAGTTTCTGCATTAAAATCACAGAACAGCGGGGTCAGGTTTGTTTGAAAAAACAATTAAAGCTGCTCTCCCTATACTGCCAATTGTTAAGTAGCTCAATCTTACTCACCTGGGACTGGTCTGCTGCAGCAGGGCTGCTTGTTCCCTTTGTTCCTGCAAGTAATCCAATTTGAGCGGGGCAGGGAAGGGAAGGGAATTCCAATCAAAAGTCCTTCATTCACTATTAATTTTTGGTTTTCTGGTGGAAACATTCTTGTTACTGCAATCTGGGGCTCTACCCACTGCCCAGCTTTGCTCGAATTCCAACTGAATCCAACATTTAAAATGAATAACGAGTGAATACTTTTCAATCACTTCCCATCCACCAGCCACTATGGAGCTCTGACAGTTTCTTAGAGGAGGATATGGTCCATGTCTAGCAAAACATGGTTAAAGAGCTCCCTTTGCTGACCTGACATTGAACCTTTCCCTGAGCTGTTCTCAGTGCAGGAAAATATTTATTTTATTACAGCCCTGCAGAACTCATCCCAGTCCAGGCACTCAGATTAAGACCAAATGTGTTGAGCTTGCATTACGTGAAGTTATGAGATCTGTATTTGGGATTTTATCTTTTTTGTAGATGCTGGTGGTGCTGAAAGGGCACAAAATAAAAGAATTGCAATAATAACAGTGCTCGTGGCAGCGTGCGGGTTCTGCTGGGGACTTCATAAAGGGGATAGCCCTAACTTATGTCAAATGTTGTTTTCAAAGTCTTATGTAACACAGGTCTCCCTGAATCCTAAGAAATTCCTTTTACAAGGAAATACACGAGGCTCTCCTGGCTGGCTGAGCACCATCAACCCCTCGAGCCTCGGCTTACGTCGGCTCCCTGCACATCGCAGACATCTCCAGACCCAGCTCAGCAGCAGCACCAAGCACCCCAGCAGCAGGAGGGGCAGGGAGGAGGGAACCTCTCCCCAGCCAAAATGGAAAGGTGTCGAGGTGGGGAGAGGTCACAGGGCACACGTCTCTAGGCATAACCCAAATCAGATACTGGGAATCCTGCAACGTGAGAGAAGGGGCCACCGGACCTGCCCTGAGACCTAACTCAGGGCTGTACATGCAGACACCAATGAACCATGATCATTTATTTCTGATTTTCATTGCATTAGTAGCTATTTCAATAGCAGTAAGAGAACTGAAATCTCGTGGGGTTAGACATTGATGAAACCATTAAGGAGTTTTCTCACCAAAATTTCTAAGTAATCCACGTTCTCATAGTAACAGCAAAATCCCTGTTTAAAATATAGTTGCAAATATCCTGTTTCTTTTTATTGCTGAGTTGATATATCAGACCTGGGATATGAGATATATGATATTTCCATTACTACCATAATGTCTCCTTGGGACCTATATGGTGTCACTGTGTATTACCAGACTTCAAGTGTGATCCTGAATACAAGGATTTTATTTACTAAAATATCACATATACCAGTTTCTGATCCTTCTATTGTAATATGAAGAAAATTAAAACTAATGAGAAATAAATGCTAATTCCAATATTTTAAAGCCCAAGTGTAAATTTCCACTTTTAGAAAACATGGTAGGGAAAAAGAGAAGGGGAGAAAAAAAGTGTGAAATCATAAGTTCTTTTATCTGATCACAAGAGAAATGCCAAATTAATAGCATGAGGGGTTATTAGTGTCTCTGGGCTTGTTTGAGACTGTGTGAAAGGAGCCTTTATAAAGGAGGCTTTATTGGAAGACACCCCCCAGTTCTCACACAATTTTCCAAAAGTGAACAATAGATCACTAATACAGAAACTGAGATCTGCCACAGTATAATCTGTCCATCTCCTTGAAAGCAGCTTGAGAGGCAAGGAAGGGTGGTGAGGTGCAGATGTTATCAATTAGCCAAAGAAGTTAACAAAACAGCTTCAAACCGCAACAGTTGTTCCAGCTGAGAAGGCTGAGGTTTGAAGGGGTATTGAGCTGTTGCTGTGTGCTCACTGCTTTTGTATGTGCTGATAGGAAACCAGTCAGACCACAGCTGTGAAATCCCAGCTTTGGGAACCAGATCCTCACTTTCAAATCCAAGGGGCAGCAGACAAGGCTTGTATCACAAAAAGGATGTACAGTCCTAAGGTAAAAATCACAGAAGAGCCTGTAAAATGGTTATTGATGAACAAAATGAGAGACAAAAATAAAGCCACTTCTGTCATAGCAAAAACATCAATGACATGAAGGTTATGTAAATTGCTATTAAAAAGAATTCCTTCAAATCATGACACACAGGCAAATGTGTAGAAAAGGAAGACCAAGTCTAGAAATAAAGAGAAAATGTGCTTGTTCTATGCCCTGAAACACCACCAAGTGAGGTGCAATTGCACAAAGTCCACAGATATTCGCAAGCACTGCTTCATCTTTGGACCATGCTGAACCCTCGGCACCCTCTGCTGATTACCTGCTGGAACACCTCAACTCGGCAGAGGGAAAATCAGAGATTGCTATTTCCTACTGACAAAAAGTAACAGATGTCCAGAGCACGGGAGAGCCTAAGAAGCTTCCTTCCCTAGGGCAGGACTGTGTCCCTCTGTGGGTCATTGAGTGCAGTTGGTGGCCATCCCAGCAGGCCCATTACCCCCAGGCAAGAGTGGCATTGAAATCCATCCTGAGCATGCTCCCAGGTACCCTGAGTGACTGCACTAGCAGCAGCCAAAGGCACTGCAGGTTCCAGAGCAGCCTGAGGACACTGCAGGATAGAAGGGAAGTGCGTAAAGCCTGTTGGAACAGGCAGTGGTGCATTCTGTGGATGGCCTGAGCAGAAGCTGCTCATCACCTCAGCACTTGGACTGCGTTTCTGACCTACTGCAAAAGTCAAAGCAGAGTCTAATAAACAAGTAACTCAGGAAAAATACAGGTTGCCTGCAAATTCATGAGGTCTTGATTGTGACAAGCCTCCTGGGGATGTCTTTGGCCCAAAATCTTGTGTGGGAGACAAACACATGGCAGTGTTCAGCCATCAAGGCTCCGTGGTGACAATGCAGAGCTAACCAGGGAGAGAGAACCAGGGTTACATGGTTGGAAGCAATAGGAGACCAGAGCAACCAAGAGCAGCCGAGTAATTGATCTTACAACAGTTAATTAAAAAGTCAGTGTGATTCAGAAGAGTGCAGCCAGAGGTTTATAAGGCAGTGTGCTGTGGAGGGTGTGTGTTGGCATGGTTTAAAAGAAATAACAGCAAGAAATACAACATTCTCTAATCCTGAAGTGACAAGAGAGAAACAATAAAAAGTTCCCATACCTGCAGTTTGCCAGTGAGCTTTACAAATGGGAGTGGAAGACTTTGTTTCATTGCCTTGGAGCACAGAGCCATCCCTTTGTTTCCACGAGTCCTGCATCACATGGGACTAGCCCAGAGCTGCAGCCACCCTGGGGTGTCGCTGGGGTTGCATCTGCCTTGTCTGAGTCCAACTCTGCCTTCCCTGAGTTAACTGGCAAGTGGGTGCACCAGCAGGTAAGCAATTTGAATGAGGTCTGAGTCACACAGCCGTGGCATCTGGTGCACCAGTCGTTGCAGGAGGAAGGGCTGAGAGGCCTCCTGGGTCACCCAGCCTTGTCTCCTGCTATCACAGGCACCATGTTGTATAATCCCCTTCATAAACAGCAGCAGCTGTGGGAGAAAGGCCTGGAATGGCTGAGGATGCTGAGAGTGAGGTGTTACAGGGCCCTGAGTCAGGGGGATTGGGAGTATGTGAGGAATGCAGCTATGTGCTGTTCAGAAGAGCAACATAATATTTTATTAACGAAGCTGGAAAGTCATATATTCAGGGAAACACCCAAGACCTTAATTATGCCAGAGAGCCATCAGGGTAATGCAGTACTTACTTTCTACTTCTGGCCTTGAGTTCAGAGAATTATTTTCTTCTGTTTCAACATTTGGTTAAGCACAACATGCCAGCGGGAGGGAAAAAAAATTGGTTTCCATTCCTGTGAGTACGGTGTCTGGTTTAAATCATGAGAGAAGGAGACTTCTAATGAGGCTGATTCATATAATGATGTATTTTACAAGCTATTCTTAGCAGATTCACTGCAATATGTCATTCTTTATGTACCATGAGAGATATATGAGCACACGAGCTTACGAAGGGTGGGGAAGTCTCTGAATAACTGGCCAGTTTTGCACCTCATGTGCTGGAGAAGGGGAAGTTCACACAGACTATTGCTTCCAAACCCTCCAGACCTCAGGTCAGCTGTGAACTCCACTCCAATAAATCCCAACATTACAAGACTCGTGTCTTAAAACTTATTTCCAAGGAAGTGTCTCATTTTATTGCAACATGAATAGGAGACTCTAAGGTAATATTTACTTTGGTTTACATTTTCATAAAAAAAGAAGACTGTAATTTCATGGAGGCTCTAACAGAAATTCCTCTTTCCATCCAAGCGGAAGAAATCATGTTCAGGACCTTTCCCCGAGGGCTCAAGGAAAGCACATTAACATGGCAACTCCCACTTTGCTTTATTTGTGAGTTACCCTTGCAGGAGGATGAGGCTGGAATTGAGACAAGCTATAAGTGGACTAACAGGCCAAAGCCTGTGACATTAAGGGGCAGACAAAGATGCTGAGAGGATAATCCCAAAGATGCAGCTCTCCAGCTGATGAAAATCAGAGGAGCCAGATAATCACTGAGAGAGATTCTCACCTAGACAGAAGGTAATTGCAGGGGCTGTGAGCACAAGGGTGCAGTGGTCACTCCAGTTCTGCCTGTCACCCTGCCACTGCTGACCTTCCCAGCACTGTGTTTTAAGATGCTAGAGGAGGGGCCGAGGCCCTTTTAACGAGCTGAAAGGATGAGCAGGAGGCCTGTCCAGACCAGCAGTGGGAAGGGAAAAGACACGTGCATGAGCATGGGGGAAGCAGAGCTGCAGCCTGCTGCAGACACAGGCACCGCTGGAGCGCAGGTGAGCCCGGGAACTCTCCACACTGAGCCTGCAGGAGCTCTGGCCAGCTGGGACAGTGCCACAGCCACGCCAGCACCCAGCTCTGCCCCGTGCTGCCTCGGACCCAGGGATGCTCAGACAGGTGAGTGGCTCCTGGCCTCACCTTCCCAGCTCTCGGGGGCTCCTGGCAAGCCCTGCTGCTGCCAGGGGCCCTGCTCCAGCACTGATGGAGCAACCTGAGTCCTGGCAGGAGGAGCTGGCTCTGTCCCCTTGCTGGGCTGCCAATGGACCTCCTCTTTCTGGCCCCAGGGGCCACCAGAGAGTGATCCAGGCTGCTGCCAGCTCCGTCTGCCAGGGAACAAGGGACCCGGCGTGGAGCCCAGATCACTGCTGTTCTCTGCTGCTCGCCTGCAGACCAGCCCTCCTGGATTTCTTAAGGGAAGGCTGCCCTTACTAATTTTCTTAATTTTTTGTGGCCTCACTGATGACATAGTCATAGCAGCAGAGTGAGGCTCCAGCTGCTGCCTATTCCCACGGTGTAACCTGCCCCTTCACTGTCTTTCCTTAAATGTAATACGTGGTACATTTGTGTCTGGTACTTTCTCTTGTTTCTGCAATTGAAATTTTATCCGTTCATGGAGTGCCCGAAATTCTGCAGAGACACTTGGCCTAAATACTCATTTCATTGCTGAAAGCCAATACTGCTTTAACAGATGCAGTAAAATTGTGAGAATCTAAAGTTCACTTTTCTGCTTTAACTGCCCCAGATGAAAGAAGTCCACTCCACACAGCTGAATGCCTCTCCTGCGTGCTGGCACATAAGCTTTAAAGGTGTTCTGGTAGTTTTCAGTCCTCTGTGTTGCCAGAGTGCTTTTGTCCAGATCCTCAGCTGGAGGAGATGGATGCAGCTATGCTGCAGCCAGCAGAGCTATGCTGATTTATACCCCCAGGCACACTTTTTTATGTGTAGATATCCTTAGAAAGTAATCACCAGGCTCCCTCAAGCTGATTCCTCATGACTTGCAACTGCAGTTTCAAAGCAGTGCTTTTCCTGAAGCCTGGGTACCCCTCCCACACAGCGTAGGAATCTGTCCAAGGCATGAAGGAATTCGGACCCACTGTCCCAGTGGCAAATTCCCAGCCTCTACACAAAGTATCCTTCATCCTTCGACATGTTTGACTGTATAATTATTGTATCGCCTTGCACAATTTCAAACAACGTTTCATGACACAGAAACCTCCAGACCAAGCTGTCAAATTATTTGCATTGCAATAATTTAAAAAATACAAAATCTGTCATTTCTTCACCTCAGGGAAATGAAACCAGAATGAGCCAAAGCTTTAGCACTGCACACCGTGCCTATACCCCACATCTTTAGATTCTCTTTCAATATCATTCCTGCCATGTGAGTTAGACCAGTGCAGAGCAGTTCCCTTCTACATTTGCAGCAGTCAAACACCCTGTGGAGATGTTAGGCTCTGTTTAGTGTTCAGAACTCACAGCCCTGAGTTGCAGGGCTATCTCCAGCCAGCCGTACAGCCCCTCTGTTCTCTGCCAACCTTGCAGGTTTGTCACCATTTGAAAACAATTATTTTCCTCTGACTTGGCATTTTTGGCTCCTACCCAACTCCTTGCAGGCACTTTGGGATTTATAGTTAGAGCTCCTCAAAGGAACAGTTATCTTGAAGTTGAAATTATATCCAAAAGGCTAAAACATATCTTTCAGCTGAGTGTGGTTTTTCCTGTCAGAATTGCTTCATATGGATCTATAGCCAATTCATTTTCCTGCAATGTAGGGGTTGCAGGAATACCCAAGGGCTGGGGCAGAGGGAAGACTGGGCTGAGTGTCTCTTGCCACCAGGGACTTGACAATAGCAGTACAATTTACTTCCCTTCTGAGATGCTTTACATAGCAGACAAATGTGATCAGATCTTCTGACTGAATAATTTTGTATGAAGAAATTATGTAGAATAAAGTAATTTAGCTGGTAAGTAATAAGTAAAGGTAATAAATGTTTTTAATGCTCCCAAGAAAAAGAGAGAGGAAGATGCAAGAATTATGACCAGACCCAGGTACCACTGAAGCCTTTAGTTCCCAAAGAGGGAGACACTGAAACATAAAGATCCCAGCCCTGGTGGCCTGTCTTCCACCATGCACCATGAGGCTGCTTTGGCAATGGGAACACAGGGAATGAGAGCCCAGCAGAAATTACCTCAGCTCTACCTGTCCTCCACACTGGAATCAGGATCTTGACATTCTTGCATGCTGTATGGTGTTGAAAATGATTGTATGTTGTTGGGACAGCTGTATCCCAACTTTCCTGGCTAGTGTTTAGCTGTAGGGAAGCCCAAGCGAGCCTCTAATTTTGAATAGGGGGAACTGTTTGTGTAGCAAAAGTGAGGCTCCAGATATGGAGCTGGTGCCATTCCCCTTGCCAAAACTTTACAGGCCTTGGTTTCAAAGGTGACTATTTGATAGATGAAAATAGAAATAAAATTATGTCAGTGTTTATCTTGCAGTCACCTCTTACTCAGCGTAGTCAAGACATCTTTGAATCACTCCTCACAAACACACTAGCAGCAACAACAATAAAAAAACTACAAAAATAAAAAGAATAAAAATCCATGTTTCTGGTGTACGGAATTTCTGTCCGGGGGTAAGGCCTCTAGCAACTCATGCCGTTCTCAGTTTTTATAGCTGTGGAAGGAAAGATGTGAAGCAAGATTTGGAATTTGTGCTTTGATCACTAGTTATGTCATACAGTAGGATGTGCCAAGTGGAACTTTCTACAGTCTTCTTAGAACACCCTTGCACAGTTGCCAGAAAGACCTGGCCCTCAGCCTGGCACATTTCAGACTCGCTGATTTCTGGAGTTGAAAAATAAATTAAAAAAAAAAAAAAAATCAGTGCTTCTAGCACAATTTTGGATGTTTTTGCTCCCCAGCCTTGTCATGTAGCTTGTTCATGGTGCAGTCAGCTGGATGGCCCTGGTCAGGACTCCCAGCAAGGCTCCTCCTCACACTTCTGCCCCCTGTTATAACCCACTCATTTAACAGGACACAAATATTTCAGTCATCCCTCCAGTCTGGTTTCTGCAGTTGCAATATCTTCCTGAAGTGTTGGCTTTCACCTGCTTGTTAATTAAACATGCAGGTGACTGTGGGGAAAGGAAGTGAACCCACGCACCTTTTCACTGCCAGTGAAATGTCAGCAATTTTTGGTAATGACTTTAGCACAAAACAGATGAACTGAATGTTCAGTGTTATTTGGGTCGTTGTGACAGGGTCCAGCATGGCAGAATGGAAATGGCACTTTACCAAAGAGAGTAACAGGAAACAGAATAAATTAAATAAATTAGTATCCACACTGGGTTTAAAAAGGATTTTCAAGGCTCTGCCATAAGATGATTTTATTCATTTTGAATTAAATGAGCCTTTTCTCTCTCCATTAACAAAAGTATATATCCTTGTGGCTGTTACAGAAAAAAAAAACCCATATATCAAGCTCACCTTTAAATAGGTATTTAACAGTCTATATTACATTATAACAGGTGGCCATGAGGAGGAAAGCTGGGACTACTGAACTATAAACTACATGCTGCTGTACATCTGTCAGAGGAACATGATCTGGGAAAATACTTAGGAAAATTGATCAGAGACAGGGGCTGATATAAGTTGACACCTCTGCCTTCTGCAGGGCACTGAGACTTACCCAGGCAGGTAGATCAAATGGAGCTGAGCCTGCCTGTTTTACACAGAAAGCATCCTACTCATATTTGTCCATATTTTATCCTGGGGAATAATCCTGTCATTCCTTCTGGTTGTTTCTCTGCACATCAGTGCCCAAATAGTCTGCCTGGAGAGCATTCCTCACAGGGAGTGCATCCTGCCAGGACCCTGCCCTGACTTCTGCCAGAGCTACCTGCATGAACTGATCCTATGGAAGCGTCTGCAGTTCCTTGGGATTCCTTGCCTAGCTGAGAGATCATCTTGAAAACTTGTTAGTAAATTCTGTTTATAAGTGGTTAAATCTGTTTCCTTAAAGAAAAGTGAAACCACAAGCAGGATAAGAGGGTCAGAGGGAAATTCCTAACCCTGGAATCCAATGCACTTCAGAATAAAATACAATAAATTTGCTTAGTGAGTGACAGCAGCACTTGGTAGGAATGCAGTTGTAGCCCATCATTTATTGAGCTGTGCTTTGCCTCACATCTTTATCAGACAGATTTCTTTGCAGAGCTTGCCTACATCATTTGAAAAGCTCCCATAAAAATGCAAAGTTTGTTCTTACCTGCGTTTGCCCTCCATGCAGTCCCTTGGTTTGCACTGGATTCCTGGCACCCTTGCCCCTTGCAGACCAGAGCTCCATCAGCACAAGTTTTAGGTGATAGTCAGATTGCTTTCGACACCCAGAGTGCTTAATTCTTCAGGCTGTCTGGAATATATTGGCATCAGTGGTGAATAATCCCTCCCAAGTCATCACATCAGGACTGTTTTAGTAAATCTTTCCACTTATTAAAAACAAATTTAAGCCATCTAAATATGCTTATGTAAGGAGTCCTTTAAAAATAGTTCATAAATTTATGAGCCAGCATACACTGAAAAAGTACGGTAAAAAAGAAAAAAGGCAGTGACATAATTTAGCCCAGTTTAAACTCAGCTGAATCCTCCCATCTTTTACAAAACAAGCAGGAGGTTTTGCATAAAAGCAGCCAGCAAAGTCCTGCTGGTGTTAAGATGTTCTTTCTGAAATGCAAGGCAACACTTCATCTGCTTTATGAGCCCAGGGCCAAGCTGGTATCCACATTCCTGAACAAGCAGCCAGGATTTAGAGACGTACATGTGCAGACCTGTGACTCCCCAGCTCTGGAGGGGTGGAGAGGGTGTCCTTGGACCCAGCTGAGCACTCAAGCTTCTTGCATGAACCTTTGGGAGAAAGAAGTCAGGGGAGCAGTTGCTCGCAATAACCTGCAGGCTGCTCATGGCAGCCCCGGGGAGCAGAGCTCTGTGTGCCGAGCTCTTAGCCAAGCACTGGGGCCAGGATTCTGTAATGTTGGCTAGGAGAAATCAGTAACACTCAGGAAAGTTCCTGTCAAAGCTTGGTTGGGGCTGTATTTCACTGAAAGCCAGGCTTCCCACAGAAGCATCCCTCTCTGCATCCTGCAGGGCCTCGTGCCCCTGCAGACACAGCAGCCACTGCCTGGAGAGGGGACCTCATCACACAGTCACAGAATGGTTTGTGCAGGGAGACCTTAATGCTCATCTCATCCCAGCCCCCTGCCATGGGCAGGGGCACCTCCCACTATCCCAGGTTGCTCCAAGTCACATCCAGCCTGGCCTTGAACCCTTCCAGGGATGAGGCATCCACAGCTCCTCTGGGCAACCTTCTCCTTTCCCTTTCTTCTGACACAAGGCACTGCCCTTTGGCTGCTGCTGAGACCTACCCTCATTTGTGGGGTGCAAGAGGAGGTGCAGGTCCAGCCCCAGGTATTATCATTCTTTGTCCTGAGCGTGTGAATGAAAATGGCAGTGGTTTGGTCAGTGTGTTCTTAAATCCTATGATCCTATTAAAAAAACAGACTGCCAGTGGATGGAGAATTCATTGGTATTGCAGGACTGTCTTTTAAAGATGCTCCCCAGGGCTGACTTGAAGCTTCTGCTTGACAGGTGTATGTAATGTACCAGGATCCAGGGAGAAATCCTGTCTTGTCAATTCAGCTGAAATGAGGCAACGAAGAGAAAGGACAGAGTCGGCAGGTTCATGTGTGGGTTAATTTACAGCATCTCTAAGTGTCTGACAGTTCAGTACTTGGAAATCCTGTCACATTCTGTGAGACTTTGTGAATTATAAATTCCCACTAATGGCCTCACACATACAAATGTTTCAATAGTAGTTCCTTATTGTTCCTTTTCTATGTAACAAAAAAACCAAAAGGAGTTGCAGCACATTCCAGAGTGATGCATTGCCTGATTGTGACAGTACTTCCCTGTGCCAGTAAGAGTTGTATTTATCATTCAGGAAGGCAATCTTATACACTCCCAATATTAGTAAGTATAAAGTGTTTTGCTCATATTTTTATTCAGGCTGATTTATGCCTTGGATAAACCCCTCTTCCAATGTACAACCGATATTTAGGCAAGTCTAAAGAAGATCTTATTTTAACAAATACATAGTTTGGAGTCTGAAAATATTTTGCCTTTTTACACCAGAATGTATAAACAGCAATTATATGCCTCACAACATTTCCATTGAAAGCAAGCATGATTACACTGTCTGAGTTGCAATCAAAGCAGAAAGATGTGTTTGTACAGCACAGAAAATGTACTGAGGTATCCAGAGAAGACTATGGTGTCTTGCTGCCACACTGGCACTTAAGTTTAAAAATAGCAGTTCTGTTGCAGAGCGCTGGGATTCCATCTCTGATTTTCACCTGGAACCTTCTGATGGAAAGAAAATCAGGACAGATGTCTCCCCTAAGGGACAGTGGGGAATGGTTTTAATAAATTAGATAGTAGGAAGATATTCTTCCCTGTGAGGTGGTGAGGCCCTGGCACAGGTTACCCAGAGAAGCTGTGATGCCCCATCCCTGGAAATGTTCAAGGCCAGGTTGGATGGGGCTTGGAGTAATCTCGATGACCTATGTATTTGGGGCAAGGGAGGCCAATATTTTAATCAACAGTTTCCTTTGAAAACATCCTCCACAACTCTTTGACTCCATGTTAAATCATTCCCCAACTTTTCTATATTCACACAAGCCTAGATGCTCTGTATTAATTACGTTTGAAAAGTCATCCACACACTAGCTTCTGCTACCATGGCTGCTCTGGAACCCAGCCACGTGTGTCAAGCTGAGCACATTCATTATTGCTGCATGTGATCTTCTGGTGCTGCATGCAGGGGACGGATGTGACACAATAAAGCCAGTTTCTATTTCATTTCTGGAGGTACATCCCTCTGCTTGCTTTCCTCCTGCCAGCCCCAGCCTCCCCAGGGCTGTCATAAGGGAGCACAGCTCAGGAAATCTTTCCCATGCTGAACTGTGTGACTTCAGGATCCATTCCTCTGTACCAGCCCCTCCTGCTGTGACTGCATCAGTAAGCTGTGATAACAGCTCTGCTCTCCAGGGCCACATTAAGCTGCTTCAAGGCCGACTTTTTTATGTCCTCTTTCTCATGCCATTACGCACAGGTTTCATGTCCAAGAAAATCATCTGTCACTTCCAGTTCCTGCAGCATTATTCTGACAAAAATCAGTCACTACGAAAGTCCTTGATGTCAGAGGTTTCATGAAAGCAAAGTAATAAATATTGCAGCAGTCAGCTTGTCTTCAGAGTCCTGGTGGTTTTGCCAGAAATCTCACTAACTCCTTCAACACTGATTTGTCAGAAGAATTTTTTTCGTTGGCGTTTCTCTGTTCTTCCACTGCTTTTACTTTTTTTCCCCCTTTCTCCCTCTTCCTTTTCTTTTCTTCCCAAGGAAATGGAGGCAAATACAAGGGTGATATTGTACCACCTTGATCATTCCACCATCTGCAAATGGTTTCATTCTTCTGACAATTTCACGTGCAACCTTATAAAAAGACCTGGCTCACTTAAGACGAGAACTTCAAAGATGTACAAAGCTGTGTTGGACCAGTCTGTGCTGGTGGAGCAGTTGATAAGAGGCTGTGTTTGATTTCTGTGAGAATCTCTCTCTGTATCAAATGGCTAACGGGTGAGAAAACATTTCTTCCGGTTGTAGAGCTCAATCCTTCTTCAAAATATTAGCAGAGAAAAAATTAGTGGCCGAGGGAGGCTAAGCAGCCCTTCAAGTAAAGAACCTTTGAATTTCCCCCTCCATTCTGCAGAGAAGGCCAGAAAAGGTTGGGCTTGATCTTGGAGATCTTTTCTAATCTCAATGATTCTATGAACGTTTCTGGCATCTTTGCAAATGTTCAATTGGATTTAATATTGTCCTTTTCTCCTGTTATAACTTCTCTGTGCCAGCAGTTTTGTCAAGTGCACAGTGCCCCTCTTTCCCCAAACCCTTTTTCCTTTGGCTGGGGCAGTGCACAGCACTGGGGTAGAGCAGCAATGTCTGGCTGGCCCTGCCTGTCCTCCCACAGCTCCATCCCATGGATTCTAACCAGCTCTGCCAGGCACTCACCCCTCCCAGCTCCCATTAAAAATTCCGAGGCTTTGGGGCCACTCAGAACTTGCAGCCCTGTGCTTGGTCTGTCCTGGAGTTCCCTGGAGTACAAAACCTTTGTACCTGACACAGGGTATCTGAAAATTAGTATTTTTTGCCTCCTAAATGCACCTTCCTGAATGTTCCAGTGGCTTTTTTCTTCACATAAACATTTTTCTATTTTCCATCTGTTAGACAAGGTCATGACATTGCATTTTGCCCTGTGGAAATTTTAAACAAAAATAAAGCTATTTTTATTTCGATTTCCAGCTTCTCTGAATATCAAGGGAAAGTGTATTAGCCCCATTTCTTTCAAAATGACTTTTTAATAAAAACATTCATGTTTTTCCTAATACTGAAAGCATGGCTTTCTGTTCTCTTGAACATTCCTTGTTTTTCTTTTAAGTAGCTCTGATGAAAATTACTTTGGTTCTCCTTTACTAGAAAGCTTGCATGTAACAGGGCATAACATTGCCTTGAAATGAAGAAAACATATCTCTGATTTTAATCTTTTTATAAAAAGCCTGACTTTTCTCCCCATCTCTTTGCTCATATTTTAAAAAATGATTATCAAATAGAGAGCAGAAAATCTTGAGCATTACTCTTTAGCTCTGCGTTCAAATTGAAGGTTTTTTAAATTCTTGGCTGTTCACAAGCCCAGAGGATTTCTTTTGATTTTTTTTAAGCCTCTATAGAAAGTGCAGCCTTTTCTCTGGGGACAAGTTCTAAAAGAAACAAATCAGAGACGAGGAATTTTAGTAGTCAGTTCACTCTCTGGCTCATTCCTTTGTCTCTGTCCTGTCAAGCCCCTTTGATTCTGCATCCCCCACATATCTCAGCCTTTCAGGGCATTTATAAATTAAAGAAGTATTTATTATTGTGGGGAAAATATGATCATTCACTGAACTCGTGGTGAACTTTGCACACATGCTCACTCCTTTGGTCCTGGGATTTTTTTTCATAGCAAGCAGCCCCCTTTGCTTAGGTCTGCAGGCTGAGAGCTTGGCAGGTGAGCAGAAGCTCATTTGCAGAACCAAGAGAAAAATGCAAAATGCCCACTGTATCCTACTCTTGCCCACTGTATCCTACTCTTTTCTAAAATGGATCTGCAACTTTCCTTTGTGCTTGTCCAGTTTGCTGTATAAATACAGCAAGCACCATGTTGGATCTCTGGGAAAAAAATTACCCATAGTCCCACATAGCTTTATGGGGAAATTTTTGTGGGATTTTTGGTTTCTTTGTTGCTAAAATATAAATGTGTGTGAGGGTGGGATATAAAAAACTTGTGAAAAAATTAAGCTGTAGTTTTCACTTTCTCAGGTAATATTGAAAGAATAACTTGGTGTGTATTGAACAGTTCCACTCTTCCAACACCATTAAACAGGACAGTTCAATGGCAAAGGATTTGAGATATTTGGGTTCACACATTTGGGATATTTGGGTTCACATCTGGATTTCCACCCTGGGATATCACCTGGGAGACTGATAATTCTTCATCAGTGGGATCTGTTCCACTGTTGTCTGGGCAGATGCAGGACCATGTCGTTTCCTTTTATACTCTTCCTTGATACTAAAAAGACCGAAGTTCTCAGTGTGTGCTGTTCCATTGCTGCAAAGACACTTCTCAGCACAGACACTCTGGATTTGAGCTCGAGCCCCTGGAGAAGGTCACTTAATCCCAAAAAACACCTCCAGTAGCCCCCTCAAAGACTCCTCACTTACTGTGTCTTCTGTGATATCTTCCATTAACGCTACCAGAGACCCAAGCTCTGCCTGATCACTGAGTGATCTGTTCTCCACCAGGCCAGAAAATGAATGCATTTAATAAGGATTAACCCCAGCTGGCACTAGGGAGCAATAAATATCATAGCCCCAGCATTCGTAACGCTGCAGTTATCATTGTGTCAGCATTTCTGTTATAAACCAGGGGTTGCAGTGGATTAGAACTCAGCCATAAAATTTTCTCCAGGCTGAAACTTGGCATAAAAAAGAAATATCAGTCTATGATGCTTTTTTCTTAACCTTTTAAAAAAAAAACCTTTTCAGTCTATTTTAAGTTGTAAAAGGGAAGAATATGAGACTCTTCCGAAATTCTTTAAATCATCATACAAGCCTCTGGGGAATGAAGAAAGATTCTGGCTGTGGCTGCATTTATGGGTGAGTTTCCAATGGGGTATCAGAAGTTCAGGGATTAAAGATATTTTTCGGTACTTCTTGAAAGACAAAAGCTTTGCCACATTACATTTAAGAGCTCAGTTCTTTAGCAATGGGGCTTTACAAATATTACTTGCTCCCCTTTTTTTCAGAGAAATGGATAATCTGAAACTATCAGGACCTCCAAACCACACTGAGCACTCGTTAAGCCCCAGGTTAAAGGTTCCCCTGTGCTCCCTCCTTCTGCCAGGCTGGGGTGGCTCAGGGGGCAGACTGAAATCAGGGTTGTTCAGATTTTATTCTGAGTTGAAAGTCTAGAGTTTTTACCAGAATTAGTTCTCAGAAACCAGCTGCATGGCTGAGGGGACTACCATGGAAGGAGAACATCACAGCACCGGTGGTGTTGGGAGGAACAGCAGGCACAGGGCAGTGCAGTGGGATGTGAGGAGCACAGGGCAGTGCAGTGGGTGTGAGGAGCACAGGGCAGTGCAGTGGGATGTGAGGAGCACAGGGCAGTGCAGAGGGATGCCCGGAGCACAGGGCAGTGCAGTGGGTGTGAGGAGCACAGGGCAGTGCAGAGGGATGCCCAGAGCACAGGGCAGTGCAGTGGGATGTGTGGAGCACAGGGCAGTGCAGTGGGATGTGAGGAGCACAGGGCAGTGCAGAGGGATGCCCGGAGCACAGGGCAGTGCAGTGGGATGTGAGGAGCAGAGGGCAGTGCAGAGGATGCCCAGAGCACAGGGCAGTGCAGAGGGATGCCCGGAGCACAGGGCAGTGCAGTGGGATGTGAGGAGCTCAGGGCAGTGCAGGGGATGTCCAGAGCTCAGGGCAGTGTAGTGGGATGCCCATGGCACAGGGCAGTGCAGTGGGATGTGAGGAGCACAGGGCAGTGCAGAGGGATCCCATGGCACAGGGCAGTGCAGAGGGATGCCCAGAGCACAGGGCAGTGCAGTGGGATGTGAGGAGCACAGGGCAGTGCAGAGGGATGCCGGAGCACAGGGCAGTGCAGTGGGATGTGAGGAGCACAGGGCAGTGCAGTGGGATGTGAGGAGCACAGGGCAGTGCAGTGGGATGTGAGGAGCACAGGGCAGTGCAGTAGGGATGCCCATGGCACAGGGCAGTGCAGTGGGATGTGAGGAGCACAGGGCAGTGCAGTGGGGTGTGAGGAGCACAGGGCAGTGCAGAGGATGCCCAGGCACAGGGCAGTGCAGTGGGATGCCGAGCACAGGGCAGTGCAGAGGGATGCCCGGAGCACAGGGCAGTGCAGTGGGGTGTGAGGAGCTCAGGGCAGTGCAGAGGGATGTGAGGAGCACAGGGCAGTGCAGAGGGATGCCCAGAGCACAGGGCAGTGCAGTGGGGTGTGAGGAGCACAGGGCAGTGCAGAGGGGTGTGAGGAGCACAGGCAGTGCAGTGGATGTGAGGAGCACAGGGCAGTGCAGGGGGATGCCCGGGCTGACAGCCATCCCGCTGCTCCTCTCCCCACACTGCCGGCAGCGCTGAGCGGGGCTCCTGGCTCTGCACAAGCTGCTGTTTGACAAAAGCACTGTTCACCCCGCAGTGTACAAGCACACACTGCCAGAAAGGTCACCACTGTTTTGTGTAGACCTCAAGAGAAGAACATGAATTAATTTGTTCCCCCTAAATAACATTTTATTTTAGAAACAGGAGACCTGGTTTGTTTTGTTTTGTTTTGTTTTTTCTTGTTCAGTCTGAGGTATAATATTGAGTTCCAGTTTCCCTTAAGAGCTGAACTTCATCCTCCTACTAGGATGGTTTTATTTTAGTTACCAAATATTTGAGGTTAAAGTGAATAGTTCATCTTTAATGGGATTATCTCTTTCAATGTTTGCTTTCATTTCAGTTTGAATTGCTCTGAGCATGAGAATCTAACCTCACCAAAAGCATATTTTTGTAATTTGATACAAACTAAATTTAACCTTTGACTCTCATCTATAAAGACGTTACTTTTTTTCCGCTGAAAAGCAGAATGTTAGATTAAAGATCTGCCAGTTTCAATTTCCAGGTTGCTAACCTTCCTGTGATTGGGTCCTGCACTGTGGAAAGCTGTGTATTCAGTAAAGGTATTTAACATTAACAGCAACAATTGCCATGGTCTCATACCTGCTACTTTTAATGGCTAGCTGGAAGTTCTCTACTGATTTTTAACATAGACAATAATCTTCCTGACCTACACTGTACAATACAGAAGAACTATTTGGACAGAGATATTTTAAATAAAATCTTCCCTTTAAGTCACTTTACCACATTATCATAGTTCTTTTGTTAAACAAAGAAATTTTATCCAAATGCTTTGGAATATTAAGGTTGTACTTAAGAAAAATAGATACATGTTCCCTCTCCTGAGGGCTCATTTTAAATGGGATATAGAAAGGGAAACAGTGTCTCTGTATTATTCTATATATTTCCTCCAGTAAATCATCAGGAAAAGTGGAGAGGACTGGCTTCTATTTAGGAAAAAACTATACCCTGTTCTCTGCTGGGAGAAGCCGCCTAAATACATGGAGTTTTCGCTTCTGCTTTGATAAGATAAAGTGTTGAAACTTTCACTGACAAAGCTTTTCAGATATTTGTCAGGAATTTAAGGGTGGGTTCTTTAGAAAGAGCAATTAAGTGTGAGTGAAAAATTATGATGTCTCCAGTCCTGGAGACAGATCCAAAGTGGATCAGCTGTCAGACTCCTGGGGAAGGAATGGTCCTTCCCTGCCTCTGCAGTAATGAAGCAAAGGGGGAAATGGCTCAGTGCATACGTCAGGACGTGGAGAGGAATGTGGGTGCATATATTTATTTATTTAAACATGAAAATTCACTATGAATTCTACAAAATCCTTTCACTTGATACGTTTCTGATGCCTCTGCTTTTTACACTTCAAAGAAAACCCTTTGTGCTCATACCCTTAATCGAGTTGCATAGGGAAGATTGATTTGGATACAAAATTTACACCGTTATATCTGTCCATTCTGTAGAGGAAAACAAACGAAAAAAAAAAAAAAAAAAAAAAAAACACAAAAAAAAAAAATTAACCCCACCTCCCCACCTTTATTTCAGTTCTGCAGTCATCAGAGAAGAATACTGCAGCTAAAATTCAAATTTCAGATTGAACACATACTGCACTAATAAATGGTCAGCTTAGAAGCATTTCCTGTTTATACACTGTGTTAATAAGCATCCATCACCCATGTCACATATACGGGATACCAAATTCAAATGTCAAACAAAATGTAAGAGGTCACACATTTTCCTTTGCTAACTAAAAGTGTAATTCATAAATATTATTGCTACCAAACTCTCCATCTACAGCACTTGTTTAGAAATATGCACATGTAATATAAATTGTGATTAAGTTAAATGGGTATATTATTTCCTGTTTTAAGGGCGAGCAGCAGCATGAATTATGTTTTACTCAATAGGCATTTCAATAAAAACCTACAGCCTAACAAGCTGCTATCATACAGTTCAGCTGCACAGACTAACATGAGAAGGGGCTTATGATCCACCACTGATATTTCAGCTGTTTCTCTGTCTGTTATTTCTGCTGATGCAGAGAAAACACATTTTCTTAGCTCAAAACCTCTTCCCATTTTTTGCTATAAAAATTAAGCTTATTTGGTCGTAGAGGTTTACACATGCAGAATAAATAAGTTAATCAGCAAGTGGCAGTTTTTTTTCATTTTTACTGAGTTAAGAAATGTAGGGCTGGAAGAAATCACTGTGAAATTAATCAGCAACTCCCATCTTTTGAAATTACTTGTTTTCATTGTAGAAATCAAACACTCGAGGGACAAAATAATGGAGAGCTTTTAGAAATTACTTATACAGATTTTTGAAAAGGGAAAATGTACTTTCAATGTTATATAGTCTCTTGATTTTCTAGAATTTCTGGCTAGCCTGTGGTCTCTCTTTTTTCTTGATATTGAATTTTCAGTTAATTTGAAGCATTTTAGGACCTGATTCAGAATTCTCTGGGGTCATTTTAAAGACTTGCAAAGCTGTGAGTAGAATTAAGCTGTGAGTAGACTTAAAGGAATTTGAAGAAAAAACCTGAAGCTCTGATATTATGAGTAATATTGTTACTGTGGCAAAATATTCCCCCTCCAGGCCCAATGAAAGGTCTTGCTCACAAAGACACCAAATAAAGATATTTAAATTGAATTTAAAATATATCATTCCTCCCACATTTACATAAAAACTGCCAGAATTCCTTAGCTTTCTGTCTGCAATTAAAGAATAGGAGCTAAGGTACATTTTGCTTGGATTTTATGTGAAGAGTCATTCCCACCAAGGAGCTGCAGAGCCCCAGATAAGCAGACCCAGTTACTGCTTGTCTTGAAGCACTGCATACAAAATGTGGTTGCAAATACTGTCAAATCAAAGGCTTTCGAGGCAAATAAGAATGCCACACATTCCCAAGTTATCTACTCCTTTTTTTTAAGCTTTGGGTAAAAAAAAAAGAGGTTTACCAAGTCACTGGAGTCTGGTGTTCTTTTAAAAGCTTGTAAAATGGGAGTCTGAATATTTTCTTTTATTAGGAGGACCATAGTGCACAGCAAACACAAAGAAGATTACTAAAAAAGAAGGGGTGCTAAGACCTTTAAGATACTCAGAAATGAAAATAAGTTCCATATTCTGAAAATCCTAGGAAAACAGCCATATAGGAGCACTGAATTATATTTCAGAGTTTTTTACAGTAGTGTAAAATCTTTGATGTGTCCCTGTTTATGAAGTGAAGTAGACACCAAAGCAGATACTATCAAAAAGGAAAAATGCCATTCCATTTAAGTATTCCAGTAATGGAAAAAGAGTCTTATTCATTAAAATTTCAGCACTAAGAAATAACCAATTGCATAAATCTTACCCTCCATGTTTTGGCCGCTGAATGTCAGTAGTTAAAAACACAACGGAGTGAAGTTATTATCATTAAAATATATTATTGAGTGATTTCCTTGAAAACAGAACAAGTACAGAATTATGAAATCAGTTTATAAATCGTTGTGTTGAGTTTGTTTTGCTGTGGGGTTATATTCTTTAGCTTTTGCATGCTCCTGAATAAGGAATTCCCACGAGAGGTGTCTGTTTTTACACCACTGCCACGCCAGCCTGTGCTGCGTCTCCATCCCGAGTGGGAAGAGGAGCCCCAGGTGCTCCAGGAGCAGCAGCGGCACTGAAGGGTGGAGGATGTGGGCAAAAAAAGGTCCATCCAGGACACAAGCAGAGCCCTGGGATCCCAGGGAGCTTCTGAACCACCGTCCAGCCCACGAGGGGACTCCCAGTGCCGGGGTGAGGAGGAGGGGAGCAGGCAGTGGGATGTGCGGGATGGACCCAGGGAAGAGCTGAGTAGGGCAGGAGTGGGGCTGCAATCCAGACCCACGAGAGGAGCCCTGTGTGTTCACAGGAAAGCTTTATGAGTGAAGACAACGTCCTTCCCTGAGTGAAGATCAAACCCTTCCTGATCTTCTCTTGCAACAGACAAATGACTTAGTAACTGTCTGCATGTTCTCCACACAAGCTTTTTAAAAATAACTGAAAGCGTTTGTAGAATTGATGACCCTAACTTTTGAAAAACAGGGACTGAAGTAAGAACGTATTCTCTTTTTTCTCCAAGAAGCCAAAACATTGCAGGCTTTTTCCCTTCTCCACACAAGTAGTGCTGTATTTTTGAGAGGTACACATTTTCCTGAAGACAGAGACAATGCAGCAGAGTGTCCTTCTGGTCCAAAAGTGCCCTGTGCATGTTCCAGCTGATCCCAGGTGGTTGCTAGATCTAGAAAATCTGTCCTCTTGTTCCATACTTTTAGCTAAAATCCCTATTCATTCTCATATGAGGTTTTTGTACAGTTTATAAAATCCGTTTGTTAAATATTTCAGACATTTTAGGAATATACACTGATTAATACAATAACAATAACAATTTAAAAACTTTGTGGAAAATTAACCAGTGTTGCCACCAAAGATATTAGCAGTACAGTGGTGTTTTAATGATGCTCCATTCCCATTCTCCACAAGATCTGTGTTAATTAAAACTAAACCTAAATAATGTTAGTAGCATGTAAAAAAGCTTTGTATTTTTGTTTCATACAGAATTGTCCAAAGCACCACATCTACTGGCAGAGGCAATAGTGCTCAACTGTCAGATTTCCAATTCTTTTGGATTCCCACCTGTGAAATTTTAAAACTAAAAAGAAGAATAGAACATCTAACCACAGATACAGGAACAGGGATTTTTAAGGGCCTGAGGCAAGGATTTGGGAAGGTACCAGCAGTGGGTTCAGGAAAAAAGGAAATTCATTTAAGCACCTAACACAAGTTCGGGCAGCAGTGATTTCTAATACCTACTTGCAGTGTGCATTATTTCACCAAAAATTAAATTAAAAACTGTGCATTAACCACAAATATACCAGACACAATTTCCTCCACTATCATCTGGGGTTTTGTATAGGTGTGACTAGCAGAGACCTCTGTATCATTGGCCATCTCCCTCAATAAAAATCTGATTTGTGCACTAAAGGCTCCACATGTGCTGGAAGGTTCAAGGTCCAGGGACTAGAGGTCTGCAATGGATAAAGACTATCTGGAAAAGGCTGTCTTCTTGGAATCCCTACTACTCCTATTTTAACTAGAAAAATTAAAAAAAAACCCCACAAATGTATAGTTCTTCCTTCAGAGCCTAATACACAACAAAATATAAATAATGAAGGACTCTGTTTATCACATTCATTGGCTGCTTAAAAAAATGTCTTTGAAAGCATCCTTCAAAGAGACAGAGCAGGTCAGAACAGCCATGGGGACCCTATTGCCCCACAGGAAAATGTCACTCTGGTGCCCTATGCATTTAACCTTGAAAAAAATGTCACTTGGTCCATGCATTTTCTTACAGGTTACTTAACTCACCGTTTTCCCTTAGTGTGCACCATGAAGAGCAGGATGTGAGGAATCCATTTGAATTCACAATTAGTGGCCTCTTTTAGGAGCCAAAGCAAAGGAACAGAAGGTGTTGAGCACAGCAAGGCTCCAGAAATAAGTAGACAGAATGGGAAAAATTATTTTCCCTCTATGAATGAGTGTTTGGCTGTATTATATCTCACCAGGACCCCAGTTCTGCCCTGTACATGCTCAGACAAGCTTCTCCAAGTCATTTAGGGTCATAAAGTTTTGTTTTGCACAAGGTTGTCTATGGAGTGTGTGCCCCCTTCACTTGCAGACCACAATGAAGAAAGGAGTGCCCTGTGAGACAAAGTACAGCCCGTGGGGTTAAAGGTGGTTCTTATGTTACTGCTGGGTGCATTTGTGGGACAGCTGAGCAGTCAGTTGGAAATTTGACTTCTGGAGTTACAACTGGAGCTCTGTATCCGGCTGTCCCAGGGCACAAAGGCTGAGCTGGAGCAAAGCTGGAGAGAGGCCATCTCCAAAAAGGAGCAACTTCTCTCCTTTTCCCAGTAATGCTGCGGTTCCTCCTCTGTGTCAGAGACAAATGAGGAATTCTGATGGGAGGAAGGCTGTGGGACACAAATTTTACATTAAAAGCCAAATTATATTTCTTCCTGTTTATAACTGCAGAACTCTGGCTCAGCAGAGCACCAACTCCTCCCAGGCACTGAACATGTGCACAGCAGAGACCTAAAGCTGCACTAAGCCCTTCGATGGCAAATGAAACACAACGGGTAGGTAATGAGAGAAATTTTATCCATCTATGGTCAATTAATCTAATTTAATACCCCAGCAACTCAGTGTATAACGTTTAGCCCTTTCCATCACTTGTTTTGTTCCACTGACATTCAATCACTTATTTATCTCTGTTGCCAAAGGGCCACACCTGAGCTCTGGTGTATGGAGCACAGTTGCAAGGGAAGAGCAGCCAGTTTCTCTGTTGATTATCACATTTCTGCTTAGTGAGTAACAGGTTCAGCCTGCACGGGTAACTTGGAGGGAAATTGGCACGGAACCTTCTGTTCTTTCACCTGTCCAGCTGTATCCCTTGCTTTTGTTCAGAGTGACAAATTTTCTTGTCACCTGTGTGGATTTTCCATGCGCTGCTGGGTTACTTTGCAATGTTTCTTTCCAGAAACCAATTGAGGTTTTTGCTTTTTGGCATGTTAAATGAGCCTGACATTTCTGGGAAGCCTCAGTCCTTGTGTGCATGCATTGGCACAGTAAGCCCACCGTGTCTTGAACACATCAGGTTTATCACTGGTGCAGGCTGTGCCTGCAGCTCCTGAGCTGAAGGTCTGACCATCCCACAGCACACTCGGGATTGCTTTGATCTGCTCACAGACAATGGACAGAGCTGAAGTTTCGGGGTGGTCAGCAGCCTAACTGGCACAGTAACCCAGATGGATTTCTAAACATCTGGATATCCCCTCCTAAATTTAAAAAAGAAATCACCCAGTTGAACTCAGGCAAAATTTGCAAGAGACGAGGGAAAATGTGTCCAGAGAAACCCAGATGTTGAACATCTAGGTAGGATGTGCTTTAGATTGGTGGTGAAGAGGTGAGGACAATTATTATTTTTTTAATAGGAAAACAAGATTGTGAACCAATCTGAATTAGCAGTGGGCTTCATTAATAAATGTAGTTTTCTGATTTCCAGCCCTGTTTGCAGAGGTTCTGAGTACTTATAATTCATATTTAAGGCAAACAGAGCTTCAGATGTTCAGCAATGTTAAAGTCATTGAAGCCTATTGTGTCCCTTGAACCCCAAGACACAGCAGCCTTTTAACTGCAACTTCCCGTGGCTCATTTCCAGTAAAGAAACATAAACATGTGAGGTCTGCTGACTCTCTCTCCATTTAGACTCTGGGAACTTGATAAATGCAAAACATTTGCTTACCTTATGAAGAGGAAGTCATGCTCTCTATTGCAAAATTTTGATGCAGAATGAGGGACTCATTGCTGTAAAGCAAGAAAAATAATGCGAGAAAACTGTGTTTTCAGACAGATTGTGTGGATTATTTTTATGATTTCTGACTGTTTTGACTTGGCAAAGCAGAAGTCTAACAAAACAAGTGATAAGGCTCCTGGCATGTGACTTCTCAAATATTTAGCAAGTATTTGTACGCTTTATTAAGTCAAGATGACTCATCCATCTTGACTTGCTTACATGTATGTTTCATGTCCTATGCTGTGTAGACCAACAGAAAGTGTTAGTAATTTTTTTTTTTATTACTGCAGTGTTTTATTTCATCAAACCTATCCAGTTTTGATGCTGTTTATTTTCAGAACAGCTCGGGGTGAATTTTGTAGGTCTGCAAAAGCACTGCCCTTTCTAGCTTTTTTTCTAGGTAGAGGAGACACAGAAACATGAAGTAGAGCCTCAATTTTCAGTTTAAAATGAAAAGGATAAGTTGCTCTCCCTTCTATTCAGGGGCTGTGTTCTTGGCAATATAACTCTGGTAAAGACAGAGCAATTATTTTTGCCAAAATTCTTCCACCGCTTTTTGCTCAAGGCCAGGCCTTCTGCAGCCAGGAAAAAAGAAACCCATAACCATAGGTGTTTTGATTTTGGAAAAGCTTCCATGGGAGATAAAGATTAGAGGAGGGAGTGACAATGACACATGTATTTACTACAGGGATGTGGACATTTTAATCCTTCTTTTATAACTTCAATTTGTTCAACTGAAATGAATTTATTCTCTTCAGATCTGTAACAGCCTCTGGCTGCCCAAAAAACCCAACAACTGCTGAGTTTGCATGAGTCACCTTGAGGTATGAACTTGGTAAAATCACTTTCAGGATGCAAATATGGGTTTTCTCTGCTAAAATCATATAATAATTGTGCCATGTTATTGTGCAGCCTTTGGAGTGAGGCTTTGTCCTTCCCCACTATGGCTGCACAAATTTAGTGCTTCCATCGCCAGTTATTGAGTCCCCTGCTTAGCACAAGTGAGGCTAGCAGGTTTTTGACCTGAAAAAGGGGTCAGCCCACTCTGAAGATGGCAGCATGATCTAAAGAGCTCTTGGTCAGTCTGACAAAGGGGTGAGATTATGCTGGTGAAACATGAAGTCATACAGGCCACAAGGCAAAGATTTGGGACATGAGTGTTTAACATATGACCTAAATCTAACTTAGCTTTGTTCATCTAGACAGATATTTGTTTAAGCCAGTTCTGAAATTTCTGTCTGAAACCAGAAAACCACACAGCTAGATCTCATTTAAAAAAAAAAAAAAAAAAAAAAAAAAAAAAAAAAGAAACAACTGGGGGGTTTTCTGTGGAAAATTGTTATTCCAACTAAAAGAAACCCATAGACAGTGCTTTTCTTCTGTTAAAGTCTTCATCTTTTCACTGGAAAAAGGAAAATGTGGGCACCGAAATACAGCTCCTGAAAAGTGCAAATTTTATGTATTAGTTCCTGCCAACAAATTGCTCTTAATGAAAATCCTGTTTTCATCACAGTTTTTTTTCAGAAAAATCTTGCCTAAGCTTTTATCAGCTCCACACATCACTATTTCCTATTTGTCAAGTCTATGCTCCCTTCATGTCTTGTGTAAACATTTTCCTGTTCTTTTGCAGACCAACAGCACATCTCCAGGAAAGTGAATAAGGGAAAATAACTTATCACTAAACATCTCTTTTCCATCAGTAAAAGGGAACAGATGGAATGACATGTGAGAGGTTCTTGAACTGAAAAATATGTGGTGGATACATAATATACATGTCTTTAAACTCATATACAGGAACACACAGGCACGTGTGCCTGCACAGATGACACACCAACATCATGTACACCCTGGAAGGTAAATAAATGCAGATGGAAACAGATTTATGTTCCATAGCCAAACACATTTAGCAGCATCCAAAAGAACCCTGAGAAGGATACTGTAGATGTGTATTGTATTTGCAATTGCAATCTGCCTAATCTGTTCTGGGGTCTGGCTGGTGTCTCAGGGTTCTCTAACACTACCAATTGTGCAGTAACTCTGCTGGGTCACATTACCAGACATATCAATACCATTCACAGCACAGATGAGCCATCAGCACACTGCAAACACCAATGCAGATCATTTAAAGAATAAAAAATATTTAAAAAAAGACAATAATGAGTGGGACTGCCCTAACCCCTTACAGCCCTAGGAGTGAAAAATGAGTTATAATGCAGAACACCTGTGCCACATAATGAAAGTCCTGGAAAGCAGTTGTGGCTCAGAAAAGCTGCTCGGAGTGTAACATATCCCTGCATCCACCATCCAGGAACATAAAACCCAACAAACCCAAAACAGCTCAGACCACTGCTTTTGCCCAGGAGCTTTTCTGCTGACAAAGCAGCAGGAACGTAGTTCAGTGCTTGGGGGTGGTTGGGGCAGGTCCTGACATAAAGCCTTTCCCAGCTCAGGGTGGAGATGAGTACTAACACAGAGGCAAGAGTTGCCAGTTTGGAAGGTCCTGGAGATCACACAAATAACAGGGGGTTCCCTTCTCTGACTCAATTGTTCCTGCACCAGGGTCTGCAGCATGTGACAGAGCCTCTCTATGGATTTTTACAAAGAAAAGATTTGGAGAAGCAGAGTCTGTGAGAAGAATCGCTTATTCATTAGACCAAATATCTTGGAAAACAGGGGAGAAGCTTCAGGGCACAAAAGCCCTTGTAGAAACAGACAATGTCAAAACCAACACAGGCTTAGAAAACCATCTCTGTGGTGTGTAATTACATTAGTCATCCTGTTAGGCTGAGCAGAAGGGGTGACTGCAGCTGAGGAGATGAGGAAGGTGGTCAGGTTTATCCCTGTGGGACAGAGAACTGGAGTTTTGGAGGGTTAGCTGGAGAAAAGGATCTTGTGATGAAAATCTTAGTGGACAATAAGACAGAGTTCAAGTGATGGCAACTCTATCGTGTCCCTTGGGAAAGTGTTTTATTAATAATTTATGCTGTGTTTAAAAGTTCACTTCTTATTTCCAGGTTTGATTTTTCCTTCTTTGACTTGAAGCTGGACAACTTTGTCTGCCAGCACTACAGAGATTTTTATTTGTGATATTTAAGGATTGGTGGAGTAACCCAGAATTTAATTTCCACTTATGGATATTTCTTTCAATTTAAGGGTCTTTCTACTCCTTTTTTTTTTTTAACCCAGTGCTTTCTTTTGTGTTGGGAGTCCCTAACTTCACTCTTCAGGGATCACACATAATACAGCTCAGATTGGAAAGGAAGGTACTTAAAAAATGTATATGGAAGGTCTAGAGATCCTGAGAAAGCTATAAAGCTCTGCAATGAACACAAACCAGAACCAGTTCCTGGAAGCTTCTAAAATAAAACTGCTACTTTATTAAAAATTAACATTTTAAACCTAAATCTCACTTTGAGTGGCAAATACAGAATAAACTCAGCAAAACTGACAAGTAAATTGGTTTCCAGGAGGGCTAGTCCTGCATGGCCAACACACTGCTGAAGTAACTGGGGTTTTATGCTGTTGTAAATAGCAGAATTGTCCCCCTTATCAGGAGATTTCACTATTTTGTGCTTTGCACTCCTGTTGTTCTTTGGAAGGTTTTTATGTAACATTACTGGTTGTCCTGCAAAAATTGGGATTAACTTGGAAGACATATATTGCAGATTGGATTAGACTTCAAAGAGGTGTTGCCAAAGAGAACTTTTAAAAGGCTTTAAAAAATGAATCGCACCGATACAGGCTCTTTTCCTTTGAACATGGGGGAAAAAAGGCAGAGTTTAATATTACTTAAATGCGTCAAGCAATTAAGTTGCTTGGTACTCAGGCAAACCACATGGGGAGGTTTTCAAAGGAAAGAGGATATTTTAGTGACTTTTCAATGACTCCCTTTCTCCACATTTCTTCTGTGCCCCTGAGACAGCTGACACCCATGTCAGTGCCTGTGTCTGAATCTGCCTGCACACAGGGCACCACAGCCCTGTCAGCCACCCAGAAGGGGGATGGCTTCACGCTGGCAGAGAGCTGGGTTAGGTGGGATTTTAGGAAGAAATTCTTCCCTGTGAAGGTGACGAGGCCCTTGCACAGGCTGCCCAGAAAAGATGAGGATACCTCATTCTTGTCAGGATGATGGGGCTTGGAGACACCTGGTTTAGTGGAAGGTGTCCCTGTCCAAGGCTGGGGGTTGTAACAGGAAAATCTTTAGGGTCCCTTCCAACCAAACCATTCTATGATTGGCCCAAGATTCCCCTTTTCTGGTTGGATATAAAATGGCCCCCTTGGTTTTTGTGCTTTCCCCTCAGGTTGTGCTGCCTGTCTCAGGCTCTGTGAAATGCACTGGGGCATGATGGACACACCTGTCTGTACCAGCACCTGTGTCTCTGGAACACCATGTAGGGTTTAAACTGGGGATATTTAAAAAGTGATGGGCTCGTTTCTGGACAGTGTCTGCCCCAAAACCTCTGTGTGCACCTGGCTCAAAGGAGCTGAGGCAAAGAGAGAGGAGGGATTCACTCTGCCCCATGTCCCCCAGCCTTGGTGCTGCTTCCCCCTGACCCTCCCCATGCCATTTCTGGAGAGGACAGCTCAGCATGTTTCATCCAGGCAGCATGGCACAAGGGATATTGCTGGAGCTTCCAAATGAACATTTATGAGATGTAATTGAGCTTTCAGTGGTTTTGGCCAGGCCCTGTCCTCATATAATGGTCAGCTTGGAAGCAGCAGGCATGAGGAAAACATGCCCAGGCTTCAACAGCTGCTGGGCATTGAGCAGTCCTGTCCAACCTGTTTGCTCCCAATGCCCTGGGGATGGCCCAAAACGTGGCTCCAGCACCTCCTGGGTTTCACATCACAGCTTTGAATGGTTTTCTATTCTTCTCCATCTATTTTTAATTTCTTCAGGGTAAGAGGATTTATCTGTCACTAAGCCTTTGGGGTAGTTTGTTTTACTGCAGGGAAGGTGAAGCCCTGACTGGTGGATGAGGTCTAGTGCTTTTCCGAGTGGTTTGGGTGTTTGTAAGGGCATGTGGAATGCAGGGTGAGAGAGCTGCTGTGATAGGGACCTTGGCTGACTGCAGATTTTCTTTTGGAAGAGTAAATACGAAGGGTAAAATGTCATTGTTTTTGTAGAACATAATAGATCTCTTTCTTTTTCTCACAAGAAGCCTGGCAACTCCAAACAAATTTGGGGGCAGTTTTATTAAATGAACATATTCGTGCATTGAGCTAATTTATATATTTCCAACCCAGCCCAACTAAAGGTCAGTTGAATAAATCACTCTCTCAGGAGCCAGGGAGGAGTTATGAGCTCACAGTAATCCTCCTAATTGCACTCTACCTCGGTTTTCCATTTTGTTAATCAGCGGCCAACAAATCCCAGCTTTCAGAACTCATTATCAACCTGCTCTGTGCTCTTACCCTGCTCTCACCCTTTGGATACACACTCTGCACAGCCCTCTGCCTTAGGCATCCCCCAGGTTTCCTTCTGCATCTTTCTGGTGCACGGTCATAACCAGCTCTTGAATATAAGTCAGCTATAAATAACTGGGGTGCTGCTGCACATATGGATTCGTGCCGATGGAGCAGCAGAACAGAATGAGCACTGGTGGCCAGCCTTGCTCCTGCTGGGAGCTTTAAAATCCAGCCTGGCTTCCAGAAGACCTCTGCCAGTGGAAACTGCCCAGGCCCAACACTTCATCACTGTATCTCCTGGCTGGATCCACCCCATCCAACATAAGTGTTTGACAAAATTATACAATTGGAAGCTCGGGTCAATTTCTCACAATCTGCAAATTAAAAAAAAAATTAAAAAAAAAAAAAAAAATAAATAAAAATCAGTTTGAATTTTCTCCAAACTTTACATGACCCTTCTCTCTTGCCTTCAGAGTAGATCTGGCAATTTCCAGGCCTAATGAATTTTCCAAGTTCCAGTAAAAGGGGAAGCTGCCTGCAACCCTGCCTACAAACTTTCAAGGCTGCCAGCTCCTCAAAGCTCAGCAGTGCTTTCCACTGTGCTGCCTCTTTGTGGTATGTGCAGTAAAGATCTACTATTCCTCTGGACTTCCTTCTCCCTCCTATTTTTTGTTACAGACTGTCTCAAACACATTAAAAAAAGAGGATTAGAAGTGGGGTTTGGATGAAGAACAGTGACATCTGTTCTACTGCCAGGTGACTTCCATTTTTTCAGTTTTGTGACAAGAATATTACTTAAGAGTATGACTAGATGAGAACCATGCCCCACCTCCATCCTGTGTCCATATGTTTGAGTTTGTCCTACAATGGCCATGAAATATCAATCTTTGCTGCTCTCTTGGTGTCTGGGCTTTACAGCATATACAAGAGCTACCCTAGAATGAGGTCAAAACACCATGACAACAAGATTCAGGGGATTTTCTGCCCCCTTATCTGCACAGGCTTGTGGCACAGCTGCATTGTCATACTCAGGAGAATGGAGAGAGTTCAATTCCTCACACTGGGATCTGGGGCATTAAAAGTGGCCAATGTTGTCTGGCTTCGTGCTGGCTTTGCTGGGCAACAAGACTTGGGCCCTGCAGAGTTAGACATATGGGGAGAACCTGCTCTAGTTCATCCTTGGAATGAAGGTGATGGGAATTCCTCAGGAGCTGAGCATCTAAAAACTCACACAGATTCATTTACAAGAGGGAAATATAAAGCAGCATTTAGAAGCAGATGTCTCTCCACCACTGCTAAGCAGCCACAGACACTGCACAGTCATATGGATCCCTCAGCTACAATCTAGATTTATGTACATGTTCATAGTAACATAATGCACAGATCTCCTCACCAGGCCTGGCTGTAGTTCCTCCCAGAGACTCTTTAGCCCAGGCTTTCTCCACCTACAAATATTCCCTTGCTTCCTGCCCATGGAGACTGAAATAAATAGCCACCTGCAAGAGGATTCACTGAGCATCTCCCAGAAGAACCTGTAATCTTACATGCAGCATATTTGGAAGCACTCCTGAAAATCTAAACACCAGTGTTCCCTTCCTGTATGTGACAGAAAGGCCACACTGCCACATGTTCAAAAGGAAAGCAAATTCTCCACCTTGCACACTGAAGGACAGACCTCACTCATCTCACTTTTCCTCCATTTTGATTCAGATTTTTGCCATTTTCTCAAGATGCAGGTGGAAGTCTGAATGGCCTGTTCCAAAGCATCTCCTTCTGTAACTAAAATACCTTCCCCAAATCTTCCCTTTGCCTATCTGCTGTTGAGGAGTTGCCTCTATCAGAAAACTGCCTTTGTCCATCACTTCTCTTGGGAGGCTGGTGCCATGGAGGCCATGTCACTTGTCACCTCATTTCTTCACCATCTGTTGCACCACCAGCCCTCAGCCCCCACTGTGTCACATGAACTGCAGACTCTGCACCAGAGCAATTACGTGGAGCTTGAGGCAGCCCTGATTTATGTTGCAACACAAATTGCACTGTAAGTTATGCTGCCCTCAAAGGCGAGGGATTCTGACAGAGCACCTGTTGTCCAGATTCCTCCCTTCTCCCCACATCAGTCTCTTGCAAGGTCATGGCCAGCATGCCTTAGAATTCAGGACTCTGAAAGCTGAAGGCATTGAGATGGTTGTTTACCCAAATTTTACCTCTTATTTCAAAGATGCTTCATTTAAAGCAATAGAGGGATGATAAAAATACTAATGGCTAAAAGTACCCTGGCTATTTAATATGAGTGTCCTTGAAAAGAACAAAAATTATAGTAACAAATACAAGCAAAATATGATATTACCTGTGCATATTAATGACTTACTGGATTTTAACTGTTGTTTTTCTTAGTTGCCAGCACATGCTGATGTAACAGCAAAGCTGACAAGGCAGACTTAGCAAAGGTTTTCTCCAAGGTTGTATCTTTACTCTCCCAGTAGCCTTTTCTGCCTGCTAAGCTTTTTGTGCCAATACTGATGACCAGTTCAGATCAAGAAATCATAGATGAGCAATGGTCACCTATAGCCAGAGAGGTAAATGTTCTATTCTAATGAATCCGCTCCCCTTTTCTCCATCACCTTATGACAGTGTTGAGTTCCCATCAGACTGTCAAAAAGGACAGTTTCTCTTTCATTTGTCTGGCTTACATCTCACTTACATCACCTGGAAATGAAAAAGAAGAGAGACAACCTGCTGCAATGTTCCAGTTCTCACACAGTCCTGCAAACCAAGACCTCCCATTCGGGCCAGAATAACAAAGGAAGGGGCAACACCACTGCTGGGTTCTTCCATATTATGGCCTCTTTTGCCCCTGGGAACTTTCTGCTTGGGCAGAATCTGAGGATCTTTTTTTTCTTTTGAATTTCTCTGACATACACAGTTGATTGAAGTGACCCTGCTCCCATCAAGAACAGTTGTGGTTATGAATGTGCCCAAAGCAGATATTTGAGTTGTTCAGTGCAGCTGGTCCAGCCTGTCCTGAATGCACAGAGCTTTGCAGTGCACACACGTGTTTTTTTTGTCTGGTCTATAGCATCCAGAAGGACATAACAGCACAGCAGAGGTGAGACACAGCACTAACAACTGCACTGAGACAGGATGAATCTTAGACTTTGATCCACACCAGTGTCCTTTGGACACCCCTGTTCATGACATGCCTTTGCAAAGCATAAAGACTCATACCTTGGAGGGGAACCATAGGAAAAGGTGTGCTGTATTTGTTCAAAAATTAATTATTGATGTCAGTCAAACTCCTCAGCCTTGAAGGTGTGAAGGGAAAACATTAAACCCGTGCAAAGGTCAGCTTTACCAGGACCTGCCTATTCAACAAAAGGAACTAAGGCAGAATGATAAATTGCCAATGAGTTCCTGTGTGTTCAAGCAAATGACAAACTATTAACCTGTAAAACTGAACATTGCAATACAGGAATTCGGCTTTGGGATGGAGTCATCACTGAAGTAGGTAAGCAAGAGGCTTTTTGAGTTGTAGATCAATAACTGAGCACCAAACACGGAGAAAAAAGATCATGCAAAAGCAGAGGGCACTTTTGCAGACTAACTCTACTTTTGGTTAACATCAATATCTAAATTCCTGTGGATGAACAAGAAAATGCTTGATGGAACATGCAAAGAAGAAGTAAATGGATCTTCTCTTGCTGAGTACTGGAGTCTATCAATATGGAACTCTTTGCTGAACCAGAGTAGTAAAGGACTCCTTTGTTTATTATCCTCTTGTTTCAAAAACAGGCCACTTGTAAAACAGGAAATCTGTGAGGTCAAGTCTTTTGCTGAGTTATGCTTATAAATTAAGTGCAACTAAGCCCGGTTAATTACACAACCACATATTGGTGTGGATGGAGGAGCAACTTAATAAAAAATGGGAGTTTTGACAATTACATACTTCAAAGCCTTGAAACTATCACTCTTCCCAGTCTCCCCTAGTTATTGGGATGAAGATTCTTTCATGAATCTGTTTTTTCTGCTCTAAAGTTGGAGCATTTGTTAAAAGAAAACTCAAGAGGCTGAAGTAATCCACAGCCAGCTGCCACATTTCCATGGGATCTATAGTCCCAGCACAAGGAGAGTTTTTATTGCAATGACTTTACAGCCCCAGGGCTGCCACACTCCTTTGGCTATGAACAGACACTCACCCACTTGGCAAGTTAGGAACCTAAAACAGACCAGACATTTTTTGTTTAAGTCCTTAAAAGTTGTTCCCTCTATTTGCTTTCTTTAATAATCCATGAGTGTTGAACATCTGGGACTCATCATCTGTTTTGTGATGACTATGAGGTATCTCATATTTTGAGCAAGCCCAGTAAACCTTGGTAGGTTTTTGTCAGAAAGAGTCAGTGGACAATCCCGTGAGCCTCTGGTGATCCAGCTTCATATGGGCAAGGTCTACCTGCTTTGGATGGGAAGTCACGTCTGTTCTAATCTCTTTGTGGTTTTGGTATGCAACTGCTGACACTAACTTGATCTAGGACATAAGTGTACACCAATAGACTCACAAAAAGCCAAGAAACATTCCATTTCCACGATAAAAATAAATTTTCAAGATGCTTCTTGAAAATATGCATACGTTTTAAAAATAAACCACACCAAAGAAAGCAAACAAAGCAAAAGGCTCTGCTACTTTATGGTAGAAATTTCAGTTCAAAGTGAACTCAGACCTATGACTTGGGCTATGTCTGCCCTAAAGCTCAAGGTCTGTCAGCAGGCCAGCGTTAGGCAAAACTTTCTGGGTGTCCAGAGAGAGAATTTGCAGGCACAGCTTCTGCAGGTTCTGGAGTAACTCTGTGTCCTCCCCGAGAGCATACAGAGGTCTCAGTACTCTGCCACTGTTGGTGCAGGGTCCAGCTGTGTGCCAGGATGGCTGTGCAGGGTCCAGCTGTGTCCCAGGGTGGCTGTGCAGGGTCAGCTGTGCCCAGGGTGGCTGTGCAGGGTGCAGCTGTGCCAGGTGGCTGTGCAGGGTCAGCTGTGTGCCAGGATGGCTGTGCGTTTCAGCTGTGCCAGGGTGCTGTGCAGGTGCAGTGTGTGCCAGGATGGCTGTGCAGGGTCCAGCTGTGTCCCAGGGTGGCTGTGCAGGGTCCAGCTGTGCCCAGGGTGGCTGTGCAGGGTCCTGTGCCAGTGGCTGTGCAGTCCAGCTTGCCCAGGGTGGCTGTGCAGGGTGCAGCTGTGCCAGGGTGGCTGTGCAGGGTCCAGCTGTGCCCAGGGTGGCTGTGCAGGGTCAGCTGTGTGCCAGGGTGGCTGTGCAGGGTCAGCTGTGTGCCAGGATGGCTGGCAGGTTCCAGCTGTGCCCAGGGTGGCTGTGCAGGTTCCAGCTGTGGCCAGGGTGGCTGTGCAGGTTCCCAGCTGTGTGCCAGGGTGGCTGTGCAGGGTCCAGCTGTGCCCAGGGTGGCTGGGCAGGTTCCAGCTGTGTGCCAGGGTGGCTGGGCAGGTTCCAGCTGTGTGCCAGGGTGGCTGTGCAGTCACCTCACACAGCACCCTCGCTGGCTGAGGGTCCCTGGCAGCAGGGCCTGTGAAGCAGATTCTGATGCAAAGCCAGGCCTGCAGGAATTGAAGGGGAGATGTGGGGATACTCATCACCTTTTTAAACATGGTCCAAAACTATAAAAAAGAAAGAAGAAAAACATTTCCTATTCTTATTAGGGTCTGCAAACTCGGCCTGCCTCAGAACTGAAATAACTTACTACACTGTGGCTAGAATTGGGTTGCACACAGAGGGGAATACTTGCATCCATACTTGTATTTCACATGTTTTGCAGGTACAGAAGATTATGAAGATCAGCCTAGTTTGCCTGTAGTAGCAAACAGCAGACCCAGTCTGACAGATGCAAACACACCTGGGTAATGCCGCTGCAATGTGCAGTTCAGCACAGACAGGTCACCTGAGCCAAATGTTTTTAAAGAGCAATTTTCAGCTGAAGGCTCAGGACTGAAGTGCTGACACCCTCAGTGGAAAGACAATTCAGCTGGTTACAAACTGCAGTGACTGCATTTGCATCTGTCATCACAAATATATTTCAGTTTTAGATTGAGGGAGAAGAGAAAACAAACACAACATTTTCTGGTTAAACAGAAACAGAGTATGGAATCACCGAAACCTTCTGAAGGAGAGTTTATTTAATTTATTCTTCCGTACACACAGCTAGTTTGCTAGGATATTATAACTCAACTCATTTCTCTGGTGACCCATGGCAACCTCTGGATCAAAAGGATTACTTGTGACTCATAACTTACCTTGGCTAAATATAAATATAGGGCTTTAGGTTAAGTAATCTAGGCCTTAATCAATAAAACATTTAAAGTGACAGTACAAGGAGGGATTTCAAAAGTTGTGCTATTATAATGTTAACTCCTAATACCTGAGTTTCTGGGACTCTCCTTTTCTGGTTTAACACAGATGCCCCACATCAAGGATTTTCCATACATTTTGTGCATACGAGTACAGCTGCATACCATTTGAATGTTCTCCTGTTCCACAGCAAACTCATGCTCATTTTTCCCCACAGGAAATCCAAGCAATTGCCCCTGTGTGCAATACCACAATTAGGTGACCATAATTGCATATTTAATAAGCTTGTATATGTTATAGAGCCAGTTTCTCAGATGTGGCCCCCTAAATGGATATCTGAATCTCACTTTTGGTGGTGAGGTTGAGAAAAAAAGTGTATGAAAGTCTTATTTCATATACCTAAATTGGACCAAATTTAAATCCCCAATTCTTGTTTAAGTGCATGTGTTTCAATATCAGATCTTACGTGCAAATCAGCCACCCTGTGGGCTAGTGTTGGCAACCTTGAGATGGGAAAATACAAGCTGAGTAAAATATGACTCCTTTAAAAGAAGTCTGGAAGCTTTCTAAAAAACTGCAGGAATGTAAAGATTTTAAAATTAATTCTCCCCAGCCCGAGGAATCTGCAGGGTCATTCCTGGTTATAGCTGTGGTGGCCACTTGAGGGAAGTGGTTGCCAATCCGGGGTGCCCATGCAAAGCCTGTGCAGCCAGTGAGCAGAGGGTGGATGTAGGGCAGGGCTCCCCACTCCCAAGGTAAAACAGCTCCTACACCCCAGAAATGGATGGGACAAGGGGCAGCTCCTATCAAGCCATCCAACAGTGATTTTCAAGTGTACAGGGGCCCATAGGTTGGACTTGATATGAAAATTTAGCAGATAAGAAATTTAGAAATTGAAAAGAATCTGTGTTTATCTGTAATTATTTTAGTATTATTGACAAACTGGGACTTCGGAAACAATATAAATTATGCTGTCTGCTGTTCTTAGTTCCACTGATGTCAGTGGAGGGAGTCTGGACTAATACACCTTCTTCAGAGCTTGTACAGTCCAATCTATGAACACAGAGAAACTCTTAGTTTCAGGTATTAAATAATTACATTTTTTCCTTTCTGAAGGAAAGAGACAGATTTGTATCTGCCTTTTTTTGTTGCCCAAGGTAATGGAAAAGAGAAGATGAATTGCAGCTTTAAAAACCTTTCCATGAGTTCTCCAGTATGAATTATTTTATATAATTCACAGAGAAGGTGACATGATTTACATCAATATATACAGTTAAATTATTCTATATTGTAAACCATTAGCAAAGAGGGATGAAGGGCTTATGAAGAAGAGTGGCGAGACTACACTGTTATGACAGAATGAAAAATTTCTGGACATGCAAGAAGACATCTCACTGTTTCCATTGGAAGATGCTTGTGTATGTTTCCTGCAGCAAATACAAGATCTTTGGCCTGTGCACTGGAGACTGTTCTTTGTTTATTTTTGTTATACATCAGAAAGGTTTGGACAGAGGAGAAGGCAGATTGCACTTCAACTCCCAAAGTACAAGGTGGGGTGGGTTGTGGAGGTATGTGTCAGAGGGATTGCAGCTGATTGGTCTTACCCAGCCTACACAGTTCATGAAGTGGTGTCAGGGCAGGTTTAGGTTGGATTCTTCCCCCAGAGGGTGGTTGGGCACTGAACAGGTTCCCCATGGCAGTGGTCACAGCCCCAAACCTGCCAGAGCTCGAGGAGTGTTTGGACGGCACTCTAAAGACACGTGGTGGGATTTTGGGGGTTGTCCTGTGTGGGGCCAGCAGCTGGACTCAATGACCCTTGTGGGTCCCTCCCAACTCAGGGTATTCTGTGATTCTCTGATCCAAGTCCTCATCAATGCAAGAAGGATTATTTTTTTTCCAGCACAGGCTGGTGCTTGCCAAGTTTTGAGGCACAGTTGCCCTGTCTGTCTCCACTCTCAGATGAAGGAGATACATCAGTGAGTTGGTCCTCAAAGCCATCACAGCTGGGACAGGAATCCCTGAGTTCAGGGATTAGGAGAGAGCAAATCCCTCATCTTCCTTTTACACAAGATCTTATGAGCAGGATGCTGCATGGTGCAGGCTAAACAAACCAGACACTGAGGTGGAGTCCCAGGGGTGGTTTTGCTGTAGGAGGTTCCCACAGGAGATTGTGGATGGGGGAAAGGTGCAATAAACCCACCAAATGATTTATTTTGAGAAACAGAACTCACCCTGGAGAAATAGGATGGGAATACTGTGGCACTAGGAAAGGAACTGCAGAGGGACTCTCCTGCTGTCACAACTCTGTCCTTTTCATTATCTAGATTTGTCATGTGCTCCAACTCTAGGGAAAGGAGCACAGGCCAATCCAATACAGGGTCTGATACTCTTCATCTTGGAAGTAGCTTCAACATTGCTTATTTGTTGTTCTTTTCTGTCTGTTGCCGAAGATGCTTGAGGAAAAATAGTCTGTCTATTAACCATTCTTGCATCTGTTTGGAGAAAAATTCTTGTTTTCTAAAACCATTTCATTTCCCCCACTAAGGACCCATTTAACTTTCCTTTCTAATCTCCTAACAATCTGGAATGAGGTCTTTAGTAGTTCTGCTTGTTGTGAAACAGCTTTGGGAGATAAGACCTAGTCCATGTTAACTACACTTCAAATAATCTTTGTGTAACTGTGATGCAAACCCATAATCTCCAAGGCCCGTTTATAACCATTTTAATGACTGAGACTTAAGGATGTTATTGCAGGATGGGCAGGGAGAGAGGGGTGAAGAACTGACCAAGGAAGCACAGTTCAGTTTGTCTTCCAAACAGCTCTGTATCATTCACAGCTTTACAAGGATGAAGTGACTGGTGAACAAACAAGGAGCCCTAATCTCAGATAAAGAAAGGGGGTCCCGTTCTGACCAGCAGCCTTCTTCTGGAAGGTCATATAAGCACATACTTGTTTCTAGGCAGTGAGACTGAGGCTTGATTTTCATAGGACTCGACACCTTCAAACACAAATGCAATGTACCCTCGGGGTAATGAATATAGTCAGCTCTGATGTCTGAATGCACACACAGAGCAGTTGGGTGCTGCTCTTGGGGACATCAGTGGTGAGGGAAAAGAGTGCTAGGGACTGTATTGAACACTGGAGAATGTATTGCATTAAACTGCTCTTTAGACAAAGTCATTCACTCACTACCCTCTTTTGGGCCGCCTTTTGGAAAAAGAGAATCTGCACATATCAAAGACAGAAAACAGATTGGGATTTAAAAATGGGATGGTTTCAACACCCCTTCAAATAAGCGTCCCAAAAATACACCAAATCACACAGTAACATACTGGGGCAGAACTCCTTCTAGAGGTAGATAAAAGCCTCTAAATAAATTTCTGACTACTTTTTGTTTGCTCAATTGCTTTTAATTAAGCCACACTTGGTTTGGGGAGTCAGCCAAAGGTGGAGAATAAAAAGGAAAGCAAGAAATCCAACCCCTCAAACCTTTGCTCTGTGGCTGAATTTCCCAGCTTTAAGGCACAGTCTTTCTCCATGGAGGCTCAGTGCTTCTCTCTAAACCTGCTTGGGAGAATTTATTATCCCTGTGCACAAGGCTTTGAAACCATGATTTTAACGGTAATAATTTCTAAGCAGTGTAATTCGTGAGAAGCTGTAATGTAATGCCAAGTTATCCTATTATGGTTTTAATTGGAATATACATTTTATGTGTTATTAGAGAAATGTTACTGTCCTTCTTATGCTTAATACTATATGAATAGCTAAAGCCCTCTAATGACCATGTAATTTATTGTCCCTATAGTTATGGCATTAAGCTACAAGGCACCTAATACTTGCAAACATTGTAAACTCCAATTGCAGCTACACCAGTGATCCTTCTGTCAACTGAGCTAAAAATGACTGAATGATAAGGTTAAGCACTGAGCCTCGTAACAGAGTTATCTGGAGCTCAGCACCTGTACTACAGAGAAATGTCCAATAAACTGTGCTTAAACAGTTTAATGTTGTTATCAGATTTAAGTACAGCAAATACATCCAGTTTCCAGAATTATGCTGATTGCTCTGATTCCACCAATCTTTTATGTATTTGTCAGCTTTAGCCTAATTTACTGTTAGCAGTAAATCAGTGATTCTCGAGAACTTGAGAGATTTCACAGGCACCAGAGTGGATTCTGCCCAACCCTTAAGAAATCTTGGAATTTCACAAAAAATTGCCAGCAGTTTCTGTGCAAGGTGAGGTCTTCTTCTTTTCAGACATCCACAGCTGCTTGAGAAAGAACCAAACTCACTGATAACAGAATTCAGAGAATTTGGAAACAGGTTGGGCTGCTTTTGCCGTTTGAGTGACAGGAACTAGGTACCATCTGAGGGTAATATTTAGCTCAAAAAGAGCTGGCCTTCAACAACAGTGATAAATTACCAGACTCAAACGCAGACCTTTGTCTGGCAAAGGAGTCAAGAGAAGTCAGTGCAAAAAAATACTGTAAAAACAAAAAAACACCTCTCCAAAATGAATGACCTCAAATAGGATAACTGGAGATATGTCAGAAGACATGTAAAATATTGATTCTCCTTTGGCTTTTTCTAAATGGGAAGGATACAAATCTAATCCACAGACCAGAAGAACAGCAAGATCCACGCTTGGACTAAATTACCTCCATGGAAGGCTTGTTATCAACACAAATGGCTCTTCAGATTTATTAATAATTCTGGTTTTCTTTGCTCATAAAAAAATCTGGGAGGAAACTAAAGGAGATATCTAAACTGACCCCCTCTCTGAGCCATTCTGTGCCCCATAATTTTTAAGAGGTTTCCAGAATCCTAACCCTAGTTTTAGCTTTTCACACTTCTGTACTCCAAAAGGAGAGTTGACATTCAGCTTCAGAAGTGACCTAGGAGTCCAGTTGGTGTCCCAGAAAGAGAAAGCAACTTTAAAAATTCCCTGTATTCAGACACTCAGCACTGTATTCCCAGGTGCCGTGCCTGGGTCATGGTCACTGTCATTCCTGGAGAGGCTGTGAATGAAACAGGAACACACACTCTACCCTGGGTATATTCAGTTTCTATGTAGAAGAGCCTTTCCTGAACAGTCTATTTTAAATATTCCTGAGATGTGCCTTAAGGCTGAGGGGGACTCTCTCCACACTACTGAGATTTATTTCCTTTTCAAAGGTGGAGATGCCTGGGAATTATCACCTATATCACTGACAATGTCATGCTTACCTGCAGAGTCACTCCTGCTGCTTAATTTGCTACTTATCACATGCTTTACAATGCCACAGTGCACAAAAGTACTGTAAAAACCCCGTTTTATCTCGTATAAAAATACATATATTATATGTCTGTATACATATTCCCACAAACTTTAATTTATATTTGTTTTGGAGGGCTTTACACCACACAAGAGGTGATAGTTAAACAGAATCCTGGCCCCACATCCATTAAGGGTATTAAAACATTTGTGGAAATTCTCTCCTGGATGATCTGTGATGTCTGTGTAATTCCTCTGGCTAAACTTTCCTCTCAGAAGAGTTCGTGTAGCAAATCAAGTGCATGAAAAGGATAAATCACCTTTCCTCACCTGTGATTTGTGATTGCTCACTTAAGCCACCTAGCATTTCTGCAGCCCAAAGAGGAGGCCTAAAACCTGCTAAAAGAGGAAAACTGCAAATCACACATTTCAACGACATTTCAAACTACATTTTGGAAAGGAATGAGCACTCAAGCTGCATTTTGTGACACATTTGAGATTTGTGTCGCTTCGTACATTTCCCATGACCATCCAAATATTCATGAAGAATTAATAACATGGTCCTGCTTTTAGCAAGTTCCATCCATTCTTATTTGTATCTGGCTATAATCAGCACTGAGACCCCAAATAGTGGATGACTGCATTTGATTCTTGAGTCCTTTTCTTTTGTTTATGTCAAAGCAAATTAGCTGGAAGGAGACTGATGAGGAAATCGAGCAAACTGTGGAAGGTCAAGAGGGCATTTCACTGAAATGTAATATAATAAGTACAATTTAAACAATGACAAATCCCGTTCTCCTCTTTTGTTTTCTTGAAACGTTTAGAATTATTTTTAACCATCTTTTTAATAAATAAAATTGTTCAATAAGTTTGTTGTACATTTGGATTTCATTAATTTTAGAATATTTTCCAAGCATCTAAAATTAAACAGATGTCATTGGGCTCAATTAGACCTCAAATAACCCTTCCAACAAAACCAATTATTCAAGGGTCAGTTGGAAGTTGGAATTTTATAATAAAGGGAAGTTTAAAAGTTAAAAAATAAAATGAAGAAGAAGAGAAAGAAGATGAAACAATGCCAATTTCGTGTCAATTCAATTTTTAGCACAATAACTGAAAATCTCTTTTATTGTTGGGGAGAAGGGTGGAACCAAAGAGTGAAAGTTCATGAAAGCTGGTTTATTCCCAAAATTCCCCGATTATTCCCTTTCCCGTGACGATTAGTCACAAAATATCTCTCCCAGCTTTCTAGATCTACCATGGGGATGGAAAAAGGACAAAGATTTGGCTTTGTTCTGAAAGTTGATCCTGTTGGTCAAAGAATCTTCAAGAACATCATGATTATGTCAGGCAAAGTGCAATCCAAGGACACAGCAGAATGGACAAAGGCAAAGCCTGGGATCCTGATTACAATGCCATACTCAAAACAACACTTCCACCTACTTAATGTATGAAGGGGTTTAATTTTTTCTTGTCAGCACAAATTGTAATTTGGTGGGGGATTTTAGGCTGTGGAAAAGGTTTTCAAGGACAGCAGGGAAGCAGGCTGGACAATGCATTGCAGGAATGTTTCCCAGCAGCTATCTCAGGGGCAATGCTGAGCCAGCCCAAGGTGATTAGGAGGAACAAATGACTTCTGAGAGCCCTGTAGAAAAGGAAGCTTAAAAACATTGTATATAGGCAACTGCTTTCCTCTTCCTCACACCTTGCCAAGGAGGGAACTGGGCACCCAGCTCTAGAAACATCTCCAGATTTAAGGGGTGTGTCTGAGAAGAGATGCAAAAAATCCAACCATTGCGATTCCTCTGTTGAAAATTAGGAGCTGGGGTTTATTTTACTGAGCAGGAGAGAAAATGAAAACTGTTTTCCCTGTAACTTGAGAGACTTAGCAGAGTTCTCCTGCCAGAGTGCAAAGATATGCAGTGGTCCCTGCCCTAAACTCTACCATCCTACTTAACTGCCAGGACTGCTAAATGGAGACAGAGAAAAATGTACAATGGATTGTATGAAAGCTATATCACCATAACCTTAAAATCCTGCTGCTGGAGCCTGAAGATCTCCCTGAAATACTATCAAGCACAGTGGAAAGGGAGTAGAGGGCTAACATCCAAAAAGAAATTTAATCACTGACCTCTGAAAATCATGGTTTAGGTTTTTCCTTTTCTCCTTTTTAAAGAGACAGTAGCTGTAACTCTCCTTCTGACCCAACATTAACCTTCTGCAAGTTATAACAGATGATTTGTAAAATCACCCCTTTATTGCCTTGACCTGTTTTAGGGCTGCTCTGTCCTCCAACACAGCTGTATCCTGTGGTCTCAGTTAGCTGAGTAACAGGGTGGATTGCTGCTTTGGACTGAATTTGATAGCTCAAGTCATGCAGGATATTCCCAGAGAGGCACCACAGGCCAGCAGAGTGTCTGTCCCATGTCGGGGGGTTTACCCCTAACGCGAAAAAATAAAATATTATGGGAGATTCAGTGGAAAATTCACCTTGCTGAGCAATGGCTAGAAGTCAGTTGAAGGACCTAGGCTGCTCTGCTCACAACTGGGGAAGAAGAGAGTGTTCCACTTGATGGATCCTTCCAGACCAGTGTCAGGGCTCTGGCATCCAGCCAGCCCAGCTATCCTGAGGACCAGTGTCCGAAACAGCAAAGAGCAACTTGCAGCACAGACAGATGCAAAGTGAGTAGAGCTCTCTGAAACAGAACATTCCTGCAGAAGCTCTTAGGCACAGTGAGGAACCCGAGCATGCTGCCTCTTAGTGCCCCTCCCCAGCAGCTGACAGGGTACAGGTCTGCCCTGCCTGCTGCCTTCTGCTACCCTGGGCTTGGTACCAGCATTCAGGGCTGGGCTCAGCTCTGCAAAGCCAAGCTGTCCAAAGTGATGGCAACAACAGTGGGATAATCTAACCTCCCTGCCAGGTCTTTGCTGCTGAGCCATCCAGAGGGTTTTCTTGAGGGAGACCAAGGGGCAGCCAGGACGTGCAGAGAGCAGAGTGAGTATGACAGCAATGTGGCAAGTACTGTCCTAGTGCAAGGAGCACCCTGGTGCTTTGTGCCCAGCTGCTGCCGTGCTCCAGGGCATCAGGGACTCGTGGCCCTGAGGACAAGTGGGTTCAGGCAGTCTCAGCTTCCTCCACAGAGTAGATGGCAACCAGCACCATGCTGGGCTTCAAGTGTTTCAGATCTGTTCAACTGCCCAATTACAAAGGAAAGCAAATCACCTACAGCACTGGTAACTTCCTTCTCCAGCATACTCTTTCCACGGAGAGTCCAAAGAGCAGGAGAGGTTTAAGGAAGGTTTCATGGTTTGTTTTTTTTCAGGAAGGGGTCCTGGGTGTCTCTGTTGGCCTGTGCCAGGCTGCAGAGCTGCACAAGAGCCCTTCTGCCTGGAGCTGGGGCAAGCACAGCACATCACCAGCCCAGCTGCTGCACCCAGAGTCAGTCAGAGGAGATTTTGCTTAGCACAGCTCTGATCAAGTTATCAACCCATTGCTTGTAAATAATCTCCAATCACAGATGGCAACAAAACAACAAGTATTGGGAACTTGTGCTGAGTTTATCTAGGAACAAAATCACCAGACACACTAGCAGTTGTTTTTGCTCAATGCAGGAACTGCTGCAGCAGAGAGAAATGCATTGCACCAACACCAACATCCACAAAAAGCAAACATATCCCTTCAGAATTCAAGTTTTCAGCAGGGTTATTTTTTTGGTTTGTTTTTCACATTTTCCTCCCCTTTTACTTAGTGCTTTCCAGGTTTAAAAAACAAAGGCTGCTCATAGTGGAGGAGCAATAGTGGCTTTCATATTTAATAACTCTTAAATCTTGCTCAACATGTGGCAATTGTTAGGTAGATTTGGGCTGCAATTAAAGAGGCACCCTTCTTTCTCTTCAGCAACAATATAGGCTCTTAATCTGACTAAAACCATCATATTTTAAGAGCTGAGATCATCCTGAGGCAAATGGTATCAAACTTAACATGAATCTGTTTTTCATAGGAAAGTTTAAAAGTTAAAGTTCACTTTCCTAAAAGTCTTCCATTAAAGATACAACACCTCTGAGAGCTCTTTTCAAGTACCCACAGGTACCTGTATCAGGCATCAACATCTGGGGGATGGAGGGGAGAGTATAATTACTGAAATTCCTTTGTTAAGTCCCTTTTTCTCTCAGAACCTGAGTTGGGACTCTAAATAGAAGTGAGGTGAGGTGGTTTTGTTGCCTGATTATAGATTTGACTGCAGATAAGAGCCTTATTTGTGTGACTCAGCCTTCGAAGTGCTCACAGGTCTGATGGGGATAACTGATAAAGGCTGTGAAAGACAGGAATAAACACTGATAAAACAGACGAGTGCACTTTGGCCTCAAACCAAAACAAATACTTAATAAAATCTGCACAGCTGATGTGGAGACATTTTTGTTTCCTTCTGTGGTTCGGAGGTGGCTGTAAATATCCACAAGGAATGGGGGTTTGAAGCTGGTTTGTGCTGTCACTGCAGGCTGGTGGCAGGCTCAGCTGAGCTGGCCCCATGATAGCACTGGACTGGGGTCAGAACACCCAGCTCAGAGCTCCAGTTGATTTTACAGCTTTGGGTTTACAATTTTTCTTTATTTTCAAATACAGCATGAGAAAATACCTGTCAGGAAACCACTGGCAAGAAGTGTAGCTAAAAGCAAGTATGATGGACATACCAGAGCCACTTAAATCCATCAATAGAAGGGAAAGTTTCCTTTTTTTTGGCCACATTCAAGTTCCCTTTGCTTCTCAGAGCATTACTTCAGGTACCCAGATTCCTGCTTTCCCAAAATAACTTGCACTCCCTATCAGCTGCCATTCCAGATTCTTCGTTCCCTTCCCCTTTTTCTTCCTCCATTTTTCACAGACATTAAATTCTGGAGCAATTTTAGCAAAGCCTGACTTGCAGCCTTCATCTGTGCAAAGGTGAGAAAGCCTCAGTGACAGCAGCATTGCCTTTCAGAGGATCTGTAGCAAGAGGTATCTATTAATATCCACTGGTCCTGAGATAAACCTCTGTGTCCTCCTTTGGAGAGGTAAACCTGTATTGTAAAGGCTGAACAAATGAGAACACCAAGGGACTTCCCTCATTTATAATACCTGCAAATGACTTGAATGAAAATGCCTCCACAACTATCAAAGTTTGTGGAGGGCACCAAATTGGAGAGGGAACAAATAACAAGGAACAAGGGATTTCAATCCACTGGTTGCCAGGGCCAGTGAATGGAAAATGCAGTTTAATGTACAGAAACATAAAATAATAAGTCTGGGGCCAGCACACCAGACAGAAGGATATTATACTGAATGGTGATGCATCATATTGACCAGTGAAGGGATTTAAAGGTCAGTGCAGAAAAATCCTTGAAGCCTTAAACTTGGCATACAGCTAAAATGAAAATAACTCCAAGAAAGCAGCACAGCAGTGGAGGCAAAGGGAAGGGACTGAACCTTCCTACACAGTCTGCGCAGCAAAAGAGCAGCAGAGCTTTGTGGCATGATATCATCAAGGGGTGTAACATGTAGGCACTCAAGTCCCCTTTCCCCACACAGCCCAGCTCCTGTCTCAGCACAGGATGCCATCCCAACAGCTGCCCTCCCACAGACACAGAGCAAAAGGCAGCCCAAGTTGTTCCCTTGTTGCTAAAAGCACAGGGGATGCTGCTCAGGTTCACCCCAAGCCTTAGTGATACTTGTCAGTGGGAATGCAGGATCCCAAACCCCCCAGCTCATTTGCTCTTCTGCTTGATCTTTGCTTTTGGCACTGACAAGCAAGAAAAGCCAAAGCTGCAGAGCCCAGGGCCCCGTGGGCACAGCACATTCGGCTGTCTGAGCACAGAGCAGCTGCCTGGACCCTGCAGCCACCGGGAGTGGAGCACACATGCCTGTGTCCATGTGAACATACTGACACACCTGTGTGGCTGGTCAGAGGGGCACTGCAATACTGGCACGTGGGAGACAAGATGCAAAACTGAAAAGGCAATTCATTCCCTTCCCTGTGTCCTTAATGAGCAGACTTATTTAGTAATTTTCCTTCTCCTTGCTCAGCCAGAGTACTTCATGCCTCTTCCCTCACAACTTTCCTGCAAAAACATCAACTGAAAGAAATTTAAAACCTGCTGTCCTGCCAGCTGGTTGCCTGTCTGAACCAACACTCTCCCTCATTCCTTCTTCTGTCGCTGCAAATACAAAGAAAGAACCTTCAGGCTTTGCTGAGCTGGCTGATGCTGAGCTGCAGGTAAAGGGCTCCTTAAGATCATTAACAGTATCCATGGAGTATCCTAAAGCCCGTGAGTGATGACCTGGGGCACGCAAGGGTACAGTTACACATGGTGGAAAATGGGGAGCAAATTTAGCACCAGTCTGAATCAGCAGTTTATGCACACAGAACACAGACACACACACAGAGCCTCTCAGATGGATTTTTCAGACGGATCTGATGGGGAAGTATTTTCTCAGTGCTTGGCTGCTGGGCAAGTGCCTTCCTTACCTCTGCCTGCTGCTCGGAGTTAATTCTGGCTTTTCCCACCTGGGGGAGCAGCAGCAATTCAGAGCCAGACTGCCAGACTGCCGGAACAGGTCCTTCCTCCATCAGAAGCCCGGACAGGGAGGAGAGAATAAATACCCCTGGGGTTACAATGAGCATCCACAGGACACAAGCATGAGGAGAAGTCCCCATTACTCACTCTCCTCGTCTGTCTCTCTTCAGTTCATTCCCTTTTTCTCCTCCAGCTCTCCCCACCACTTCTGCTCCCCAAAACCTGCAGAGGACAGGGTCATGGGGGAGAGTGGGGAGCAGGCAGGTCCTGCAGGTGTGTCTGGCAGAGGTGCCTGCTCCGACCAGGAAGGACAAGGCTCTCAGCCAAGTGAGGATCTCACAAGATCTGTGACATCTGGCAGTCACCAGCACTGCCTGTTCCCCAGCCACTCTGCCTCTGGCTGTTTTCTTGTATAAAGGAACAGATAATCTGGACATATTCCAGCTGAATTAGTGTACACATGATGCTCAAAATGAACCTGGGGATAGAAATACATTACTGTCCTATTATGATGCCTACAATACAAGACCTGGAATTGCTTCCATGTCCCGGGCCAGATGCCTCTCCTGGCTCTCACCCAGCTCCCCTGGCAGGTGAGACAGATGTCAGACCTGCTTTCTTGCCCTTCTCCTATGTTTCCATGGGATAAAAAAATAGGGCCACAGGCCCAAAACCACAGAAAAGCCCTAAAGAATTAACGTGGCCACAGTCCCAGAACAGAGGCTTGCCCACAGCTATTGTAGAGCCCTAGAATAATCCCTGAGCTCTAGATTATACCATACACATTGCATGGAAGTTTTAATACATACCAGTTGATAACCTGTCAGTTTGATCTATAAGAATTTCTTATTTAATAGATTAGATTTTCATGTTGTCAGTACATTTTCTTTTCAGAGGCAGAATGACTTGTATCCTGCATGAGCATCAATGAAAAGAAAATGTTTGGTGCCAAAATATCCCATCTCTGCCGGCTGCCTTGCTTGATACTGTATTTCTGCTATCACCACGTTTGAAACGTATATATAGCAGCTAAATTAATTTTTCTTGTTCCTCTTTCCTTTTCTTTGTGTTTCTCCTTCAGCAAAGACTTGTGTCTCCAGTCCTTTGCTACAGAGCACTGTTTTCCAGAGCAGTCTTTAAAACACAAATCATGCAACACAGAAAGATGAGATTAAATACAATCTTCTGTACTCTACTTTCAGGGGTTTTCTAAGAAAACCGTCAGAAAATGCTTAAGAGCATGCAGCTATTTTCTGTGCCTACTACTGATCCCTCAGGAGATTAAAACCGGCCCTTAAGGTGCTTTACTGTCTTCAGAAACTCATTGCAATGGTAGAGCAGAGATGAGCAGTTTCACCTCCTGCTCTTCCATTAGTGTACAAACTGTTAAAAGACAAGAAAAACTACAATAATAAACATGAGTGAGCTTGCTGCAGCTGTGCTTGTCAGCTCCAGACATTAGTGTGGCTAATTCCAATTGGGAACAGTTCCTGGGCTTGGTGATAAATTAATCCCAACTCTGATAGTACAGAAAGATTTCTGTATGCATAAGCCAAAAGAAAACTTCCCAAACTGCTTACAAAATCCTCTTTACAGTTGTTTTGGTGACTACACACCAAAATATTTAGTCTGCATATCTTTTTTTGGAAACAGTGCAATCTATTTTTTATTTTGATTAAATAATATTAGAATAGGATATGCTTCATCCAAAAGACAAAAGAATTTATGCACAGGCTAGCACTGAAATTGCAGAATGATGAAATAAAACAATGTGGGGTTATGTCTGTTTTCCTGGAGTTACACTGCAACTGCTTTGTAGGAAAAGAGCAGTGCCATTGAAAGCTTCTGAGAGCAGCCTGAGTTTTATTTCAGATCACTGTTCTTGGAAAAATCCACAAGCTGACTACTAAAATGAGAAAAAAATTCCATTCAGTGATCTTTTTTTCCATCCATCCTGTGTCAGTGTTGGTCTGTTGGCAGAAGGATGTGACCCAGAGGATGGGGAAAGGACCCTGGCTGTATAAAAATCCCCCGTGCAATGATCTGGCCTGGGAGAGGCACAGTGACAAGGATGCTGGAGCAGCAGAGTCCTGGAACAACTGGACACCTTCTGCCAGCTGCATCCTGCCCTCCACCATCTCCAATTCCTGTGCCTCTTCCCAGATATTCAGGCTCACACACCACATTCATCATGCAGTTGATTTTGGTCACACTCCTGCAGGAGCACTGGGTTTCAGGAAGTTGTTCACCTGGGCAGTTTCATCTCAGCCCCGATGAATAGCTTCATTCTGGAATAACAAATATATACAGGGGAAAAGCTGCTTGCCACAAGGATTCCTTTATGCTGCACCATGAATTGTTGGCCAGTGGCCATTTAACATAGAAAAGCAAGAGCCACCTGTGTCAGGTGTGTTTAAAGTTCATATTGACTCCTGCCCACCAGTATTTGCATGATGGACAACATCAGAGAAAGGTGCATTTAGTCATTAATTTTTGCCTGACATGGGGAAAGGGAATGAAAAGGAGCCCTTTTCTTCCAGGTACAGCTTTTGTTTCCCGGTGTGATCAGTCAACTACCAGCCCTGTGACACCCAGCATGGGGCAAACCCAGGTCTGGAGTGTTGGGGACATTTTGGGGTTCCCTCCTGCCCTGGCAGCCCACACCCAGTGGGACCACACGGATGTGTGGTCCCCACACCCTCCTCTCTGCCCTCACTGCCTCTGACCTTGCTGGATGTTGAGATCCGCTCAGCCTCACACAATGCAGCTTCCTGGGAATGGATTAGAAAGCGAGCTGTGTGGGATATTTGTTATGGCCGTGCCTTTCATGGAGAAAACTGTGACTTCTAGCAGTTTTTGTAGATTTTGTAACCCCAGCCAGCCTGCTACTGATTCCTTCATGAATTTTTACAGCTTTGGCTCCATTCATGAGCAGTAGAGTAGAGATCACAGTTTTTAATGGGTTTAAGTTATTAGTTACGTATTACCAAAGGGTGTAACATTCTTTATGTTGTAAAATAAAGTCCATTTGTCTTCTCTCCATTTCCCACAGCACACAGTTTTAAATACAGTGCACCATTGTTGGGCTTCTCTCTGAAGCTGGCTGTGGGCAGTTTTGGGTCGTGTCAGTGCATCAGCCATGGTGGCAATGATTGCTGTGGGTGCCAGAGGACACTTGTCCCATGTGGGAATCCCCTTCCCGTGAAAAAGGGGGGACATAGGTGGGAAAGTGCATGGCATGACTCAGACAGGAAGGCTGGAGGGATTTGCAGAGGGTTTGGGAGCTGAGGGCTCAGTGATGGTATGTGCCACTGGAGGGTTTATAAGGTTTCCTTTCTGTTCCCTAATGGGAAACTTCAGCAGGGAGGAACATTAGGATCTCAACTCATACTGGTGTACATCTCCACTAGCCAAAGCTTCCCTCATCCACACAATTCCAAAGTGGGAAAATTTGCACTGTCTGGCTGCAAACTTGGTCGTGGCCTTTGTGAAGATGTCGTGGAGGGCAGAATTTGCTGGATTAGTACAAGTACCATCTGTAGGCTTGGTTCAGATGAGTGCAGTGTTTGAAAAACAACCCATTTTGCTTATACAAGGACTAACGGCATAGCCAAAATCTGCAGAACATATCTGGTTTTCTCAAACAATTATTGGTGTGTAGCCAATATTTGTTACTTTTCTCCAGAACAATGCATAAGCTACGGAACAGAGACAACTGGCCACACTCATTTTAGACCAGAAACCCTGTGTTCTAAATTGCTTACACTGATTTATCTTTCATTTAAAAATAAAGACAGGGAAGAAAGAGGCATTTAAATTACATTTGATACCACCTAGAGTACTTTCTAGTGTTGATATCTGTTTTGGAGCTAAGAGAAAAATCTAGCCCTCTTTCTTAAACTTAGGTTTCTTTTATAACTGATACGGATTTAGGATTTTTTGTTTAGTTGCAGTTTTCCTGACTTAAAATGTCCTTCTCTGTCTTACAATAATTCATCAGCTAAGCTGCAATTCCAAAACCTTGGGGTTTTTGCACAGTAATATTAAAGGAAAGATTCCTTCAGTCCTCCTACAACTTCTCAACCATCATAAACATGAAATCAGGCCTTGCAGAAAAAGCAAAGCTCTGTAGGGAAGGGACAATTTTATGGTTGTTGTCTGTCTGTAACACATGGGATTTTTAGGGACTGACTTTTACGTGTTGTCTGTCATTTGGAGACTGAAAAGAAACAAAGAAACCAGGGAAACTTTCTCCCAAATCATTCCAGGCTGATACTGGAAGCATTTACTACGGGGCTTTGGTGGGATTATTCCCTGAAGCAGTCAGACATCAGTCACACCGACCCTTCGGTGTGCACTGAGCACTGCAGAGCTTGGCATTCGCCTGGACTGTGTGCAGTCTGGGGAGAAGCTCACCTACCAGGGGCTTCCATGTGTCCTAAAGCATGTCCTGGCTCAAGGCACCGTGTGTTTCCAGAGCTGCCCCTTCCACTTGGAATGAATCCACCTAAATATTTACATGTATTTTGCTCCTATAGTAACAAGAATATTGCAGTGGTATGTCTGACATAAACGTGCTGGTGTATTCTATGTTGATTTAAGTAGCACGGGAGGCATGGGCGCAGCTCCTCCTTCACAAGGAAGCACGGGCTTGCAGGAAGCATCCCGTCGGCTCCCGACAATTGGGGAAAAAACACATGGGGAAAAAAAAAAAAAAAAAAAACACAGGGAAGGGAAAAACAATTTTAAAAGGGTGTTTTGGAGGCTGCTCGGGTGGAAGAGCTGCGGGGGCCGCGGCCGGCAGGCGGCAGAGCGGCCGGAGCGCCCGGGGAAGGCGCGGGTACCGGACAGGCGGAGCGAGGACCAGGGAGAGGGAATATTTCAAAAAAAATAACATTGATCCCGTTAGTTCCTTTAAGTGGAATTTTCAGGAAAGCCGGGCTTTGCCGGAGGAGATCAGGAATTCCCCTATTCCCTCCGAATCCTGCCCTGACTTAAGTTAATTTGGAGGTTTACCCTGCATTATTAACTGCGCTTTTCGTTATGGATTTGGGGAAAAAGCCCGTTATCCTCTATATTTCCATGTTTACTCGGGTAAATCCTGTATCTTTGCTAAGAGGAGTTTTGACTGGGTAGGGTGGAGAAGTCTGAGATTTTCTTAAACTATGGCATAAAGCAGAGTGAGAAAAAAGGAGAGGTATTTGAAGAAATGTCTCATTTCCCTGTGCGGAGTCCGGGGGCTAAAGTGGATGTTGGTTAGGAAGCTGAGCAAACTCCACAAAAACATTCAAGTTTACAACAAGGTAATTTGTAAACTTATCTCTGCTGTACTCAGCCCCTTTACTGACTGATGCTGTCATGGAATTAGATGCAAACACTGGGGTGGAGGGGAAAGACAAAGAAAATTTCTGAAATCATATTTGCCCAAAGAAACCATACCAGCTTTAATTTCCAACAGCGAATTCTAAGACTAAGTCATGAAAAGGAAGACTGGCATAAAAAATAACCAGGTAATACAACAAATTGATTCAAGAAAAGCATGTTTTATGCTTACCAAGGACAAAACTTCATAAAAAACTGCTATTGTATTATTCACTGAGTTCTGATCCTACACCCCTAATACAATATCTGACCTGCAGCAGCAGTACAGAATCGAGTCTATCCTTCTCTGAGTACTAAAACCCCTTACTTTTATATAGGTGGTTAAAGATCTTGTTCCTACATAAAATTCCATACTTTTATAAAAGTAAATTCTAAAGCAAATGTAACTCTTCAGAGCCATCATTACCCAGGGTTTTATTGCCAGGCTCGTTAACTCTCTTGACAAACATCAGGTCCAACCTCTCCACTCCGTGACTCCTCTTCAGGGGCTGCTAAAGTTTATTTTACAAATAATATTAAGAACACCCTGCTCACTTGCTCTCTCAGTGAAACTCTAGAAAAATAAGTCCTCTGTTTTGGTGGCCTTACCTGCCATTTTACAGGTATAAGGGAGAGTACCAAAAGCCCCACTGTTGCTCAACAAGGGAGATTTTTGGCTTTGCCAGAAGATAATTGCTCCAGTAGTGAGCTGCTGTTAATCCCAGGCTGTGTTCTCAGTGCTGACCTGCAGCCTGCTGTTTACATCAGTGGGATTTTTAGGGCCAAATTTTGCAGTTAATTGCAGCAGTATAAATCTGGATTCCTGCATCTCCCTTCCCAGGCATGGAGCTCCTTTGGATTTGACAGCAAAACTCAGGGCTGATCCTGCAGCCACTGAAATCAGTGGCCTTGTCTTGCAGCAAAACACAGGAAAGACCTGGGCTGGGTCCTCTCCCAAATTTCCTAATGGCAATAAATGTGAGCAATTAGGGGCTCTGCTTGCTCTGGGGAGCCAGGGCTGCCTTATCTCCTCCTGCCCCAAGCCTTGGGCCCTCCAAGCCTGGGTGGTACGAGGAGGTGTCACTATTAGAGTGGCTCTAGAGGGGATTAATACTGCTGTGAGCTATATTATGTCCTGTCAGGAATCTCTGCAAAAAGAGCAGGAGTAGGAAATGCAAGCTTTCAGCTTTAAGCCCTGAACTTGGGGCTATACAGCAAGATTAAAGCGTGGGTCTTTTAATGTTTCCCCATCAAGAAGTGAGAAATCTCCATGCATTTAAAAGCATTCCCTGGTTTTTAAATAACCATTTGAGTCAAGAGACTGATTTGATGTCAGTGCTCCCTGCTTTCACTCCTCTGTTACATTCCCTGAAGTGCTGCACCACACTGGCAGCTGCTGAGCGAGAGGCGAAAAAACCTCAGCAGAAAGGGGCATGGACTGACATTACAGACCCAGGCATCTCAGCCTGAGCTAGATTCTTCCCCAGGTCTTGCTGCAGATATTGCAGGCTGTTGCAGAGGGAACTGATTTATAAAAGGACCTTGCAGGAACACCGAACACCGAGGTCTCTGCTGGAGGAAAGTGTGGATTAAACCGCTCGGTCGCTGAGAAATGCGAAGAGAAACAGGTAGACAATGAAGTGATGAAATAATTCATTAGAAGGAGGGGGTTAATAGCTCTGTGGAATTTCCTAATTTGTTGATAAATCTGCTTTAGTGTCCTCTCCTTGGCTGTCACCCATTGCAAACGGTGTGGACATGGGAGTGTTTTGATTGTGATTTATTCAACAAAATGCTAATTCTGTTCTGAATCTTGTATTCACAATCACAAATTTGACCCCCACACAGAAAGCAGCACAGATAATGCAGCTTTATCTTCAGCAAATTTTGCACCTAAATCAGACACATTTACCCTTACCTGTGCAGGATGAAAGAAAATATGGAGGGAGAGTTTCAGCCCTTACACCTTGAAACACAGTGTGGTTCTCCCCAGCCTCACATTTGGGTGCACATCAACACAGCACAAAACAGTTTCAGTGGTGTTCTTTGGATCAGCTCTGTATTTACTTAATGTCCAGAAAATGCAGCATTCAGGAAAAAATAGGAATTATTTTAGACGGCTCAGATCAAGCTGTTTTTTCCTATGGGTAGCTGCTATGCTCTGTAATACATTCAGTACTAAATCTGCCACTATAGAATTAAAGAAAGTCCAATTCCCAGCCATGCTGAGAGTACATGGTAACTCTGGCAGGATGAGATTTAATTTTTGTCATTAAACAGATGAAAGCAGATTCAGTTGGAGTGTAGCAGAGAGGTTAAAGTCAGAACATTGCATTGCAATTCTCCATGCAAGAATTTGAGGGAACAAAGGACAGAAGCGAAGGCAATGATTTCACCTTCTTACTGCTTGTGAAAACAGCCTCATGTTCTTCTTTTTTCAATATATGCATGCAGAATACATGCACATTTTTATTTAGTACTTAAAGGTTAAAACACCTCCAGGAGTCTGGTTTAAAAGAGTGCAGAGAGGAATAATGAATAAAACAATATAAAAACAAAACTTTCTTTTACAAAAAAAAAACCAAAAAAAACCAAAAAAAAAAAAAAAAACCCACAAACCCACAAAAACAAAAAAAAAACCCCACATTTCTGAAGAGAAACTAGATTTGTTAATGGACACTGCATTTTAAGTGTGTGTGTTGAGCAGTCAAAAGTGATGGACTGCAAATAATAAAACCATGTGCCCAAGATCAAAATAATGGTCTATTATTTTAATTCCCCCTGAGAAGCAGACACGATGACTTCAGTGAAATTACTTGTGAAGGTAAAACACACAGATAGGGCTGACCATCAAAGCACACAGAATTTTCCACAATTACCTGACATTTGAGAAACTGCAATATATTTAGCAGGCTTTAAGTTAAAGCTCATGTGCACACATTTACATTTACATATATATATATATATGCACACACACACAAATCTATACACCATGCATTATGTTTAATTATAGTGTAAAAATAGCTCAGAAATGCTGGAAAACAGATTGCCTTCAATTATTCCATCACATCTGTATCAGCAAGGGCAAGGTCTAGCTCCCACAGAGGTTCGTGTCCCATTGACTTCGATGACAACAGGACCAGTCAAAAATACACAAATATTTGTCTTGCATTGCAGACTACAAAAGTCCCTGGGAAAGGTTACCTGTGGTATTCTGTGGCAAGAGATGCTGTTAGCTCTGTAGGAAAATACAGAGAAAATCTGTAATTAAGCCCAACAAACATATATTCTAACTTTAACCAGTATTTTTTTCACAAAAAAAGTAAAAAAAAAAAAAAAACTCATAAATTAATAGTTGAGAGGCTTAATTAAACAAGAAATTAGAGATGTCCACAGTCCCAAGTCCTTTTGTTTTACTACTGCTTATTTTTCTCTAAGAAAAACCTTTATTTCTCAAAGGTTTATCTTGTGGAAAATCACTGCTTTAAATTATTTTTTTTTTGTCAGGTGTAACTTATACTGCTGTACAATGATGTCCTGTATGTTATTTCAGAAATAAATAGCTGCTTCCTTGAGTTTGGGGGTTTTTTTAAGTACCAGTTTCAAGAGAGGAGGGAGATTTATTTAAAGAGAAATTTTCCTCCTCGGAGAAAACTGTTTGAAAAGCCACACACACACATTGAGTCTTTGTCTGTCGCAGCATCTCAGAGTTGCTGAGGGTGTTTAACAATCTGAAAAGAGATGGGCATAAAACCTTAAGATGTTTTAAATGTGCCCTCTGGCCAGGTTTCTCAAAAGCTGGTTTGCACCTAAATGAAACATTTGGGGCAATCATTTATTTTTTTAACATGTTGGACAAAAATACTAATTTTTTTTCTCTGTGGTGTTGGGGGATTTTTGTTTTGTTTTTTTGTTTGTTTGTTTTTTGTTTTTTGGGGTTTTTTTTAATTAAAGCAGTAGTGGATTGTTCAACCTGGTTTTTGCTGTAAGGGGCACCAGGTGAGTCCAAGAAACTCTGCAGTGGTTTGAGGTCCTGACTCTTTGCAGTATCAGGAGATTTAATGAGCTTTCAGTGGCCTGATCCTGCTAGCATTCCCTCAAGTAAGGAACTGACTTTCGTGATATTGCTTGTTTAAGAATAGTAGTCAAATTAAAAATTAACTTCAGCCTTTTGGAATTATCTTGGGCATGAAGCTGAACTCTGCACAGTTTTCTTTCAAAAAGCAACAATAACAGGGAATTGGGGATTGCTGGGGGAGTGCAGCCTTTTAAACACAAATAGAGGCAAAATCAGCACATCTGAGCACAAATTATATCAAGAACTTATAAAAATTTAACAGGGAGTGGTGTCCTTTCTGGAAGTATTTAAGCTGTTCCACAGCAGCATGATATGTTATATCTCTTCAATGCAATTTTTAAATCAGCTGCAGGATTTTACAGAAATCTGACTTAAACTCTGTTAAAATCTGCAGCAACACTTCCCTGGGCATTCCAAAGGACCTACCAGAGGGGAGATTTGGGTTACAGACAGGGTTTATTTTTTGGATCTGACAAAGCCTTGGTTACCCATGAATTCCTTTCTGGAATAATCCTCTCAGACTGCTCTGTGAAGGGTCAGCCCTGCCCCTACAACCCTGAATTGTGCCCAGGGTCAGCAGCTTGCACCCGCAATGCTCCTCATCCAGACCTGCCATTTATAAGGTTGGCCTGTTTATTAATGCTTACTTTTAAAACTGCCTCAGAAGGGTCGTACATAAAACTAAAGAAACCCTTCTAAGGAACCAGCTTGCTTCCTTTGGAAACAAATAAGAGCTGGAGAATGTGGAGTCAGGAAACTCTAGCTGGCCATCAAAAGTGGGTGCACAAAAGACGTGCCAGTGTGGCATTTCCTACCTCATGAAGCCACTTTCCCCTCGATGCAGCTCTGCAAATACAATAGTGCATTGACTGAATCTCAAATTCACCAGACTTCAATAAATTCTGAAAGTCTATGAAATTCAAATTGAAGCAAGGGACACGCAGAGTGTTAGTCCTTCTCAAAATAATAATTTAATAACTCTCCAAAATGTATAGCGGTTTAGGAAAGGCAACCCCGATGGGAACATATAAAATAAAGCTATAAAATTTCCTTCAAATGTATTTTAATCATTGTTAAATATTTACATTTAATAAGCACAAGGTTTTATTGCAAGAGAGATGTAATTACACTTATCATTCATGGAAAAAATGGAGTTTTAATAGCCTGTACATTGATTTCCTAAGATGAAATAGTGTCCTGAAAATATGTCACTTGCTCTCCCCTGGGAATATGTTCCATATGTGAATGTAAAACAGATGAGAACTATTTTGTCAGTGCACAAACGATATCAACTTTAGTTCTCATTGTCTCTGTTACATTTAACATAAATCTTTGCCTCTGATGTTTTGCTTATTAGAAGCACCTCATCAGTGTTTTACAACCCTTCCTAACAAGGTTATTTATTTAATAAACAATAACAGGAAGAGTAGCAGCACCTTGGCATGGACTCTGGGGAGGCTGTTGGTGGAAGCTATGGCCTCACACAATTTAATCAATAATTTGTGGCCACGTTTGATGCATCAAAGACAGAAGTCAAAGGGGTGATACATCTCCAAAAATTATCCTTTATTTTTATATTATTATTATTTGTCTGCTTTTTTTTTTCCCCCACATCTTTCTTGTCTTCTTTTTTCCCTGGTTTCCCTGCTCAGGGGTCCTGATTGCCAGGAAGTTTTTTGTCATCTCCCTTTAGCAACAACAGCCAGCACAGTCACAGCTGCAGCAAGGTCTAGACTGGAACCATCCATCACCTGTAATTCTGATCAGTTTTCTATCTTGAAACCTGTACTCATAAAAAAAGACCTAATGCAGGGGCCAATATAAGAAATATCTGGATATTAGTAACTGATGACACTGTGGGCATAATGAGTGCAGGAAACTGCTTGACCTGGCACCTTTTGAAATCCTGACTGTGGCAGCACCTGGAAGCCTTCTGTCTTGAAAAGATGTTCAGTGTTTGTACTCTGTAGGCAGCCAGGAAAGTCTCTATTAACATTATTTATTGGGACTGAAAATTATGATTTTTAATAGATTATAGCTTTTCCAGTGTACTGCAGAAATGAGGAGGAATAAGCTGAATATTTGGTGTACATTTTGTTCTGTTTTGGCACTTGTGAGCTGCAAAAGTATCCTTTTCCAACAGAAGGATACTGATGTACAAATACACCAGAAAGAGAGGCAGATAAATGTGGAGGAAAAAGAAAATATATATTAAAAATTAACCATATATAATAGTCCCGTGGACTTGACACGGGAGTGCAATGCCACTCGGTCAGTAAATTGATGGGTGATGCATGGAGAGGACTCAGGTTAGCAATGGGTTTATTCCCACCCTCTTCATAGGTGGCCATGGTTTTAGTCCTCATAAGTTAAATTTTTTCAGGCAGGGGACAACTTTCTTGAGAATTAAATTGACTAAAACAAGCATACACAAAAATTATCTGCTCTTCTAGTGCAAATGTGTACCTTCTGCCACTGCATGGTCCCAAGCTCTTGTGTAAGCCAAAATCCTCATCCTTAGCTCTAATTCCACAAGAATAAAGTTGAGGCACAGAAATTCAATGCATTTGAGCATACTAATTGTATTAATATCAGGAATACCCACAGTTTATTGCTAAGCTCAGACCTCCAAAGAAACTATTTGCTGCTGCACAAGTTCATGCACTTGTGAGATCCCATATCCATCATTTTTGGATAGCTACAGAGTATTTCTTTGCTGGAGCTGGTCATAACTTCTGACATAAGGTAATGATATACCTGAGCATAACACCAGACAGGTAAATGTGGAGCCTGGCATGCAGTGTTACTTCTGCTGGTTGTAAGGTACCATCATTTGGAAATACTAAACAAACCAGACTCGTGCTCACTCCCAAAGGAGGTCAATTGTCCTTGCAGCCATTGTCCACATGTGCAAGCTATTACAGCCTTGTTCTGTCCATATTCCAAGAGTGGCTGCTGCAGTGAATTGAGGAACTGCTGCCAGGAAATGTCCTCTCTAAATGACATAATTAGAGTCTGGGGGAGCCCAGTGAAAGCAGATTTGGGGCATCACTGCTGTTCTTGATGCAAGAAACAATTCAAAGCACATAAGCAAATACTTAGACTGTGAGGATGACTTAATCTTGATAAAACTGTGGTATCTGAGAATCCATGGAAGGAAAACAAAGCACCGAGTTCATATTTTGTACTATCTAAAAAAAATAAAGTGTTTTCATTTACCTCACTGACAATAAATCAAAAAATTAAACCATTGCCCAATTAAAGCTATTGGCTTGAATAGTTAAAATTACTGGACTGTCTAATAAAATTAAAAGATGGAGGGTTAAATAAACTCAAAACTCCACTTTCTGTTTTATTTAAGTGTTCTCAGTTTCTCTTGAAGTTGCCCAGCTATTTTGGGAATTAACCATAGATAAGGTGGATCACAGATGTGCCAGCTGAGCCCTGCCTACGCCTCCAGCCTTGTTCCCACTCCTTTTCCTAGCCTGCACAGCTCCTCAGTGCTGCAAGTGATTTTGGTGATGGAAACACATACAGGTGGCCAAGAAGGAGGTTTAGTTGTGGCAACACACCTTCCTCTTCTCTGTTAGCATGGAGGCATGTTGATTTTACCAAATCGTAATTTTGGACATTTATCATTAAGGTAAGAAATATTCAACTTCTCAATGAAAAAAATTATAGGCATGCTTCAATTCACTGCTGCATTGAAACCAAGAGATCTGCAGCCATCAGGCACTTTATTAACTCTGCTTTCAATTGCAGAACCGTTGACGCCCATGGGAATGCCCATGGGGTAACTTGTTTTAGGGTTTAGAGCCCCAGGACCTACAACAACAGTGGAACTTCTAAACTGCTCCTCTTGGCTTCTGTGCTGTTCTTCTTGCTCAAGACTTTACAGTTTATTATTCAGGCACTTTACTCAATGCTTTATGCATTTCCCCTTTGTTTTTTTTTTTTTTACTAAATGTAACAATATAAGAAATTGATATGAGCAGGTATGGCAGGATTCTCTATCCTTTCTATCTGTTTCTGTGTTCCAGCAGGAACACCAGTGAACACAAGTTCTGACTTGGTTCTTGAATGCTCTGCTGATACAGAAGCCTTTTAAAATATGATTTGTTCTTAAGCGCATTAGTGCACAGTGAAAGATCAATCTAAATAAAAGTGCATCATGACAATGGTAAGAACATTTTGGCAGAGTTTAAGACATGGGGTACTTTTGCAGGCTCGTTTGTCTGGATTTTCTGGTTAGATTGGGGGCAGCTGAGTTCAGATGTGCACTTGTCTCCGCACATCCTTATTTCTCTCCTTTGCTCTCAGATCCTGTGCCCATCCCCATCCCAAGCCTTTCACCAGCCTTCCCAGTGCTGCTGCAGATGGTCACCACCTTTGTCAGGAAGATCTTAAAGAGCTCAGCACCAGCATTTGGCCGCTGAAGTGGGAGCTCTCTGTGCTGCCCCTCGCTGTCATCTGGCCCATTCCTGACAGCCCCATGACACAGCAGGACACAAGCTGTGGGTGCCACTGCTCCAGGAGGAGGTCAAACCCTATGGCTAGTTGGGAAGCAGACAGCTGCCCAGCTGTGCCATGGAGTTTGATGGCCAAAGACTCCAGTTTCTGGATTCTGGTATGTTTTACTTTTGTAGCCACTCACCACCCTAATTTCGGCACTTGTTTGGGGCATACTTTGCCGATTACATTTCTTCTCATTGGCTGAAGAGAAAGAGCAATACATGAATCCATGAGGACAGCAGAGCTGACTCTTCTCATACCTTTCAGATGCCTTCTTCTCTTTGCCCAAAACCAAGAGCAGAGTGCTGGCTCCACACTCTGCCCCAAACTGCTGTTTCATGTGAAGACAGAAGTGGAGCAGCCTCTCAGGACAGCACAGAAACTCTTCCCCTTCCTGCAAGCTCTACCACCAGCTCCCACTACTCTGGGCAAGGTGTGAAGACAAGTTCCTCCCCCTGAGGAAGGTGGTGAAATATCGATCAAAATTCCCCAAAGACCAGCAGCATTTTTCCTTATCTACAAACTACTGGTCTGCTTTAACAGACTGTCTCTGATAAGCAATAACCACCTCCCCTAGATCCATGGGAAGAGCAGCTTCTACAACCATGCAATGCAGGTACAGCAGCAGCTTTGATGCAGGCAGGCAGAGCTATAGCAAAGTGGCCAAAGAGGTTCATTCCCCTGTGATTCATTGCTTTTCTTTGCATCTTTATCACATTCCTGGATGCAAGCCAAGTTCCTGCAGCTTCTTCACCCTTGATTTTACAAGAGGAGGGAAATGGAAAAACAGCTGCAATATCCTTGGCAGAAGCTGTTTTACAGTAGCTCTGAAATTAAAGTATCTCTGTGAGATGGCTGAACCCCTTTGCTGTCGCTCTGGCAGCAGCCAAATGAAATTCTCGCAGGGTTTATCTGATGTTTCCTCCTGAAATCATCAGCTGAGTGGATTTGGGACTGGAGGAGCACTAGTGGGGCTTCCATGGAATCCTTTGACCAGCACAGGGAAGCAAACAGCAGGTCTCACATCTCAAGAGAAATCCAGTGTCTACACCACTCCAACTTGTGACCAATGCCACCAAGTGCTGAAAAGGTCTGAGTTGAAGAACCCCAGTTGTGTTCAGCAAAGGGAATCTCAGTGACCTGTTTTGCTCCAACTCTGCTCCCTGGCTTTTTCAGGTTCCTGCCAGGCTGCAGCAATGAGCTGTGTGTGTGTTTTGTATGCACTAAAATTACTGATGTGATTTCAGTGAAGCGGATAGAATCAGCAGAGCTAAATACAAAACAATAAGGCACAAATAATACCCAGTGCACACTTGAAAATATCCTTCTCTTTTTCCACAGCTCCCATAGCACAACCTCTCCTTCCAGTACCCTTCTGTCTCTCACAACTCCCAGACTGAAAGCACTGGTTCATTTCCATCTATACCATGTGCCATTTCTCTTAATTGAATACAGCAGCATCAGTGGCTGATCTGACACAGAGCTATTTGACACTGAAAAGCCTGGAACAGATTTGTTGTGTGGGAATATTCTCATTCCTCATCTCCTTGTTCAGGCTTGGGAAGTTGAAAGAATGGTACACCACAATGAAGAAAATAAAATAGCAGAGTTCTCTTGAGAAGAAAACACAACCTATAGCAACCTTAAGGGATTATTCATAAAGTGGAATAGTATTTACCACTACAATCAGTGCAATTCTGATCAGAAAAGGCTGATTTTCAAACCTGTCAGAGTTTCTGAGAGGAGTTTGTATGAGGCACAAGCTACTTTATTCCAGTTTGGTAGTAGTTACTCAGCTCAGAGCCTTAGCAGGTGCTATTTTATGGTTCTCTTCAGATGATCCCCAATTCACTTTGCATGTCAGTGTGTTTTCTTTGCCCTTAGACAAAGCTGGATAATTCTGAAGCATGTTCTGCAAGCAGAGTCCTTCAGATGATGGCGTTGGGAGCTTAACCAGCACCAGTTTGCTCAGGCAGCCAAAGGTGGTGTTGGCTTGAGCACTTCAGTGCAGGGCTTCACACAAAATAAATGCTCAAGCTCAACTTCACTGTAGTGGTGATTCTTGCATTCAAGTCAAACCTTCACTAAAGCAGGGAGCTGTGGTGCAGACACAAGGCAGACCCTGCAGAAAGAGCAGATCTGTGTCTGCTCTACTTTGCATCTGCACATTTTACTGAGGCTTTTTTATTTTCAATTTCTGTGATACTTATTGGTTTTATGAGACATTTTCAAAGCAGCGAATCAAAATATCCTCTTCTGGGGAAGTAAATCTCCCAGAGCTTAATTCATCATTTTGAAGTAATACTAAGCTTAAATTTGTCTTTGCTGGAGCTGCATACGAAGTTTTCAAGCATAAATAAAGAAAATATAAATAAAGCAGTCCTGAATCGATTTCACTGTGTTATTAAAATTCCATTGTTTGTTCTGCAGGAAAAGACCTCCCAAAATGACAGTGGTAATCTGGGCAAAATGCAAATTGTTGCCAAAGGGTTCAGCTCTTAAAGGGGGGAAGCATTTTAAAAACTGCCAAGGAAAATATTTTCATTCATGAGTTCACCCAGCCTAAACATGCACCTAATCCTCCCAAACTGACAGTTCAAAAAGGCAACCACAGCTGAGACAGGCAAAGTGTTCAGTTCAAAGGCAAAAAAAAGGACCTGGGGATTATTAGCATTATCACTTTATCACGAAATGACCATCGGCTCTGGAAGTGCAGAGCTCCACCTCCCCTTCCCAAACCCAGGGACTTAGTCCCCATCACATTCCTAAAGGGCAGCAAAGCCTTCCTTCACCACAGCAAAGAGAGTCTTCAGAGGGGTCGGGACTTGCTCCCATTTGCAAATTTAAAGATTGACACAAATGGAAGTGAAGTGCCCCAAACCTTCAGAATGGAGTAAGTGAGGAATCTCAAATAGTGCTGCTGCTCAAGGATCCCCTTCTCCTGAAATACTCATTGCACAGACAGAAAAAGAAAAAAAATTTCCACATCTACTAGATATGTAAATCTTAGCTTATTTAGCAAAAAAAACCAACCCTCATATTTCTCTATTCTACAACTGTTAGTTTAAGAATAATAAATGTCTTGACCAAGGCTGCAAGAAACAGCAGTAGCAGAGCTGGGAAGTGAATAGCCAGACCTCTAAAAAAAACCTACAGCAACTTTAAAGCTGGAGTCTCTTAGAAAGATGGACCTTCCCAGGAAATGGAGAAGATCCATTTCTATTGTTTGTCTGGTGGTTCTTTGACAGTTGGGTTTGGTTTTATCTTTCCTCCCCCAATATTCAACCTTGCCAGGCCAGTGTGAAACCATCAGCCCTCCCACCAACCAACCCATTTCTCATTCATTTTGCAGATATTAAACCTGAGGTCCAAGTCAGCCCAAGTGGCACAAAGAGGTCTCACAGATAGTGAGTTCTCGTAAACTCTGCAAAAATGGGCATAAAAGACTTTGGAACATGAGGAAAGACAGAAGTGTGAGCCTAGTTATATTCTAAGATATCAGGAGATCTGCATGAGAAGTTACTGAATGAAACCGGCAGGGAAAAAAATATGAACATTTTGAGTTAGGTACCGATCAATCCAACCAAGAGAGGCAAAAGCTGATTTCAAAAGTTGGCTTCAAAAGCCTCATCATCCCCTGAAATATTTGCTGTTGGCATCCACAATCACTCGGCCTTGCAGCACAGACTCAAGGGATGGGAGACCCAAGGGAAGTGAGAAGTGATTTTCAGTCAGGGGGTACCACTGTCCCTCCTCCACCCCCTACCAAGAGCCACTTCTCATGGCACAGGGGGCAAAAGCAGCCAAGGACATGCCCTGGAGCTGAGCTGCTCCAGCTCCTTCTCCTGGCTGTAGTCCCACCACAGCTCCCTGGTGCTCCAGCTGAGGACTCCACATGCTCAGCAGCCAGCAGAGGGGACAGAAGAGCTGAACCCACAGGGTTATCATTGCCATCTCTGACTTGTAAAATTGATCATAGCAGCAGAAACATTGCCCTGTCCCACTGAGGGAGGAGCAACTCCCTCAAAATTGCTCCATGCCATGAAGGTGCCCTCCAGGTCCCACACCTGGGATGTGCACCATGAAGTGCTGCTGCAAAGCAAACAGCCATGCAAGAGCAACCACAGCAATATGTGAGTGGCCAGCTGTAGGCTGCTTTTCTTGGCATTTATCTTCAGCTGAAGATTTCCTTAAAAATCCTTCCCAAGTTTAAACCACAACAATGCACGCTTTAAATACTGGCAAACATTTTAAATGGCTGGCAAGCCCACAAAGCTGCCAGTTGAGCCACAGCTGTGGCTTGGGTCTGTGATGGGCTGCTGGACTGCAGGAACACCCTCCAGGCTCAGCACTCCCATCTGCTTCTAGAAATGAAGAAGGAAAAAGTGAGTGAACATTTTCAGCAGGTCTTTGCTGCAGTGTCCCCTTCACTCCCTGCCATCCCCAGCACTGGTTGGACTCAGGTTTTCCTTCAGCCCCAATGTGGGATCCAGGTGGGGACACCCTGATGGCACCAGGAGCCACCTGCAATGGGAATCCCCAGGACAAATGAGGTGACCATTGGACAGCACATTGTTCTGTACCCTTAACTTGGCCAAATATTGCCATCAATCATTTTGAAGGACAGCAGTATCTCACCTGAAACACGAGTCTTTGAAGAAAGCTATTTCCCCCAGGAGAGAGGATGATGCTCAGGGTTTGTTCAAATGCCAATGTCCCTCTTTTGTCTCCTGTGAACTCAAGCACTGAGCCAAGAGCTCTGCTCATGTAGGGCTGAGCACAACACTTGTAGAACTCAAGGAGAGGATTCCCATTGACAGTCACAACCTAACAGATCCCAACACAAAAGCACATTAATGAATCTGATGCTGTCTTACCCCAATAAACATCCATTTTTGGTGCTGAACCCCAACCAATTTCTCTGGTTCGTATCTTGTAAAAAGGAGTCCAGACCAAGCAGCCAGATCTGCCCAGCTTCAAGCTTCTTCAACTGCAGTGTTACAACATGAGTTTAGCAGAGGCAATTACCTTCCTCCCTTGTGAGCCTTGGTGTTCTTTTACTTGTTTTATTTGCATATATTAAATGGTTGCATAAATTAAATGTTTATGGAAAAATATCTCAAAAAAACTCTAACTGCAACACCATGGGTGAGAGCCACATGGACACAAACAGCTGGTTGTAAGATACCTGAGGAACCAGGTACCAAACTGCTCATCCCTCCTGCTGGAAAGGACCACTGGAGCTTTAAAAGAGCCAGGTGTATAATTGCATGTGCTGAATGTTTAGGTTTTTAAACATACTTGAAATATCCTGCCAAGCATGCCAAATGCTATCAGGCAGCTCCAGCCTGTAAGAGTTCAGTGTAGGGAGACCTCTGTTGAGGCTTTCTTTGGGAAGCACCAGCTCCCAGAAGGAGAAGCATCAACCACTATATTTCCAGGATGACTCCCTGAGGTATCTAGCACTGGCCAGTGTTTCTGGGACCTTTAACCATCATTGGAGGCTCTCAGCACACATGCAGGTACTCTGATTTGGCTGGAGCAACTGAAGAGCATCACTCAGTTTACCCAGGAAAACAATCCTCTTAACAGCAAAATTACATTCAAGGTGCTACTGCTACACAGGCATGCACAAAATACACACATTGCTCCCCAGCTCAAGACCTTAAGCCTCTTATTATGCAACTGCTTGGGGGTTTACCCTTTTTGAAAGTTAATTCAGATGACAACAGGATTAGCCACCACAGAGCTCCTTAACCTCACTATGGGCGACTGCTTGGCAGGATTCCTGTTCTCACCAGTCACACTTGATACAGATTAATGCTATTTTGACTGCCTTTATGCTTTAACAGTATATTATGACTGTATCAGATTATCTGTTGCCCAAGATGAGTTGTAACAAGGGAATATTTAGATGAGCAACCCACAGAACACCACCAAAGTGTGATTTGGTAAACTCTAGGGCAGGCTTATGGTGAAGAACTACCACAGGATAAACAGATGGGAATGCAGCATCCTCTGCTAGATCTTGGGGTTTGATTAAAGTCACGTCAGTACAGAACTTCTAAACTGAACTCAGTGTTAACTTTCCTGTATTAGTTTTATCTTTCTTCATGTAGGCTTGTGGTTACTAGCATTTGGCAAATCAAACATCAATAAGCAATATTTTCAAACAATATGGACAATCAGATTTCCTGTATTCTAGAAAAAAAAAGGAGCAGTAAATGGGAAATTTAGCTTCCTTTGTGTTCTTTGAATAGTTTTATAGTATTGTACAGAAGACCAGAGCTGTCTATTCACAGCTTTGAGGAGGTTCAGAAGAAGGGCAGCACAAGGATAAACAGGGGCTTCATAGGTCTGGCTTGGGTTAACAAGATTTCCAGTTAATTTCCTATTAATTTGAGTCAATTGCTCTGAGCCTCGGATTTCCACTGTAATTGTCTTCAGTTTAACTTACTAACTGCAGAGCAAAACCAACCTTTCCTATTCTATTTAGGCAATGCACAAACAGCAGGATTTCACCTGGCCCCTCACTATTGCTGCAACAAAATTCATAGTGATTGCAATATGACCAAATCCAATAATCTGTGAGTGTATGTTCTGTCAAACCTGATTTTACTGCCTGTTAAATTCCACAAGACTTCAGAGCAGCCCCACACTGTGTGGCTATCTCTCCTTTCCACACCTCACTGCTCCTGTCAGGAAGCAGGATAGCATGGACATCCTTTCTGTGGGGTGGGCCATGGAGTGACAGAGCTTGGAGGATCACAGACTGGAGCACTAGTGCCAGGTCCTTCCCAGAGCCTTGGCAAACCTGGCATTCACACCCACACATGGGAATCCAATTCATTTCAAAGAAATGGCAGTAATTTTTTCCTTCCCTTTCCATGTCTCTGCTTTCCTGACCTGGCAAGATATTTTGGCCAGATCAGAGGTAACCAGAGAGAGCCCAGAAATACTGAGATGGGCATTGTCATGATCACAGGCTCTCACCAATACCACCAACACTCCAGAAAAAGGATTGTGCCCTCCAAAGTGAAAAAGAACTTTCAGCATCTGAATATTCTTAGCATATTGCCATAATTTCTATGACTTCAAGTCACTTAAATGACTCTTTTTGCACAGACTCTGCAGTAGTCATTAATGTTTAGAGTTGAGATGGGAATTGAGTACTGGCAATAGAGCAGAAGATAATTGTGAGAGCTGCTGCTGAAAGCACGGCTCATGACTCTGACTGGCCATCATTTCTACCTCATCACAAAGGTATGCTGAAATCTAGGAACCTCTCAGAGCAACAGGTTTCACGGAGCCAGTAACATTTTTCCACATGTGACTGGTGAGGTCATTTATCACCTGCAGGTTACAACCTGCTGCAGTGGCTGTGGGGTTCTCAGACTCACCTTCAGACAGACACCCTGAGTCTGCCCAAGCAGTCTCCTCTCAAAATCCAACTCGTCAGCTCCGGATGTCCAGCAGTGTTTTGTCTCTTACTTCAGCCAGTGCACGGCTCAGCCATGCTGCTGGATCAGTTACTGCCACGATCAAAGGCAATGCCCAGTGCAGATGTCATTCCAGAGATCAGGTCACGCTGGGGCTGCTGTGGTTGGCATCAGCTGGGCAGCACCAGCACCCCTGGGCAGGGACAGTGATTCCCAGCTGGGATGGACCAGGCTCAGCCATCCCCACACAGCACACTGAGGGTGGAGACCCCTGGGACCACTAATGCTCTCTGGGGTCTCCCAGGACTCAGGGATGACAACAGGGCAGCAACTTTGGATGTATTTACAAACAGTTCCTATCTCAAAAACACCTATTTGGTCTCCTGTCATGGCATGAATGATGGTGAGGGATCTGAAGGTCGTTTTCCAAGAAGCAAAGAAAGCAATACACTATGATTTTTACTGTAGTGATTTATTCCAATTCAGAGACAGAAACTGCTCCCATAACTCAAAAGAAATTGCAAAGAGGGAAAATATGAGGTGTGTTTTTTTATGCTCACAAAATGGAAAGAAATAAACCCCACTGTTTTCTGAGATGTGATCCAAAAGAGTGAGTTGATTATTTTCAAGTTTTTTATGGGGTTTAGGTTTTGGATTCTATTCACTAAAAGTATACAAACGTTTCTGAGAATGGCATTATTTTACCCATTAAAAAAAAAATTAAAATTTAGATGAGTTGCAGATGCAAGAAAGTAGCTGGATGGGAGAGGACAGCAGGCCAAAGTCAGAATGGCTTATTTCCCTCTCCAGCCTGGGCACGTCCTCTTGCTGCACAACAGCTATAGACCTCAGACCAAGGCAAACAATTTCCCTCACAAAACTGCCACCCATCCTCACTTGTACTACAGAGAAAAAATGGTTATCACTGCTGGGGCTTGTCAGACACAAGGCTGGACTGCAGAGTTGGACATAACCCAGACAGATTCTCTCAAACCTCTTTTGAGTGTGCTTATAGAAGATGGTTGGTCTTTCCCCTGTGTGGAGGTACAAATCAATTGGTTAGCTTTTCCCTACTTTTTAAGGGATCATATAAAGTAATGAACACAATGCTCAGCAACCCACCAGACCTCCTGCTAAGCAGAAGTCTGTAGGCTGGGCTATTAAAATAAATGAGAAATCACCATTGGTCACAGCAGGAGCAGGATTTGCCCAGGTCTGAATGACATGAAGAAAAATGGAGATAAAATATAGTCATGATATTAAAGTGAGGCCGTTTAAACAGTGATTTTCCTGGAGATGCCTATTCAGTCCTTTACCTTCTAACATACTGGTTTTCTTTTCTCACAGAATGAGTACAGGTTGAGGCAATTTACATCAAACTCCTTCCCCAAACCTGACACTGATAATTATTCCAAATAACAAGATTTGACAGGAGCCTGAAGAGGTGGCACTTTACTCCACTATAGCATTATGTCTTTTTTTTTCCTTTCTTAATCCCCTTCCTAAAAGCAGAAAAATGATATGGCACTCAGGTAGAAAGGAGTGACTGAAAATATAATGCTAATATAAAAACATAGCTGCCATTACCATCTGACTCTGCATGCAAACAGGGCTACAATTACACACACTCGGACTTCACCAGTGGTCCCTCAGTCCTCTGCACTCAGGTCCCTGATTCATCTGCTCAACCTCTGCCTGTGGACTGCTCAGGATGTTGAGTCCCTCAGGCAGCCCAAGCTCCCTGGGAATCTGAAGATGAAGCTGAGTCACTCATCCTTACTCCTGCAGTACCAGATTTGCAGCCCACAAACAAGTTTTTGTCTCGATTATGGTCGCGCCCATGTGCCAAAAGATGAGCCAGCAGGGAAGAGTACCAGCCTGGCTGAGCAGAGGTGGAACTCAGTGAAAGAAAAAGGGAGTTTATGACCTTTGGAAGAAGGGGAAGGCAACTCAGGAGGACTACAAGGATGTCATGAGGTTATGCAGGGAAAAAATTAGAAATCCCAAAGCATAACAAAAATTTCATCTGGCTACTGCAGCAAAAGACAATTAAAAAACATGTTTTTATAAACGCATTGGTAACAAAAAGAGAATCCAGGTGGGGCAGTCCTAAGAGGGCTGCTGGAATTCCCCCTTTCCTCTTGGGAATTTGTATGGACAGCAAACCCAGCACGAAGGGATGCACTTCAGCTTGAATGCAATCCTGGGAGCTGGCGGGACCCCCCAGCTGGCAGCAAGTCTCCATCCATCCCATGGGAGGGGCTGGGGTGGCTCAGCCACTTCCAGAGCCTCCAAGGCAATGGCTCATTCCAGCACCACTGGCTTTTCTGCCGGAGCACCACAATACTGGGGTACTATTACAGCAGCAAATTGCCCCATTAAGCCTCAGGAATAATGACTGCTGTTGGTAATTACACCTAATCCACTAATGAGCTATTGTTTGCTTCCAGCATTAAGGTAAGCTTAATGATGTGAAAAAAAAAAAGCAAAATAGACTTGCCTCAAAACTGCTAAACCAACTTAATTGAACAGATGCTTGTTTAGCACCTGCATTGTCATGCTGATTCATAGAGAATTGTTTTAATTGCAAGATGATCCTCAGTGGATCGTGTTTCCTTCACCTTAGGGTAGGTTCAGAAGTCAGAGAGTAGGAATTGATTCATTTGGTAGCATTAGTACGAAGATTTAGCACATGCAATGTGGCTTTTCATCTAAGCTAGCCAACACATGGATGATAAGGCCCAACAGCAGAGAAAAAGCTCTGCAGCAATAGTAAGAGAACATTAAAATCCCCTAATAGGAACTGCAAAATTGAAACCAAGTGCTGTACAACTTAATTTCTGTCCTGTATGAATTATATATTTATTAAGTAAGAGAAATGCTAAATGAAATTTATAAATTATTACAACAGCACTCGTGTGAAACAAAGTTGTGCTTTGCAAACTTTTGAATGCCAAGATTGATGGTTTTCATGACTTTCCCAAGATCTTGCAAATTTGGCCAGGCTGCTATTTTTGCAAAAGTTAGTCAGTGAATTTATTACTTACACAGCCAAATCAGTGCAGTTCATTACCAACATAAGAACTGCAAACATGTTCTGAATTAGGTGAAAACAGCTTTTCCTAGAAAGATGAGACGTTTATGCTGTTTAAACATAACTTTTTCTTGTGGAAAACCACAACAAACTCAAGGTCAAACATCAATATTCCTTCTTCTGCCCCAAACTGCTAAAAATTATTCTATCAACCAAGACAAGAGGACACTTTGCTTCTCCTTCCCTTAATTTATAGACATTAAAACCGAATGTTGCAATTTTCCTTCAAATACTGTGCTTTGAGGATGTTGTTCTTTAATAAAATGTTTGTGGTTTTATTTGCAGCAACTCTTCAACTCCTGGCTTTGAAATGTCATGGCAAAATGTAGAGAGAAATTAAAAACTGCATAAAATACCCAGGACTTATCTTTAAGGAATATTAAAAAAAAAACCACTTGAATAATCTTTTTACCATCTGTGTTGCCAGATTTCTTATTTTTCTTATTGGTTGAAATATATATTTTTCTTCATAGTATTACAAAAATAAGCAAATTCTATGCACAAGATAACTCAGAAGACTGCTGTGGTTGAGATTAAAATACTTTGGGTGTACACTGCATGCTCATTTCCCAACCTGATACAACACTAACTTTCTTATAAAGCATAATTCATGAAATAAGCTGCATGAACATGCTTTCCTCTTCTGCACGTGTTTGGAAACTTCAAATAACCATTTCAATCTTCTTGAACTTCCTAGAGTTACATACTTATGTTACACACCCAAATAATAATTCATAGTCTTAGAGCCAGGGTGGCAGACACATGGTTTGAATACTTGTCCCGGAAATGTCACAGATTTTTCCATCTCTCCCCTCAGTTTTTTGCCACTAAATACCTAAACACTTGCAATTCCCAGCTTTCTTTCTGACACTTTTTTCTCTTTATGGGCGCTGGAGGAGTGGAAAGCGTTCCTCTGGGAAGGACAGCAGGGGAAAACCAATGAGAGCAGAAGGAGGATCTGCACTCTGCTGCTCATTCCACGGGCTCTGCCAGAAGCAGCATCCCTTCCATTCGAGTATTTCTCCTGGGATGATGCAAGCAAGGATATTTTTCTTTGAGTAGAACACCATGTCCTCACTGGGTGCTGAGGATGTCACACCAGCAAAGTCAGCCAATAACTGGGACAGAGTCCTGGGCACTGGGCCTGGCAGAGGAAGGGCAGGAACTCTTCTGGCACCTTCAGGCAGAAGTGGCCGTACCTGTGGGAATCACCAAACTGCTTCTGCCATGCTTGTGGGAAAGGAGGTGGGAAGAGAGGCTCATATCTTGAAAATGTGGTTTCTGAGCTTAAAAACTCAGCCACCATTCCCAGCCAAAGGCTCTCCCCAATGCCAGTGCTCAGTATCCCCCTCTGTAGTTGTTCTTGGTGTGAAAGTCAGCCCAAGACCATAAATCCATAGCTCATACATCTACAAAACACCCATTGTCACCTGTGCTAAAATCTGCATTGTTAAAATCCAAATTCAAATCCCCTGATATTCGGTTATGTTTGTACTTCCTCAGTGATGGCCAACCAGAACAACATACAATACAATTATAATCCTTTCTGTTTTCCCCCACCATTTCCTTTAGAGGAGCTTTTTTACCAGATCAGGAGGACGAGTTTTGGGGGTTGCTGTTGTCATCCTTCAAGAAGAAGGTAACAAGAAAAAAGGAAGTTGTTCCTGGCAGAAGTGCAGGCTAGAAATAAAATGTTCTCAGGTAAGGACCCAGCTCATGACTTGGCATTTTCTTACAGGTGATTTTAAGCTCACTGCTAATAGCCATAGGAAATGAGAAAAATCCTACTGTTTGCCCTTTTTGAATCACTTGATGCTAAACTCTTCCTGACCTCACTACCCAGTCCAAATACCAGCTTTAACTGAGACTGATCTATCAGCTTCTCTTAGGGGTCCTGCAGTAGATTCCTATATCAATCACGGTTAATGACCCAAACAGTTCAAAAGTATGTGAAATACAAGATTTTGGAGCAGCAGAAGGTGAAAGAGAAACAATATTTCAGAAACTGTGCTCCTGTCATCTCTCCTATCCCCTGAAGCAGGCTTAGAAAGGGCTTTGAATGAAGGAGGCAGAGAGGGAGAGGCGCTCTTCACAAACATCCCTTCTGTGAGCCTTTCAGAGTCAGCCCTCAGCCCTCCCTGCCCCGCGGCAGCATCCCACCGCAGCTCCCGTGCGTAAACCTGACGTCAGACTTCAGAGCACTCCGAATTTCACTGAAAAACCAATTTACACATCCCTCTTCCTTAAATTCCTTCCAAATCCCCAGCTAAGTGCTAAATGTCGCAGGGTTGAAAATTTCGCCCAAAAATTATTTATATGTCAAACATTCTGATGCAAAGTGTATCCTATGGTTGTGGAACCTCCTCTTCTCATTAAAACATTCCATGCCAAAATAAATCTGTCTTGTAGGAGCTAATTTATGTCTGAGCAAATTATTTCCCATTTTTTTTCAATAGTATAAATGTTTAGATTGCATCATTTTCCCCTCGCTGGACGTTCTGAGTCTACATTTAGGGGCACAGCAATCTCACTAACACATTTTCAGGTATACTGCTTTCACTGTCCCTTTCACTGTAGCCATGCCAGCAGGCTCCTCAGCCCCTGGTGAACACTTTTTTGGTCATACATCTATCCATGGCAGACCGAGATGAATATCACAGAAAGAAAGGTCACCTTTATGGAGTTGGCAAAGCAAAGGAACACATTTTCATGCAGCTGCCTGGAAAGGCAATTGTGTTCTTTCACACAAGCTGGGAGAATGAAAGCAAAAAGGAAGGAGTGGCCAAGGGTTTTTTCAAGGAAAAAGCAGCATTTTCTGCATCAAGCTCACTGAATTTTGCATGTAAGGGCTGCAGGCTATGAACTCTGGCTGTAGCAGAATGCTCTGGATGGATTTTACATGTGTGCTAGTATGGCAACACTCCTCGGATCCCAAGGCAGAGCTAACGTTGTGGAAGATACTCTGTGGGATGATGTGAAGCCTTCTAATAAGACTGTTCCTGCACTTCAAGGCAGTTTTTCTCAGGCATGTTCACTTCCACATTCTCTTTGCTTGGGTCCCATGTGCCCCAAACTGTAGGTCTCCTCTGGACCCCATTGCATGCTATGCTGGACCTTCATTCCCTGTAAGGAAACAGCAGTTGGCCTTTTCCATGGCTCTGGCCAGTCATCCCAGCACATGACTGCTTTATACTAACAAAGAGGTTATTTTCTCAGACAACAGATCACAACCTCATTTTCCCTTTCTGAGGAGATTTCCCAACTAATAATACTTAACTATGAACAGAAAATTGTATGGGATTATCAAGGATTTTTAATTCATTAATTTGGATACATTTTATGTGCAGAATCACTGCATGTTCAAGCCAAGCCTGAGCTAGAACCACACAAATATTACACATCGCCTTGTTAATGCCAGCAAAGCCCTTTTTATTGCATAATTCTGCAGCCTGTCTGTAGTTTTTATTTCATTAATTTTCATCCTGATAATTGGAAGCAGCTTCTCTTCTTGCTTTTTTAAGATTTAATGAGCTACATAACTTCATGCCTCCCAGTGAGGGGCTACAGGTCACTTTGCACTCTGGAGAGCTGCTACACCTTTCCCTACTTCTCTTTTACTCTCCAGCAACACAAGATAACGTCTATTGTCTTCCAGCAGAGATGTTTGTGCATTTAGGATGTGCCAGGCATGTAGATATGACCTTCTCTGAAGAGAAACACAAACTCCTGAGAAGGGGAAGGTTCTTGCAGCAGTGATAGTGGGACACAATCCTGGAAGAGCTCTGGAAGACCTGGTTTCCTCTGCTTGCTCTGCCCCTCACTGTGAACACACAGTGGCACCTCGGGTCTCTCAGAAAGCCTCACAAAGTGACTCCAATACCTGGCTTGTTCCCCGGACAGTGATTTTTCAAAGCAGGGATTTCAGCATCTATGAGAGAAATACTAGAGAAAAGTCACCAGAGATGGAAGTGTGTCTATCAGTTATGGAAAGTAAATTCTTCTGGCCTTGGGTACAAAAGCTTATCCATGTATATGGAAAACCACAATATCATATCTTTTTTAGCTTCTCAAAATAATGACCAACCAACCAGGACTTTGCATAGACTCAAAATACCCTGGATAATTTGCCAGCTGAGGTTGGACACTGTCTTTCCACAATCCCTTGAGATTCAAAGGAGAAAGATGGCTTCATCCAACAGGAAAGTCAGCAGGAATTGGACTGAAATGTCTTTCCAAGCCACAAAACCAGTGGATTAAATGTTCATAAGCATGTCGTGTACCTTGAAATATCCACAATGGCTATCAATTCACTTCACCTCATGTTTCCTTATTTTTCCTGATTTCTTCCTTGCAATTTGAGAGCAATTCAGAAATCCTTGAGCACTATCAATGGGGTGTTCATTTAAAAAATACTTATATTAAATTTTGAGAATTCTTAGTGTTTTAAGAGAAAAAATATTAAACACTTTTTCCCCCCATGTTGTTGACAATTGGTCTTGGAGTTTGTTTTGTTTACTTTCTAAGGGACTTTTAATTACACATTTTCAACTGAATTAAATGTGCCAAAAATGGCTTCCAAGACCCCAGAAAAATACTGTCCTAAACTAAAAATGAGTTCTGTACCACTGTACCAGTTGACAGACACCAACCAGAGCTATGAAAAAGCTGTGTCCACATGTAAGGTTCAGCACTTGCACCATCTGAAATGCAATTATCTTGAGACCCTTTTCCCAAGATTTTTTTTATAAGTCCCAAAACTCATTAAATAAATGGATACTAACAAAATAAACCACACAAGCCTCATACTCAGGCATGTAAAAAGGCATCCTAAGTTATCCTGGTTTGCTCAGCTCATCTTTAATGTGTTTACAATGCAAATTAAAAAGCAATCATAGCTTTGCTAGTTTTTAGGGGTGAATTACTCTGCACAAGGGAAAGAGCATGCACACCAGGAATCTCAGTCCTAAAAAGCACGTTTTTTGAAGCAAAGTGCTAAGTGACCTAGAAAAGCACACAACAAACAGGGGTCTTGTCCATACAGGAGCTTTGCATTGTACTCTGGCCCATAGCTGTATATGGATCACATTGAATAGGAAGTTATTTACTTATTTCAGTACATAATTCCACCTAAGATGAGTCAACAGCCAGTGCAAATAGGAGCTTTATTACCATTTGTCACCTGAAAGAACAGCCTCAAAAGCTGTCATTTGAATTTGGAAGGCAAATGGTGCCCTGCACATGGAAATGAAAGCCCCTGTGTTTTCTGCCTACACAGCTCATATTTAGTTGTCATCTTTTTACATCAAGCTGAACATTGCTGTGCCCTGGGGGCACACAATGCTCTGTGCGTGGGGGGTCCCAGTGCACAAACCTGTCGGTGCAGCGAGCACTCAGCCCCGAGTGATGGTGGCTGGTTTGAGGCACCCAACCCCAACGTGCCTGGCTTGGGGAGGCTTTCAGAGCATGTCTTCCCCCTCCTCTTCCTCCTCCTCTGCCACACAACTCCCTCCCACCAGCCGTTTCTGGAGATGGGGTGGGGATGGGCCTTGCTCTGGTTGGAGCTACAAGCCCCTTTTCAACCACTTAATGGGCTGCTCCCTGCAATAGGGTTTGTCCGGGCAGCAAAGGCTCTGGGGGTCTGTGTCAGTCTTCTGAATATATCCCAAAATGTCATGGAACTCTATAAGGTGGAGTCTTGTCAAAAACACACCAGAAGAAACCCATTGGGTGATGTGTGAAGTCCCTGCTGGATGTTGTGCTTGGGGTTCTCAGCAGCTGCCACAATGCTGTTGTCATCACCTGGTCCCAGGGAGCTGCACAAAGGAGCACAATGTGTACAAGGAAGGGCTGCCACAGGTTTATCCCCTGTATTTGTTTTAAAATCCCAATTCATTGAAGAAAATGATCATCAGAAGAGAACAACCAGTTTAGCTTGTGTGATTTCTGCAGGAAGATAAACGTGCTAAAGTAGTAGAATGCCCTGAATAATTCCCTGAAATTGGAGTAGCTGCACATTTGCAACTGCATCACAGAAGGAACAGTAGCTACATTTGAGGAATATCCACACCCTTGTTTAATTCAGTTTTTATATTTCTTTGAAAAAAAAAAAAAAGTCACAGCCCACAAGCTCAGTGCTTTTGGATTAATAACATATACTTGTCAGCAAACAGTACATTAGCTGGCTCTTGGCAGCTCATCAAAACACATCATGGAATGGAGCTGCTCCTGTTTACAAAGCAAGGGAAGGGCAGGACATGTTGTATAACGGGTAGCAACTCATTCTCTAGTCCATACAAATGGGCTAAAAGGCTCAGAGGAACTATGGCATGAATAAGACAGAGGAAATATTTTTTCAGTTAGTCAAAATGGTTTATGGGCTGTGATTAATGAAACATCCACCCGCTTGTTTGTGTTAACAATGGCTGCATCCATCAAGCAGAGTTTCTAATTCAGGCTACTGGCGCAGGCGCTGCTTGGAAGGCGTCTCCTCCCCAAAACTGAACAGTGTCGCAAGAGAGGGACGCAGCCCGCCTTGGCAAATGAGAAATTAGGCTGAGAACCCTTTCACAAAAGGATGAACAGGCTGTCACTGCAAGCAGTCAGTGCACAGGCTTCCTACCCACTTTGTCATTTGCCTGCAGATTTGCACAAGCAGGATCTGTCCCATGACCATCATGCCACACGTCCCCAGTCTGGGTGCTGAAGTTACATCACCAGTGTAAAGGTACCCCAAAACCAGGGAAGCCCAGCACCATCATGCTCAGGGTGATCCTAAGCCTGGACAGAGAGAGTGGGTGTGTTCGATTGGATGACAGCGTTCAGCTCCAGTGTCTACATTTCTCTTATATCTGCTTGGGATGCAGAGCTCATGACTCTTCCATGTTGGTTATGCAGCTTTTAGAGCCAACAGCTGCCCAGCTGTTTGGGTCCAGGAGAGCTGGACCCCAGCCCTGACACCAGTTCGTTGCCTGGCCTTGGGCAAACTCTGCAGCCCCTCCTCATTCATTCTCCATCTTAGCAGTGTTTGCTTATCCACCTCATAAGTACAGAGGGAGTTCGTTTATTTTGTAGAGCCCTTTGAAGTTGTAAATCCCTGTGAAAATGTCAAGTGTCACTATTATTTTATACTTGGTTGGTATTTCAGATTGAATGAGGGCCTTAGTACATGTAAATTGAATGCATATTAGGAGGTTTCAATTTAAAACATCAGCCAGTTATTGTAGCCTGAAACATCTTGCACAACTTAAGATAACTATATACTTAAAGCAGAAAAGACTGCCAAAAGCCAAAGAAGAAAGAGGTTAGAATAACACCATACACTGCAAAGGTGAGGAGGCAAAGGCGGGTAACCCTGAGGATCAGGCGTGTAGTGGGATGGGAAAGCTTCCTCACAGTGACTCAAATGTTTTATTAGCTTTATCCAGCAATAACATCCCAGCACATGGGGCTGTGCCATTCATCTGTGCACACAATAACTACGGAGCAGGGCAGGAGCAGAGGTGCTGGAGGTGTTGCCCTAAGGCAGAGAGGGCAATTTTGCAGGAAACCTGCATTCCTGGAAAGGCAGGTTGGGTTGGGACATGCCTGCGCCGCTGCTGTCCCCACGCTATTGGACATCAAACATTTATTAAATGTCTTTTCCTTGGTAAGTGCTGGGGAATTTTTGCTTTTAAAATGTCCAGTCAATACCGTGCTTGCATGGTGGTGGAGGGGAATGGAAATACTGCTGGAAAACGGGATGTGGCAAAAATTCTAATGCCAAAACCAGAGCAAGGTGTGGAAAGATTTGCAGCAGTTGTTTGGGGTTTTTTTAATATATAAATAGGTTGTAGGTGATGCTCCTCCCAACAGGTCTCTGAACATTATTGTTACTTGTCCTTTTCTGAGGTAGTCTCCCTTGTCAGTGTCTTAGTTTATGTTGTATTTAAGAATGAGTTATATGTGCTGTCCAGGAAGGTACAGTGGCATTTGTAGGGGCAGAACTGCATCTGCTGTTGCATCACATCTAGGGCAAGCCTTCTGCCAGCAGCCTTGATGGTTACAATCAAGATGAACAGGAAGAAAAAAAAAAAAAAATCTATGGCAATGATGATACAGAAAGTGCTCTAAAAAAATAAAAGGCTCAAAAGAGCAAACCACCTCTCTGAGAAGTTTGAGCACTAGGGACAAGTGTCTGCCAGACATCTATGGGCCCATTGTACCCACAGTTTCCAAGTTGTTTCTTTATTTCTATTTTTCATTTTCCTAATTGGACAGCTATCATGTATACAATGGCTTGCAAATTAATAAATTTTCATATAAACTATTTGTAGCACACCTGAAATGGAATTCAGAGCACCATGAATGTCCATCTTATTCTATTCAAATATTTTGGCAGGATCTTCTCCTTACAAGAGCAAGTTTGCTCTTGCCCTCTTTCATCCTACAGCAGCTCTAAAATGTCCCCCTGTTCCTCAGAAGAGAAACACAGACATTCAAATAGCAACAGCGAAGGATTCAGCAGAGGCTCTGAATGGGGAATGATGACACAGAGAGTTACAATTTTATATAATAATCTGTCTTCCTTTAAGCTCCAAGGAGAAAAATTCCTCTTGAAAACACTTTTCCTCAGGAGCAACTAGGAGATCTGGACTATGCCTAAGTCGATGAGCTCTGCAGCAACCTCTGCCCATGCAGGACCAGCACTGCCTCTCCTTTTCCTATTCTCACCTGGAAGAGCCAATAAATTACCTGGTGCTACTTTTTGCCTGTAAAGTGCAGGAAGACCAGGAGCCAGCCTGACCTGAGGTGATAGCCATTGCTTCCCTCACTCCCTGTTGTTGCATTGAAGCATGCAGCTTATCTCTGCTGCTTTCCAAAACTACCTCTCCTGCCCATGGAGATTTCAAAACTCAGGTCCTGGGTCTGAAGGGCTGATCAGCCTTTTGGGTATGGGACAGCTTCTCTACAGGGCAGCCCTGTTTGCATTTCAAAAAGACAAAACTGTTGGAGGAGCAAGTCAATGCATGAGCTCTTTTGCAGAAAGTTCTCCTTCACCTTTGACTCTCATCTTCTGGGATGGATTTTCAAGCAGTAGCTTTTATTCCACTCCCTTCCAGCTCTCACTTGTGTCTTAAAGAGTTTTCTCCTTTGGCCTCCTTTCTGTTTGCAAGCATGCAGGCTTTGGATGCACAGCAACTGTTTTGATCTAAAATTCCAATACAGGGTACTTTGCTGGGAGGCATTCTAACTGGGAAGAGCAAAGGGTAGAGCTAAACCCTCCTTATTTTGAACCATATGATCTGGCATAAAAGTTTAATCCCTGTTTTTTAATGCACCTCTCCAAACTGGAATGGCTGCAAAGGAATTGTGTTTCTTGATGGAAATCAAAGCTTTGCCTTTGTTTCCAGCCCAAAATGATGCCAATTTTGGTTGTCTCTTCCCAAGGGAAAAATGGAGACGGAATAAAATTCTAAAACCTAAGCCCCCTTATCTCTGGGAAATGAGGCTGATGGGTGGCTTGGATGGGCTGCAATAAAAAAGGAATGTCAGTCCTTGCTTCTTCTAGCCTTGGCAGGAAACTGCATCCCGCATTTGAAAAAACTCCCCAGCAAAGTTTTTTTCTTTAAGTGAGCATCTTCATGCAAAAACAATCACAATTTGATGAAACAGAATTTTCCAAGCCATCCCCCCCAAACCGTGTTTTATTGGATAGTTTCCACCTGTGCTTTTCCTTGTGGATTAAGGAGGGTTTCTCCTCTTTACCTCTGTCTTTGTAATCCTAGAAATCTGTCAACAGCCAAAGACAAACTTGCAGATAAATTCCCAGCTGATCTGAGAGCAGTTTTCATTTCAAATTCACCAAGTCCTTGACATGTTCCTCTGCCTAGCAAGGAAAACCAGGACATTTTGGATCAGCAGTTCAGCATGTAGGCAGCAGCACAGCTGCAAAGGACCAATTCCCAGTTTTCTTTAATGGAAGATTTTGGTTTGACTCTCCTGAAATGAGGTAGAAGGGGACACACTTACAGCTGCTTAGGAACATTGGCATTTAGAGGATAAATTGATGTTGTCAGCAAAGACAGAATCACCATAAACAGATGTATTGGCTTTATCCAACAGCTGCAAAAATTAAGAGTTACAAACCATGTCCTTTATTGGATTTTTAGTCTATTGGGGCATTTAGCACTTGGCTCTACTAACGAGATTGTGACAAGTGTTTCCAAATTATCTACAAGGCAGGGCTTCTCTAAAATATGCAGAAAAGGAGAAGTAGGGGGCAAAAAGAGAAAGTTCTTATCCTTATTCTGATCATCTGGAAAATAAAAAAAATCTTGTTGGACCAGAATTAGGAATTTTAATCCTTTGAAGTCAGTAATTTTCAACAGGAAGTTAGATGCAAATGAAAATTTTTTAAACTGGAAAATATACTGCCTTCTGTTTGCAGGAGGGGTATAATGGGTCTACAATAAGGTACATTTTTGCTGAGAAATAAAGATGGAGAAACAAAAGCTTTACTGAATTTTTAAGTAATAATTAATAATCCATAGCTAAACCATGCAGGTGGATATCCTTTAGTCCGACCACTTTAAAATAATATTCACTATGTCCCTCTCTCCCACTGATGCAATTTGGTGTAGCCTCACTCAAGTGTTAATAAAAGTTTTGACCTTGGCAGTTTTTCTGATGATAAAAATATTACTTCTATAGTCTTGAAATCAATTTCTGTATATTCTTTTCACACAGACATTCCATCTTTTCTTAAGTTATGTGGCAGTTCACATTGCCTCTGAAGACAGGAATGAGACAGGATGCCCACACTCCAGGCATTGATAATCTAAACAGAACAGTCACTTCTGCTTGTTTTCATAAAAGTATGAACTGACCCTTTTGCTGCTCATTCAGTGTTCTATATTTAAGGAAGTATTCTCAATTACAGAATTTGGCTGTCAGCCCTTTTCTGTAAAGAAAAAAGGCAAATATGTTTTTATCACTCTTGAAGTGTTAAGTTGTTAAGTTCCTTAATATTTCCTCTGAAAAGTAGACTTGCTTGATGAGATTTCATCTGAAATGTCACGGTATTTGCATTTCAAAGATAAGTGAGCTCCAAAAGCAGTTCTGGAGCAGGACTACCAGAGCTGAGAGGGGTCTGGCTCAATGTTTCAGGCAAAGTAACAGTATTAACAGCTTCTCATGAGCAGTAGGTCTGAGTCTGACCTCTGTTCCTTTAACAATAAATCACTTCAGATCTGCCTCCTTCTTGTAGTCTGCAAAACCCAGATTGCATTTGCTTGTAGAAACATCACAACACAAGATGTGGAAAGAAGAAATAAAGTGAGAAAGGAATAAAACTACCAAGATTTTGATGGAAATTTTACCACCAAAGAGGAAGACATCACAAAAGGTTGATGGAGGAGCCAGAGTGAAGTCACAAATAAATTCATGATTTGGCTGTAGTTTTCATTGAAATCAGGACACAATCCATTTTGACATGTTTCCACAGGAGCTGCTGCAGTGTCTTTTGATCTCAAGAGGTTTTCCAGCTCACAGACACACAAATGAAGGCTCTGCTGTCTTTCTCCTGAAAAACTCATCACCAGATGGTGTAGAAAAGAGTTCACAGTTCATAAAAGCAGAAATTACTGTTTAGCAATGCACAATGGCAGTGGCTTGGCTGTGGTTATGACTTGGCCAAGGCTTGCCAAGGAAGAATCAGGAACACCCATGTAAATGAGCAGATCAAAATTATCCCACACTCCACGACCTCATGAAATTAGGTACATTCATGGTTTAATTTTTCCCATCACCTGTTATTCAGATTTATCAGGAGCTCCATATCCATATAGCAAATAATAAATTTTTCCAAAATGCTTTAATCTGAAATGCCACATGGAAGTTGGAAATTTTCCTGTCAAATCCAAGTGTCCTGGATTATGATGCAATGGAGGGAAGGTATGAAGTTCCTGACTATGTTTGCAAAATGACATTATAATTATTTCCAAGCTCATAATCACTTTTGCTTTTTGCATTTCCCAAGACCATCATCCCCACCAATTTTTTTCTCTCTTTCCATGGAGTCATGCTCCTCATAGACCCTTCCTTTTGCCTCTTACAGTTTTGTTCAGCCCTGTAATAAAGTTGCATCTTTTATTTTACATAGCTGGGATATTTTGTGGGAGGGGAAGATTTGGAGCAAGCGCTTCGTTGTCATTTTAGCAGAACATGGCAATAACAACAAAGCAGGACAGCTGATACAAATCATCCATTTTATAAGTTCTAATACAGATAATGCAAGGAAAAGAAACACATAACAGAAACCAGATATCTCAGTGGGGCTGCTACACGCCATCCATGGCACGGCCATTTCAGCTCCTTCAAATGTTCCTCATATTCCTTGTTAGGTTTTTAGGGAGAGTCTGGGCAGAGGCAGGGCTTCATATCCGGCAGTTGAAAGGCAGTTGGTTCCAGACTGTGGAGGTTTTGCTAGCAGGTCAGTTTAGGGGAAAGGAATAGCTATGTGCTGGCGAGGAGCCAAGAGGGATTGGGGTTTTGTGGGGATTTCAGTCCCAGGATTCAGGAGGGTGAAAATCATCCACTGCCCCCCTGTGCCACGGCCGCATGGGAGGAGGGCATTCCCGTGAGACGGCAAGCTGACCTCAAACTGTGGGACTGAACTTATTCGGGATTCCAACCTGTGTGACAGGCTCTCTGCAGCTGCTGCATTCATCTGGGGAGAGAATAAATAGGAGAGAGCCACAGCTGCCCCTTGGCGAGTGCGCGCTCCCGGGCTGTCCCGGGAAAGGCTGGGGCTTTGCCCGGTGCTGCTGCGCTGCGCTGGAGGCATCGGGGAGCTCGCAGGAGCCAAAAGTGCCCTGTGCAGGCAGGTGGGGATCCACCCCGGCCAGGGCCACAAGCGTGTCATGTCACCAGAGGCTCCAAGCACACAAAGAGTTCCCACACACAGAGGAATAATGTCCTTACACACCCTCAGTTAAACGGAGCCGGTTTGAAACTCCGCTGTGAAACATTTGTTTTCTTCTAAACTTGTTTTTCTTCCTTACAAAGGTCACCTTAAGTGGATCCCAGGTACATTTTTTTTTTCTCCAGGCTGTTTTTGAGTCGGTATTGACTGATTGCCAAATCTCAACCCTGCTGATTGCCAGTTTATAACTCGCTGATAAAGCCGGCTTAAGCCACTTGCGCTCCCCCACACCAAAAATGTCCCGTGTCCTTCCTGCCCCTCTCCCTCCACTGCCTCCCAGCCCAGCTCACTGCCTGCATTCTCGCCGTCCCTGGCTGCCCGGGCAGCGCTGTCTCCGGGCAGGCACACCAGGCTGAGAATGCCCAAGGATGAGGGTGGCTTCTGTCCCCAGCACGGGCACTGTCACCGCTGCCTCCCCACAGAGCACTGGAGCTGAGTCTTCTCACAGCTCTTGGAGCAAAAGAAAATTTCCAGTGGGGTACACATAAATTAATGAGGGTGAGGAAAGCCGACAGTCTTTGTTTCTTATTCATTTTTTTGCTGAAATATTTTCATGTTTTGTCTTTTTATTATTTTTGATTGGCCAGGTTTTTTTGGGTTTTTTTTGTTTTTTTTTTTTTTTTTTTAATTACTGCAGACAGTTTTTAAAAGTCTGAGATAAACTAAAATGTTTTGACTAATCTCAGTCAGGGCAAGTTTTTCTGAGTTGGTGAAAACTGAATCGTTGAGAAGAAAGGAGGCTGTTTCTTTAGAAAATGAAAATCTATTTCTGGAAAATTTAAATTGTATGGATTTTACCACTGAATAAAATAAAAACAACTAATTTCTTTTCCAAGTAAAACATAAAATCTTTCTCAATCCAAAGTCAAAATATTTTAAATTTGTACTCATTTTTTCCCTTTGTTTCAGAAAGACAAAGCCAGGGCTTTGGGTGGCTGAGTTGAATGTCCTGGGGAAGACAAACATATCACTGCCCTGAAAGATTCCATGGGGTGTTACAGAGACATCGTCTTTCAAGTGAGACATAAAATCACAGTCCAAGCTAACTGTAGGCACAGGGATTTTGTGGTAGTCGTTTCACAGCAATCTGGGTATCAGTTAGAGGGCTATAGCCAAATATCAGCTTCACTCTGCCTGCAGAGGTTTCAGGCTATGTACACAAAGAAATTCTTCATTTCTGTAGTGTGGCTTCACACTGACCCGTGTTATCCCCGGCATTAGCTACCGACAGCTGCCAGACAGGAATTCTGTCCGTGATGTATATTTTTGTATCGTCATTTTGTTGAGTTTATGAAAAGATTTAGGACAAAATCCTGGACCAAGTCAAATCACTGCTAAAATTTCTACGGACCTCACTAAAGGCAGAGTTTTTCTCAGTGGATTAAAGCAGAGGGGTGTTGAACTGTTAATAGTGGGAGGAAACTCTGAGCAATTAATTTCTTTCTCGTCTATCAGCATCTTGTGCTATTCTGAAATTCGCTCTGAGCACGGTGCAGTTTTCTCCCTATTTAACCGTGATTTGAAGCTATTTCACAGCTCAGTTTGGACACTTCTTGCAGGGATTTGAGAGCAAAAGCCATTTTGGTTCATTTCATTAAGCACCTCAATTCAGGGATTTACTTCTAATCCATGAATAAAAATATCTCTCGGAACCGAGTTTCTCTTGCAATGTTTGTCTTCATAAATTGAAAAAAAGAAACACTTGCCAGGAATATTCACTGTTATTTACTTAATTTTTGTATTTCCACGGGCTTTTTACCAATGTTTCCGTCTATCGCAGCCTGCCTGGGACTGACCACAGGAGGGATTCAAACTGCACATTTGTTAAAAAATTCAGAAAGCAGTCGCTCAAGCCTAAATAAAAGCATGAATTCGTTGGCAGCACAGGAAGAAGAAAAGTTATTTGCTTGTTAAGGTCACTGTAGGAATTGAGATTTACTGAAGAGCTATAATTACAACTAAAACAAATTATTATGCATTAACATTAGCATGGGTAAGAAACAGAAGGTTACTGCTGGGGTGGTCTGGGGCTTTCCCCGGGATGTCACAGGATTGCATTTCTCATCACACAAAATTTAAATCGGGTGACGCTCACCCAAATTCCTCACTGAAAAATTAACTTTCCCAGGTGCTCTTTCTTCAGCGAAATAAAAAGTTGGAAAATGTCCCCTTTGTCCACCAGGTGGCACGAAGAGAAGCAACGCTGGAAAACGGCTGGAATACGAACTCCTCGAATAATATCCTTGCTGGAGAGATGGTGAGAGACAGAAGATCCCAGCAGCACCCGTACCAGTGTTCCCCACGGGAAGCCACCCGTCCTGGGAGAGGCGGCATCGGCAGTGTGGCTTTGGGACACTTGTGCCTGTCCCCTCCAGTCAGCAGCTCGACATAAGGGCTTGCAGAAAGGCTTTGCTTTGAGTGGGTGGTGAGAGAGCCTTTGGAAATCCCCTCTGCTCTTCGGGGCACAGAGTGGGTGCAGGGGACAAGAAGGGCACCCTTGTGCCAGGGCACCCATGGAAGAGAAGGCGTGGGGACGGGGCAGTGGTGGGTGCAGAGATGGGGACAAGGGGGGCTGGTGCTCTGCTTGGCCACACAGAAACTGAGCGACGTGAGAAATCAGGAGGGATTTCATAGAGTATTTGTGCCCAAAGGAGAGGGAGTTGTGAAATCTTCCTGGGGTCATAGGGCAGTGCTGTTGTTAAACGTGGATGGAGAGGGCAGCTGACAGGGGGATAAGGTCTCTGGGAAGAGCAGGAGCCTGCTGCAGGTAGCAAAACACAAATCAGCCAGAGGCAGAGAGGGAGGGGAAGAGTGTGTGGACTTTCCTGAACGATGGGGTGAGGACAGGGTTGAAAACAAGCTTGTCCCAAGCTCAGCAGTGAAGGCTGTGCCGTGTGGATCCAGCTGCAGCCAGCTGCTGGGCTGCCCAGCCCCAGCCTGGCTCAGACAAGCTCAGCTGGGCTCAGCTCCACACTCCCTGGCCCTTGCCTCGGCTGAGTTTTTAGCAGAGGGAGGGTTTAGCAGAGACACCAGACGGTTTCTGCACCTCTGGGTAACTCGGATAGAGAAGGTCAAGTATGAGGCAACAGTGCAGAGGTAGCAGGAGCATGAGATGGGAAAGATGCAGAAGGACAGCAGGAAGGTTTTAGCCTGGTCTCAGCATTCAGCCTCAGCACAGGCATGAAGTGTGATACTGGGGACATCCATGAGGAGCATGACCAGGCTGGTGGCCTTAAACCCCCACAGCAATTGGCTTTTGACCAGACTAAGGAGAATTAAATATTTGTATAAAATGGAACATTTACTCTTCTCTACAATAGAGGTGACCTGTACATCCAGTGCCCAAAAATGAGCCTGGGGCTAGAAACCCCTCAGTGCTGAGCAGCTGACTGTGGCCCTTTGTTCTTCCCTGTCTTTGCTACATGCCTGCTCTTCCCTTCAGCCTCAGAGCAGTTTTCGGGCACTGGGACCAGAACTGCTCACAGCCATCCCTCCTCTCCCCACCCACCACAGCCTGGCACTGCACAGGGTACCACATGATGCTTCAGCAGATGCCCTGGCAAGGAGAGCTCAAAGAGGGCATTTTGGCATCCCCTGGAGAAATCCCGGAACAAGCAGGAGATGCTGGAGCATGGAGGGGAGAGCTTAGGGGAGAGCAGGGGCAGAGGGGCAGTAGAAGAGCAGGAGACAGCCCTGGGACAGGCAGCTGGAGCATGGAAGGGAAAATGCATTTTGGGATAAAAATAAGCCCAGCGTGTACAGAAGAAGCTGACCTGACACATCTCTTGGGAAAATATCAATCCTGGATTTGCTGCCCCCAGGGGTGCAGCTGAGCTCTCCATCGGTTTTCCTCCATGCTGCACATGGGATGGAGGAGAGAAACAGCAGGGAGGTGGACGGAGTAAACCAGTAGGAACTCATCGGTTTCAAAGCCCATTGTATTAAAATATGTTTATATCTTGGTTCTTTATTAAATATAAGCAGTTTGCTACTTGTATACATTTCTACATCTTCGGTGCAATCTGCTTTGCATCAGGCATTGATATATCGGTATAGTATATGAAATGTTAGCTCTCAGGAAATATAAATAGCATGCTGATATTAAATCTGCTTTCAAAAATAGTTACAGGACAATAAATCTGAAGGACTCGAAGGTTTTTAATCACCTCTACTTAGTTATTCAGGGATGGGCCAAAAAAGCAATCATTTAAATTAGAGAACTGAAAGAGACACAACAGAAAATTCTTATGCACAATAATTGCTTTCTCTACAAATATTTACTCCGAGGCTAAGAAAATATTATGGAATTTTACAAATATCTTTCTCTCTTAATTTTTCCAGCACTTTAAATATTGATCCAAGAGAAATCTTATTGAGGCTGGTGGGTTTTTTTTCCTTTTTCTTTTCATTTTTTGTCCATTTCAAGAAATCCTAAATAATGGATCTGTGGGGGAGGTCTCACTGGGGATTAAGCAAGGACAGCTCATGGTACTTTGCTGGACCCCAGCCACCAGCAGCAGCTCCCTCTATTGCTTTCACCAGTACTGCAATTTTATTAAACCCAGAGATACTTTGGCTATCAAAGGACAGTGGAAGTTGCTGCTCTGATGCTATTTTTGGGGGTTTTTTCCAGATAAAATGTCTGAAAAATGAAATTCAGGCGAATGCAGGTGAGTTGGAGAGATGCAAAGGGCTGAGGAAGCGGGTCAGTGTTAGGGCGGGCAGGGAGTGACAGAGGGAGGCAGGATGCTCATGTAAGGTGCAAGAGAAATGGGGCAAAATAATGCACAAGCCACAAAATTAGGAATGGGAAAGCAGCTGAGTCTGACAAGGTGGGGTTTGTGGCTGCAGGAAAAGGCTAGGGCAAGCTTTTTAAATAACCTCCTACAAGTTGCCTTAGGCCCCGCAAAGATTTAATATATTGTTGAACTTAAGTCACTTAATAGCCATGTAGGACTCAATGGAGCTATTCATGTGAGTAAAGCATTGGTCTTAGCAGATCTGCTTCCTAATCTGCAAAGCAGGGAGAGCACTACCTCGGGACAGGGCTGCAGCACCAATTAATGCTGGGGCAAGGCTGGGTACTGCCATCTATCAGTGCCCATTAGCCAGGTATCCCAGATACCCAGCATCCTGACCAGATCAGCTGCATCCCAAAACGTTCTTATCTTAGCCACTGAATTATCTCTGCTTTCTTTTTGAAATAAAAAAATGTGCTTCAAGTATGCAGTATGGTTAAGGAGCAGAAATGTAAAATACAGTTGCACACTGTCATAAATGCTGTCAATGTCATTGTTCAACTTTCTAAATTTAAAATAATGCAAAAGCAGATGAAAAGGGCTGTAGAGAAGGCAAAAAGCTCACTCTGAAATAAATTCTGTGTCACTTACTCTTTTTTCAAGAAGGTATAACCCCTAATAAAATATAAGTGAGTCAGACAAAAATAATCTGCAAACACAGAGATCCCAGGTTCCCATTTATGGTAATCAGTTTTATTGAAAGTCAATTAATAAAAAGCTTTGGTTTAAATTAAATTAAGTATGAGTCCATCTCTATTTCCCAGCAAGATGAAGTCCTTGAAAATTACCAAACATAGCTGCACACAAATTGCCTTTTCCCAAAGAGAGCTTCAGCATCTCAAAATATGTCCTGGATGAGAGCAGTCGTATCCAGACTGGGCACAGCTAATTGGTACCCTGGAGGGTTTTTACTCTTGGCATTTGTGAAATAATGAGAATCAAAACCATTAGTAGGCAGGGAAAAAGGGTGATAGAAATGCTAGCCTGCTTTTTTTTCCTGTCATGTTCATATTATGTTATCTCTGGGCAAGAATTCCCACTAATTTTCCTTCTGAAGTTCAGTAACTCTCTTAAATCGCTGTGTGACAAATGCAGCTCTTCATTGAACAAAGTTTGTAAGAATTGCTCAGGCAGATAACTAGTGGAGATGATAAAAGAAGGAGTGGGAGATACTCTGCAATAGATCACATCCTCTTTACTGGAAAAGGTTACACAGACATCACCCTTAAATAAGGGGTGAGGAATATGATTGGAGTGAGAAATGTGCTTTTTTATTTTTATTTTGTTGGTCGTGGCAAGTATATTACACTCTTTCTATCTTCATAGAAAGAAAAGAATCAAATGCACATGTGAATTTCTTCAGCCTTGGAGATGGGTGGCTGCTTAGTGTCACACTGGAAAGCAATCTGGAAGTCAGAATTGCACTACTGTGGTTATCATCAAAACTAATCAAATGCTGGTATCCGAAAGTGTGAAACCCTTTCAGCAGGCAAATCAAAAAATGCACCAATTCTAAGAACCAACGCAGACCAAACAAGAAATTACAAACACATGTCTAGAAGCAGCTCCAGCTCCATGTATCTCAGCAAGGAAATGTTCCTGAGGTGTGGGGACCCCCATCCTTCCTTCTCTGTGTACAGGGACATCCCTCAGACTTTCCCAGGGCTTCCTCTGAGACCACTGAGGTGATCACACTAATCCCAACAGGAACAAAACAATGTCAGGGAAAGGACTTGGAGAGAAGCACCAGGAGGGCAAATGCAGGCTGGAAGCAGGCTGGCTCAAGCTGCCACCCCCTTTTCCATTTTACTTAGACATTACTTCACATTTTCAGAAGGATATTAGGGTTTGGCATTTTTCTGGGAATAAGTCTTTTAACTGATATTGTAACAATATCAGTTAAAAATTCTCCTGGATCTAGAAAGATGTAGGGCTGATATATGGGTAGAAAAATATTGCCTGGTTGTGATTTTTCTGAGGGAGGAATACACTGCATTGCCTTACTTAGGTAGTTTTCATTGATATGAAGCTTTATATTCCATTCGGAGAACAGGCAAAATATTTACACAAACCAAGAGATGAAAAATTTCCAGGATTTATCCTCTATTTTTTTTTTTTTTAATTCATTGATTGTCAGTGATGCTGCTACCCCTGTATTCCTCACCATCACCATACAAGAGAACAACTTTATGCATGTTTTCTGCCTGGATAGTGAATAACTTCAGCAAGACAACCAAAAACAGTATCTAAAATTACTCCAGCTTCACTGCACACTGTGAGGTCATGAACATAAGCCAGTAAGATTCCACTCTTTACCAGTCTCATGCAGAATACCTACATGAGTTTTTCAAACCTATGAATAAAAAGCACTGAGTGCCCCATACCCAGGATGAGCTGAGCAAGGGAAATCCTCTCTGCCAAACACATCTTGCCTTCTGTAGGTGGGCTGTGCTTTTATTTTGATACCTAAAGAACAACTCAGGAGTAGATCCTGGATGTTTGGCACTATTTGCAAACCTTTGAGAGATACAGAAAGCAAATGAGTAGACCTGCAGAAAGTGGTGGAGCCAGAGAAAACTCTGTGGCAAAGCCTGATGTCTTTGAGGAACTCAGACTCTGAAGTGTTATGAAGGAAAACACCATCACCACCCATCAGTCGCCTGCCTACAGTCATTCCTAAGGACAAGCAAACAGCAGCTGTGGCAATGTAGGTGCTGAGGTTTAAAACAATTTCCCTGGGAGGAGCAACAGCCAGGATGGCACCGACTTTGGGATCCAAACAGAACTGGCACTGCTGAGCCATGAGGGAGAGGACGTGGTCCAGGGTGCAGACAGCACCACAGATCCCAGCACAGCAGGGCAGGCAGAATGTCACATGAAACAGCCACATCTGCTTGCATTTCATCACTGAAATGGTGAAGTTTGACTTTAGCTTGACCTTGCAATTCACAAGCTCCGGGGAAAAAGAAAAAAAAATAAAAATAAAAAAAAAAAAAAAAAAAAAAAAAAAAGAAAAAAAGGAAAGAAGAAAAAAGTAACAAAAAGCAGCTAAAAATCAAGCAGCAACTAAAACAGTCTGTAACCCCATGGTACAGGATGAATTAAAACCAAATGAGCTACTTTGCAATATAAGCAGTGTCTGGTGAGATTTCGTTGAGGATGTTGCGATATTTGGACTCCTTCTCTCCATAATACAAAATCCCTAAAGCAATCTGTTTACACCAATGTTGCCTGAACATTTCAGGATTCATACCTGGAAGCCCTTTGAGGAAAAAAAAAAAAAAAAAAAAAAGAAAAAAAAAATCCTCTCTGTTGGCAAGATGTGTCTTTTCAAAAGCAAGATTGAGACACACTTGTATTTCAAGCTTCCCCCCAGGAAACAGTTGTCTAATTCTAATTAACAGTTACTCCCCAGGATCTGTGACTCAGGTCCTCACTGGAACGCCCCGAGGGTTTGTTCCAGGGGATCTGGCCCACTGGGTGTCTCATGACCCGGGCAAGCAGCTCCTGGGCCAGCATTGTCTCAATGTCTGACTGCTGCTGGTGGTGCTGGTCTCTAGGAGGCTGTGCTGCAGGCTGCTGTCCTCACTGCGGCTGCCCCAGCTTGTCCGACTGCCACCCCAGGTTTGGGACATGGTGTAACCCAGAGCTCTGCAGACACCAGGCTGCACTGAGGGGTTTGGATTTACCAAATACACCGTGACCAGTAACACATTCACTTCCACACCACCCTCCTGGGTAATCAAGTTTTTTTTGAGCGCATCGCTATTTAGACAAGATATCATTAAGTGTCATCAAGTGTGTCAGTGGGAGTGAAAGAGGAGAAGCTGTTGGCTCTGCTCTAGTCACAATGATAAATGCATTTCTCTCTGTGTATGAGCTACAGTTTGGCCCCATAAAATGCATTGGAGATTCAAAGCTTGTACAAAAAAAAATAAGCAATGTTTTCACTTCTTTCAGAAAGCACTCAGCTGGTGAGCAAACACTGGTGTATTTACAATGCCAGAACAAAAAAGTGGTGTCTGATGTTTCCTCTCTGTTGTTTTCTATAGTATTCCAAGGAAACAGTCAGGGTAGTATCTCCTATGGAAAGTCTGTTAATGACTTCAAACTATTCAGTCCTGTCCTAAAGGCAGAGTCGGTGCTACAGATATGCTTTGAGGATCTTTTCTCCTCATCCCTGCATATATTCTACAATCACACAGTTCAGTCTCTTCAAAAGCCACACACCAACAAAATGTTCCCTAAAGCCACTCTCAGCTCAGCCCACAGCAGCAACACCAGACCACCAGAGCTTCCTCCTTCCACGGTGCCTATACTTACCATCTGTGCAGCTCCTGGCCCTGAAAAGGGTCATGAAAAAACTCCACAGGATTTCAGCAGGACCAGGATGCCACCTACTGCTCTTGATCTTCACTTGGGTGCTCCCACATTAAAAGATTAGATAAGGAATCACTTTTTCACACCACTGAGAAGAGGAGCCCAAGGCTAGTTGTGAGGACACAGGGAGCAGGAGCAGGGCAGAAGTTCAGACCATAGGGAAATACCTGATCATTGCTGCACAGCCCTTCACATGGTGATCCCAGTGCTCCTTTTCTTCTCTACACAAATATTTGTATGACCCTTTAGAGACATTTTCTTTGGGGATCTGCCTTTCATTAGAGATGCCAGAGCCCTTGGTGGCCTCTCACCACAGGTCACTGGTTAGAGGCACACGGCAGGCGCGATGCTCTGGCACAGCCACCGGATCAGCCCAAGCTGTGACCGCAGCCCAGACATGGGGAATTCTCTCCCCTCTTGCCCTGACTTGCACTGCCTGAACTGTTGTTCGTTCAGCTGATGATCTGTGTCATCCTTTATGCAAACAAGCATAAATTGACTAATTAATCTCTGGGGTAACCCCCCACTGGTTTCAGTGGAACTGCAATCAAAGTGGAAGAGATCTTTAATGCACTCTGTTCCTGAAGCACAGCCTGTGCCTTGTCCACTAGTCAATGTAGACCTCTAATTATATGGATTCGACTCTTAATCTTTTCTGGTCTCAGGAGGTTCCAGTTGCTGAAAATTATGGATTTCACTTGGAAACTACAACATCACCAAACCACCTTTCTGGAAAGCTGGGAATATTTTGGATCTGTGAACCAAAAGCAGCGCTGGGGACTGAATGGCTCAGGGTTAATCAGCATGCCACTGGGAAGCCTGAATTCCTGCATCTGGGGTCTCATTCCCAGCCCTCAACACCAGCAAAGCTTGCTTGTGCAAAATTCCACATTTGAACCTTTCTGCATCATTTCATATTTGAAACCAAAACGCTCATCCAGGGCAAGACAGAGAGGCCTTTCTGCAGCACAGAAGCAGACAGGTGAGATTGGGAAGTGTCATTGTGTGTTTAAATGGCTTCACATGAAAATACATGCCTTTCAAATCACAGTCAGAACCTTCTACATCTTTAACCACCTTTACTGTTTTTCCCATCCTCTATCCAATAACTTTTTTCTAAGCTATGTACACCTGAAGGTTTTGTGAGAATTATTGTGAAAGACCAAACAAAAGATCTGAGCCTTGGCCAGGAATTTGAAGGTTTCCTTTTTTTAAAAAAAATGTAAAAGATGAGTTACAGTTGACAGCTGTCCATAAAAACTGTAACATACAAATCGTATAATATAAACTAAAGAGAGACCAAAAGTACCACAGGAAAAAAAGAAAAATGAGCTTGTTAGAACAGTCTGTATTACAGCTGTTTCCCTTGACAGTTTTCTGTACCCTAATACGCTCAACAAATTGGCAACCTGTCCTTATATATTTGCATCAGGATTCCCTTAAGGGAAATGTCTATATTATTCTGTTTTGGATAAAGGAAGCAGTTTGATGTGACAGGTAGGTCAAGTGTTTCTTTAATAAAGCATATGGGTAGGAAGAAAGAAATAGGCTATTGTCAATGACTTGACAAATAGGTAGATATGCCCCCCTAGAGTATAGCCATGGAAAGCTACTAGATAAATAGTCCTTGTTATTTTGATTTAACCACTTGGTTGCTGAATACATCTTTTCCCAGAGAACAGCATCCTCAATAAAGGTCAGACCAGAGATTATTTTATAGTCTGTAGTGAGGTGTTAACTCAGTTTGGATTTTAGTTACACAGAGCAAACCTGGACAGAAGTTGGAAATGAGTTGAAAATTAACTTCTGTATGATCTCGATGTGTGTTATATTTGTATTGATACAGGTGGAAATTCAGTGTCACTTCACCAAAGTTTGTCATCTCAGTTCAGCATCTTCCCTAGTGGCACACGTGGTGCTGCCCACCCCTTTCCACTTTAAGGGACCTGTCCCTGGGTGACCAAGGAGCTGGATTTGCCCCTAACCTCAGACAGGTGTACCCTTTGCACTCAAACAAACAGGTTAAAAATCCCCATACTTCTGATTTGATGGCTTCTGTACAAATCCAGCCATCAAGGCTTACTTGAGAGACTTCTAAGAGAAAACCAGCCCCAGAATAAGAAATTACTCCAGTTCTTAAAGATGCCAAGATTTACCAAAGAAAGCCACTTCTGAAAGTTGAGGACAAATCTTTCCCAAGGTGAACCTATGAATCCTTCAGGTTCCATCCCTAGAGAGGTTAGATGCAGGACTGGGAAAAGCCTCCAGGCCTGTTTGGCTAGTGAAGCCACTCACTGCTGGCCCTGCACAGATTTGGGAGCTGCAATAGCCAGGTCCAGCACAGCCATAGGATCAGAACCACAGAATCATAAAATGGTTTGGATTCGGAGGGACTTCAAATGTCATTTTGTTTCAAGCCCACTGCCGTGGACAGGGGCACCTTCACCAGAGCAGGTGCTCCTGGGGACACCCACCCTGACAGAGGCATCAGGAGGGGAGGGACCCACTGCCAGACCACAGGTGAACAGGCTCAAAGCCTGAATTAGGTAAACACCTATTTAGGGAGCTTTTACAGCAGCAAGCACACTCCTGATCACCTCTCAAGTCCCCCTTGGAGCTGCTAGGGTCTGTTGTGTAAGCACAAGGGAATGGATACTTTTTAAGTTCTTTAAAGGTTTCTAATGTGGTAGCTTTGTAAAAAACCCATCCCCTTGGGTGCAGCTTGACAGGTAGATTTATATGCCAAAATAATTATTTGGATAAAAATTCAGCTCAAGCTGTTTCAACTACTAAAATAAAATTTCAAGAAGATCATAACTGTGAGGATATGTGATTTTCTTATCCTTAAGAAAATACCTCAGCCTTTTATAATATTGCATTTCTTGGCCCCTCAAGCAGTGTTTGTGGACCTGCAGCTGCCCCTGCCAGGCTGAGGGCTCATTCTTCCTGCCCTTGGTCAGGGTATCACTGAGGAAGGGAAGAGTTCTCTTTCCTTCTCAGCTTTTTCTTATAATCAGGGCTTTAATAAACAAGACAGGGTATTTCAAAATTCAAAAGCAAACTGTGAAATAGCAGCAGCACGTTGACCCATCCACACTGATCCATCCTTCTGACTGAGGCAGCCAGGGTCCCATCCCCTCTGGATCCCTGTCCCTGGGATTGAGGAAGGGTGCACGTAGAAATCCCCCCAAGCAGTACCATGATCAGTCTGCCCACTCTCAGTGATTCCCATCCTGCTGATTTAATCTGTATGTCCTGATCCTGCCAGACCTCTAAACAGACCTTAGCAAAACCATCTTGTGCTAATTCTGAGTTATATTCCAGCATTATTAAGGGGGGTGTTTTTATCAGCATTATCTTTTTCCAGCAGCATCAGCATGTATATTATTAATTAGCTATAGGTTGATAATATATAGTCATATATTTATATATAATATAGTGTTATAACAAACTATATACTATGGACAATTACTGTAAATGATATATATACTATATTACATTAAATTACATTATATTATATTGCACTTTGGCTATTATATTTTGACTATTATATTAACAATAATAAAATATAAAAACTTATCTGTAATTCCTATTATTAGATAAATACATAGATAGATGCATTAGAAAAAGATTTTAGAGGCCTAAAAGATATTGCATTCTTTTTAATTATTTTATTCTTGCCTTTCTGATACATTCAACTGCAGATTTTCCAGCTGCAGAGTCTTTTGCCTGGAAAAAGCTGCTACTCACCTAAATCAGTGTAAACTGCTGGTCTCCTTATCTGCCTATAAGCACATTTTCCTTTATTCATAACTGGGAGTTCCTATACTGTTGACCCAAATAAGGAGAGGATAGAGGTTCATATTATCATTTTATTCTTCACATGAGTAAAAAGCAGAATTTATGCCTCTGCTTTGGGGAAGTCCTTTTCCCCATACATGGTAGCACACACAGCTCAGCTGCCCCTGTTGTGTTTTCCATATTAAGCCATATACAAGGGCAGCAAACAGGAGGAGTTAACTGCAACCATTACAAAAATCAGAGGCAGATGAAAAGTGCTGGTTGGGCTGGGTGATCACGTCTTGCCTTTTTGCTTTACAGAAGGAAGACCTGGCGGGTGTTGAAGCCAACAGAAAAACAGTGGCATTATGGAGAGTGGAGCAACACTGCACATTTTTGTTGGTTATTACATTAGTTGTTGCTAGACTCAAAGAAAAACTCAGGTAAAGGGCAGCCACACAAAGGAACATCACAGTTTTTAAGGAGGATTTGCCTTTAAGAGGGCAAAGGCTCATTATCCCTGGAAGTATTCAAGTTCAGGGAGTTTGGAAAAACCTGCCCTTGTGGAAGGTGTCCCTGCTCATGGCTGGGTGTTGGAGCTGGGTGGTCTTTCCCTTCCAATCTAAACCAGTCTGGGCTTCTATGATTATGCTGCAAGATTTCTAAATGCCTTCTTGGTGATTTTGTGCCATTATTAATGTCACTAGCATTGCCCCTTCTTCTGTCATAACTACCCATTACAACAAGGATCCAGGGAAAACACATGGCCTTCCACACCAAAACTTTCTGACAGAGGAGATTGCTGGTGAAGCACCTGGGGGGAGGACAACCCCAGCCACCTAAGACATCACACTGTCCCAAGAGTCTCCCAGATGTACCCAGGTCTCCCACAACTTGTGCACCTCCTTCTTCTAAGCAATGCATGCAAGATTCTCCAGAGAAACAAAAGGCAGAAAAAGGAGCAGAGCCTTGTTTTAGTAATCTTTCTGCAGAGCAAGAACTGAGAATTTGGGCTTTTCAGTAATGGCCCCTGGAGGTTGAACATTATGGGCTGGAGTTTGGGAAGAGTCTGTTCTTTTAAATTATGGAAACACCAAAATAAAGGGAAAATTTCCTATATTCTCTTCCAGGAAAACAATCCATGTTTCAGTTACATGTTTCTGTTTAAACTTGCAGATGCTTCTGGTGTTATTTAACATATTTTTGCATTTGGTGTTCCTATTTCATTTTGTTTCTCAAAACCAAAGAGATTTCTTTCACATCCCCTGAGAAGTTTGGGTTCTGGTCACTTAATTTTCCTCATTCACAAGCACAAAGTTAATGTACTTGAGTTGTCCTTTCTATAGGAAGGGAAAAAAAAAAAAAAAAAAGGAAAAGAAAAAAGAGAAAAGAAATTATTTTGGAATAATGTATTTTTCTTTATTTTTTTCCTTTAGTGAAAACACTCCCACTTAATTTGTATTTTGTGAAACTTTCTTTTTACTGATTTTCTTTTCCGAACATAACTTTCAGACTAAACCAAGTTGACATATTTCTTTTAATGTGTTTTTAAAATATGCTTAATGGTGCTGAAAGCTAAGGAAGCTCAAATATAATTCCAAAAGCCTGAGCCCACCAGAAGCCTAATGCAAACATTATTATAAAAACTCCACAATGGTTAGAGTTTTCAGGGAAACCTGGGTGTCCATTAACGACATCGGAAACGTTATCTGTGCAAGGAAAATATGTTCTGTTGTTTGGCATCTTGATGGCTGCTCAGTTTTTCTTTTTTCTACACCCAAGAAAATCTGTTTCCAATGTTTCTGCCACAGAGAATATGGAACAGCAGGAGCAGAAGTTGATGCAAGGGGGGGATTTCGTGATTGTTATTCAGCTCACATCTCGGGAAGGCACACTCCCTCTCCCCAGATTCTCCCGAGAAATCTGCTGAATAAAGAGTGGCTCCAATATGAAGGGCAAGAGAGAGGAAGAATATTTCTCCTATCCACATGGGACAGGCAGGAGAGTTGTCCAGCAAACATTAATCAATAGTCCTTACCTTTCCCCAGCACTCAGCCTTTGGCAGGAGGAGAAGGATAGTCAGTATTTGGGCAGACTGGGGAGCAGCAGAGAGGGCAGGAGCTCGAGGGCAGCCAGAGCTGAGCGCTTGTGTCCCTCGTGCCAGCAGCCCTCAGCCCCCTGCACTGCTGAGGACTGCCACTTCCAGGGAGATTGTCACTCAGCCAGACTGTCCCCAGAGGATGTGCCCCACACACACACTGCAAACACCCACCTGGCCTGGCCCAGGGGGACCAGAGCTTCCCTGGCTGAGCACCCGGGAGAGGACTGAGAGAGAGGCCAGTTTGGAAACAGCAGATTGCTTCAGTCCTCAGTGAAAGACCATCAGTGTAGGTTTGTGTCCATGGGGTTTTCAGGAGAGCTCCCTTACTCACCCTGGCACCAGCCCCTGCTATGCAGAGGCAAAATTCCAGCTGGGACTCTTCAGTGGTGTCTGGAATTCTGCTCCAGGCAAGCACGTAACTCAAACATCACCCTGAAATATTTGCTGGGAAGCTACTGTTCTAACTTCCAAAAGAGGCAAGAGCAAAGGTTTCTCTAGATGTTTTTATCTTCCCACCTCAGCAGGGCAGAAACATGCTTCATTTCATCTCCAATCAAAACCTTTCTGGTCACACATGGGCCTTGGGTTTTCACATGGTGACATTCCTTTAAGGGATGGGGACACAAAACCCAAATAATCTTCCTGTGGCTATGCCATCAGCACAGAATTAGCAGAGGGTTTCAATCTCCACCAGACACGAAGGAAGGATTTCATTCGATGCCAGTGGCTCCCCCTGCATTCCTTGTTCCAAGAAGCACAAGGAAAACTGACCCAAGTCACTTGTCACTACCACAGCCGTGGCTGCTATACCCAGCAACGACTCAGTTTTGGCTGTGTCACCTCAGCAGTCCTTAAGGTGACCCTGAGCAGAAGCCTGTTTTTCAGGCTGTCCTGCACAAATGGGTTTTCCCAGGGAGGAAAGGAGTTAAACCGCTTGTGCTGTCCCTCCATGTGTGGCTTCTGTAGAATGCCCCTGTCCTGCCATTAATCCTTCCTATGGATCCCCCATTTCCAAAAGAAACAGGTCTTGAGTTGTGACAGGAGCAGCATCTTCCACAGCAGAGCTGGTTACAAGATGGAGGTCTCATTTTTATTATTGAAGCATCCTGTGGATGAAAAGCAGAAATAGTCTGCCCTGCACCCATCCGAATCCTCCCTCAGCCCCCCTGGCTGCTTCTTGTGCTGGCTTTGAATTCCAGCTTTGTCATCGAGCCACATCCAATCTGGCACAACCCCCCAAATTGTCCTCTTTGGAATTTTTCATCCAGCTGTTTCAAGCCAACTTTTTTTCACTTGTCTTTTTTAAAAAGTCAGAACTAACAATTACATAAACACAGCTTTTTTCTTTGGGATTTTTTTTCCCTGCACTTCAGATAGGAAATTATCTTTGTAAGAAAAGCTATCCTTCTCTTCTAAAATGTGCTTAGCTGCATGAATTCATTCACAAGAACATTCACTGTTACTGAATTAGAAGGAAAAAAAAAGGAAAGAAAACCTGAACTCAGTGAACCATGATCAAGTAATCCGAGGAAATCAGCATGTTTCTCTCTAGACAGTTCAGAATACCAAATGCTAAGACACAAGAATCCCACTAAATATACCTCTTCTCCTTATCTCTGTAAATGTCTAATTGTATTTTCAATTCTCATCATTTTATCATGACTCATCTGCATTTACTGGTGATTTAGAGCTTGGATCAATTTTTAACCTAATAATTCAAGCTTTTTTTATTTTTCTTTAGCAGATATCCAGCCTTCCTGAAAGGCACATGAATGCAAATTGTTCAGCTTTCTGAGAGTGAATAAAAGAACCTGATATGAAACATTTTCAGCTCTAGTTTAAAGCCAAGCTCATGATTTCAGAAAGCTTGGATTAAGCAATACGGCTACTTGAAAACAAAGAGACTTGAAACAATGTGGAGTGGAGTAAGCAGTGTATTTGGCACAAGCCTCGATTTTAATTCTATTCATCCTTCTTTTCCATTGCTGTTTGCCTACAAAACTCTTTTTAAAGCATTATCCCAGGTTTCAAAGCTCAGCACCAGGCTGAGCATCATCCAATGGTTCCTCATTTTTCCACATCTGACTATGAATTCACACTGGGTGGATTTGGGAGGACGATGATGATGATGATGATGATGATGATTATTTCCATTAGGAAGAAAATCTTCCCCATGAGGGTGGTGAGGCCTCGGCACAGGTTGCCCTGAGAAGCTGTGGCTGCCCCATCCCTGGAAGTGTTCAACACCAGGCTGGATGGGGCTTGGAGCAACCTGGGAAGCTGTCTCTGCCTGTGAGAGTTGGAATGAGAAAAGTGTTAAGGACCCTCCCAACACAAAACATTTGATGATATGATATGATATGATATATGATATTATTGATATGATATGATACGATACGAAACAATACGATACAATACGATACGATACGATACGATACGATACGATACGATACGATACGATACGATACGATATGATATATGACAGGACTATATGGAAGGCAAGGTCCCATGATGGAGCTCATCTTTGGCCACTTCCCTCAGGCATGCATGGGGATAATCCAGCAGCTCAATGGGATGCAGATGCCTTTTGGTGCTCCCTCCAAGAGCCTTTCCCGAAGCTGCAGGACGCTGCACACTGCAGCCCAAATAGTTATGAAAGCCTGAGATGGATATTTGTTTTATTGCTTTATTATAATACAATAAGAAAGGGAGCAGAGGAATTCAGCCAGCAGCCAATGCAAGCGTCGCCCACGAGCGCTGTCAGGACAAGCCCTGGCCGTGCCGTGAGGGAACCTGACCCAGAGAGCAGCACAGAGAACACACAGCCCTGTTCAGTCATGCCTCGGGGATGGGGCTGGGCCAGCTGCCCTGCTACACAGACCCCATAGAGACCCTGCTCTCAGCTGAGCCCTGGGCTGGGCAAACACCCCAGGGAGGGCTGGAGGATGCCCAGCCACCTCCAGCTCTCCTGTGCCAGTGCCCGCGGACACAGGCGGGGCAGATGGTCAGAAGTGGTTCCCATTTGAGGAGAAAGGCAAAACACCATAAATCATATTTAGTCTGCTGAAACCTCCAAGTGATAAAACAATCAAAAATACTACTTTATTTATAAAACACATATGGAGGCCTTAATCAAGCCAGGAATGAGGTAATTTCTGCCAATTAAGTCTCCCTCATTCTGCAGTTGGAAGCAATCAAAACAAAGGCAGACTTATCAATGGCATGTCTGTGTGCTGCAGCCCCAGAAAGTACCTGTTATGTTGGGCATACAGTAAATCACCTCCCACCATGTGCTGGGAGGCTGTTGCTCTCAGCTCCCCCGGACTTGGGAGGAAAAGAGAGCTTTGAGAACTTACTCAATTAATGGCTAGTACTTTTGTAACAAAATGGCAAAGGGATAGCATGAACTCCAAGTTCCCATTTGGAAACAGGTTATGTCTTCCTTATTCTTCTCCCACTGCTCACTGGAATTGTTAGAGGGTTTTTTCGCTCAGTGTAATTTATCCAGATCAAGGAAGTGCACACATTGCCTCTTGTTGGAATATCCCATTATTATTTTATTTGTCCTACTGGCGATCAAAGGGTGAGCATTGCTCTTGTGTAAAATAACAAGGGAAATACTGTGGCTATAATTATTCTATATTAGACATAGATATCTGCCAGTCAACACTAAAAAAGAACATTAATTAATTAGATTATTTTAATGAATGATAAACTGACAGTAACAGTACTTTGAAATCCTATGCAACTTCACATGAAAGTCTGAGACTTTGGTCACACATTAATGATCTTTCCAGCACCTCTATAATTGCAATTATATTAATTTTAATTGAGAGAAAAGTGAGACAGAGAGAGATTTCTTTCATATGGACGTATCCTGAGAAGCTTGCATGCTGCCCTAATCCAAATCATTCCTCTGCCATTGCAGAAGCAAACTGTGGAGCCAAAAAATCTGCAAAAGGACTTAGATGCCTAAGCACGAAATTATGATCTTCAAACCTTCATGACTCTGCAGAAAGCATCTATAAACATCTGTGTTTTCTACATTAAAGTTCTCCAGATGTCTAAAGTTCCCAGAAGTTCTCTGCTCCTCTCTGTGCATTTATGGCTCAGTGCTTATCTCAGACGTAAACTGTGTTGGCATCTGCAGAGAAGATTCCTGCACACACAGCCCCTGCAGCACCCAGCCTGAGGGGCTCTCACGTGGCAGAGGAGCACCCTGAAGTCCTGTCCTAAACCCAGATGAAGTCTGGGAGCTGAACACAGAGAATTCCTCCTCCAAAGGCAGAGGATTCCCTCTTTCTTGTGCACCAGGTAAATGCATCATCACAGGCATGATATCTCATCAGTGGAGCACCGGGAAGGTTGGACACCGGGGCAGCTCTCACAGGACCCAGCAGGTGCAGGGGAACACCCGTGGAGTGCACAGCCTGTGCACCCTCCTCCAGCAGCACAAACAGGCAGCGTGGGGCTGAGCAGCCCTCACCAGTGCCATGCCCTGTGGAATGCTGCAGTGGTGAGGGGTGTGGGTGTCTCCACCCCAACCCTGGTCTTGCCTTCACCTCCGGAGGCTGCAGACATGTCCCAGCAGGTCAATGTTTTTAACTCTTGGGGAAACACTGGGGCCAGGTGACGAAAGCTGTTCCTGCAAGGCAGAGCTGTGACCTGAGGATGATGCACGTTTCCTGCTCCTGATGTGCAAGTGAATGGCTGCAATTAAAGCATGTCCATCCTTCTACATTCACATGGGCTTTCCTCCTGTCCAGCCTCAGCATGCCCTCATCAGGCTCAGGATAACACCTCATCCCAGGCATTTCCCTGGCATAGTTCAGCATCTCACCATGTCTCATGCAAGCAGAAGATGCTGGAAGTTACTACACTGTTCCACAGCTCCAGCAGCAGAAGCACTTGCACTTCTTAGTGCTCACAACAGTAGAAATACAGACACGAGACCAGGGCATGCAGAGTCAGTAGCAGGGACTTTGTTCTAGATATATCAGAGGTGCTCCTTCAACGATACATCAGAGACTGGGAATGAACATGGATACTGCAAACTGAGAGTCTGACACAAAAGGATGAGCACCCTGAATCTGTCCCCTGGGAGACCACACCAAGGAAATAGATAAATTTCTGGTATCACACTTTAAACATTACTCTTAAATACTCAGCTGCTGGAGAGACATAGAGAGGCAATTAGCTCAAACTCCCTTTCTCCAAAGGCATAGTGAGCTACAGAAAAAACCATCCTGATTCTAAACTGAAGGCTCAGGAATGAAAAGACAAGGTATAAACACCTTCCTGCTACTACTGAAGGAGGATCTCAAAACCTTTGAGACAAATTCTCAATTTTCTGAGGCCAAATTTAAATTACTTTATTATTTCTAAAGCTAGCAATATTTTAATGATCCATTTGAATAAACAGAGGGAGGGATTCATTTCAGTCTCTTAAATAAGAGATGCCTGCAACCTCAAGAAGTGACTCTTGGTTTATCCCCGAGCACAATTAGTTATCACTACACCAAAATAACATCAAACCAGTCCAGCAGGTGGCTCAGGGATTGGTTTCACTAAGCAGGTCATGTCTCCCTGCAAGGAGGTTGGTAGCAGAATTATACACCTGCTTTTCAGAAATGTCCACGACTCCAAAGGGTGGAGAACCTGGGTATCATTAGAGCAGAAATGGATTTTTTAAAAAATAAAAAATTATAGGTATTAACTAAAAACAAACTGTTCTTCTGAACTGTATCATATTGGTCAAAATATATTTCAGAGGCTGGATAGGTCCCAGGTGGAAGCTGGTGCCCAGTCAGAGCCATTCCCATGACAGGGACATGTCTCTGCCCAGCTTCATAACATAATGAAAGGAAATACAGAAAGAGTTGCTGAAATCCTAATTCCATCTTAATTAAGAGCTTTATATCAACATCTATTTCACTTATAATAGGCAATTTCCTACTTCCAGGTACACTTTAAGGCTTGCTTAAGCTTCAGTGGTGAGGTTTTTTATTGGTGTACTTATTAGTGGATTTAGATTGCTTGTTGTTCCATTGTAATCCCAAATCCACATCGAAGAGATACTTTCATGTGGATGCAGAGCAGGGAATCAATGGAACTGAGCCTGTGTTTAACCCAGGTGTTGTGTTGCATTAGGGCACTTGTACAGGAAAGGTTTATCTTCTCTTATAAATTTCTCCTTTTTCTGAGTTGGTGGGGAAATTGTGACTTTGGGGTCACATTAAGCCTTGCTGTAAGGAGTTTCAGCATCACTCAGTGTCAATGGGATCTCAAAGAACAAAAAAGAACAATGCCAGCACAAAATCAAGGGGGAAGAAAAATATTAAAAGAGTGGAAGGGGTGGTGCCAGGCAGCAATCCTTGAATTTTGTGCTTACAGGAGATCTCAGAACACCCTTTCCTTCTGCCTACCTGGCATAACCTCCTGCTGCCTGCTCATACTGTCCCAGAATTGACTGATAGAAATTGTGCTGCTAGGCAAAGGAGAGGAGAATTGGAAAGTCACTCCCATTTATCTTAAATATTTGAACCAGGTGCACCTACACACAAAAGGAAAAAAACCCAAAAGGTTGCTATTCATTACTGTATTACTGCCATTGTTTGTTCTGTAATTAGTGATGATAGGTAAGCAAGCTGGAAGGAAAGCAAATAAGAAGTTAGTTAATGGAGCAGCATTCCAAGTGGGCAGAAAAGCAACAAAATGGGACCTGAAAATGACACTGGAAGAGTACGTTAATCTCTGTTCACTTACTATTTCATTCACATCTGACTTTCAGATTCAGGGGTTCCTGCCTGAACATAGTGAGAGGATGGAGCCCCTGGATCAGCTCCAGGCTCAGGTGTGCAGCAAACTGTGCCAGGCCAGTTGTAGGACATCACTCAGCAGGTTCTCACTGATGAATTAAACCAGCAGAGAGGTTTTTACCCCAAGCCGCATGGCCAATGGAAGGCAGAGGGGTTTCCACTGTCATGCCCAGAGATAGAGCCGGTACTGCTGAAGCTCAGTTTTGCTGTTTAAAGAGGGGGAAGGGCTTCCCAGGGGCAGTTTTTGCTGAGATTGAAGCTTTTTCAAGCAAACAGATAGTTTTAAAAGCCCATTTCCATTACACAGATTGTGTAATGTTTGAAAGCTTGGAACTTCAGATACGTGGAGTGCTGTCTGACATTTCATGGAGCAAAGGTATAATAAAAGGGGGAAATACAGCTTGGCTGCATTTAGGAAAATGCTATCTAGCAGGGACCAAGTCCATGCTCCTGCTTCCAGCTGACTGATGGCTCCTTTCAGTCTTCCCTGAGGCTGAAAGCCAAGCATCCCCACCTGTCACCCTCCTCCTGGCAGCCCAGCACTCTGCTCCTCAGAGGACCAACAGCAAGAATGGAGATGAGAGCTAGAAGAATATTCTTCTGGGAAAAAAACAACAACAAGAAAAAATAAACAAAAAACCCAGACAAACCAAAACATGTTTTGGCGTTTTGAAAGCCCCATGTTGCTCATGCTGCCATTCCACCATGTAATCACACCACCATGCCACACCAGGGCCTTCGTGTTATTGCACTCTTGGGTCACATTGCTCTCGGTCTTATTGCACATTTTTGGGGGAGGAGATGCAGGTTAGTCGTCAAAATTATTTGTGTACTGAGAAACGAAGAGAGGAGCTTGGGTGATTCAAAGACAGGCTAGAGGAGGGACTTTTACAACACTGTTTTTCTATCAATTTTAGCTCCATCCTGAACACACATACCCATTACCTAGAGTGCACTTCAATAGATGGCAGGTTTCTAATAGAGCTTTTTTAAATCTTCATATCTTATCTTCATCTTGAAGTACACAAACAACTTCACACCTAGTCAACCTAGGCCCTGAGGCTTCTCAAGGGTGAGGGCTGCACCCTGATACCTCATCACCCCCGGAGCTGAACAATGGAGAGGCTCAACCCATGGAAAATTCTGTGTTGGGCAACAGTCGCACCCCACCGAGGTCAGAGCAGCTGCACGGCTCCACCGCCCACGGACGGCAGAAGAAGGCTGGGTGCTCTGAACAGCACAGAACACAGGGAAGCTCACTGGAAATGGGACTTTCAACAGCATTTGGCCTTCTTCCTACTTTATTGCCCCAGGTAGTGTACAGTCCCCAGCGGGCTCCAACCCTTGGCATGATGGCAACATATGTTCTAGGGTTCAACCACTTTGTTGGGGCTTGAAGAGGAGTTCCTTCTCAGTAATTACTCATAGCAAGAATAATCTGCAGAGTCAGCTTTGTCAGTGACAGCCCTGAAAGGTTGTCAGCCCCTCCTAGGTCACCTGGTGCACAAAGCATTGTAACACATGGTATAATAAAAAAAAATTGAAACCAGATAAAAAAACCCACCATCCAAGGCCCTGGCTCTATTATGGGGACTTTGTAATTAAATAACTTCAAATGAGCGGCCTAGAATATCACACAAAAGCGTGAATAAAAGCCCAACAAAGTGATAAGATCACTTGTTAGTGCCAAACTTCTGATTTAATTATATATTCCTGGAGCCCTGTTCTCAAGGGAACTGCTTACACAACCACATGGTGAAACAAAAGAAGGGATTAGAACCTGTGGGAGAGAAGCTAGAGAATTTGCTCCCAATTCACAAAGAAAAGTCTCTGCACATCTGACCGAGGAGGACTTCGAGATTAAAGTACTGAGAAGACTGAATAAAGGATTTTCTTCCCCTTTTTTAAAGCAAAACCCAGGGAGGTAATAAAATACTTGTTATCAGCCTGAACTGGACAGTCTGACACAGAGCCTCTCTCATTAAGGGAGTTAATATTCTCACCAGGGACAGGGCAGTATGCCCTTCAGTCACCATCTCTCAACTGTCCTTTTTTTTAAGGTAAGGTCCTTCAGATTTTATTTCTCTCCACACTTTGCTTTATCTCAAATGCCAGGTTCAAAATGGCTGGAGAGGAAGGCTGGGCTCAAACCAGTTCACCTCACAGGAGGGTGATACAAGGAAGAAGGTCTTTACTCCACGTTTTGTGGCCTGACATTTGGACTGTTGGCAATGTCTAAGGAGAGGAGTCCCCAGCACAGTGCCACTTTTGCAGAGGAGCCATCTGATCTATCTGTCCATGACAAAACTTGTAATTGAGCAGTTAGCTGTGATAACCATCTCACTCTTGCCCACACACTAAGCCTGTAAAGTATTTCATTTTGCCCTTTCTTCCATTCTTTCCTTTTCTTCTTCTCCAAAATCATCTCCAAAATTCTGTTCAGGTCATATCTTTTGCCATCTTCCATATCACAAACCAAATTTATTTGGCCTTTCTCATTTGTGCATCTTCTTGGCTGATTCTCTTAACCAGTGCCAGCTCCCTGCGCTAACATTGCCATTGCCCCATGTGGAAGCACCCTCACTGCTGAATGCTGTTTTCACACCTTCATCTTCACAGGACTTGTTCCTCATGAACCCCACAGAGAAATTAAAATTAAATTGAACCCTTAAAAATCACCATCTCCAGATTCACATACTTACAAAGATCCAGCAAAACCTTCCACACCCTCTTCCGACAAACCAAGCTCCCACCCTGCCACGTTGTTGGAACCCATAGCCAAAATGGGGACTGACCCAAAAAAGCTTTTCTATTTCTTTACCCTCCACTTTTACCCAATTCCATCACGACAGCAGAACAAATTTGCTTCCCTCATTGGGCCAACTATCTTGTAAAAACTGCTGTCTCCAAGCGCTTTCAGAGAAATATGAAAACACCCTGGAGGGATGCTGGCCACAAACTGAGATATCTCCAGTAAACTCCAGTAAGCCACCACACAGGGCACATGACAGGAGTGCCCCAAGTGCTCAGCAAGTCACCCTTTGGGCCATCAGAAGTGGATGAACAGTGTCAGGGATGCAGCAGCTTTGTCCTTGTCAGAGCCCATCTGGCTTTGCCTTCCCTGAGCAGCCTGCCGCGCTGCAGCTCCTACTTTGTAGAGGGGTTGGCTCAGACAGTGTCTGGAGCCCCCAGGAGCTGGTCCACAACATGTCTGCAGGCACCCCGTGGCTCTCCATGACTGCTGCTGATGGGAGCAGTCAGGTTTCACACAAGGGAAGCTGCAATCCCGAGATACACAAAGGTGTTGTGCACTTAAAGCTGAGCACTTAATTACCTTCAGGCTCCTGAGCCACCAAACAGCAAAACACACAGCAGGTTTTCTCCCAAAACTTGGAAGGCTCTAAAGGTAAAGAGGATCATTACAAGGGGTTTTAATCAGTACTCAATCATTCTTAAGGATCAAGAACTTAAAAGTTGTCAAAGATGGGATCACAGGTCCAGAGCCTGAAAACCCAGTCAGGAGGAGGCACTTGCCAGCAAGAGCAGGAGCATCACAGCTCGGGCTGGTCACTCCCCCCTCCCAGGGCGAAGGCGGCCCCAGCACTGCAGAGAGGATTCTCTGCCTGTCCAAGATAATCCTATCCAAAGCAATCATCTGTTAAACAGCTGGAGAGAGGCCAGCCCACACACTGCAGATCTGAACCTGAATGTTCCCACAACCTGAGGAAGGAGCTCAGGACCAGGAAATATTTTGAAAAAAAAGACATATCACGTGAGAAGTGAGAAGAACACTGAACTGCTCTCCAAAGGCAGTGGCCAAGCTACTGTTTATTCAAGAGATGCATCTAAGCTTTACGAAAAATGCCATTTGCATGCGAGGCAGACCCTCCTCCCAAGGAGCAGCCAAGGGCGGTTCATGGAGCCGAGCACAGTGTGGTACCTGGGCATTGTGCTCCCATCCCTCCACTGCCAGGATGGAGGCAATATGTGCCAGCCTGTCTGTGTACCACAAGACCAGAGAAGCTTTCCTGCTCCATCACCAGTCCCAAAAGGAGCTCGGCACAGCTTTTTACCCCACCCTGGGCCCTCCATCCACTCCACCGTCTGTCAGGGATTTGGGCCAAAGGCTCCCAGAAAAGACCCCAGTGCAGATTGACCCTGGAAATATCCCCCAACACACCCATCTATGAGGATCCTTTTGGGTGGTTGTTTGTCTATTTAAAGGAAAAAATTCTGTGTTATGACAAACAGACAGTTTTCCCCATTTATTAAATGCTCATAATTTGTTTTAATGGTTTCTCTAAACAAGTAGACTTTTTTCTCAGCTCTTTGAGCTTTTAAATGACACAACTGTTATGTTAAAAGGGAAAAGGGTGATGATTTACATTTGGAGAGGGGTGGGGGTGGCCAGCAGGCAGAGGGACAGCTGCAACCCATCGGACGTGGCTCGCCTCCACACAGATATTTTGTTTGCACCATTGCGGCCGCCTGGGTCTGATGGTGCCCTCGACACCAGCTGTGCCCTTGCTCACCAGCACACAGATGGTGGCTGCTCCTCTGTGTCCAGCAGGGACACATCCTGGCATCCACAGTGCTGCAACCAGACCGAGTTATCCTTTCCTCTGCATGAAGCCCATGAAGATGGGAGGTGTCCCTTAAAACCTGTGTGAGCTTCTCCAGACCATAACCAAGCCAGCATCCTTGGCTAATGCCAACCCCTACTTGAAGCTGGGAAAACCAATGTGAAAATCAGACACTCTTTATATTTTCAACTTACAATTAATATTAGAAAGGAGTTGGCATGCTTGGCTGCCTGCATAGGAAGTATGGCCAGCAGAGATTGTATGGAAATCAATGAATTATACAAAATAGCATTAACTGTACTCATAATGAACGTTGAAAATACTGCTACATCAGCCACAAGTGGTGAACCAGATGAACAAGCTGCACTTGCTTTTCTTTACATAAAAAATACATCTCTTCACAAGAAGGCTCCCAGCCACTGGGGCCAGCTGAAGGAATCTTCTCATTAACCCTTTTCCCTCAACCTCTTCTCCTTGTGTACCTGCAGATCCCTCACCTCTCTGCAGCAAAAAACTAGAAGAGAAGATAAAATGATTTTGTGTGCACAAACCCCAGAAATTATTTTTTTTTAAGGAAACTTCTTTGGATAGGAAACACCTGACTCAGGATTTTCAAAAGCTGTAAAGCGGGTTGGGTTATCTGATCACCCACAGGTATTTGGGTGGCTTCTGCTGTGATTATTTCCTTCATATGTACATAATCTTCAGGAAGTATGGAGCTATATAGCCAGGGGATGAATTCCAAAGAATATACATGAAAGAAACAACATGTCACTCTCATTTACAGAGCAGAAAACAGGAGGTTCTTCATGTTCCAAACTTTGTAAAAATTAATGCCAGCTTGAAGCTACAGATGGTAAAGCAAAGGATGCACAGACCCACTTGAGAGCTGATCACCCCGCTTCTTGCTTTCTTTATTTCTTCTTTTGCCTCTGGTTGTTGTTTTTCAAAACTCTAAAATGTTTGTACAAACTTCCATCTTGGAAGCCCAGCAGAATAAACAAGAATATACACGAGGCACAAGAAAAGCCAGCAGACGGGAAAGAGATTTTTTTTTTTTTTTTTTCAATTTAAGGGTGTAACCATTGTAGCTGTTGAAAATGTGCACAAAAATGGCTATAAACCACATACAGGAGGCATTAAAATTTTACATCTATCCATACCAGCAACTCAGGTACTCATTCAAAATAGTCCCTAGAAAAATTTACAGTGAGTCCTTATAAAACACTTAGGAAACCAATAACCCTAGATTTAGAGGGGTGAGCATTTTCACAGCCAAAGATGTCCTTCCAAATCTATCAGGGATTGCAACAGATTGGTGAGGTATCCAAAAAAAAATCCCCTCTGAACTCACTATGTGCCTTGGAATACAAGGCACAAGGTGTTCCCTCAGAGAAGAGCACTCAGATGCTAAAAGGTAGATCCTGCATGAAAATGAAGTCCCAGAGCTGCCTGGAGGTTGCTGTAGCTTCAGAGAGCAAGGACTGGCCAAAAAACAAGAATTCAGGAATTAAAAAAAAAAAAAAAAAAAAGCAAAAAGCCAAAACCCAAGCTTCAGTAATGAGTCCTGTTCCAAATTGACTCAAAACTAAAATCTTTCTCTGAACAACTCTGAGGAAAGTCTGATGTGCTGGGGAAACTCTGTCTCATGTAGAGGATCTTCAGCTCACAGCTACAACACCAGGGAATGCTTTTGCTTCCTAGTAGGCCACACAGAGCAAGTGTATGAACGAGGTTTGGCAGACAAGTGTAGCCCCTGTCAGGGTGTTTAGCTTTCTGGCCTTTGTATGCTTTAGAAGAGATGCTACTCTATCCCAAGAGACCTTTCCCAGTGCAAGCTGCATTTAAAAAATAATACATTTCTTAAAAAAAATCCACCAAAAACCAAACAAATAAAAAAGAAAACTTCCTGATTCTACTCAGTGCTGTGCTTCAAATTTTAAAACATCCATGTAAAACCCCACTCCCAAGCAGCTGGAGAGGTTTTACAGACCACATACAGAAATGCAACCCCTGCAAGCTCTTTCCACAGATGGACCTCTGGTCACAGTGGGGCTTCTGCTGAGCCTCCACAGTATTTTTCTCCTCACCAGTATCCTCAAATGTACCTGCAGGAGTAGTCTCCCTGGCTTCTCTTGTCCCTCAGTCTCTGAGAAGAGTTGCCTGGGTGGCTGGAGTGCAGCAGTACACTGTGGGGTAACCACAGGCCTGCACCATGGGGATCTCTGTGCTCAGCCTCATTCTCTGGGGCAGTGGCCAGACCTTCCAATGAAAAAGAAATAAGACATTTTTGCCAAGAGAGTTTCCAGTCTGCAATCCAAACAGGTCTTCTTGTGTCCTCAGGCGCTTACAATTATGGAAGCCTCCTATTTGTAGACGTGGTGCATGAGGACATGGTTTCGTGGTGGACTTGGCAGCTTTAGATTTACATTTGGACTCAATGATCTTAATCATTTCCAAACTAAATGACTCTATGATTTCCAGCATGTAACTCAGGAGCACTGACTGTGCAGAAGACCGTATGTCTATGAATTTTACCCACTTTCAACAAAAGTGAACACCACCAGACTTCTGATCTTACACCTTCCTACCCACACAACATGAAGAGAGCACTCACATGACTGAGAGACACAAGCAAAAACAGTAATTACCTCTCTTGCCAGCATCTATTTGGACAATGAAAATGCCATTAGCCCGAACCAAAATATCATAGATAATCTTGGCTCTACTGAAGTCAGGAGAAATGTTACCCTTAATTTCAACAGAGCCAGGTTTTTACCCATCTTCTACATAATGCAGTTGCTTCATACCAGTCTTCCACCCACCCACAGAAACCAGATGGTCCTGAATGAAAGAAAATTCACCTCTTTTCCTGGCATCTCAGTGTCTGGCATATTTACAGCAGGCATGTTGCATACACATAGAGTGAGTAATAGAGTCACTGATGCTCCGAGTGCACCATTCTTCAGCTAAATTAAATCAAATCTATAGCAGTCCTATTTGGAGAAAAACTGTGATAGAACAACTTTCAGCACCTTATAAACAAAGCAAGGCAAAGATGCTGGGCACTCCTCAGAAGAGAAAGAGTCTTTGCAACACTACAGGCACCTATCAGTATCAGTAAACTGGAATCAGAGCTAATCCCTGGATTTCTAGCCTCACATGGTTGTTAGGGTAGACATTAAAGTTTAATAGGGCAGATTGCATGTGATGCAGCTGGAGTGACAGGCCAAAGATTAGCATTTCAAGTTATAAGCTGTAACTGCATACAATTCTGAATTTCCTGTAAATTACAAGACAGCGAGAGATAACAGCAATGCAATGGGAAAGCCAAGATCACAGTGTGGACAAAGAAATGGTGTTTTTAGCTAGCAGACAATGTAGAGACATACAGATTACCCAAACAATCAAGTTAAAATCAAGGGTATTTTGCAAGACAGTGGTTTATAGAGCTGTATTCACAGAATATCCATTTTTTTCAGAAACAAGAGATATTACCACAAAAGAACTAGCTTGGGATTTGGGATGCTGTTAGTCCCAGCTCTACTGTTGTCTCACATGGCCTTAGTGCATGTTACAGGTTCCCAAGGGACTGCCAGGCATTCTGTGTCCTGATCACACAGGCTTTCATGGGCCATGAGGGCAACTCCCCAAGACTGCCTGAAAACCTGAAACCTCAATAAGGCACCCATGAAAAAGAGAAAAGTATTTCCATGATTCCTATATGCACTGCATGGCATTATGCCATGACCCCATTATTTCTGAATTGAGAACATTACCCTTCTAAAGCAAATAACTGTGCTTAATAATAAACTAGTAATTGCACAAATAAATAAAGGTTAATCAATACTGCAGACCTTGGAGTCGAGGATTGTTCCTTCATCTGTGTTTGGACAATGCCTGGCACAATGGGATTCCAGACCTAATTGTGGCCTTGGGGCACAATAGCAAGGGCAGTAAAATCAGCCATGTTTTCTTGCAGTGATCATCCCATTCCGAGCCCCACATTTCTTTCCAACATTTTAGTAAGAAAAAGAAAAGGTAAGGATCTAAATTTGTTCCCTGCTAAGAAAATGTTGTGTGACTTTTGGCTGGTTTGTGCATCCCCTTGAAGTAGCCTCGCAGAGAAACTCAATTCTGGTCATGGACATACACAAAAAAAACCAGCAGTGGAATGTTCAGGTTGAAAGCCCAAATTAATCTGTGGTGTAATTGCATTGTCTTGCTGAGCTTTCTGCTCATACCTGCCAGATAGGATGCAAATACTTAAGTGGTTTTGCCTGGCATCACTCAGTTCTCGAACTGGATTTCAAAAATGTCACTGATCTGGTCATGCCATTATTGGTCTTTGTGGTAACTGGGATATTTCTGGTGCTTGTGAGATAATGCTCTCCTAATTTTGGCCACAGGTCACCTCACTCAGCAGGCAGGGAAAAAGGCAGAGGCTCCTTCTAGGAGAAATGAGTTTCCTCCTCATTCCCTCTCTCCAAGTATAAGGTTATTTTTTGACATGCAAAAAATAAAATGGGACCAAAACCCTGTATAAGCAAAAAACATTGTTCATGCAAAATTAAGAGAATAACTCTTACAGTCCATTTGAAAAAAAGAGAAATATTTACAGCATTTGTAGATGTCAGAGCCTAAAAACCAGGAATCTTAAATTGGCTTTCTAGCAAGGAGGTCCACAGGCTGCTGCAGCTGACCTCCAGCTTCTTTTAGGTCAAGCACATCTATGTTCATTCCACACTTCTGACAACCACTCCTTTTGCAAAGCTGACTCAGTATTTATTGGGATAACCCGGGTGAGACAGACAAATCTATCATTTTTGGACCAATTTGTCTGTTCTGTGATCAAAGATGTTTAGATGTCATTAAGACTTTGGAACATTATTATTTTTGAGACAAGATAAATGTCACAGATACCAAGTTGCTGGATGATTTAATGGTTAAATTCTTTTTTTTTTTTCATCTCCACCCATTCCACAAGATTTTTGGATTGCCTCCAAGCTGAGTTCATTCCAAAGTGTTCCCTCATTTTAGTTCTGTCCTTCTGCAGAGAATTGTAGCCTAAGCCTAACAGAGGAATTGGCAGAAATCACTATACTTGTTTAACAAACTTACAGAAACTATAGGCTAGATCTGACTACATACAACATGTTTATGCAAACGTATTTTACAGAGGAACTTGAAAACATTAATGTCTTTTTGCTTTGTCAGTCCCACTCTGGTGCTTTTCTGGATACATTTCATGTTGCTTTTTAAACAATAATATAAATTATCTGTCTTTCTATCTTTTCCACAGGGAAAAAAAAAAAAGGAAAATATTTATATTTGGTCTAATGTGTTCTCATCAAAGTCAGTGACTGAGAGTTACCCACTTCCTGCCAAATTAATTGTCTGGAAAGTAATCCTGATCCCCATCTTGTCCTTTTACACTGCATCAGAATGGAGGGGCTTCTCTCATCTCATCAGCAATCAGCCAGTTCAAGATGATACCACACAGTATTTTGCAAAAGAAAAAAAAAAAAATCACACTATATAAAGTTATTTTTGCTTTGGAGCTTTTATTGGCCTGTAAAATATTTTTACATTTATTACGCTTTTAATGAGAACTCCTAGAACCGAGACTGGTGTAAATAATGAAAACAACACTAGTAAATGTCCCCATAAACCTCGCACCAGGCCTTTGATGCTAATTTGCAGGTCCTGGCGTCCCTTCCCTCCTCCCACCACCTTCTGCAGCAGAGCAATGGCCCGGCTCAAAACGCAAGATATCCCACAGGGAAGGCATCCCGCAGCTTTGCTGCTCCCTGCCCGCAGCTGCCGCGGGTCTGGGAGAGGAGAAAAATCCCGGCTCAGCGGGGCCCTGGGCTGCCACCTCTGCAGCCTCAGCCCATCCCTGCAGCATCCCTGCAGCATCCCTGCAGCATCACTGCAGCATCACTACATCCTCAGCCCCATCCCTGCAGCATCCCTGCAGCATCACGGCAGCCTCAGGCCCATCCCTGCAGCCTCAGCCCCATCCCTGCAGCATCCCTGCATCCCAAGCAGCTCTGCAGGCACGGCCTCTGCTCCCTATGGTGTTGGACAAAGGGCTTGCCTTGTTCCAGGAAGCTGTATGTGTGTGTCACTTGCTGAGTCATTTAATTAAGATCCTTAGACGAGGCAGAAAATCTTGGAAGCACCTTTACAATTCCCAGATGCTTGGCAGGAGCCTTTACAAATCCCAGCATTTTTGGCTTAGCTGACGCCACCCAATGCCGTGGAGAATGCAGTGGAACTGGTCCCTGATTCTCTCTCCCCTCTGGCACTCTGATTTCTTTATGTAGGTGGGACCTGGAGACAGCACCAAAAACCAGTTCAAGGGTCCATTTTGGCAGCAAAATTCAAGCTCACAGCTAGTGCACACACAAAATGCAAAAGGTGATTGTCCTGCATCACCATCCAACTCAGGCTACAGGAGTTTCTCCAAACACCTGTAAATTAACTGAGTTCCATCACACTCCAAGATTATGACACACAGGACAGAAAAAAAAGCACAGCCAGGTTGTGGACTGAGCCCAAAAAACACCTTGAATTACCAGGACACAGGGCTGGACCTCAAAGTGACTTCCAGTTCTGTGCTTGAACTTCCAGACAACAATATTGCCTTTATTCTTTCCTGCAAGCCTGACCACAACATCGCTGTATTTTGGGTTAAATCCAATAGAAAAAAAGCACAAAGCCTGCTGATAGAACACAGATCAGCACTCCATGGCAGCACATGATGCACAGTGTGTCGCTGCACCCCGGCAGCAGCGTGGGCTGCAGTGCTGCACAGAGCTTTTGGTGATTTGTTTCCTGTCTCGGGCACTTTCCAACTGGGTTTGACACTGCACTGGGGACCTTCCCTTTGGCACCTCCAATTCAACACACTTGGATTAATTCTGACACATGGACTGATGGCTTCTAAAACAAAAAATCGCAATCCAGGAGGCTGTGTCTCCTTTTCCCACCACGTCACATCCTTCCTGAAGCCATGAAGAAATACAGGACTGCTGCAGCTTATTTCTCCAGCTCTGACTCCCAGGCTGCTGCTGTTCACAGATGGTTAGAAATGGCTGGCTACAGCAACTGGGACTCAAATTCTGGTTCCTACCAGAACTATCATTTCTGTGCGCTATCAGTTACAAATAGCGCATTGGGTTTTCCTTTGCTATTTAATCCTCTCAATTCCAGGGCCAGATCCCATAAAAATTCCTTCCAGTATCTGCATCACAGAAACACACCCAAACCTTAACAAATCACTTTTTGCAGGGCTTACCAGCCCTGCCTGGTGCAAAGGACTGTGCTCGTTTCAGGTTGGGTCAGTAGATCTTTTTCTCCCCAACTTTCCTATGACATTTCAATTGGAGTTTTCTCAGTTCCTGTCCCAAAACACTTTGTGCCAGTACAATGCTCTTCCAACTTAAATAAATGTATCCACCCATGTCAGCTGGATTTCACTAGGAAATTAAGATAAAAGAACTTTGGATTAGACTAAATTAATATTTAGGTTTTTCTTTGGGATTCTCCTAGGCAGGAACAATACCTTCAACAATCGCATTTCTTAGCTGGAACTAATGACTATTCATTCATGAACTTTGCAAAATGTCGTGCAATAAAGGAAATAGTAAAAAGTTATGGTAATGCACCATGATAAGTCATATTATCTGGAAAGAAACAAACACACACAAGAGTTTCAAGTGCACAACCATTGAACATGGTGTTTCACAGCCTCTGTGAAATGAAGGAAAAGGAGAAACCATCAGTGTCCATGAGGATGATTCAGGACATAAGATGAACAATTGTGACATCCCCCACATGCAAACTGAAGATGCCACTGAGCCCCCAGGAGCACTGTCCTTACAACACATTCCATTGAGGCTTCTCATCACACGGACACCCCACCTGATGCTCCCAACTCACAACAGTTAAAAAAACCTCTTTACACCAAGTTAAAAACCCTCACATCAGTTTTTTTAGCAGAAATCTCTTCAGTATCGTTTTCCCAGACGTCGATGGGGAAAGCGGCATTCCCACAAACCAGGAACATGAGGCATTGAAAATGCAAAGGGGTTTCACGTTGCCTGGCCCAGACCCAGCCAGAGTGGGCCAGCGGCAAGGAGAGAGCCTTCCCTTCACCAGATGTGTCCAATAAGGGGCAACCTAAAACTCAGCCCTGGTGGGATCCACCCTCACCCTTAAGCACTGGCAATGTTAACCATCGTGCTCGGCTTCTCCAACGGGAATGCCGCGGCTCTTGCCACATAAATCAAACCCGGCTGAGAGATCAAAACCTTCAGCAGAACCAGATGGCTGCATAGGGGGCAGACAATGCACGTGCTTGCTGTGCAGGCAGCCCTTGTGCAGCTCCTGCAGCAGTGGAGATGCAAGAAAAGTTATTTATTCCTGCAGCCTCCCCAAGTTTGTGTTGTCTGTAGGGACAGGAAGGCTGCCACAGGGAAAAAATTGCATGTGCCAGTCAACAAGATAAAAGCATGCAGTGAAGCACAGAGGATTGCACTGGACCCATGAATATCTGCACAAACAGACCAGATATATCCTTTCTTCACATGTTTCCAGCAGGAAAAGTCCTCAAGGAGGGCATTGGAATCCCACAGCACCCCTCTTCACATGGCACTTTTGTGAAGTCTCTGGCTAATCCTCCAAGTTATGTGAGACTGGGAAAAATCTGGTATCCTAAAGGACATTGATATTCCTAATTCCCTGGTTTGGTGCCTATGTTATACAGCCTGGAAATGTGCCACACACATGTCTAAGAAAAGAGCTGTGACATTATGGAATGTGGAAAACTAATTAATATAAAAGCAATAAATGAGACAGGTAGCCTAAGCATACAAACCAGCAGATAACTTTGAGATGGCAAATTTAATGTATGACATTTCCTCAAACTGGCAAGGGCCAGTGGCACCCAGAGAAGGTACAATCAGCTGGAGAGACCTGTCTGTGCAACTGCCTGGTGCTGAGCCACCCCTGTGTGGGGTTGGTTTTCACCAGGGGTCATGCACCCTGAAAAAAGCACCTTTGAGAGAATGACAGCAAAACACACAGACCTGTTCCTCCCTCCCCTGGACGTCTCTTTCTTTTGATTGTGATCCATAGAAAGGGACAGGCTCGCTGCTGGTGTGGTGATGGATGGCTGGGGCAGAGGCTGCTGCCAGGGGGTGACACCTCCCAGGACAGAGAGCTCGTGGCAAACAGCCCAGGCCGCCAAGCCCCACTGCTGCAGAGGTGGAGCTGCCCTGCACAGTGGGCACCACTCACAAGCACTTTGGTTTCAGAAGTCTGAAGCCACTGGTAAAGCACTTTCTGGGAAATGCAGGATGCATGGAGAGCTTCAGCTGTGCCGCTGCTCAGAGCAGCCGTCAGCAGGGACATCATGATCTTGTCAAGGCAGGTGACAAGCAGGCTCACATGGTTGTTCTCCAAAGATGGGCAGGAGCTCACAGTCCTTTGTGATAGCTGCAAAGCACCATCCGTGTCTAGTTCACTGTGTGCCAAACACTGTGCAGCCTTTTTTTAAATAAATATAAACATGATCTTTAAGGAACAGGCAAGTATTCTCAGAGAGCATGGGGATGGCATTGATTTACTAACAGTTAAAATTTCAATTCAGATTGATTTCCATTAAACATGCCAAAGGATATGGGGGTTTTATGTTTTTTTTCCTGAAAATAAGATCTCCATGTCATGCGAGATCTAAGAATTCACCAAGAAAAAGGAATAACTATGCTTCAAAGTTATTTACTTCACATTTCATTTCAAAGCTATTTAACCTGTTACACACAGGAACTGCTTCAAATTTTATTTCTTTTTTACCACTTTCTTTAGAAGGTCGTTTTAGCAAAGCAAAGAACACTTAAGGAATGAGTGATCTTTTCTAACTCTTGAATGATACTAAAAAGAAAACAGAATAAATTGACCCATATCATTTTCCTCACACCACATGTGAACAAAGAACTTGTACAGGAGCCCCCAGAATCCAGCCCACATCTGTCTGCTAGAAGAGCATCTCACTAATTTAGCCACTTTCTCTACTTCAACCACAGCAAAACAAAACCAGAATTTCCACACAGAGCACTCTGCAGTCCTGGAGAGCTGATGCTTGTTCAGGAGAAAAATAAGTAAATAAATAAATAAAGGGGTTTTTTTGTTTGTTTGGGGTCTTTTTTTGGTTGGTTGTTTTGGGTTTTTTTTAAAGCCCATCCTGAATGTGCCATTTCCAGATATATTTGGGCTTGGTGAGTCATTCTTATACTGCAATGTCAAGGGTTACAAGCTGAAAAGTTTGGGACAGGGCTTGGAGAGATGAAAACCAGTGGCAGTTTCACCAAATGCAGTTGGGTACCAAGACTGAGGAATAATTTTGTGCCAAAGGAATGTTTCCTCACCAGCAAAATGCCTTTCTGGCCCTCACCAGCAAGCCAGGAAACAGCACCTGGAGTAGGGCAGCAGCTCCACCCTCCCTTGCTTCCCAGCAGAGCTGCACAGGAGGGAGCCTGGCCCTTGGGGCCATCACAGTCTGTTTCTGGGTGCTTTTGCCTCTTTTTTTTGTCTGAGAAAGAGTAGATTTGTTCTTCTTCTTGATTCTGGAGTGAGGAGTACATGCAATTTCCCACCCACCACCAGAGCCTTGAACATGGAAAACCCCATGGTTCAACAGCTCTGGAAAACATTAATTTAGAGGGAGAAGAAGGTTGTTTCTGGAATAGAAATCCATTCCTACGTCTTACTTCATTATTCAAAAAATATTTCTGATTCATGTTTAATTCAACTCTGCCAGCACTCCCCCAAAGCCACGCGATCTCCAGGGCCCACTCCTTAGTGCAGCTACTGCAGGCTGAAAACCCAAGCCCTGCCCCAGCAGCATTTTTCTCAGCTGCTTTGCAAACATTTGCCATACATCATTCATTACATTTACAACAACCCTGCGTGCTCGTTTCTTAAACCACTGCCAAAGTCATCTGCAGGGGAACTCCAGGCAGGCAGGTACGGGAATACAGAGCTTCCTGCTTGTCTAGAATTCCACAGTACCTTTCACTCTGAATTCCCATCCTTCGCACCCCATTCTCAATTTTCAGGACCAGTCTTTGCTCTGAGACATGATGAATATCCATATGGTACAAATATACTTAGTGGAAAACCATAACACATCTTAATTATCAACACCATCACTTCAGAAGGACCCAGCCAAGTTTATGGTAAGATCCTATTAGAGCATTAAACACAGATAGCTCCTGTACAGCAGGAAAGGAAGGGAAAAAGTGTAGAAACGAAGTCATTTATTTGAAAATGCACTATCTGATTGAAAAAATCTGTTTCTTCAGCAGCTCTTTGGGCACAGGTTAAGTTAATGAAAAGAAAGCTCACAGAGTACATGTGTGACTCTTTAGGCGACAGTAATCAAGCTGAGGGGCATTTCCTGGGGATTGGGAGCCAGCTGAGAGGAGCTGTCGTGCCTCGGGTCATTAAGCACAGCCAGCCACTTATCGACTGCACCATTGCCATTACTGCCAATACCCCTCAGCAGAAAAAAAAACCTGTCCAGCTCAAAGGGGAGAATCCTGGGGATTTTGCCCCTTCTGCACCATTTATGGAGCTCATGGGATGTCAGGAACCTGTGTGCAAACCTGGGTGACAGAGCAAACCACCCCACTGATGCTTCTTGCAGTGTGTGCTGACAATCCAGTTTGCAAAGCTGGGGTTTTCACCCAAATAAGCAGTTTGTCTCAATGAGAACCTGTAGACATCCTTTTATTTCCCTGCAGCCACTGGAAAAGGGTGTTTGCTTTCACTGTCCTACAGCCAGAATGACACAGTTTGTTCATCCCTGAGTTTGTTCCCTTAAAGAAGTGCTGTAAGATCCTACAGAAATGGTCTAGGAGAGGCAGCAACTGCTAATTTAACTATGCTTTTTTAGTAAATACCAGAGCAAATAGACATAAATGTACAGTGTTTAAATAGCAACAGCCCTAAGGCATAAGTAAATCATCTTTATCCTCTTTTAACTAAATGGTTTCTGAGGGGTCGGGAGGGTTTTGCACATAAATATGTATCTTAACAAATATCCAGCAGAACCCTTTGAATTTATGTCCTGCTTATGCAAAGAGAAAAAGGAGTCTTCCAATTCCCAACGCTCTCAGAAACAAAAGGAGGGGCGAGCACAAGGTTGCACAGTAGGAAAGCTGCACTTGGCACAGAAAATAAATGTGTTCTCTGGTCCCAGCGTGGTCCCACTGAGACCAGGGACCTGCCAGGGACACAGCATAGCGGGATGGCTCCTGGCCACGGTGTGTGAACTGTGCACCATCTGCAGATGGTATCAGCACTTGTACTCCTCGTCTATCAGTGTGAAATCTAACATGATTCACAGCCCAAACATCATTCTTCAGGCTATAATTAAGCAGAGTCTTGTTGCTGGTTTGCAATCTGATTTTAGGAAGGGGAGTGATGAGATTGTGGTTGGAGTCTCCAAGTGGCTTTGATGGGAGCTTATTCGCATCACATAATCACATCCCAAAACTGCAGGAACAACTTCTTAAACCTCCAAGGCCGTTTACACTGAGCCTCATTCATCTTTCACCATGTTTGTATTTATCCTTAGAAAGTAAAATGATGCTTCACAAACAAAATTATAATGACTAGTACTTAAGCAACCCATTTGATCCTGCAACACCCCCCAAGCATTTTCTGCACTCTCACCACTCCCAGCCCAGACTCCTGAGGCACAAGGAGGTGCAGCACCTACTGCCCTGCAGAGGGGTGCTGGTGCCACCCCGTGATCCAGCCCCAGCTTGGGCATCTCTAATAGAAATATCTCTGCACATCTACAGGTTTTCACCAGCTCTTCAAAGTGTGTCTCTGCATTTCCTCCCCCCAACCCCTGAACTTCCCTGGGAAGCTTTTTGGGGAGATGGTGAGATTTTGAAGGAGAAATTTTTGGAAGGAAAAACACCATGAGGATGTTTGAAAGAGAGCAAAGGTCGTCTAACACTGGGCCTTAGTTCTGTCCTGCAAAGAAGTAATTGCCACACCTCTGTGGTTTCCAAGAGGGTGCAGCATGTCACCTCTGCCAAAGGAAGGCCATTCTCACTTGCAACCCGAGTCTAAGGACACTGGTTTCTTTCTACTTAAATTATCACCCAGCACCGATGGCCAGGATCAGGGCAGGGTGATGTTAACCAGATGCTGAGCCCCCAGTGAACCCTGGTGCAGTGAAGCCCTTCAAATGCACATGGTGTCAAGAATTAATGAATGAAGAAAACCTCTCAACAGAAAGAGCAGTCTGATCTGAAGCCCTTCACAAACATGAAGATGTAAAAATGTGAGGAAGGAAGAGGGGGGAAAGGGATCTTTGTCTTGGGCAATCCCCTGGCTCCAGAGCACTGTGTGTTTATCAGCCCTGTTGGATGCAGGCTCTAGTCTTGTCCCACAAAATCTGGGTGCAGCCCAGTGGCCCCTCAAAACTCCTGGTGTGAATTATCTGTCCTTCAGGAAAGTCTGCTAATAAATCAGTCACTGGAACCCATTTTCTTTCTGGTGCTCAGTAATTGTTACAGTCTCTCCCCGTGCCCATGATGGCTGGGTTTCTCATTAGCATCTCAGTGAGCTGAGAGATGTGTAAACAGGTGTACCTACAGAATTTCCTACTGGGTACACATCTGAGGAGGCTCCAAAGCATAAATTACTCTTTCTAAAGTCAGTTTTAAATCATGCTCACTAACAGTCATCTCCTGCCCTTGATCATTGCTCCTAGGATGGCAATAGGAGTTTCACATATGGTTTGAGTGAAGCAGGAGCCCTTCAATGGCTCCATATCCACCTGTTTCAGATTGTGTCATAGGTATGTGCTTAAGCATTTCATTAACATTTCCCTTTTTTAATGTTAACCCAAGCCATGCTAACTCTACACATGCATCTGGAATTTTGCAGCAGAAATGCAACTTGCACCCAAACCTGACGCATTCCAGAGGCAGCAGAGTGAGCAAGGCAGCTCTGAAATGCTCCTCCTGAGAACAGGAGCTTTTCTCCTATTTAAATGAAATGAAAACTCTGTGGATGCATGATGTGCAGCTCTAAAGATCCAGCCCTAAATGTACAGATTTGGAGTATCATCCTCCCCCTGTGAAACACACACTGCTCAAGGATCTCAGCTGCATTCCAAGGCCACATCCATGTTACTGCTTTTTCCTCATCAAAGCAGAACTACACCCCACCTCCTTTATTTTGTGAGCTGGGAGGGTCTTTGCTATTTCACAATTGCTTTAGGAAAACCAGTACAGTACTTGTGATGGAAAGAGCCACCCATGGCTGTGCCTTTGTTCCACAAGCAATGTTATCCAGAAGCACAGCTCCAAAGCCTGGCTGGGAGCTGAACAGGTTTTAGCATGTTTTTTTCATCTCATTTTTTCTGTCTCCTTTCAGCTGGAAGCTCAACTGTCAAGATTAAACCATCCACCTGTGTGGCATACCCCAGCATGGCTGAACTTGATAGATCTGCACAGTTGGATTCTGCAGCAAAGATCACAGATCCGAGACATACACATTGAGAATAGTCTACTAATCTTTCCCCCCTCCACTCCTCCCCCCACAAAAGAAAAAACCCAAACATGTGTTTTTCCTCATGGTGCTTTCTTTTTAAGGTATCTCCTGTCAAGAATGGGATGGGAATGATGGGAATTCTCAGGGAATTCTCAAATTTTCAAACCTTTGAAAAACTAGATTGCTGTTGGTATCTCATGTCTCACACACAGCATATTGCAGCAATTGAGGACAGAAATGTGTAAAAAATTATTTGCAATGGGGGAAAAAAGAGAAAAGTCAGCTATGCAAGACACAGGTAGGGTGTTCCAAGTCTGAAACCTCCAAGCACAGTGTGGAAATAATGAAGAGCTCTGCAGAAAAAGGAACAGAGATGCAGGAATGGTGCAGGGTGAAGAGGGCTCAAACACCAGGCTGTGCTGCAGGGAAGCCCAGAGCTGAAGGAGGTGAAGGCCTCTGCACAGATGATTTGGTGCTTATGAATTTTAGGGTAAGACATTAACCTGTATGCTGCTGCCCTCCTTCATGGGAAAACATGACAGAAATGACACAAATGGCTCAAGGACCTTAAGCCCCTCCTGAGAGGAACATTAACATCCAGCCTTCTCAGGTCTGGGCTTGGAGTAACATGTATTTCTCAGCATTTCCTCCACAAGATGTTTTGTCCCTGTTGTTCTCAGGGTTGCTACCACACCACCTGCTATTCAGCTTTAGTTGTAAAATCTGGTGCATTCAAGACCACCTTCAAACCTGTGTTACAATGCTCCATGGCATTGAGTTCTGTATCCGATCTCCTCTCCATTCCTCAAACCAGGCTGCTGCCCCTTTATCTTTTATTCTTACCTCATCTGTTGAGCAAATGTCACAGCCACAGTTATTAGAAATATTTGAACATGACAGCTGCAAATACTCAGAGGCAACTATACATGCAGAGAACTATAATTAGTTGGAGAATTTAATTTTGGTTTTAAATCACTGAGATCCAGTATTGGAATCTCTGCAGACACAGACAATCAATACAGACAGTGTGACTTAGCGAGCTTTACGGTCATTTATTTTCCATGTATGAAAGGATAGCTAATACACCCTGCCTACAATGATACATATTGTATTGCACAAGAAGGGATTTTCCTTCACTAAAACTCAGACCTGGATACATCCATTCATACCAACTTTAGCAGTGATACCACACTGAGTGCAGCAGTCAAAAATTATCCCCGAGCGAGCAGAAACTACAGGCTTGGACTGAAAAAAATTAGTGCATAATAATTACTTAGTGATTGCTGCAGGGTGCACAGAAATCATCAGCTGGAATCTCTAACGTTGCCTAAAGTAGGGATGTCTCATCACTCCTGTCTTATGGAGGGTCAAGGCACAGAGATATCCCTTTTGCTGAAGGCAAAGAGATGAAGTTTGAGTCTACAAGCTCCAGCCTCACATGTCATTATTTAAAGCAGTTCAGAGCTCAGTAGACAGTAAATAAAAATTTCTGATTTGTTACTCTTCCTGCAGTTTGATTTCTCCAACTGAATGCAGTCTTCTCCAGAGCTTCATACCACCACCCCACCACCCTGTCCATAGACAATAAATCCAGGGAATTTATTATCTTCAGTACTCCTACAGCTGAAGCAGCAGCAGACATGCCCAGAGCAGAACCTTTTCAAACAGCCCACCTTCAAATAACTCCAATCAAACTTAGGGGTAGATCCTAGTTCCCCCTCCCAAGTCAACACATTCTTCTCTTTGCTGTTTTTCGAGGAATCCTTTCAGAGCGAGGATATCACAAGTAAATATCTCACCATCTCTGTTTCTGCATTCATGACTGATGTAGCTGTGTGGGTTTATAATGTTGCTTTGGGTTTCTAACTGTGATATTAATTCATTTATTTGAAGAGAATACAGTTGAAGTAATAAAATGAAGAAGATAAAGAAGCAGCAGCCTATAAAATCATTACACCCTAATAGTTTTATTGATAAGGATTAGGAGAAATAGCAGGAAGACAGGGAAGGAATAATATTTAGTTCAGATAATAAAATTATATGAGCTGCCATATTCATAATGTTAAACAAGACCTGAGGGAAGCTTAACTTGAAAGATTACACAGGTGGATTCTTTTCCTTTGGAGAACATGAAAGATTATTGTAAATGTCTTTTTATGCAGCTGCCTCTTCAAACACAGTCACAAGAAATTAGCCAAAGGCCCATTTTTCACCACACGGTCTGACACACACAGCAGGGTGGGATGGAGCCCTTATTGCTGCCTCTGCTCAGAGCAGGGCTCAGGGATGCTATTCTAGCACATCAGAAGTTTGAGGGGGTTGTGTTGTACCAGCTCCTTGTCCCTGTCCTGCATCCCATGGCTCAGGCACCACAGTTTGGCCCATGGGGCCCCACAGGCATCCCCAGCTGTGGGGATCATGTACTGATTGACAGGGCCAGGGGATAAACGTGCAATGATATATTAAGAAAAATCATGTACCCACTGCTCTTGGAACAGGCACTTGGGTTCTACAGGCAATCAGGTAATAACTGCAGGCAGGGTTCTTTCTTTTCCCCAAAAAAGGAGCACCTATGAATAAGGCACAAATGAGGGGAGGGAGAAAACAATTCTCCATGCCCTGCCAAAGATGCTGCTGTCGCTGGCTACCAGTGGGTTTAATTCATTTAACAATCTAATCCTGGCTGAAATTAGCAGTTTGCCCCCAGAGACTTGCTGCTCAGTAACCAACTTGTTTGGGACCACACTCTGTTAAATGCTCCTGCCGAGCTCTGTTCTGGTCCTTGGTTTAAAAGTTGTTCAGTGGCACACCAAACAGCAAGCAAACAAGTCTCACTTATTCTAAGACATGATGCTTACAATTTAAAAATTAAGGTGGAAGAAAATAACTTTTCTGTCCTAGGAACAGGAGGCATTCCCTAATAGTCCTTGCTCTGGGCTTGGGAATTTGTTTTGATTTTTACCTTGATGTTCACTCACTTTAAGCACGAAGATCCAAAGCCTATATGAGAGCAATAACCATTCCAAGACATTTACAAATGACCCTCTTAACAGTTTATGAGACATTATCTGAGGTAAAGCAGAGTAGGAGAAATAAACTTGAAGTAGGAAGAGCTGGCTCGCCTCCCAGATGGAGCATGATAAAGCACCAGTGTCAGTGTTTCTTCTCAGTTTTATGGCAGCCTTTAACTGCTTGGTGTTTAGGATTTTTTATCAGAAAACGGAAAGAAGAAGGAATGGATCCAAAGCTAAGAGGTTTTCACAAACAATATTCTCCAAATGACTTTATTGAGCAGATACTGTGTTATCTGGCTATCAAGATAACACCATTTATTTTTTTTCTTGCCACAACAGCCTGTTGCTCAGATTCCCGGTCCTGGGATGTACAAGGAATTCCTGAGCACAGCAATAAATTTTCAAAGGGATCTGGATGACCCCACTGCTTCTTTCCTATTAGAATATATCCTGAACAAAGTTAATCTCTGGTCAGATTTACCTCATTAAATTGATTTCTATTGTTTCTCTTAAACAGTGTGTTAGTTTTCAATTCCCATATTTAGAAAAGCTCCCTGGATTTTGTTCATCTCCCACAAAAGTTTAATGAATGTCCCTTCAGGGAACCATGGGAATGGAATATATTTTTTTAGACAGAAAGCTCTCCTGGAAGTTGAAATTGCATGACAACTGCCTCGCTTCTGCTTTTTCTTAGCCCAATGAAGATAAACTTGAATCACAATTTTTACTGCCCCTTCAAAACATTTTCAGCACTACTTTGAGGAAAGAAGAAAGAGTTAACCTCAGTTGTTCCAGTTTGTTCAAATTTTGAAATGTAAGATACAAATCAGAGCACTCGTGCTGGGTTTGGAGGAAAGGTAAACAGAAATGGAGTGCTCTCAACAGGGATTTCTGCTTTTAACCACCTGCTTTAGGCGGCTCCTCAGCAAGGAGGAGCCTAAAATGTGCAACAGGAGTCCAAAGAAAAAATTATATCAATGAAGAAGTGGTATTCAGTTCTGAAAGCACACCCCAGTTTGCTATTAAAAGACAGTAAGGCCTCACATTTACAAAGTTGGTGGTTGGATCTTGACTCCTTTCTATTGTTTAGTCCTTGGTTATGAATTAGTAAAGCCATCCGTTTACACCATCCTCCACAGAACAGACAACCAGTCAGGTCTAGGGGAAAAAAAGAGTAAATACTCCTTATTAAGCAATAGAACACCCTGTAAAGAAAATATGCTCATTGTATTGGATATATTGGATTAAAAGCTTCCCAGTTTTATGAAAACTTTGTTGAAATGGTTGTCAAATTAACAGAGTTTTGACAAAAATGTCTAAATCCATTTAAATAACGTTTTTCTCATACTTCTGCAAAGAACTTGGAATTGTGTAAAAAAATTAAGGAAAGAAATCCAGTAAATGGGGGAAAAAAATTAAAATACTTCAGAAATAGAAAACTTAAATCCAACACAAACAGAAGGTTTGGCTTTTCCGGGATATCAGTGCTCACAACACCTCTATCATGTGCCATGAAATACCAGCAGGACTCAGGGATGGACACTGGGAGGAGCAGAGCTGAGGGAGGTACTGGAAAGGTCTCTCACCTTCTCAGGCTGAAGCTGAAATCAGTTCACGAGGACAGAGCCAAGAGCTGAGGAAACTCCATGTCTCGGCACCCATGGAGCCAGCTTTTGTTTGGATTCAATATCACAGGCTTCTGCCAAGTCCAATGAAAATTTATCATCAGCTCTCTAAAAGCTGGTGTTCTCCTTATCCCTAATTGATTGATTTGGTTTAGCTCCCTCAGACCGAGCTACTGTTGTTGAGAGGCTAAAGAGGAAACGATTTCTCTGTGAGAATTTCCCTGAAGATAAAGCACTTCCTGGGCTGTTGGAGCCCAGAATGAGTTAGAGAATGAAGGAGCCAACCATTGCCAGGCCATGAACTCTCCCAGGTGCTCTGCTGTGTGACTGCCCCACGGCCGGTGCTCTTTCCCTTGGGTAAACTGCACCCCTGGGAGCAGCATCCCTCCTGATATGCCCCAGGACAGCTGAGCTCAGGCTGTGACCCAGCAGCAGCTTGGTTCAGCTCCATGGGGCTGCCTGCAGTGAGCTGTGTGCTTTGTGGCTCCTGGCAGGCTCTGGGAGAGGCACAGGCTGCCCAGCTGGACACTCAGCCAGAGCCCACAGGCAGGGCACTGCCCTGCCCCAGCATCCCTGTCAGGACAGGCAGGCAGAGCTACTGCTCCAGCCAGGCACCAGGGCTGGAAATCCTGGATAAAGATGTAAAATTCCCTGATTCCTCTGGTATAAAATTTCCAGGCAAAAAAGATGTGTCCAGGGAAACCACGCAACAGTCTGAACTTTAAGCTTTCAGTTCCAGGGATTTCAGAAAGTCTTGAATCAAAATTTCCACTAACACCATTTAAAAATACACCCTCCCCAGACAGCAGGAACCCAAATGAAGAGCTAAGAATTACTTGAGTCCACAGCAAGGCAAAAAAACCTCATAGCTAGGTCCTGAAGGATCAGAATGGTTTTGGGGATCAAAGAGAGAAAAGGGATGCCACCCCTGCAGAGATGGGATTTCCCTGTAGAGATATCATCCTGCAGGATTTCTCATTTCCCCCCAAGCACCGCCTCACCACCACACCACACATTTTAACTCACTCCAGTTACTCTCACCCAGAACCAGAGCTGGTCTAAGTCTTATTACAGCACTCCTAGGGTTTGTACTTGCAGCATGTTTGACCATGTTTTCCTTTTTTGTTTTCACCTTCTAGTTGTATTTTTCTCCAGATGAGGATAAAGTTTATGCAAATGCTCATGTGAGCAACCTCTTCAAGCTGAAATTATTAGAAAAGTTCATTTATTGAACACCTTTTAGGTGCAAGGGAATAAGTTGTTTTTCCAAGTCCAGACATCCAATAAGAGGTTAAGAACAAAATTTCTCTAAGAATTTAAATTGCAATTCTGCTGCCCTCATTATTTACTGGTAGAATAAAACACAGCATCCAAGTATGAGACAGGCAATAAATCCTTACATTTAGCACAATTCCATTCCAAGCAAACCCCAAGATCTGCACTACTTGTGAGTACAGCCTAATGGCTGCAAACATTATTTTAAGCATGTTAGCATGTCTCCACTGAAAAAACAAAAACAAAAACAAAAACAAACAAAACAAAAAAAACAAAAAAAACAACCAACCAAACAAACAAACAACCTAAGCACTTTGTTTGATAACTGTGAGTCTGCTCTGAGCAGGCTGATGCTTCTGTAAAACCTGTCACACTGCCCAGAGCCCATTGCTTGGGTACCAAAAGCACCATGGCTCTGTTAAAGCAGCCCTGAGCCCAGGATAACACATTTGGAGCAGCACTGTCCCTTTTGCTGCCTTTGGCTTCCTGTTAGCTTGTGCAGGTCTGGTCTGAGGGTATCTGCACCACAAACCTCTGCCCACATCAGATGTCTTGCCCAGACTAGACATCTTTTCCAATACAGAAAAGTTAACCTCAGCAAAAAAGAAAAAATATTGGAAAATCTATTTCACAACATGGTGGAACTTAACAATTTTTCATTCACATCATCCAACACTAGGATTTTTGGACATGGAAGTGTTATTTCCCATTTGCCTCTTAGAGGAAAAGGAAAGGAGAGCCCATGATGTTCAGTGTGCTGTTCATGGATTAATGTTGAGAAGAGCAACTTGTAAAATAAAAATGGGGTCTTAAAAAATAAAACAGCTTGACAAGGAAATATTTGAGCTGCCTAAAACAGATTTATTAATACTTTTTGGCAAAGATCACATTTTAATTGGGGTTATTACTCATATGAGCCTAGAACCATATAATATTATCCAATAATATAGAGAATCTGACAGCAAAACATGTCCCAGCACATGTTATTTTTGCATTTGCCAGACATGAAATCCCATAAATTGTTGTCTGATAAAGGTCTGCAGTTCAATGGACAAGACTTTAAACAATTTGCAGGGGATTATGGATTTCGACATACAACATTCAGTCATGGTTATTTGTAATCAGATGGTCTAGTGGGAAAGGGAACTAAGCCTCCTAAGCAGAGCCTGGCCTGAGGCTCTGCTGAGCTTGTGAACAGCCCCTTCCAAACCTGGGCTGTCGTCCACCAGAGCCTGACAGCTTCAGCTATTCAAACTCCCAAGGAAGGTGAAGCTGATCTAGATGTCTATGAAGATAAGGCACAAATCATCTTACAGCATCAAAGATCCAAAACCTGGGATGTGCAATTTACTGCACGCCTGATGCCATTCAGGGACCAAGGAGATGGAGATTTTATGGCAGATGCTCGTGTTTCCCATAAAATTCAAAGCTCACATGGGGAGACTCAGGAGGGAGCAAGGAGTAATTGCAACTTATTTCCCAGGGAAACAGGGACCTGAACTGGAAAAGGATACAGCAAAACCACTGCAGGAACCAAAAGAAGCAATAGGGATGGAAATCCTCCTCAGGGCATAAGCCCAAATATCTAGAACTTCTGAAAGATTCACTGAGCTATGATACAATAGTCACCATCACCATGCTCCCTACCAGCACTGCAGCACACATGGGGCCTAGTGGAAAATTTTCTGGTTTGTTTTGCAAAGGGAGGGTTGGGTAATCCAGCTTTGGCACCTAATGCTGCTGAGTGGGAGCTGATCCCATCCAAGGTGCCCCAGGCAATGAAGAGAGATGCTCGACCTCCCTGGGGCACCTTTTTCCAGATCATGTCCAAGACTCTGAGGTACAATGTCATGGAACTCTCCATTTTTTCTCATGCTTCATTTGGTTTAACAGAGGTTGGGTCTTGTGGACCTAGTGGCTCCACCCAGGGGGTGGTCATGGGGAAATGGGGACAAATCTCACCTTGGAGAAGCACAAGCTCTTGGCAGCCATGCCTACTACTGAAATGAAACGCCATGAAGTCACAGTTCCAGGCAGAGACCAGCTCTGGGGCTCAAGTTTTGAGTTCAGTTGCACTGAACATTTGCTAACAGTCATAATTAGGGATTGCAGATCATTGCCAGGAACATGTGCAAAGAACCCAGTAAAACCCACACATGTGTCAGAGTTTGGAATCATGTCATCATGGAACATTTCAGGAAAGAATGCATTTAATGGGATGAAACAGTAGAAAAGGAATAAAAGCAGGTGCTGCTTTCACACAGGTCTCTGCACACATTGAGGGAAATAAGAAAAAAACTGATGAAAAGACAGAGCTGGATGTGGAGGTGCACTTGGAAGCAAGGATTCTAACTACCTTAAACAATCTTTGCTTTGGCCCACCATCTTGGAGCTGTAGTAAAGAACAGCAAAATATGGCCTTGAATATCTTGAATGTCAGCTGAACACCAAGGTTATACTCAGTTCTTTCCAAAATTTCCACAGGATCATTCTTTTCCCCCTTTTTCTATGGAGAGTACTGAAAACCACTTTAAAGAGTGCATGCTGAATGTGTGCAATAAGGCCAAAGCTTTCCAACTGAACTGACTGCTGGCAAAACAATCCAGGCTGAGAGCATTGGGAATTGCTCTGGTCCATTTAGTAAGAGTAGAAGAGCACCACATCAGTAGTGCAAACAGCCCTGCATCCCACTGCCAGGAATCTCTGCTGGCCACGGAAGGAAAGGAAAGAGGGGCTCAAAAGAAGCCATGCACATGCTTACACTCCATGCTTTGGCAATATCTGGTTCAAGATACTTTAATCTTTTTCATGAATTAGAAAGTCTAGTACTCACAGGCTGATCTTCCTTTTCTTCTTGGGGCTTGTTTCCTTGAAAATAAGGTACCCATTGTCTTCAGAGGCACTCTGTGAGCTTCCACAGAGCACAGAGCCGTGAAAATTATTAATTCCACAGAAGTCCACAGGTTAGAAGTCCAAAAGAGATTGAAAGTCAATGAAAATTTATAAAACTCAGCCAGAATGGGTCTTCATTTTTGCAGTCTTCTGATTAAAGCAAAGCCAAAGTTGTTTTTTGTTCCTCAGGGTAGACTCAAAACAGCATGAGTTACACTGAGTAGCCTCAAATTCACATGGAAGGGGAGCTCCTGGTTTTGTACTGCATGATGGCAAGAGCAAAGCAGGTGTTAAAGAAAAGACACTTGCTTTTTTCCAATGGCAAAGTCATCTCACTTTACTTCTGCTGTTCAGACTGCAATGTACACACATTTGAATCCTCTGATGTGAGAAATGGTCCTGTTCACTAGGACAGCGCAGATTTGGGTTGTGGCAGGGGGTCGAATAAAACAATGAGAAATTAAAGTACATCCTGAGAAATAAAAACTGTATCCTTTTATTATCTGATAACAGAACTATTCTAGTATAAGAGATGCCTGGAACTACTCTTGACAGCTACCAACAACACCTACAACAGCTACCACAGGGCATTTTGAAACAGGATATGGTGACATCTACTTTACTGATGGGCTCCCGAGGCAAAGAAAGGCAAGAAGTGACAGTCCACACACTCTCCCTGGAGAGCAACTGAATCTGGGGGCTGTGCAGGTGTAAAACCACCACAGAAGATTGACACATGTCCTCAACTTACCAGAGCTCCATGGAAGTTTTCTGGAGCAAAACTGACACCTGTGTAATTTCTACAGCATCTGTGCTGGGAATGAGACTATGTCTGTAAAAAATTAGTACAAAAGATAGGAGTCAAGCTTTTTAGGTAAAAGCTTTGAAATTCTTGTCTCTGATCCACCTGTCAGTATGGGGAACAAAATGGTTAACAAGCATGAAATTCAGCTTTTTATCTACTTTTGGCTAAAAATGTGAATTTATAATAAGGAATACTCCAACTATTAAATGATTAGTGTAGGTCTTCCAAGTAGTCATGCAGATGGTGCCATTTGAGGATTTTTTTAGTACCACTTGAGATTTTTCACTGGGACTTTAAGGTTTTCTGACAAATGACTCAAACTTTCATGAAATAACTCCATTATTTAGAAATGGCACTGAGGAGAAGTACACACTTCTCAGTCATCCACATGCTTGGACAGGGGTGACCTTAGTCCTGCCTGGACCAGTGCTGGTCCCCAAGGGAGGGCACCCAGGAGCTTTCACATCCCTGGTGCCATCAACTGCCCATCAACTTACGTGACTCTTCCAGTTTGGGGCATGCAGTCAGCCTGGAACAAACACAGAGCTCATTTCCAAGCTGGCTCCAGTACCTGACTTCCTCATTGGTGCCACAACAGCAAGGCATTCCTCACGGTGTGCTATTCTTCTTTGTGTTTTTTTTAACGTTATTAATTGTCCCCATTGACAGTTCTAAAGGGTTGGTTGGGTTTTTTCCCCTCTGATAAGACAAACACGTTTGAATCAAACAAGCCTTGACAAATGCTGGAGATACACATTGCACTGCAATAATGAGGGAGCTCTTTAATACAACACCACAATATGTATGGGCAAGTTATTGCACTGGAGCAGTATGAGCTTGTCAGATCACAGTGAAACGGTATTCATGGAAAGAAAAGGTACAAGGAAGAACGGCAGAAAGTATTCTGCTGTACAAACATGCAGTTAAGCAAAACCTTTGGAAAAAAATGGGACACATGCAACATTGAATCATTTCTGTGTAAAACTTCCTGATGTCAATAAAATTACCCACAATAAATAGCAATATTTCCCTGACAAAGACAAAAGCACAATTAAATCTCAAATTTAGTCAGGTCAAGATACATAAACCAGAGAGAAATAAGACCTAGCAATAGCTGCTGATTTGCAAACTATAAAGCTGAAATTAGCAAACAGAAAAGTGACAGCATGATGGCTATTAAAATACACAGGCTTACAGCAAATTCAGATAGACGTGTACAAAGTTACACTTCCCAAACCACTCACAATTATCTTGTCTGTATTCCTAATAATGTTAACTTGCTAAGATCAGGAAAAGGAAAGCGTGACAGCCATCCTTCCCACCTGTGTTTGCCTGTGTGTGTGTAACACAGGCAACGGCCTTCCCAAAGCAGAGGGCAGCATGACTCACACTGTCAATATAACTCCCCAACTTCATAGCTAAAAGGAGGTGCCAGTTTCATGCTATTCAAATCATATTTTGAAGGACAAATGCTTTCTGGCCTGACAGCAGACTTGCCTGCAGTCCCGGGCAGTGTGTGCTGGGCTGTGTCCGTGGAGCTGAGCTGTTCTGCTGGCTGTGTGACAGGAAGGTGAGAGACTGTGAGCCTGCTCTTCCACACCATGCCAGAGCATGTGGAGCTGTGCCTGCCTGGCACTGCCCTGTGCCTGTGTGACAGGGACAGCTGGTGCTGCACAGCCCTGGGCGGGTGTTTCACCATAAACAGGCTTGCAGGGAGCTCCTGCCCTCGCTGGAGGGGGGCTAGCAATGGAAAGCTGTGAGATGGGGCTTTCCAAGGGCACTCCTGGTCTGGGGTTCACACAGATGCCAAATGCAAGGATCAGGGTCGCCACCAACAAAACGAGAGGTGGAAGCACTGGTGGAGGTCATGTTGGCTGCTTCCATTCAAAGGAGCTGCGTGTTTGTAATCACCCACCTCAAGAGGAGCTCCTGGCAGAAGGAATGGGTTCTGCCTGAGGGAGCTCCTCTCCAGCACAGTGACCACAGGCATTAGTCATCCCTAAGCACGTGCAAGAGTGGTTTGCATTGAGTCCTCCCAGGCTGGTTTGATTGGACAAGAGGGCTCCGACCTGATCTGATCCTGCTGGGTTTGTGCCTTCAGGAGAAAGGTCATGCCCTGCCCTCATGACCAGGGTGATTCTGAGTGTGACCTGGCTGCTGCTCCTCTGAGCCAGGGCTCAACCTCCCCTCCCAGCCCAGGCCCTCTGCCTTCACGCAACGCACAAGAATCTGACCTGCAGAGACACGTTCTGGAGGATCATCATCCATAGGCTACACAAGTTGTGACCTTGCCCATGGGCATTTGCCTGCACCAGCACGTCTCTCCTGTCACTAATAAAGCACGTCTGGATCCTCCTCACATGCTGAAGGAGGAAGGCAAAAATCCCACTGCTGAGAATTCCAGTCCAGCACTGGCACAGCAATCCTGGAGGGGAAGGGCTCGCATGGAGCCAGCGGCCCCACTGCCACCACCCAGGGCTCCCAGTCACCTGCTTGCTCTTGCTCTTGTCGTTGCTGCCGGCACTGCTGGTCAGGAGTAGATGATAGCTGCAACCCTACACAGAAATAATTAACTGAGGGACACCGAGGGGAACATGCCATGATGATCAAGAGCTTGCAGCCTGAGGCAGCCTAGCGTGCCAGGAAAAGGGAGCAGCATCCCTGCGAGAGCTGCCACTCAGCGCTCTAATTTGTAGCGGCCAGGCATCGCACACCGGCCCGCCCTCCGCCCGCTGTCAGGAAACAGCTCCGAGTGGGAATTTACACTGGGAGGAATTAACAGCCTGCCCTGGGCTGCGCAGAGGCGTTTCGGGTTTCACGGCTGCCGATGGACGATGGGAGTGCCGCAAAGGGGGGCACCGAGCCTCACAGCATCCCGCAGGCTGCGGGCGGGCTCCGGGGCAGCGCTGCCGGGCTGCGCTTCTCCAGCCCAGGCACCCCGGGACTGACCCCAGCAGCCAGCCTTACCATCAATAATCCCGCAAAGAGACACTGGGGTTTAACTTCTCTGGGTGAAAAAAGACTCAGGAAAAGGAAATAGCATGATGGCATCCCTGCAGCAGCTCGGCAAGTCCTGCTGCCCAGGGAAGAAGCGGCTCCTGTCTTTCCCTGGGATGGAGAGGAGCTGAGAAAAGTTCCGGAAGAAGGAAGGCAAAGCAGGTCGGAAACATTGCTGGGTCAGAGAAGATGCAGGAGATGGGAAAGGAGCATCAATGACAGCCCAGCCGGGTCATAGGGACCGATGAGTGTCCTGCAGGACACAAGGACAGCCCACAGGGACTGCCCTTCTGATGCAGCTCTGTGAGGAGCACTCCAACCACAGTCCCTCATGGCAGAACGCTGGCAGGGAGGAGGCTGGAAAGAGCTTTGGGGGAAAGCAGAGGACCATGGTAAGGCAGCTGGGATAGCAAGCACAGGCTGAGCTCCAAGGAGAGGAAAGCAGAGCCAAATATGTCTCACTCAGCTGGGGGATAGCAAAGGGGACGTGATAGGAGCCTAAAAGTGTCTGGAGGTTGTAAACATCAAGGAGGGAGAGAAATTATCTGCAGTTGCAAAGAGGGCATAATTAAGAGTAATGGAATGAGATTAGGAAAGGAAGGGTTCAGGCTAATATCAGGAAATATTTCCCTATGATGAAATGTGCTAGGTTGCTGAATAATCCTTCCAGGGAAGACATGAGAGCACAGCAGTTTAGAGGGTTCTGACTAGCCGTGACTAAGGCCTGGGATATGTGCTGCCAGGCATAATGGATAATGTAATTTCTGTCTCTGGCCTCCAAGGTTATTTCCTTCCCATCTCTTCATGAGGAATACCTTATCAAGTAATACGTGCTTTGAACGTGATGCTCCTTCTGTCAGAGACAAAGAGGCTCCCAGTTCCCAGCCCTGCCAGGAGTGCCACTGCAGTCAGTGGATTAGGGATGCACCCTGCTCTGCTGGGCACACCTCTTGCCTCTAGGGCACAGTCACTTATCCCAAATTCCAATCAAAACATATACAACCCACATTTAAAAAAATAAAAAATAAATAATTTTTTTAAAAATAAAAGATGTGGAGCTGGTTTATTTGGCATTGATTTCCAATTTGCAGTTAGATAACATGAAATACATGAAAGTAAAATAAATTACCCAAATGAAGTGCTGGAAAATAGGGAATGGAATCATTGTAATTTTGCAGCATATTTCCTTGTTCTGCCTTATTTGTCACTCATGACGAATGACAGATCTGGACTGACAGCATCAAACTACTTAACTACTTCTTCATTAAAATCTAGGAAGCTCTTGTACCCCACAAAATCTGCACCTGTCCAGAGAACAGGTCATTTCCAGTCATTTTCATGAGAGGGTTTCCATTCAGACCTTAATGAGGAAGAGTCAGTCACCCAAACGAGAGGAAGGCAGTACAGAAAAGCCATCCATCAAGATCTGATTCATTTCATTTACATTGTAATTAGGGGGCTGGAAATGCTCAGCAGCAGCATTCGGTGACAGAACTAGAGCAATATCACCTTTCATAACTCTTGAGAAAAGCATCAGGTACAATTCCTCAGCCTCAGCAGTGCCAGTGGGGTGGCAGGGCTGGGACAGGGAATGAGGGGACAGAGACACATGTTTTCTGAGGATAGGTGTGTTAAAGCTCCTGTCATACCACGTTTGTCCTGTTTATTTGCAGTGGACAGCAGGAGAGCAGCACAGGTCTGAGCTGCAGCATCAAATGGAGATCCCAGATGCTGAGCATTGGTGATGAGGCAGTCGGGGAGAAGTGGGATTCTGTGTTTTTCAGAGCCCCAAGGCTGGGACATGGTGGGAGGAGGAGGACTAGGGAGCTATAATAAATAAACACTCCTTAACACTGGATCTCAGTGATAATAATCCATCAAATCCTAAAGGTTTGCCCTGAGCAACTACCCAGTTTATGTACAGTGGGTTACTTCCTTTGTACAAAATCTTTCATGCATCCTTATTTCCCATATACTGTTTCAACCTCATGTTATACCTTGTAATCTTGGCTTGTAATGCAGTTTAGAGTTATTATATGTCACATAAGGGTTGAAGTTTAAAGAAACCAAACCGCAGCTGGGCTCAGACACACCGTAGCACTGGGAGGAGCACTTGGAAACGCTGAAGTGAACCTGCGGAATGCTTTTCCCACCTGCACACTTTAACACCAGCAACTGCTACACGAGTGAGCCACGACCAAGGACCCCAGCACATCAGGGGGAGCAAGAAGAGAAACAACAGGAGGTTTCTCATGGCAGAGCGTTGGCATGGCCAAGGCGAAAAGACAGCAGCAGTTCTGCAAGCACTGTCAATGAAGGCAATGAGGCTCTTGTGAAGAAGCATATCTAATGTTTCATAGTGTTTTAAAACCAGTGAAGATGTAACAATGTGAAACCAAAGGGCTTGCTGCCCAGGAGGGGCAGGATTGGAGGATCAGTAGCCAGCTGGTCCCTGCATCCCAGCCCATATACATCCTCATCCCCCATCCCACTGCACCGCCACACTCAGGCAGCAGCTTCCCCCACTATCAGATGTGAGTCACTGCCAGAGGCACAGTGCCAGACCTGATGAACCAGAGGTCTTATCCGGTCTGGAGGATCTGAACTTCCAGTGTTTACTTAAGAATGAAGAGGAATAAACTCTGGGTTTTAAAGCTAAACATCTAAATGTACTCACTAATCTGAAGAGGTACAGTAAGCAACTGTACGAACACACCTTAAATGTTTCTTGGCAATTTTTGCAGTACACCCAGAAATATGTGTTGTCTTTCAAAACGTGAACATCCAGCTTCTCCAAGTCCACAGGGAAGTATTCTGCTTTTCTCTTTTGCAGGTACCAAAAAGGTGAAGCAAGAAAAGCTGCAGCCAGGTACACCCTCCCACCAAATACCAACCACTGTGAGCAGCACAGAGGCAAAAACACTCTGCAAACCGGACATGCAGGTGGATTTTCTCTGCAGGTTGGGAGAAACAGGGCGATTAAAGTACCTGACACCCTCACCTGTAGTGCTTGATTTTATGGCCAGAAGCCTAAGCCTACACGTCTCCCCAATAGCCAAGTGTGATCCTTTAAAAAAAATATTTCACTCCAGCCACAGCATTGAAATACCATTCAAATGCATTCTGAAAGGGATTTTAATTTTTTTTCCCTGAAAACATGGGCAGTTACTGAATTTAATGTTTTGTAGAGCAAAACCACAAGGTTTCACTCAGTCCTCATCTATAATTGTGGTAGACACTAAAAAATCCCTCGAGAGCCCCAGCACACACAGAGCCAGACCAGATCTTCCAAGTTCCTTCCACATAGAAATCCTGCTGAATAACAAATATTAATATATAGTAAATAATAATTGTAATACTTAGCACTTCCCACCCATATATCTCTCAGTATTTCACTGAGCTGGATGAATGCCTTTAATTCTCTTGCTCCCAGGCAAACAAGGACTCTCTTCTGCAAACATTTTCCATGCAGGTGTTTCATTTTAACCTTACACCTAGTTTTGGTGATTATGCTGTGGTCAGCCCAGTCACTGGGAGAGCTCCAGGTTAGTCTTCTTCTGTAAATGTTCCCCTCAGGAGAGCGAAAACACTAAATGTGTTTTTAACCTACAGAGATGATTCATCTGCTTTCTAAGCAAGAAATATTTGCACCCAAACTTGAAATCAGATGGGCTTTAAGGTCCCTTCCAAGCCAAACCATTCTGATTCCATGATTCTGTGATCTTTGGCAGAATGGTGTTCTCATGAGCATGAGGACAGCCAGGACGGGATGGCAGGAGTAGCACCATGAGTGTACAGGAAAGTTCTTTGAGGAAGCTCCTGAGATGCAAAGCTTTTGGGTATAACAAGATCCAACAGGTCTTTTCATGTGCAACTACCAAATGCACCTTGAGCAGCCTCACCTCAGTTCCTTGTTCTGCTGTAAAATACATGAAGACAAAAACTTAGGTTTTTTTCACCTCAGCTCCACTGGACACTCTCAGGCTCCCTCTGGAAGTGGTCTCTCCTTTCTGCTCACTGAATTTAGGAGACCTTGACAATTTGGTTTGGCAATTAAATATCATCTAAATCCAGCTACCTATGGTAGGTCCATGAATAATGAGATGCATATTTAGAAATTAGTGCAGAGTTGGTTGCATCCTCCCTGGAACACAGAAAGTGTGAATTCCCTCAGAAATGCTGCCTCTAGTGCAACTCCAGCCTGTGTTTAACCCCTTCTTCAGACACTGGGGAGCACAGCCAGGGCAGGAGGTGGGAACAGCAGGGGATCCCCCTGGCTGTGCTCCCTGGGTGACAGCTCAAGGCCAGCACATGGCAGCCCCTCCCAGAACAAGAACACTCTACGCCTCAATCCACCCCTGCAATTAGGAGGCAATAATGCTTGGGGGAAAAATGTAACAAAATATTAAGCCATCAGTTTTCATTTGTATAAGGCCCTGTGTCTGCTGCCAGAGAGCTCTATCCTATATATAGCTCCTGCCAAATAATGTGCATTTACCTCATCTTCACCCACAAGCCAGAATGGTCACCTATAAAAGATTAATGTTTGGAACCTGTGCACAGACTGGAGATGTTTAGATGTTTTTCAGATGGATCATCAGACACTTAAATAGTTTTAGAACAGCCTTGGAAGTCATCAATCTTAATAGATACAGTAATAATATAAGACAGAGAAGGTCCCATGGGGCAGGGGAGGAGGAGGTCCTGGCTCTAAGAAAGTCTTGTTCCACTATTTAACTTCAGGAATCAAAACTGGCTGGGCCAAAGTCTCCTCTCTTTCCTCTCACCTTGTTCCAAAGCCAATCTCTGGGGAAGAAGGAGGAATAAAGAACATACTCAGTGACAGATATGTGTACTACACATCTCTACCCTTAGCATCTCTTCAGGAACAAACACAAATTTACCTGTGAGTACAAGCTCAGTCCCTGTTGCAACCAAAGCTAAATGAATCTCAACTAAAGGTAGCCTTGAGTATCTATATTGTACCTACGTTTTTGGCTTTTTTTTTCCTGACAGGGTCTAAGAAGCTGGTTTGAGCAGATGGCAGGGTCTAATACAGGGCACATTCAGCTCCAGTGTGGCATTCAGACAGTGAATGAGCTGAGACACTGCTGTGCTGTCATAGCAGAATAATACTAAGCACAACACAGTATTTGGAATCAGAGGTAACACCTACCTTGTGAGAGCACAGGAGGTGTCTGGGTTAATTTGAAGGTATATGGACCATTTATCACCTTCCCCAAAATCCATAATGCATGGAATAGACTGCAGTAGAGCTATTTGGATAGATGTCTAGACCTTAAATAACTTTTCCCTAATGCCCAAATCCCCAAGCCTCTATTCTTTGGCGGTCAGTCCTCCCACAGATCTCTGGAGCATCATTAAATGTGTTGCGATTTCACTGGCAAGTAAACAACTGACCACAACTGCAGAATCGAAAATCCTGCAAGTGCAAAGATGAGAAATACATCAATATTTCATTGATGGAGATCCCATTAACATCTACACTGTGTAAGGAAACATCTCCAAATGTCATCCTGAAGAATAACAAGCAGTTTTATTGGAGTAAATGTGGCCTTTCCAGTTGTCACAAGCAGGGCTATAATAATTTTTAAAGAGAATTAAGCTAAGTATTACCACCCTCTACAAAACTTTGTTTGTTTGTTTCTGTTTGTTGTGGGTGATCCTTGGTTTGCAGCTTGTTAGCAGCATGTCACCAGGGAATAAACACAACCACACACACAAAAGAAACTTCTTTCCCAACATCTTTCGAGGCTCTGGCTGCTCCTAATTGCTGACGCACTCAATTGCTGAAGTGGTTTATTTTTTTTGATGTTGCATAACTGTCACTATTAGTAGTTGAGGATGCATAAATATCACGTGTGTTTATTACTCAAAAATGGCAATGATTATATATTCAGTGATTTAAAAGGAGTGAAGGGATTTCCTTGCCACAACAAGTGTTTTCTCTGTTTCCATCTAGCCACAAGGCAGTGATGCACACCTCAATTTTTTCTACAAAGGATTTGGGTCTAGCACTATTGATCCAGTGCAGCTGCAAGAGTCTTTCATAAGCGTGATCAAAATACCAATAAACTCTGCTCTTGTATAGCTTCCTCTATTTGTCCAACACCTTTTCCTGCCCCCATCCTGGCTGGAGGTCAGCGTAGTCATTTGCAGACACATAAACCTCATACAACGTGCTGGAATCACACCAGAAGACTGGGCAGGGCTGGAAAAAGGACTTCTCCCAGTTCTCATACTTAATTTTCCTTGCATAAATTCATGGACATGTTTTTTAGGTGACAGAGCTGCTCTGCTTTTCCTTCATGATGGACGCCTTTTCCACCAGCGATGTCAGGCTGGATGAGGTTAAGGGGAAACGGGGACAGCAGTGGGTCTCATCCTGCTGCTCTTCCCATAAATCTGAGACATAGACCTCTTTCAGTGGGGAATAGGAGTGAAGCAGGGAGGGGACTGAAGTTCTGGAAATATTGCCCTGAATGGATGATCTTGCATGCCTGACTCACACCAAGCTCCCAGCGGAGTGAATGGGAGGGCTGTTGGACTCATATATAGAGGGAAAATTTCATTATTGACTCCCTTCCCCCCATATGGTTAGGTCTGTCTTGGGAAGGACAATATTTTCCAAACAATCTGTCATTTCTTTTTCTGAGCTCTCCTTTCCACTTGGCTCCAAAACAAATGTGCGTGCACAGAAAGAAGCTTATTCCTTTACAATTTGCCTCTTCTGAGAAGTTTAGAAATGTTACAATCCAGTCATGTTCCAAACATCCCCATTTCTCCCAGAGAAGCAATGTAGACACTATTCCAAGGATGGGCTAACAGGGAAAGCTGCAAATAAAGGAATGGGTGAGCTTAGAGAGTCATTTCTTCACTATATTTGGAAATATGGAGAGACATTCTTTTAATGAATGTTTGTGATGGTTTAAAAAAGAAATTGCAAAGGGTTCTTCTGTTTGTGCAGGAATAATCTGTGCCACCGTCACACAGAATACCATCTTGGCTGTGGAAACAATACTTTTGGAAACTGGCTTGGCTTGGAGATGCTTTGATGCTGGTTTGGTTGGCATTGGGGGTTCATCTGGTGAGGAGGTGCCCTTTCCTCCAAGCCCTTGTGGCACTGGACCCTCCTCGCTGTCTTTTGGGCACAAGCCCTGGTGTGTTACTGGCACCCCTCAGGCCATCTGATGCCTTCCCTGGGGGAGAAGCTTTTCAATGACCATCTTTTATTCTGGAAGCTGAGAAAAGCAGACACTGAGGCTAATTAATCCACCTCTGAATTGAGCGTGATGGAAATAACATGATTTAGGCACCTGCTTATACTCGCAGCTTCTATTTCCACCTTATCTCAGTTCACTCCTACATACTGCCTCAAAGCTACACTTGTTTTTCTAGTACCTGAAGCTTGCTGTTAGTGCTGTTACTGTTCAGAAATGCCTCAGTCCAACTGACCTATGTGGCTGAGGAGTTCAATCAGGCTTCCAACCTACAACACACTTTCAGCCAGGACTCCTCCCAGACTAGGAGGGGTGGAATCCATATGTAATCTGCCCTTGCAGCCCAGAGGCCACAAGCCTGCCCCACTGCCCTGCTGGGTGGTCTCTGACCAGTTGTTTGCCTCTCCAGAGGTCTTCTGATCCTCTAAAAGTGGGTTCTCTCTGAGCTGGTCCCTCCAGGAGGCTCCTGAGCTGGGGGAAATTCCAGCATCCACATCCCATCTTTATGGAGCAAGGATCTTGACAGCCACAGCCCAAGCAGGATGCTCTCAGTATTTTCCCTACTCACCTGCTCATAGTCATGACTCAAATTACTTGAAAACCTTCAGAGAATCAGAACCACAGGCTGGGTACAGTAGGAGGGGACCACTGGAGGTTCTCTAGTCCAACCTCCCTGAAGAATTACTTCAACACCCACACACAGACCTGGGCAAAGCCTCTCCTGGTGCCGAGTGGGCTGTGCCCCTGTCCTGGGCCATCTGCAAGACTGGTGGGACACGGGGTGTCTCTCCAGCTTCTCAGACAGACAGGCAGGCAGCCTGGGAAGCTCCCCTCCATCCTCAACATGTAAACATCTGCTGGAGGAAGACTTTTCTCCTAATAACACATCATTAAACATTGATTTAAAGACAATCATCTTCCCTCTTTTCAGTTTCACAGCACCTTTAAAACAGCTGTTAGGCTGCAGAGGGGATGATCAGCTGAACAGGAAACACATTGTTAGCTCCCAGCATTAAAACAGTAGAATGCATTAATTTATGAGCTCCTACTCCCTCTCCAAAAGTTTTATTATGTTACTATCACCTTGATGTGCTGGTAGGCCACAGTGCCAAAGCCTCTTTCACACAGTATGTGCCATCCTAAATTACAGGCTGGGTGCCTCCTGGAACTGCCTTTGGAAAACTGGAGTAAACCAGTAAGCACTGAAGTTAATATTATCTTACAGACTAACAACCAGCTAATGCTCGACATGTGAATCCCATTTACTTCTTCTCTCTATAACAAATGGCAAGTGTGGGTCTGGACTGTTCCTGATTTTATGCTATTTATCTTTCTGATCCATTCCATACTCGTGTCCTTAGTTTTCAGCTACAGTTATACCCTGTGTATGTACAAGTGTGTGACCTGCTCTACTTAGGAAAGCCCTAGGCACACCCCTGGTGTCGTGTTTGCTTGGTCACTGCACGACTTTTGTGTTTTTCTCTTGAGAGGGAAACTTCCAGGGGGTAGGTATGAGAAGCGCAGTGTGGAACTCCAGAAGCATCCCTGGAAAATTAAAGCAGACCAAGGGCCTGGGAACGAGCAGTGAGCTCAGTGTGCCGATATCAGCCAGGCAAGCCTGGAGCCCTGCATCCTCATCCTCCGGGCAGCCCTGGCTGCTGCTCGCAGCCTTCCCCCGGCTGCTCGGCGCTGCGCTCCCAGTTCCACACTGAGGTCCTGAAACAAGAGAGTATTTCAGGAGGTGGAAAAAGAAGTAAAACAAGAGGCCATTCCTTGTCCCTGTCCCCTCGGACAAAAGCTCCAACCTGGAGGAAATGAAGGGGGCAGGGGCCGCGTAGCCAGGAGTACGAAGCCGCCCCCCCAGAGAGGCTCGGCCGGGCGGGAGCGGCCGGACGCGGGGGGCCGGGCTCGGGGATGCCTTCGGCGGCAGGACGGAGGTGCGGGGCGGCCGGCGCCGCCGGTCTCCCGGTGCGGGCGGCGCTGGCCCGGCCCTCCCCCGTCTGCGGCACCCTGGGACGGGGCTGACGTCAGGAGGAGACGGGGAAATCTCCCAAGAAAACCCTGGAGCGGCGGCCGGGGCGCGCACAGCGCCCGCCGGGCCCGGCACCCCGCCGCCGCCGCCGCCGCGCCGCCCGGTGAGTGCCCCACGCGCGCCCCCGCCCCACGCGCGCCCCCGCCCGGCCCTGCCGCCGGCCGCGCGCTCCCGCCCCACGCGTGCCGCCGCTCCCGGCCCGCCCCACGCCGCGGGGCCCGGCCCGCGGAGCCGCCTGCCCCGCTCGCCCCGGCGGGGGCTCTGCCCGGCGCTCCGGGGCTGCCGGACAAAGCCGGGCCGGGGCCGGGCGGTCCCCTCCCCGCGGCCTCGCCTCGCCGCCCGCCCCGCGCTCCCCGCTCCGCTCTCCGCGCAGTCCTTGACATCTTTATACCGTGTATAAATTCTTTCGGGGCCTCTGCGCTTCGTCAGCTCTGACAAATGCGCTGGGAAAGGCAATTCCAGAGGGGTTACCTCATTTTATATAAATTTTTTTACGCGTGTATGTATATATATTTAACTTTTTCCCCAAACGCTCCGTAACGTTTCCAGCGCCCAGCGCTGCTGCTCGGGGCGCTCCGCGGCTCGTCCCCGGTGCGCTCGGCGGGGAGGCCGGTGGGGCAGCGCCGGGGCTGCAGCGGTGCCCGGAGCCTCGGGCGGGGCTGGGGCTGCCCGGGACGAGCCGGGGTGTGGGTGATGCGGACCGGGCTGCGCGGAGCCTCAGCGGGGCCGCTCTGCCGCGCTGAAGAGGCGGCTGCTGCCGGTGATGCGCAGGGCGGGCGGGCGGAATGACCCTGGGCCTTCGATGAATTTTCCTTTTCAGGAAAATAATATTCTACAGCCCCTGCGCTTTCCACTTTTCGGTTTGGGTTTTTTTGTTTGTTCGTTGGTTTTGGTTTTATTTTAATTCTAAAAATAGGCACCATCTATGGGAAATACATATATCGCGGGTTTCTCGCAGCTCCTGTGACGGAGTAAAGTCCTGGAACTGGGGGAGAAATGTTTTTTCTCCGCGTGTTAACCCCGCTTAAATGGACGTGAGGAATGCCCACCGATGTTGTCTTTCGAGGATTTCGTTTTTAGTCTCGCGTTAAAAACTTTGTCACTAAGCGAGTTTTCTATTATTTCTATTATTTTCTATTATTTTGTCCCCTTTCCCCAAATTTTGCCAACCACGCTGCCGGCAAACACAAAGTCCGAGTCATGAACATAAAATAATAGTAGTGCTTGAATCGAGAACCTAGATGTCGTTTGCTTTTTTTTAATAACAATTTAAATATATATTTTTTCCACTTAACAAACCAAAGTCCATGTTCTCCAGGTTATTCCCTGCGCCAGCTCCAGCCGCCTATATAAAAACTGACTTCCGAATATTTCCTGAGGTCTACTTCACTGGCAGAACTTCCCAAAATATCCTTCATTTGCCTGAAATATGAACAAAGTCCTTGGAAATCCCGCGCTGGAGCCGTGGCCGCATTTCCTGGGAAAGTTTTAGACGAGTTAGAGGCGCCTGAGACCGAGGCAGATTTTTCCTACTGAAACCCACTGCCGAACAATAACCTGGTGGCTCTGCCACCTCTCCTTTACAGTGCGTTTTATTGTTCATGCATGTGTTGTTATGAAAATGTGTATTTCCAAATATATTTTATATATATATATTTTTTTACATAAATATCTCCTTCTTATCAGGCTATAAAAGGGAGCGCATCTCCCCCAGAAAATGACCGCAGATTAAACAATTCATTATTTTCCTCCCCTAATGAACGGCTCGAATATATATTGCTTCTAAATAACAAAAGGGGAGGAGAAAACATTCTCTAGTAAAGCCGAATTCCTTCGTTAGACCGCCTCCTAAACGTGCTAATAAAACTAATTCGTTTTATTTGCCCTGAACTTTTATATCTAACCCGGCGCGCTGATTAGCACAGCCCTCTGGAAGGCGGTGTGTTCCTATCTCTCCCCGAGATGTGCCCGTTAAGATACGGCCGTTCCCACAATGAAACTGGAAAGGAAAGTGTCCCGTGCCTTTATCTCGGCGGTGTTTGCTCCTGGGGCACTGGAGACGAGCGGAGCTGCGCCGGGAGCAGCGCGGTGCTGCCGAGCAGCGGGGCGAGATCAGCCCTTTCGGGGGAAACAAGAAAAAAGGTCAGAAGAAAAAATTGAGAGGAGAGGGGAAAAAAATTATGGGGAGGGGAGAAGAGGAGAAGGAAAGAAAATAAGAGAAAATTTTAAAAGGAAAAAAGTATAAAAGGGAGAAAATAAAAAAATATAGATGAGCTGAAAGTGCTCAAAGGTTAATTATTTTTCTGATTTTGCATTTTAAGGCTGGAAATGTGTAGGTCTTGCAGAGATTCGCTGCTGTTCTAAATGCATTAAAGAGTCCGGCGCATTATTAGAATATTTCAGCCCTTCAGGAAATGTCCTTTTGAAGGGAAATGTGTTTCTCCCATCCAAATGCTGCAGCAATTAAGAGGTTGCTCGCCCAAAACAAGGTGGGGGAAACCCACAAGGAAACCTAATGTCGTTCGTTCCAAATGTAGCCTCTTTTTTCTCCTGAGGATGAGTCTTCAACAAATGCCAACGGAGTGCTCGGGCCTCTGATTATCCGGTTTCAGATGCATCTTTTTGAGCCCACAAAAGAGCCACATTTCGGGATCTAAAGATGCACAGAGTAATATGAGCAGGCTGCCTTAGCAAACTCCGGTGCCCCTTCCTCCGTCAATTAATCAGAAAAGCATGTTCGCTCTGCCCAGAGAGGGAATTGTGTGGCTATATTGTGATTTCCCCCTTTTTCCCCCACCTAGGGAAAAAAAAAAAAAAAAAAAAAAAACGTATTCCTGAGCTGTCCATCCTCCGACGCTCCGACGAGTGTCATTGCAGTGCACTGAAACTCTCCCACTCATATCAGGTTTATCAGAGATAAATCCAAACCTCTGCTAGCAGCAAACTCATATTTTCTTGGAGCGGAGTTCAGTGCCTGTGGTCTGACGGATGCGAGGAGGGCTGGAAGGCAGCTCCTGGCAAGGCTGAGACTGTGCCGCCAGGGGGTTGGGGGGTAAAAGAAGTTGTCCAAGGTCGGACAACTACGAAATAGTTTTATTTTCGGGGTGCTAGTAGAACGGCGGTCGAAGTGAACCAGCACCGTCCCACTCCACCCCCGGCTGCTTCCAGCTGCAGAAACCCGAATAAGAAAACCGTTTCTCCAGCCGTCAGTCGCTGCATTTCAAGAAAGCCTTGGGGTATCATTTGTATCTGTCAGAAAACATTAAGCCTTCAACTTTTTCATCCCGAGTTTTTTCAAGCGCTGCCGCTGGCCGCCGCGCCCGGGGGAGCCCCGGAGCGGGATGCGGATGGCGGGGAGGCAGCCCCGGGTACCCCAGGTGCCCCGGGAAGTGACCAGACACCTCCCTGTGTGTTTCCCCCATCGTGTTTCAGTGGCGGGGACATCTAGGGTGGTGGGGCAGGGTCGGCCCGACAGAGGGGAGCGAGACAGGCCAGGGAGGCAGTGGGAGGCCAGCGGGGCCGAGAGCGGCCGCTGGAAACCCTCCCGCAGAGCATCCGCGGCGCGGAGGAGCCCTTCGCTCCCGCGGAAGGGGGAGGCTTGGCCGACATACGGAGAGACGAAGGATACGGGTCCAAAAGGGGCTGATTTCGTTTTGCTCTACTTCTTAGGAAAATTGCTGTCCTGGCTGCGCACAGGACAGGCCGGCCGCGAGCCAGCGTAATTTTCCACCTTCGCCTCCTGAGCGATTTAACACGCTCTTCGGGCTGGGTTTCTTCCCTCTCTCCGCTTCCCTCTCCACCCCGCCCGTGGGGGACCCGGCTGTAGCTCCGGCGGAGGTCGGGGGTTCTGGGGCTCCTTTCGTCGTTTTGGGGTTTGGCTTCCTTTTCCCTTCAGGCCTCGCGGGGAGAGAGAGCTTTGCCTTGCGCGGGGGCATAAACGCATAAACGCGGATCTCCACCTTGTGCGTAAGGGTCATGCTTTTCATTTGGGGTGATGCTGCTTTGGGGCAGGACACCCCCGGAACGCTTCCCCGATGGACACCACCCCCCGGCACAGTGCAGCAAGAACCCCCGCCCCGCAGCGCGCTCCGTGCTCCGCGGGGCATCGCGCAGTCCCGCGCACACTCGAGCGCGCACCGCCCGACCCTGCTTCTTCCGACACGCGTGGTGGGCCCGTGGGCCCGAGCCACTCATCAGCACAGCGTGCCCTCACTTTTTGGATGGTTCCGTTATTAAAAGTTGTTTTCCTGCATCAGGTCCGGTCTCCTGGGTTCAGTGAAGGGGGAGCTGGGGAAGGTTGGTGGACTTGGCTTGGGCTTGGTTTGGCTGGGATTGCATTGCTTGTGTTTGTCTTGGTCTGGTTTGGTTCTGTTCGGTTCGGTTCGATTTGGTTTGGTTTGGTTGGTTCGGTTCGGTTTGGTTTGGTTTGGTTGGTTTGGTTTGGTTTGGTTTGGTTTGGTTCAGTTCGGTTTGGTTCAGTTCGGTTCGGTTTGGTTTCGTTTGAGTGGACTTGAGTGTGGTTGAGATGGATTTGGTTTGGTTGGACTGAGTTTGTTTGAATTGTAGTTGTTTGGACTGCGTTTGGCTAGGTTTGGTTGGACTGAATTTGGCTGGGTTTGCCTTGGAGGGCTTCTCCCTCCTCTCTTGCCTCACTGCAGCTCTGTTTTTCAGAAGGCTTCCCTCTCTTCTCGGGTAGAGGTGTGCTTCGGAGGAGGTGTCTTCATTTTTGTAACAATTCCCAGTAATTTATAGACTGAATCTGAGTCTATACAACGGTAATAAATCTGAAAAGGAAAAGCTGGTAGAGGCTGAACTTCACCACCTGATATACGGCCCAGGTGGTTTGGCATTGCCTGCAACCACCGCAACGAGCCGGGGATGGGCCCCTCTCCGAAAATAGGGACCCCCTCCAGACACCTGGGGGTGAAACACCCGGTGATACACCGGGGAGTCCTGCTCTCGGACAGGCGCATCTCCTCTTCATGGGGGCTGTCACTGGCGTGGCCAGCGCTGCTTTATTTCTAAGCGCCATCCTTCGTTCTGGGGTTATTTATAGCAAGAGGAAGTGGTGCGGTTTTATTTGCGGGTTTCCAGCCTTTTACAGATCCCTGTCGCAGTCCCAGCCGGGGGTGCCGGGACCGGCGGTGCTCTCCGGCCGCCCCACGAGGAACGTTCCCACGCAAAGCTGTCCCGCCGCCCCGGGCCCCGCCGGAGCTCCGCGGGCTCCGCTCGCCCCGGCCCCACGCTCCTGCCGCTCTGCCCGGCCCTTCCCACGCCCACGCAGGTCGCGGCTCCCCTGGGCCCTCCTGGCGGGGTCCCTGCGGCCGGGCTGCCGCGGCCCTCCTCCTTGCCGCAGCTCCTCAGACCCCTCGAGGTGTGGGAGGAAGGGGAGCCCGAGCCCGGTGCCCCCGTCCTGCCCAGCCAGTGGGACCGCTGGGCCGCTTTCAGGTCCCGGGAAGAGCAGCCGGCTCCGAGCGGGACATCAAGGCTTACCCTGGGTCGTGGCCTGGCTGAAAGGTGACGTCAGGGAGGCAGCGAATGACGTCACGCGAACGGCCCCGTGACGTAGCGCGCAGTGGAAGGAGCTGCCGGCGCAGAGGTGCGCTCGCCATCCCGAAGCAGAGCGCGCTCGGATGGGAGGAAAAAGGAGAAAGCGCAGATCTGGGGGTGACCGCCCTGGAGGCGCGCTCTGTTGTCGTGACATAAGTGCCACGAGCAGCAACGGGAACAACCCGGAGGATTTGGTTTTGAGCTGTAGGACTGTGCCCGCTCCGCAGAGCGCGGAGTGAGAGGATGCCCTTTAATCCACGAAGGACGTATTGAGACACACAGAGAAGACAATACGTGGTATGGATTAGATAGATGTAAGATATAGATTCGATAGTTCTGTGATACAGATATATTCCCCCACTGCCGACCCGTGCGCAGGTGTGCAGTAAATGCCTGCCCACATCACGGCCCGGGCGCGGACACTCGTGGAGACTGTCAGGAGAGAACCAGGAGCTGCTCCGGCTCCCGAGGGTCAGCCCGTTCCTCTCTCTTTAGGGACGATATCCGGGGATGTCTGCCCCAGTGACACCCCAGGAGGAACCGAGGGCTGCAATCGCCTGGGAAGACAACCGGAGCCGGCATTACTCTGCACCCGGGCAGAGCCTATCTTTGCGCCCAACCGGGAGGAATTGAACCTAGAACGAATATTTTAAAACTAGATTTTATAGAACAAAATAAAAACTATAATTAGGCGCATTATTAAAAAAATAAATAAATAAAAAGTAAAATTCAAAGGAACGAAAAAATGCTGCCTTCTGTTCGGAGGCTGCTGTGAGCAGTAGATTTAAAATAGCCGGAGCGGAGCCGGGCTTTTGGCAGACTCGTGGAATCATAGAACCATCAAGGTTGAAAAAGACCCGTAAGGTCAACGCCTCCCTCTAGCACGGCGCGCTGGGCTCCGTCCCCCTTCCGCTGAGGGCGGGGGAGCCCCCGCAGGCCGACCCCGGGGTGCCGCCCACGGAAATAAAGGGCAAAAAGGGAACGGTGAAAGGTCTCAGACATGGTGCACGTTTGCAGTATATTCACCTCGCTCCTCCTCGGGAGAAAGGCCGCTCCCTCCTCTAGCGTCTCATACGGGAGGAGGTCTCCATCCTTCCCGTGCCTCCTGCATCAGCTGAGCCCCTCGAGGCTCAGAGACCCTGGTAAATATTTGCATTTTTAACCACGTCCATCTTAAACAGCCCTGAGGTTGTCTGGTTCACCTCGGGTTCTCGAAATTCCCAGTCGTTTGCAGACTCCTGGGCGAAGTTCATCCGGCAGCGGCCAACAGGCCGAGGAACATCAAGATGTCACTAAAAAAAAAAAATCAACAAAAAGAAAGAGAGCTCGGAAGAGCTGACCCTGACAGCACCCACATGTACATCCCCTGAACGATGCTGAAGACCAGAGGTGAAGGGGTTCGGAGCTTTGGGCTCCCCACGCCTGGAGTGCCCGGGTCTTGCGGGGCGGGCCCGACTCCATCACCCCAGCGGGGTCGGAAAAAGCCTGAGCGGTTGGAAGACTAACTGCTTCCCTCCACTTTTTCATAAAACAGTTCAAAAGTTCTCTTCCACATCTTTACTTGATTTGAAAGCAAAATAGAGTGTCAGGATAGATCAGTTAAAGTGAGCTGAGAAAGTAGAGAGGAGAGAGGGTCCTTTCCCTAGGCAGTCACGACCAGGGTTTCTCTCCCGTTTCCCTTCTCCCCCTTCCCCTCACCCCAGGTACCCGTGGTTCCCACCTTCCTTCCCAGGAGGGATTTTCCTCTTCGCCGAAACACCAAGGTGTTATCCAGGAGGACTAGGGCCATATCCCGGCCTGCGTGGGCAGCACCGGGGACCGGCCCTGCTCCGCATGCCCCTGCCTCGGGTCAGGGTGCACCGGTGACCGATGCAGGAGAGGGGGTCTGCCGAGGAGGGGTGGGGGTCTCCCATTCCCTCCCCGCCGGCTGCCCCGGCCCCTGGACTGGCACAGTCGCAGAGACCGCTCCCGAGGGTCACCGCAAGTTCGGCTGCAGCAGGAAAATTATTTGTTATTAATCATGGGCTGAAAGATGATGTGATGGGAGAGATGGCACTGCCGCTGCTCCCCGGGCTGCGCTGTCCCGGGCGCCAGGCAGGGCCCGGGCAGCGTTGTTATAACCCCCGCAGCCTTGAAAATAATGTTAAAAAATATTAAAACCAGTTCAGAGGGAGGCCACAGCCCAAGCACCCCTCCAGGAGCATATTCCCCATGGGACTGAAACGTGCGGTCGGGTCGCTTAGCCCCCGCGCAGAGATGCTGGGGAGTGCGCGGGTGCGCATCCCTGCTGGGTGCGGAGGTTCCGCGGGTCGTGAGGCCCAGCCTGGAAGGGCGCGGGGATACGCGTGGGGATGCCGTGCTGCGCGGGGGCGCAACCTGCGCGCTGCCGGCTGGTAGGGGATTCCGGAGGGGGGCGAACTGACTGGGTGCTGAGGGCGGGCAGGGGTCCCCAGAGGATTGTTCACCTCTCCATTCGTTTGCGAAATATTTTTAATACATCACCGAGTTTGGGGGAGGAGGCGGGTGAAGAGGAGGCGGGAAGGCACCCCCGAAGGAGCAGCGGCCAGGCGGCGGGGGCCGGGCAGGGGCGGCGGGGGCCGCGGGTCTGGCCGCGGGCGCGCAAGGGGCGCGGATGGCGGCGAATGCGGAGGCAGGTCCCGCGCGGCCGGGCTGGGCCAGCGCTAGATGGAGTGATGCATGAGCGAGACGGGGAGGTTTTAACCTTCAGGGGGAGGAGCCCCGTTTAACTACAGGCATTTGTTCTAGGGCAGGTCACTTTAATCTCTTTAGCTTTAAACTGTCCAACTCGCAACTCGCGTTTCTCTATAAGGGATCTTTACCACTTCCCTGCCTATGCGGCCGGAGCGCCGTGCCTCTCCCCAGCAGAGACAACCGCCTTCCAGGCACTGCCCAGATTGCTTCCGACACCCTTAAAATAATACTGTTAGTAATAAGTGGATTTGCTTTTGGTTTTTGTTGATTTTTTTTTTCTTTAAAAAAAAAAAAAAAAAAAAAAAAAAAAAAGCTCCTTGTTCCTTTCTGTGTGGAATAAACACCTGCAAACTCCCCCAGGCAGCCCGGCGCCCCTGCCATGGATTCCTTTAAAGGTGGAATGAATTTGGAGAGACTGCCTGAGAGCTTGAGACCCCAACCCTCCCATGACATGGCTTCCAGCTTCCATTTGCAAAGATCCTCGGAACCCAGAGACACGATCGACAACTCAGCCAGTGAATCCTCCGACACGGAGGTGCCAGGTAACCCTCCCCCTCCCCGCGCCCCCCGCGGCCCCGGCCCGCTCCCCCCGCGCTGCCTCCCCCTCCCCACCGCGCCTTCCCTCCGCGGGGCGGCCGGGGGTGCTGTGCCTGCACCCCCCGCGCAACCGGAGGCGATGGAGGGACCAGGGTGAGCGAGAGCTGCCCGTGATCGCCCATCCCAGCCGAGCCCCGGGAATCGGAGCGGGGGGCAGGGGCCCTCCTGGAGCTGCTTCCCCCACCGTGCCCGGCGCTGACAGCCCGCCGGGGGGAGACGTGTCCATGCTCCCATCCCAGGAACTGCTCTCTTTTATTTATTTTATTTATTTTTAAATAAAAAACTGTAGGTTTTAATTGATGGGGTCGGGAGGAAGGGGGGGGGGGCTCTTCGGGGAGTGCGGTTTTGCCGGATGTTTCTGAAATAATGTCAGCTTTTGCCCGGGTTTATTTTCCAGCTCGGGTGGTGCAGAGATGGAAAAAGATCTCTCTGTCAGGAAAAAAAAAAAAATTAAAAAAGAAAGAAAGCGCAGGCAGAGCCTGAGAGGCAGCGTGGGGCCAAGGCGGGCAGCGCGGGCCGCCGCGGAGGGGATGTGTGCGGCCGCGGAGAGGTTTTGCGTGGGGACTGAGCGCTTTCCCCGCAGGAAACGGAAAGGATCCCCATGCCCTGACCACCGTGTGCTGGGGCTGCAGGGAACGCTGTGCTCTCTCAGATTGCATTACATTAAAACAACATTTTTGGAATGACAAGGGAAAGGTAGAACACAGGAACAAAAGCTTCAAGAAGGAGCATAATATTCCTTCTCCAGCAAGACAGTTTCAGAGGGAGTTCTTGTTTTATATAATTTTAATTTTCTAGTAGTTATTGTTTCTCTTCGGAGTTTTAACCTAGAGAGTGGCTGTGGTAAGAGTCGGTCCCCAAGTGGCACTCGGTGATAAAGAGGGTTTTGAGTTGTGCCTCCCGGCCTGATTCGCAAACAAAGTTAGACACCGGCGTCTGGAAGGGACTCTGAGATTAGAGAGGATTATTGGAGATTAGAGAGGGAGATTTGCTCCATTTTGCCCTACCCCTGTGTGTGACCCCTCGGTGCTGCCAGAGGGCTGAGGAGCTGCCTGCTTTTCTTCTCCGAGAACCTGCAAAATACCTTTAGATTTTAATATTTTTTTACAGGGGAAAAATATAGTTACGAAAGCCGATTAAAGATGCCTTGTTTTACGATTTGGAATTGTGTCACAGCCCTGCGCTGAGGCCGGATTTTTAGGGGAGTTAAAGACCGCTGCCGCCTCCCGATCGCCCCCGCTCCCTCTCGGCCCGGTTTACCCGAGCTGTTCGTAGCCGAAAGCGGGAGGATTTGTTTTGGCGGGGCTTATTTTTGTTTCTGTTTCGCCGCCGGCGGCGGGCCATGCGGCTCGGCCGCTCTGGGGACCGGGGGCCTGGGGCGATGGGCTCTGCGCTGAGAGGCCTTGGTGGCGCCGCAAGCCCCGCAGAGCCAGCGGCCCCTTTGGGGGCTCCTCGGAGCAGTTCGGGTTCGCTCGCACCCTCGCCCTTTTCCCTGCGGAGGGTTCCCAGCAAGGTGCGATTCAAGGGTGACTTTGCAAGGACGAGTCCTCCCGGGCTCTGGATTCAGCTCGCGATTATTTTTAGACTCCCGCTTACCTCGCAGAGGTCGGGGCTGCAGAAATGCCCGCGGGCTCGCCGGCGGCGAGAGAAAACCCTCTGAAAAGGGGTTTAAAAAAAAAAACTCTTTAAAGGAGGAGAAAAAAAAAAAATCTAAAGGGAAAAATTCGCGGCGGTTTGTCCCTTCTGCAGCAGCAGGACCGAGGCCGGGGGTTGGCCGCGGTCCCCGGCCCTGCACGGCCCGGCCGCCCCTTCCCCGCGCCGCCGGGCCAGGCCCGGGAGCGCTTTGGTTCAGGGCCTTCGGCTCCAACCCGAGCGCTTCAGCCGGGACAAACCGGGCCCAAACCGGGCTGGCAGAGCCGAGAGCCCGTTAGGACACGGGAGAGGGAGTTCGCGGGGCCAGTGTTGAATTCCCGCTCCCAGCCCGCGCAAATCCCGCCGAGAAAACCCTCCTGGGTGGTTTTTTTTTCTTTTCCTTCTTCCGATATGATTTTTGCGGAGGCCTTCGCTCAGCCCTGTGTTAAAATAAACACCAAAATCCTAAAAGATGAATAGTAAAATAATTCTGGAAAGAGAAAGAAGTGGAGAAGCAGAGAAGGGCCTTTTGCAATTAATTGCTCCTGGATTTTCCACCCTTGCCCTTCCAAAGTTTCCTGTCGGGCCGAGCACAACAAAGACAATGGAGCAAAGATCACGCCTTGGTTTGGAGGGAGCGAGCCGGTGCCGCAGAAAGGCGGAGCGGCGGGTGATACGGGCACCCCGCTCCCCACGAACGCAATCCCCCGTCGGGCCCGCTCCGAGCCGCTCGGGGTCCCTCCTGCTGCGGCCCGCGGTGCCCCGGGCCCGGCAGGGCTCCGTGCTCCTTCCCGGCCGCCCCGGGAGGGCCGGGCTGGGCTGCGGGGCGCTCGCTGGGTGCAGCGGGACAGCAGTGGGTGCCCCCACGCGTGCCTCCGGTGGGGTGAGCAGCGCGGGGCGCGGGGCGGGGGGTTCTGCTTTTGTATGCCTGTACTGGGGAGAAACAAAAGCAAAAGAACACAAAAACAAAACAAAACAAAACAAAACAAAATAAAAAATAAAAAGGAAAAACAAATAAACCAACAACCCCCAACCCGGCTCCCTCGCAGAAAAAGAGCGTAGCGGCGAGCAGAAAAACGAGGACGGGGCCGCCGACGACCCGGCGAAGAAGAAGAAGCAGCGGCGGCAGCGGACCCACTTCACCAGCCAGCAGCTGCAGGAGCTGGAGGCCACCTTCCAGCGGAACCGCTACCCCGACATGAGCATGCGGGAGGAGATCGCCGTCTGGACCAACCTCACCGAGCCCCGAGTCCGGGTAAGAGGGGCTGCAGCCCCGCCGGGAGCGAACTCTGCTCTGGGGCCGCCGGGGCGGGGGGGGCTTGGGGAAGCTGCCCCTTCTGCGAGCGCTACGACGCTTTGCTCTGGGCTGGATTTTAATGTCCAAAACTGGGATCCAGGCCGGAGAGGAGAAATTCAGCTCTCGGCCACGGAGAGATGCCGCCCGAAGCGGGTCGTGACCGTCAGCCTCGCAGGGGGGACCGGTCCGAAAAGTGGGCGGCGAGCGGTGCAGGGAGCAGCGAAAGGCCGGGGTGGGGAAGGGTCTGACTGTGGGGGGAAAAACCCTCCGGACTGGACGAAACGCGGAGTGGGGATGGAGCAAGCTCCCATCCGAGCAGCTTCCCCTTACTCTGGTTATTCCCAGTCATGGAACGGCCATCTCCCAACAAACCACTGCCCCTCGCTCTTGCGGCAGCGGGATGGCGAGGCCCAACGCGCACCGTGCCGGTCTCGGTGCCAGCCCCTCCCGGCCGCGCATCTCCCAAGGCCGCGGGCTCTTTGTGGAGGCCGAAAGCGAAGGGCAGGAGCTGGGGAGCGGTCGCAAAGTCAATACGCGCTGAAGACACAAACTTTTACCGCGGAGGCGCTCGATTTTTAGGCGCCTCGGAGCCTGTGCCGCCATATATATATATTTATGTATGGTGTACATATATATATAGTGTACATATATATGTATATATCACTCGTAGCCAGGCTCCAGGGGTTCGGTGATGTTGGTGCACACGGCGAGAAACACGTGTGTATGTGTGTGTGTTATGTGTGTATGTGTATATGTGTGTGTGTGTGTGTGCGCGGCTTAGGCAGTTTCTTAGAGATTTTATAAGTGAAAGATCCTGGCAAAGAACGACCGTGCCGAAGCGGCTCGGTCTCTATCAATCTATCGCTGTGTCTCGGTTTGTCCACCTCCCAAATGCTTTTTTTCCACCCGAGACATTTCCCTGCGCGGTTTCGACACCACGGGCCCGTGGGCTAAGCACGGGAAGAAACGGGAACTGAGGAGAGAAGCCTCACTGCACGGAAAATCCCTTTTTTTTTTTTTTTTTTTTTTTCTTTCCGTTTTTTGTTTTTAACGTGGCAATTAAACCTTGAGTGACCAAATCGGATTACAGAGATTCTGCTTTAAACATTTAAAAAGTAAACACTCATCTGAAGCAAATGCGTCTGAAAGCATTGTCTTAATTGAGTTTAAAACAAAACAAAGCCTAAGCATTAATACTAGTTGAATATTTCAGGGAGCAAATATAACTAAAATATGAGTTGCAATTAACATAATTTCGTTCTCCTTCTGTGTGGAGATGTTTGGGTTTGATGTTTTGAGATGGCAGATTGCAAATCTAACCTTAATTTGCTATGAGGGCCTTCCTTTAAAATGTCTAGGAGCCATAATTAAAACTATTACCCTCATTTTCAGGAAATTCCTGTCTGGAAGCACCTTCCGAGGAGTATATTACAGGTTTTGAACATGTTGACTTTCGTTTCCTATTTACACAGGATTCTTTTTATTATTGTTATTTTTTAAAATAGACTCCACCATCCGTTCCCCCACGGAGTTTCCATCCTTGAGCCCGCTATTTAATAATAGCTGTGCCATTTCTCCGTCGGGAGGGGAGGCCCCAAGAGCCGCCCCCGCCCCGGCTCCGGAGGGAGCGCAGCCTGCGCGGGGCCGGGGCCCCGGTGTCCGCAGGGAGCCCGCGGGCCCCGGCTCGGTGGAGAAAGCCGGGATGCGTGGGAGGATGCTGCAAGGGAGGCTCGCAGGCTGGGCGCAGGCAGCAGGCAGAAAGATGCAGATTTTAAAATAATTTTTAAAGATTGTTGAAGCTGCTCGGCTTCCATCGCGGGAGACGCAAATGCTTTCCGAGGGTGATAGACAGATAGAAGATAGATAGATAGACAGATAGATAGATAGATAGATAGATAGATAGATAGATAGATAGATAGATAGATAGAATTATATATAAAAATAGTAAGAGTGAGACTGGAACCGGGTTTTGCACCAAACATCAGGACCAGCCCCTCTTCTCTGTTTCCTAGTTAGGGCTGTTAATTCTCATTAGATGTAAAGGCAGAGGCTGCATCTATCCGAGGGCGATGCGGGGATTGATTTTTTTTTTTTTTTTTTTTTTTTTTTTTTAACCTAAACATACTAATCCAATCCCTTTTTTTATGATCTGTAACAGGGGGCTTTTATTACACAGCATTAGCGTTCGGAAACGCGGCAGAGCCGGGGCGAGCCGGCCCTAATCAGAGCGGGCCGTGTCTTCGCCCCCGTCTGGCTCCGGGAGAGGGGCGCCGGGGGTCGCGGACAGCCGCGCAGGCACCCTTGGCGGAGCGGGGCTGCGCGCATCCCGGCTGGCTCCTCCCGCCGAGCACACGGACGGGGATGCGCGCAGGCATCCTGCCGAGCGGGATCCCGTCCCCCGGGAACGGGGGGCTGCGGGGCCGGGCGCTGCGGGACCGCGGAGCCTGCTCCGGCGTCCCGGAGGAGCTGGCCGGGCCGGGGCGAGCAGCCGCTGGGCTGCGGCTACCTGCGCTGCTCTGCGTCGGTGGGGTGGGGGGCTGCTGTGGCCCCGCACTCACCGAGACGTGTCGCTGCCCCCTCCCCACGCAGGTTTGGTTCAAGAACCGCCGAGCCAAGTGGAGAAAGCGGGAGCGGAACCAGCAGATGGACCTGTGCAAGAACGGCTACGTGCCCCAGTTCAGCGGGCTGATGCAGCCCTACGACGACATGTACGCCGGCTACCCCTACAACAACTGGGCCACCAAAAGCCTCACCCCGGCGCCGCTCTCCACCAAGAGCTTCACCTTCTTCAACTCCATGAGCCCCCTGTCCTCGCAGTCCATGTTCTCGGCGCCCAGCAGCATCCCCTCCATGAACATGCCTTCCAGTATGGGCCACTCGGCCGTGCCGGGCATGGCCAACTCCGGCCTCAACAACATCAACAACATCAGCGGCTCCTCGCTCAACTCGGCCATGTCCTCGCCGGCCTGTCCCTACGGGCCACCGGGCTCGCCCTACAGCGTCTACCGGGACACTTGCAACTCCAGCTTAGCCAGCCTCAGACTGAAATCAAAGCAGCACTCCAGTTTCGGCTACAGCAGTTTGCAAAGCCCCGGCTCTAGTTTAAACGCCTGTCAGTACAACAGTTGACGGACTTGACACAAACCACCTCCGACAAAGCACCGCCGACAAAGCAAAGCAGAAGTAAAGCGACGTTTAACGGAAAAGAAAAAAAAAAAAAAATAAACCCGATGATGATAAAAGCAAAACCCAAACGAGAGAGGGAAAAAAATAAAATAAAGCACACCCCCCCCCCTCCCCACCCCCCCCCCCAAAAAAAAAAAAAAAAAAGCCCCAAAATCTCCGCGGACTTCGACTGTCTAGGAAAAAAAAAAAAAAAAAAAAAAAAAAGCAAAACAAAAAAAGAAAAACAATGATGCAACCAACAAAACAGCGCTTTAAAATATTTTTTAAAAATTAAAAATAGCCCCCATCTAAAACCGTAAACGGACCAGAAAACTTTTGCAAGAGACACCGAAATCTGGTACATGGATGAGTTGCAATTTTTTTCTCTGGATTATGCGGGTTGTATGTGTTTACTTGAACTTGCACAGGAGTCGGTAAGGCGGCCGCTGCCCCGCGGGGAGGGCGGCAGGAGGGGACGCCTCGGTGGTAAAAGCTGGTGGGACGGTTCTTGGCCGCTTGTCGCACGGGAAGAGTTTGGTTAATGTTTACCACTGAGAAACAGAATCACACTCAGAAAAAAAAAAAAAATGGTTGGGGGAAGAGGGGAAGGGGAAAAAAAACCAAATCGCAGAGTAGAATCTGCAGGGGAAAAATGGTTGAAATATTAGGTATGAAACTATTAAAATAATAATGACAAGGGTCAACCACTTATATAAGGTTATATTTATATCTACCGTTACATTGTGCCGGATCATTGTCCTTGGCCGTTGAATAAACTGTTTTTAAAATGCATGATTCTTGATGTTTTTTCTTTAGTTGGAAGCTCTAATCCAGTCATTCCTGGTACTAAGCCGCTCAAGGTTCCTACCTCTTCATCCTTTCCAAAAGACTGCAGTATCCCCGGTTGTGAGAGAGCACAGAAACCCTTCAGCAGTGCAAAAATTGTTCATCTTTTTCCCCATCCAAAGTCTTATCCTGATAATGAAATTATCATTCATCTTTATTTAAATGCAGGGGGTGTTTTTTCTCTTTGAAAATTAAAACCGAAAACCAACCCCCGTTTAAAAAGTCTCGAAAAAAAGACGAAAAATGGTTTGTTATGAAGTGATTTCAGATACTGCATCTCTGCTAGAGAAACAGCGAGCCTCGGCGTCCGGAAAGGTTCTTAGCAAAGCTGAAAGCGTTCCTTGCTTTTCTAAATGTGAAGGAAAAACAAGGAACCAAAAAAATTCTTAAGGTGTTATTATCTTAAGGTGTTATTATGTAAATATAGATACTTTTACAAGTGCTTGTTGGAAAAAAAAAAAAAAAAACAACAAACAAAACATGGAAATTATAAATATGATTTTTATTAATACGCATACAAAAGGCATATGAAGTTTAATTGCAGGCATATTTGTTGCTTATTTTTGTCGATACTTATTATCTGTAGATGACAAAGAGACATAAAATGCACACGGTACTTCTTTCCCAGTGTATTTCACACCTGTGGTAAACGTTACGCTGGATGTTTCAATTATGCTGTTGTGGATAAGGATACAGTATATATATTGTTTTATAAGTTATGTTTTGTGATTTTTTTTTTTTTCAAAATTAAGAGCATGGGAATAAAAAAGAAAATTTAAAAAAAAAAAAAAACTAAACTGAAACGAAATCTAGAAATGCCTTTAATGTTCTTTTCTGGCTGTGTTTAACAGAGCGACTAAACAAGAAGAAAAGCAACTTTCTTTCCCTGCCCCGTGGTTGGATTTTGGAGATGCCTCCCCTTCCCCGCTTCCCCGGTAGTTGCGCCGTGTCCCCTTGTCCCCTCCAGCTCCCGACAGGGAAGGAGCCCCGTTCCCTGCCCCCGCTCCCCGGGGCAGCCCTGGCAGTGGGAACCCTCCCCAGGTCCAATTTGACGGCAGCCTGTTAGCGCTGTTTGCCGGAGCTGGGGATCCAGCCCTCCTTGCCGCTGCATTGCTGCATCCCCCAGTCCCGACGCTCCGAGGCGGGGGGACAGTTTTTCCTCCCCCAAGAGTTAATCCCGCACCCTGGAACACCCCGGTGGGTCGCAGCCCTGGCACTGCTTCTCGCTCAGCCGCCCGTCCCTTTTCGCTAAGGTGCGTTTTTCTCTTGTTTCTCCGAATTCCCCGACATTCTGAATTTTAAAGGTTGTTCGATTAATTCTCCCTCTCCTTTAAGTTTTTGCAAGTACAAACCCCTCTGACTTCGTTGCTATTTATTTGCTACCTGATGACTATTTATTAACTATTGCGATTACTATCAGTGTTTTGCCCCAAATGCCAGAACTGACCCAACGAATCAATGAGATATCCGGAGCCGGCGGCAGGAACAGCCGGGGCCGGGGCCCTTCCCCGGCCCGAAGGCGCTGCTGGCGCGGCCGCGGATGGCCCCGTTCCCCCGGGGGCTGCAGTTCTCTGTGTCCCGGGGGCTCCCGGGGCTGGGGGGCTGCGCAAGGGCTTTGTTCTCAACGCGGGGGCTCAGCAGAGCGGGTCCGAGTTTCCCCTGGCTGTACATACTCCATCCCTCTATAGCCGCAGGAGTTCACCAGAGCAGCACAAGGAATGATTGCCCCCCCAGTTTCCAGGGGGGAGGGGATCTGCCGCCCCTCCGCTGGGATTTTAGGTGTTCGTTTTCTCCCGTTCCTGAAGGTAGCACCATTAGTCCTACATCAGAGCGGCGGCGTTCGCCTTTTGCCGGACCCTGCCCAAGGTTTCAGTTGTAGGAGTCCTGAACCACCCATCCCCTCCCGAAACTGTCTGCAGGAAAGAGATGGGCGACCAGGGACACAGCCCTCTGTCCTGCTGTCCCTCACCAGAGTCCCCCGCCCTGAGACTGTACCACGGAAAGCTGATATGCTGCCGCTGGGCGACACTTGGGCATCTTGACACATTTATGGCTCAGGGAAAGGAAAATTCCAAGGAGACACTGAGCAGAAAGCAGCTCCTTCACCTTCCCTGTGCACTTTTAGGGATGCCCTGCTTCCAGCATCCTTTGGGTCTCCCCCACAATGGTTAGAGTTTGAATTATTTGGGGGTTTGAAGTGTTTGGGGCACGGCTTCGGAGTGCCTTGCCCAAGCACGTTTTCCTCAGCGATGTGCCTTTGGAGGTGCCCAGGTGTGTGCCCAGGCTGGGGCAGCCGAGGAAGGCTGTCATTTAATGGTTCATTAGTCCCGCAGTCCCCACGGGGCGGGGGGCAGTATAAAATACCGCTCACCGCCACCTTTCTCGCTTCGGTGTTTGAACTCCCCTTGCCGGCGTCTGGCTGGTGGGTGTTTCCACACACCGGAGATGATGGTTTTCCAACCCTCGCCCTGCACATTCCTCCCGGTGGTTTCCAGTGTGTGAAGCTCAAGCTGGAATTCCTGAAGCTGCATCACATCCCGGTGGGACCCTGCCTTCCAGAGGGTGCTGCAGAGAGTCCCCCAGACTTCTGCCTACTGATTGCAGGCTTTGTCAAGGCAAGCAGATCCCTGGAGCCAGAGAAATACCGGAATCAAGTTTTCCATTTGTTCTGGGTGTGCTGGCTTACCCCATTAGCATTTCCAAAGCAAAGCTGCCTGGGGAGAGCTTTGCTTGGGAATGCTGTATGGTCCTGAGAGGTCCCAGACCAACCCAGGAGCTGCTGCACGGTGGAGGCTCTGGTTGCACCAGCCCAGATGAAGTTCACAAATATTTTATACCTCAGACTGCACAGTCCGTTCAAGATTAAATGTCTTCTAATAAAAATCTGTGGTCAGTTTAATTCTAACTTGCATACTTCTCATTATCTGTGGCCTGGAACTCAGCAAACTATGCAAAGTCCCATTTAAATTAATGGGATGCTTCAGTACCGATTTTAATGGGGTTTTGTATAATAAAAATAACACCTAGAAATGCCCTAACATTTTGCTGCAATCTTGCAACAAAAGTCAGTGGAACTGGGATAATAAAAATACAGGTTTTATATGAAACCTATGAAGGGTTTGTCATTAACTTCAGTAGCACAGTATCAGGCCTTATTATTTTAGTATATGCTCGTATAAGTAAATATTACTTTATCAATTAAATGAGAATCTGTGGCTTTTATGTTTCATCTGGCAACTTGTAAGCAAAACATTTAGTTTGATGTTATCAAAACAGCCAAGATAGACCAACTTATAAACCAGCTCTTCTACAAAGACTGAGAACAAACAAAAATACAAAACTACACATTCTTTTTGCTCAGTTTGCCCATCAAAGAAAGCTGAGTTGTTTCTTCTAAGAAAATACTTCATATCCCTCCCTTAATCTATCCAAGAGACCAGTTCTCTGCTCAGCCTCATAGAAAACAGTAAAAACCTCCTTCAAAGTAAAATATATTTTAATTAACAGAGCTGCAAAATAAAATCCACAGCTATGCAGCAAGCCTCCTCTGCAGCTCACCATTGTGTGAACTGCTTGGACAAGCTGCTCTTATTAACAAGCTACAGGCTACGGTCTGTTCCAAACTGATTAAGCAGTAGGGCTGCAGGCAGATTTTCTATCAAAAATGTTTCAATGGCAGCCAGCCTGTTCTTCTGCAGAATGATGGGCGTTTTTACAGGAAAAAATAATTTGTTTATCCCAAACTACAATTTCTTTAATGAAGAAAGCATATGCACAAAAATTTTATTTACCAAATAACTTCCCAACAAATAAAAATTCTCATAGGAAATAAAGGAAGAAAAATGAAAGAACATATGTATTTGATTTTTTCCCCTTTCTTCAGTCAAGTAATTTCTTGCAGAAAGCCAGGTAACAATGCTCAGTCTCTGCTAGAGACAAGCAAATTTGCTCACAACTCTTCCCAGGAGATCAGTGGAGCTGAGGGAAGGCTTGTGCCCAGGGGCAAACCCCACCGATGTAAATGAGGAGCCCAGAACCAGCTCCTCCCGACACCTCTGCTGAAGCAGCCCTACAATCCAGCCTGGGATTCCTCCCTGGAATAACATGTAAAACAGCACTTGCTCCGGGTTGCTAATTTAAGTCTTGCAGAACAGCTTCAGACCTCCCCTGTCACAAATCCCCCACCCCAGAAAACCTATGTGTTAATATGCAAAAAACAACAATCTGACAGCAGGGACAAAGTAGTGGCTGTCCCCCAGAAGCACAAAGTAATTTATATTACAGGGTTCAAAGTGATGCATGCCTGAGTATAGGAGATTAGCAGTGGGATTTTCAAAAGCCCTATGTGAGTAAGGACTAGATTTGAAAAAAAAAAAAAAAAAAAAAAAAAAAATTCACTAAATCAGTCCTGGTGTGAGATTTTCCTAGAAGTGAGTTAGGCACCTGGGATTTAGACACTAAGAGTGAGACTTTTAAAGGGATTTAGATGTCTGAAGATACAACTAAGTACATAGTGGAATCTTTGAAAGCACCCAGTACCAGTGTCTACCAGAGGTTTCTGCTCTGGCTCCTTCTGAGGCTCCTCTAACTGCCTGGGTGAAACTGTGAGAACCCAAACCCTTCCAAAGGCTGGCTCTTGGCATTTGGGAGCCCTCAAAAATTCCCATTCTCTCTCCACTCCCTTCTTTTCTTTTTTCCCAGAAAGTCTAGAAGGAGAGTTCACTCTTTTAAGAGCTAATTCAGAAAAGTACTTAAGCACACAAGGAAATTACTCAGCGAAATGCTTCTAGGCATGAGGTGAAGCTCTGCTCTCAGGGAGGCCAGCTGTCCCTGGCTGCAGAGCAGTGGGGCTGTGGTCCATGGGTAACCACAGCACCCTGCTCCTCTGCTATTAAAGACAGCAAATTAAAGTTGCTTAAATCTAAGCATAAAGTTAGGCAAGGTGCAGAAAGCATTTCTGAGAGGTGTGCTCTCACGGTCCCTGTTTTAAGTCAGATCCCAAATTTAATCTTATGGTTCTCAAAGCAAGACCCCACTCTTTAAACATTTACAGGGACAGGTTTTGAACCTTTGATGGAAAGGCAGATGAGAAGACTGGGGGGCAGCCTGCTTCCCCCTCCCAGGGTCTGGGGAACACAGGCACCAGCCTCCCCTCCCTGCTCTGCAGAAGGCAGCAGCTTTGGGGAGCATCCCAGAAGTGGGTTCAGAAGTGGAGCCTGGGGCTGGAATGTCCTGCACCAGTTTCTCTCCACCCACCTACAGACCATGAGCTAAACCTCACCAGGCAGGGGCTGGCACCTCTGCTGGTCACATTTGCAGGGGTCATCGTTTGAAAAAGTCAGAAACTGCCAATCCATGGTCCTGTCTGCTTTCCTGACCTGGGCCTATCCCATTATTTGTCCTATTCCCCCCCACCCCCAAGCCCTGACATCACAGACACCTATTTATTCCAAGGCTCCCCCCGCTGTGTCTATTGATCCCTTTTATATTTCTCCCCCATGGACCTTGTTCCTCACCTATCTATCCCATACCAATACCTGTCTGCCTCAAGTCTACCTGCAGATGTGATTTAACCACTGGTTACAGACCTCACTCTGTTCTGTGTATCTTCCTCTATCTGATCTGATCTGAAATCATAACTATGAATTAATGACTTGTCTCCATGCACCCTCTGAGCTCTCTGCTACAAGCTCCTCTAGATGGACATATTTCACTTGTTCATCTCTACCTTGAATCCACTCATTTAGCCAACCCTGCTCCCCCTTTGCCAAAAAAAAACCACATTAACTTTAGAATACATAAACCTGACAACTCCAGCTCTGACATATTTACCTAATCTTCTTTCTTATGGTTTAATACAGCTTAGTATCAGCCAAATAAAAATGTATCACATATTTCTACCCATTCTTCTAAGATGTAAGGTTAAGTTAGAGACAGGGTTAAGGTTTATAGCTTAGAGTTAGGGTCAAGGTAGCTGGAATTGGGGAGAGATTGGTTTAGAGTTGGGATAAGGTTGGTTCAGCATTTAGGATTACGTTTGGTTTGTGGTTGGGTTTGGGTGAGGCATGGGTTAGGTGTGGGATAGGATTGGTATCAGGGTCAGTGGGAGATCTCAGTTTGTGTTAGGATTAGGTAGTGGATGCAGTTTTAGGTGAGGTCAGGGGTTTGGATTAGTGCTGTGTTCTGATACTTTTGGATTAGATTTGCCTTAGTGCTGTGTTAGAAAAAGCATTAAGCTAAGAGTTGTGTTTGTGTCAGAATTTAGAATTAGTGTTAGTTTTAGGATTGATTTGGGAGTCACATGTCAGCCTTGATCATGTAATCTCTCCATGCTTATTTCTTGTGCAAACAGATCTGTTCTCTTTCTGTCCATCTAATTTTCCCTCCTACACACCCCTGTAGGTGTTCATAGGTGAGTTTCATAACACTTAATAATCCATTTCCCCATGTTTTCTCATTTACCTGACCTCTTAGCCTATTTTGCATAGTTCATGTCTCACACATCTAATCTATCTCACATATACTAATCACTCTCATCCTTTCTTATAGCACTAATGTATTCACCCCTTCTGACACCCTTTGCCTGTCATGCCCAAGACATCAATGCAACTACTGCCACGATTAACGATATTTTTTCAGTTTCTTTTATACATACTCATTAAGGCAGTGCCTGTGACTACTTACCTACCTAATTAATCTGATGCAAATTTCAATTAATCTCTCTGGATTTCCATCCCAAACTATTTATTTTCATTTCCCTCCTTGTTCCATCCATATTCATTTCTCTGCTCACTCGTACCCACTCTGATGAGCTTCCTGGTACCCACTCATCTGTATGTGCACCCACATCCTTCTTCATCAATCATCCTGTCCAGGATTTACTCTTCCATTAAGCATCTTTCTAATTTGTACCATCAGGCTAATTTCTCAACACTCCCAGCTCATGAATACTCCTCTGTCTCCTTATCTACTCAATACCTGGTCCAACCTGTTAGCTTGCTAATTGTTCCAAGCTTGTTTTTTTCCAGCATAATCTCTTTATCCTGCATGAATTTTATATGTAATATATTTACTCCATTACGATTTTACCTCACTCCTCCAAAAGCGGTTTTTGCTTTTTCCCATATCGATTCCACTCTCCTGCCTGTGCACTTTATCTTTTTTTTTTTGTGCACTGACCCCATACTTCCTCCACTCCCCTATGTCTTGTACATCCCCTTTTCCACAGTTCTCTGTGTGTTTGCAGGGAGTCTTGATCACCAGATACCTTTCCTATGGGTGCTACTCATCTATTACCCTGTTCACTGCTCATCTATTAACTCTGCCATTGTTCTTCTTTTATCTGTTCCTCCCTCTATCTACATTCCCCATAATCAATGCCCCATTCACCCTATCAGCACAGGGTTAATGTCATATGTTTATTCCATTCTTCCACCTATCTTTCCATTCCTTTACCCAGACACATACTCTGCTGTGAACTTGTCCCTTTCAATCTAATCTCTTTCCCTCTTGGCCTTTAATTTATTAATTTGCTCTCTACAGGTTTATGTAGTCAATATTTCTAGCTAATATGAGCTCATCTGGTAATTCAGCCAGTACATACACCCATCTCTTCGTCCACCAACCCATCCGATTTCCACTGAACTAGCCTCAGAATATTCCCAGTATTTCCAGTGGATCACCTTTCCCTTGTTATATCCATTTTCCTATGCTAGATATGTTAGCATCACTGCTGCTCATCTCACTTGAATTTATGTAGCCAAGCACAAATCTCTTTACATACCTAAATATGTCAACACAGACAGCATCAGTTCATGTGTCCCTTTGTTCCCTACATTCCACTGTTTTCTGCTCTCTCTGTAGTTATCTCCTTGCTACCTATTACAAGCACAGACTTACAATACCTGCTTTCCATATTTCAGTCTATCCAGATAACATTTTACTCCACTTAAATTACCAGCCATTCAGCAATTACTACTTTACCTACCCAGTCCAGCTTTCTTCCTTCCATATTTATGTGTAGCATACCTGTACAACAAACCAATACCTGATATAGACACCAAATGCTCATTCTAACATGGCCATCAGGTTCAGGTATGCTGCAGCCCATTCCATGCATTTTGCTCGCTCCTTCCTTCCTTCCTTCCTTCCTTCCTTCCTTCCTTCCTTCCTTCCTTCCTCCTTCCCTTCCTCCCTTCCTCTCTTCCTCCCTTCCCTCCACACTTCCACACTTCCTTCCACACTTCCTTCCTCCCCTCCCTAACTCTACATTTTGAAATATTCCTGTTTTATAGAAAATATTCCTGTTCTATAGCAAATCCAGCCAGCCCCTCTTCTGTCCCTATATTCATCCCACAGGTTCACCCTACAGCCTCTCAGCCCCCTCAATCCCAGCTCCACTACTCAGCCATCCATCCAGCTGCAGGATAAACTTTCTGCTCACCCAGGCAGGACTTGCTCTAACAAAACACATCCCACTTTTACTCCTGACATGCATCAAGACCAGCCTTACCCCTGGCCAGGGCACCTAGTCCATGTCACATGCACAGGCTTTCCCTCCACCATCACATTTTCTGCCTTAATATCAAATTATCCACCCTCTGCACAGACCCTGTATATCTATCCAATTATGCCAATCATTCTAATTTGTCCATCCCCCATGTACCTGTGTATCTCTACACATTTAATTATGCATGTTTATCTCAACTGTCCATCAGTTTACACATAAAATCCAGCAGCCAGCACATGGGGCCATTTGATCTGGGTGCCCAATGCACTCTCCCTCATTAGACAAGAGGAAATTCAGTTCCACATACCTTGAGCACTCTCAGCGACCCAAACTTGTATCAGGCAGATGGGCTCAGGGTTACAGACAGCAAGAAGGGATATTGTCTGAATAAATGTCATGTAACCCCACGAATCTCAGAGCAGAAATAACAATCAGTTGTGAACAAGTAGAAGTTTGCTTCTGACATGTGTGGAGAGTCAAGGCTGTTATGCTAACGAAAGGAAGAAAAGGGGATGTCTGGAACAAACAATAATCACCTCTGCATCGGTGAAAGGCGTGATTTTCATGATGTGGGATTTTGTCATCATGCTACCAGGGTAAGAGAAGTCATATCAAAGGCTCCCACCTCAGCTCTCAACTTTCTTGGGATTTTTGTTTTCTGTTTTCCTTTGGCACTCAGAACCTTTCCCTGACCAGGTGAGTCTAACCCTGCCTGAAGTTGCTAAGGGGAGTTTCTATCCAGTAAAATTGGATTTTCTTACTCTTAGACATCTCTTTTTTTTCCTGCTCAGATTCTGGACCCTGACCTGGGTTCAAACAAAAGCCTCAGGACCAATCTGCATGGCTGAATGGGGGAAAACCTCTGAAGCCCTGAGTTTGGAAGAGTCCAGACACAGGAATTTGAATTATCAGGATGCTGAGCCATAAGATTTGGTTTTGAACATTTTGCTGTTATTTTATCTATTCTTACTCTCCAAAACCAAACCAGTATCATTTGCTGCCAAAAATATTTGGGATCAGTGAACCATCAGGTGGCAACGACTGACAAGGCAGATTTGGAAGCACATGGAGTTATGCTTCCAAGTGCCATGGAGGGAGCTGAGGACTGGGATGCCCCAGGAGGCTTTCCTGAGTCCTTGCAAGCCGCACACGTGGCAGGAACTGGGGGAGTGGAGGGCAGGAGTCGGGAAACTCTTGGGAAAGTGTCATAAATTCCTCTCGGTATTCCCTGAGATAGCAGAGCCTGTACATGCACTGCTGGTTGCAATCACCAGCCTCTGTGAGAAATTGTTTGTCTTGGTCTTTGCATTAGGTAAATGCCCAACCCAAAAATCACTGATAACAGCAGACACCAAAAAAAGGGGGGAAAAAAAAAGAAAAAACAACCCAGAGACAAGGTCTCCCTGGGCCCCCCATCAGCAACAAAAAAGGCAGCAACCAGACAGCCATTTAGTGAACATCTCAAAGCTATCTACCGTCTGCTGGAGGGGCTTTAAAGGCATCAGATTTGTGTGTTTGGCTCAAGCCAAGTGAATTGTAGTCTAAAGCTTTTCCTTGAATTCAAGGCTGTGTTTACTGCAGTCAGGGCGAGGGGAAGGAGGCAACCCCAAAGCCCTCCCTCCTCCTCTTCCCCCACCCTGCAAGCCCCAGGCTTGAAACTTGATTTAAAAAAAAAAATACAAGATTGAATTTCAGTTTGCAGGATTAGGGAGATGACTTTTAGGGGCTGCTTGTTGGAAAAAAAGGAAAGCAAAGCAGCTGGGAGGGATTAGGCTGAGCTGGCGTCTGCACTTTCAACTCATTCAATTTGTCCACAATGACATTAGTATTTAAGCTTTCTGAGTATTCATAGCAAATCATTTTCATTTTACCATTGGAAGTGATCAGAGTCTATTTTTAGTGTCTTGGAAGCGTTGGGGGTTTTCTCTCTGTCCCTTTCTTTTAATTTTTTTTTTTTTTTTTTTTTTTTCTTTCTCCACTTTCTTCCACAATTGAATATCTGCATTTGGGGCATCAAGAACAGGCATGTTTGGAGGGAATGTTTACCACAGCCAGCAGCTTAAATTTATTTTATGCCTCACTTACAGAAGAAAAGGCACCAGAGAGAGAGGTTGGGGCTGGCAGGGCTGTCAAACCACTCTCTCAAAAAGTCTCCCAGAGCCCATATTCTGCAGGAGTTTGGTGTTTTTTTGGTGATTCCTTTCGATTCTGGCAGACCCAGCAGTTGCCTGTGGGGCTGTTAGCAGAGGCTGGGGTCCCGTGGGGGGAGGGGAGCTGGGATGCATTTGAGGGTACCAGCTGATGTTTCTCCAGGTAATCCCCACCTCCCACTCCCCTCCAAGGTTAATTTGACCACTCAGAGGTGTTTTGCAACATCTTTGGTGCCTCGGTTGCATTTTTCATTGAAAAAACCACAGAAATTGGAAAACCTTGAAAATAAGAAAAGGAAGAAAAATTCTTACCACTTGGGAGTAAGACTTTTCCTTTCACTTTAAATGCATTTTTCCACGTTTTGTTTTTTTCTTAATTTCACACTACTGCAAACAAAATAGTTTGAAGGGTTCTTTTCTTTCTTTCTTTCTTTCTTTCTTTCTTTCTTTCTTTCTTTCTTTCTTTCTTTCTTTCTTTCTTTCTTTCTTTCTTTCTTTCTTTCTTTCTTTCTTTCTTTCTTTCTTTCTTTCTTTCTTTCTTTCTTTTCTCTCTCTCTTCTCTCTCTCTCTTCTCTCTTTCTTTCTCTTTCTCTCTTTCTTCTCTCTCTTTCTCTTCTCTCTTTCTCTCTCTCTTTCTTCTCTCTTTCTCTCTCTTCTTTCTCTCTTTCTTTCTTTCTTTCTTTCTTCTTTCTTTCTTTCTTTCTTTCTTTCTTTCTTTCTTTCTTTCTTTCTTTCTCTTCTTTCTTTCTTTCTTTCTTTCTTTCTTTCTTTCTTTCTTTCTTTCTTTCTTTCTTTCTTTCTTTTCTCATTCTTGGAGATGTTTGGTCTGGTACATTGCTTCACGAACTGAAACCCTTCTACAAAAGGGGCACAGGCTGGGTGGGGGTCTCACAGCATCCTCTGGCCCTCCTCAAACACAGCAGCTCCCTTAGACTTTGGGGAGGACAAGGGCTTTTGCAAGCAATGGTTAAAAGCCTTTCTCTTGCTGGCCTTGCCACAGATTCATTGTGTGCCTTTAGGGCAAGTTATTTATTGTCTTTGCACCTTCTCTTACATAAAATGTTTGCAGCAGAGAAAAGAAAATGATAAATGCTGGGGCGTTTTCCACTTCATATTGTATTGCAAAATATCACTTTGCTCCAGGAGCACAAGTGCCTTCTCTGCTCCCTAAGCCAGAGATGGCAGATAAAGAATTAAATTTCAAACAATGCATTTCCAAATCAAAAAATCCAACCTTTGGACAAGCATCCTTCAGGATGAATATTTTTTCCTTCTTCTGTCATAATCTCCAGGAAGTTTTTCCTATTAGTGATGTGCATAAAGCATTTGCTTTGTCTAACAGGGTGCAGACTGCACTCCAGATCAGGTGGGTGAGTTTATTCAGCTTAGTAAAACAGGGGAAGGCACTGTCCATCCCTGCAGGGCATCCTTGGGCAGTGTGGGGTGTTCTGGAGGGACATGGGCAGGAGCCCTCTTGGGGACACACAGGGCCACTCTCAATGAGCACTTGCACTGCAAGATGCAGCTCAAAAGGGTGGAGCAAGGCAAAAAGGAGGAAAGTAATAAAACCCCCCTCTGTGCAGCGGGGAGAAGAGTGTGTGCAGCCCTAAGAGCACCAGATCCAGAAAGCTGTGGGTGATGGCAGGGACACCATCCCCTGCCATGAGAAGGACCTTCAGGAAGGTTTGGTGAGATGCCTAGGATCAGCTATTCCTTAAAGATGAGGGAAAAGCCTCTCCTGCCTTGTTCTTGCTGTCCTGGGCTGAGCCTGCAGCCTGGCTGGGTGTTTTGGCCACAGCAATCCTCCACCCCGCAGAGCCAGGCAGCAAGAGCTGAGAGCCATTGTAATAGCAACAATTCTTTATTCACAAGCTGGAACAAAAAAAGGGATCTGCAAGCAGAGGGGAGAAGGGGGTGGGGGGCAAAGCACAACTGATCTTGTAAAAGAGACCCTTAAAAAATACCATACATGAGGGCTCTTGCTCAAGCTTTTTATTTATCAGTCTGCAGTCAGAAGAGGAGAATGCAATAAGTGAGTGGCACACAGGGAACTGGGGGTAGGAGGGTCTCTTCTAATAAAAAGAATGGACCTGAACAAAGAGAAAGGTTCTGCTAAACTGATGGTGGCAGATGGCATCAGCCCCACCATGTTCCCTTTCAATTGCGGGAAAATATAGTAAAGCAATTTAATGAAAACGCTTAAATAAGCAAACAGTGCAGTTAATTGAACCCATATGCATTAGGAAGGAAATCTAAAGTATACTGATTCATTAAGTTTTATATAACTGTAAACCCCCAGAACCTAAGACAGAGTAAGAAGCCATGATGAAGTGCCAGCTAGAAGGGGACCTTCTACCCAGCTTCACTCCGATCTGTTTTGTTATGACAAGAACAAGTGGTTTTAACAAGTACACCATAAATCAGGAGTGTGCACTCCAGCCTGGAGTCTTCCAGGTACCAAACTCTACTGCAAATTCACATTCCTTTTCCTCTGGTAGACTTTTTTATTTTCCAAGACAGAAATAACTGGAACTTGGATGCTACCATCTGCAAAGAATATAAGCAGGGAAGAGCTGGTTCTTGAGATCATTATATTTTTTTATTCAAGAAAACTTGGTGTTGCATCTGGATGACGCTCCCTGAGACACTTTTAACTGTGGGCTACATGTCCCTCACAGCTGGCTTTGGCAGGTAAAACAAACCCCTTTTTTTGGCAGTGAGCATGGCTCCCCAGCTGTGACTTTTGGACAGAAATGGGATAGATGGAAAGCTGGGACTGGGAAGGCAACTGCTATACCCACAGTTTAGAAACCACCCATAAATAAAATCCTGGGGAGAAGCAGCTCTGGCACCAGTGAAGCTAGTTCAAAAGTTTCCTTTGATGACAAGAAGGGCAGGACTTCAGATCAGGAGATCAGGAAACCTCTGGAGATGTTTGGTTCAGGATTTGCCTTGTGTGATTTGGAACTGGAGGTATGGAATCTGCTAGCTGCTTTCACTGAGTTCTCCCTGCTCATGAAACAAGATCTGTTCAGTTTTCAGAGAAATCTGGCTTACTCCAAATAAAATCCAGCACGTGATGATGAATTGATCCCAAGGCACAACTGTGAGCAGGGGTTTGGATTTTTCAGTGATGCTGATTCAAAGTGTCATTGCAGTGAGCAAAGACCTTCATCCTCAGTGACTGGGGTCTGAAATGAAGGTGACCTACAGCCAAGAGAAGGGTCTCAAGGGAATTGGAAGGTCACCCAGGGCATCCAGGATGGTCCAGGAGGTCAACAGTAACCTGTGAAGACACTGAGGCCTTTCCCATCCATATTCACCTGCTATATACAATTCAGATGGAGTACAACATGTACAACATGATGTACATCCATGTTCACCTGCTATGTACAACAAGATGGAGGATGTAACAGGAGAAAAAAACTACAAAGGAAAAAAACTGCAAAAATTAACTTTTCATTCATAAAGGTTGACAGTGGAGGCTAAATCATTGCGAGTGCAATTCTTGCTATTCAGGACTTAAGAAAAACCCAGCCATTTGAAAATAAGCACAAAGAAAGCAGACATCTTTAATGAACATGCAGAATATTATGGAAAAATTCATTGATTTAAAAAAAAAAAAAAACAATAAAGACAATCGATTTCAAGGTTAGGTCTTCATAGAGACTTACAAATATAATGGGCTTTTTATCTCTCTACAGGCAGTGCCGAGGGGATCCCAAGGGATAGGAGTGATGTGGGCATGGAGGTGCTTGGGGTGACCTGACCCTGCCACCCAGAGCACTTCGGCCATACTGCAAAATAGATGCAGCCCCAGTCTGAAGGGAAAAGTTCTGCTGGTAGGTGACTACTGCAGCCCCTGTTTGAATTTCCTGGATGTCAGGCACAGTTAATGTCAGGGATACAGAGGGAGAACTGAATTGTTGGCCCCAATTCAACAAGGCACTTAAGCACAAGCTTAACTGTAAGTACGTACTTAAGTCCCTCCTTATATAGCAGAACATATGTTAACACCTCGCTGAAGCCTGGGCTAAGTGCATGCTCAAAGTTAAGCGTCTGCTTAAGAGCTTTGTTGAATCAGGACTGTTGTTTACTTCCAACAATTGATGTCTCCTGGAATATCCACAGTTCTAGTTGCAAACCTCATGCATCTGTTTTCTCTTAAGATTATTAATAGAGTCATTCTTTAAAAAACACACGGCGACGCAATCCTTGACAATCTGCAATTGCTGCCTTCAGGAGAGCAGGGAACCAACAAGGCACGAGCATTTCTATAGAGATGCCTCATGTCCTTCATTTTTCCATTTTATTCTAGGGAGTTTAAGGGAAAGCAACAGTGTTACAAAACAATGTGGAGTCACCAACAATAGAAATTATCTGAATTTAACTTGATTACAAAAAGAATGTGTTTCCAGTTTTAAGGACCATTGAGACTGCTGGAATATAAACTTGTAAATGACAAATTGCTTATGTAAATGTGTGTCAGGTTAGTATATATACATGTAAATCACATAAATATAACATTGGTCCAATAAATCAAACAGCTGTGTCAGGAAATCTTGAGCTATTGGACACAGCTTAACTCCACCATCAGGTAGCAGAAGGGACATTTTAGGGAAATAAAGAGAATTGACAATTTGTGTTGCTTACAGTTATTTCCATTCCCAAGATGATGAGCCCCCTAAAAAACAATGCTCCTTGTTAAAATGGACTGTAATGAGTCTGGGATGTCAGGATGCTCTCAGGAATGACTGACAGGTAAGGCACAGAGCAACATTTTGTGTCTCCATTCACCTTTTCTTAAGGTATATTTTCTTTTGCCTGGCTGTTGGGCATCCGTCCTGTGCTCTGCTCTCCTTTGGGAACAAGGCTGCTCCCTCTGTTTCTCCGGGCAGGTGAACGCATCTCCCTGCAGGTCCCGGCAGCTGCGGGACCCGAGGCGCCGCGGGGTCCCGGGGATGGGTGCCCATCCCAGCCGCAATTCCTCTGCCCGGGGCTCGCCTCTGTCACCAGCAGTCCCGGCCCTGCCGGGCGATTTCCCAGCAATGCTGGAGACTTAGACCACAATAGAAGGAAATCACTAAAGCTGAATTGCTCCAAGTAAGTCCTCAGCAGGGTTTGACTGGTAAATATTTAACAAGGAGAACTCCCTATCCTCTCCTGGTACATATTAAACTAATACATTTATTTTAACAAGGGAAACGGTTTCCCCAAGCTCCCGCTCAATTTGAGCCCTTGACTTCTACAAAAGCCTCAGTAAGGTTGGCTTCCTGGGGCTCAGTAATTCACTGGGACTAAACGAGAGATGGCTCTGAGCCATGAACTTGGAGTCTGGAGGCGACAGGACCTCCCCAAAGTTGGGGAGAGCTCGGCACTGGGGTTTCCGTTCCCACCTGCCTTCAGACTGGTCCAACACCCACCTCAGGACATCCCGGCCACCACCAGCTTCTGACCACCTCAGCCATCCTGTGGAGCCAGGTTGACTGTATCCCATCATGCTCCCATATGTTGGGAGCAGTTCTCATGCCAAGTTCTCCCCACAGAAGCTTTGCAAAGAGCTGGCCCCACCAGCACCCATCCCACACTTCCTTGACCCCCAGTCCTTTCTGCTGCCTGTCCCGTGCTCAGATGGAGTCAGGTGTCATGTGCAAGGACGTGATGCTGGGAGAGGGAGCAGCTCGCATTCTTCATATCCCCAGCTGGTGATGCTGAGGGTTGCTTTTCCCTTGCTTTCCTCTGCTCCTTCCTCCATTCCATGGACCAGAGGGGGACTGCCAGCCCCTGAGCAGAAGTGCTTTCACTACCAGTGATTCTCTGAGATGCCCAAAGCCATTTCTCCTCAGGAAACCCTGCTGAGCCATCTCCTCGTGCTTTCTGACCTAAACAGGGCACCCTCACAAGTGCAGCCCCACACATGGAGCTTGGCTCTCCACAAGACCTTCCCACAGGACCTGGGGCTCTGTCCTGCTGTGGGCTGTGTCCCTTTGTGCTCCAAGCAGGAGGGTGGTTGCCCAGTGAATGCTGCCTCTGCAAAGCACACCCTGAACAGCTCACAGGACACATCTCAGGTGCCACAGCCCACCCATGGGCACCCACAGACTGCCTGGCTGCTTTCCCTGCCATGGCATTGCTGCTGCTGGGAGCCCCAGAGATTTCCCATCCCCTGCAGGCAGGAGAGGCTGCTGGTGCTATTGCCTGCCATCCCAGCTGGCAGAGCCCAGTGCTGCCCTTGTGGGCTGCAGGCAGGCTCTGAGGCTGCTGGACTCTCTCTAGCTCCCTCACTAATATTTTTTCAGACTTCCCCTTGAGGAAATAAGAATCTCAGAAAGCAACTCCCAACTTTGCATCTTTGCTCCGAGCTATCCCATGACTCCAGCACTTCCACTCTGACTCACGGGTAGAGGGCAGGTTTGAACAACTGTGGCTGCTTCTGCCAAGGCAATTATGACTCCTGGCATCACAGCCCAAAAGTCTCTGGGAAACATTCCCTGCTCAGCTTACCCTGGTTGCAGTGTGTGAGATGATGTGTGACATTCCCAGGAGAGATGCAGCTACTTGAGGGGGAAAACAGAAGATGTGAGATTAATGCATTGGGAAGAGCTCCCCCATGCCTGATGGGTAAGTAGTGCTGGGAGATCCTTTCAGGTGATGCCGTCATCATGAAAACATCCAACAAAACTGGCTGTGGCCTGAGCATCTGACTTCTTTTCTCCTGCCACTATGATCTGACACATTTACCCTTTGTCACCACTAAAACATGTCTCTAAGTACCCCTTCCCAAATATCCCAGTCTGCCTTCAGTTCTTCACAATATTTAACAAACACCCCTCTTGAAAAGGGCTGAGGGGACACAAGAGATGTTTGCAATGTTTACCTTACCCTTACAAGCAAACAGAAAGTCTGTCCTTGATCCTATCCCCACCTGTCCCAGCCCACAGCAGGCAGTGAGTTCTCTCCCACTGCCAGCAATACCAGTAGGAAAATCCTTTCCACTCTGCTTTTCTGGGATTGTGATTCCAGCAAGCTTTACAGCAGCTTGGCAGTACAGTAAATAAGAAACAGATTTCCAAATGTTTTGATTTACCATCTTTTTCTTTGTAGCATCTAAACCCAGGGGCTGAGGACCTGACTCCAGAAAGTCTCTCCCCAGATCACCAACCTGCACCTGCAGGCAGTAACCCCACGGTGAGGCAGGAGCTGGCATGGGCTCAGCCTGGGGGGGAGTATCCCAGAGGAGAGCGTGCCACGCAGGGCAGCAGCTCATCAGGCCAGCAGAAATCCACACGCCTCTCTTCAGAAGTGCCCGGTTCCAATGCAAAATGGAAAATTGGACAGAAAAGAAGCCTCTGGAGCACATCCCATGCTGAGGGTGGTAAGCCTTGAAACATTCACTGCAGTTGCTTCTGTGCTGGTCAGACTTGTTGTGCTGTTCCTCTCACCATTGTCGGCAGCTGCATTTTCCCCACATGCTCTTTCACACCTGTGAGTATTTTGATGGCAGCTCTCAAAGTGCTGGGACTGATCCTCTTCCCACATTGGCATCAGCCCAGGATAACTTCATCAGCTGGAACAAGCCCTGGTTCATGGGCATGCAAGAGAAGCATGAATGTCAGGACTCGGGTACTGGTCCTTTTTATAACAGAAAACCCATTTTTAGGACTTTTCCTAATCTTCTTTTAACTGGACTCTCCACTTGTTGAACTAGGGAAGTTCCCACTGAGTTCAAACCCTTCCCTATAATCCTTGAGATGGCTCCAGGTAACATGACTTTCTGTATCAGAGCATGATGCTACCTATGAGTGTCATCAAATACAGCATCCATGTGAAGATTACCTCGTGCAGAGTGAGGCTGGACTCCACTCAGTAGCACAATTTTGGAGGGAACTTTGAGCCCTTTCTCAATTAAAATCTCTGTGGGATGCAGTTATCTTGCAGAATAAAGGCTGTTTGCCCAGTCTGATTCACCCAGGTGATGACTAAGCTCATGAAGCATTCCTCAGCCCATGTGTTATTCACAGATCTTTCATCCAACACCTTCTCCCAGCACAGGAAAAAAATAAAAAAAACCACAACATACTGCAACCTAATTGCAGAGGGAAACCTCTTCTCTGTCCGTGTCTCATTGTCATGTAACTACATTGCTCAGGGTCTGCAGACTTGAAGAAATAAGTCATAACACCTCAAGGAAGTCCTCTGGAGAAGACCAGTCGCTGGGCTGCATATAAAACCTCCAAACTTTATCCTCATAGATTAATTTTTCTCTTTTGAATACAATATTCCACACATTGCAGAGTTGGGTTTTGGATACATCAGTCAGTTAATGGGCTCAGATTAGTCCTGTCCTGGTTTCAGCCAAAGCCAAAGGAGCAGCAGTAAGAGATGCAGCCACCAACACCAAGATGCCTTTGAGCAGAATCATGTTGTCTGCTGTGCAAGGATGACCTGCAAAGTAGGCAGATAAAGCATGTGCTTATGAATTTCATAATGCTGGCACTCAGATGCCATGGTTCAGGGTAATCCCAGGGACCATGGAGGGAATATTTTGAGGGCAGACCTTCAAAGCAGTGTCTAGATGCTGCAGGAACTGATGCTGGTATGGATTTATTTCCCAACCATCATTTTCTCTACTATTTTCTTAGCTAATAGAGCCCTTATTTTAATCTAGGTGTCAAAGCAGGGCACAGTGGATCAGAGGCAGTCAGTGACACAGCTAGAGGGGACAATTCCTGCTTCCTATGCATGTGTGAGCTGGACACACCAGGAGGGAGGACCTGGAATTTGTCACTCTCCAAACCAGGCTCACAGGGGCTTCTCATGCTGTTAGCCCTTGTGCAGGCACTTAGGAACCTGCTAGACCCTCACAGCAGCATCACTGCTCTGTGTGGAGGTGCTGCAGTGTGGCAGGCACAGGCTGGAAAGCAAAAACAGCTTCTTTGAGCAGTCCAGGGGTGTCCAAAACCCAGCCATGGACACAGGCACAGTCTGTGGTCACCCACCAGTAAATAAGACAACAGAGTAGTGGTGGGCAGTGCTCTACACTAAATGGGCAAAGTCCTCCTGGGTTATAAGACAAAATCAGCATCACCCTGGTGAGTAACTTGGGAAGTAATTAAGAGCAGTTTTATAGGTGCCAGATCCCACTGAGCGATAGACCAGTAAAACTGTGAGTCTTCTGAGGGATGGATGTGAGGATGGAGCACAGGCCAGGCTCAGGCTGCAGGTGTGGCACTGTCTGCCCATCCCCACCTCCTCTGACACCTGGAGAGCCCAGGGCACTTCACATGGCACCCAGTCACCCTCTCACTCCCATGTCACACATTTGAGAATGGCTCTACCTGCTTTGGAGCTCGTTCGCACAAGGTACTAACCAAAAATAAAGGGCCAGGCTAGACCAAAATCTTTAAGCAATGAAGCTTTGAGCTGGCAGTGAAGGAGCAGTGCTCCTAGGGTGGTGTGCCCTGCGTCCTCTGGTCTGAGCACCAAACACCTCCAGAAATGGAGGTGCCCGGGAAGAGCTGGGTGTTTCCCCAGATTCAGGCTTTGGGTTTTGGCAGCTCAGCCTCAGCAGAATGGTCAGGAGGCTCTTCCTAAGATGCCAAAAGGAAACACAGCAGTGGAGCCCACCAAGCCATTGGGTCCTCACTCCCTGAATGCCACACTTGGCTGACCCAGCACCGGGGCCTGGGGAGCCAGCTCGTGTTCCTACACCAAGGCAACATTTTTATCACACCAATTTAAACCATAAATAATAGCCTGCCCAAACCCTCCCAAGCTTCCAACATTATGTAAACAGTAGTGAATTAAAATTATTTTTTTTCCATCACTGTTTGAAATGTACAATGCTTTCTCTAAACTGCCCCATGAGCAGAAGAGAGAGGGGGGTCTGAAACAGTCCCTTGGCCTCTAGCCAGGTCCCAGCAAGTACTTTATATCTCACTTCAAGACAGTCAGAGCAAGGGTTTAAGAGGCTTTGAACACAAACAGCGTTAGGTTAGTCAAGTCCTCCTTTGACCAGTGGCAAGCAATGGAGACATAAACAGATTTCATTTGAACCGGGCTTAATGTAGCTGGGTTTACAGAGTCCCAGCTGATCTGCACATACATCAGAAGTGCTGTATATTTAGGGTGGCAGCGTGGTCCCACAGGAGGGCAGCCAGCCCTGTAGGTGCCCTGGCGCTGACCCCCGTGCACCCCTCAGCCATCCCCAGCACCCCTTTATCTGCAAAATGGGAAGAGTTGACCTGCTTCACAGAGCAAGCCTGGAATCAATTAATGTCGAGCCTGCATTTAGGAGAGGCAAAACACTATATAAACATTATGTATCATTTAGCTTCTGAGGAAAAGCCATCGCCTGACAAAAGGGGCCTCTCTTTTCTATTTTATGAAGTCTGGTTCACACTGGTGCAAGCCTCCTTGACTTTTTTGGCCTGGTCCTAATTTCCACCAGCCCGATTGCAGAAGACTTCGTCTCACAAAGTACATTAATTTCCCTCATTAATAAGTGGGGGTTTCCTTGCTGAGAGCCCCCATTTCTAATTTGCCTGCTCAGTGAGTCTCCCCAGGACACAGCTGAGGGCCAGTGTCACATTGTCTGTTGGGCACCTCTGGCTCCTCCCAAGCCAAAGACATTGCTCAGAGGGCTGCTTCTCACTGCCCTGCCTGCCTGATCAACATCCCAATGCACCATTTCTCTGAGCAACCTGTGCCTCTCCACCTTCACAGGGAAGAATTTCCTTCTAATATCTCATCTAAATCTGCCTTCCTTAAGCTTAAAGCCATTCCTTCTTGCCCTGTTACTTCATGCTCTTGTAAGCAGTCTTTTTTCCATCTCTCTTGTAGCCCCTTTAGGCACTGGAAGAGGATCTAAGATCTCCCTGGAGCCTTCTTTTCTCCAGGCTGAACAACCCCAGCTCTCTCAGTCCATTGTCAGGTTAGAGGATTTTACCACTCTCTTTCTTTTAGGTAGCTATTTGTGATGCCTGGCCCTTGTATTTATCCCGAGTTACTCACCAATGCCATTGTTGCACTCTCCTGCCATTAACATTTTATTTTCAGTTAAAAAATACCTCCAGATCCTTTATGACAGGTGTCCCTTCACGGTGGTTGCTATCCTGCAGTCTTCCTGCCCTTGCACACCACTCTTCAGCCTGTCTGAGCCCTTCCTATAAACACAGGAAGGCTTGGGATTGTTTTTCACACTACAGAAAAGTTTTCTCTCACCATCAAAATAATGAAAACCAGGATTACCAACACCCCCCATCCTGAGCTGGGGGTGCCAAGCAGGGTGCTGCTGCTGCTGCAGGTGCAGTTCTGCTGGTGAGAGCCAGCCCTGCATTTTTGGGCACCCAGGAACAGCAGCAGTCCTGGCTCATGGACTCAAGGTGCCCCTTGTCACTCACCCCAACACAAATGCTGCAGGAATTGTCCCTGTTCAGTGACAACTGTGGTGTGGCCCAAATACAGCCAGTGATGCTGATAACTCAGCCATACTCTTTGTTAAGGGGTTTGCTAATCTAAATAAGCAAAGGTCCTCTAACCTTGGCATCATTAGCTCTGAAATCTGCAGTAACTATTTCTAGGAATAGTGTTTTCTCCCCCCAGTTTGGCTCTGTCCTAGAAGCCAGCACAGGAGCACATCTGCAATTCAGAGAAAATGCCAAACAATATTTTTTGTGTCACCCACAGGCCACAGAGCTGGGCTAGCCCTAGTGAAACAAAAATTAAAAAGGAGGAGAAAAAGTTTAAATAAATAATTGTCAAGAAAAACCACCTGGAGATTGTACATGCAGAGTTATGTGGGCTGTGTTTCTGGAGGAGTGAACAGAGTCAGCACAGCTGGGGGCAGACCAGGTACCCCCACCCCACTGATTTTCCATCTCACTGCTCACATATGCTGTGGAGATGTCAGAGAAAAGCAGGTTTTCATCTCATCTCTCCACCAAAAGATCATCTTATTCATTCACATCATGAATAAGAGCACCACATATGTTTCCATCATGTTGGCAAAGTTTTAGGAAGTATCCCTCATAAAACACAAAATGATTACAAATGAGAACATGAAAAACAAATTCAGCAGGAGCTTGTGTCACTGGTTTCTCCCTCACCCTTTTACGAGGAGCTCCTGTTCTCAGCTGGCTTGGGGAAGGCTTTGGGGCACAAACACTGCAAATGGCAACCCAGAGCTGGGCTTGGAAAGGCAGATTTTGGAGAGCAATGCAGAAGAGCTCTCTGGGGTTGGTGAGAGTCAGGCACAGCCTCAAAGATCGACCCACTCTGCTCTGTGAGGGGTGCATCAATAATCTTGCTTAGATATTGCCCACGTTGGGGTCTCAATTATTTTTTGGCTGGAAGCTATAGTATAGTGAAAAAGAGGATATTTTCTAGAAATTCTGCCCTATGAGGGTGGTGAGGCAGTGGCACAGGTTGCCCAGAGAAGCTGTGGATGTCCCAGCTTGGAAGTGTTTAAGGGCAGGTTGGACAGGACTTGGAGCAGCCTGCTCGGGTGGAAGGTGTTCCTGCCCGTGGCAGCAGGGCTGAAACTAGAGGTTCTTTAAGGTTCCTTCCAACCCATTCTGGGATTCTGTGTTCCTCTGGCAATGCTGAACTCCCACTGAATGTGCAGAATCACAAGGAATGGTCATACAAAACTGAGAAAAACTCACCTGATGTTATAGCAGCAATGCCACCAAAGGCACAGCTGATGGCCAGGTCATGGGAGGCGTGAGCCCTCTGCACAGGAGCAGAGGAGTGCCCTGAGCCCCCAGCACCCCTGCTGCAAGGCACACACCCTGCTCCCCCCACCCACCAAGAGAGAGCCAACCCCCCAAAGGGACATTCCCTGGGCACTTTGCTCCCTTTGGTCACCCCCACAGGCACTTCTTGGTGCACAAGGACAGGACACCGAGCTGGGGGGTGAAGTGAAGCTGTGCAGCCAGTCCTGCTCTGCTTATCCCCACTGCCTGCATGACTGCAGGGGTCAGGGTGCCTCAGCCTCATCGTCTCTGGCACATCAGCCTCTCCATCCAAGTCTCATGGCCAGCCTTGGGTGCAGCTCTGTCCTGGCACACCTCGTGCTGCTCGCAGCTCTCCCCTTCCCTTCTCCAACTACCCTGAGCTTTGTGGGTGTGTTTGCACCAGAACTGCCAGGCGAGGCCAGGCAGGTTGTTCCAAGGTGTTAATCAGCATCAGAGCCCAGGAACCAGCTGCTTTGTTCTGAGGTATCACAGCCCGTTTCCTTAGTGCGGGTTGGTTTGCTCACTCGAGCAGCTCTTCTGCTGTGCTGAGGCTGCTTGATCTTAGAAAGAGGGAGCTGGCAGGGAGAGCACTGGAGGCCTGGGCTCTAGTCCCAGCCTTGACACAAGATTTCCAGGAAAAGGACCTGGGCTGTGATCTGCTCCCAGCCCACAGCTGCTCCAGCTCTCAATGGTGACGTTCCTCCCTCCACCAGCAGCTGCCCTCAGCACAGGGCCAGAGCTGGTGGCTGCACTTCCACCCATTTAGCTCACAGAAAAAAAGAGAAGATATTTTCAGAATTATTTTCAATCATAAAGGCTTGTTCATCAATCATTCTGGCTTATTTCAATGAAGGTTTGGAGCACAGGTTGTAGGCAGAGCTCTGACGCCTCCAAAGATCCTGTTCTGCCTAAAAGGAGTTTAGCTTTTCATCCTCTCATGACCTGGTGAAGATTTTGGTTTCTTGACTTCCACAGTCTCTCCCAATATGCCAGTATGTTCACAATGGTGATGTTGCAACCTGCAGAAGAGAAGAGCATGGTAAAAAAATCCCCAAATGCTATGCAAAATGGGAAGGGTCTCATCTACAGCACATGGAGAACTGCACCCTTGGCAAGCATCCCTCCATCCACCCAGCAGAGCAAGGAGCAGTGAAGACATCCCAAGTATTTTGAATGATGAGCCTCCTGACTCTTTAATATCTTTACTTTTTTTAATATCTTTGAAAATAATTTTCTTCCAAGAGAACAAAATAGGCAACCCAGGAGTGGCTTCCCAACATGTGCCATGTGCACACAAAACATTTGCAGAAGCTCCAGTCCTGATAAGTGACAGGAAGGAAATAACACAGAGACTCCTGACAATAACCACAGTCACCTGGAGTTTTGGGTAAAAGGGAATTTTTTGATATCCAGGGAATTTTTTCTGGACTCCAGGCCAGACTGTGGGTTTTTTAAACAATGGGTATCAAGCTGTGATCATAGGCTTGAACCACATTAAGGTTAACCCAAGATATGTAAAACTCAGCAGTCTCCATTTGTGGGATTTGTGGGAGGTTTTTCTCATTACATGGTTTAAACTTGCTGCCTGGGGTTAGTTGTTCCCCACACAAGATCCAGAGAAGTCCATTGCTGAGGGAAAGCCCAGAACAGCCTGGACTAGTGCAGTAAGAAGAGGGCAAGTCCTCCTCACCTCCCAGACTTTAAAGCAAGCACGTTCTCCAACCCCACTGTCCCAATAAACCTGGAATGAGCTCTCATCTCTCTCCCAGGTGTGCTGAGGGGAGGGATGTGTGAGCCAGACCACGAGGATGGAGACCTGCTCAGGGCTCTGCACTCAGGGGAGACCCAGGACTCTGTGAATCCCAGGACATGCCAGGCCTGGGCACAACGAACAGGGAAAACCAGTGAATTATCCAGCAGGAAACTGATCACATTTGGGATGAACCTTGATCTCACACCAGCACTGCATGGTTCTGGGAAATGACATTAGTCCTCCTGATGGGAACACAACCAGTCTATTTCCAGCATGCGCCATATGATGGTGCCTTCCTAAACTCTCAGCACTGCTTATGCTGAGAGCAAACACATTTCCCTAGGGAAAACAGACTCAAAATATCCATTTGCTCCAAGAAAATAATTCACTACCTCTAAAAGGTATCTTGTTCTGTGACTTGGAGTCTCTCTGTGAGAGTTGCTCCACCATTACTGTTCAGCGTGTCATCCTGGGGGTCCAGAAAGGGCAAATACAGGTCAATAAATGGGATGGTGAAACAAAACCCATCCATAATGATGATATCAGAATGGCACTAAATCTTTCCGATGTCATCCAGCAGCTCACTGAAATTTTAGTGATTTTGTGCTGTGAGAAAGAACAAGCACAGGAAGAAAGCACTGTCAGTAAGAAGGAGGTGACACTTGGGGCTGTCACCCCATAGAGCCCTCCACTTCCTTTGGACCAGCTGCTGGCTGAAAAGGGGCTGTCTGTGATCCCCATCCCCAGTGCACGTTTGGAGAAGGCAGATGTGCCAGGCAGGGCAGGAGCTCCTGGGTGCTGGTGGGGATGCTCCCCCCAAGGGAGCAGCCTGGGGTCTCCTGCCCACCCAGGCAGGAAGAACCCACAGCTCTGCAGGGACCCAAACCTCTGACCCACTCAGTCTAGCACTGAACCAGTGACTTTCTGGCCCAAAGGCAAGAATGCTCTCAACCAAGTCACCCTGAAGTGGTTATTTTTAAATTACATTTGCTAAAAGCAAGAATGAGCAGAAGAGTTGGGGGAAGCAGGGAGTCACGTTGCTCTGCATTGCTCTAGTCATTTACATTTCAGCAACAGCTTTACTGCATTTATTTCAAGTCAGCTTTGCAAAAGCCCTTTATTAAGCAGTGCAGAGCTTTCCTGCAGAATGTGTTTCAAGTCCATAGTAGCATTTTGGATATGTCACATCACCAGGCTGCGAGAGCACAGGAAGGAGCATGACCTCCCACGAGTGCTCACAGAGTCCAAGCCAATCTGGACAGGGTTCTGGGCTTGACATGACCTAAAAGGGTTTCTTTTTAAATTTCCCTTTGAAGTTGAACAAACTCAGACAAAGCACAACAAACCTGATTAAGAGCTTCCCCCCACTTTTTTGATACTGTAAGGTCTGTGTGCCATTAGAATACTTCCAGCTGCATGTGATGAACCTACCAAGGAGCTGTGTCAGATCTACAGCCTGGATAATTATAAAAGCGGGCAAGAAGAGAAAAAGAAATCTTTCCTCCACTGAAAGCAGTTCATCCGCATCTTTCCCTGCTAAACAACATTTGACATTTGCAGACACTGCTGACTGCCCACTGCTCCAGTGTGGTGGGTTTGGCTGCTCATGTTCTGAGCACAAACTGGAGATAGAGCCATATGTGTGCTGCCCTCAGTGCCCGGCTGCTCCTGCCCTGCCATGCAGGATGGGTCAGGACGAGAGACAGGAGTCTGCAGCCATCTCTCACCTCTGAACCTGCTGAGTTTGGTACACACTCCTGGAGGAGCCAGCAGAGACCTCTCCTGCCTCCCTGCACACCGAGGTCTCTGGCAGGCACAGCCCGGGACTAGCAGGGGAACAAAAGCCTTTCAGCCCCCAAAATCAGGTGACATTTTTGCCAGGTTATGTCATGACATTGGGCAACTTTGGGCTGGGGCACACGGTCATAAAGAAAACCAGCCACCCAGAGCTGGGGGTGACAGGGGGACCATAAAACTCCCCCAGCAACTGCAGGCAGGCCAGTGCCTCCCATGCAGGACCATCAGCTCATGTGGGGCTGCCAAGGATTCTTCCTCTGCTTCAGGACCTGCTGCAGAGTCCTGCGAGCTCATTAAGAAGGAGCTTTGTGGTTCACAGACTGCACAAGCAGTAAACTACATTGGGATTAATCCCAAATATATTTTTAAAAAGCAGAAAAGTTGGTTTATTTTTTTTTTTTTTTTAGGTTTTCTTTCCCCTCCCCCCACCTTTTTTTAACAGAAAAACCTGGCCTTTTGAAAGTTTATTTTGAAATTGAAATAAGGCTGAGAGGGGCCTACACTGAAGCAGGGATTGCAGCTAACAGAACGTCTCTGTATGGAATACAACAAGGAAATTATTTCCTCAAGGTGGAAATTTATTGCTCCAAGGTGGAAGGCAGAGTGTTTTAAAGAGGTTTTTAATTAATAAAGGGAAACGTGCCAAGAATGTGTTGCATGTTTGAGCTCCCTGCATTAAATACTGCTAACCTGTTGAGGGCTAATTTAGGCTTCAATTAATAAATAACAATGCACACACAGGCATAAACAGCCTCCTGCACCTTCAGCAAAATGCATCTAGATGGCTCTATCACATTTTAAACAAATTTTAGGCAAAGTGGTGTTGTCTCTTGGGGTGCCAAGTAGCTCAGGGCACTTGTCTCCTCGGGTCAGGACACAAAGCCAAGTACCAAATGCCCCTGGAGCTGGGGAACAGCAGTGTGGTAGGGCTTGGCAGGATATTTATAGCATCCCTGGAACAGAAAGGGACTGTGAAACACTGAAGAATTTTTCTGTTTGGCATTTTATTCTGCAGTAATGCCATTCTAGGCATTCTCACCCAAAGCCAGGTTGCAATTTCTAGTGGTCCCAGTCCCTTAGGTGTTAAGTCTCATTGACTTCCATCAAAACCTAGTCCTGCATGGCCCAGATTTTCAAAGGCATTTAGGCTCTTAAACTTGCAGATTTGTGCTGAGTGGGATTTTTTTCAAAGCACCTCAACATTTTAAGTGTCTCAGGGGGGAATGGTGCCAAATCTTATCCTACAGGTTTTCTTCCTCACAGTCCCCAGGTGAGGCATCTCCTGGCACTGGGTTCCACAAGTTCAAAGTGTGAGGCTCCACCAACAAACACACACTAACCCTGATTTAAATTTCTCCACATTTTGCCATGCAGCAATTTTCTCTTTCATAGACAGTTGGCCCAAACTGGAGCATCTAATCCCCCATGCCTAAATCATTCATTATTTCATGCACTTCTGCATGTCCTCCCTTCTCACAGCAACACAGAATAATTAACATATAAAAGTCTGGTGATAAGTGAAGTTTACGATCCAAACTAGAGGAATGAAGGCTCAGAAGTGAACATTATAAGAGCCCTGTGCCCATAAACATCCCACTTCTGGTGGGCTACCCAGCCAATTAATTACAGGCAGAAATTCTGGCTGAGCATTCATTGCCCACATAATCTCCTTGCTGAAAAATAAACCTCCAGAGTCGTCAGGAGAAAACGAAGTAGGAGATGGTGTGCTGGAGAGAAAAATACACACAGACCAAGAATAGGACATGACCTATATTTTATTGGGGGGGGGGGGGTGTTGTGTCTACTCTGCTGTAGTAAAAAAAGAAAAACCACCTCCTTTAGGGTAAAGGAAACTGTGCAAGAATACAATGGACAAGCCATGGGCTTCTCAAAAAATCAGGAATTATTAATTTTCACCTTTTCTCATAAGCTAATACAAGCATCAGCCCCTCTTGGGCCAGGTGGCCCCTGACACCTGGGTACAGGAGAGCCTCATGCAGCTCCTGGGCTGGGATCCCTGTCTCTGGTGTGGCTTAACCATTGAGCAGAGCTTCACTCTCATCCCTCTGCTGTACTTGAGGAGCTTGAGCATGCAGAAGGTCTGGAAACCTTTGGTTGTCCCCTCCAGGTGTGCAGTGCTGTGCACAGGTGAGACTCACAGGGCAGAGGCAGTGAGGAGCAGGATCTGAGATCACTGAACCCCAGAATGGTTTGGACTGGAAGAGGCATTAAAGACCATCTCATTGCACCCTCTGCATGGGCAGAGATGCCACACACCAGATCAGGTTGCTTAGGTCCCACCCCATCCCACCTGGTACTGAACACTTCCAAGAATGGGACAGCCACAAATTTTCTGGGAAAACTGTGCCAGAGTCTCATCACCCTCAGAATGAAGAATTCCCTCCTAATATTTAATCTAAACCTGACAGAGTGAGGCCATTCTTCCTTGTCCAGTCACTTCAGACCCTTGTCTAAAGTCCCTCTCCAGCCCTTCTGTAGCCCCTTTAGGAATTGGATGGGGCTTCAGACCTTCTCTTCTGCAGGCTGAACAGCCTCAATTCTCCCAGCCTGGCTCCAGAGCAGGGCTTCTCCATCCCTCTGAGCACCTTCTTAGCTCTTCTGGACCTGTTCCATCAGGCTCACATCTGCCCTGTGTTGAGCACCCCAGCTCTGGTCACAGTGCTGCAGGTGAGGTGTTGTGAGAGTGCAGCAGAGGGGGGATCCCCTCCCTCCACCTGCTGTGATGCTGGGTTTGAAGCAGCCCAGGGTGCTATCAGCTGTAAGAGGCTGCAGCCGCTTTTTCTGCAGTGGATGGGACTTGTGTACAGCTTCAGCAGAAGCTCATTGGTGTAAAGAGCAAGACAGATCTGTGACTTGGAGAGAGGGGGAGATGAGCCCAGGCAGCTGTCTGTGGCTGCCAGACCCTGTACACTGAGCCAGCACTTCCACATTAAATGTCCCAGATGACATCTCTGCCCACAGGGACCATTTCCAGTGTGAGGCAGCTCACTCTGCCACAGAGTGAGCTGGATCACTGCCCGGGGGGGGTCCTGCTCCCCTGTCCCCCCCTCACACCCTCCATGCCCCTCACAGCCCAGCATGTGCCCCTCACTCCCCTGCAGGGAGCCTGGTCCTGCAGCCAGAGCTCAGAAACCTCCCATGCTCGTGACTGGGCTCCTTGACATTAGCCAGGCCTGGCTATATATTACTGGGATATACAATTAAGGCTCAGAGGTTTGCATACAGTAGCTGGCTTTTGTAAGACAAGGAAATCAAGGAGTGTGACCAAGAGGGATTTTTCAATGTGAAAATTGAGTGCTTAAGGGTGCTAAAGCCAGCTGAGCCAAAACCACAAGGGGGAAAGGGCTGCCTAGTAAAGGAGCAAACAATTGCATTTTAGGAATGGTAAGTATCAAACAGGTGAGGGGATCTGAAGCTGAAATGCATTTCATACAGACTCTGAGCCAGTGCAGGCAATGGCACAGGGGAGGACAGTGAACTGCCTTGGATCTTTAGGAGAAATAGCATTAACAACTGCCAATTTACCTTGGTTAGTCAGCAGCTCTGTGCTGTGAGTCTGGACACCGTGTGAGCACTTGTTCCAGGACACACACAGGATTCCAACGTTTAACTTTGAGCAAGCCAAAAATATTTGTTTATTGCAGCAAATGGTGGTGGAAAATTGAAACTAGCTCATGCAAAAGAACTCATTAACTTCATTTAATTGACAATCCCCTCATTAATCTGAGGCTGAAAGGGGCAGAGGAAATGCACACACCTAGAAGAAGCTGTGGAAAGTGCAAAGCTTACAAAGTATTTTTTTTGCAGGATTGAAAAGCCCCTTGGAGGAAGGGAAGGCAAGGCAGGGCTGAGGAGCTGGGAGGCTACAAGACAGCACAAAGACAGTGCTGGACCAGGGACAGGGCAAACCCAGGAGTTGTGCTCACCACGCAAAACCACGGATGCTGCACCCCAACCCTGGCTGAGCCATCTGGTGCACACAAACCAACCAAAAGTTCCAACGAAATCCACCCTGTGGCCTTACTCTGCTGAGCCCCCAAGGCTCCAGACAAGGCCAGTGAAGAGGCAGTGATGACCAGCACAGCAGCCCAGACATGTCCCAAGGGATGCTGTATCCCTCCAGCCCCATCCTGGAGCCAGGGATGTGTCATGGACATGTTAAAAGTAACAATATCAATTTTGTAGCACAGCTTGGAGAGCTGGCTGGGTGAGGACATGTCCTCGTCAGCCTTCTCATGTCCAAACTGTCTGAGGTGAGACAGGTTAATTAACAGAAAACCCACCTCTTCTTCAGCCACTCCAGCACCAATCTGGGCAGTCAGGAGGAGGAGGAAGGGCAGGAAGAATGCTGCTGCATCCAGACTGAGCCATAACTCACAAACCTTTGCTTTCTAATGTGTTCCTGCAGAGCTGTGGGACCCCATTCCCAGAGCCCCATAGTACATCTGATGCCACTGCCTCTCATTTCAATATGATTTTTGCAGTTTACTGGACCCGAGCTCCCACTGTGGGGAAAGAAAAGGATTATTCTCTGGCCCTGTTTCAGAGCTGGTGCTGTGAAGGTCTGATCCAGAGCCTCACAGGAGCCGAGCAGTGATCCCAACACACAGCACACTGCAGGCATCCCTGCTACCCTGCTCTCTCAGCCTCGAGTTTTTGCTTTTTAATTTCCTGTGGCCACAGAGCACCACTGGAGGGTCTCCCAGGGACAGTGTTTCCCATACACCACGGTCAAGGTTGGTGGGGGTGACACACAGTAAGTTGTATCAGTCTCAGCAAGGGAGTTGCCAGCAAAAAGGCTGTTTCTGATGGATTATCCAAATATTTCAAGCCACATTCAGCCTTAAAGCAAAAAAACCCCTAACACTCCAGGGGAATATTTCACCTGGTGGCTGGTGATCTGAACCTGGAAGCAAACAGGGAAAGGTGACTGCAGGAGCAGCAGCACTCTGCCTTGGGGTGCAACTCTGTGGGCTCCTGGGGAGCAGGTACCAAGCTGCCCGGGAGGAGAGGCCAGCACAGCAGAGGCAGCTGCATTTTGGGCAGCTGCTTGAGCCTTATCTTCACAGAGCAGCACAGCTCCAGCAATGCCACCACCTGGGAAAGGCCCCAGCTTTGTACACTGGCTACTTTTGCTCAGAGCAGAGCAAATTATGCTCAAGAGCCTTTGGCTGAGCTTCCTGACCCCAAACCAGTGCCTACCACTAAATTCTTGCTGTCCAAGTTTGCTGTGAAGTTCCAGCTCAGGGAGACTGTGCATCACTTCCCCATGTCCTATTTTTATATTATTATTTATATTTCACAGCAATGCTCACCTTGCTTACAGGTCTGTGGGATGCCCCAGAAGTTATCAAGAAATGACTACATTATGGCTAAATGACTAAAATCATGGCTAAACAAGCACTGACCGTAAAACTTGAAGCATTTCAAAGCCATCCTTCTCATTCCTGAGTATTTTTGCCTCTTTGCTGGTCAGGATTCTCAACACCCCAGCACAGCCTTGTGCCATAGCCAGACAGTGCAGCTCTCTGAGCTGAATTAGTTGATGGGGATTTGTTTCCTCAGACTATGTAAATAAATATCAATATTCTAAACCAAAGACCTCCAGTAACTAAATATTATTTATCTTAAATTTATCTTCAAACTAAACAGCTTTGTCACATATGTACAATAATAAAGAAACAAATTACAAAGGAAGAATTTTATTTTATTGGTTTTATTCAAAGCCCACGCATTATATATCAATTCTGAACAACAGACTTTTCACAGTTCATTAGAGATGTTGTCAAAACTCTGGGTGAAGCTCATTTCACTTCCCTGCCAGTAACAGGAGACATCACAGCCTGGTTGTTTGTTTTAGTTTTATTCACTCTTCACAACAGTGACCATTTTCAAACCATATCAGGGAAATCCTCCACTTCACTGGGGAAAGGCACTTGTGAGAAAAGAACAGCTGAGCACGTAGTCCTGAATTTGGGTCTTTTTAGGTATTAACTTGATATCCCCAAGCAGGGTTACTGACAATAAACCCCAACATCTTGCTTCCTGTGTGTGACCAATTAGCACGTGACGGCGTGTTTGCTAAGGATTTGCAAAAAATATCTTTCTCGTTTTATCGACGCAGTTGCTTGGGTGGCAGCTCATGGCATTTTGCATCCCAAAATATCTGAGAGACCACACAGCTCGCACGCAGCCCCGATATAGATTCTGGCACTCGTGCACCTCACTTGTCGGTAGCCGGTGGCTGTGCCGCCGGTGACATCCGAGCACGGCGCTCGGCATTTCGGAGCTGTCAGTCTCCGGGAGTGCCCGGAGCGCAGGGCATGACAGAGCACGCTGGGGACACTCGCAGGGGCACGGCACGGGGAGAGGCCCTCCTGCAAGCTTTAGACGGGATGAAATCTCCCTGCCGGCACTGGAAATCTGTCTCGGGAGGATCAGAGCATGAAAACAAAGACATTCAAACCACGGAGGAAATTATTTTAAACGTTGTCGGTGGGATCTGTAACTCCTGCAACAGCGTTTGTAACGAGTAATTCTAGCTATGAAAAGAAAAGTGGGTGAGCATAGCTTCAGTCAAGCCCAGCTTAGCAAGAATCCTGCTAATGCCGCTTCCTTCAGCGCCGACAGCCCTGGCCAGGGCTCCAGGCACTTGGCCAAGCCACCCCCTTCTGATCCAGCAGGTACTGGAGCTTTACAACACCAACAGTGGCTCAGTCCTGCAGGGTGCTGAGCACTGACCTGGCCAAGCAGTTAAGCACATGCTTCATTTACTGGTGTGGGAGCCGGGAGTTCACTGGGACATTTTTGTATTTACAGTACCAGAGCTAAAATTTTCAGCAACTCCAAGATCCAGGAGTGTTCAAGCCAGCCTGGATGGGGCTTGGAGCAAACTGGTCTAGTGGAAGGTGACCCTGCCCACAGCAGGGGTTTGAAACAAGATGAGCTTTAATGTTCTTTCCAACCCAAACCAGTCTGTGGTTATGTGATTCTACACTCTCAGACAGGGAAAGGCTCTCAAGCAGCAACTCTCGATACAGCTGTTCCTGCCAGTTGAGCTGCAGCTCCAAGGACACAGCAGCAGCAGCTTGCACTGCTCTTCCCAGTGTCCTTGCACTTGTCACTGGTCACTGGCAGAGATGATGGAACCAAGCCAGAGGGGACTGACCTGTCCAGGCTGCTCTTACACTGTTTGAAGTGCAGAGATGTACCCATCTCTAGGAGGGCAGTGGCCAGGCATGGGGGGAGCTCATAGGGCAGCTGCCACCAGTCCCTGTGGGCTTGGGGAACACCAACACACATGGGTGGGCTCCTGGTTTCATTCCAGCTATTTAGTTTCTAAAAAATGCGTTTTTCAAAACTTATTTATTGCTGGCTTACCCACTGCATTCTCCTGCAGAACCAACAATGGCAAAGGACAAGCACAGGCATCCAAAGGGGTCTCAAGACTAAGGTATTGGAGGTCAGAAAAGCTCAGCCACTCCTTTTACAAAAGATCTTCCCTCTGTGGGTTTTGGAAGTCAGGATTACAAGGAAAGAGGGATCCCATTTAAACATGAAATATAGGTGGACACTGTATTAAAGCTATTTACATCCTGGTTAAACTGAGGCAGCAGCTTTGTCAATAAACTGAGCCAGCTTCACATCTCTCTTGGTCAGCCCGCCACAGTCGTGGGAAATCAGAGTTATCTGAACCTGTCACAAAGGAAAAGGAAGAGGTTACAAAGGCATTTTGCTCTCTGACACTTGGGCTGAAGCAGTTCATTGGGAATGCCATCTGTCTCCATAATGAGCTGGTTTTACTCGGTGCTCCTGGCAAGCACCAAGCTGGACCCTCCCTGCTCATGTAAACCAGAAGATGATGTAGGTGAGGAGGCTTTACAGTGCCTGGAATCTCACCAGATGAGCCCCTTAGCAGAATAACACAGGCTTTGCATTCTTGGGTTTCATCCAAGAAGAGGTGTCTGACTAAATCATCCACTCTTTACATTTAAATTCCATGGATCAGTTTCATGAAGAACCCGGGCCAGTGACCAAGCTGCCAAGAGCTGGGTCAGGGGCTCACATTCTGCTAAGAACTGGCATCTCAAAGGTGAAAAAATTCTTAAGCTTGCTGCAGATTAATTAAAAAAAAAAAAAAGTTCTTAGTGACACAGCTGCCTCACAGGTCTGTTTAGACTAAGTCAGATGACAAGTTGGGCATTATTTTGTCTTACTTTTGACTGAGATTTTTGGAAGAGTCAAAAGGCAAAAAAAGGGACAAAATCTGAATATTCTAGAAATCCAAGAATCTCAGGAAAAGTGGCTGATCAGGTTTATCCCCAGTGATCATTTAATGTCTCTTGAATAGGGCGACATGAAGGGCTGATGAGGAGGAGTCTCTGCTGGGAGCTTCAGCTGCAGGGAGAGGCATGTCCTGCTCTGGGGGTGGTGAACTGAGCTACAGGCTGCTTGTCCACATGTCCTTTCTGCTGGTACATTTTTAGTGGGATAGCCACACATTCACTAAATGCTACAACAAACAATGTGATACAATGCAATGAGAAGTATTAGAAAATAAAACTGAAGGGAGAGCAATAATTTCTCCCATCACACAGCACCTTTCATTCAAGGGTTACAGTAATCCTTGTAACCCTTGTAAATATGAGACCACCATCAGTTAGGTAATATTATAAACAAATTTTATAAGCTGCTATGTTGAGACATAGGAGCCTACAATTTTTTAAAAATCAAATCTAAATTGAGACTGCCAGGCTCCTATTTAGGTACCAAGTCTGCTACCCTACACCACTGAGTTCCTGACCTGCTGCACAGATAGGAATGAGAGCTGAAGATTAAAACAGTAATTTATTCAGGTTGGCTAAATAAGAGTTTAAAGGCTTCTGTTTTATTTTTAGATCTCAGCCAGAGAGGTGAAGCCACAGACCCCAACCATACAGCTGGCAGCAGGCAAAGAGCAAAGAGGTTCATTCTTGTTTCCTCACCACGGCAAATCCCAGCATCTCTTTACTCAGATCTCTTTATAGAGACACTTCCCTTACCTTGTACACAAGCTACAAATAAAGGCAGAGAGAATGGGCTGGTGGTTTGGTCTCCTAAACTCCACTGCTGTGTGAGTAATTAGGGCTGGTGAACACATTACCTTGCTGTAGACATTAAACCATTCCGGGTGGTGATTCATCTTCTCTGCTTGTAGGGCAACACGTGTCATAAATCCAAAAGCCTAGAGAAAGAGAGAGCAAAGTGGAAAATACTCCTCCACTTGCCAGGATTGGCAGTGGATTGGCAAGATTCACTCCAGAATCTCAAAATCTCCTCAAGATGCCACAGATGGCTACACCTTGGGTTTGTGTGTGCTAAAGAGGCATTTGAACTTCTCATGCCCCTGGTGCATTTCCCAACACAGCTGAAATGATCCCCTGCAGACCCTGGTAAATCACCCTACTCAGTGTGACTTAGCCCAGGACTCAAAGCTATTGCATGACAGCAATGATTTTACCTCTGGCAGCTGCAGGGATTTTAAATATCCATCCCAAGTCCCCCATCCCCTACTGCAGCTTAGAAACGTGCCATTTCTAATTAAGCACTGTGCCACAGTATGACCAACACTGCTTCCAGAAACACATCCCTCCATTTAACCATCTTGCTATTTATTTTACTGGGGAGAAAAAGGCAACAGGTGGACCTGCTCCTCTGCTTTATGAGACATATTTTCCTTTTAAATGAGTTAAAATAGGTTTTCCAATCCTCTGTCCGTATGTGCTCCCCCAGGACACAGGTTTTATCAGAGGCTCAAAAGGAAAATAATAGCAGGTCCTTGCCAAAATACTTAGGAGCAAATCACTGTGTTATAAAGAAAATTAGAAAGTCCACACAAATCAAGACTGTAATTATGCAGTGGGGCCTGAAGGGCCTGGGAGCATGAGCAGGATGCTCTCAGCAGCAGCCTTTGTTCATACCAAGCTCCATCCATCGGGTTCAGGACCCGAATTAACATGCAAAGCTGGAGGAACATCCACATTACAGTCTGGTTCAGATTATAATACAACAAGCTCCACAAAAGCATACCTGATTTAGGTAGGTTTTTAGTGCTAATTTATGGAAGAGAATGTATATAGCCCACATTCCACCAAGCGATGGCCATTTCAAACAAACATGTGGTCAATGAATAACATATAATGGTTGATAATAGTTTCAAGTCTTTTTCCCTCTCACAAATTGCAAAAACCTTTAAGGAAAAAAAAAAAAAAGAATTGGTGCCTGGATGAAGAATGACTTTGTTGGTCGCTTTGCCAGTCAAATGAATGCAAACGTTATAATCAGAGAAAATCATTCCAATGAGGTTTGTCATTTGGAAATCACCAAACTGTCAGCAATTAAAAAGCTTTTTTTCTTTGACCCAAGAGCTTTCCAAAATTCAGAAGAATCTAACTTCCCTTGAAGCTCTCGCTTGGTTTAGTTTTACTTTGAGTGAACAATTACTTTTAAAAATTTGCCCATGTTTCAGCAGCATGCTTTGAAGTAGAAAGCTGCAAGTTGAGCATCAGATGTTAGCAATGATTTGGAAAACATCTCCATTAATAGTGTTGATTTTAATGTTCTAAGAGTGTCCGTGGTCTTAATAGGAATGCTATTTCCAACACAGCAATCTATGCACATTTATATTATTTAAACTTATACAAAAGTTTAAAACAGCGATGTGTCTGCAACAAAATTGCCTGTACAGAAACAAATAGCAAGAGAAAAAGAATTAAATTTATAAAACCTCCTAGCAGGTTTGTGTATGCACTATTGGTATCTGTTCATCCCAGAACTGACCTGCCCACCTACAGACCCAGGTTACACTGCAAACAGTCACTGATGGTGAGACAATAATCATTGCTCCAACAAAAGCACACAGAGAGAACCACACAAGCAAATTATTCTAAAAAATTAATTTGCTCTGTAGACCTTCCACTACACTTCAGATGACAAACCCTCCTCATCAGTAGACCACCACATCCCCCCAGTCAGTGCACCAACACTGACATCCCACTGCCCCTTCCCTGCAGACAGCAGAGTCTCCAGCTGGATAAAATGGACACTGGCCACAAAACTGTTCATCCTACCCAAGACTGCTCCACTTGAGGCTGTCCAACTCGAGCAAAGGAACAAATTCCAGCACAGAGGACTCTCCCCAGGACACATCCTGATGCTTGTTGCTCCAGCTGCCCACAGCTGCCCCAGCCAGGGCAATGCAGTGTCACAGTGAAGGATGAAGCCTGCCGGCCTTCCTGCACGCCCTGCTCTGCTCCGAGACATTCTCCCTCACTGCACACTGCCTACAACTTACCCATGCATTTCAGTTTGCTTTAATTACTCACCAAATGTATCTCTCACTAAAAAAAGAGCTATGGTTCTACTGAGCAATTTCACCAACACAATCTCCATTAAGGTCTTAAATACTTCCTTTGCTAATTAAATGAATTGGAAGTCTATTGTTTATTAATCACCTTTATATTTGTAGAGCCTTAACCTTTCTTTGGGAAAATATAACTGGCTCTGGAAGGAAAAGATCTTCAGGTTTGATTAGATATGAAAACACTGTAACACAAAATCAGTTTGGACGTTTCTTCACGTCTTGAAACTTGATCGGTAATTTGGTCTAATTGGTGATCAAGGAAACTATCTTGTGATCAATTAAAGTAATTACTGCATTCCGGCAACACAACCAACCTTAATTTGAGCAGGAGTCTGCACTTCTTCAACTTTAATTAAAAATAATGAAAATTATTATGCAGTCTGCAGTGCAAGATCATTGTCAAGACTGCACTGGTGGGCAGAGTTTATCAGACCATCACACATTTCTTGATGAAAGTGGGACAACCACTTCACTCATGACAGTGAGACCCAACACAGTCTTGACTTTCACTCTATTAATAACAGGATCTGCACTGCAGTACCTTGGCCCCAGACAATGATTCTGATTTTTCCTTCAAAAATAAAAAGACAGGAGAAAGAAAGGTTTTGTGTATTTTCCAGAAGCCATAACGAAGTATTAAAAGAGACTTTGATGCAGTAAATATTACAAAGTATTCTGAGTTTTCAGTAATAGGCATATTATACACGTTTTTAACCTAACCCTTTAGGACATTTGGGCTAAAATAGAATCCAGACATTCAGGGAACTCCACATAAGCAGATCACACCACCCAAGGGTGACAGAGTGCAGAATCCCTGCAACGAACCATGAAGAGCAATATAAGTAAGGAGTGAAGCAATCTTGCATGGACAAGATGCCTTCGGTGTGCTGGTACGTCTCTTCCCTTCATGCTTTTAAGATCTTGAAAGAAGGAACAAAAAAATAATGGTGTTTCAGTTGTAACATAACATCTAAAATGTTTTTTAAGCACTAGAGCCCTAATATGTCTCCATGAGATAAAAATCAGAGCTACTTTTAGAAAAGACAAGCTAAGCTAAAAAAGTGAAAAAACCCAAGGTAAACTTTAAAATAATTCAGCTATCTCATAATGTTTTGTGACTGGTCAAGCTGCTCTTGAAACTGATATAATCCACTATCACAAAATAAGACTTAATGTTGCTTTTGTTGCCTGAGAATAGGAAAACCAAGGCCAGACACTTTGCTGTCAGAAGTGGGAGGAAAGATGAAATTCCATCCACCCCTCTGCTCCGCACAGGGCTGCACAGCTCGGGGAGAACCGTGGGATCCCGGAGCTAATCTGCTATTATTCTTCCTTTCACACTTCTTAAGCGAGGAATCCATTCATCTTAATACTTTTTAAACACGCTGCTTTCGTACAATGCTTGCCAACATTATCTTGATGAGTTATACATCAAAGGCTCACAGGTCGTTGTGCTGTGCTCATACATCACCCACCGCAAGTCCCCCGTGATGGATCACCCCCCGTGCATCTCCAGGAGAAACCAGCTGACAGGACTTGACTCCAAGGGCAGATATTTAAGCAAAACAGCTGAAAAGCTCGACAATATAACGGTGCACATTTTTTATTTGTTTGTTTGTTTTAAAATGAAGCACGCACTTGGGCTTCCTAAATCCTCTGGACGCCCGGCCAAGGAAAGCATGTGCTAATCACAAGTACATTAAGGTTTCTGCCTCCCATCTGTCATTATAACGCTGGAGGTAGCATTAACCCTGACCTTCTGCAGTGTGAGGGCTACCTGTCTTCCCTTCCCCTGCCACCCAGGCTGCATCTGTACCATTTATCAGTGGGAAATTAATGAATTACACAGGTTACAGTGACACTGTCACACAGGAGATGACTGCATCTCGCACATTTGCTCTCCACTCACCTGAACAAAAAGTACCCAGGGTACAGCATGTATTCTCCTTAGCAGTTTGACACTTGTAACAATAAAATCAATCATTAAGGTTCACTCCCAAACTCCAGAAGCTTTCACACATCCAGCTGACGTTACTTCCTAACAGTGAGCTACAAGCCAGTAGATATAAGGAAAAAGCTCTTTAAAGTCGAGATGTTATAAGTCAGGATTAGCTGCTGGTCACAAGTGCTCTCATGTGCTCTCTTGTGCTCTCAGAACAAAATTGGAGTTTGTTTTAATTTGATTCTATTTACTCCATCACTAAATACTTTTATTGTATAAATATGCATAAATCATGTCACAAAGCTAAACTCCTTATCTGAAAATGACAACATAGTTAAAACACAAAAGAAGAGGAATCTAGTTAGTATTTAGGAAGGTGATGGCAGCACAGAGGGACAGGTATTTATTCCCAAAACCACGTGCCCATATTGGGATTCTTCCCTGATGGCATCATCAATCTGCTTGAACCAACCTCAGGGACATTGGATCCACATGGCATTAGATATTTTCCTCTTTTTTTTTGGCTGTGTCTGGATTCATACACAACAGAAATCAAGTGAACATTTCACTGCTCCCCCCCTTTTTAACATCAAACCATGAACAGTGGGACAGTAACTGAGAATGCAAATAATCATGCACCAAAATAGAGCTAAACTCAGGTTACTCATGTCCCCCATCTCTGCTGAGGCTTCAAGGCATGGACAAGGCAGATCAGGAATTATGCCTACAATTCCCTACTGTCTCCATTCCACCTCATCCTGGCATGGGCAACCTACAGGATCTCAAGGTGAACAACACCTGATGAACCACTGGTAGAAATTTGGTTTTCTCCTCTTTAATAGCTTGAGCAGCAAAATATTGTGAACAGAGACAACCCTCCCATTCCACAGCACCACTTGTGACTGGAGAAAGCAGTGCTCTGAACTCTGAAGGATACTAAGGAGGGGAAAGGATGGAAGAATAGTACTAAGGACACTCTGGCATGGACTGAAATGCCATTTCTGTATTCTTAGCAATATCTGAAACTGTAAAAAACCCCACAACTCCAATTTCCAACTGAACTGTCAATGCTTTTCTGTGTTTTCAATGTTCTTTGAAAATCCAGAGCTGACCACTCGCATCCCCCATACATATCTGCGTACATCATTTACACAAAAGTGCAATGCTGCTTTACACTCTAAGAAAAGTTACCTATTTACATTCCTATTGCAGCTGTAAACATTGCTGTGTTAGAAGTGCAGCAGGGAACATGCAAACCTTTACACCATGTTCTCTAAAGAATGCTCTTTCTGTCTCCCAACACTTGTTTACAATTATGTCAGTGAAGAAACCAGCTTGCCAGCTCTATATCAAACATTTTTGACAGCAAAAGCACAAACACTGATCTATTCTAAGTAGTTTGCCACTCTATGTAATCTTGGAAAAGGCATTCTTGCCTTTGATTCTAAAAATGTTTATACTTCGTACATTATGCAAATAGTTTTTATATATTAAGAAATAACACAAGCAAAGCTCAAGTTAAATTAAATTCTTCAACAATAACCTTGCCAAAGCACTGATTTTCCTATTAAAAAAATTATTCCAATTTGTTGATCTTACATTGGATGAAACATACTGTAACAATCTTCATAATTTATGTCCTGTTGGGACACTATGATTTAAAGTAACATAATACAGACCAGCATCACTGCTAATCTAAACCACCTGACCAGATAAACAACAGTTTCCCCTTCTCTCTTCACTGAGAGTATTTCTGTTTATTGTCATATGATTTACCAATTTGAAGAACATGAAGAATAAGTGGAGGCAGAGAGGTGAGGGGCTGGGAGGCACAGCCTTGCCTCGGTGGGGACGTTTCTCACCCAGGGACCGGCACAATGTCAAGAGCCGCAGGAGATGACAGAAGGCAATTTCAGGAATGCTGTCCCAGGAAAAGCCCACAGCACTTGTGGAAAAGGGGTCTGCACTCACTCAGCACCCTCTAGACCCAGTGCAGCACTAGACACAGTTCTGGCAGTGCTTGAGACACAGCTCTGCAGAGGGCTCGGCGGTCAAGGCTCCATCTTCCCAGCTGAGCTGTGACCAAAGCCATGACATCACAGGATCAGAAGGACAGAATGGTTTGGGCTGGAAGGCACTTTAGACACGAAATCTAGTTCTAATCCCCTGCCACAGGCAGGAACAGCTTCCACTATCCCAGGTAGCTCCAAGCCCCATCCAACCTGGTCTGGAACACTCCAGTGTTGGAGCATTCACAGCTTTTCTGGGCAATGTGTGCCAGCTCACCACCTTCACAGGGAAGAATTTCCTTCTATATCCAATCGAAATCTACCCTCTTTCACCTTAAAACCACTAACAGTCATAAAGCAGATGCAAGTGTCATTTGCCTCATCTGAGATTTAACCAGTTTGAAAAGCAAATTCAATTATTTTGCTATGGTCGGTGGACAGGGATCAGTGCAAGGAAAGGACTTCGAGGAAGGTAGAGAGCACTCAGCTGCTGCACTCAAATCCTGCTCCTTGCTTTGCTCTCCTCAAGTTCAGTATGTTAAAAAACCCCTTGTGCAATCTGCACAACAAACCTCAACCTGATCTAAGCCCATTTATATCAGGATTTTAACAACTGCTAAATTCAGGCTTTCTTTCTCTTAATGGTAATAATAGAACACAAAATGTTACACATATTACCTGCTTCTTCATCACATCTTGACTTTTCCAGCAGCCTCCATGCTGAGGATATTTTTTCCTATTCTCCTTTTTATTCTGATAAGTGACTGGACTTGCCATGATTTGCTTTCATGAACAGAACACAGATAATATTCTTGGTGATTCAATAAAAACAGACTTCACACCAAAACTAATCACCTGTTCCACCAGAAAGATTTATAGACTTGATGGAGTAGAAGTGAGAGAATATGGAGATGCCTTAAGGCAGCATAAAAACTTTCTGGAAGTGATAAAAGTTTCAATTCCAATACAGCCGTACTACAAAATACATTCATTTGTTTATAGGTAGATAAATATAATGATAGTTACTCATAACAACTTCTGCAAAATAAGTAGATACACTAAGTCCCAACCACATCTGGATCTAGGCCATTTGGTATTTGTGATGCATCATTTCATATCAAAGTATAGAAAATAAATGCTTTTATTTTTCCTTTTTACCCCCAGGTCCCTCAGCACTTATAAACAAAGACTAATAAATATTATTTTATTTATTAAAAATTGTAGATACCTAAATTACATTTTCCAGGAAAAAAAAAGAGAGAAATAATCCTAGGTTCCAGGACTGAACTAGAACATGAAGAAATCCTTCAGCCACATCATAATCTCAGTGCAGCTCTCCACCTTCCAAGCCATTTTTGTGTGCTTTGTGTTAAAAAAAAGGAATATAAAGGTTGCCCTTAGGATGTTTGCACCAAATAAAATAGCTATTTCAAGAAACATGACTTTTTAAAATGAGCTTTTTGCACCCTACCTAAAAACATGAAATAACACAGTGAAGTCCCCATTAACTGAGCACCTGCTAAAGTAATCAGGCACTTAAAATAATAAACTCTCTTGGCTGCACAACTGAAAGAACAATGATAATTTGACTTGTTAAAACTAATGTTTGGTCCAGCAAATCAAACCCCTGGCTCTACTGTAATAAAGCCATCACACAAACCACAATAAAAATAAAGTAGTAACAAGGTGCAGGGAGTCCCCAGTTCCAACCTTCTGAATTTAGGCACCTGAGCCCTCTGCTAAGGCAGAGGGCAATGAATCATCCCCGACAGCACAGTGCCAGCCCATGACATGAAGGTGTCATAAACCAGAGCAAATCAGAATTCATTTAAGTGAATGTTCCACTTCTAAAAGTTTCTCAAACCCCTTGACTTTTACAGAGTACAGGTATGGTGTTGAAGACTAGAGAAGTTCATTATCCTGTCATGCCACATTTTGGATGAAACAGATTTGACTGGAACACAAAAAATATTCTGCAATTTTTTCCCAATGTTTGTTGTTACTCATACGCAAAGGAATGATTTCATTCTGTAGACATGAAAGTGAACTTCACATGCCATCCATGCTGTTGATAATGCAGGGATGCTCAGACAAAATTCTCCCTGGTCTTTTGGCCAAGATTACATACACTATCAGTTTAATATCCAACATCTTCTCTGCTGAGCATCCAAGGGCAATCATATCCTGCCTCTGATAATCCTCTAAATCTCTGCCATTTATGATCCTAAGAACACATCAAAGAGTGGTAAGAAAGGCTTTGCTTTATGATGGATTAAGAGAAGATGTTGGTCTCATGACCATTTCATCTTCCACTATCCTGTCAGCTTTTTTGGTTTAATTTGCTTTTTTAAAGACAAGTTCAGCAATTCAAACATGCAACAGAGAAAACATGATGGAGATGTGAGGAATTTGGACAGGTCTTCCCATCATTCTCTTGGCCAAGCCAGGAGCTAAAGAGATCTAGAGATTTGCAATAAAGCAAACAAAGGACCATTTACTGCAGATCCAGTCAGGGAATCATTTCACTCAACTGAACTGCTGAAGGTGTCCTACTGTACTGTCAGAACAAGTTTTAATGTTTGAACCTCTTATAGTAGAAAAGTTTAGATGACACGGGGCAGGAGGACACTTACCTGGGCCAGCACTGGAAGGCTGCTAATTTGTATTGCACCATAAAATTCAAATGGTACTTTGCAAACAAGACGTTTCAAGTCCAGAAACATCAGATCATTTGGGAAAAAGAGAAGTACAGACCAAGAATTTTCCCAGAAAAGATGGGGTATCCTTCAAGCTCCACACAGTCAGGTCCCTTGCCTGGTTTGCCATGCCCACTGTGCCCCTCTGGGATCTGTAGGTCACCCCGACCTGAGCTTCATCTCCTGTCTCTGCTCTTTGGAAGAGTGGCTGGAGCAGGTCACAGTGTAAAGGATAAAAGCAGCTACACTAAGCTGTGTTGTTAGGACAAGGCTCACCTAACTACCAACAATTCAGGTACTCAACCTGCACTTAACATTATTCACTGTCTTCAGACCCCTTCATATGCTCCAAGCACATGCCTGGAAATGACAGAGTATGTCTGATGAGCAATATTTTCAGAAGTTCTATGGGGTTTTCGTTGGTTGTTTTTTTACCAGAACACAAAGGTTTCTCGGGGCAAGCCACACTGTTTGTACATTGGTCCATCTGGAAACAGAGACACAGGCTCAGGAGGGGAGGCAAACAGTAATTCTGAGTCCTTTGGTGAACACCAAATTTCTTTTAGAAATTCATATGAGCAGACCACAAGGGGAAGCTCTTTGTAGAACTCTTGGGTTGTTAGATTGGACATTACAAGATGCGTGCATAAACCAAACATTCTGGGCTTGTACAGTTAACAGTGTTTTTACTCACTACAAGCACCCACCCAGTTTAAGACAGAGTAAGTGTTCCCTCAACCAGGGACACCTTGGACATACACAGACATATATTCAACTGTCTGTTGTTATTCTCACCCCACTCCAAAGAAAATCATGGTAGATCATGTGATCAGGACTTTTTGCTCTGATCCTAGTAATAAAAAAAACCATTTTCCTTCAAAGCATCCTTAGTAATAAATAAACCCAACAGTGCAGTGCTGACTCAGCACAGAGCTTCCCACTCATCACTGTATTCCCACCAAACCCCTCCAAGACATCACAACCAGCTTTGTGTTTGTCCAAAATGACTTTTCATCTCAGCCAAACAAAAGCAAAGGAATAAAGGGCAAGGGGAAGAGCAAGAAAGGCAGCTCTCCCCCAAAAAAAGCCACGTGAAGTGGGTCTGCATCTTTTTAAGAGAGGGCTAAAAAACCTCCACACGCCTCACCCTGATAAACAACGGCCCTGCCAGTGGCTTTTCAGAGCAGATGTAACGTTTTAGCCAAACGTGATTGTTTGTGAAAGAAATAATTCTGATCAAAACCCGAAATTGCAGCCAGCAGAAGAGCTGCACTTCGTCACGCTAATCCGGCCTGACGGGGAGCGGCGAGCGGAGATTCCTACTGCGAGAGCAGCAGATGCGAAAGGTCAGCGCTGGCCCGCCACTTCAAACCCTTAACGTGTAAAACAGTGTGCATTAAAGCTGAACCGGCTCACGGCGGGATTAACGGATGTCCGCTAAGTGGGTTTGATGTGCTTTTGGTGAGTAATGGTTAATTTTGAATTAGGGGCGTTGTAGTTTTATTTTAGTTTATTCTGCCGGCCGGAGTCCATTTTTAATTACAGCTGCAGAGAATAATATCCCAAAGCGTGTCGCTCCTTTGTGGGAGTATGAGAAAGTGAGAGCTAAAGGCAATTTACAGTTTGAAACCGTAGGCGGGCGTTGCTCCAAAAGCAAGGGGATGAAAAAGGTTAAACAACCAGGATTGCGTTTAACCAGTATCATTCCAGTGCCCCCATAAAAATAAATTTTATTGCATAAAGGAGTTTCAAGAAATCAGCTTTCCTAAACTGAAAAGATAAAACCGGGTGACCATCTTCTTCAAAAGAGGCAGTCATACTTGCATTTTCCAAAATGAAGCTATTCAACTGAATTCAAACCCATTGACTTTTCCATTCATGTTCCAAAGGTGTTTTATCATGGAAAGTGCCCTAACTATAGCTAAAATTAGATTGACTTGTTGTTCCCATTTTTCTCTTTGAGCACTGTCCATACGGCTGATAGAACATTATTTGTTCTGTTTAATTGAAACAATCAATCTGTGCAGCTGAAAAAAAGAGAAACTTTTCCTTTGCTACAAATCTGTGAGACAGCTTGTGAGATCCAAAAGGCATTTTGACAAATAATTTCTTTTGCACTTTCAAATCAATGCATGCAACACGCATAAGACAAATGCTGTAATAATTTTTACTTGAGTGATAATAAATCCATCTGTTAAGAAAAGCATTTATATTGGAGTCAACTGGAGAGCAGCCCAAAGGTCAGCTGGGCAGTGGAGTGCATAAAAGGAGATACAACAGGTCTACTGAGGGGGGAAACACAGCAATTAGAAATGCCACACCCCAATAATTATAAACAATAAAATAATGGTTTATTCTAGGGAGAAGTATGACTTAGCTAATCAAGAAAATGAGTATGCCAAATTACAGTTAAGTCAGAAAAAAAAATGAAACTGATGCAAACTCTACCACAACCAGGATGGGACATTTTGCATGATGATGGGGATGAAGGACATATGGCCACTTGTGAGTCTTCAATTTAAAGATAATTATTTTTATTTAAATATGATTAATATTTTGACATTTTAAATAACCCCCTGACACCGCTGGCAGTGCCACAATGAAATTACAATGGTGACATGGGTACTGTAACAGCACTTGTTCAGGGCAGGTGGGACACAAGGGTGGTGGCATCTGCACACACAGACCCTGGCAAAGAGGAGACAGGATACTCAACAGCACAAGGAGGAACCATCACCTAAAGGGGCCACAGGAGAGACAAGGAGGGACTTCTTACAAGGGCATGGAGTGCCAGAACAAGGGGGAATGGCTTCAAGCTGACAGAGGGCAGGGTTAGATTGGATACTGGAACGAAATTCCTCCCTGTGGGGGTGAGGAGGCCTTGGCGCAGGGTGCCCAGAGAATCTGGGGGTGCCACATCCCTGGAAGTGTTCAAGGCCAGCTTGGAAGGGGCTTGGAGCAATCTGGGATAGTGGAAGGTGTCCCTGCCCATGGCACAGTTCAAAATGAGATGAGTTTTGAGATCACTTCCAACCCAAACCATTCCAGGATTCTATGGGTTTGTACTCAGCAGGCCATGATGCCTGTGAGAAGAAAACAAATGGCTTATTTCCCAACTTCCAGCTCCAAGGATTTAATTTCTTCTTAGACACAATCATAGCACACATTTCCACCTCTACAGACCTCCAAGCTTTGCATAACTTCTCACCACTGACTGCCAATGAACTGGAAGCATCACTGGACACAGGACACACTGACCAGAACTCCAGTGTCATCTCCTCCTTCTCCAAGGCCAAGAAGGAGAATCATAAACTTCCAAACAAGCCATCTCTCTGGAACCTCTCATTTCCTTTCCCCCAGACCTGCACACCTTCGTCCCACAGGCAGTGGCACAGGCAGGTGGATCAAGTCCAGGTCCCACAGCTGCACCCTGACCTGCCAACTCAGAGGCAAGACTCTTTATTTACTCAGTCAGACCCAAGAATAAACTCAAGGAAGGTATGACCATCCAGGAATCATAATTTTTACTGTGCTCTGCTCTGAGACACTTGATGCGGTTCATTGACTGTTTCAGCCTGCAGGTTAACCTCTGCCAGTCCCAGAAACTTCACTATCAGTTTCTAATAAAAGAAAATGTCAACAGGCAAATACACCCGAAATTCATTATTTTCAGATACAAAGATATTCCCAACTCTGTAAACCCACTCATAAATAATTTCGATTTATTGTAAATCGGTTATTGTATTCATAAACGCTGGGAAGTTAGTGAACAACATAACTACCAACAGAAATACTTTCATAACTTTGCAGGTGCACAAATCACAGCATATGGGAGAGGACTCAAAGGATAATGGAAAATGAAGCAGTTTCAAAAAGCCTATATGAAAACCAGCACCTACCTAGCTGGATAAAAAAATAATTTATTTTTAGTCAACAGGCAATCAAATGCAATACTCCAGCAGAAGGAGCTGGCAGAGCAATACTACATTAAAAATAGCAATTCCCCCAAAATGTATGAAAATGGGTCCAACTTTCGATTAGCTGAAGTGACAGTTGGGCTGAAGCTGCTCAGGCTTTGAGGTTAAACACAAGTGACACAGGCTGCACCTGAATCCAATCACTCCCGGCCGAGAAGATTCACACACGAGGACTAAATCTGTCACAAATGGGTTGGTTTCCGATCCTCCTGTAGCCAACCTGCTTTATTCTGACCCCCGTTTAACAAATCAACTTAATGGGCACTGGGAGTGCTATAAAACTTAACAATGGAGTGATTTTAACTTTTAAAATATAGTTATGAAGCAAAATGTTGGAGAGCTCCTTCAATACTGGAAATCAAATTAAAACTAGACATTTTTTAACAGTCTTGACAGATATAATCCTAGTTACCATGTAAATTTATGGTAAGCTGCTGTGATATTAGCCACAGGTGCTACTTTTAATATATGGCCTGCATCTGGCTGGGAATAAAATATCTCAAGAGGACTGAAAATGACCTCACTATCAGACAATGGAGAAGAAAAAAACCCACAAGACCACTGTGGCATATAAAAAGCTGGAGATGTGGTCCACAACTGAATATTTACCATAAAATTCATTTCAACTCTGCAGATTGTAAGTTAAAGGATATAATGTTTTCAATATATAAAGGGCGTGGATGTATTTCAGACAAACAGCCAAAAGATTAAGTACACAAAGTGGCAATGAAATACACTGCCTATGTGTATAAAACCAAATTTTCCAAACTTTGTTGAACATAAAAAACAAAGCAACGTGCCAGGAGTAGAAAAAGGAAGGACGGATCCAGATTATATTGAAGGCACTGGCACCAAGTACTGCCATCAAAATAAATCAAGAGCATGCATTGCATATCCTACCAAATCTGTCTGGATGGGTAACTGGGATCATCCAACAAGGATCGTCAATTTAAAGGGACAAATCTGAGCATGTCTCCCCACAGACAAAGAAAGAAAAATTGGCATCACCAGGATGGAGAAAAAAAGGCATGTACCATAACATGCTCTGTCTGCTTTTTTTCTCCCAGATTCCAACCAAGAAGGATAGCAAATCTGGAAAGGAAATGCAAATTGAGAATAATAACTTATTTAATACTCCTAGATTTTTTGCACACTTTTAAATATGTTCTCAAAACCCAAGACAGAAATTGCATTGAGACACATGTGCCTCAACTCTTAGTGCACAGCATTCCCATACCATCCCCTCCACTCAGGCTCATCTTCCACCTCCACCCTCTTGTCCCAAAAGACAAAAAATGTATCTAAAATAGCTTTAAAACTCGTAAAGTGTTTGATTTCCTGTCATTTTAGAAAATGACGTTAGAGGTCTTATGGAGACTTCCTAGATGATTTTTTTTTTTTTAAAAAAAACAAACTTAATTAAAAACTTACCCTATAAAAGAAAGCAGCTGTAAATTCTGAACCTGACCATCAGCAAACTTGCCCACCTTTGTAATTTGCTAACTGCATTTGCTGCCTTGGTGTGATTACCTACGGAAACGCAATCACACAGGCAGTTGCCCCTTAAACCCTCTGGTCAAATCCAACCAAGTTTGACAAGAGACATGGAAATCTCAGAGCTAAGATGTTCCTGCAAGTTCAGGGAAAGTGAGCAGCTGGACACAGGACCCAAACTGAGCAATTGGCATCCTGCACTCGCAGCCTTTTGCAGCCACACGCCCAGCCCAGGGCCGGGCTTGAGATGAATCTGGGAGAAATCCACATCTTTAAACCAGGCCTGTCCCCTCTTCCAGATCACAAAGGTGAACTGACCTGAAATTCTGGGAGAAGTTACCAGCATGATCTGAAGGCATAAATCAACTTTCTATCCCAGTTCCCAATTTTGTTCAAGCAGACTAGAGCAGAGGGCTTGCTCCTCTGGAAGAAAACCATTTTGTTTCAGTAGCACGAAGATGTGAATGGATGAGAGCATCCCTTCGTGATGCTACACAACGGCCTGAAAGCCTCACCAGCACTCTTCTGTGCCCTGCAGCCTGGGAGAGAGGCCCCAGTGAGCTCCCTGATGTGGCTGTGAGGTTTGTAGAGGCACAGCAGGGATTGGGACTTGTCACTGGGTGCTCCAAGCCCACCTCCTCTCCAAAACCTTGCTCAGAGCCAGACGTTTCTGCCAAGCACATGTTCCTTTGGAAAAGTGACTCAACCCGGGGGCTGCGAGTGACTGCACCCCACTGAGGGTCCTGGAGGTGAAAGACTCCAGGGCTAACTCATCACTGCCTACCTGCCACTCCACAGGGGCAATAGCTCAGGGCAATTGCAGGCACGAGGAGGAACAGAGGCACTGGTGCCATCAGCACAGCTCTTCTGGACACTGCACTCTCCTCTACAGCTGAATTGCATTTTTCCCCCCACCAGTGGTGTCTTTTATTTTATACAGGACGCAGAATACCAACCCACCAGGAGCCTGCCTCACATAATGCAAACATACAGCCAGTGCCATCCAGTCCCTCAGGACTGGTGCTTGGTGGGCATCCACAGCAAAAAAAAACCAACCAAGGGCTTGTAACAGAAACCCCAGGCTGGTTTCCAGCTTAATTCAGAGAATTGTACCACCAAAGTCCATTTTCATGAAAATGTATCTTCAGACTAACAAACACCATCAGTGCTTTCAAATTCTGGGTTACAAACTAATTCTCTGAGCCAGAAGTGTCATTAGCTTGTCAGCCTTACAAAGGCAGCTCACTGCAGATCGCTTTTAACTGAGCTAATCTCAGCCTGAAAGCTTCAGGAATCTAAATAACTCTTGTTTCACAGAAGTTTCATTTCATTCTCATGCTGAAAATAATATACATAAACCGAGCTCATGTCTACACATTTGCACAACTTTATAATAAAAGTTGTGTTTATATTCTTAACATCTGTTGACATACACAGACTTTGTAAACCTGGCATAGATTTTGAAGCCACAGAATTTTCCATGCATCATGAACACTATCTGCAAGAAGCAATAAAAAAAAAAGCAATGAATACATTAATCATACCAATATCATCTGCAAAACATAAATTTGAAATACCTCTCATGTCAGCTCAACTTTTTTTTTTTCTTTTTTTTTTTTTTTTTTTTTGTTTTTTGAGGGTGATTTTTTTTCACACCTGATTTTATGCCATCTGTAAAAGGGCAGTAAGAACATCACTGAGGAAATGACATTTCTCAGTCCTTTGACTATTACTAAACAATTTAAACTCCTGTAAATAGAATATTTATTACGTTAAATAAAAGCAGTTGTACCTACAATTTCCATTTTTTCATTGCAGAACTAAATTCTCCCCAAGTACAAGGCAGGTATAGCTCCACTTTTGTCATTTGTTTCCTAGGTTGTAGTAAACACAGTATTTACTAATAGTCATTATAAATATAATATGTGCATAATTTAATAAAATTAAACATATTGCATAATTTAAATTTATTTTCAGCTTCAATTTATCGAAAGACAAATACCTTCTCTAATACCAGCTAAGGATCTAATGCCCTTGGGATCTGCATGTTGAGCCTGCTCCTGGACTACGAGAACAGGGATGATTTCTGCCCTCTGCAACTGCAAAGGGGACCCTGCAGTAAATCCATAAAAACCAACAGGTGAAATTCTGCCCTTAGATATTCACATCTACGCTTGATCCAACCAGAGCTGCCCAGAGCACCCACCTGCATGGCTTTTTCTCCCAGCTGGGGCAGAAATTCCATTTTGAAGCCAACTCCCAGCCTCTGCTCTCATTTCTGCCTTACATCCATGAAAGCAGTTAAGAATGAAAGACACTGTTCTAATATCTCCCAAAAAATTCAAGCAGAAATTTATTTAAAGTACTCTTCTCATGACTACAGGTACTAGAAGTATAAACCTACAGTTCATCATTTACCAATAAGCTAATTTAAATATACTCAACTTCCTATACTGGCATGTGCTCCATCCACCTTCAAATCAAGAAGACATATGGATATATACCCATGCTGTAAATCTACACTGTCAAATTAAAAATACAACTTTGTAAATTTTTGTTAAAGCAATGCATTTTCCAGATATCTGCTGGTGCAGGACACTGACTTGTCTCCTTGCCTGTCTGTTGGCAGACAGGGACTGTCTAAATCCATCTGATCAAACTGAATTACTCATTTACAATGGGAAAAATGCTTGTTAATTAACTTTGGAGGCAACTTCATTTCTAGTTGTGCTGAACCAACAGACTTTGACCACAGCGAGGCAGAGATGCCATTTCATGAATATTCAAAGCCAGAAAATCTCAATTCTTCCAAGGGTCATTTCTATCCTGCCTCATTCCTGGTTACTTCAGTCCCCAGCTGCCTGCCCATCTCACCAAGGTTTCCTGTGAGCTCCCTCTCATGGGCTTCTCCCCTTCACTGCCCTCTGATTGAACTGATTTGGTTCTATTTGCTCTGTATTAACACTGAGGTTAAAAATGTACTCAGGGCTCTGGACATGCTCCCTGGACCAGCACTGTACTGCTAACAAGCTGGATTTTTCTGCAGTTGTTTCCTCCTTTGCTCTCTCCCAGCTCACCTCACCCACCTTCTCTCTACTGCCTGGGCTTTCCTTACTGTGACAAGCACTGAAACAATGAAAAAAAGGGTCAGCATTACAAATTGTTTTTATCCAGCTCACTGTGGTTTCCTAAAACATCTTGTTCTAGGTTTAGGCACAGCCATATAAATAAACAGCTCACAGAACAGCTCCTGGTCCCTACACACAGCAACAAACCCAAAGCATCCCCAAACTGGAGCTTGCCATGTCCCTCCATAGTAAAGAACCAGCTCAGTGAGACTCATCATCCCAACAAACCCCTGGAAATTCTTTCCCTCCCAAGAAAGAGCTCACCCCTCCCCCAGAAATAAAACAGAAAGGAAATGCATGCTCTGGGAACGTGACTTTTTCTAAGCAATGTCATGATTCCTCAGAAGGGAATTTTCAGGGGAATGTAGCTGAACAGGCATCCCAAGACAAATTCAGTATTTCTAAGGCAAGCTTGTAACTGATGTCTGAGACAAGTTCTTGTCAGTGTGAGATGTGGCTCAGGATCCTGTCTCCAAACAAAAACCCAGTGAGGTAAACAAAAACATGCACTCTGTGTGCCAAAGACACTGCAAGATCAGTTATTACAACTTAATCAAGGATATACTAGAACTTTGTCTTCCTGTTTAGAAGATGAAATGTTCCTATTTTCCCCACCTTGCTTGCCAAAAGTTTGTTCTTTCCTATATTCACCCATTTTTCTCATGTATTTCCCTGATAAAAATGATCCCCACTGCCCATCAGTTATGTATTTCCAGCACTTATTTATGAGTGCTAGTAATAAAAAAAAAATCAGGATCAAATACTGCTTTATCTGATTCTACAGTACCAACCTTGACCCTGACCTGAATATTATAATCAAGAAACTGTAATATTAGAACAAATCTACTTATCAACTACAAAATGGGATTAATTTACTCCACCTAATGAGATCAGACTCTGAGAGCAATTCATCAGGGCAAATCCAAGAGGATTTGGCCCCACCAGGATACTCCCAAACTTCTGAATATAAATATTTTCCCATCAGGATCATATGGAAATTAAAGCAATTACATTTCCTTTATATTAAAAGTGGCATATAACAATCATTACCTGATTAAAATTTTTGAAATTGAACTCCTTGTAGATGGCATCTCTTTCTCCCAGCTCAGACCAGCCTGAAGCTTTGAGATCCAGTAAAACTTGATTCCTTTCCTCTGTTGTCAACCAGTGAGACTGGGAGGACTATTGAGGGAAAAAAAATAAGGCATGGCACAAGTGAGGCTGAGGTTCTCTTTTGTACAACAATAAGAAAACCACATGATGAAATTTTGATTATGTATTGTGCAAAAGTGAGGATGTGGAAAATACACTGTGCAGTTTCTTACTGTTTATAATTTCACAGACCAGTTTAACCTAAACCAGCCAAACCCTGCCATTTTTTGTTCAGGCAGGGAAGTTGAGCCAAGTGCTTTTTGTACAAAACTAGTGAAGAGCAACAGACTCTTTCTCAGGAATGAAGATGGACATCAACATACCTGTACCCTTGGTCTTCTGAATTATCCAAATGCTGTAACATCACATTTAATTTTCAAATGTTCCATTCTGTCTGGTAAGTAAAGGATCATTTGCATTATTTGCTAAATGTACAATTATAAGGCCGAAAGATACCAGGAAATACTTACCTCAAAAGAGAGAAGAAAAGCAGAAGATTGCACTCTACCTACTTTGTATTTTACTATTTTAAGAAAATGGACTTTTAAGACAGCACATGCTGTGGAGTTCTACAAGGAACAAAGAGCTTTGTAACAAAATTAAAAGAAAAAAAAAATGACAATACAGACACAATTACAAAAAGTTAGAAGCTACTGGTAAAAGGACTAGATTCTGCAAAGCACCAGTGTTTAAATATGCTTACTCGAAGGGACAGGAGTCGTCCTGATGCCACTGGGAGCACAGACATGACAGATTAATACTCTGCTTAAATATCTGAATCAGGGGCTCAACCACACACAAAGCCAGAGGCAGACACAGAGGAACGTTGTGTGGGGCCTCAGGAAGAGGTTTGATACCTTTTCTAAGAGCAGGGACTAAGAGCATGAGCCCTTCCTCAGATGACATATTCTGAGAGATGGCTCTCAGACTCTCATGATAAATGCAATGCTCTAGTGGGAGGAACCTTCCTCCGCAGTACAGCTACGTTCAGATTGGCTTAGTCTTCTTTTCAGCAGCTGGCCCAGCTTTGTGAGATGCTCCAGAAAGGCAGTTTTGCTCCAGAGGTTCCCTCAGACATGGGAGGCCAGTGAGGACCTGCCTCCAGCTCAGCAGCTCAGGAGCTCTCACCTTTGCCACCCGCGCTCCAGCGGGAGCCCCGGTGCCACCAGATGGGGCTGTGAGTCCGAGCAGAGCAGGAATTAACGCAATTAATGCGACCTGAGCAAGGCCTTACGATGCACGAGGGCCAAGGAGCAACATTTTCACCAATAACATAGGATTAAAAGCCCCAAATGGAGTAAATCAATCTAACAGCAATTCTGCTGCTGTTTGTGTTTAGAGGGATACAGAGATGTAACGAGAGATGGGTTTTACAGGTCCTAAACTGAACTAATTTAGGCTCTTTACACTTCAAACACAATGTTGGGCTTGCAAGAACACAAATTTCAGATTTGTTATTGATTTAACTGCAGTCATAGGCATAAATTTCTTACATTCTTCTTTTTGTATAAGCATATACAAAAATCACCAAAGATAAAGGCTGTCTTGAAATGTACTGTTTTATCTGGCACGAGATGACATTAGTCTGCAAATGCAGAAAAAATCATGACGGTAGGTGTTTTTTTTTTTGAGATAGCAAAGTCCAGGACTGCGACCAGGACACAGCACAAAGTCCACTCCTCCAGCTGGCACAGAGATGTCCAGTGCCAGCTCTGGGGACACTGCAGTGCCCTCCTGATGCATGGCCATTGACAAGACAATGCTGTGATGTGAAATCCGATCACAGAGTTTTACAGGAATATGGAGAGCACGTTCGATGCGGGTCCTGCTGAACACTGCGCACGTTTTGCATTGTGGAGGCCACGTCCCGAGTCGGCCCCTTGACACATCAGGACGGTCAGAAATGTAGCAGAAAGCAGCAAGGAAAAAGACAAAGTGGGAGGTTGCAATTGCGGAATCTCGCAGCTCCTCGCGGGCACGGGCAGAGCACAAGGAAGCAGAACGGGCCCCGGGTGCCAAGGCCGACCGAGCATCCCGGGTGCGGCACCGGACACGCACTGCTGGGGCTGCCCCAGTGATCAAAAACGCTGGTTCGGAGGGAGCTCAGGCAAAACAGCCATTTAGTACCAAAAAAAAATTAGAACTAACTCTCATGCCTGAGGAGCGAGGGTTGAACCCTGCACGTGCCGTTCATTATGAGCTTTGTGTAAAACAGAATGATCAGCCGCGAGGTGGGACCGCGGGGGGACCCAGGGGGAGTCACAGACCGACCTGGGCTGGAAGGGACCTTAAAGCCCTTCTTGTTCCACCCGCTGCTCTGGGCACGGGCACCTTCCACTAGACCAGGCTGCTCCACGCCCCATCCAGCCTGGATGAACACTTCCAGGGATGGGGCAGCTTCTCTGGGCAGCCAGTGCCAGGGCCTCATCACTTCCACGGGGAGAAATTGGCTCCCGATATTCTATTTAACCTTCTACCAGTGCGAAGCCGTTCCGCCTTATCCTTTCCCTCCCCGCCCTTGTCCGAAATCCTCTCCAGCTCTCCCCGTGCCCCTGCACGTACAGAACGGTGGCAACCAGGTCTCCCCGGAGGCTTCCGCAGGCTGAGCGATGCCAGTTCCCGCAGCTCGGCCGGAGCCAGGCCGGGCACTGCGCCGAGCCCGCGGCCCGTCCCAGCGGGTCCCCCCGCCCCGCGCCCCCGGCCCGGCCCGGCCGCCCCTCACACCCTCACCATGGCCGCGGGGCTCCCGGCGCCGCCCGCCGCCCGCCGCGCTCCCAGCAGCGCCCGCCGCAGCGCGGCCGGCCCGCCCGCCATGGCCCGCGGCCCGGCCCGCCCCCGCGGGAGGAGCCGGCGCCGAGGCGCGGAGCGAGCGAGCGCGGGGCGCTGCAGGGCAAAGCGGCCGTGGGGAGCGAGGAGGGTGAGGCGCCGCACCGCGCTGTGCAGCTCCCTGGAAGGAGGATGGAGTGCGGGGGAGATCGAGCTCTTCTACCGCGCCTGCAGCGAGGGGCCCGAAGTGGCCGAAACCTGAATGGAGCGTTCATTTCAGATATTAAGAAAAGCCTGGCACTGCCCAGGGAGGCGCTGGGGTCACCGCCCCTGCAGGCGTTTAGGAGGGTGCGGCGCTGGGTGATGGGGATAGGGGTTACAGTGCCCTGCAGGGTTGGACTGGCGGTCTGAAGTCTGCCAGCCTCGATGGTTCCATGATTTGTGACACCTCCCCGGGAGCAGAACGGCCGAGCGGAGCTGGGTTCTGTCGCGCAGGCGGGTGTCATTCCCACCCCATGGACCGCGCTGAAACAGCCCCGTCCCGTTTGTAATCATCCCTGTTCCTTTAGGTGCGGACATGAGCACCGGGAACAGTCCAACCCTGGGCCTCTCAAAGAAACCAGATGGTAGAGGCAAGAATGCTCCAATTTATCGTTCACAATCTTTATTAATAACATCCATCCTAGCTTTATCTTCAGTCACACCAAAGTTTTACCAGTGCAGTTTCCTTTTCGGACACAGATATATAGAGATATGATCTCTGGTTTCCAGAGGAAAAGATAGAGCCAGCAGAAAAATATGTGAAGAATTACATTGCAGGGATATGAGCTATCTGTCAAACAATAAGTCTAAAGGCTGTCTTTGTTTTATCTTGCTCTCTAGCACCCTGTCAGGGTACTCTGGCAAGCCTCCACCATGATAAATGCTATGCAATCACATAATCCAAACCCCACACAACATACCAGTCCATACCTTATCCAAAGCTCTCCATACTAATCATAACTAGAAAACCCCATAAATTCTTTACATAGGCTCAAGTGGAGAGTGTGGAATTAGCAAATATGGTACTAGAAATTTAAATAAACATCAAGACTGGTCTTGCTAATTTAGACAGGTGAGCTGTAGTTAAGAAATTGTATGTTTTTACTTCTGAAAAAATCGACTTAAAAGGTTACACTAAAAACCCGATTTATTTTTTTAAAGGACAATTAATACAATTTCATCCAACAGGAATGTGGTAAATAAGTTGTATACACACACAGAAATAGCGAGGTGAGCATGGGATGTGACACTAAATCTCATGAAGAACTGCTACTAAGTCAAAAGTCAGAGCAAAGCGAGTGAGAAAACCAGCACTGAACACTAGTGCCAGAGGTGGGAACGGTCACCTCCATGGGAGTGAAAAATCATTTAAAATATCTTCATCGTTCATTTTATGGACAGTCAAACGAATGTACCGACACCTCCCCTCACCAGTGTTTTCCTTGAAGTGACACGCACAGACCAATGTGCTGTAAAAATCTTCCCTGATCTACAATTAGAACTGTACCACTAATTACATCAGTCCATTAAAAAGAAGTCCATCAGAGCAGCTTAATAAATACTTTACTTCCTGTTTTTCATACTTGTTCGTTTACCACTGTAATCACCACAAACGTGCTTGTTACAGATTGAGTAGTTGACAAATAAAGCCAATTTTTAGTCATTATTATAAATTACAACCAACAAATTCAACAGTTCATTCTTAGGTACTTCTAGTCCATAGAAATTCCCACTTTACCAATAAGTGGAAAATGTTGTCCCTGTTTGAACATCTGAGGCTATTCCTGGTGCTCGTGCTCCTGTCCCGGGATGAGCCAGCGGATGCTCTCGGTGCGGACGGTGGCGTACATGACAAAGCTGGCCAGGAAGAGCACGGAGAACAGGAGCAGCCAGTCTATGCCCTTCGTCAGAACACTTGGCAGGGGCCCTTCCCAGTCTTCTTCTGTCACAGCCACGTCACTTTTAGCTTCTATCCCTAAAAATCAAAGCGCTTGGTCAACATCAGAATCGCTAAAGACAGAGAAGCTGGTTCTGTCTGGAGCTTTCTTCCTGCTCGCAGAATAAGGCTCAAACACAGGTAGACTTAAAATTTTGGTGAGATGGTCCTTGTACACTAACATATACCCAGGATATGATTTACTTATATAAAAACTTAGTGATTTTTATGTGCATTTGCATAACAGGAGAAGGCTTGTTCTGTCCTCCCACAGCACAGCCTTGGATAAGTCATGGGGGTTTTTCAGCGCATGGAAATTTAATTTAGTGTCTTTTCAGGAATCTCATTTTTGTGTGTTTCTGGAAATCCAGATCGACACAACGCTTCAGTGTGGATTAGAAGAGAGCTAGCTGGGTGGTAAAGAGAGTTTAATTTATTTCATTTTCTATTAAATCTTCGGGCAGGAAGATGTGCTCCATCCTTCTGGCAGCCTCTCTAGCTAAACCCCACCGTTCCCCCTGCTCTGTGACAGCAGCCCAAGGAGCTGAGTTTCTGCTCTCAGCACAGGCTGAAATCCTGCTCATGGCAACAACTGATTAAGTGAACCTCTGCTGGGTCCTCTCAGGGTCTTTATGACATTCATTGAAAGAACACACACAGGGACAGGAAAGCCCAATTTGGAAAAATCCAGCCTTGTTCTTCCCACTGACAAACCAGGGCTGATTTACACACCTGTCTGGTTAAAGATGAAGTCTTTCAGGGTTTCCAGCGTTCTGTCTGTATGATTAAATCTAGCCATAGGTTTAGCACCTTGGAAGAGGAGGATATTTGGTACAGCTACAGTTCCAAATCTAGTTGATAAACTACATGAAGAAAAACAAAGCAGGAAAGAAATTAAATCTTCCGAAAGAAGAAATAAATACAGTCACAATACCGAAAGTGTCAGTTTCACTAAATAAAATTGTCACTTTATGTAGAAAAAAAGTCACTCCTGTTTTTAAACCTCGAAGCTAACAGAAATAAACTGCAGCTAGAGCGCAGGGAGTGTGAGTTACCTGCTGTGCTGGGATGCATCCAGTGCCAGGAAGCGAAGAGTTGGAAATGCTCGGGGCAAAGAGTTAAAATGAGGTGCCAGGCTGGCAGAAAAGCGGCACCAGGGTGTGTAGAACAGGACCAATGTACAGTCACTGCTGTTTGGGTTCAGGAACTCCATCAAGTCCTCGGAGAAAGCATGTGGACAATTACGTATTTAACAGAGTTACATTCTGTGTAGGGATGCAGCATTCAGCAATCCATTAGATACTTGGCAGTACTGACCAAGCAGCAGCACGTTTTAAGACAGGCGGAGAATTTTATATAACCTTCTTTAAAGGTTGTTTTTAAAGTTTTATTACTTAAAAATCTACACACACAACACCGTTGCAAGAAATGAGCTAGCACTAACTGCCATTAACGATATCCAAACACCAGCCCACAGAGCAGGAAAGCTGGCCGTACCCTGCAGGCACAAAGATAACACACACAGGGATATGAAGCGAGCTGTAACTCCATTTTTTTCCTGCTCAGAATGGCCCAAAAAGCCTCTCTGCCCAGTCATATATTTTCTTCGATAGAACTGAGGACGTTACACACGGAAATTCACTAAGTTAGCACTGAAAGCAAGAGGCTGCCGGGGCAGCGTTCACGCCAACACCGGGCAGCGAGCGGGCCGGGCCGGCCGCCTACCTGGGACACGTTCAGGATCTGCAGCGTGAAGCGGTCGATGCCCGTCGTGTTCCTCTCCTCGCAGTTCACCTTGGGAGCCTTGGCGCTGTCGGTGCCGTTCTGCTCCTCGGCGGGCGCGGGCAGCACGGGCTCCAGCACGGGCTGCTCCCGGGCCTGGCCGCTCCCCGCCGGCCCGCACGCATCGCCCGCGGCCGCCCCATCGCAGGCCCCGCCCGGGCCGCCGCTGGCCTCGGCCGGCACGGCCGACAGCAGCACGGGCTGCTCGGGCAGGGCCCCGCTGCCCAGCATCGCGTCCGCCATCTCCGCCGTGCGGTAGCGCACCGGCTCGGCGCCGCCCGCGCTGCGCTCCGCCGGCCCTGCGGGGACACAGAGGGGCGGAGGCGCTGTCAGCGCCGCACCCCGAGCCCCCGGCCGCGCACCCCGAGCCCCCGGCCGCACCTGCGGGAAGGGTCGCGCCGAGCCAGGCCAGCGCCAGCAGCAGCCGCCACATCCTCGTCCGCAAGCCCGGCAGCCGCCGCCGCGTCTCCCCGGACAACGGCCGCTTCCGCCGGATCCCCGGCGCGCTTCCAGTTCCGCTGCCGCCCGGGTTTCCGTGGGAAGAGCCCCCGGCAGCGAGGGGGCGGCTGCGCCTGCTCGGGTTAGGTACAAGGCGGGCGGCTTTAGCCGAGTTTCCTCGCGGCCCCGCCGATCCCCAAACTGGGAGTGCACAGCCTGGAGAAGAGAAGGCTTCGGGTGACCGAATTACGGCCTCCCAGCAGCTGAAGGGAATTTACAGGAAGGATGGGAGAAGACTGTTTACAAGCGCATGTTGTGACAGGACTGGGGAAAATGGTGTAGATCAGATATTAGGAATACTAAAATTATTTTAAGAAAAAATTTACTGTGAGGGTGGTGAGGCCCTGGCACAGGTTGCCCGGAGAAGCTGTGGCTGGCCCATCCCTGGAATTATTCAAGGCCAGGCTGGACGGGGCTTGGAGCAACCCGGGATAGTGCGCGGTGTCCGTGCCCATGGCAGGGGTGTGGAACAAGATGTTCTCTGGAGCCGCATCCAGCTCAAAGCGCCCCGTGCTGCCGTGACCCCGCCGAGCAGCGCCGAGCCCGCCGTGTCACCGGAGCCGCTGCCCGCGCCGCGTGGCGGGCTGCTGATGCTGCTGGAGGCATTTCGCCGTTGATTTAAATCAGTTCAGGTCGGAAATTTGCGACGAGGCAAGGGCCGTGCCACGGCTCCTGCGGGCCGCCGTGCCCGGGCAGTGACAGAGGGCACAGCGCGCCCTGTAGCTCAGCCCAAAGCCCGCGCTGCTCCGAGCCGGAGCTGCAGGCACAGCGCTTGCTCCCAGCCGGGGCTGCCCGGCCAAGGCTTTGCCTACTCCCACCCTCTGGGGAAGCACGGGCCCGTCTGCGAGTTGTTTGCACTCGAACTGCGACCAAACCTACAGCAGGCTGAGGTAAAACGCGGCAAACGAAAGGCGTATTTTTTTTTTTTTAAAAAAAAGAGTTCTTGCAGCTTAGCAACCAAAGCTCTCAAGAAAAAAGGCAAGATAAATACTTCCGTATTCCTTTTTAGGAAATTATATTTTTCTTGTTGCAGAATTAGTTTTTACTTTATTTCGGTTTAATAGTGAAGCCTCAAGACTATTTGGGGCATTTTGTAAATGTACGCATTACTTCAAGTGCTGATATCTTTTTTAACACACTTCCTTAAAACTGCCAGCAGTGCACAGTGAGATTTTGCCAAAACTCTGCATCTGTCAAAAACTGATAGTTATGACGTAGGGGAACATGAACCATGCACGCTGGAAAAGGAAAAATCAAGTACATGTGTATAGATTCAGGTGTACTTCTGCAATTGTGTCTTCCTTACAGCACACATTTTCTCATTTGAAGCCTTTTCTTTCAAAGTCCAATTTGCCTAACCACTAATAATAAGGACATAATAGTCTAAAAATAGAAAACGTGAGGTTTGCACATAGAGGGAAAACATTTAATTAGATCAGCTGATACAGAGCTAGCCTGGAAGCAAAAGCACAAAGGGAATCCAAACTGGTGCAGACTAGCAAAGAACAAGCTGCCCTGTTCCCCCTTCTCCTTATGTTTGACTTAAGCATTTTCAAACTTGAAAATAAAACAGCATTTTCAACTTGAAAATAATTTTTTACTGTGAATTTAATCCTAATATAATCTCCTTCGTGCCGTAGCACAAATCAAAATGGTACAGGTTTTTATGGTGACTGTAAGAAATCCATGGTTAACGGGTACATGACTAATTCACGTGGTACTCTTTGTGCTACTTGAAGAGCTCACACACCAAGGAGGTGCTGAAGCATAAAAGTGCCAGCCCAAGCCCAAAAGCGCCCTGGTATCACACCATACACATAACTGAGGTTAGGAAAAGACAGAACCATTTTAAAGACTCCTTGAAGATGTGCAGCTTGCAGCTGATACCCCGAGAGTGCTGGTGTGCCAGCATGAATAAATCCTGAACTGGAACTAGTCATCAGAAACCAGAGACTCCCTGCAGCTTCCATCCTTCCATTCATCCATGGCAGAGAACACAGCAGCCATGGAAGCAGTCAAGCAACTTCCAACACACCTGAAAAGGCTGTATTCTTGTTTGATACAATTTGTGACTTATATCTAATACTTAAGGTTTCCTCACAACAAATAAAGTAATGTATGTTGCTCATGCAGTTATGTCCAGGAACTGAGATTTTTAGACCAGTATGTAGCAGAGTGCTGCTGAACTCTGTTCTGAGTATCCAGAGTATCCAGTCAACTTGAAAGCCAAATATTTAGAACTGTCAGAATGGCCAACCTAAATAAAACCCAAAAAACAAACCAACCAACCAACTAACTGACCAACCAACTCACGTATCAAATGTCTTTTTCAGGTAAATTCAAAAAGTCTGAAAAATAATGGCAAATGATGTTTGGAATGTTCCAACTCCAGATGTATTCAAGGCCTCTGAGAGTTTATGGAAAAGGAAACAAAGGGTGCTGGAGAGCAAGCAGAGGATACAGGCTGGACTGCAGCTTCTGGTGGGTAGGACAGCCTGTTCTTCCCCAAAATTATTGAAAAACTTCAGTAAAGAGAAAAAATTTTAAAAAAAAGTGCTGAGTGGCAGAGTACATCTTACCAACACAGATAAACTGGAATACTCCTGAAATACAGGATGTCTTATTCATCACAGAATAATAAACTATGACCACCAATTCCACAAAAACTTTATTTAGGAGTACTTTCAATTTGATTTCCACATGCAACTGAAGAAACAGCAGTTCACTACTTATCCTTACACGGTTCTAGATCCTTTACTCCCCTTTTTCTCCTATTTGAATGAAAGGACAAGAACAATTAAGTTACTGTCACACTGTTTTCAATTCATTAAAAAATAATTAACATTCCTCTATCTCCTGTCGCCTCTGCAATTCAGAGAGTCTTTTTACCTTAATTCAAATATATGTACCATGCCTGTAACAAGCAGGTAATGCTGTCAACTGGCATCTTCAGACAGAATTTAAAAGACATTAAAAAAACAAACAAAAAAAACCAGAGAAAATGGTTTGGTTTTAAAGTATTAACTTTATTAATAAATATACATCCATATGATGATGTAAATACAGATCATGAACACTACTCCATTCCCATACACATAATTGCACACGAGTAGCTCAAGTTCATGGACATAAAAACATACACAGTATCTAATCAGGCTTTTTTACAGCAGAGGACAGGGTGCTGATACTAGTTATTTAAGAGATTACTGTTACCCCCAAAGTAAACCTGCGGAAAAGCAAATGAAAGTTTGAAGGAACAGAAAGTGGTTCAAATTTCAGAATACAGATTATTCTATTTAAAAAAAAAAAAGTCACAAGGAGAAAGGCCTAGTCTCTACTAAAGTCATAAATATATTTAGCAGTGTTAAAATATATGCATTAAAATAGAGAAGAATAAACTTTTTGTAATCAGAAATGAAGTTTGCAGTTCCAAGTATTTATGATTGTTATCAGCTGTTTTAACTGTCAACTCTAAGGGTAGCGTGAAACTTTATTATACATATAACAAAGAACAGCAGAGTCACAGCTAATGAAACCATTGCACAAATGACTTCACATTGCTCTGCCTTTTAAAGCTCTTCAAAATGGGGAGGGAGTTAAATTCTCATCTGAATTACTCGGTGTGTTGTAGTTCCAGGTAATTCTCTTCACAGATACATCACTTTTCACTGACAAGGCTTAGTTTTGTCCTGACTGAACATTAAGATCCTTTGGACAAAATGAAAATATATTCATTCAGAAGAGAGATCTTTCATGGCTCTAGTTACTTTGATTACTTTAAACTAAATCCAAGATATAAAGAACATTGCTTTAATGACAAAGCTAAGTGCTGATTTTAAAAATACCATCTTTGATATCAAAGTCAGCTGCTTCTGATGGTATTTGGTTTTTTTCTGCCAAAATATGGTGCTAGCATCTTGAATCTGTCCAGTGCAAGACTTTATAGTAGCAAAATTATTTGGTTTAAAAGTTTAAGTAAATTTAATCAGAAAATGAGTAGTAGTTACTATATGTATCTTAAACAGTGAACTTTATAGCATCATTAAGGAATAATAGCAAGCTAATACATTTCATTTATGTATAAATAAGACATTAGAAACTTGATAATTAAAAGTAATTATTAAAACCTAAACTTGACATGTCGGTCTTCTGAACAGTGTTAACACACAACAGTGATCCTAGCTTATGAATAGCTGAATTATGATATATAATATAAAATAAGCAATTTACCTTACAAGTAATGTTTTCATACTATGGGGGGAAAATGCCAGTTTTCCCATCGGTACTAATAAAGTTTAGGCATTAACATGCTGTTTCAGTGTTTCTCATGGAAAGGAAAGTGTTGAAAAAAGCACAATGTATTTTGCAGAGTATACATAGGAAGAACAGAAGTATTTGAAAATTCCATTTCTAGTCACTTTAAATCTCCTCTTTTTTCTTTTTTTTTTTTTCTTTTTTTTTTCTTTTTTTTTTTTTCCCCTCACTGCACGGCACCAGTAAACTCTAGTGAGATATAAAATAAAGCAGAATTAGGAAATGCCAGCAGTGCACCTCTGGTCTCCTTCCTAAATCCAGAGCGCCAAGCAGCACACTGCAGGCTCTCTGAACACTTTTCTATTTGATGCTCGTCATTTCACAACTGACAACATTAATTAGTTTTAACTGGGATTATATTTCATCTGATATAATTAATAAACACTGTAATGAACAGAAATTGCTTAGGTGATTTCATTATTTCATCAGCATACTTGAATACAAATTATACTAGCAGAACAGCAATACATCTGCATCATCTCCTGACACACAGCACAGCACCATTGAGTGGATGCACAAGTGAGGAACAGACAGGAGCAAACAGGATCAACAGGAGGAGGTAAGGAGTGGAGTTTCTCCAAGGTACAGTGGTGACATGCAACACGTTCCTTGCCAGTGAGGTGTGACACTCCTGCAGTTACACATTCAGCTGAAGAGGACTGCTTGCCCAGCTGAGTTCAGGAAAGAACTTAAAGCAGTCTTTTGTTGAAAAATTATCTGATTAAAAACAGCCAATACAACACAGATCCTGAGGGTGAATGAACTCACGTTAGCATTCTGCATGTGTCAGAAGTTACATCTGAGAGACTGCTAGATTTCAGACTTGCGAGTTTGTTGAGGAACAGAAGGTACAACTGGATTTCAGAGCTTCAGCATGAAGAAACTATTCCTTAGTAGCAATTTAGCTGCCATTAGTTCATCTATCGACTAAGGAGCCATCCAGTATAAGTTGAGGTTCATTGTCTTAGTTGCCAGTGCATACACAGTTCCCCCAAAACAATTCAACACACCTATTGTAAAGTACAGCAAAAGTCCAGCTCAATATGTGTTAGGCATCACTGGAACACCTGAAGGCTTGCTGCTTTTTTCCTGATAAAAAAGGTATGAAACATGACATCTGTTTCTTAAGTTGTCATCACTGAAATCAAGAGGTCTAGTCAAAATGACAGCAGGCCAGAATAGCATTTATGTTAACAAAAATGACCATCATCATTTCCCATTCAGCACAGGCTCAATTAACCCCAATTTTTTTCTCCCCCAAATCTGCAAACTCTACATATTCCCCCTCCCCAGGTATTTCAAGCTACAAATTTATCATAAAGTCATTTTATATGTGAAATGACTTAAACATAAACTTTCTTCCAGATTTAAAAAGTTTTAGTTTTGGTAAAATTAATTTAGAACAAACAATATGCAACACTGAGGACTGATTTTTTTTTTCCTTTTGAAGTCTGGATGAAAGTATTTTACACACTCACACTCACACATTCTCCCACTCTTAAAAAAAAATTACACACACCCAGTTGAAAAATGGAACGTTTCTTTTGGGAGAAGGGGAGGTTTTAGTTTGAGTCAAGAAAGGTATTTATAGTTAACCAACAACATTTTTTCCAGCTTGCATGCATAGATGAATTACTCTATATCTGGGATCTAGCAGTGCAGTAAACTGCATCCTGTTTGCATCAGCTATACAGTTTGCTTTTATAAATCATGAAAATGGTGTCCTTTGGTAGATATATAAGCTTCCATAACTTAAATATAGTATAAATGTCTAACAGTGAAATAACTATTTCCAGGAATATCTGGCAAAACTGAGTCTAAAAATTTGGCAACAGTGTCTATTTAAAAAGTTTAATTTGTAAACATTATAGGTTATTACTTTAAAAGCTGTTAAACTGTCACCATCTCAGCACAGATTTGAAAGGCAAAAGCCAGTGTAAATAGCTATTTACAGATTTAAGAACATACTGTTTAATATTAATCAAGTGCCTAAGTAGAATGAACAGTACTTAATTTCTTATAAAATATTTCAAATTTCAAAGAATTATTTGTGGTTTGGTATATGTACTATTAGGCATTTCAAAATTACCCAGCAGAATCCTGTAACAGTGTAACTAAAAGAACAGCTCTCACCTAAAGGCAAAGTAACTTGTCTTTGTAAGGCGCTGTGAAGCTGTAACACACTGTACAAATGCTCAGGATTCTTTAGTATCTTCCAAAATATTGTTTGAGCATTAGTTGAAAATCACTTAATGCTACAACCCCAGAAATAAAAGCCACTGGAAATCACTTTAGAAGAAAGGCTGGGGTTTTTTTGTTTAAGTTTTTAAGTCTATTTTAAGTCTATCTGAGGTCTGTAGAAGGTCCTGCAGAAGTGGAAAATGTGGCTTGACAATTTGTTTATCAATTTTTCTTAGCAAATAAGAACTGGCTAAGTTGCTTATTGTGGGACAAGCCACATCATGAACCATCAGCCAGGTAATTTCTGTCCTCCTTATTTCGATTATTTAATGCATTACCACTCATCTAAGTTTAAGAGAAACTGAACTTAAAACTAGGGACATGGACATTACTTAAGTATCGACACCAAGGCATAATGTATCATTTCAGACTTCCTTATAAATTATGATTTAAAATCAACAGAAGCTTTTTAAACCAAAGCCTTCTCAACATTCTGTAGAAGTTATTAATTGCACCTGTAGGTTATGGCATTATTGGAATAAAATCGAGAAGCTTAGACTTAAGCAAACATTACAAGAGAACTCAAGAAACATGCCCAAAATCAGCATAAAGCAGATTAGTAAGGAGTTATTCATTCCCTCCCTTCATTCATTAGGCTGTTTGATTTTGCTGCTAGTTTCACCAGCAGCATGGACTCCTCTGTTATGCACCATAGGGTAAGGAAAAGCTGCACTGCCACAAGTATAATTTAGATTTGCAAGCCGTGATAGAGCTTTAATGCTACCTGGAGGTCTGCCTGGGCTGACTTTGTATCCTGCTGCTTTAGTTGTACCCAAGGGTCTGCCTGGACTTGTCTTAAATCCAGCTGCTTTGGTGGTCCCCAGGGGTCGGCCTGTGCTGGTCCGGTACCCTGCTGATTTCGTGGTCCCTGAGGGCCTTCCACGTTTCCCGGAGCGGTTGAGGTTTTTCTTTTTCTTCAGTTCATCTTTTGTCTCTATATTCCTGCCACTTGTGGTCTGCAAGTGGGAGTCGTTCAAGGCATCCTGTCTCTGGCAGGCAATGGGTTTGTGGCTGACTGCGTGGCTGTACTTGCTCTGCTGGGTGGCGTAGAGGTCAAACTGATCCGCAGCCCTCACATTGTCTTCGTTCAGGCAAGAGCTCTTGCCGGTCCCACAGAAAGCTGGATTACTGCTGGCAACAGGGTGCATCATTTTCTACCAAAAACAGGAGAGGGAAATATGTATCAATAGATCGTAATACTGCAGCGTTCCACAAGAAAATCTTTCAAAATCTACCTCCGTTTCATAAAATTAGTCCAAACTGCTTCATCTATTTTTAGTAAACAGTAGTGATGTCAGTAAATTACTTTTAAAATGAGTTTTATTAAGCCTTCACTTGAGGTTCTGCACAATAACATTTACACACAGTCAAAAAGGAGAGTTTAAACCACGTATTATTCACATAGGTATAATTAGGGAAGAAGTTAAAAAACTGAACAACAGCATTTCAGTAACCAAGACGTACAATATTTGCTTATCTACAATTCAAAAACCTTTCTAACCAAATCTCATCTAAATTTTTAGTTGTTCTAGTTCTAAGATTAATATGTGACTCAGATGTAAGCCAAAGAAAGATATGTTATAACTCTCTTGGTATAGTACATATAGGATCCTAAAGATTTTTTTGTTTGCTCAACTGTGGCAAAAGAATAAAGTGCTCATCAGTTTTCTTATTTCACGTCACAATTAATGTCAAAGAAAGAAACACATAAGGCATTTGGCAACACAATGGTGCCATAGTTGGGAAAGCAGAGGGATGAAATGAATTTGTAACCAAGTACACGATGCTGGATTGCAGAAACACCACTGCTGTCCTAGTTAGGAGAGCACGTACAAACTGCTAGCAATGCCAGCACTGAGATCTGTTGATATTGTTGGCATTGCCAACAACTCCGGGAAATAAAGCAATTACATCTTCCATTCACCTATACTGGTTCTACAACTCATATAAGCTGCAAATACTCAAAGTCTAAGATAGTAGTATTTAGCCATGCTGAAGACAAAATTAAGCCAATAAATATATCTGGACCTTCAGAGTATTTCTATGTCTTACACCCACACTTAAGACACCAAAAATGTCTTCCCATGGTAAACTTCACAAGTAGATATGGTCTGGAAGATTTATTATCTTTTCCCTACAATAGCCCTGGAATATCACCTACAGCAACACAATTTAAACCCTACCATTGATTACTGAATATATTTGGCAGTTATGAATATTTCTTGCCAGTTAGAGAGAAAGCACACAGCACACAGTCTATTTACCCTGGAGTAAATCCCTCTGCTCTTTTCTTCTGATTACAAAGGATACATTCCCTGCTGGAACACTCAATCTACCTTGGCTTGTCAAATGCACATTACAGTGTGTATTAGTCTTGTGCAAATATATGAATATGGGTTTATGTCAAACAGTGAAATTATGATAGTAATATAGTTTAAATATTAGATGTTCTAGCAGAGATAATCCAAGTGCGACAACCCTGGTGCATTGCATAGGGTACAGTAGAACAAAAGTGAAACCACTGTTATTGCAGCTGTTAACGTCCAAACAAAACAACTAAAAATAGTTTGCAAGCCTGCACTTAGCAAAGGACAAAGGAAATAAGCTCAGGTCAAGAGACCAGACAGACTTTTCTGTGCAGCAATACAGAAGGAAGCTTAAGGTTTTCTACTGGCAGTCAAAAAAAGTTACCTTTTTTTAACCCCACTAGAAAAGTGCCTGCAATATCACAAAAAATGCCTGAGATTTTTCATGAAATGTAACTACAAACATGAGGGTTCTACAATGTCCTTTTGCTGTGGAGAGAATAAAGCTCAGCAGCTCTGAAAGGCTGCTCAGCTGTTTGTTGATCCGCTAGAGACACTTGGAGTGGTGAGCAGCATTCTTGTCTCAGTACTCATTTTAAACACAGGCACACTGGGTTTGGCCCCAAAACACTGCTCCAAGCTCAACTGCCACAAAGAAGAATCAGTCGAGCTGCCCAGTATCCAAGGAACACACCAGAGCTGGGAGAAGGCACTGAATAAAAGCAGGGGCCCCTGGTATTTCTCATGAGACCAACCAGGCTCACACTCACTCCTGTGTTACATTCTTATGCTCTGCTTCTTCCCCTCATTACACTTGAGATTTTTCCATCCATCTTTCTGGGGGAGAACCATCATAAGTACTCCTAGACAGTGAATATATTCTGCTGTAGCTGACAAATGCTGGAGCTTCATCACCATATGCATGTGCTTTGTGTCTACTGCAATACCACTGACAAACACTGACTTTACACACAAGCCCTGGCTGATGGTACTCTACCTTCCATCTGGCAACAACCAGCATCACTGCAATGGATGAACGAAGAAAGACAGTACAAATCAGTAACTGTTTAAAATTTCTTTCTAGAGGAAGCTTAACAAAACCCTCAGTCTCAGTGGAAGACTGCCAATAGGATTTTTTAATGCGTTTCCCCCTTCTCTGCACCATTTTTCATCAAACCATGCAAATTTCAAGTAGTAGCCAAGGTTCCTCTTCTATCGTCGTTGATTCAAGACTTTTTTTGAAAAGTTTTTAAAAGGAAATCTGTAATCAAGCTTAATTACCCTAACATGGAATCTCCAGCATAATTTTCCTTCATTCACATTACAGTAGGGAATAAAAGAATGTAGAAAGTCTATCTGTAGAGTGGAAGCAGGTTTCTTGGCAGGGAGATATACAGTATGAAAGAGAACTGGTATAAAATGCAAAGCTATGCCAATTTAAAATTACACTCTAGCTAAAGTTGTATGTGTTTAGCTATACAATTTATGTTCAATCATTCTTGAATAAAACCCTCCAAAAAGGTTCCAACAAGATAGAACTTTCTTGTTTTAAACCTATAAATAGACATGTAAAAATATTTGCAACCGTTTACTTAAATCAGTTTTTAAACTGATTTAGCTGACTGGTTGGATATTTCTGTATCAAAAATTGTTAAGATGAGGCACTGCAGCAAGGAAATTTAGTTTGTATTTCAAAAAGATTCACTGGAAAGTGACTGTGGAGGATTTTCTCTATGCATCTTTTAGTGCCCGGTAATTTATGTTTATACAAATTCTGGAGAAGGGAATAGGCACTGGATAAGCTGGTTTTTGGAAAAGAGGCAGCTTCTCATGCAAGAAAGCACAGAAGTTTCCACCACTGCTAGAAACAAAGAGGACAATCCAGCTGGGACCCACAAAGCTTTGCTACAAGGGGATGTCTGGAGGTGGCCATGACTCCTCCTCGTATCCCTAAAATACAGCTTAACACCCAGCTCTAGCTCATGGCTGCTAAGGCCCCTGGTATTGTTATGGCCCATCTCTCTCTCCAGGTTTTCCTCCTGCAGGAAATTCCCTTTCATGACCTGTTCACTACACAAAATTGTAATATCAAAGCTACTCAAAACACATTACGTAAAAACATCCTCTTGGGCTCTGATGCGATGCCATCTCTGGCTTTCAAACATCATACCTTGCCTTATTCATGGGCATGATTTAGCTGCCAGTGTAGGTGAAAGCAGAGAAGTTCACAAGCCCCCCAGAACGGGCACTTGCTCAGTAGGTATTTTATACTGGAGTACTGACCTGAGACCCATTATCTGCAGTGAGCAGAACAGCCACTTCAGCACAAGCAGCTGCTCTGCTCTCCCCCAGCCCAGCCTGCCTTCTGTGGCCTGGTGAGTGCCACAACAGCCCAGACTCAGCAAGAGCCTCTGACTTCTGCTGAAACCCACCTGAATACAGCAAAACTGCACAAAACTTGAAGTCCATCTATATTACAGCTTTTCAAATGATGAATACCAAGAAGGGTAAACTCCTCACACCAACAGGGACAACTTTGCTTTTAATGAGGGTTAGTGTACAACACCCACTCATTTTCCTGAGGTTTTTCACCGCTGACCTTGCAATAGTTTCCACAGTATCGATGGGGCTGTGGGAGGCTGTAGCAGCACATTTTCATCATCATCCAACACATACGAAGTATGTGACTCGCTACTTAACAACACAAGCAGCCACAAGCATCATTTGTGCACAGCTCTCTGAAGGTCACTGCTGCCAGTGGAGCCGCGGGAGCGCAGCACAGGCTCGGCTCTGTTCAGGAGCCTCATAAAGGACGCTCTATGCCCAGTTCCACGGCCCGGGGCTCCTCTGCTCTGCAGAGGGGGTTGAGCAGCAACAGCAAGCAGGAGGAATATTTTCCCTTTCAAGACCACAACAGAAATATGGTGTCAGTTCTGTTCTTCTCTCTTAGGACAGCATGTGTGAGAAATCCTTTCATCACTCATTGACAAGAATTAATTCTAGCAATTTAAATTTTTTTCACATGTCCCTCTTTTATTGGCAGCTCCTTTTCTACACATTAACTCTTGTTAAAGTAGGGCCTTACCCCGTTTTTAAGACCCTGTAACTTCTTGCTTTCACAAAGATGCACCTTACCTGGAATATTCACATAAATGTAAATGTTTTTAAAATACTAATTGTGAAATTCTATCAGTAGCAAAACATACACTGTAACATCTGAACCTGCAACTGAAATCTTATCTACTTGTGAAGCTTGATAACCAGCTTTTCCATACTGTGCTTATGAAGCCATTACTGCAATTGGTGCATAATATGACTTTTCTCACCGTTTGACACCAGGTAAAATATATTAAAAACTGTCAAAATATAAGAAATAAGTTCCTTACAGCAGTGACTTGCTAGAGTTAATACATGACAACGTAAGACTGCAAATCAAGAGACAGCATAATTTTGGAAACAGTTTCTTTCTCAATTATTCTTAGAAATTGAGTTCCCCAAGCAATACAACTTACAAGTATGGTCCTTTCCCTGGTGACCCAGAGTCATTTTCCTATATGACAAAAGTGAAGTTACTCGGAGCTGAAACACCCACCCCCTTCAAGCTCCCTTTCCCTCCCAGACGTGCCAGGCAGAGTGGGAGCCTTTCCTCCCCAGCATCTGTGCCTCCTGCTCCTCACCGGAGAGCGGCAGCCTGGGTGCAGGTCTCTGTACCCCTGGGAGTTCACGGCTTTTGATGAAGACACCCTAGGAGAAACAAAGCTTTCCAAAGACTAAGCACCAGCTTTGTACTGCAGACAAAGCTCAACTGCTCGCACAAAGAGTTGATGTTGGCAAGCACCACCAGGCTAAGTATCAAGTAAACGAAGTTTTAGGGTTCACTCATTATTTGATTGCAAAACCAGGCAAAATATTGTTACGCTCTCTAACACTAAAAACAAATAAGCCATATCCAAGGGCAGAGTTTCACTAGAGACTAACAGCAGCAAGGATATCAGCTGACTTCTTCCCACCCCAAAATTAAGATCATATATCATCATCATCTTGATGAACAGGACACCATGAAAGGCTTAAGACAGCTTCACAAAAATTAAGGAAGATGGCATCGATGATTTAATTACCCGTGCACCTCCAGTCACACTGACACGACTGACAGTTTGGTTTCGTTATCAACAGAAACCACTCCGAATCCGCCCTTTTTCTGAACGGGACTATCTTGCCTTCTCCTCTTCTCGCACATTCCCACTCCTTCTGCCAACACTAACTATTGTGCAAGAGCAGGACAAATCAACCAGGGATCTGATCCAGGTGAAAAGTAATCCAACAAGAAAGAAAAAGCAACAGTGTGTAGACATGGGGGCAAGAGAGTAACAGAAACCCACATTTTCATTAGCACAGAGACAGTCCCAGGTCAGCCTAAACCACATTATCCACTGGCTGCCATCGACCCCACTCCCTGGTACTGCTGCAAAAAAAAAAAAAAAAAAAAAAAAAAAAAAAAATAACAAGAGCTAAAAAAGACAGTCTTTGTGAACTTCGGAGATCTGGATGACAGGCATGACAAGTCCCAAACACAGCAAGGGAATGGAGGTTGGAGAAAAAACCCCCGAGCTGGGGATGGAGCAGCACAGAATCGAGGCAGCCATTAGGCCACACAGCCTGGCTGAGGAGAGGACGGTGAAACTGCACCCTCACTATTCTGTGGTTCTGCAATTACCGAACTTCAAGGCAAATATGCATATAAATGATGGAGCAGGTAGAGGTGGATCTTTATAAAGAAAGGACTATTAGTGGTTTTGAATTGTCCATTGACCTGCAGGGGCTATTCCCAAATAAAAAGGAGCAGTCCTTGCCATAGCCTAGAACAAGGGCTTTGAGGATCTGGAGATGCTTATTCATCTCCGTGGGTGTTCTCGCCCACCCGCTCTTCTCCCCAGGGCTGCAGTCTCGAACAATAGCTCCAGAGGTAAGAGGTGCTCATTCATCTCAGTGGGTGTTCTCACCTACCCTCTCTTTTCCCTAGCCTGCTACCACAAAAGGACTTTCAAGCACCTCATTCCTGATGTGCATTTTCACAATGTTTCTGTGTGACCTGATGGTGCAGAAGGCGCTGGACACCTGTCCACACACCCAAACACAGCCACAGCAGCGTCCTTGTGTGAGACTGCAGAAAAACAAAGTCCACTTGTTGAATTTCTTCAACAATGGCAAATGGAAAAATATGCTGGACGTTTTTATTTGAGGTTGCATCTAAAATATGAGGAACATAGGTACAGACACACATATTCTAAGAGAAACTGTGGCACCTGAAGACTGAAATAGAAACAATAATTTAAGAAATACTTTAACAGAGTGCCCCTCCTACCCTTTCATTTTACATAAATAAAACCCACATGGATCAAAATAACTGTTAATCCAGAGAAAACTGCACAGAAATTTAGGGTGCAACTATTCACTAATTAATTACCCCAGAAGGACTATGCACAAACCAGAATGCACTAACCTATCCATAACTGCCCACGAGAACACACAGCACCGACACGCGTTATGTCAAAAGGTAAAAAGAGTTACAGAAGGGACACAGGGAGGCTCTCCAGGTACCCCGATGTACAGGTGAGCAAAGGCATCCGCTACTTAGGTGCGTCGGGAAATACATCCACGGGCTGTACGCACACATCCAGGCGCCCCACGCGAACATGCTCTAAGTAAACAGCCCTGCACACAGCAGCCCCACGCACGGAGCTGCGGCTGCTGAAGGGAAGGAACAATTCCCGGCCGCAGGCTGGAGAGCAGGAGGGCCCGGCCCCACCTGGAGCGGCCAAGGGCCGGCTGCGGGGACAAAGGGCCGGCTCACACCGCCCTCCGGCCCGGCCGCCGCCGGGCGCGGCGCAGGGGGCGGCCTGGCGCGGGCAGGGCCCGGCCCTCGGCCCGGGGCACGGCCGGGCGGGGACGGCGGGCGGGCGGCGATGGCGCAGCTCCCCCCGCGCGGCCCCGCGGGGCCCGGGACCCGCATCCCGGGGCGAGGAGACCGCGGGATCGCCCTCAGCGGCGGGGAGCGGGCGGAGGGGGAGAGGAGAGCCCGGCTCGGCTCCGCTCCGCTCCCCTCCCCCGCCGGCCGCGGCTCCATCTTGCGCGCCCGCCGCCTCCCACCGCGCGGAGCAGGGGCCGAGGCCCGCGGGCCCGACCCGCACCTACCTGAGAAGCTCGGGGCGGCGGCGGCGGCGGCGGCGGGCGGAGCGGCCGCCTCCCCACACCGCGCCGGGCGGCTGCAGGGAGGGGACGGGCGCAGGGGAGGGAGCGGCGCTGCGGCGGGCGCGGGCGGCGGGGCGGGCGGGGCGCGCTCCCGAGCGGGGCCGCGCCGCGGGGCGCGCGCGGGGCGGGGCCCGTGAGGCCCTCCCGCCGCCGAGGGTCGGGGCCGCGCGGCCGCCGCCATTTTGTGGGGCGGGCGGGAAGGGGTGAGCGGGGTGAGGGCGCAGCGGCACCCGAGGGCTTGAGGCACTGGGCATGGCTGCGCGCATCCCTGCGAGCGCGAGGGTGTTACCGCTGCGTTTGGATAGGGCAGTGCGGAACCTTCTGTGTCTACCGTACAAAATCACAGGCTCACTTGGGTTGGGAAGGACCCCTGGGGTCCCCGAGCCCGACGTGACCAAGAGCAGCCGGTCAGACGGACCATGGGCTGAGCGCCACAGCCGCTCTTGACTCAGACACGGCCAGGGGCCGTGACCCCATCACCGCGGCAATCCATCGCGGAACAGCCCAGCTGCAGGGCTATTCGAGCGATGCTAGCATTCCTTCTCTGCCTGCCGACTGCAGAGGGAACAGCTGCCGTTTGCAGCGTAGCTCACACCGGGCTGGGTCCGGGCATGGCCCATCCGTGCCTTACAGCACCGCTGTGGGGCTCCTGGTTATTAAATACTTCGCTTTGTTTCATCCGTGTTCTGAAGCGTTCGGTATTGCAGTAGCAGTTCCTTATAAACTCTTCATACCTGCAAGCAGGAATAGGAACTGCAGGAATTGCAACTTCAACTGTTTCCAAAAAGATCCTATAGAAACATGAATTTTAAGCGCCCGGCACATTTCCCAGTCTTTTGCCCACTTGGTGGAGGGCCGTGACCAATGTATTTTTTTAATCCACTCTTGTTAATGACTGTAACAGATTCCTGCTTTTCATTAGCACCCTTGGTCCAGGGTCTGCATGACCACATTGGTCCTTCAATGACTGACACACAAAAGGGCCTGGCAATATTGTGTATTATTCAGATGAAGTTTTAGATAATAAAAGCAAAAAAGACCAGGAAACAAGAATCTGCAGTTTTCACAAATGGTTAATTCTGCTTTTAAAAATATTTTCCTCTCCTGCTGTTGTTTGAGGAGCAGACTGCTGTACTCCAACACTAAGATATTCCATTTCTACAATACTTGGAGCTCTTCAGGCCGAAAATTGCTGTGAAACATCCTGCCAAGATGATGATTCGTATTCTTGCCATTTCTTCCTAATGCATGCAGGAATCTTCACTTGCAATATAAGAAAGCAGCAGGGAAAAGCAGCATTTATTTAGCTTAATTTAGCAAATGATTCAGTTTATTTACAAAGCTCATTTTTCTGCTGTTCAGACGCCTGTTGGAAATGCTGATGAAAAATAGTTTCCATTCAATAACTTTTTGGTGTCCTGTTATATTCAATATTTTAATTCTGGAAGGTGATGAAATTAGGCTGGGCTCAGCCTCCTGATTTCTGCAGAAATTGTGGGTTCAACAGAACACAGATGCCATCAGACACTAGAGAAGTGCAGTGTGAGGCAGAGGAAGGCTCCATCCTGAGCTGTGAAGCTGGAGCCCAGCTGTTGTCAAGGCTGTTGCTGGCAGAGCACGATCCAAATGTCTGACCTGGAAGGAGCCATGGCTCTGTGACAGCCAGGTTGGTGTCACTGCCCTGCACCAAACTCCGGGCAAACCCACACCAGCTGAGCCAGCTCAAGTTGTCATCTGGTAGCAACCGGGCCAGTCCCCTCATGTGAAACTGTGCTGATAACAGGGACCAAGCACTGATGAACTGCTCTGCCACTGCCTTCTTTTGTCACAGCTCCCAGGGCCTGAAGCAGTGGTGTTCCTTCGGCTGTGGATCTGCTTCCTCCTCTCCTTCTTCTAAGAGACTGACTCATTAGCAGTACCAAATGATTGCATTATTTATAAGTGATACAATGAAATTGTGACCCTCCCCACATCCAACCCACCAAATGCCATTCTCCTCCTCTCTCACTGGAGCTCTCACTAAAGGACCCACGTTTCCAAGGAAAAGAAGGGCTACAGAGCACAAGTTCCTTCTTCTGCCAATACAGGAGCTTCTCGCCAGTCCTGAGCTCCAGAGCATGCTGAGCAAACAGAGAATTCATATGGGAACTGCCATGACCTCCTGTCTATTCAACTGTGAATTATCAGAGCTGATAATTTCTACAAAATCACTTCCTTGCTAACATGCACAAGCAGAGGAAATGTAGGTTTTAACTAAAATCCTTAATCTTAACTCAGAGTGTAACATTTTCCTTGCTTGGCCATTCATTTCAGAAGAGTTGCCATGGGGTATTTATTATTTTGAGAAATGTTTGTGATGATGAGCTTCATACTTAGAAAGGCCAAAGTATAAAATAACTTAATCATATGCTCACTCTGCAGTAGGTTATTAATAATTTCTTAGCTTACTAGAATAACTTAGATCTGAGATGTTAATTAATTTACCTCTGCTTACGCTGGTCAGTTTAACAATCTTGCATCTCTCAGTATGATTAAAGAAAAATATTTAAATTCGTTTCAGATGCAAAGTCTCAGAGAAACAATGTTTGGGTGGCAATCACTCAGACTAATGGTCATTTATTTAAAAACAATTGTTTCCACTGTAGCTAAAACTATGAAAACAAATCTTCCTGCCTAGCATTGTATAAACATTGTACAAAACGTACATTTTGCGACAAATTTGAGTCCAGCTGTGCCCCTTTTATTTTTGCATTTTTTTGGTCGCTCTCTTCCTCCACTCCCCCATACAGCCAGCCACAGCTAGCTGGAAGCCAGAATTTATTCTGCAAACGCCCAAGCTCTAAGAACACAAACTTGTTTAAGCTGAGGCCATATTTGGAAGAGATCTGGGTCAAGGAAAATAATCAAAGGAAAGTGCATTCCTGGAGCATCACGTGAGGAGGCCACAGCGTGCACACAGGGCCCAGTGCTAATGCTCAGGGGCGAACCTCAGCACCCCCCTGCCACTGATGCTCGCCCTGGGAACACCTCAGCAGCAAACTGAGGCAAAGCGAGGCCCCTGTAAGGGAGGTGTTCAGCAGCACACCACCACTAGTACCACGATGGTGGCAGAGTTACAAACTAAGGCAGCTCAGCTCCACAGGCTCCATCCTCACAGCCACAGGTACCCGTCTGTAACCCTGCCGCTACTCTGGCTGAAGTAACGACCATTTCCTACAACTGTGAACATGCCTGAAGGACTGAAACACCAAAGAATTCTCTCACTCCCTGAAATTCCAGCATTCGTTTTCTTATTTTAGGAAGATCCCAAATCCAGCCTTTGGTGTTTGTTTTATATTTGGCTGCCAATTGCAATTTGCCAATTGCAGAATTTCAGGAAAACTTTGCTTAACAATTTTGTTTTTTCTTCCACTTGGAAGACTTGAGTACAGAAAGCCCCTACAGATGGTACTTTTGAGCCTCTGAATATTTTATTTAATTAGCAGGCAAATGCACATTAACTAAATTGCAGTGCTTTAATTGTACAAGTAAAATCTCAAGCAGCCAGCATAGGGAACAGCTACAGAACATGCTGCCTGTGATCTACACTCACTGTCTGGGTTTATGGTTATAGCATAAAGTCAGCATGCAAAACAGACCTTGAGCTGCCCATTTTAAACAAAAGGTGGCAACCATGTACCATATAGTTCAGGGAGTATAACATTCTGAACTGTCATAGCACTCATTTTTTATCTTGCTGTGAATTTTTTCTCCCCACACGCAATACTGGATTTAGTCTCCCCTGTTTTCATGGCTAGGGCATTAATCCTTCACAGTGGTGGCGGGAGGGGTTACTGCTGTTTGAATCTCTGGTGGGTCACTTGCACGGAGAATGAGGGAGCTGGGCTGGGAGCAGGGGTCTCGCTCTGCCTCCCTCCCTGCTGTGGGCCTGCTGCACAATGACACCACCACATTATGTGACATGCAAGGAAAAGCTCTTTCATGATCCAGTGCAAAAATACTTTAACACTTATCCACGCAAAACATCACTGCTCACTCAAGTACTGAGAGCATAAAGGCAACCTTGAAAGCTGATAGTATTATCACCTGGGTAGGTAACAGAACAAGCTCTGCTTATGTGTTTAAAAAGCCCAAAAACCTCCAAACAAAAAAACAGCATCTCTGTGCTCTTCCCACAACTGGCAACATGAATCTGACCAGGGCAGACTCCCTGAAAAGCAGCCAAATCATGTTTATAAAGATCTTGTCTATGTCCATGGACACACTTGTGAAGAACTACATAGAGCAGTTTTCATTATTGAATTTTACCTTCACCAAACTTTTATTCTCATCTTGTTTCCATTGTTTATTTCCATGTGTATTTGTTCATTTGAGAGTTTGTTTTCCCCCATCTTTTATGCATTTTGCTGCTGTTTTCACAAATCCAAACACTTTCACTGTGACTTTATTAACTGAGTCTGGGCTGTGTTGCATTGCATTTCCAGCACAAAAACAAGCTGCTGTTCACATCACCCTTCTCCAAACAGCATGAGGTTAACTGTCATAGGAAAAACACAGAAGCAGTGCAAATGCAGAAAACAGAGGAGCTGTTCAGAAAGACAGTTTCTGAAAAATATACATTGAAATTGCTTTTATTTTGCTGGAATTAAAAAAAACCATAAGAATATTGACATTGCATTTAAAACCCCCAGGAAGTTAAAGATTATACATTTTTGCATCTCTGAAATCCAATAAAAGCGTCTCTCATCATGCCTTCTTTTGGAGATAGCAATGTATGAACATTTTGACCCAAGATTTTTAAAGACATGTCAGGCTGTCCAAACTTCGCAGTGCTCTTCATTAAATACACAAAATGTGTCACTCTTCTGGGAAGGGACACTGTCCAAAACTTAGACAATTCAACAAAGAATTTCTAGGAAAGACATCAAACCCCAGTTCTTAAGGGAAGGAAAACTGATGTATTTAAATGTAATCACAGAGCTTTAGTTTGGGATTTCTGTTTTAAGTTTTGAGAAGTGTTACTGTGTGTGCTGCTTCTCTCTGCTCCACTCCCTGTATTAATAATGGCAAGTACTACATTAGGAGTGTTCTTATCCTAAAAAGCTGGTATAGTCAATCCTTGACTTCTTCCCTGTACTGCAAATAAGGTACACTGACAGGGTAACAGACAGTTGTACGCAGACACGAAGAGTCACTTAAATTACCTGAAGTTTGGAAAGAAAAGTTGTGAATTTATACAGCCAGGATGTGGATTGTATGATTTGTCTTCACCAGGGTTAAAGCAGTATATACACAGCTGGTTTAAAATGACACATTTCTTCTCAATGTGTCAGGTAAGGAAAGCTCTCTATGGAAGTCCTTTTGAAAGTCATCATCTTGAAAGTCCTGCAGCTGCTAGAATATGAGACAACTCAAATTGCTACTGCTTCGGCTCCAGACAAGCAGAGAGAAGTTAAATGTTTAGGAGTAGAATTCACGAGGAATCCTACTGGTTATGGGGATGACACCTCAAAACCATCGGCCTTGCCTGTCCCAGTAGCTTATTTTGACTGCAATGATAGTATTTGTGGAATTCAATCATAAATATCAATATACATTTTTACTTAAAGCCATGTCCTAACAGTAATAAAGATGACAATCCTGGGGGAATTATCACATTTAATGTATATATAAGAACACTATAAAAGAGTGACAAAGTTGTATTTCATTACAAAAAAGGTTTCTCTTTTTTCCTGCAAATTCCTTTTTAAACTAAAACAGGCTTTCATTCTTATGTCACCAAATGAGGAAAAAAAATTCAAATCCTAAAATTCTGATGTTTAGAAAAAACCAGGAAAACTATTCTCATACTACGAAATATTTCACTTTACAACAACCCCAAAGAGTAATCTATTACCGGGATGATAAAGAAAAATTGGGACATGAGAAGGGTAAAATCTTAAAATGAGACCTCGAGTATTTCTGGATAAAATACTCTGATGAATGCAAGACTCTCTGACCTTAGGGGGACATTTGTACAGGGAATGAATGCTTGTGGAACCAGTCAGAGAGATGCTATGGATCAGAAGAAAAATCCTGCCTTTATTTTGGTATTTATAATTTTTCCACTATAAACTGATGTGTGCACCATTTCAACAGTATGAAGCAGGTACATTCTAACAGTTTCCAACACAAATCCCAACACTTTCATTTACTTAATGGTATAGTGTCTGTCAAAAAAATTAAAATCTGTTTATTTCATATTCTTTATGATGAAAAGTATATAAACTGCACTTTTAAATTAAATCATATTCTACCAAAACTGGTCTGCTTTAAGACTGATAACTTTAGTGGAGAGAATTAAGATGTTTCAGGAAGTATCAATTTTCTGTTAAAAAAATGTCCGCAAGACGAAATAAAAAAAAATCTTAATTTACAATAAGCAGTGTAAACAGCAAAATCAACAGAAGCCACAAAGTTTCACGCACCAGCTGCTAGCAGACAGATAACTCCAAATGCTCATAGAACTTTGTATCTTCCTTTGTTGGTTGGTTGGTAAGAATTTTGCTGCAAATAAAGAAGAGGATAAACACAGTCAAAAGTGAAGATGGATCAATGAATTGCAATAAAACCCCACCAGGTTATTAGCTAGATATGTTGTAAAGCTACAGCAAACTAGATCTCTCAAGATATATAAAATATCAAAATGAGGGGGATAACACTCATCTCCCCTGCCTGATGGTGTTGAAATTAGGAAATTTATTGGGACCCTCCTCTTTGAGGGGTCTTCATTTAGAAAGCTCTGTCAGCGTGTTACCTCCATCTGCTGGATGACAGCAGCTGTGTTCGGGCTGATTAACCAGTGCCTTGGATTTTTAGGCTGGTCAATAAAACAGTGTTTTTGAGATCTATAGGTCCCAGTCCCTGATATTAACAAAACCTTATCCCAGAGCATCAACATTTACAAAAGTCAATCTTCTAAAGCATATGTTAAGGCACTTTCCCTCTGCATTCTGGATATTACACTCACCAATCTGATGAGCTCCTCTTTTATAAGTCGTGTGATTTCTGCCTTTGCTTTCTGTACAGCCAGTTCATTGGCACCTGAAGATAAAAATATGTATTAAAATCTTAAACACTTTCTGTATATGAAGCCTACAGAATAAACACTGCTGTCTGCTTTCAGCAGCACAGTAAAATGTGCTGAATATCCACAGCTCTTTGGTGAAGAACACCCGATTGCACAGAATACCAAAGCTTGTCTGTGTTCTCTTTTAGAGGAAAATACTCCAGTCATAAACGATACTGTTCAGAAATATGCAGAATTAGAGGCTTCTTTTGAAAAACTCAACCATCATGACATTTGTCAAGCTTTTTCTGTTATAGCAGTTGATGCAATTTCTAATACCTTTAACAGCCTAAACTATCACAAAGCTCTTTGTGCTAATTCTTTTTCCTCTGTTCTTTTCCTCTCCTCCAAACTGATTTCATTTGTTAGCTGTTATTCTCTGGCAGGTGAGGAAAAGCCTCTCTGTGACCCCCATGGATCATTTGATGAGTGCAGAAAGATAAAGAACTGTTTTTCAGTATTTGCAAAGTAACTGCAGTGAGTCTATAGCACAAATGTCCAAACACTGACTACAGAAATTCCATGTCTAATTACAAAAGCAGACCCATAGCTTTAATAGAAACATTTATAAAAAGAATACATACTTTCTATAGCCAAATAAATCTTCCGTTCTCCTTCCTTGGGTTCTTTGCCTGGAGGGAAGTAAGTTCCCCTGATTGTAATGGCAGCTTCAGAATATTCACTGATTCTCTGCAGTGCTTCTTTGGAGGTAACTTTCCATCTGGCAGTCTGCAAGGTGAAGGATATGAGAGGATCAACAAGGAGAAAGGCAGCACACAAAATGGCAATCCATTAGTTCTGCCAGCGTGGGCAGAACCTCAAAGATAAATACAGGGAATTTGTACTTGATACTGTGAAATACAAATCCTCAAAATAATAGATGAGGTAGATCAAAGCAACAATATTCTTTCTGAATGGCAGAGATACTCAGGTACTAAAAGAAGGGCAAAGAGCTGTATCAGCCATGGCAGTAAAGCCTTTGCAAAAAACACCAGACAGTGTCAGAGATGTAGGTAGTAGTGAAGCGGGTAAAGGGTGAAAAGATTTTTGTCTGATACTGAGTACTTGTTTTTCTGATACTCTCTGGAATAAGTCCGAAGTACTGCATTTATATAACCTGAGAAGTAATCACAGTTAATGTAGTAATTTCAATTACGTACAATCAGAAATAGAAACATAATATTTTAGTGCAAGTATGAAGAGAGGATTTGTTAAATAATGGTAATTTAAACTTGATTATAGCAAAATGGTTACTTGCCTGTGGGAAGTCATTAATCTCTAATTCTTCTTCATATCTCTTGAAGGATTCATTCTGTCCTCCATCCTGTTTCTCTTCCTCCTGCTTCTCTATAGGTACATAATTGAGCTTGGCATTGATTTTTTCAGCCAGTTGCTCTGCAATGGTCTTGGCAGACACAGTAGGAGCTTGAATTGTGCCTCCTCTCAGGATAGCATTTGTAGCCTGCTGCATCACATCCTGTAAAGGCACAGGTCCATAATGAGAACAAGGTAGCCAAAAAAAGTCCTATATAAACCAGTAAGAGTTTCATTAAAGCTCTCTATGTAATGTAATTGTCTACATAACAAATACATTGTCCAGACTTGTGTTCTTCCTTCCTTCCTTTCAACAACTCCCTTCACACCTGCAAAGAAAAGATCTTGTGTATTTTGTATTTTCAGCTTACAATATCTTTGGACATTCCAGAATAATTAAGCTCAATCTAAACACATTGTACATCACATGTACATCTCATGCTTCAGCAGAGAAAGATGTTCTGCAACTCTGCCAAAGCTGACAAAACTAACTGTGTAAGGTTATCAGTAATGAATTAATTCTTTGCTAGGGCAGACAAAGCATTTATGGTTCTATACTAAGTCTTATAAACCTATCAGCTCACTTACAAATCCTATATAAGTGAGTTAGCCCAGCCTAAATGAGATAAACAATGCAGTATGTGACTGGTGTGCAGAAACACGACATCAAGTGACAGCCACTGAACAACCTTTATTAATAAAGAATAAAATTGGTCTGTAAAGAGCCTGACCTTAAAGTGGAAGGGAACCATGACTTGTGCCTCTGCTCCAAGATTCTTCTGGGCATTGATTCTCAAAGCCAATCTTTTAGCAATTTCCAATTTTTCTGCATTCCCAGCTGATGGTGTAGGAGCATTTGATGTTCCTGGTGCAGCCATGTCTTTTACTCTTTTCTTTGAATTGAACATGCTTTCAATTTGTTCATCAATCTAAAGAAAATAACAATTATATGAGCCCTGCATTTACCACTATATAATCTTGTCATAAAGAAAGAAATACTAAGGGGCATTTAGTTTACATGTTCTTAAAGAAATTAATCATGTATAAATGGTAAAAGCCTGCCCAAAACTACAGCTCAACAAAAGGATGATCTAATCAGGAAAAAGTGTGAACACAGTGTTTACATGCAAGGTCACAAAAAGGACTCTATCTGACATTAAGAAAGGAATCTAGTAAGATTTAGAAACAGGAAATGCTATTAAGAATGTCTTTAAAACACTCCAAATAAAAATACGTTCGCATTGAGGACCATCACTGTATTTGATTTATGCAAGATTAATATCCCAAATAATTTATCTGACATTTACATAACTACGTACATTAAGTGTAAAATACAGTAAATAAAAAAGAGACACTGAAGATCTTCCTAGAACTTGATCATCATAGCTGTATCTCTGTATTTGAAGAATACATGCAGTCAGCAACAAAGGTTACAGAGTAACAGAAATCCATGTACTCTGCAACGTATTATGCAACCTACTGGGAAGAAAATTAAATGTACTGAGAAAATCCTCAAGCAACTTAAATCGTATTCCCAAGTGCTTACATCAACAGCTGTATCTTCATCATCTGAATCTTGCAAGCCAAGAGCTGCTTTTTGTAGCTTCTTTCTTTCGTTAGCCAAAGCCTGCTCTGTTTCATCAAATTTAAAACCTTTGCCAGAGAATCCACTGCTTTTTTTAATCAACTTCCCCTCCTGAAAAGAAAAACACATATTATCATACTTAGGAGTTTCAAATTCTAGTTCTGATAGTCATAAAATAGCTGTAAGATTATACAAATAATTTTGAAGTTCTTTAAAAAGCAAATCCTAGCAGATTCGTAAAGTGCTTCAAATTTAAAAGTTGCATTTCACAATGAAATGCAATTTAAAAAAAAATATGTTAATTCAGCAGATACAGTACCCTATTGTGATTTTTTGTAAGTACACATTTTAAATGCAGTAAAAAAAACCCTCCATTTTTTTAAATCAGAAAAACTCCAAAGTCATTAATCTCAACATGAGCGAGATCCTCTGCATATGTATAATCATACAAATTCTGTGAAAGGGCTTCGTTATCTTGTATGTGAATTTTGGTAAAAGCCAAAGTGCCCCTTATACATACCAGGTGATGATATTTAAATTCTCAAAAACAGTTCTTTACAGAACATTCAAGATCCCAATTCTGAGGTCACTGACACTCAGCCAAGCACACACGTGTTCCCAGAGAGGTGACCCATGTCTGTAACTGGACACACGTACATACACGGGCATTAAACCTGCACCAAGCCCCCTACAGAAGAATTACTTACAGCCTTCTGTTGGTCTTTGAAGTCAGCCCAGAGCTTCTCCAAATCAGTAGGGATTGGATTCCCAGACAATTCCAAAGCCTTAATGATATCACCAGCGTAACGTGCCTGATCCTCAGTAATGAATGTATATGCATACCCCTGGTCAAAATTAATTTAAGAGACAATTAGGAAAAATCTCTGAAGACACTATCTGTAAATTTATTGAAGCACCCTTGCACAGATGATTTCTGGTCAATGAAACTAACCACGACAGTCATGCAGTAACTCTTTTTTAGTGGAAGTGTAGAATGAATATTGTGATTTCCTAGGAAGCTGATAAAGAGATAATCATCCAAAGATAGTAAACACTGAAATCTCTTTCCAACCAGTGTTGTTCTGGTTAAAAGTTTATAAAATAAAAATCTTATCAGTTTAGTAAGGCACATTTCCAAGAGTGAAAAACACACAAACTTTCAGCCACAAATGGGATTTAATAGAACACTCAGATATCAGAAGAACACCTAAGTTCCGAGTTACAGATAGCTAAAGTTCAGAACATATTAAAAACACTCTTGCCACCAACAATACAAACTATTCCCTCTGTAGCTATCCCTTGGAACAACTCCATCAAACACTAAAGAAGGGGGGAATGGCAGTACTAACCAAAGGAGGCCACCGAGGGTACACACCTTATTGCCAGCCCGGCCCGTGCGGCCCGCCCGGTGCACGTAGTCCTCATAGTGGTTGGGACAGCTGTAATTGACCACCAGCATCAGCTGCTTCACATCCAAGCCCCTCGCTGCTACAGACGTGGCCACCAGAAGTTTGCAGGTTCCATTCTTGAAGTCATTAATGATGCTGTCCCTGTCATACTGGTCAATGCCTGCAAGACAAATCAGGTAATTATAAAGCTCTGCTTTAAGTCACGAGAATTTGTACGCAGGTCAAAACACCCTCCAACTTCAAACAACCAAAACCACAAGAAAGTAAAACTTCAACACTTTCACACTTTCGAAGACAAAATACATTAGCCAAAATAACCTCTACTATTTAAAATAACTTTTAACTTTTCAGCTACCAAAAGATGTTTTCCCCATACCAAGATCCTCAAAATGTTTTTTTAATATTACTTTCTATTTTGTACTCCACCTGAGACCTCATCTGGAAGCTTTGTCTGTTCTCTATAGGCAACAGAAATCTCAGAAAAACAAAAATATTTTTCCCTCTTCCACTGCTGCATTCCTGCTGAACAGTGATTTTATACTTACTGGCTTTATATAAAATACTCTAAAAAAATACTGAAAATTTTAAAATACACTGAGATGGACAGCACTGTAAAGAGATTTTTCTCCTCTTGCCACTTCCATTCTACTATTACTTGACGGAAGAAAAGTAAAGTGACAACTGCCGTTACTGTGGAATCCCAAATAAAAATATCATGTGATACTCCCCAATGGCACTCACTACTCTACAATAACAAGGAGTCAGCAATATTCTGAGATGTTAACTCAGTCCTCAGTTACTCAGAGTAACAGTCCTCTTGCACAGACACAAGATTTGGCATCTGATAACATCTCACAGAGAACAATGAAGAGTAATTACACAAAACTATCATGTCTATTTCAAATTAAAATTATCCTCCCTAATTACAAAGCAAAACCTGCTTATGAAGAAGTAATTGGTACTATACAGGAATTAAGTAATTTTTAACTACTGGATACCAACATCCTAGTTGGGAGTAGTTAACAGAAATTCTTAAATTTGCAATTACCTCCATGAAGAGACAAGCAAGGATAAGAGGCCCTCATTAAATCTTTCAACAGCCCATCAGCATGTTCTTGCTTATCTACAAATATGATAACAGATCCTTTCTCTTGATAATGTCCCAGTAGCTCCAGTAATTTCAGAAATTTGTTCTCTTCTTCTATGACAATCTGGAAAAAGACACACACAAAGCCAAGTAGAAAGAGTATAATTTGTATCCTGAGCCATTAAACAAATTCAGAGTGTATCAAAGTAAAAATCTCCTGATTTTACAGGAGATGATTTTTCAGGCTGTTCCCGCAGCTAGTGGTAAAACAGCTGTTCAGCTTAGTGCTACAAACCGACTTTAAAAATCACACTGCGTTTGCAGATTAGGGTGTTGATTTATTCTAAGTTAATTTTTTAATAAGGCCACTAAACTTCTAAAAATAAAAGCTCTGTGGGTATACTGGTTTATATTCAACATTGCTGGGAACGATCTTTTGCAAGCAAATGAGAAGCGAGGCAGACATATCACACTCACCACGTGTTGCTCCACATCAGAACAGACAACACTTCTGCCTCCAACCTGCACCTCTATGGGCTTACTGAGGATCCTGCGAGCCAGGGCCTCCATAGCTCTGGGGAAAGTAGCAGAGAACATGACAGTCTGCCGGTCAGGCCTGACGTTGTCTACAATGCGCATAACCTGCGGTGAGAGAACACTCCCTGTTAGGATCCCAGTGCTGCAACTCAGTGCAAAGCTGTCATCTTTCAAGTCAGGTGGCATCTGCACCTCACACACTACAAAACATTCTTTACAGATTTCCTCTTGGGACCAAGCTGCTGGCATTGGCAGACAGGCAAAACTTGCTGGATTCAGAAGGAAGCTGCATGGCAACACGCAATCCGGCAGTGGCTCGGCAATAATCCTAGGAAATGCAGCAGAAACCCTATAACCCAAGAGACAAATCAAAGGAATTCTCCTTGTTTTGGAGAGCAGTATAGCCCATGACAAGTTAAAGAGCCCTGGATGTCCAATGCTCTCAGCAAGTAATTAGTCAGCAGCATTTCCAACATTTTGCTCTTATCTCTTTCCAAGAGACATCAAAGATTTTATAAACAGACCACAACTACTAACACAACACCTGTATCAAGGATTACACCGGGATACATGGCCACAAGTATTCAAAATGAGCGTGTAAAACACTCTGTGTATTAGAGAAATATCTAAGCTGTTTAGGAATTTATTGAAAGCAAAACATAGAATCACAGAATGGTTTGGGCATCAAACTGGATGAACATCATCGAGTTCCAACCCCTTGCCATGGGCAGGGACACCTTCCACTAGATGTGAGGATAACATGATGTCAAAATAATGTGATAATAGAAATGATAGTAATAGAAATATTAGAGTCAACTTGAATTGCTGTCCATATGCATATCCTTTTGAACACCAGAGTAGTAATAACGTGTTGCTGAAAAATCCTTCATGTGAAAACCAGCATCTTTTGGCATCATCCCTCATGTCATGAATTACCTGAGGCTCAAACCCCATGTCAAACATTCTGTCAGCTTCATCAAGTACTACGTATGTGACTCTACGGAGGTTTGTCACTCGACCTGTGAAAGGAGAGGAAAAAACACATGGGAAACAAAATCAAATGGAAATCTTGTTTCCCTCAGGAATGTTTTTTTTTTTTTAATGTTATAAATGTAAAGTCTCACTATCGTCTAACAAAGACATTAATTAATTTTTTAAAAAATTTACTAAATGTGAATTTTAATGTTCACACTTTAATCACACATACATTCTGGGAAATGTGTAAGTATGCACAAGGCCCTTTTAGTTTGTCAAACTCTTCTCTTGCATACCATCATAGGGCCAGAAGAACCTGTAAAATTCAGAAAACTGCCCTCGCCAAAACACATCATAAAACTAAGACTGAGCTGAAGCAAGGAGCCACATCAGCCAGTATCTGACAGCGGCACCTAGAAAAGAACATATTAGAGATTACAGCGCATGTGTGGAAGGCAAAGCCCAGTGCTAACTGCTGCAGCCTCAGAAAATTCCTTTATACACAATCTGTAATGCTTCCTTGGAACTAAGAATAACTATCTGAAGATAACCATACTAGTTCTAGATCACTGCTAATAATAGGCATAAAACAGAGTAAGCAGTCTTTTCAAAATGACTATATAAAGATTAAAACCTACCCAGTAACACTACTGAATTTAAAATCAAGAGCCACCCCAAACTCTGGGACAGGTTGAAATAAGCATGTTGTGCTTCTGTGAACATTTTGAAATTATCATGGACAGGATAACTAGCACCCTTCCCAAACAGTGAAGAGATTCCCTTTCATGAGACGGATTTAACTCAAGAATTTTAGAATCACACTCTCAAACAATATAAATGCATTCAGTTCCACACACCTGTGGAGTGACACTGTCAAATGCTCTCTGAATGGAACAGATTTGTCACATTTTCTACAACTATCACTCAGACTTGTGCCTATCAAACTACAGAAGAATTTGGTCCTTTCAGCTTCAGCAAATTGTAGCTGAATCCTCAAATTACTTAAGACATTACGCGCTGCATTTTTTAAGATATGGAATTCATACTTAAGGAACAAAGCAAGTACTCCTTACAAATACATATCTATTTAACATCTTAACACTTTCATCCCCAAATAATAACTTTGTAAAATTACTTGGGAACAGCATTAATGTACCTACCTTTGACGATTTAAGTCTTGGAAGCCCAGTTCTATATGTCTTGAAGGTACTTTTTTCACAGAAGTTAAATAATGTCAACAGTTTAGTAGAGGTTTTGGTGTGGAATAATTTAATAATAAAACTTTATCTAATAAGCATGCAATGGTTACACTAGGACAAAACCTCTTAAAGCTGCAGTGGCTCAGTTTAATCAATCTGAATATCTGATATAAGGTCAGTTCTTTTACTTTTGAGCAGGTATTTAGGGAGGGCTTCTTTGTCTGTTTTTTAAAGCCAAGAGGAAGGCAGAGCCAGATGCTCTTGTAAAGTGGGGAACAGCTGAGCTACTCTAACATGGATACCAGCTCAATGGGCAGACAAAATAAGCAACTGTTACATAACCTTTATCTAAAAGACTCCAACTTAAAAAATTTGGACCAGCACATTTCAAGTTTAGCAATGATAAATAGGCTCAAAAACTCTTCGAGAATGTAGTATTTCCTGTCCTCCCCAAAGAACACAAATCAATATATGCTTAAGCCTATTATTAGTGCTATATATTCTCAATAGTTGTATAGTGCAGCCTGAAGAGATATAGAAAATTCCATAAGTTCATTTATCAAAATACATCATCTTTTCAATTTGTCAGAATTACACAACAAATATAAAAAAATTCTCTAAAGGAAAAGGTTTTCTACTCACCATTGTTAGCTGCTAACATGTCAATCATACGTCCAGGTGTGCAAACAATAATTTCAGCACCTCTTTTGAGTTCAGCTATCTGATTTCAAAACACAGTAAACAATCAATTAGTTTTTGCTTTGTGATTTCTTTCAGGTTTTCTTAAACATATATCACCTTGCAAAAAAGAAAACCACCTACACTGTAATTCAGCTGTTCTCCTAACATGAATTATGTAAAGATTTTAATTAGCAATTTCTTCAAGTCTTTGGAAAACTGTGCTACCAAAAAGAGTAACCCCTCATCTGAGTTACCATCACCTGAAGTCATTTTAATGAGGGTATGACTTCAAGACAGTTAAGAGCCTGTAAGAAATGTCAGTATTACATCAGGAATAAGTGATAGTAGACACATCATGTTCCACCAGAGATGGTCATTTCTGTTGTTTCCATAAATGGGTGGGGTGCAAGTGTAGAAAACCTTGAAATTAATCTCTTATTTACTTCAAGATGCAGTGTTTGATAACACAATAAACCAAAGTTATCATTTTCTGGCTTTTGTTGTCTTAAGAGGAACTCTCAGAAAAATACAGTTTCTTAGTAACTTTCAAACTATTATATCCCACTAATACCTCAATTTTAACTTAATGCTCGGTACATACATAAAGAGAAACAGTCTGAAATTTTTAAGGATTGTATCTGAAACTTTCCAGGATCATTAGTGTTTAAGGCTAAGTTACATGCAAGGCTTTTTGCACTACTACCATTCCCACAGAGAAAATCCATAATGAAGACTGCAAATGTACTGGATTAATGGAAAAGAAAAAGCAACTAATTTTGCTATAGAAAAAACATTGACTAATAAAGCCCAAGCATTCTTTGACAAGGCAGGCACATGTTTTGCATACCTGTTCACTGATTCCTGTTCCTCCATAAACACAGACAACTCGAAGCCCAAGTGTCTTTGAGAATTTCTTGCACTCCTTGGTAATCTGCAAAGCCAACTCACGTGTAGGTGTCATAATGACAGCTGAAAAGCAAAACATTTTCATCACACATTGCAATATAAGAGATGTTGTAATTTCCACAACAGAAATTAATCTTTTGTAATGATGCTTACAGCAATTTGCTTCCTATTTTTAAGAAAGTCATTTCAAGGAAAAGATAATTGAAACATTATGAGAAAGGAATGGAAATCTGGTCCAAGTGTAAAAATCAAAGGTATAAGGAATCCCAGATACATGAACATGGGACTGCTACTGAAACAACATGAGATCAACAGTGATCACAAAACAACATTAAAGAGCACAGAGATCTTCAACTAAAAAAAAATAAAAAAAAATAAAAAGCCACTTATCAATGGATATTAGTAAGCACTTCTCCCTATAACCAAGTGAAGAACTGAAATCCCACCTAAAGCATATACCTGAGGTTACATCTATTTAAATAGTAACTTTGAAAATAAAATCTTTTACCTATGGGACCTTCTCCTTCTTCTAATGCTCTCTGATCCATAATGTGTCTGAACATGGGCAACAGAAATGCAATAGTTTTTCCACTTCCAGTTTTAGCAATGCCAATCAAATCCCGTCCATTCATAATTGCTGGGATAGCCTGGGTTTGAATCGGAGTGGGCTTTTCATAGCCATGTCTTAAAGAAGGAAAAGAAAATATTTTAAGAACAAAACAGAATTTGACAGATCTGAATCATGAAATTATGCCAAAATTTTTTTACATATTCCTATTTACATATACATATCAGTGCCATTCAAAAAATACAGATCAAAACGAGCAGCAAAAACATGATACAAATGGCAGAGAAGAGTTAATAACAAGAATTCAACAGTGAGTGATAAACACTCTGATGACTGTATATGTAACATTTACAGACATGGACATGTGGCATTATGCAGCAAAGTAAAAGGTCCTTTTCATGGACACAGGACAGAACACAGCGTGCAAAATCAAGGATGATACAGTTCATAAAGTGCTTGCTTACTTTTTGAGGGCAGTGAGAATCTTCATGGAAATACCACATTGGACCCAGGTTTTTATTGGTTTGGGACAGCCTTTTCCCTTGACAGTAATTCCCTCCAGCTCCAGCCTGTACACATTTACCTCTGAAATAGAGTTTACCTTTTAACACAGTCAAACTTAACACTTCTCTACTACCCTGATCAAAATATTCTTGCTTTGTCCCTTAATTTTATTCCTCCAGAAAAACGGCTTTTTGCTTGTTACACATAAACACAGGAGTTGGTTTGTAAGGACTCAGGTTAATTTTCCAATAAAAGCCTCATATATAACTATTAATAAGTTATCAACAATAGGGATGCAGCTGATTTAATACTTTTCTATAGAAAGTTGCTCCAAATGCTTTTTGTATTCCAAAGCATTTGCTGTTCCTTAGCACACTGAAATCCACCATTCTTTTCTTCAATAGTACCCGAAGTGTTCTGGTTGTATTTGCCTTTACCTTCTTGAGTCATTTTAGCTAGTTCTGGTACTTCAACATAGAAGTTTTTCCTGAAAGGTTCATATTCTATCTTTCCATGATCCACTGGTTCTAGCAGCTTTCTCTGCTTGGTCTGATAGCCAGTCAGGGCAGTCTGAAGATCAACTTCCTCCTCTTCTGAGGAATACTGCAGAGATCACAATTTTTGCGTAAATTAGGATTAATGAATTACAAAGGTGTTTGGCTTTTTTCATTTATAATGAAACTATTCAGAAGCAACAGGTACTTCTTACTGTATGAGACATGAAACTGCTCTCAACTTAAGTCCCAATTGCTCCTTCCCCTAATTCTTTCATGTTTCTCCCAAACCTTGATTCTCACCATGTTCTGTGCCACTTTCAGACTTTCTCAGTGCCAACTACCAGCCCTGTCACTCAGAAATAACCACTGCCATACAAAAGAAACAGTAAGAGGAAATTGAAAGCAGCCAGCCGGCAGACTGGTGTCACACTGCAATCACAGCTCTGACAGAGGGCCCCACCTCAGCTTTGAAGGAGCACCACTAAGGCTGGAACCTCAGCCAGAGTGTGGCCTGAAGTGCCTGAGCTCCAGGGCCTGCAGGGTGGTAAGGCTGTCCCTCCACAGCCTCCAGAGCAGCAAAATACCCACAGCCTTCACAGCTCTTCAGGCCAACCACCACACACAAGCACAGGGGCACACAACAGGCACTTGGCCTGTTCCCAAGAGAAATACAAAACATTCCCATTACCTCCATTGCATCTTGGTCATTCTCCATGAGTTCCCCTTTCTTCTTTTCTGACTCAGCAGCTGCCTTTTTGGTTGTCACCACAGTTACCACCTTGGTAACAGTTGGTCCAGTTTTCTATAAAAAATGTTTTAAAAAATGAATGCACTACTGCATAAAACAAAACTCATCCTATAAAAAACATACAGAATATTTGTACTTCTGGATACGTTACGCTGAGCATTTTTATTTCCCATTTCCCTCAGTGAAATTTTATCAGAATAATGCTTGATAAAGTTTCATAAAAACACCAGGAAATGAAAGTTAAAGCAAACCTGCATCAAGTGCATATAACTTCTTGCTTTCCCCCATTTTCTCCCAAGCCATTTTGCTATTAAAACACAAAATTATCTTTGTCTTTTAAAAGCAAGAAACCTTTAACAAGTGATTTTACCTTTTCACTCCCACCTCCACCTTTCACACTTCTCATATTGAACTTCTTGACCTCTTCTTTTACTTCTTCCATATAAGCATCTAAAGGATCCAACTCCTCATCTTCAACCTCATTGCCTTCTTTTTCTCCTTCTGCAGTTTCCTCTTCATCATCTAATAAAAATGAAAAAGATGGGGATAAAAGACAGGGAAAGACAGAAATCCTTTCATGTGTCAAATGTCCACCCAAATAATTACAGCCCAGTGTTATTACTATATAATTTTTCCTCATACGAATCTCTCCAGCTGGATTATCAAAAATGTATCTTAAACTATTTGACATCATGACCAGATTTAGGCTTTGTTATTTTACAGTTCACATTCCGAAGAGTAATTAGATGCTTTAAAGACATTGTAATAAAAATATTACTAGGAACAAAAGTATTCTGTTATATATAAAGAGGTTAAATACCATCATCATCTTCTAAACTCCATTTTTTCCCCTGTTTCATCTCTTCAATTTCTTTTTTTAGCTCTCCGATGTTTTCCATTGCCTTCTTGCGTTGTTCTTCCCTCCATTTCTCCACTCTTTCTTTTCGTTTTCTCATTTCTTCTTCTAGTTTGTTCTGATCGAAATTCTGTGACAAAAAACAACCAAAAAGTGAAAATTAATGGCCACTGGCTTTAGCCTATGCTTCTTTAAACAAATGTAACCATTGAATGAGCAAGCTGTAACATCAAAAACATCCAAAACATCCTGGCTTGAATTCTTTATATTTTAAATTTACAAGTGTTAGAAGCCTGTACCTCAGTAGCCACAGCATTCGTGGTAGCATCTTTATCCTTGTCTTCCTCTTTGTCATCTTTGTCTTTTTTCTTTTCTTTGGAAACTTCCACACCTTCTGTCTTTTCTTTAGATCTTGATCTAAAAGGTAAGATTAAAGGTTGCTTATAGCATTACAGCTTTTCCCAGGGGGAGAATACATATATGCTGGACAGAAACAGAACTATAACCACCCTGTTATGTTTTCAAACACCTCACAAACACACTGCTTCCCAGACAATCTTTCCATGTCATGCAATTACTTCCTCTAACTACCTCTAATTAGTAATGCAGACTCTAACCCAATCCACCAATTCACATAATTTTCTTATTTCTTTGCAGACTTTATTTTCAGAGCCCCTACAATTGATAATCCAGTTGTTTTGCACTTTATTTCACAACTCCTTGAAGTCAGCATTTAGAAAAGAGATAGAACAAATTTCTTGTCATTGGAATTTCTATAGAAAGGTAAAGTGATCTAGCATCTTGCCATGGAAATGTGAGCATCCCCCTAACACACTGTCCTGGCTGACAGACAAAAGGCCTTCTCCCTGAGAAAAGCTACTCATGTAATGCAAATGTAAGAGGCAGACTTGCATGGAATACAAAACCCATTTATCACAGGTTTTATTATCCTTACTTGCTACCAACTTAAAAGAAAGCATCTAAACGAAATTTGTGCTAGCTAATGATAATAAATATAAAATTCCCTTTAGCTAGTTAAATATCATTAAGCTTTTTTCTTTGGACTATTCTAATACAAAACATACACTTATTCCCAAAGTCTTTGTGATTCCAGCTTGTCATGATTTCCAGAGTGCCATCACTACTAATGCTGTATACAGACTATTTGTGACCATGTACAGACTTCTAACTCATTTTACAGCAGAGCCTGACTATAGGCTGTTTGCAACTATATCTGAAAACCTTATCAAGTTATATTTAAAATACAATGACCTGCAGTAAGTTTTTACACATTTTTAAAGCTAAGAACACAAGGACACCTGTTTTCTGTTTTCCTGTTCTTGCTTGGACTGGAGGATCGAGACCGTCTCCCTCTACTCCTGCTCCTCGAGCGCCTCCTCTCGCGGCTCCGGGATCGTCTTCTCTCTCGGCTCCGTTCCCTCTCTCTACTCCTTGAGCGTCTGACATACAACAAAATTGTGGTCACTAAGGACGTGCTCTTAGCATAACTTTAGTCTTCTGTTGAGGAACAGGCTTGAAAGGAACCCACCAATCATCAAGACCACTAAGAACTCACAAACTCCAGCACCAGCAAGCCAAAAAAGTATTTAATAAGTAAAAAGCCTTAAGCATAGTGCAATCCATCACAGACATAGCAAAGTACCTAACTGGAGTGGGAGAACAACCACACTCAGCAGCCAGGCACTTTTAGATCCCTCGAGTGGGGCCGATGGCTCACCTCTGACGCTTCCTGTCCCTCGAGCGAGACCTCCTCTTGTCCCTGCTGCGCGACCTCTCCCGCCGGCGGTCCCGGTCCCGGCTCCGCGAGCGCCGGTCCTCGCGTTTCCTCTTGTCCGACGGGGAGCGGCTCCGGGAGCGGCTGCCGGAGCGGCCCCGGGAGGCAGAGCGCTTCCGGTAGTGCCTGCGGGGCACGGAGGGTGAGCCCGGAACCATGGGCAGTTAAAGCGTGTTTGTCACGGCGTCGAGCAAGCAAAAAAAGTTATCTGGATTTCCTGGACTTTTTATATGTCTAAACTTTTGCAATAATCTTGCCAAACTGGTTAATATACATAGTATAATATACATAATCTGCATATACACTCTTAATGATGCTGAAAACAGAAGGATTACTTGGTCATGATTTTCTTTTAGTTTTAGAGTACTATTACAAGCACATTATGAGAACACCAGGACATCAAGAACAACTTCCTTTTCAGAAATCCACTGATCTCCATTTTATATATAGGAAAAGCTGAAGGCTCTTTGAAGCTACCCCAAAATCTGTCAAGCACATAAAACTGCTCTTTGTTGCTTTTTATACAATAAGTGTTTACCCATGTAAGGTAGGTAAACTATACATCTGTTCAACGGGAAAGCTGTCGGACTGGAGTTAGAGAAACATAAACCCCTGAGGATGTGACAAAGCTGTGGCCAATGCCTTTACCATGCTGACATCAATAGAAATTTTCTAATATCAAACATCACAACGGAAGCTGTCAGAAGTCAGCAAGGCTTGAGGGGTGTGTGATGGAGATGGGTGTCTCCCTTCCTCCCCTCATTATCCCAACCACACTGTGAGGCAGAGCAGGGCTAGGAATTTTCGAGGAAACTCTTCAACTGAGTGCAGAAGTCACAGAGGGACCCTGACTGACCATTTCCTCTTCCTCCAATCCCAGATTTTCAGTCACCATGCCAGAACAATCCCCTTGTTCACTCTCCTGTAGCTCAGGACCCACAGACCCTTTCTCCTAACAATCCCAGTAATCACACTTGAGAAAGAGGAAGAAGCAGACTAAGCCCCCAACTCGTTTTTTTACTTGCATGGTAATATTAAAATAGTCTAGCTCTAAAAATAGCAGTATATTTGTATTTAGTCTGTTATGCAGTATATTTAAACACCACATGCACTTGGAGCTCGTACAGTAGCATATACCCACATTCTGCCTATCAGCAGGATAACCGAGTGCAAAGAACGTCCGTCAGCATTGAGATTTTTTATTTCTTTTCTATCTTCATCACAAAATACCTTGGGATCTGCCCTATACTTTCCCTCTTTCTGAGCTTTTAGTTTCAGAGAACTACTTTTGCGTTTATTTTTTTTTTCCTCTATAGTGTGCAGTAAAGCCAAAAAGATGATTTCAGCTGCAGAGCCCCAGTGTGAGGTGTGAGCAGCTCCGTATCATCTGGATACGAGACACACGGAGCACAGGGCACATTACTGCCGAGCTGGTTCCAACCGTAATCAGGTCTTTATACCAGCTGTGAGAGGGCCAAAGATACGCGCTCCTGTATACATACAAAAGGCACAAGCAAAAACATCGAAACCAAGTTAACCCCCTGCGTGGCTAATTAAGGCATTTTGGAACAAGCCCGCGAAGGCCGGGGGTCGGAGCCGGTGAGCCGCGGCAGCTCGGACGCGCCGAGCGCTGGGACCCGGAGCGCCGAGCCGCCGGCGCTGCCCTCAGGGCCGGCTCCACACCCGGGCCCTGCCGGGGCGGCCTCAGCGCGCCCGCCGGCCGCGAGAGCCCGCGCCCTTTGTCCCCCTCACGGCCGCCGCCCCGCGCCGCGCCCCCCGCCCCCCGAGCGCGCCGCGGCCCCCGAACGAGCCGCGCCTCCCGAGCGCGCGCGCCGCCGCCTCACCTGGACTCGCGGCCCATGGCGGCAGCGCTCCCGCTACACGGCGGCCGCCATGCCGCGCCCGCCCGGCCAGAGCCCGCCGAGCGCCGCCCCTTCCGGGCCCGCCCCGCGCCAGCGCCCCCCGGCGGGCGGAGGGCGCAGCGCCGCGCGCAGCCGGCGTTCGGGAGAGAACAACGGCGGCAATCGGAACGCAGCAGAGGAGGGGTAAACACGGAATAACTGATCGGTGTCTTGGTCAGAAGTGGTTTCTTGATCGCCAGTTCTTCATCGGGATTTCTTAATTAAGCACAAGCCCCTCCTGGTGCTCTGCCCATACTAGGGTATTTACCTGATTAAAGTTTTTATGGTGAGGATTAAAAATCCATTGCTTTTTGCAGGTATTGGTATAGGGATTTTTCCAATTTATTTGTATTACATATGGGCATATAAATAAAGAATCAGAGCAACTAATTTTTGAGCAAATTGATTACTCGTCTATCTCAACTTTAGCTTAAATTACTATGATTCCAGTTTTCTGAAATTACTATTTAATATAAATATATTTAAGGCTGCTGAATCAATATCTGTGCTAATAGACCTAAGCCAGAATTTTCTGCAGCCCAGCCCTGTACATTTGTAATATAATACTCATTGTAATATAACCAGTAAAAAAACCCATGAAAATGGTCAAATCAAAACATAAGGTTCTTGTATTCAGGCCAAAAACATGTATCTAATTTAAAAATCAGAAATGCATCACTAAAATTACAGGAGAAGCTTTAACAGAGAATAATCAGCTGAAAGCTGGGCCATTTACAGAGGTACAATCAAACACATCTGCTCCCTAAAAAACCTCTGCAGGCAAATACCAAGTTAAATATGTGGTTTACCATGATAAAAATAGGCATCAGTCTATACTACCTGAAAGTCCAGATTTTAAACAGAAAACTACAAACTGAAAACACCACCAAATTTAGCTTCAATAGATATTTTCAGAGATTATCAGTGTTTAGGTTGACTGTTTGGAATGACACTTCTCACTGTGCAAAATTTGTACGGGATTGAAAACAAATCCGTTTCCCTTTAAAGTTCTACAAACACTAGAGTAAAGATTCGATACTGCAGGTTGAGTACCAATATATAAAATTTCTCATGAGATGAACTGTTAACATAAAGAGAGGGTATCAGAGAGCACAGGTGTGAGCTGCACTAGGGTTAGGTTGCTGGAAACTCACAAACAGATGTGATTACTTCTTTTTCTTCTTACTTTCTGATTAATGACCTTTATAAGCACCAGGACTTTCTTGTTGTTGGTTCTGCTTCGCTCTTTTCCACAATAATCATCAAATTAAACTAATTACAATCACAACAAGAAATGTATGGCAAGGCAAGGATAAGGACAACAAAGTGGCAAGTTTCACCAACATTCTCCAGAAGCAGCTACTTGGTTCAACATTCTGAACTTGAACATTTGAAGAGAATACAGGGATTTCTTTTCTTTAGAGCTTTCTTTAAAAAATGGAAACACCACAAAATGAGGTCTTGTTAGCTATAGTCATACAAGATATACACATATATATGGTTCTGCTGAAGGGAATTTTGTTCTCACTGAAAAGAACAAAGGCAGCTTTGTAAATATTTATGAAGGAGGCTGAGAAGGGCATCATCTAACTAAAGCAAATAAATCATCCACTGACACTTGCATCCTAGCCTTCACATTTGTAATATGCAGACAGTATTTAAATGAACTGAGCTAACACAACTGGCAGTCATGGACCCTGCTCTCCCTTTCCCAAAATTACAGGATTTAAGGCCCCTTTCAAGCATTCCAACAGGTAAGAATTTTAAAGAAGGTTTAGACCTGCCTGCACAGTCAGATGTTAAAGGAACACAGTCCAGAAAGCTTTAGTGTAGCTACTGTGTGGAATTCTACAGCCATCATGGTACTTCAGAGCCAAAAACCAAAGTAAGTTCATGGCAAAAGATAAAAGTAAAGAAATAGACACAAAGGTCTGTGAAAACATCTCCCATTTTGCTGTAGGTGTCCATGGAGCGACTGATCACTTCTGCAGGGATTCCAGACAGGAGAAGAGCAGCAGTCAGTACTGTCGTTTTCACCTTCTTCTCACACTAAAAGGGAAAGAAAAAACAGTATCACATAAATTCTTCTAATCCAATTCTGCTTTACATGTCACCAATATTGTGCCAATTTCACACATTCCAAATTCGTTGGTAGGAGTAGCAGGTTTGGATTGATTCTGCCCAGACACACTCCACGAGTCAGAGCACTTATCCTAGACAGATTCCTGCTGTGATGGATCCAGCAGAGCCGAGTGAGAGGCTGGTTACCAGCAGATAAAATTCATCCCGGATATTCTGCCTCCTTCACACTGCTGCTCCAGCAGGCTGAGATGTGAGGCTGGGCAGCTGCTCCTGCATGAGTGGGAACATTCCCAGACAAGGGAAATCTAGGTGTAAGAAGCCAAGCCTGGCATTTCCACTGTCAGAATGAGATTAATCTCATCCCACTATACTGCAAAAAAAGAATCCCAGAATGGTTTGAGTTGGAATGCTCATCTCGTTCCAACCCTCTGCAATGAGTAGAGACACCACCCACTAGACCAGGTTGCTCAAAACCCCATAAATACCGTTAAGTTTTCCAGCAGAAATATTTAGAGTTGAAAACCAACGGTTTCTGTTTTAGAACAACTTAATTTGGTGGTTTTATCCTCTGAACTCAGAAATGCTCCAAAACCTTTTGAAAGCTGTTCCATCCTTAAGATGAGAATCGAAAGGATGCAAGCCTGTCAGGCAGGAAAAGGTGACAGTGGCTGAAAATTCTAACAATCTGATGATACTTGCTGGATATTTTAATTTAATCCAATCTAAATTATACTTTCAAGAATACTTCTGTGTTTCATGGGAGAAAAAAATGAATGTTAACAAAGGGATTGACCTCACCCAGGTCTAACTGCAGTTAGATTCAAAGGAACCACCTCTTTGAATTTTGAAACTGAAGACCTGATTTTAAGTACCCCAGAAATAAGATCAGTGTAATGTAGCAGATGAGCTGGTGCAAATCTAAGGCTAATTTTTTGTTTTGTGTTGTGACACATCAGCTTAGAATGACTATTATGATATACTTAACTACAAAACAACTGCTGATTTATTCTGATTTTCTACAAGTAATCTAGTATTCCTTTTAAAATGCAAATTTTCACTTTTAACTATGGATTGAACATCATTCAATCCACTCTGCACCACAGACCTGACAAAATCATCAACCTAACAAATGCTTCAGCACAATTACCTGTCGTAAACACATAAAGCAAGTGGTATAGCAAATCTTGCTAATAAGCAGCAAGTTTCACACACAAATAAATGTCTCATTTCAAGCTGCCATTCAAACCAATATCAGCAGTGGAATGCAGAGCCTTGAAACTCAATGTTCTCCCTCATTTTTTTAGCAAACGCTTTCCCAAATTTTTTCCAGACATTACATGGAGAACAGCTGCTTAGCAAAGCAAGTAATAACTAGAGAAGAGCATGGTCTAGAAGAAAAGCAAGTTTCTTTCAAAGAAGACATGAAAGAACTACCTGGATTTCCTGGTCAAATGCTTTTAATTAGGCTACAGCTACACAAGCTGCTAGTCCATGTTTTCATTGCAGCTTTAAAAAAGATCCTGGACTAAATCTGGAAAGATTAAAAACTAGTATAAACTATCAGCACTCGTCATTCAACTCTACAGTTTTAAACAAGGGAAGAATACTTCACATGCATTGGTCTTAAAATAATACAATCTAAACACGAGTTTAAATTGAAAACACTTCAAATTAATCTAATTCTGAAAAAAATTACCTTTGGAAAGTACTTGGACAGTCCCATGTAAGCAAGTTGTAGAGTTAGAAATGGTGCAAATATTGACTGAAGGAACAGAAAAGAATATATAAAAATTAACTTGGTCAGAATAGCTAAGAAACACAGATTTAATGCTTCCTAGGTCATCAAAGAAAATAAGTAGGTAAAAATTAATTTGTGGAATAGAGCAATGTTGTTCTTGAACACTACAAATCTAAGTAGACAACTTACATGTCAAAAATAAGGTTTTGCCCTATATTCTTTGAGCCTAAAGAGCTGAAATGGCAAAGAGAACAGCAGAGTGTAAAAATGAGCCCAGTGTGTAAAACTGAGCCCAGGGATCCAGGAGCTGGATGGCTGTACCTGCCTCACACCTCCGTGCTGTTGTTCTGGCAGGCACTGGGAATACTGAGGAAGTAATTTTCCCAGGCTGATAAAAATGAGTAGGATCTACTTATCTTGCTACAACTATTATTCTTAGAATCACAGAATGATTTGGGTTGAATGTGACCTAAAAAGCCATCTCATTCCAAACCCCTTCCATGGGCAGGGATACCTTCCACGAGACCAGGTTGCTTCAAGGTCCATCCAACCTGGCCTTGGACACTTCCAACATGGACAACACTTGGACAACTCTGTTCTTACTCTATTATTCTTTTGCAGACCCTGAACTAGAGGAGCAGTTGACTCATATGCTCACCAGGATGGGAATAAACTTGCAGGGGACTTAGGCTGCAACAACTGTTCTAGTACATCTGCTCCTGAAACACAAGAGACCAAATGTGCTGCTCTTGGTGGTTACACAGTGTTGGCAGCAGATTAATCTCATAGAATTCGGCTTTATTTTTTAAGGTTTTATACAAGTTTTAGAAACGTAAAGAATGCCTGAAGTTCCCAACTTGGTAACTACCTCAGCCCCAGATATTTCCCAATAATTTGCACCAACCAGCAAAGCCCAGCAGGATTGTGTCCCTGAACTCACCAGGTACTTGCACACAAAAGCCCTGACCGTGACGGCGAGCAGAGCACATCCCACCAGTCGGAAAATGCGGAAAGAGTCAAACTCCTCCGCCGCATTCCCATTCTCCTGGCTCGGCTTCTCACTCATCAGCTGGTTCCTGAGCTTCAGAGCTTCATCAAACCTGGACAGGTACTGCTCCAAGCCGTGTCTCGGGGGCCGTGGTGCAGCCTCCGAGGGCAGCTCTGCCCTGTGCCGGGGACGCAGCTCTCCCGTGCCCTCGGTGACCAGCTCGGGGGCTTGACCAAACAAGTCCTTGTCCCCTCTGAGCTCTGCCATGCTGCCTGCGTGGTCACTGGCGCCTGTCACATTGCACACAGAATCACCAAGCACAATCCGCTTGGAAACTGAAGGAATGGGAAGGGAGTTTGATTTATCTTGCTCATGCTGAAGCTTTAATTCTGTGTGACTTTCATCATCTAAGGAAGAAAAACAAAAACACAGTGTTATGCACGTCAGGTACATGGAAGAGCACTTCAGCTATACTGGATCAGGATCCTGGGCCTCTGCCTCCCAAAGGAAAACACAGATTTATGATTATGATTAAAGAGGGCACCCTTCATGGAGCAGACAAGACATGAAGCTGTGCAATGCAGGTCAGAAGTTGAAGCTGTCAGTCAGCAAGGAAGAAATCAAAACACAACTTCCTTAAGTAACAGCACTGTAGGCACAGCAGAAAGATCCAAATACATGGGTTGACTTTGGAAAAAAAAAGACAAAGATTTGTAGAAAGTGAATCAACCAGAAGAGCATTAATACCTGACAAATAAGCAGACAACAGAAGTGCTTTAGCTTGCTGTCTACTGTCAGAGGCAGAGCAGCGTTAACCTGCTCTGTATCAAACCTGAAGAAATCTTACAGAGAGGGAGGTGATGGCAGAGAACAAAAGCCAGATCAAGAACACATCTGGTCCTACCAGAGAGCAAAAACTTACACTTGAGGAGTACTTTTCAGAGTTATGTCAGACTGATTCGTGGCTCATGGGCATCCTTATAAACCGAAATCTGAGAGCCCTTTCCTGACCAGACAGCCCACTTGGAGAACACAGAGATATAACTGAGCCTACCTAGAATATGGTTCTGCAAGAAAATTCTGCATGCCAACACAAAACATCTGTGTCACTATCCAAACGTCAGATAACATTGCTATAAAAAGCCAGCTATGAAAGCTAGCAGCTACTGACTAAAAACATGGGGGAGGCTCATCGTTTCTTCAACTAAAATAAAAATGCTTGCAGTGAAAGGACGGCTTGCACGCTCGCTCTCTAGGGGCCATGCCGGGCCCGAGTGCCGACCTTCTGCCGGCACAGGCGTTCTATGGGCGGGTCCCTGGCGGAGCAGGGCAGGTCGTGCTACTTGAAGCATCCCTCCGAACGAAGGCGGCACTGAGGGACCGGGGAGCCAGCCGGCCCTGTCCCTGCGGGCGACCAGCCGCTCCCGCTCGCCAGGGGACTGCGGGCAGCGGTCACGGCCGGAGAGGCCGAGGCGCCACCGCAGCCCGGAGCCCTCACACAGCCCGCCGCACCCGCCACGGGGCTCACCCTTGCCCGCCGCGGGCCGGTGGAAGCCCATGATGCGGTTGATCCGCTCCTCCGAGTTCATGAGCAGCTTTCTGCGGCGCAGCTCTGCGCGGCGCTGGGACGCCGAGAGCCCCGCGGGCAGCCCCGGGGCTGTGGGCGCCGTGCCCGCGCCGCCGTCCGCCATCCCCGGCACCGCAGGCCCGGCACCGCGGGCCCGCCCCGCCCAGCGCGCAGGCGCCGGCACCGCCCGCCCACACCCGCTGAAGCGGCCGCCGCCATTTTGCGTAGGGGCAGAAGAAGGGCGGGGCGCGCCAGGAGAGCGCTCCGTGCGCCCTTCTCTGGCGGCGCGGCGCCCGTACTCAACATGGCCGCTCCGGCCTCGGAAGTGACGTCAAGGGGCGAGGACGAACGGCGTGAGTCCGGGAAGGGGCGATGGTGGCACTGCGGGCACCGAGTGCCGCTGACACCGAGCCAGGGCGGGGGCTGTCCGGCCATGGTGGCACTGCGGGCACCGAGCGGCGCTGACACCGAGCCAGGGCGGGGGCTGTCCGGCCATGGTGGCACTGCGGGCACCGAGTGCCGCTGACACCGAGCCAGGGCGGGGGCTGTCCGGCCATGGTGGCACTGCGGGCACCGAGGGGCGCTGACACCGAGCCAGGGCGGGGGCTGTCCGGCCATGGTGGCACTGCGGGCGCCGAGGGGCGCTGACACCGAGCCAGGGCGGGGGCTGTCCGGCCATGGTGGCACTGCGGGCACCGAGGGGCGCTGACACCGAGCCAGGGCGGGGGCTGTCCGGCCATGGTGGCACTGCGGGCACCGAGTGCCGCTGACACCGAGCCAGGGCGGGGGCTGTCCGGCCATGGTGGCACTGCGGGCACCGAGGGGCGCTGACACCGAGCCAGGGCGGGGGCTGTCCGGCCATGGTGGCACTGCGGGCGCCGAGGGGCGCTGACACCGAGCCAGGGCGGGGGCTGTCCGGCCATGGTGGCGCTGCGGGCACCGAGGGGCGCTGACACCGAGCCAGGGCGGTGGCACCGGGACAGCCTCCGAGCCTGGCGCTGCCCCGCTGCGGGGCTGGCGGTGCACGGAGGAAACACCCCCAGCCAAGCACCTCTCGGGGTCGCCAGAGCTACTGGCATTGTAGAACAGGGAGCGTGTTGACTTCTTCCCAATAAGATACAGGTGGTAGAATATTCATCTTTATGTACACTAAGAGTGCGTTACGCCTGTCCTTGTGCGATGTCCGGGTGCTGAACCTGTCCCGTTACTCTGCCCATGGCAGAGCACAGCCACACCGAGTGCCACGGGAACGGGACACGGCTGGGAGCCGGGACCGGGGGCAGTGCCACCGGAACGGGACACGGCTGCGAGCCGGGGGCAGTGCCACGGGAACGGGACACGGCTGCGAGTCGGGGGCAGTGCCACGGGAACGGGACACGGCTGCGAGCCGGGGCAGTGCCACCGGAACGGGACACGGCTGCGAGTCGGGGGCAGTGCCACGGGAACGGGACACGGCTGCGAGTCGGGGGCAGTGCCACCGGAACGGGACACGGCTGCGAGCCGGGGGCAGTGCCACCGGAACGGGACACGGCTGGGAGCCGGGGGCAGTGCCACCGGAACGGGACACGGCTGGGAGCCGGGACAGTGCCACCGGAACGGGACACGGCTGCGAGCAGGGACCGGGGCAGTGCCACCGGAACGGGACACGAGTGCGGGACCGGGGGCAGTGTCACCGGAACGGGACACGGCTGGGAGCCGGGGGCAGTGCCACCGGAACGGGACACGGCTGCGAGCCGGGGGCAGTGCCACCGGAACGGGACACGGCTGGGAGCCGGGGGCAGTGCCACCGGAACGGGACACGGCTGCGAGCCGGGGGCAGTGCCACCGGAACGGGACACGGCTGGGAGCCGGGGGCAGTGTCACCGGAACGGGACACGGCTGCGAGCCGGGGGCAGTGTCACCGGAACGGGACACGGCTGGGAGCGGGGACAGTGCCACCGGAACGGGACACGGCTGCGGGACCGGGGCAGTGCCACGGGAACGGGACACGGCTGGGAGCCGGGGGCAGTGTCACCGGAACGGGACACGGCTGGGAGCGGGGACAGTGCCACCGGAACGGGACACGGCTGGGAGCGGGGACAGTGCCACCGGAACGGGACACGGCTGGGAGCCGGGGGCAGTGCCACCGGAACGGGACACGGCTGCGAGCCGGGGACAGTGCCACCGGAACGGGACACGGCTGCGAGCAGGGACCGGAGCAGTGCCACCGGAACGGGACACGGCTGCGAGCAGGGACCCCAGCCCCAGGGCCGGGGGCCGGCTGAGCCCCAAGCCACAGCAGGAGTGGCGGAGGGCAGCAGCAGCAGGACAGGTTATGTGTCAGAGCAGAGCTGACAAGTCCCATTAATATTTTTACAATACTGAATGAGAGAATTCTGTATTTTAAAGCAGTTAAATACAGAAGTCAGACGGCCAAGCTCCTGCATTTACTCGGCTCTGATGGGGCAGAGGCAGCAGTGACAACATCTCAAAAAAAATTGCAAGCATTAAGATGGAATGGCTTTTACAAAAAAGCTGCTGAAATAATGAGATGTTAAATGGAGATACGGGATTACCTAAAATAAAATTGATCACCATCTTGGAATGCTGCTGAGGGCTAAATTCCAACCATCACTGTCAGCTGGTGCCTGTGACCAACATGGTATTTATCCCAATTGATTAAATACATTATTCTACTTTTATTTATAAGAAAGGAGTGATGGACTGGCATGAGTTCTTTCAATTAATTTTATTGAGTAGCCAAATCTGATAAATTAGCACAGATAAAATAAGCATTTGCATGTGTTATAAATGACTTTTTACAGGAATAAAACAGTGAAAATTACAAACTGTAAAAAGGAGGACAAGTAAATCCTGTCTCAAATTCAGAAGGGGGAAGATTTATAACTTCATACTGAAGATCAAATCTTTGAGTTCAGAGAACAAAGATTTAATATTACAATATTATACACTACTTTACAAAATTAAATTTACTATAAGGATTACATCCGTAATAGTAAACAGAACCTTAAAATCACATTTAATGGTCCCTTAACTTAACAGCCATTCTGCATCTTTGATTAAATTCTGTTAAGAAATTAATTCTAAATAGAAGTGAATCATTCTAGTTATTGCAACACAGTCTATGTGAACTTAGACTCAAATATATTAATTTAATAACAATAATGAAAGCAAAGTAAAATGGATGGTAACAATGTTGGCTGAACACTAATGGGCCAAATACAGAAATAGTTTTTTTAAAAAGTGTTTGACTACAAAGAGATACACACCTCTACCACACAGTTACAGTGGTAGAGTTGTGCTGAGATCCAAGTACCAGAACCACTCTTGCCTACTTTTGCAGTCCATCTTCAGTGTCCTCATTTTCCAATGGCATGGCAAAAAGCAGTAACAGGTAGTGGGTGTGTTCATGTTCCCTGTATTGCCCTTACAGCAGCACAAGTGAAGCAGCAGGCCTCCTCCACTGCGAGGGAACAAACTAACCCAGTTCAACACAGCATTTCCTCCAACGGGAAGAGAACTCCAAGAGGGTTCATCTGACTCCTTTAAAATGGTTTGCTCTGTAAAACTTCGGGGCTCAAATTCAAACTTGTTAACTGCCACACAGACTGGCATCTTCAGCCATTAGCCTGGGGTACATAAAGCAACGAGGCCATCTCCACTATTTATGTTTCTTAAAAAAAAGGATATAGTAGCAAAATACAGTCATAGTAAGAGACAGACTTGGATGGGCTATTTGATGCAAGGATGGGTTGCAATTCAACATCTGAGTGATAATATACCCAAAACCAAAAGGTTTAGGGCAGAACCTATGCAAGTGCAGAGGTTCCATTTATGATTTAAATTAAGAGGCCCCTTTCCCCCTTTCCTGGGAAAAAAAAAAATAAATCAGACTGTCAACACTTAAAAGACACCTCTTCACTATGACTAGAAACTGTGCAATTCTCTGAAAAGCAGTTCAAGTAAATACATTCCTGTTTGCTACAGAGGCAGCAGACAGGGAAGCTTAAATTGGTTCTACAATAATATTTTCATGCTGTTTTAGCCATTGTTCTGCACTTTAGCTTCTTGTGCTCAACAACAAGAACCAATTTCTCCCAAGGAACTCCTCCCCTAAAATAAGGCAACTCCTGACAATCACGAGCAGCTATAGCCTGAAATGGGGGCAAATGTTTACCCAAATGTTGACCCTACTGACATTTGTATCTCCAAATGTCCTAAGCACAGTACATTTGACCACTCACAAGTGTTTTACCTCTTCAAGTTACTTGCCCCAGAAAGTAGGTTTTGCAAGACCTTTAAGTTACCACTATTAAATACAAAAGAAAACCAAGATTTTTCCATATGCAATACTTCCATGGGCATTGGAATACAGTAAGTTAAATACTCTACATTGGAAGCTATCAATGATAGCTTAATCTTGAAAACAGAAGAATTATCAATACACTTCTGTAAAATTTTTAAATACTTTTTGTATATAAATTTTTACTTCAAGTCTGATGTCAGCTTCAATCTGTAGCTCTGGCAGGATCTGAGAGAATATTTAAAGCTTTTACTTGGTGCACACTGGCCTTGGACCTGGACTCATTACACAGCTGCAGCAAAAAAAACCTTTTTTAAAAATTCCAGACATGTCTGCAACCATATAAAAATCTTCAAATGCAATATAATAATTCTGTTATTGGAAAAATAATTTCCAATTTTAACGTCAGAATATTCAGTGTTGCAGACCAACATTTGGTCTGAAGTGCTGCCAACAAACTTGCTTCAGAAACACTTCAGATCTGAGGGGCCCAACATTCACGTAATGTAAACAAGAGCTAAAAGTCTACTGAACATAAACCAAACAAAATCTGACATAACCTTCCTTGCTCTTCTCCTCCCACACCATTCATAAACTGAAATTAAAACTATTCCTTTTTCTGAAGAAAAGCAAAGCTCACCATCTACCTATGTTTACTTTTGCTGCCAACTCAGCCAATGACTTTTTAAAATCTGTCTCATGTAGGGCCCACTCTTCCCCACTGTTTTTAAAATTAGAATACTGACTTATTAAAAGCTTCAACAGATTCAGCCACCTTATCCAGGTTAAGCTTACCTTTAGTCCTATTAGCCATAATCCAATCCAAGCACTGGATTCTACACTTCACAAGCATTTTTCATTTCACAAAGAACACTTCTTTCATTGCTACTTTAAGCATTAAGTTGAACATTGAGATGCTCTATCTGTAATCACTGGATGCACGTAGAAAGAATCTCCCTGCAAATCATGATCAGTATTGTGAGGTTTTATATCTAGCAGCAAAAAAAAAAAAAATAGAAAAAAAAAGAAAAAAAATAGAAAAAAAGAAAAAAGTTACAGAAATATACATTTTGAACAACAAAGAACTCTTTATTTTACAAAATGTATTTCACCTCTTCAGTATTGCCTTTGTAAATATACTTCATGCTGCAACTACTTACAGTAAAAACACGATTTGCAGCAAATTAAAGGTGCTCAACCAGTTCCAACAGTTTGATTTTTTTTTTAAGGTACAATATTATGTAGTTGCACATTTGATTCTCTGATGTGGTCCTTTATTTGCTTTAGTTCGTTGAAATCACAGTGAGAACTTCTCATCAACTGCCTCAGGCCACAGATTTAATGAAGATATTACAAGCACAATCATTCTTTACTGCAAAATCTTTCCTTAAAGAAGTAAGCCAAAGGCTAGTGTTTCATTTATTCACTTGCTGCTGTATATGAAGGAGGAATTCATAGTATGATAAGGCTGATTCTGTTCTGTCTTCAATCATATTTTGCAGAAAACTTGATTTCAATGGACTCTCATCCCTTAAAAACAAAAGTATAAGTGTTTGAGTGGAATAAACATTTGCCATGGGCTACCATGCATTAGTAAAGTTACAGGTCAAGTGGCAAGACATTTCAAGAGCTTAAGGACATATGAAAAAAGGATCTCAAATAGCCCTTAGTGATTAATTCTAGTAAGTGCTCTTACCAACCTTCACTTCATTTATCTGACATTACCTAAAGATTCTTCTGTGACATTTAGTCTTTTTTTAGTCTTTTGAAATCCTAATCGGACACAACTCATAAATCATATCTGTAGCCAAATCTGTCAGGCACATCACACAATATTATTCAGAAAGTTCAGTATATGATATCCAAGTATGTATTGTTAAACAGGTTGCTGAAGAAGCAAAAAGACTGTTAAAACCCACTTACTTTATTATATATAGTATAGGAAAGAAAGGTCTCTGTTCTCTCAGCCAAGAAATGAAAGCTCGTGTTCTGATGGATTCTGCTGTTTCAAGTTCTGGGAGCTGAGTCTAAAAGCCAAAGGGTTTCATTAAGACAAACAGGGTATTTTTCAGAAAAACAGTAAAAGGAACACTTAAACTAGCCCAACTCATTAGGTATACAGAAAACCCAGACAGATACGTTTTGTGATGTGTAGTTTCAGTCTTGTCTTCTTTTAAAGGACTTGAAACAGTCAAGAGCACTAAACTGCTATCAGCAATTAGCTGTCAGAATGGTGATGACTGAGCTGTGATTGATTGCTGTTTTGTTGCAGAAACTAAAGGATTTCCCACTAACCTACTGTGCTCACTATTTGCAAGTGTTCTTAGCTTGCTCCCACAGGTCTGAGGAACTCAATCATTGTCAGCTTCTTCCTACTGTGTCTTCACGAGAAGAAACTCCAAGAGGTAACAGAAATTATGTCTTCCCTTGGATCTGGATCTATACCAGTAGAGGACTAATACCTGAGTAGTGTATTTTAATTCTCATGCAAATGATACTGTGGCAGCACTGCATGTATGACTGATGTGCAGAGCAAGCACGTACCAGATTCGGTGGTACTGAGCCGTAATTTGGAACTCCAAGGACTTGGCTGATAAAGCCCTGCCCACAGCTCTTCCCAATCCACAGAAACATCACCTGAAAGACAGCCAGCACCAACAACATTAATCCAACCCAAAACACACCTCAGCAGTCTTGTATATATTCTGGGTTCTCAGAAAGAACATACCAAGTAAACCTGGCTTTTTTTTTAAATCCCCCCTCATACAACTTACAGAGCCAGCATCCATAAGATAAGCACCATCCCTACTCAGCTTCTCCACTGACAGCTGGAGAAGTGGTGGCTGAGGTATAGTTCTGTCATTTATGTTAAGAGCCCCCTAAAAGAAGGATGAAAAACAGTGGTTCACATCTTGATGCAAAAAAACCCAGAACATTAAATAAGATGAGGATCTATTTACACTGAGTAGTGGAGCTGGACTGTTTTTCTCAGTTCAGCTCAAGCTATACTTAAAGTGATAATTTACTTTATTAATTAGTAATTTACTAATAAACCTTAATATTTTATTTAGAGAGAGTGAATTTCATCAAATGTATCTTAGTTAATTATAGAACTAGAATATCCAATTTGTTATGTACCAAAGATGTGATTTCTAAAATTGTTCAGGATTTTACATAAACATTCCCTGTTCTCAAAACTGTTTGGTATTTTTAAATAAAGGAAGCTACAAAGGGACCTAAAACACATTATGATGTCTTTATGTGTATGTGATTTATAGCACAAGACAATGACACAAAGCAAAGGTGAAATAAGTTAGGAAAAAACCTTCCCCATCCATCCATAACAAAGCACAGCTTCTCTCCAGAATTCCTCAATCCAGTTCCAAATAACAAATGTATAAATGCAACAAGTGGGAGAATATGAAACATTACATTTCAGCTGTGCAACTTTAATAGGGAAAACTTGTGAGATTTTTAACACATTTGCTTTCACATCACACAAATCTTTGGGATCAAACAGATTATGTAGCAAGGCAAAGACTCACCTCATCTGTGAGATTATCAACTCTGTACAGACTGGGATGTGTCATGAGCATGAGGTAAACAAGGGGCTGGTTTTTCACCTGACACATGGTAAAGATGCGTTCATCCAAGCGTGTGTTTGTCCCAGTTTGAAATGCTTTCTGCAAACAATCAGGCATTTAGTTTAACCATTAAAGCAAAACAAGATAATTAAATTTCACACATCGCCTACTGCTTATTTCTAACTTAAGTTTTAGAGCTGTACCCTGTTTTCTCATTGTATTTTACTTCTCTGTAATTCTCTTCAGTGTTTCACATATAAATCATACAAGTCTCATTCCCATTTCTGAATTTTAGAATTAACCTCGACCTGGCACCATCAATCCTATCTAGTGAGCCGAGATGAAAACACCCTGAAATATTCCCTAACATACACCTCAAAAATACTGGCTGATGAAATTTAAAAGAATAAATATTGGAGCAGTTTACAACTGGCTTCAATGTACTGAATCTTAGGTCTGTATTTACAAGAAAGAGATAGTCCTGGCCTGCTGGGACCAAAAAAAAAAAGCTGTAAATCAAAGTAAGACTCACTCCTCCTACCCAACTGGATAAAATGCTTATCAAGCCTTTCACATGAAAAAGCTCAATATGAACATCCTGGTTAATTCCTAATCAAGATGTATGAATCCAAAACTTCTTTTGGAACCAAGAAACCAGTCCAACACTTAAATAACTTCCGGTATCAGTTCAGGGAAATTCAATTTAAAAATACACCAAGAAAATACTGTGAAATGCTTTAAACCTGTTGCAAGAACAGCCAGCCAACTCCCTCTCTGCCACACACCCAGCTCTCTTCTAATCCACACTGAACTACTGTGTGGGTCTACATTTCCAGAGACGCACAAAATTGAGATTCCTAAGAAAACACTATCAGTAATCTGACACATTCTCTTCACTCAGTGTTTTTATTATTTTACCCTTCCGTTGCTTAAAACTTTTGGTTTTATGCACACTTCTAAATTCCTGCTTTTGAACTAAATCATTCTCCATCGAAGAACCGTCCTTTTACTTCGGGCTGACGTGCCAAACAATGCTGCTCCTGCCTGGCCTCCTTTGGCCTGTTACCTGTTTCAGGAGTGCCAGTATGTAGAGCGGGAAGAGGCGCAGCGAGTGGGGCGCCGTGAGCCCCGGCTGCTGGATGCTCAGCACGGAGGAGCGGTAGGCAGCCAAGGAATCGATCACGGCGTTCACCAAGGCATCCCGAGCGTCGCTCAGCGTGGCCGACACCGAGCGGTCCACAGCTGCAAACAGAGGGCAAGGGCCAAATAAGAGGGGTTTTCTCCCTTGGCAGGAATATAGTCACACACATTAACTTCTCTCACTTTATCATGCGTGTCAACGCAGCTTAAGCTTTTAATACGTTCTAGGGGAAGTCGTGTGCGTCAGAAAATAGCTGGGGGCCCACGGTGATGCATCAGACTAAGTTTAAGTCAAGGTGATTACACACAGCTCTACTGATCCTTCACCTAAGCCAAGCATTAAAACCAAAACTCTCTTAGGTTTGCAACTTTGAAAGCACTCTTAGAACGAGGGAGAATCTTTTCTTCTAATGCCAGCTCCCAGAGGAGCTCAGACCTTTAAGGACACAACCCACACAAGCTCTTAGCACACTCACCCATATTGGCTAAGAGCCCTGTGATGGCCTGCACATCTGCCCCTAGGTACACATCACTCAGTGTTGTGACAACGGGCAAGCACATAGTGTGCACACGAATTCGTCTTTCACCTGCAAGAAAAGAAAACTGTCACCTCCGTACTTGTTTTATGAAGCAACACTACCAATGCCAGTGTTGGCTCAATCTAACCTTACCTTTGCTGGAGGTGTACAGGAGAGCTGACTGAAAAGAAACAACTTGCATATCAGTAAGACTCTCTTCCACTGACATCTGCACAGCGTAGCCAGCATCTGGGTTTACGTTGGGTAATGACAGCAAGTCTGTAGATCGTACGAAGAAGTTCCCATGGAAAGTATGAATGGAAAGACCTACAAGATAATAATGAATCAGTTTGGGGTTTACAGCTGTAAGTACAGGCACCATATACAGATCTGCCATCAATGTATATGATTGTAGTGGAATGTTCCCTCTCAATGAATACATTGTCTTCAGAAAAGGTCAGTTTGCAGTATTTACAACTGATCCAAAGAATCCACAAAGCCTAGCAGAAAGTGAGAATTAGCAAGGCAAATCAATGCAGAGTAGTAGAAAGCATCTAGATTATAAAAACAGCCCCTTGTTGAAATAGCAGTTCAGGAAAATTTCCACTTTGACCATTACGAACTGGAACCTGGATGCCAGAAAACACACTGCAAATACAGTCTTTAAAAACTTGTCTTATCCCTGGTACTGAATGTTGTTTTTCTGATCTTTGCCTTTTAATCATTTGAGGTTACAAAACAGCTAGAACACCACTGAAAACATTCCCAAAGAGCAGCAAACATCCACCTCCCTCTTCTCCACCCCCAAAAAGCTAAGAAGGTGAATTCAGACCTTTGGTGCATCTTATCCTCATGACAGCCTCAAACCCAATTTTTCTAGTTAAATATCGCTTCAGTTCCTTTTGCAATTTCTCCACCTGGACAGGGTTGTGTTTATGATGGTAAGATTGGTAGTAGTAGACACTACCTGCAGAATACCTTGATATACAACCTGAAAGAACACCAGCATACATTGGAGAGTTCAGACAGTTGCTGCTGAAGTCTTTAAACCATTACATTGTTTACACCTGCAAATCACTCAGATACAGTTACAGACCTGCCTACAGAGAGATAGAACACAACTGTATATTCTAGTAGGGGGTAGGTTTCAGGTGTGAAATAATTTTCCATTGACCTGAAATTGCTGTCACTTGAAAGTTTGGTTAAATAGAAAAAAATTAATTCAAATGCTAATAAAACTTGCTCTAAAGGTAATGACACTGATGATTAAAAGGCATAAAAAGGAAGAAAGTATTTCTGCTACTTATATCAGTAGCACAAGAATCCTGACTCACTAAGGGAGGACATGAAAATAAGTAGGTTAAATTGGGACCAAAAGATTACATTCTATTCATTGTCTCTGCTCAGCAAGGACAAATTTGTATCTTGACACACTAGATAAATTTAAATCAGGTTCATCTATTAAATATTAGTGAATATTCTATGCATTTGCTCAAAATACAAGAGTTACATGCCCCAAAACAGTTTTATATGACTTACCTAGAGAAGCCAAGTCAGAATATTGCCCACTAAGAAGAAATAAATCCACTGCAACTTGCTGCCCTGAGCAGTCCAAGGCCAACTTCTTGTAAAAATCAGTCGATGGTGTCAGATGTATATCCTGTTAACACAGTGGAGTATTACAAAATACAAAAGAAATTCAAATTGATTCATATGTTTATTGCCTGTTCTCAGGGACACTTATAATCAATGCTCCATCATTAATTAAAAATATTTTATTTCAAAAATCAGGTAATTAATTTGTGTTTATATTGCTTGGTTTTTCTTTTGTTTTTTCTTCTACTTTAACAGAGGAGCAAAACAAGCACAAAATGAACCCAGAAGGGGAAGTCCCAGAGCCACCTGCATGCACAGAACAGGGTTGTCAGTACTCTCAACCTTTTTGCTTTCCTAACCTTTGCTGTAGCTCTTTGGTTTGGCTCCTCTCGTGACTTCAGTGCTCCCATCCCCACAGAGGGGAGCTGTGTCTGGAAGACAGTGATTCTACCTCCTGTGGGGGACATCAGTTTAAAGGCAGCCTGTAGTGCAGGCCCCAGAGCACTCTGAGTTTCCAGGGACTTGGTAAACATCTGTGGCAATGTCTTCAGCAGATCTTGAATTAGCTACAAGGGAGAAAACGGCATTAGGCCTGGGAGTCTTCATGGACTTCTACTTTATATAGAGCTGATAGCAGAACATAACCAAGTGTTAACACTTCTAATATTAAGGTAGTAAAGAGAAAGTCCTAGAAAAATTCAAGTACTGTCTTGTTTCATGTTGGCAAGAATTTATAGTGATGTAGATAAAAGACTACTTTTTTTTTTCTTTTGCCTCAAACCTGGCATTTGAACACCAGATGTTAATGAGCATTAATTAATAAAAAAAATTACCAAACATACCCCCAATTATGTAAGTGTCACTAGTTATGTAAGGAAGTCCTTGCTTCTTACCTCTTTATTTTCATTTAAATTTACTAATAAGTTTTCTGGCATTGGTATAAATACATCTGAAAGGGAAAAAAAATGTTTAAGTTATCTTTTAAAAACATATCAAGCTTTCCCTGACTTTATTTGCCAACCATCATACTTATTGGAAAAAAATACACAGTATGTGTATCAACCCATGTAAACATAATTGTATGGACTTTTTTCCTCATAAGCATTCCTGTGGTTGGAGTCCCATGTTAGAGTAGCAATCAACAGGATAATTAAATAAAATCACTTAGTAAATATTTCCAGCGTTCATTCTACCCTGCCCAATAACATCCAGTGAAAGGTGATTTGAAACAAAAGGCAGAAGGACAAGCACTAAGCACCAGCCACAAGAAAATCTATAGAAAGGTATCCAGCATCAGGATTTGGGATTTCAAGAGGACTCTGGAGAATTGTATGAATTAAACCAGAAGTTAGGAAGGCTGTCTTCATGTTTGAAGTCATGAGCAGCCACAGCATTGCCCAGACATCAGGGAGATTCTTCATAAACTCACACATATGGTACTTCTAAAGTCATTACTAGAGAGACAAATGGTGTGATCTAGAAACTCCCACCAGATACATATTTTTAAAGGCTGTCATCACCAGAAGTCATTAATAGGTACTGATCACAAAAATTATTTTGCATACCTTCAATATCTGAAACTATGAGCATCTGAGGCTGAGAGAGACCTTCCTGAAGACTGTAGAAATGGATTGTGCTGTCAAATGTTATGAAGCCTATTTTTGTTCTAGTGTTCCCAGGAAGCCTGAAAATGAGACATATGGTGTTCAACGAGATGAAATTTCATTTCTGCAAGTTTGTTTTTTTTTTTTTTTTTTTTTTTTTTTAAATATCCACTGCATCTCTCCTTGGTTGTTACCAAGCAGTTAGTTTAACAGCTAGACTGCAAGAGCATCACTAAGTCATTCTGGAAAGAACAAAAACCACAACAAAATAGGAGCTCATGGCAGAATCACCTAGCTGGTAGGTGAAAACCTTTTAAGAGAGTAACCAGAAGTGGAAGGAAGAAATAAACTGCAAAATACAAAGTAGTTTTTATATAAGTTCAAACAGTATGCATTTTATGAGAAGTTTATTAGATGTATGACTCTTTTCAGCAAATACTTATCTAAATGTCAGCTTTTAAAAAACACAGTTCTAAACATATCATCAACACGATGCTTATATTCTTTTGGGGATTGATGAAGCACATAGGAAAGAGTCAGACTGAAAATCAAGCCTCGAAATCATCTTTTATACTGGTGTAGCTGTGATGGGAAAAACACTACAGCTTTATGGTACATTTTAACACAACATTGGCCATTGTTTTCCCACACTAGGAAACTTGTCTTCCAGACAAAAAGGATTGGCATGCTGGTGTCTATCACAAGTTTCTTAAGAGGAATGAAAATTGGAGACTATAAGAAAAAGTACTTACAAGTCAAGATTGTCTAACAAGGTCTGGCAGACTGTATTCAAGTATCCTGTCTCTATTGCATTGTGAGAGACATCGAACACAAAGAGGTACACGGGGGGCTGAGGTGGACGCAGCTGAGCAGAGAGAAGATTACCTTTAATTCTCAAATAGCATTTCTTAGAGTGAATTTATTCATTCCATTGCAAGTTTTAACTGTTAAAACATCACACAGATGATAGCTAAAATTTCTTAATGCATTTGCCTCTTATTTGGTAATACCAGGATTCTAGTTTTCTTCTGAAGAGCCCTACATATTCTAAATACAGAACAACTTTGACATCATAAATGTTTAGAAGTGAACTCTGAGGTTCTCAGATACAATCCTTAAGGCAACAGCTGTTCTACTGAATTGGAAAGCATCCTCTGAAACAAAATAAAACAAAGGGAGAGAATAAGTGAATAAAAGCTTTACCATGTATTCAGATGGAGCCATAAACTCAATAGTAGCATTCTGGACTTCAGGTCTTTTATGAGGTTCTCCATAAACTCTTGTCACAGGGTTATACAGGAATTCTTCAGGAACTATGCAGGTAAGTTTATAAATTAATATTTCACACTAGTATTGTCTGTGCTGCATTTTAAAACAAATACATCAACTCTTTTATGGCTGTTGGGCAACCCATGGAGAACTACACAGGCAGTGTTCACTTACACTTGTGCAAGGGTACCCTGAGGGACTCCTTGGACTTGTTGTGCTTCTTTAGGGACATCACTGTTACTGGGAAACATTTCTCACGACTCCCACTGTGACAACAATCCCCCTACTGATGTGGCAAACAACACTCCAGTCTCAAAGGCCAAGGTGGGAAAGGTTAATTGCAACACTTTAAAGCACATTTAAAACTTACCGTCATTGACTCTATAGCACAAATTGCATTTCCATCTCCTTTGGTCTAGGAAGCTGACAAAAGGGTTGATGTACGTCCGGCAGGAACGGCATCTCACAATAATACTGGAAGTGACCACTGGCAATTGCTGGAAAAGAAAAGCTTCCTGTTTTATTAAAGCATCCTCACCCTGCAGCTGTTCATCTGTGGTAACAACACCACCTACACTGTGCTGGCTAGTGAGGCAAAGCATCCTTGTTGAAAGAAGGAGTACTTCTGGATCCTCAAAGCATTCCTGCAATTCCTTAATACCACAGGCAGGAACTGAGCTCTAACATATTTGACTGTGTAGATTCTCTTTCCGAGTCTCTAAATTTGTTGAATTACAGTGATGGTTTAAGATCGAGTCCTGAACCTAATAGAGATCAAAAAGCAAGGGGGAAAAAAAGCCCACATCTTTGAAAAAAATCAATTAAACTGAGAAAAAACCCAGATGTTTAAGAGAGACTACTAAATTCAAAGTGTTCTGGCTATCTCATGACACCCAAATACCTTCAACTTTGTCAAGTCTTGAGTTTAGAATTAATACTAGGTTTGAAATTAATAACTACAACTGATACATGACAACCTGGAATTTAGGTGTTGCCTTCTATCACAGTCCAAATTATGTGCTGCCTTTAAGCTTTTGCTTTTTTTGATATTTGGGAGGCTTTTTTATTAAAAAGTGAGACCTGAAGGTTTAAAAGTGGTAGGGAGAAATAATTGACAAAAATTACAGCTATCTGCATGGAATAAGGAAATGTCAGTTACTATGGTAGTTCTGGGCCAAGATACCTGCCCTTGTTTTGTAACTCATTGTCCAGTGTCTGGACTCTAGTGAAGGCATAGTTGATATTTCAGCATGTAAAGTTTTGAATATTTCTCATACCGATAAGTCTTTGAAAGGATGAAGCAGGAGCCCCAAAGGAAGTTTGGCTTTATTCAATAAGGCCTGAGTTTGAGGAATGTTAGTCAGGGTACAGCGGAACAACCTACATGGAGGACAAAGGGTTATTTCAGAGGCTTTCAAATAAATTACCATTTCAGTAGTACAGTAATTTTTCTAGAGCTGTTAATGGTGAATTTCCATTTCCAGATGAAAGATCTTCTCCATCTCTGTCAAATCATTTTGTTTCTGTCTGAGCTTAACCCACAATACATACTCTTTGAGTTCTTATTTTATACCAATGCTCTTTATGAAGAACTGAGTGTCATTTTAGTCACTCAAGTCAAAGTTAAACCTAACAATATTCAAAGTTGCACCAAATCTTTATATACTAAATGTTATTCTGGAATAAATCAGAACCAGCAATGTTTAAAAGGCAGTTTTAAAAAATTTAGTAACTATAAACAATCCTGCAATCATTTTCTGAGTCTTGTGCACAAAGCAGCTTCCACAAAGTGCAGATGCATGTGGCAGTTTTGCAAATCCTGTCCAGCTTGTTTGCATGAACAACGTCACAAAGGCACTGTTATTTCTGTTATTTCCTTCATCTACCATAAAAATACTTGCAAAGCAGGAGTCCCTGGCTATACACAGTTTGGTTGGTCTCCTCAGAGAGAGTAACTGATTAACCAACTGCCAGCCTCTTGTTTGAAATTTCATTTACTCCATTGTTTTAAATGGTTACTTTTCAATACAGAGGTCACCCATTTTTCTTCATGCACTATCTTTTTGGTGTACCTCACTTGACTGAATTAACTCCTATTTTATATATTCTCATCCATACTCACTGCCAGGCATAAAATTTTTGTCTGTATCTACCTGTAGCTGCCTTGCTGACAAATTTTTCCTCGTACTTTCTACAAAGATGATTTTCCCCTCTTCAAAGTTAAACTGACTTACTGCCTTTATTGTAACACAGTGAAGCCCATTTTCAATATTTTCTACTTATAAAATCAAGAAAATATTTTGTGAAGTTATGTTTATAAGTAGGAATTTCTATTTCTATCTATTTTGATGCATTATAGCAAATGCATAATCTTACTCAGGATTGCAGTTGAGCTTCTGGATGTCTTCATGCAAATTGGGGACAGGAGCCTTCAAAAGGGTGGTAGGAAGGATATTTCTTTCTTGAAGAAGATTCACAGGTCTCAACCCTTCCTGCTGTAGACTCAGGCCACCCATTGATGCAGTTAAGTGATTAGTGCCCAGGGCAGGCTAGAGTCAAATAAAATTTCACAGATTAGAACCAATTACTTGGATGAAACCCACAGTCCATTTAAAGACACATATATAGAGATGCCCTTCCGTTTGTTTTGCTCAAGTACTAACTGCCATTGTACCAATATATTTAGAAATACTGATTGTTACACCAACTTGACTTATGCATGTAACATAACAGAGGAAAAAAGTAGCATAAACTGCTTATAAAGCTCTCAAAATACAAAGGCTCAGCTGGTGAAAGTGTTGGTCAGTTCACTCTCAAAGTTCAGGGAAAGAAAAACCAAATACTTCAGCTAACAATAAGGATGCCACGGAAGAGAAACATGCCAAAAGCAGCTGAAAGTTTTAAAAGAAACATCCTGAACAGATTTGAGAGTGGAACACTTCACAAAGAGCTGGCACAGAGCTTTTCCAAACTGCTACCAAAGCACAGGCAGAAGCATTAATTCTGGGCTATGTCTGTCCTCTAGAACACATGGTGCCCAAACAGGGAACAAAAGAAGCAGCATCCTAGGGATGCACAATACCTTACCCACATGCACCAGAGGTAGTACTGAGATAGAAACCAGACAATCTTTACCTGGTGGAAATGTTTTGATCCATCTGGATATTGCAAAGCAGATGCATTCATTCCTGGTGCTCCAGGTGGAGAAGTGTGTTGGTAGCCTGGATGTAAGGCAGGGTAAGAATACCCAACACTTCTATTCATCTTAAGATTTGGGGCTGCAGGAGAATGATGTGGAGTTGCTGGAAGCAGAGTAGACACATACTTAATTGCTCAAGAACTATACCTTACTTGAGGCATTAGCACAACAGGAGAGCTGCCTGTTTAGTTTCTAAGTGTAAAAAATACAGCTGCTGTCAGCTTTGCAAAGGGCTGTCACCTACTTTACATATCACAGGCAAAGACATGCTAATCATCGGTGCTTCAAATTTCACATTTAGCTTCAAGAGAGGCATTGAAGCAAGTACATGCACTTGTACAGAAATGCTTAAACTTCTATCTTTCCAAGACTCTTTAAAATTTCCATAACAAGAACAACCATTTTTACTCCCAAAGCCTTACCCATGAGGCCACCACCTTCAATTGCATCGTAGCTGTTTTGCACTACAGACCCATCACTGGCAGCAGATCTGGTATCACCTTTAAAGAAAAACAACCACAGGAAAAATTTGTACAAGTTACAAGGAAGTTTTACTTAGGTAACTGCAAAAGAATATCCTACTTGCTGGATGAATATTAATAAAAGCATAGTTTGAATCTACTTTAGTTTTGACCCAGGATGAAACTGAATTGAATATACACTTCATCCTTCTTCTCACACACATGTCCCCTGCAGATGTCCCTCAACAAAGGACATTCATAAAACATCACAATTTTTTTAATTGTTTTTTTTTTAAGGAAAACCAAAGTCCCTACATTTCTGGTTGAATAATCTTTTATGACTCCTTCAGATTAGGGATTTGCCATTGCTCCCCATGCAGTGAAGGGCCAGGGGATGTGCCCTCCTCAGCAGAGAAGTTTCTAGGCTAGCTGCAGTTTTCCAAGTAACCTGTAGCTTCAAGTTCCCTGAAGAACTTTTTCCACTCATAATTCACAGAAACATCAAATTCCCTACACTAACACACTTAGTCCACTATTGCTCACCAAACAGCAACAGCTCTGACAGAGTCACATAGCAGTCAAGACAGAAATTCAATCTAAGACAGGAAAAACCTTGAAACTTAGAAAGTGCTCCCAAAGGACAGATTTGGGTAAGCCAACTATGTCTAAATATACTAACACAACTATATATTGCTAAGGAGAAGTAGGTACTCTATTTTTATAACCATTTTTTATTAAAATCTTCAAAGATGACCCAATAAAGGGATCTTACATTACACACTGAATCCTGCTAGCAGCACTCAACCTGCTTCATAGACTAAACATTTTTATCTCTCCAGGGTTCTGAAAATGTTTCTCTTCATGATGAAGAAAATATTTTCTAAGCAAAAGCTGTTTCTAATGCATTTATTACATTCCAAACTAAGCTAAATCCGAATTCTTGTACTCACAGAGCTACCACACACAAGAAACTGTCAATCTGAACATGCAAGGAACCAACAGCTTTAACAGAACTACGTATGTAAAAATAAAGCTACTGACTCACATATGGTCCCATCTACCATGGGCACTAAGTGCCAAACAACTGCAGCCTGTCTGATACAGATCCCTGAGGAGCTCTTAAACAATGGCATATTTGTGCAGGGCCCACAGGAGACACAAAGTCAGGTATCTGTCTTCAACAGCTGACACTTCACAGCCTCTAGTAACTTCTTCCAGAAAATTAACAAATGCAAGATTTGTGTTTCAGTGATTTTACACAGAGAAGAATAAGGTACAGGTACGTAAACAGCAAGGAATTGCAAAGTCCACATTTTATCTCTCCTTGTAGAATGAACAATACAGGGAGTCATACATGGATTTCTGTCCTCACAGTAGTCAGAGATGCAGAAAAATGAGAATTTCCCTATCACAAAAAAGATGAAAAGTGATGCCAACTACAGGAGACATGGCCATGTAAAACGGCACTTGGAAATCTATCTTCAACTGCTAATTCCTCAAGTTTTATCAACATCTGTTTACAGGAATTTTTCTTCTTTCCAGGTCCTTACCTGCTCTTCTCAGATTAAACTAATAGCTGTATTAGTATCAATTTTATAATTTGAGTCTCTAATAGAACAATGTGCTTGACTTTAAAGGTTGCACATTACAGCAAGTTGCAATGTTCGAATTCAACATAAAGAGCAAACAAATTCTTTCTTACCTTCTTGGTTTGCAGCTGATTTTAGCAGAGACTGTGCACTAGGTGGTCCTGCTGCTGCTGTTGATGGCCTAGGTGGACCACCAGCTGGTGGGGGTCCTAAAGGTGGCCTTGGAGGGTGGAGTGGAGTTAAAGGCTGAGTCACTGGTGGAGGTGCAGATCCTATAAAGAGATTAACTTTTAGGAGGAGTTTAACCCAGCTGAAAAAAAAGCCACAAAAGTTTTGTTACAAAAACACGTAGACTGAATTCTAAATATTCCTCTTATTCAGAGGATGAACAGCATGAGATACATAAATCCTAACATGGGGGTAGAGGGTCTCAACTTCAGGTTGTTTCTGTCATGCTTTTCTCATTCTGGGTTCCTGTAGCTACTGATCTCTTTCAGCTTTTTGTTGCTATTGTTGGCAATAATTTCAAGATGTACAGAAAATAGCCCAACTCTGTAACCAAGTCTGGAGTGATGACCAAACAAGTTTAATAATTTTAAAAGTGATCATTGTTATAAAAAAAAACCAAAAAAAACCCACCTAGATAAACAGCTCAGGAGGATTAATGGACATAAAATGGAATGTATATAAAAATTACTTATTCCAAACACTTGCTCTCATTTCATATGCCACTTTCCAAAACTTCTCTGCATTTTCCTCACTAATTCCAATGTACTAACTGGTTATTCCAATTAAGTGCCAGAAATAGTTTCATAAATTCTGCAAGCTTAAGATATTTTGAACAGCATAAGAAAAATAGGCAAAAAAACCCTAGCATCAATAAAAATCTCTAATGAGGCTAAAAGCACTTAACAAAAAAAATTATTTGCTTTTACATGGAAAATATTTCTGTACCTAAGTCCCGCTTGCATGTTTAGTCAGAAAAAAAAACTAACAACATACAGCAGTTTGGCAAAGAGAAACTTGAGTATTAACTGTGTTTCCATAATAATCAGAAGTTGTGCAATAGAGCTATTTCATGTTAGAAAAGCTTTTATTAGTGCATATACCAGCAGTAAAGCATCAGGAGCAAAGTATCCTACTTTTAGTCTCCTAATTTCTGAAGACTGACAATTACCATTAAATGTGAAAATCACAAGTCTGAGGGAAGGAAGCTTTCCATTGAACTGACCTCTATTTCAAAAGCACAGAATGTTTTTCAATTTTCTTTCCAGGTTGTACTCCAGTTATTTGCATCAACCTGACAGGCTATTCAGAAAATTACCTGAATCAAGTGGTTACTGACCATACTCACTAAACAGAACTCATTTTCAGTGATGAAGTCCTGGATTCAAACATGCTAATGCTCTAAGAGCTACCTCAGGAAATGGTAAAGGTCACAGAAACAGCATCACCCACTCACAGCATCCCTAAACAATGAGACACCATCGAGGAGTTACCTGCTTCAGCCAGCTGAAACACCCAACTGAGCACAGAACTTTAATTTCTAACCCAAAGAAAGCACCCAGGTTTTTTGGATGGGTGTATCTGCTTTAACAATCTTCCACAATCAAAATGTCACTTCATAGTCAGTTTTATACTCATTATTTTAAAAGGTCACTGAAAAACGGACATTGGCAAAATATCGAAAAAGTTCTGGTTACCTGGATTCATGTAGCTGTTCTGCAGTGGAGGACCCCCTGGAGAAGCAGCATATTGGTAACTCCCTGCAGGATTTGTACTTCCTGATAACGACGACGGTGGCTGAGCTGCCCCTGTCCCAGGCACACGAGCCAAATGGCTTGTTTGAGCCCCAAGGGGCTGGCTCACAGGAGTCTGGCTGTACTGCCAGTTTGAAAGCACCGGTGGGCTGGCTCCAGGAGGAAAGCTCCCAGCAGATGAGGCAGCAGCTGAGTTCTGTAATGCAGGCAGCAGCACTTGTGGACCAGGACCTGGCTGTTGTACTGGTGACCCAGAGAAAGCTGCCACTGGTGGTCTATTGAGAGTCTGGCCAGGTCCTTGGTAATTGTTTAATTGAGAAACATTCTGAGAGCCACTATAGCTATACTGTCCAGAAGATTGCTGTGGAGGAGCCTTTGCTGGCATCTGATGGGAGTAGGATCCTGGAACTGCAGGGCTGTATCCCTGGCCATCTGGGGAATGCATCAGCTGATTCTGAACAGGGCCTGGAATAAAACAAAACTACACTCTTTAGGAAGTCAGTTTTGTGTATCACTTCTGAAAATAAAAGATGTCCCTGTGAATGTCTTTCCTTAGGATTTTATTAGTCTCCAAGCCATTTTCAATTTAAACCATTAGGTGTGACAGAAGTACTACTGCAAGGGACATTAATTCAGCACTATTTTGCTATCGACGCTTACATCTTTGTTTTGTTTTACAATAACCTTGAGACCACTGAGCATTCCAGTACCACCAATGCTCCTGGATTGAAACTCACACAGGATTCCATCCAGTCTGCAGAAACCCCCAAAAGCAAGCTGCCCCTGGAAGAGCACTGTCCCACACCACTGGCAGTAGCAGCCAGGAGCAGAAAGCGGAATATCCATTGCGTAAGAACTCCACACGATGGCTGACACCAACCTACACGTCAGCTTACCACAACAACACTGCTAGCCAAGTGCCAGCATGGGTCACCATGCTACTTCTCAAGTGACTGAGATAATCTATGAAAGTTTCTGCAGTTAATTTTAGTAAGAGAACTACTCATACACATACTGCTCATGTGAGTGGCCAACTGGTCATACCGACACAGAATGAAGGGTAAGTTTATCATAAAATAATTCATCAGTCATAAAAAAACCAACTTAACAGGTTGATGATGCTCTTTATGCATTTGTTGGTTGGTATATATGAACTAAGTTTTACTCATTTGAAGAAAAAAAAATTGAAAAAAAAAGGTCAGTAACTCTCCAAAAAGTAAACAACATGGGCAAGAACATCATCAGATTCCTTCTTTACTGAGGAACAGGTTGACATAATCCCATGGGATTCCCAGTGCAATAAGAGCGCCATCAAGAAAGGTACTACCACAGATTGTTCATACCATTGCCACAAAATGGACATGCTGAACAGAGACTATCAATTTTCAAGTGAAATCCTTCTGAGCAGAACACACTAGACACAACAGGACACAGCCAGCTACAACTCCTTCACAACTACCAAAACACTTCCCAAAGTTACATCATTCAGTTCAGCCAGTCACATTGTGGCTCTTCTAATTCCCTAAAAACACAGCTTAAATACTGGAGGCATTCCACACACAGAGTTACACATCTAAAAAAAAAAAAAAAAAAAAAGCATAATGGCTAAATTCTGAAAGGCAAGCAAGTTCACGTTTCCACGTTAAAGTAACCCACATGTATCTGACAAATTAATCTAAATGCAGAATACACTGAAATCCTTAATTAGCAGAAGCACTGCACTGCTCATTCAGCTCCACATTCCCTAGAAAACCTTTAGGCCCTGGGTAACACAGAGCTGTTAATTCACTGAATATTGCACAGGTCCATATAACTACTACAGTGCCAGTGATCTCATCCTCACTGTCTCTTATTTGTACATAAAAGGTACACACCATATTATTCTCCAACCAGTAATTTCAACATGCAATTTATCATACAGTTAGGAAACCCAGTTATACCCTACTGTCCTTACAATGCTGCTCATAAATATTTGCAATTAGTAATTCTCTAAAATCAAGGCTGTTTAAATAAAATCTCACAAGGACAAAAATGCTTACAGTTATGAGCAACCCTCAAAAACTACCCTGTAGTGTATCAGATGGGTTTTCAATAATTGATTTACAAACTCCATTGGTAATTAAACTTGCTAACTTTAAAAATTATGAATTCTTATCAAAACTTCTGACTGCATCTGCACAAACACTGATATACTATATCATCACTATAAACTGTAATTAAAATACAGAACAAACACAAATTAATTTAATAACTTGATTTTTCACCTTAGGGCATGACTCTCTATCCCAGGTAGAAATCTGAGTTTTTGGATTGCTCTCTTATGCAGTTTTCCCTGCTTGAAGATAAAACAGTGGAAATGAGGTGATATCAAAAACTGACCTACTTGATATTTTCTATGGCACTTTATGCAAAAATATAGATCAAATTCACCACATAATAATGTCCCAAAGGCAAAAGCACAATGAAAAGTCTTGACACCCTCATATAATAGTTCATGTCTCCAAGTCTACAAAGATGCCAAAAAACCCCCACAGAAATAGCACTGAAGGACAAAACCCCTCTACAAAGAGTTTCACAGTGCACAAAAACTTTTCAGGACTCGCTGTTTGGTTGCAGCTGGATACCCATCTTGGCCTGACCTCTTTACTGAGGCCCATCAGATTATCTGTCCAGCTTTCCCCAAATGCTGATGGCATTCTGTGAAGCCAGAAACAAACAAGGAATTCTGTGTGGACCGAAGAGCTACTTCACCTGCACAGCAGCAAAACAGCCAATGCTTGGAGACCACAGAAATGAATTAGCAATAGAAGAAAGGCCACCTATTAAACAGAAAAAGTCTCCTCTACAACAACACAAGGCCATTTAATGTTTCTAAGAGATGAGGAATAGCACCAGAATATATATGAAGGTTGCTTGATGGTTTTATAAAATGGTCAAGTACTAATGTAGACAGTCAGGATCCAAGTAATATTTTCCACCACACAGAATTTCACTGTGCCCTAGTCCAAACCAGTTACTCAGCACATCACTTCTGCCAGCCACAAGCTCTCCAAGCTCCATGGAGATGCACAGATAAACACTCCAAAAAGTTACATCCCAACAGATGCTGAGGAATCAGTCACCACCAGTGTCCACTTCACCTGACTCTGACCCACTGGATTCCAAAATTGCTCCTAAAGCACCTCATGACATCAAAGTACCATGCTAAGGTATCACATGAGAAGAGCAAAATTGAAAAGAATTCTCTCTCCTTCTTGTTTGCTCTTCAAATCTATCAACAGGAAAACAAATTAGACAGCAGCAATTAAATAAGTACAGAATACTGGTCCTATTAAAAGACAAACAGAAGTGAAGGAGATGAAGGTTGTTGCTAAGCAATCCAAAGCTCTGTGCTAAACAATTTCCCGGGCAGCACAAGGTGCTGCTGTGACAATTTACTGCCTTAGTGGACATGCAAGCTCAGGGAGTTGCCAGCAAACACTTCAGCAAGTAACAAGTTGCAAGGAAAGGCTGACAGCTATAGAACAATTTATCATCCTGCTGACAGTTTTCTTTCCTCACAGACCACTGTAAGCACCACTACAGCACTCCGTACCCCCAAAACTGTTTTCTAAAGCTTTCGTATCAGTATAAAGGTCAAAGATCACAGCACCCTCTCAACGTATATTTTAAACAATGCTATGAACGTCCATGCTTGAACAACCTGATTTATTTCAAAGGCCAGCAACCCAAACCTTCTCTAACACACCATAACAACTCTTTAATTTTATTACCTAGTATTTGCATAACTCTACATTTCAGTTCTTTATTTTTCAGACACCTGACAGCTGAGGAGTCTGAAATTCCTCTTTCTTGACTGCCCTCCCCATAACTTCCATTATGTGCATAATCTGACACTAGGGAAATGAGCAAACATAAAGCAATCCAGTCAGTAAACCAGCCCACTCCAGGATGTTAGTTACTCCATTAGCTAGCACCTTCTTTTTACAGCCTCTGCTCAGACCATAAGCTCTCCAGGACAGAGCCTCTCTCTCCACACTATAGTCATACTCTTCCCACTCTCTTGACCCTGGAAGTAACTACACAGTTAACTGGGTCGTTTTGCTGATGACTTTGAAGAAAAGCAATAAGCATACTGCAGGAGGAGGGGGAAGAAAAATCAAAAGATCTCATTATAACTGAACTGCTTATGATGCAGCACAGCTACTGAAACACACAAGTGTATAATTAAGGAAGCAAGTGCAGAGGATGTGTATGTGAAATCAAGAGACACTTCCATCAGCACAGATTTGCACATATGCAACAAGAACAGACACAGAGACAAGGCTGGCCTTGAACTTCTTATTCCTATACTAAAACACTAGCTAGTAATTTCGGTTTCACCTTCGCTATCTCGTTCTAAAGAAATACATTTTGAGGGAAAGAAAGCAATCAAGACTTTCCCAGTTTGCAGCACACAGAACCAGATAATGTCGGCTTTATGAGAATGACAAGATAAGGAAGGCCCGCAGCGCCGCAGGCTGAGCTCAGCGATAACCACAGTGCCACATGGACAGCGCCGTTCCAAAGGGTCAATCCTCGGCTGGGCCGCCCGGGCCGGCGACAGGGAGCAGCGGGCTGAGGGACAGCCCGAGCCGCGCTCCCAGCCCGCCGGCACGGGCTCCCGGAGAGACGCTGTCCTTCGCACCGACAGACAAACCTACTCGGGGATACTCCTGCCATGGAAATAAATCAGAATGAAGATTTATTTTGCCTAGTGAGCCGCTCTGTGTTCCCCTCAGAGGCACTTGGGGCAGGGCCCGGTCCGCCAGCACCTCGCCCCCGCTCCCACCGCCCCACGCCGCCCCCGGGGTCCCACCGGGAGCCGGGCTCTGCTGCCGCCCCTCTCCGGCTTTCCTCCCGAACTCAGCTGCGTTTCTCCCCGGGCCGCGGGTGGCCGGGCTGAAGGGAAGGCACCGCCGAGCTCAGCCGGGTGAAACCCAGCGAGCCGGGCGGTGAACGGGCCGCCCCCGCAGCCCCCTCCCCGCGCTCCGTCCGCGGGCACCGGCCCATGCCCCCGCTGCCCCGGGGCGAAGGGCGGCCTGGGCCCGGGGGAAGCGCCGCGGGGCGGGAGCCGTCCCCGCCAGGCGCCGTGCCGGCCCGAGCCCCGCACTCACCGTTGCTGTAGGGCTGCTGGCCGGCGGGGGCCCCGGCGGGCTGGGCCATGGCTGGGCCGGTGCGCTCGGAGCCGCCCGTGTGGCGGCGCCGGCCCGGGCGGGGGGGACGGACCCACCGGAACTGCCGGGCGGCGCGCGCAGCCGCACTACGGACACGTGGCACTTCCGGGAGCGGCGCTGCGGCTTAAGGGGGCGGTGCCAGGGGCGGGGCGGGGCGGGCACGCGGAGGGGCGGAGCCGAGCGAAGCCGAACCGAACACAGACGAGCACAGCCGAATCACACCGAACCGAGCCGAGCCCAGCCGAACCTAGACGAAGGCAACCCAGCCGAGACGACGCCCGCCCATCCGAACACAGCCGAGTCTGTCCGAACACAGCCGAGCTCACCCGAGTGTGTGCGCCGCGGGCGCCGGTGCCGGAAGGAGTGCGGGAGGCGGAGCGGGCGCAGCCGCGGGTGAGTGTCGGTGTCGGTGTCGGTGTGTCGGTGTCGGTGTCGGTGTCGGTGCTGCCCGAGTCCCGGAGCACCTCAGGCTCGGCGGTGGGTGAGCAAGGCGGGCGGTGAGGGGTCTGTTCTCCGCGGCCGGTGGGGAATCGGGGTGAGCCCCGCAGGGCGCTGGGCCGCTCCCGTGCCCTGCCTGGAGCGGCCTCCGGGCCGCGGCCGGGCCCGGCCGGGGGTCCCTGCGCGCCCCGAGCAGCCGCGGCCTGCGCGGGGCCGCGGGCAGCGCCGCCAGGGGCCGGGCGCTCGCCTCCCTTCCCTCTCTCCCTTCTGTCGCCTCCCTGTTTCTGCCCCCGGCACAGCCCTGGGGCCCCCCGTCCGTGAGGCTGTCCCGGTGCTCGCAGGGGCCGAGCAGCGCTGCCTCAGTGGCGCTGCGGTGGGGAGGTGCGTTAAGTAACCCCATCACACACAGGTGCCCCGCAGCCTCCCCGCGGTCTGCCACGTTGTATCGACCTGGCAATAGTTGTGTGAAGTACTGTTACATCTTCAGAAGTTACTGCTTTTAAGGGTTTTGTTCTTAAGTCAGTGAATGGTGCAGCAGCCCTGCAGTGAGGATGTGCTCTGACAGCTGGGCTTTGTGAGCCAGGGCTGGCTAAACCTCCACATCAGGTACCTTAGAAACTCGTGTGTTCTAGTGCTGTCTTCACAGGTAAACTGCTGTCTCAAAAATAAGTTGCTGTCAAAAAATTTTTAAAATACTTAAAGAAAATATGTTCTGTTACTCATTTTCTAACTGTGCCTTTCCCTAGCTTTTAAAATACAACATCCAAGTGCAGTTTCAAATCAAAGAATAATGTGTTGTAGAATCTCAGTTTTTCCACTGAGTTTCCTAAGGATTTTGACTTCTGTTGCCTGTGGTAATATTTTATAATGTTACAGTGATCATGCGTGAAATTATAACTTTTAAGTGATCGTGTTTACATCCTACTTGAAAACCTAAAAATACACCCTTAGCAGTAGGCTTTAAGCTGTTGCTTGCAGGTTGTGGTTTCACACTGAACTGTGGCTGAGGTGCAGATTTGGTGCTCTTGGGCTGGACTGAGATTTCTTCCCTGGCCCTTGCTGACAGTCCCCACACAGGTGTAGCCCAGTGTGTTCCCAGTTCATGCAGGACCTGTTCACTTGGGTGTCGCTGGTTTCTGTTTCCTAATTGTTCCATAAAGGCATTTAAAACTCTCTTTAAAAACCTGATGTTGTCTGTTACCTTAGCTCCAAGAGGCTTCAGAAGTGAGCGCTGTCCTAAGGTTTGGAAGTGAAATGATGAATTTTTAGCTAGGAAAAAAGCAAGTTGAGTGTAGGAGGAAAAAATTTCCTAGTTTTCAGAAGATAAAAGAGGTATGAGTGAGTTTGCTTGCTAGTCTGTGCTGTCAGCAGCTTTCCCTTCAGGAGGCTGGCTCAGCATTACCAGAGCCACTGTGCAGGAATTCCTCACTCTCCACAGTCTCCAGTAAGTGAGCCCACGTCCTTGGTCTGTGGAGCTCCACGGGAGTTACTGGGTGCTGCTTTGCTCATGATACCACATTGACCAGGGTTGATGGGGATGTTTTTCAGTGGTAGACATGCATCACTGGACTGATACTAGAAAGTTAACTTTGGTGTCTTTGTAGTGGAGACACATTGAGTAGGTGATGTCTGTTAAAGTAGTTGGGATCAAAAGACTGTCTTGGTCCAGCACAGCTTTTTATTCAAAGCTTTTTTCTCCTTCCAGTGGATTGTTTTCAAATCAACCCTGGAAGTAACATTAAAATAGTACTTTGTCTCCATCAAGGCTTGTGAACAGTGATGGCTGAGTCTTCATTGCTCTGGCTTTTATGGTATTTTTAACGTGAGCCTGAGAGTTTGAGTTGATATATTTTCAACAGCCTCAGCTCTTCCCTGAATTTCCTCTCAGTGTAACAATTTTCTGAACCAGATCAGAGCCAGTCTGGTTTTGTAATGCTTTGATTTGACACAGCTCTGAATTACATAGTTACTTTTCCTGTGTGATAAGAGTAGATTTGATATCTCTATCCAAATATTACCTGTGTGCCTTTACAATTAGCTGTCCATTTTTTTCCCATTTTGAAAGTGTTTCCCTTTAACTGCTGCCAGCTGATTTGGAGGTTGTTCTGGGAGGATTTGGATAGCTCTGTTTCCAGCACCACTTTTCTTATGGTGATGGAAATTGAACCAGTGTTAATGCCACTTCAGCTGTGTTTGTAGAGTAATCCTGGTCTGAGGTTAATCGTTTGAATCTCACCCCTTCAGTTTTTTTCTGTAATGCACGAAGATTGTTTTGGTTGATGTTTTTGGTAAACCTAAGTGTAATAGATGGAACAGGTTAATACAACTGAACACTGAAGTTATTCTCACCTCAGTAATCTGAGCACTTCTCTTACATCACGCTGTTTGCCCTGATTTGCAGGTTATTTGAGTCGATCGTTTCCCTAAGCCCCACAGAGGCTTTTCTCGATTGGTATTTTGCTCAAGCAATAAATAAATCTGCTGACGTGTGTGTTCTGCCATGTTTGCTTATTCTTGACCTTTGATTTTTAGCCATGCAAGGGACAGTTTCAGTCATGACGTTGTGTAACTGGGTGTTTATGCATTGACAAGCATATTTGATTTGTATTCTTAAAAATCTGTGCCTGTTGCAGCTGCCGTGTTGTTCAGAGTAATGTAGACGTGGTTAAAGGTTTAAGGGTTGGTTGTGGCGAAACCAAGACACCTGGTGCTTCGTCACCTCAACAGATTTTGTTCCATTGCAAGCAAAGGTCATTTAAATATTCCCTCCTCTTTCCACGTTATCTCTGCACGATGTGCCTGTTGTTGTGTAGCAGAGAAATTGTTTGTCATGAGTGTAGTTGCTATGATGCTATGATTTTGGGCTGGTTCAGACCTGTGTTTTGACTCCTGTGTGCTGTGCTCCAGGCTCAGAGCTGCCCTGAAGTCCTCTTGTGATGCCCCAAGGCAACCCTGCAGCTTCTAAACAAGTGTGCTGAGAACCTGTAGCAGTGTGGATGCCTCTGCCAGCTGTGTTTAGCAGTACAGTCCAGTTTTTTCAGGGCAGTCTCCAGTGTCCACAGGGGTCATGCATTCCAGCAGGAATTAGCTGGCTAAAGGCTTCTAAGGATGTTGCCCTTTAGCCTCTAGGAGAACTAAAATACTCACAGTTCACTGTGTCAAACTGGTGCTTTCAGTGTGATTTAGTGCACGAGTTTGATGAGAAGCAGCTGAGGGAGCTGGGGAGGCTCAGCCTGGAGAAAGGAGGCTCAGAGGGAAACTTCATCACTCTCTAAAACTCCCTGACAGGTTGTAGGCAGGTCGGGGTTGGTGTTTTCTCTCAGGTGACAAGTGACAAGAGAAGAGGAAACAGCTTCAAGTTGTGCCAATGAAGATTCAGATTAGATATTAGGGAAAATTTCTTCACTGAAAGGGTGGCCAAGCCATGGCACAGGCTGCCCAAGGCAGTGGTGGATTCACCATCTCTGGAGGTGCTCAAAAGACCTGTGGATGTGGCCCTTGGGGGCTTGGTTTAAGTGTTGAGCACAGTGATTCAACAGTGGACTAACAGTTGGACTTAATGATCTTAGAGGTCTTTTTCTACCTCAATAATTCTATGATTATCCTCACTTTTGATAATGAGGAAATTTAGATGAAAGCTAGGAAATTAATTGCTCATGGCTGCACAATGAACCCAGTACTGACTCTCAGCTCAGCCTTGTTCTTGAGTCTAAGCTGAAGGAATTCAGTGGGAAAATACAGGGTCTGGTGGGTTTTTTTAAACAAAACTTTTGCATTTAAGGTTTGAATTGTGACAGCCTGTGCAGCACAATACAGGAGGTCACTGTCTTTGAAGGGTACTGCCAGTGCTTTGTGCTAGGTACTTGTTTTCCATAACAGGCCAAACAGACAGATTCTGTGTGGACAAGGGTTTATTTGGTATCAAACTTCTCTAGATTAAACTCCACAAAACTTCTTCACTTCTTACTGCCTCTGTATTGAACCCCAGCAGGTCCAGGCGTGGCTGGAGCACTAAATCTGCACTGATATCCCTCTAGTGCCCTCTCTGAAGTGCCACCTTTTCACATTTGAAAAGTGAAAATCCTGTTTAAAATCTTCAGTGGATCATCACATACCTTCAACAAATTGTACTTTGGATAAAATTATTTTTACTTCTTGCAAAGATTTCAGTCCACGTTGTGTTTTCCTAAGGGAGGGAAAATCTTTGCTGTTGTCACTTTACTGATCTGTGATAGTTTACTGAAACTAAATTATTTTTTTTAACTTTTAACACAGGATTTTAATTTACTTTTGTTACTTATAAATATTGTACAATGCTTAATGTGCTGTTCTGACAAAACTTAAATGCATTATGTTTTCTCTTTATTTCAGATTGTAAGATTCAGATATGTTCCTATTTGATTGGATTTACAGTGGATTCAGTAGCGTATTGCAGTTTTTAGGTAAGTCATTATTGTTTGGGGCTTTTCATTCTGCTATTCCTGTGTAAAATATCTGTTCACCTCTGTTATCTTCAAATAAGCCTGCTGGGTAAATAATAATATTTGGTTTGGTGTACATTCAGTAACACTCAAAAAAAAAAGTTTCACTTATCAATACTGAACATTTCCAGAGTGTGCTCTCCATTCGTCTTACGTTAATCCTTCTTGAAAAAAATTAAATTATTACATTTTATTGCATAATATAATTTTGTTCATAGGTTGAACTTTTCTAACCATACTACATTTAAGCTTGTGTAATTCAATTGGCTTTTATGTACCTTCTCCTGATTTTTCTCTGCTGCTGAACTCAGTTATTTTAAATCAGTTCTTTTGCACATGAGGATATAATTTCAGAACCCAGATAGGAGGGACTATCTACAAAAAATTAGTGCCAGATATTGAAGCCCTTTCTCATATTCAGTGGTGCACTGTTGTGTGCCACAGAAATTAGTGTGAAACTTCACTGGTATCTACTCAAGAGCCTCAGAAAATAATTCCCTGGCCAAAAAGTCTGTAATCCATATCAGTACAAGGTGAAAAAACCCACAACTATGAGGAAAATTAATGTTAGGATACTAAAAAAAGGATCAGAAGTTGCAGATCACATAGGTAAAAGGCACAATTTCCAAGTTCAAAGGATAGTATTGAAGTGATCAAAAAGCATTCGAGGCTAAGAAGTCATAGCAAGCTGTGCCACCTACCTTTTATCAGTTGAAAGTTTAAAGTTTTGCACTGAATGTCAGACCCTTGGCCTGCTATCAAAATGTTAGCCAGTGAAATTTTAACTAAGTTGACTAATCTTTCTTATCTCCTCTTCCTTAGTTGCATAGTGATTACTGCACACTGGCCTGCTCTTCCATTCCTGTGCAAGCAAAGGCTAATTCTGCTGAAAGATAGAGGAGCTTGAAGTAGCTCCCTCCTTTATGTCCCTCTTCTTCCAAAAGGAACACTTTCTCTTTGCATTCCCAGTTACACTTAGACTTGAAGGAGGCAGATCATAACATTTGGGAAACTCCCCACAGTTCCCTGTGCTGTCCTGTCAGAAGGCTGATGGAATCACTTTAGGAAGAACATCTTTGCACAAGTATGCTTTTGGAATGCACAGAAACATATTTTAAATTTATATAAAAACTCAGGTCTTGGTGTAGCCAATAGCTGAAGTATGGCTGCTTGTTAGTCTTGTGACACTTGGTAAGCTTGAAATATTTTGGTGAAACCAGCAGCATCTGACTGGGAAGCAAAGACTCCTGGATGTGCAGGCTGAGAGTGGCAAAAATATTATTGTTTTCCTATAGGTTAGTAGAGTTTTGTTTAAATCATAAGGCGAGTGTCAACTGGAGTTTCTCCTGTGATATAAGTAACTATATGAAAATGTTTGTCCACTTCTTTCTCTGTAAACATTAACACTTTCTCTTCCACTCTGTAGTTTAATAGTTAATATATATGTGGGCAAGTGAGAAGGTGAGTTTGGAAAGTAAGAGTTGTTGTATTTGAAAGAACTGTGAAGACACTCCACAGGACCTGGAGTAATAAAGATCATTAATGAAATAAGAGGAGGAATAGGAGAGAATATTCATTCCTGCAGCCTACAAAACATGTCCAGCTGGAATGTGAGTCCTGAGTTTAGCTGAAAGGCAGGGGGAGAGGTGAGCAAACAGCAGAGGTGTAAAGGTCTGCAGGGCAGAGGTACCTCTGGAGTGCCACGGCTGAACAGCCCAACACACCTGAGGAGAGCACATTACAGAAGATACGGGGCTTTTTACAGCATGGAACAGGCTTGATTTTGTGATTTTAAATTCAATTTATCTTAATGTTTTACTTTGAATATCAATGAGTTTGAAGCAATGAAAACTAATTCTGGCAGAGGATACAGTGTTGACAAGTTGTAAAAGAATTGCCCTTTGATAATCTCCAGTTGACGAAAATATGGTGTTCGTGTTTTAACCATCTTTCCTCTCCTTCACAGCAACTGTTGCATCTCTGGGGTTACAAGTGGAGGGGGAGAAGAAGGGCAGAAGGCATTTTTATAGAGATGGCTACCAATGAAAATAAAATTTCTTATTCCTGTAAGGAAAGCATTGTCACATGGGACAAAGTGTCAGGAGTGCCCTGATGATGCCATTCAGGATGTAGCCAACACTTTTCCGGGGGGTATGGGTGAAAGTTACTTTTTGTCCAAATAACATGTTAACCAATATTAAAGAATTCATACACAAATTATCATTATTGATGTTGAATCCAATTTCTCCATATTGTTCTGATTGAGGTCTGAATTTTCTTTTTGTCTCGGACGAGTGTTTTGCTGTAATTGGAGGTAGCTGAACAGAGTTCAGTTCAGAATGGTACATGGTCCAGAGCCTGCTGTTAGTGCTGGGTCTGCACCCACCTCTCCCCTAGCTGTGAGCAGAACTGTCCTTTTGCTGGGGCAGACTACACTGGTAGCATTTAGTTCTGTTCTGCCATGCTTTCCCTAAGATAATGCAATGCATTTCCATGATTGACACATTCATACCAGCTGTGTGCCTCTCCTGCTCCTGCCAAGCATGCTGTAAGCTGTGTTACCTGGTGCAGCAGGCTTGTGCTAAGTGGGAATGTCATTTGTATGACATGGATAAAGGGCACTGATAAAGGTGTGGTGGAGTTTGCCTGGTCTGTATTTTGTACCGTGACTGTAACACTTTGTCCCTAGGAGCAAAATCATCTCTAGTGCTGGAAATGAACTTCTGCTGGTTGAACTGATTAATCACTAGGTCCTTTTTTGTTATAGGACTGTACAAGAAATCAGGCAAACTAGTGTTTCTTGGACTGGACAATGCTGGAAAAACTACACTGCTGCACATGCTCAAAGATGACAGACTGGGACAACACGTCCCCACGTTACACCCCAGTAAGTTAATAGAGCTGTTCCTTAGCTAAAAAGCATTTGAAGAATTGCAAGAAAAGCAGGATCTGGTTATACATCTTAAGACCATCAGTATAACTGAGGAGACACAAAGGGATTTTTGGGCTTGCAACCCATGGAGAGTTCAAGTAATCTTAAAAAAACTATGTGTGTAGGATAGTTCAGTGTGTTATATTTAAAATTAAGAGGTGAGTAACAAGCAGAACAATGAAGCAGAGAGTTTGTACTATAGAAGCTGTAAGAAATAGAGGCTTGCAATTTTTGGGAACAGCTCTGTATAATTGGAAAATCAGTGTTTGTGTCTCAGAGGTTGCTGTGTAATTGCTGTCCTGGTAACCTTGCAGGACAAAAAGTTCAACACAGGTTGAAAATGTGGATTGGGGAAGTCCAGTAAGAAGGTGAGAAATTGGGAAAGGATGTGAAGAGGAGAAACCTTGAGCAGTATTAAAAACAAAATGCTAAATGCAAAATCTTTCTTGCAAACCAGATGCCAGAGCCAACTGTTGTTTGTGTAATATGTAGGGATAAATAATGTAGGAATACTCTGCTATTGTTAGCATTGTAGATATTTCACATGTGCTTTAATGGTTAATAACATTTTGGTGATACACAAAGGTGCCATTGATTTTGAGAGAATGTATTGCTCTCATTTTCTTCTTGAATAACAAAATACTGGAAAGAACCAAAAGAAAGTAAAATCTATGTGCTAGAAGGCCAGACTTTTCCAAATCACTGCATAATCTTCACCTAGAACATAATTCTGTTATTTCCAGCTTCAGAAGAGCTGACAATTGCCGGCATGACTTTTACTACCTTCGATCTGGGTGGACATGCTCAAGGTAAGAGTGTGTGTTGACTCACTTAAGCTCACTGAACTGGGCTGGAGTTTGCTTCCAATGAGAAAGAGAGCCCTGCTGCAGAGACTGACTTCCCACACTCTTCTGTGACAGCATGAAAGCCATTGGCTGCTCTTTTGCACATCTACATAATTTATCTCAAATAGGATTTGGCAAGAGCTGCAGCAGAGGAGAAACTTTTGGCTAACACTGTGAGGAGGAGTTCTGTACTTTGAGTTCCTTACATTTACCTTCAAACTTACCTTTGTTGACATAATTCTTGAGGAAACAAAAACCATTTCCATACGTCAGCATTCATGTGGGATAGAACAGTGATAACATTTGAGAGAATGATAATTTTGCCCTGTTAATTCAAGCTTTGTAAAACATGAAATTGCATCCCAAAGACTGGCAAGATAAACTAAGAATTAAAAAAAAAATCAAATTAATAAACCCACACACACCTGTTGCTTCTTAATTACCAATGTGCATTGCTCTGTATTTGGGGATAATTTCCTTTTTTTTTTTAATTTATTTCTTATTTTCCTTGTAGCTCGCAGAGTGTGGAAAAACTACCTGCCTGCAATTAATGGTGTTGTGTTCTTGGTGGACTGTGCAGATCATGAAAGATTGCTTGAATCAAAAGAAGAACTTGATGTGAGTTTAAATAAGCTTTTGAAAGTTTGAACTCTAAGAACTAAGCTCAATTATCCAACATCTCTGCTGTCACCTGGAAATGAGTAGTAGTCATTTGACCTCCTGTATGCTAAATTAATCAGTCCTCCTTTCTCCATTCCTTTGCAGTCACTAATGACAGATGAAACTATTGCTAATGTGCCTATCCTAATTCTTGGTAACAAGATTGACAGACCAGAAGCCATCAGTGAAGAGAGGTTACGAGAGACATTTGGTCTGTATGGCCAGACAACAGGAAAGGTATTGCTCCTTTTTTATTGCTGTTGTTGTTGTGTGTGTTGACTCTGGTTTGCTCCAGCTGTACAAAATAAATGTTTTGTAATTTATTAAGTACTTAGTACATAGTAACAGTATATAGAATGAATCCCAGAGTCTCTTTGTGTGTGTGTGGTGTTAGATGTATGTCTACTACAACTTTTTACGTTGCATTTAATGTCACGTTTTTCAGAGAAAATATGTATCTAGAATAATTTTTAGTACTTCAACTTTCTTATGCACTACTTTAAAAGTTTTCAGAGGCTATAGTTATAGAGCGAATTATAAGAGAAAACTGAATAGAATCTGTCAGTAAGTGACTTTTTCATTTCAAGTGCAGGCTTTAATAATTTTCCACCTAATATATTTTCCTAAAGCTTAGCGATAAATTTACACCATTGCAGAAGTCTAAGTTTGTAGGTTGTAGAAAGGAATAAGTTTTTACTGGCATCTGTAGCAACAAGGCAGATTTTTATTAAGGATCTTTGTGATGCTTCAACTCTTCTTAATGTAAAGTTAATGCTTGTGAGCATTAGAAACAGTGCTCGATGTCCTTGGAGAGAAGCCTCCCTGCAGGTTTCCACTGTGGATCCTGTTAGCTGGCCAGCTCTTCTGAGAGAACCTGCCTTGCAATTTCTCTTTGCTTATTCACTCTTAGGTGCATCCCTTAAAGTTCAGGGCCAGTCAGTCTAGGTCAGCAGGAACAATTCTTTACTTCCTTGTTTGCTGCATTTTGCCCTCTTGTTTTCTTGTCTTTACACCACATGTACTTGATGAAGCATGAACACCACTGAATCTCCAGCTGAACAGCAGCTTTATTGCTCTCTGCTGATCTTGGCAAGCAGGCACCTTGCACTCTTGATTTGTTCAGTCCTAAAATTTGTAGCAAATGTGTTTTTTTTATCTGATTAGAAAACTGTTGCAAACAGAGCACGGAGCTGTGACTGAACACCAAATATAAGCTCTAAAATTCTCTTAGCAAATGTTTGCTTCTCCATTCTGGTTTCACATACATCTCCCTGTCCAGTGTGGATGCACATGAGAACACACATAGTGTATTTCTTGTATAGAAGTTGCTGAGATTAAGGTCTTGTGTTCTGGTCTCTCCATGGAGGTGTCAGGCCTGGAGAAGCTGGGGATGCCCCATTGCTGGAAGTTTTCATGCCAGTTTGGACAGGGCTTGGAGCAACCTGGTCTAGTGGAAGGTGTCCCTGCCTATGGCAGAGGTTTGGAATGAGATTAGCTTTAAGGCTCCTTCCAACCCAACCCATTCTATGACTTTAGATTAATTTATTTTCCAAAATTCCAGTGTCAATCACGAGTTCAATAAGGGCATGCCACAGAAGCAGATGTCCCTGGCGAGTAGCTGTTGTTCCTGAGGGAGCTGTAAGGGGGTGTTTGTGTCTCTGCAGGGCAGCACACCGCTGAAGGAGCTGAATGCCAGGCCCCTGGAGGTGTTCATGTGCAGTGTGCTGAAGAGACAAGGCTACGGCGAGGGCTTCCGTTGGATGGCCCAGTACATCAACTGAGCCCGGCAGCCCCAGCAGCACAGCCCCGCTCCTCGTTCGATCACTCAGTGTACGTGACTTGAATTCAGCTGACTGTTCAATTTTAAAAATACACATTTTTAGCTAATTATATCATTGATGCTAAATTGTGAGTGTGAGAATTGCGAAATTATTTCAAGTTTGTAAGTTTAAATACCACAACCTGTGAGCTTTCTAATTCCGTGCGGCGTCCTTTTGCAGCTTTTAATTTAATGAGTCTCCAGCACCGTTTTTGGTCAGAGCAACTTTCCAGTACAGTATGTTTGAATGCACTTTTTAACAGCTGAAAATGATGAACATGTGAAAAAATATTTAATGCTTATGTTAAATTTTTTATGTACTTTTTTGAAACTGGTTTTATAACTTTAGAGTATATAACCATCTTTCAAGGAATAATAAATAATTAGCTGATGGATAATTGCATGATGCCTTACAGTTTTCAATAATACACTTTCTTATGCAACGTCATGCAATAAATTTAAATCCAGTTTTTGGCATCTTTAATGGGAAATGTTTCATTTTAATGTGTCTTAACTAGTGAGGCTGATCTGAATATGTGGGATATTTTTCTGAAACACAAGCAGGCCACAAAGTAATTTCATAGTAGGTCAGGGTAAGGTGGTTTTTTCAGACTACTAAATGGTATTTACTTTAGGATTTTCCATAGTAAAGGAAAAATCTACTGTGATGCCCTTATAATTACCACAAATACAAATAGTGTAAATTAGCTGTGCCAAAGTAAATCTTGAACGAATGACAAAAGTGGTCTTAATCTACTGGTCTCTTGAATTAAACCCTTGATGTAACACAAGAAAATACTGTTTCTTTTTGAAGAAATTAAGAATACCACTGCACTAAATATCCTGTTTCCAATTTCATTCATTTTTGGGTCTGCTAGAAGACTTATCCAGGAAATTTCCAGGAAAAAAATGGGTTGTCATTGCTGCTTTTAAAAATTTACCAGCTCACACCCATTGGCCAGTTTTTTTTTTTTTTGGTATTTTGAACTGGGACAAGATGGATTATTTTACGTGGCTTTGTCCTGAAACCTGGCCAGTGTGGCAGCTACTGGTTGTCCAAGTCACTTATTTCTGGGGTAAAATTCAGTCTCTCTTTCCAGTTTCTGACTGCTTTTCCTTTCTTTTGAGTGTTAGTTCCCCAAGGAGAAAGCAGGTTACCTTTGAAAAAAGGGTGTTGCAGCACATTTTATTGATGCTGGCTGGGAGCTGTGGTTGGTGCTTTCTTGTGCTGGGCATGTTTTACTCCTAATTTGCCAAATGAAGGTGGGGTTTCAGCCCTGGAGTCACCATTTTACTACAATGGGTTTGAGTTTCACTGTGTAGTTTGTTTTGTCCTTGTACAAATACAAACTGCTGCAAGTTGTACTGAATCCCTTTTACTTCCTATTGTACATCTCCAAAATTCTTTAGGCCTTATGATTCCAGTATCCATGGCAGCAAATGTATTTCTGACTGTTTTGATTTCACAAATAACTTTCTCTTGACCTCTGGGCTTGGATCTCAGATTTAAAGGCTGCAGGCACAAAGCAAATAAATGAGACTTACTCCTTGCCCGAACCTGAACTGGTATGATTGAATATTGATGATCAGTTCCCCACAGTCCTAGACTGTGCATCTGAATAATTCAGAACCTAAGTAATATAAATTGTAAATGAAGTTTATTACTGTAGAATCACATGCAAAACATTAAGCCCAGTTTGTGTGTGGTGCAGTTCAGTGTCAGGGCATTGGATGGCTTTTCCAAATGACCAACATAGAGAATTCTGCATTTAAACTCATGCTCAGCTGTAGAGTGGTGTCTCTGCTGCATAAATCCAAACTGGAGGCAAGAAGTGGCCTCTCACCACTGTGTGGACAGACAGTGTGTGTCTTTACTACATGCCTCTTGTGTTTTTTCCTCTAGCTTTTTCTGATGATGGTTATAATGCAGAGAACCACAGCTAATTTGCTCGATGGTGTAAATATTAAAAGTACTACTAGCAGAGTCACATTGTGATGTTGATGTGAGAGATTTGGGACTGTGTTGCCTGTGCCTATGGAAATGAAGCTGGAGGTGGAGATGTTCTGCTGCACTTCCACAGGCTGAGCCATTGCATGGGCTTGGAGGAGTCCTCTTCACCTGCTCTTCCCACCAACCGTGAACAACTGCACTAAAGAAAGGGGTAATCCTACTAAAAATTAAAAAGGAAGGGAGGTGATGGTGCTTAAAAGTGTGTGTTAAGAATAATTCTCAGTGTTGTGGAAACACTCTTGATTTCCTGGTTCCTGCTGCGGGATGGTGGCTGAAATGTGTTTGTAATAAGGGCATGAAGAAACCTGGACCTTGTGTTATCCACCTGAGTATGTCGTTGGAATAGGTGTTCAATGCTCAGTGAATCACATAAATAATCTTGCTCTGTTTCATTTCATTCAGCAGAGGAAGGACATTTCTTCTGTAGTTTACATTCTGTTGTGCACATGAATGTGAATGAGTGTTGTGTCTCTTTGTGTGAAGACTTCATTAATAGACAAATATACTGATGAGAATTTTCCTGGTGGTTCTCATCCCCACCCCCTCTGTATCTCCCTGGCCGTTTATTTCTATTTTATTCCTATGACTGTGACCAGCCTTGCTTCAAAAAAAGTAGTGTTCACATTTGGGTCTGACTTATATGAATTTTTTTTTGCACTCTTTACTATGCAGATTTCAATTGAACATCACTTTAAAGAATGTGAAAAAGAGAACTCATTAATAAAGATGTTATTTATGAATTGTCTCATTTTGTTTTTACATTGCATCAGTTCCTTAAGAGAAATGAATGCAGATTTCTAAGCTCCTAATAACTCCTTCTGACAGTGGCCTGTATTTCAAGGCAGTGACCCCAGTTGCTAGCATCTCTGGGTTGAATAAGATTTCTTTTGCTTGGATGTAATTAAAATTGGGATCTAGTATATATTGTATAACTAAGAGGTGATTGCTGTATTTCATTCTTGGTTTAATACATTTTCAAGCAACAATTATTTGCATTGGAGATGGGGAAACTCTCCAAGCTTTCTTGTTTATCCTCTGCCAGGTCAGGATTATTTCTGTGTTCAGGTCCTGACTATGATGTGCCAAAGGTGACCTGTGGCATTCACTGGAGTACAATACCTGCATGCATGGGAGCTTTATTTTGCTTTGATAATTGGATGTGAGCATCAAAGGGCATTTGGCATTCACTTATTTATAATAGTGTCAGTTCAGAAGAGTGATGGAGGTGATCTCCAATCCCAGTGAATCCACAGGTCTGCTGGAGGTCAGATTGTTCTTCTCCTGTTTGTCCTGTCAAAGCATTTGGTTGTTACCAAGCAGAGTCCAGTGTTTCTGTTGGCTACACCGTGCCCACATTTAGGTCACACTATTGTTAGTTGTGGACTGAGGAGTTACATTTGAGCCTCATCTGCTGGTGTCAGTGGGGACATTTGACTTCCTTGCACTTGGACAAACCACTCTTTGCACTGGTGTTTCTATTCTGAAATGTGAGTGCTCTAAATGTTGAAAAGCATAATTTATATAATAAACTGCAGAAGAAAAGCTAAAGATTAAAGTGTTCTTTAATATGTTGTCAATGCATTTGTTATTATGTTGTCCCATCCCATGCTGGAAATACAAGTATTGGGAATAGAAAATAAAATTTTGCTTGAAATTTGAAGGAGTTTTAAACAGATAGTTCTTGTCAAATTATCAAAATCAGGAAAAAAGTGTGCTTTGTACATGGTCTAGGAGTGAGTTTGGATTTTCTTGGGTGGGTATAGTAGTAGTTCTGTCTCATTTTGCTCATCTTCTGTTCATGGGTGTATGGAAAAAAAATCCCCTATCTGGAAAACTTTGAACATGGAGAAAATTGCATTTCCTTTGTTGCAGTTCTAAAATAAGATGGAAAGATATAATCTTAGAACATGGAGAAAATTGCATTTCCTTTGTTGCAGTTCTAAAATAAGATGGAAAGATATAAACTTAGAGGTGATTGATGCTTCCTTAGAATCCAGCTGCACTCTAGGATTGGCCCTGCTGGTGGGACTGTGGAGTGGGGATTGCCACTGAGTTCAAACTGAGTGTAGCCCACAGGGGAGTGTGTTAACCTGCTGTTACAGAACTATTTTCCAACCCTAAGCATATATTGTCCTTAGTTTACATTTTTCAATTTTTTTTTTAATTTGTCCGTTTTTGAATTACAATTAAAAATTTAATGAGCAAGTATGGTAAAATAATAATTAAAAAAACATGGCCCTTGTTTTTCTTATGACCCTGTTTCTTACTGCACATGTTGCATCATAGTAAGAACTCTTACACCAATATTTTGGAGCCTTTGATGCCTTTCATTTCAGGGCCTCAGAGTTTTCAATCTGCTAATGCTGCCTCATCATCCTTGTGAGTGGAAGGGCTCTTGTCCTTGTTTTACCTCTGCTGTTGGAGGTGGCTGGAGGGATTGGGTCAGGCTTGGGCTCTGCCTGAACACGAAGAGCTCTCACAGCAGCCCTGAAGGAAGTGATGCCTCCTTAACGTGGGCACCGTCTGCCCGTGTCTGTAACAGGACACCAGCACCTCCCTCACACAGGAGCTGCTGGAGATTCTTCACAAACCTTGTGTAAATTGGTGGCACATTGGGTCCTGTCCTCAGCGTTCCCAGCACAACAGCCTCTCTAAGTGTGTGCCATGCCCTGTGTTGCACCCAGCCAGGACAAGAGTCAGTAGAATACAAGGTAAAAGAACAGCAGAAAAATTTGCAATGTTTATACTACAAAGCTTGGATCTACTTAAAATTTCTGATTCTCTTTCCTAAATCTAAATAAACGTTTTCATAAAAGGAGAATTTAAAGGCATACTTTCACTGTTGGGTCCAAATGCCTGGTTTTGGCACAGACAAGTAAGAATTCCTATTGTTTGGTTAGGTTCCCCCCCAAAGCGGTACTGTACTGTCAGAGTGGCTCGATGAACTCCCGGGAGCAGCACTTGCTGGAGCAAACCCTTGGCAGTAGCTTAGGGCAGGGAGGAGCTGCTGGAGACTGATGCTGGGACTTGGTCATCTTTGGGTACCTGACCAGGGGAGGGGCAGCAGCTCTGGGACGAGGGCTGAGGGCTGACAGTGGCTGCAGCAGCCCCTGGCAAAGCTGAGCTGAGACGCCTGGATGCTGCCTGGAGAAACAGAGCTAGTCATGTAGTTTTCCCTTTTTTAGAGCTTATGTTTTGTTGCTGGCATTAGAGAAGCTTTTAGCATTGGTGTAGGGAAGGATGGGTGTTCCTTCAAAATAAGAGGCTTACTTGAGCATGTTTTTTGCAGTGTGTCCAATCCTTGCTCTATGTTTGCTCAAATCACTGCCTTGTCAGTGACAGCTGTCTCTGGGGAGCTCTGATTGACATCCCCAAAGGAAGGTTATGATGATTTGACACTTGGACCTGAAGATTTGTTTGTAAAGAGAACTTCTTTTTGATTTATAGTATTTTTTTATTTTTTCAATTCCCCTCTAGCCTTCCTATCTGCTATTACCACATCTGTAATTATCTTTTGTTTCCTAATCTGTATTTTAGATTGCTTCCCAACTTAAAAAAAAAAAAAATAAAATCTGATTCTTTTTGTCCCAGGCTGTTTTGTGGGGAGCTTTTTTCTACTACTTTGATACTTAAAAATCTTGAGAAAGAGAGACCTCTATCAAAGAAGAAATTCTGCTTGTGTTTTCAGAGCCATTGTGAGGTACAGTGCAAGAAAGAAGCAGTATGAAGTTTACACGTGTTATTTGCCATTATTATTTTGTGAGAAGCAAGGAAACCCCAACAAGTCCGTCTCTGTGGATGGTTGAAGTTAACTGAGCCTGATGAGTCTGACTGCAGTGAAGAATGTGTAACAGATCCTCACACATGTGACTGTGGGATGAGTCTATTTCTGTCTCTGTAAACATGAAATTGTGAAATGCACACCATGGAGATGGGACTGCTGAAGTCCTTGGCTGAACTGGTCAACTGTCATTGGGCTTGCACCTCTCTGGGAGAACAAAGTGAGTTTAAACTTGCTGCAGAACATTGTGATGCTGGAAGATGTTTAGTGAAAGGGAAGCAGGTTCATGCAATAAAGCAAAGAAAACATTCTGTGTGCTACCAGATAAGAGGGAAAATGCTGTGAGTTTCTGTAATAATATCTTAGACACCTTGTGGGCATAACAGCACTTCACAAAGACAGCATCTAGAAAAAAGTCACAAAAACCAGGATTTTTCTTCTCTCCATTCCAGGTCTGAAATAAACAGATGTGTGACTGAGACTTGGATCCTTTCTGCAAAATATAAAAAAGTGCAAATCTCAAGATTGCAAAAGAAGGAAAAAAAAAGATGTGAGAGAAGTGGGTCATGAAGACTTTGCTTTTGCACTCATTAGATGGTACCAGTGGTGACCTGCAGAGTGTGAGGCTGGTGAGGAAAGAGCTGGTCCTACCTGGGTCCTTGGCTGGAGCCTTCTGGGATCCAGCCCATTGCCAGAGGGAGTGAGGAGGAGGAGGGTGGCTCTGGGCAGGTGCTGGCTGGGACAAGGAGCAGCCTGTCTGTGCAGGCACAGGAGTGCTGGCAGGGGGGAGGAGGCTCAAAGCCTGCCCTGGGAACTGGGGGAAAGAGTCATGGAGCAAAACTCCATCCAACCCAGCCCTGAACAGGGACAGGGCAGCCACAGCTTCTCTGGGCAGCCTGTGCCAGGGCCTCACCAGGGAAGGACCTGGAAGGTCTAATCCTGCCCTCTGTCAATCTGAAGTCATTCCCCCTTATTCTGTCCCTCCATGCCCTGGTCCCAAGTCCCTCTCCAGGTCTCTTGGAGCCCCTTTAGGTACTGGAAGGGCATGTAAGGTCTCCCAGGAGCCTTTCTGGCTCCAGGATGAACAACCCCAGCTCTCTCAGCGTATTTCCAGAGCAGAGACACTCCATCTCTCAGAGCATTTTTGTGGCCTTCCCTGGAGTTGCTCCAACAAATGTGTGTCCTTTTTATTTACTCCATTTGTGTTTTTCTCATTTTGCACAAGAGGCAATTGAACTCCCACCTCATTTTCAGCAAATGCTTGAGCACAGTCCTTTCAGAAACAGATGATGCCCCTCCATTCACACACAACATCCCCAAACTCCTGGAGCAGCATGTATCTCCCTCCTGTGTAATGCAGCCTATAGGGCAAAGAGTTGCAACACTGCATCTGACCCCTTTAGCCCGTGTTGCTGTATCTCCCTGGGGAGAAGCCTGCTCCCAGTCCTGACCTTTAGAGAGTTTGTAGGTTTTTTGAGCTCAGTAAAACCTCAGGTGAAGTGGAAAGAGCAAGTCTTCTAGCCCACAAGCTTTCCACAGTACTGGAAAGGTTCTCAGTGGAAACCTGTGCCTGATGGGAAGGATTAAATAAGGAGCCCAGGTTGGCATGTTACTGCTGTACAAGAGCCAAAGAAAACCCTAAAGCCCCAAATTCAGCTCATTCCCCCCTGTAAATGCACCCATAACCCCGTATTGTCTGGCTGGGCAGATCTGCCAGCAGTGAAGTGTTGGTGACTACTGCAGAAATTTTGACTAGAAATTACTTTAAAATTAATTTCCTGTGAGCTTCCTAAATGTCTACAAAGTACAGCATAGAAGAGTAGGACAGCAAGAAAAAAAATGTATTAAAATTTCACATCAACTGGCTGCTTGCTGTTAGGGAAAACCAGAAATTTATGTCCTAGTTTAAGCTTATCATGGTGTGCAACCCACTTTTGGGATGCTTAGCAGAAATCATCCCAGTGGTAGTTGGAACATTCATTTTATTCCCACTGGCTTTCGAGTTATGTTCTTGTGCTTTTCTTTGCCTTGGACACACGGAATCATAGAACTGTTTAGGCTGGAAAAGCCCTCTAAGCTCAAGTGCAACCCTTCACACCATTATTGGTGTTAAGGCTGCTCTCCTGCCCTTGAGATGAGTCCCAGCCCAACTGGACCATGGCAAGGGTTTGCTGGAGCACTCAGCTCATCTCAGCTGCAGGAGATTTGAGCCATGTTTTGATTTATGTCCTACAGCATCAGGTATTTAGGATAAGGTGCTGAGTACAATTTGATCTTGACAGCTACGGGTTAGAAGGACAAATTGTGCCAAAAGTCCTGGTTTCTTTTCTTTATTGGTAGTTATTCAGTTGCAGAAGGACAGGAGGAGAATTATTCAGGTCCTGATGCATAGGAAAAGCAGGATCAAGCCTTTAATTTTGCACCTTTAAGATCTCAAGGCTTGGTTTTGCTCATGCAAAATTGGTTCATCCCTCACATGCTGCTGGTGCTGCATTTGCTGGACAGGGGTAGTGTATCTCTGAGTGGCAGAGGGGATTCTAGCTCCAAAAGAATTCCTTTGATTCAGATTTCAAAAATACATAGTTAGGATCTGTGTGAAATCTTCAGTGAAGTGGATAATTTGGATGGTGGCCTCCTTTTCCCCATGAATTCTTATAATTAGAGGTGTCTCATTAATAAAGAGTTATGTTTTCTGCCTCGTGGCAGTTTATGGAAACTTGATATTTCCAGGTATTTCAACTCTATGATTTAGATACTTGACTTTCTTTGCAAGCATTTGTATTTAAACTGCAAACAGATTGTCAGGGAGATGTGTTTCATGTGAATGCTCCTCAAAAAAAAACGTTTACAAACGCAAACAGAACGATCACTCCAGGTTCACTGAGGAATAGGAACAAACCAAGGCTTAACCTTCGATGAGTCAATGCAGAAATGAAGTGCCTATTTATTGGTAAATAAAGGCTGGCTGCCATTCCCTGCTTCTAAGCCCACGTGCCCCTGAGGGGTTTGGAAAGTGGTGATGCAAACTGATGAGTCACAGTTTAGAACAATAGTTTCTTCATGTGAAATGACTCAGGATAAAAGAAAAACAGGTTTTTCAAGAAGCTGATGAAATTACAAAAAAAAAAAAAAAAAAAAAAAAAAGGCAATAGGACATCTTTAACCCTGTGCTGAAAGCATATCTCTTTCTAAAGGATAAGGTGGTGGGTCCTGAGATCAGGGGATCAGGTTCTACCTGCTTTCAGCTCATTTGCTGCTTCCAGAGCATGCATGGGGATAACCAGAGCAACAAGCACTGAATACCATGGGTATGAGCACCATGTATCTAACAATAACTCATTTTACACTGAAGTGTGGTCGTTTGTCTGCACCACAGTCCCTGTCCTCTCCTCCTTGCCCAGAGTGAGGTAAAGGTTGGTACTGCTGGGCAGAGGGCAGCAGGGCTCTCTGTGAGGTTGGGTGGGATTCTCTTGGGATGGGAGATGTCCCCTGCCATGGACCAAAGAGCCTCTTCATGAGCTAAGGGCTCTGCTAGGGACAGTGCTATAAAGTGTATATCTATATTATAGGTGTGCTGTTATCTGTAACATTATCTATATTGGAGATATCCCTGTTTCCTCCAGTGAGGGTGGAATATGCTGCTCTGTAGTTCTCATGGCCCCACAAATATCCATTCCAGGTGTTTTGTAGAGTATTATTGCAGAAATTATCACCTTAGAAATCTGAATGCAAATATGTACATTTTTAAAGCATTTAATTACAACGAAAAAAAATAAGTGAAGGGGAGGTCAAGCTGTAGTCTGTCAATAAAAATACCATAATCAGATTAATCCAGCAAGCCAAAAAACAGACTTATTTCCTCTCTGTACTACATGTATCACATGATGGGTAGCAAATTTCCTAATATCTCTCCTCAGCCCTTTGTGTCCTGCACCGTGTTGGGTTTGTCTGAAGAAGGAGAAGGCTCGTGTCTTTCTGGGCTGCTGACATCTCCCCACTGCCAAGGACTTCATCCATAGTTCAGGTCTCCTTCCAGTCAGGCATGCTCCCGGGAGGATTCTTGCTCTCACTGCTTTTCTTCCATCCATAGGTGGCAGCAGGCTTTAAAAACTTTAACCTCTCAACACTGATGTTTTTTTAAGAGCTCAAGGAGTTGTGCAACGATCTCCAGAACTACTGTGCACAGAGCTGGTGTAAGAGGAAAGGATTGTTTTCAAGGAATGAACCATCCTTTGCAGCTCTTGACTGAATTGCTGAATTGTGAAGACAAACAGCAGGAAGTCAAACTCGGAAGCAAGCAAGGGCAAACAGGCCCCTATTGGGGGCAAACAAACCCTTGCAAAGGGCAGCAGTTTCATCAGATAAGCAGCTCAGGAAAACTAATGTGGCTAACAGTTTTCCCCTGCAAAAGTACGTGGAGACAAAAAGCTGTGATGCGGATTTTAGCAGCTCTGCTCTAATTTGCTTCAGTGTGCCTCTGCCTGCAGCTGGGGCTCTCTCCTCTCCCTGCCGTGGTGCTGCAGGTGGCAGGGCCAGCTCTGCACGCTGGGGACACTGCACAGCAAGGGGCAGACTGGCTGCTCCTGCAGCACAAGGACTACAGCCTGCTCCTGGTGGTGGTAACTCCAGCTCCAGAGGCTGCTCAGGAACCCCAGGGCCTGGGATCTCCACCTGCCACAGCTGGCTGCCCTGGGCTGGCCAGTGCTGTGAGCCAGCCCTCCTCCAGCCTCCTACCCCAACTCCTTCTGAGGATGGAGCAAGTGGAGGAAGAAGGTCAGCATCACTGTTTCCACTCACATTAATTTTAGGTGTGGGTCCCTGCTGAGCACATCCTGGGGACCGTGGTGCCACGTGCCAAGCACACTCCAGCGACTGCCTGTGGTTTGCCTTTTATTCCCATGTGTGTCGTGCCAGGCTCACACAAACAAATCAGATCGTGTTGACAAGGACCAGCCAAAAGCCACGTGGGCTGGAGGCAGGGCTGGGAGGCCAGAGGGCTCCCCAGAATGAGCCACGGCTTCCTTGGAGGAGGCAATGAGTCAGGGCCACCTCCCAGGGTGATTAATTGGGAATTTGTTAAAGCACGGAGAAAGAAAAGCTCAGCAGCAGGTGCACTGGCCAAGGGTGAGGGAAGCCCTCCATAGAAATCATTATACTCCTGCAAAAATTAATCACTGTTTCAATTGAAGGAGATATTGTTTTCCACCTGCCCAGTAGTTGATGGGGAGTTGCTGGAACAGTGGTAATGACTGACTTGGAAACCACAAAGGTGACAGGAATTTCGACAGGCAATCCTAAATAAATCTTGCAAGCTTTATGTGGTGCTTGTAAGATTAAATAATAATAAAATGGTAGTTACAGTAGTGCCTATATGCACAGGGAGCTCTGTGACTTGGCCTGGAGGGGAGGCATCCAAAGGAGAAGAAAGCCTGGGTTTGTGGATGGATGTCTTGAGGCTGTGAGGGAGCAGGATCAGGCTGGTGAGCAGAGGGGCTGGGAGGGGACATGGTTCCCTTGCTGCCTCCTTCAGCACAGAGCCCACCCAGCTTTCTGCACATGCTGGAGTGGGGTCTGTGCTCAGCTGAACCTCAGGGAAAGGCAACTTCCCCACATTTGTATCCTCAGCCTCATTTTCTGATCCTGGAGGGAAAAGTACATGCCAACTGAAATTTAACTTTTCCTAAAAACATGATTAAATACATGTTTTACACAGCTGGCCTGCACAAGGCAAGGAGGTGATTTCATGTGGGGATGCAATGCTGGTACCAGTGCTGGGATGTGGGGTCCAAGGCTGCCACATTCCCTGAGCAACCATTACCCCACACCACTGGCAGGGGGATGCCCACAGCCCCTGCTCCACTGCAGAGCTCTGAAGTGAAGCACGACTGCTTGTTTACAGCCACGAGTTGGCTCTGCAGGCAAAATTACCCCTATTTTGACACCTCTCAGAAGCACTGAGTGATGGCTCTTGGAGAGGAGCAGCAGCTTCACTCAGGCTGCCGTTGACAGTTCCAGATGACAGGAATATGAAGGCTTAATTATGATATAATTAAGTTGAAGTGATCATCTCACGTCTGTTTAGTGTCTAACATAAAATGATCTGGTGATCTCTGTCTAGTTTGCAGTGGCCTTTGGTTAGAAACCAGTAGCATGGGGGTGGGAGTGGGTGCTGAAATCCTGGGGGAAAGGGGGGTCAGGGAGAGGGGTCCTGCCTGAGCAGTGGAGGCTGCACAGAAAACTGGGCTTCTGCAGTGTTCTGTCTGTATTTGGGTAGTTTTTTACTTTTTCTCCTCCAGGAACTTCCCAGAGAATTATTTCTGTGTCAGACAGCTGTGAGAACAGTGGTTCTTCATCTGCTGTAGCTTAACATGCAGATTTGTGCATGACACAGTCAGTGGCTGTCCTGTGCTGCTGCCTGGCCTGGGAAAGGGGGAAGCCCTCAGCCTGGATCACCCTCCCTGGTCCTGAGCACCCATCTGCCATGCTCCCAATACCCAGGAGCACGAAAAAAACCAGAAAAATATTTCCAAGAAAGCCCTTATTCAAACCACCAATGTATACCCAAGCTTCTTAGTAGCTGCCAATGTCATATTTCCTTGGAGGCAAAGTTCAGAGGATGGATCCTATGCAGGATGAGCACCTGCCATGGGGCTGCAGGGAACCCCCTGTGCTGTGTGCACCCCAAAACTGAGCCTTGGTGGTGGTGGTGGCACACAGGATCACACAGGATCAGAGAATATTCTGAGCTGGAAAAGACCTACAAGTATCACTGAATACAGCTCAGCACATGAGTAAACACTTCTCTCTCTTCCCATGTGGAATTGGATTTTTCAGGCTTAAATTCAAGGAATATAGTTTTTCATTTATAGATATTCAAGATCTCTTGACTATCTGCAGATGAAAAACTTTATTTATAGAGTTATCTATCTATAGGTATCTATCCATGTAGATTTTCATATATAGATATCTCAAGATATTCATTATAGATGTGCCTGTAAATATACTTCTAAGACTAAAACCCTTTGTAATTTCAGGAAAGTGTGGATCCTGGCATTGGTGGGTTGCTCAGCAGCAATGCCTGAGCAGCTTCTGTGCCCGTGGGTGGGAGCTGACTAAGGAGAAGCTCTTTAACCCCACAGTTTCAGCACAGATTTGCTCCTTGGTGGTTGCTGATGCCATCCAGCCTGGTTTGGTTGTTCTTCTCTCAGCAAGAGGAAGCGTTAGGACAGGGGTAAGGCCATGTTTGTGTTTTAAAGGCATTTCATATTATGGTTCACATCTGCCTTGGGAAAACCTGGAGAGGAATTACGGGAGAGGACACTTACAGTTTAAGCATCACACTCAGTAGAAGCCTCTCCTGCTCAGGCTGGGCTCTGATCTCTTATTCCCAGCCTCCACATGTCCTGCTGCTCAGGCACACCAAGGCCCGCAATTACTTCCAGAAGAACTTCAGCCATTCCCCACTCTGGCTCAAGTGGTCCATGCCTTTATCCAAAAAAGATCTCCAAGTGCTTTTTGACTGGCAGCAGCTTCTGGGCAGCTGAAACCTCTGTCTGTGAGGTGGATTCTGCTCCATCACTACAGCAAATGCTGTTTTTATTTATTTTCACCATTTCTTTGCATTAACCACATGGGAAGCAGCTTCTGTACAGCCAAGCAGTGTTTGTACCTGACAAGAGCCCACAATTTCAGACTCTCCACACTTCCCCTGTGGCTTTGCTGCGTTGTTTGCTGCTCTAGTGGTTTATGTGGAGCTCACTAAAAGTGCCAAAGCTGGGAGCCATAGCAGAGTTGTCCCTCCGTGGGCACAGCAGGTGCCACTGCAGGCAGTAGGACAGTTTCCTCAGCTGCTCCTAGGCTATCCCAGGGGATGAAATTGCTCTGCAGGCACTTGGTGTGGTCCACGTGGCAATTCAAGCCAGCCCAGTGGCACTGCACTCCCAAAAATGCTTTCCCCAGCACTGGGATGCCTGCCTGGAGTCAGCAATGTCTGGACTGGAGCATGCACAAATGGGGTGTTCATCATCAGGATCCTGGCAGTGGCCTTGGTGGGGCCTCGTATTGCTGCAGAAAAGAGCAATTCCCAGGTGCTGCTACCACAGAAGCTGTTCCTTCACACACGCTGGGTCACTCTGGGTCACCTCTGCTCCCTGCTCCAGAGCCTGCGCTGGGAGGGTTGGAGTGGGCTGGGGGAAACCCTGCAGCAGGCTGAGTGTTGTTCCTTTATGAAGGTTACCTTTAATTAATTTATGGATTTATTTTGCCAGGTCCAGCCTGGCTCGCACCCACCAGCTTGTTGGGTGAGGAGCCACCAGGACACGGGGACAACCCAGCGTCGTTTGACGGAGCAGCGACAGCTCCGGTGTGTTCTGCAGCACAATCACCTGCCCATGGGGCTGGAGTGCCGATCTGCCATCAAACTAGACTTGAAAAGTCATAAAACTATTGTGGTAACATCTTTCACACTGTTTACATCACTAAGCAAAAGCTCTGCACTCACAGAGCATAAGGAAGCCGGTGGCGCTCAGGCAGCAGCAGCGCTGCGTACCCTGGCACACCTCGGGCTCCCGGCGCTTGTCCGTGTCCCTGTCCCCTCGCTGTCCCCGTCCCCGCTGCCGGGTGGGAAGATGCCCAGCAGGGCTGAGCAGCGAGGGAAGGAAGCTCTCCTGGAGCAAAGCCCCTCTCCACGGCAGCACACCCAGCACAAACCGCTCGGAGAGCGGCGGCACGGAGGGGAACAGCAGCCCTGGTTTTTCTGCCTGAAGCCAGCTGGCCCAGATCGACCGCAAAAAAACCCCAGCCTTCCGAAAAGCAGCGAAGTCCCGAGCAGAGCTGGGGGCTGGGAGGCGGCGGGGGGGCAGGAAGGAAGAGAAGGGGCCGGGCGCTGCCGGGAACCGAAGGCAGCTCTGGCCGGCTCCCCCCGGCTCCGACGGCTCCCCCGGGCTCCCCCCAGCTCCCCCTGGCTGCCCCTGTTCCCCCGGACTGCCCCGGCTCCCCGTGGCTCCCCCGGCTCACCCCCCGCTCCCCCGGCTCTCCCGGCTCCCCCGGCTCCCCCGGCTCACCCCCCGCTCCCCCGGCTCCCCCCAGCTCCCCCCGGCTCCCCCTGGCTCCCCCCGGCTCCCCCTGGCTCTCCCGGCTCCCCCGGCTCCCCCGGCTCACCCCCCGCTCCCCCGGCTCCCCCCAGCTCCCCCCGGCTCCCCCTGGCTCCCCCCGGCTCCCCCTGGCTCTCCCGGCTCCCCCGGCTCCCCCTGGCTCTCCCGGCTCTCCCGGCTCCCCCTGTTCCCCTGCCCTGGCTCTCCCGGCTCTCCCGGGCTCCCCCTGTTCCCCCGGCTCCCTCCTGTTCCCCCGGCTCCCCCGGCTCCCCCCGCTCCCCCGGCTCCCCCGGCTCCCCCGGCTTCCCCGGCTCCCCCGGCTCACCCCCCGCTCCCTCGGCTCCCCCCGGCTCCCCCTGGCTCTCCCGGCTCCCCCGGCTCCCCCTGGCTCTCCCGGCTCCCCCCGGCTCCCCCTGTTCCCCCGGCTCCCCCGGCTCCCCCGCTCCCCGGCTCCCCCCGGCTCCCCCGGCTCCCCCCGCAGCATGTGGGATCCTGCGGCTCCGGCCGACACCGGCTGCTGCTGCTGCTGCTGCCATGACTCATGTGTTTCTCAGCGAAGTGATGCTCTCCATGTCGCCAAGTGATGCCTTTGCTTTCCTCCCAGGTGAAGGTGCCAAAAGCCTTCCAGTACCTGAAGGGGGCAATAATGCTGGAGAGGGACTTCTTACAAGGGCATGGAGTGACAGGAGAAATGGGAATGGCTTTAAACTGAAGTGGGTTAGATTTATATTCGATATTATAAGGAAATGGTTTCCAGTGAGGGCGGCAGGGCACTAGCACTGGTTTCCCATAGAAGCTTCTCTTCCCCAGCCCTGGAAGTGTCCAAGGCCAGGCTGGATGGGGCTTGGAGCAACCTGGTCTAGTGGAAGGGGTCCCTGCTCATGGCAGGAGCTTGTAAATGGGCTTTAAGGTTCCTTCCAACCCAATTCAAACTGTGACTCTATGAAAACTGCGCTGAGGGCAGAGGATGGCTCTGGGGAACGGCAGAGCCCTGCATGGGGCCGGCAGCACCACAGCTTCTCTTCTTCATTACGAGGGAGTTATGTTCCCTGCTTTGATGATTTGGGGACACAATTACTCATGCTGGAGTGGGAACTGGGCATTACCCAGAGCTGCACCAGAGTTCAGCTGAGTGGGGCACTCGGGGAGAGGGATCAAAGCCAGCATATGGGCTGGGGGCTAGTGATGAGAGGAACAGAGCTGGGGCTGGCTGGGAGCAGAGGTGTTTCAGTCTAGGCTTGTCTTTCAGTTTATGTTTGATCGTGAAACAAATTCATCTGCGGAAGATCTGAGCCCGTCAGTCCTCTTTCTCAGACGGGGGCCAAGAGCATCCTGGAAGGGGCTGCGGCACCCGTGGGAGGCCAGGCTCGGGAGCAGAGGGCTGGCAGAGAGGGGAGGCGGCTCTGTCCGCCTGCCCGCTGCCCTCGGCTCCCGGCGAGGGCACATTCCCGGCTTGCGGCGTGTCAGGGGTCACTCCTCACCCCACCCAAGAGTTCAGGGGTCTGGCTTTCAGTCTGGCGTGAGTCAAACTCTAAGAGCAAACCGTAAATAAAATTGCTGCCTGTTGCTGGCTTTCCGCTAGCACCAGATCGCAGGAGCACCCTCGGGGACAGCCCTGCTCTGTCATGTCCTACAGGGGGACACAGGCACAGCCCCACACCCGGGGAAGAAAAAGAGGCACAAAATGAAGAGCAAGGGGTGGGGTTATTTTGTCAGCAAAACCCCTGCTCCTGCTGCTTCCCTTCTGAGGGCTACAGATGCTCATTCCAGCTGGGTTTAGCCTGTGGCTAAGTCTGGAAGATGCTTCAGTTGCTGCTGCAAACAGATTCCTGGTTCTTCCCAGTCATTCAGCAGCGAGCCAATTCCTTGCTTATTCACCCATCAGTACAGCCCTCCAGGTCCACAAACTTTTCCCCTGATTCCCTCATTTCCAACTGCTTTCATTGATACATTACAGAAACCAAAAGGCAAAATGAGTTTGTGTAAGCATGACAATTGCACTTCTGCCAGCCCCCAGCATCACAGCTCTCCAGCAGCCAGCAAACACCACCCTCAGACTGGAAAATCAGCTGAAATGTGATTTCTCGGAGGGCCCCAGTGTGGTTCCTCTGACTCTCAGACAGTGCTGCCACCTGCCTTAGTGTAAGATAATTCTGTTTGCTGAAGCAGCTTTGTCCACTTAATTATCAAGAGGTGAAAACCCTTAGCTAAGCCAAAGACTTTATAAAACTATAAAAAAGAGCCAGTGAGCTGTCTCAGAAGCTACTAATGGCATCCTATGTTCCCCCATTAGGAAGCAGAGAGTTATACTGAGTTTCAGTTCTCAGGTCATGTTCTCCAACAGGCAGCTGTGAGCCAGGGCAGCAGTGACATCTCCCTTGGTGTCAGCTGTGGTTGCTACTTCATCATCACTGAATATACCCTAATGCTTGGGATGGAAAACCCTGCAGATGCCTGTCAGGGGGGCTGGTGAGGTGCTGGGTGGGAGCTGTGGTTGTTGATAGTGTGGGGGAGGCCACTCTTGGCACACTCTGGGCTCTGGTTGTGCCAGCGCTGTGCCATGCCCTTGCCACTGCCAGCCTGTGCTCCTGGAGCTCAGCTATTTATACTCCTTTATTTATACTCCCTCTTCCTCCCGGTGTGTTTGCATGAGCCAGTTTGGAGCTGTTGTGCACCACACACAGAGGGCTGAGGAGATGCTTGCAGGCTTCAGATCAGAGCATTGACCTAAGTCCTCACAGCTCAGCAGACATCTGGCTCTTGCTGTGCCTATAAATGTGCTTTGTGGCTGACTGTGCCTGGGCATGCTTGTGACAGCCTAAAATATCAGCCATGGGTCCTTTTGCTGCTGGGGAGAGCTGGTGCCAAGCAGGTGATGCTCATGGTACAGGGATGATTGTCCCCAGCCTGCCTCTGGCCACACAGGGATGCTGCTTGGCCCTGTGCTGCTCCAGAGCTTCTCCCTGCGTGGTGGATTAAAAAACCTGATTGGAACCATCTCGTTCCCCATGGCTCTCCAGCACAGCCCCTCAGCGGGGCTGGAGCATGCCAGGTCTGTGTGCTGGTCTCTCTGTGTGTCCCCCAGCATGGCACCTGGCTCAAGCTGCCTTTGGGAATGCAGGGCACAAGGGCTGGCATCCCTGCTACTGTGCTTTATCCCACAAACTTACTCATTTTAAAGCTGGAGCTGCAAAAATTGCTTATTTCCCTCTTTTAGAAATGCTTTATTTATCCTGCTTTCTTATTAAGGGCAGGAATTCATCCCCCGCCTGCCGGTTGCTCTGTGGAGTGTCAGTGTTATTTGTGGTATCCCATACAACAAACACCTATTTATAGCTCAGCATTCTTGGAAGGGGTTTTGATACCTTGTTTTCTGCAGGGAATTTTCTCTCTTTCAGGTACTGCACTCCAGCCTGCATAGGGAGGATGGAGGCAGAGCACGTGGCACGTCCATTCCCACATGGATGGCTGGTGTCCTCAGCATCTCTCTCCTGAGAATAATTTTCCTAGGAGTTATGGCTGCAGATGTGCTATTTTGCTTTCTTGACCTGCCCTTTTTTTTCCCTGGAAAAACTCCATTTCATTGATCTGACCATTTGGAGCTCATTGCAGGGTTGCTAATGACCAGGTGTAACAGCAGTATTTTAACCTCTGCATTTTCTCTCTGTGCTCAGTGTCAAGCATTATAAAGTACCACTTAAAATATAAGCACAGGCAGTCAATTACTTTAATCTTTATGACATGTGAATGTACAGCAGCTACTCCTGAGGAAAAACACTGCATCTGATACTCAGCAGAGTGAGTTTAGCTGGGAAACACCATCCTAGCACTTGGGGAAATGCCAAAATCTCAACATTTTGGAAAACTCCATCCCAGGACTGTGCACACGAGCAGAGCTCAGATTCCCCCAGGGCTCGTGTCTCAGGGCACCCACAGCACAAACAGCACCACCAGCACCCGACTTCTGATTTTGGAAGGGAGCTGCATTCCTCTTATCACCCAATTCCCAAACAAACTCTGCTGTTTGCATGATTTATACTGATGGCAGACAAGGTCCAGGGTCTGTGCCCACAGCACCCTCTCATGGATGAGGGATGGGTATGGGCAAAACTGTGGGCACAACCTGTGCCCCCAAAACTTGGCTGGGGGCTGAGCACCTCCCCACCATTACTTCATGGTGGATCTCCAGCATATTTGCCCACCTCAGGAGAAGGAAGAGCTGCCTGCAACCAATACCAGTCCCAACTCATCCCCAAGCTAATTTGCCATGGGAAAATGTACCTGGTTAAACCCTCCATGAAAAAATGCCTAGTTAGACCCTCCACAAGTCTAGTTTTCACTTGTGCATTAAATGATCAGGGAATGAGTTTGTCAAATGGAGTTTGGGATGGGCGAGACAGTAGAGGTAGTGCTTGTGAAACCTTCTGGATCAGCTGGAGTCAACACTCACTGCAGTGGATTTTTCCCTTGTTTTGTGCGTTAGTCATAGGTTTGTTTATTTTTTTTATTTTATTTTTTTTTTTTTAGTTTTTTTTTCTTATTCATCTGTTGCAATCACAGTAGACACATCATTTCACAGCCCTACATGGAAATACAAGACCAAGGAACTATTTTTAGTGCACAAAATGTCTCCCCTAAATGTATTAACTTCGGAAGAGTAAATATTAAATATGGTCTCATCACATTAGAGGCATTTATGCAGAATTACAGCACCAGTGGTTTTAATGGTTAGGGGAAATTATGTTATACCACCAGCACTTAATCAAACACAATAAAACAAGGTCTTACTGCAATTCTTTCAGGATACACTGAAGAAAAATTAATTCCTTTCCACATCCGTTGCTGATGATTTACTGACACTGGGGTGTATTTGACTCATTAGCATTTATGGTGGCACTTGCAATCCGTATGCAAAACATATAGGGACTAGCCTAACATTTATTTTGCAATTAAATTGAAATGATTCTTTGTCTACTTGCTCCAAACCCAGGCTTTCAGCACCATCTGTGATGAGGATACTATAGGCAAGCCCTGAGTGAGCACCATAGTGAAGCCCTATGTGCTCTAACTGCCTACAAATACATGTTTAATAATAGCTTTTTGCAATTTTATTGAGGAATCATTTCTCAGGCTGGGCTGTAGGATGGTGTGGTGCTGCTGCTGGAGCCCCAGTGCCCCAGGTCTGCCTGTCCCTGCTCTGTCAGCAGTGCCCCTCATGGCTGGTGGCTCTCCTCTGGTGGTGGTGATGGGCAGCAGGGTTGCTGCCTGGGTTTGGTATTCAGGGTTTGGCTCCTGGCCTTGTGGAACTCCCTCCTGCACCTCACTCCTTCAAAAGTCAGCTTGGGGTTTAGAAGGTGTCTGTCTAAACAGAAGGATGTGAGATATGAGCTGCTGGGCTGTTCTTGGTGAGTTGGTTTTGCTGTCAGCTTGGTCATTTTATCTCCTGTGAAATGGGGTCTCTGGGAGAGGAGGTGACATACAGAGGTGACGTAGTCTTTTCAGCAGCTAAAAAATTTTCCTTCCTTCCTTTGCTTGCAGGTATTTCTGTTCTATTCCCCATGCCCATTTCCACAATACATCCAGCTAGACCATCCCAGCCATCTCTGGCCTAATGCAGGTGCCAGCAGGCAGGGATGCATCTTCCCAGGAATTTGGCTAGCTCTCTCTTCCATGGACCTTAAATATTTTGGAGACAAAATCCTTGCCAGTTTGTAGAGATGATGCTCATGTTCCCCAGCATCAGGTCTCTGAGATCCATCTGGGCTTGGCATCATCCCCTTGGACACTTTGGGGCTGGGAAAGGGGTTGCTGTTTCAGGTTAAACAATAACAGTGAGGCTGGCCTTGTTCCCTACTTTAGGAAATTGAACTCCTGAATATCTCCCTGCCTAGAACAGGTGAAAAACTTGCTACAGAAGGCAACTGTTGAACTGGCTTTTTGACAGGTTCGTGCACGTTGCTGTGGGCATCACACCTGCACCAAAGGGCTCCTGGGACTAGACTGGAGTTTGAGTTCATCACTGGGGTGCCTGGAGAGCTGTGAGCAAGAACACTGACCAGTAGCCAAAGCCTTAGTTTGCAATAAACCAATCATTTGCCTATTCATTGAAGAGCCAAATGTAAGGCCCTGGTAGTTGCCTTCACTCCCCACCCTTCTCAGATGAATGGTTTTGCTGTGTCTTCACATGACCTGCCTGATTAATCACTTCACCAACAAACTGAACGAAGTACGTCTACTAAATAGCTCATTTTCCTTGAGCAGCTTGGGCACTGGGGCAATTTTACAGAAGAAAAATGTGCCAGTAAAGGTCAAAAAAGGTAGAAAAGAAGAGAAATTCCTTGATGACTTGAGTATTTGCTGAAGCAAGGCAGCACCCTCGCCTGCGGCCTCCAACCCAGCCAAGCATGCACAAGATGTGGATCCCATTCAAGTTTTTAAAGCTGTGTGGTGAGCCTGGTGCCCCCACCACACTCCACAGGTGGAGGGTCAGGCTGTCAACCACAGCCCATATCAGCAGAATGGTTTGGGCTGGAGAGGACCTTAGAGACCATTGAGTTTCAGTCCCCTTCCATGGGCAGGGATGCCACTCACTAGACAGGCTGCTGTTTGGTTTCAGCAGGAGACAAGGAAGTGTCTTACAAACAGGACCACACTGCTGGAATATTCTGGATTTCACAGCTTGCTTTTGCTCCCATGAATAGCAAATCTAGCAGTCGTGTTTCCCTGCCTGTTAAACCAGCTCCTGGTGCAAGAAGCTGTTCCTCTGAGCATCCTGTACTCACAGCAAGACTTCCTCTGCGGGCTTTGCTCCAGGTCTGAAAACAAGACTTAAATCTCCACGAGAGAAGCAGCTACCTTGAATTACAGAAACTTTCAGGCATGGGGAACTTTGTGAACATCCTCTTGCTTGGGCTTGCCCTTCCAGCTGTGACAAACATCTCCAGCTGTGTTTCCCAAGAGCTGGCTAAGATTTGGCAACGGAAATGCAATGGAAGTTCAAAAATTTGCTACTCACAGGCAGAGTGGCTGCATCAGCAGGGCTGGACCAGCCCTGCATCCCCACAGAGCTGCATCCCTGGGATGAGTTTGCTCTGTGTGACCACGCTCACTACACCAACACGAGGTACACAGAAAACACTGCTTTATTGACTGCATTTGCCAACACATAGAGGAATGCAAAGGGTTTTTTTCATAAGCAATGGGCCATGGTCCCAATGTGTATTACAGCATACACTGTATCAAACAGGATGAAAATAATGGCAGACAGAGCTATTCCAAGGCAACACAAATAGCATGCATAATACAGTCTCACACAGAACGAGTTTGATAACATTATATTGCTTTAAGGAATAACTAACATGGAAAATGTACAAAAAGGAGAAATAGGTTTTTTGCATTAATGAAAAATACATTTTTTCTCTACAAAGGAATTTCTAATACAAGAAAATAAATATTGCAACATAAGCCAAAAATAATTTAAAATTGCTCTTTTCAATATATTTTCAATATTTCTCTTTTGTATTAACAAATGGCACATCACGTTCTTTGAAACAAAGAAAACAGAAGGGTTTCTCCTCCTGTGACATTCATATCGTTTCCTGTAACTGATGTGAAGTGAGTTGATTTGAATGTGGAATGGTGCAAACTGCAGGGGATTTCCTTAAAGAACAACCAAACCTCATGCCCTGCCCTGTAGCAGCATCTTCCTGCAGCCTGCATCCATCCTGGCTCCATTCTGCATCCAAACTTGGGGCGAGCTCCATGGGACAGCAGGCATCCTAACCCCATAAAATAGGTGCAAATGAAAAAAAATCGAAAAAAAAAGGAAGAAAAAGAAAAAAAAAATCAAAAGATAGGTGAGGGAAAATGGGAGTGTGGAATGGGAGCTGTCCTGGGGAAACTCCCTCAACCTTCAGGGTTGGGGCTGGTGTGGGGCTGTGCTCCATCAGGGAATGATGCTTTCTGCATCCTCATCTCAACAGCAGCTGTTTCTCCAAGGAAACAGGTGCTCTTACAGTGCAAATGTCGATTCCTGCAGTTTATATATCTTAAAAGATAACATTTCTGTACCAAAATAAACCTTTTTTTCTTCTCTTTCTATTCATTTCAAAATACATTTACATTAACATCAAAAATATTTTCCTTGTGCATTTTCTCTCCAGAACACCAGACTCCCCTGCTCCGAGGATGCTCCAGGTAGGGGATGCTCTGGGGTGGCTGCAGCCATCCTGCCATGGTCCAGGCCTTGCTCAGCTCCACAGCTCACCAGAGCCCTTTTCCTCCTCTCTATTCCTGCCATCCAATTCTCCTCCCTGCACCCCACCAGCTCCCTTTGCTTTTCCCCCATCTCCTGATGGCAAAACATGATGCCTGATGTTTTGGGAGTGTTTCAAACTGTGTCACTGCCCAATGCTAGAGGTGCCAGGTCGGTTGTTCTTTAAAGTTTCCCCCTTTTTGCTTTCCTGTACTGAGAAGACAAGTAGTGCAGAAGCTGATGAATGAAACTGTGTACAGTGAAATTTGGATTGCTTTTTTTTTTTTAACCATAATTGAGTGAAGCACACGGAAGCAAGATTCATTAAAAGGCAGCATATTGATTATTGTTATGACTCGTATACTAGGATACTGGAGCTAAAGCTAGCAAGCCTGATAAGATAAACTAAGTCCTATTTACGGTATTTAACATTATCTGAACATACTGAGCCTTAATTAATGAGCAGATTTTCATTTCCAACCTCAATGGATTATGCTAATTTATAACAAAGGTGGTTCCTGTTTTGTTGGTATTTTGCTGTTTTTTTTGTTTCGTTTTTTTTTTTCCCACTAATAACTTGTGTCACATTTTTCCCATCTGAGGAAGATTCCTTCCCAGGCACGGTCAGTCTCAGCCAGGTGAGTGCTGGGCTTAGGCAGGGCTGGGCATCCCACCCGAAGCCCCCACCGGTCGCCGTGTCTGGGATCAGCTGGGCTGTCATCGCTGATCTTTGCTGCAACTTTATCAATAATAAGGACTTTGGAAGGCTGATAAAGATGATGATCTACTCTAAAACATCAATCGAAATAGTCTCAGAGTTTCAAAAAGAAAGCTCACAGTGAAATGAGCAAAAAGCATCAGAAACCAAAACGTCAGGATGCGGTCTTGGAGCAGCAGCATCCCTCGGAGCAAGCCTGGAACCTAACGCCGCAGCAGTGTGGTATGAGTGTGTCTTTAGTCCTTGGTTGCTAAATAACTTCCAATTTTTTTTCAGAATGACAAGTTTCCGGTTTCTGGCTGTGCTGCTTGACTGTCAAAATATTTCTTTGGCATCCACAAAATTCTTTGACTGATTGGTTTGACAATTGCAAGGTTTTTTTGTTTAGTGATGGGTTTAACCGGTTGCAGAAGTGTCCCAGGTTTGGGTTGGTTTTGTGGTTTTTTTTTTTTGTTTTTTTTTTTTAGTTTTTTTAAACATTTTTTATTTTTAAAAAACAACAACAACAAAAGTTTCAGTGAATTCCTTTTTTTTTTTTTTTTTGTTCCCTGAGCTCACACTGGGGTCACTCCAATAAAACACGTAGCATGACTTAACTGTGACCTTTGAAGCCAAAACCGAAGTAATGGTGCAATTAAGTGCAAACATGGAAATTCGCCTGACTTATAGGTAACATGGGCTTTTAAACAACATTTAAGGCTTATTGGGGACATTTTATGCATTAAATTATTGTAATATTTATAATGTCAGCTTCTGTGAATCACCCCTCCACAACGAGTCAACAGCTTGTAACCAGGATTTAAGGTAAAACAAAAAACCAAACCAAAACAAAGGATGGAGAGGAATAAATTCACCATTTCCATTGTAGCATTTAGTAGGAAAACACAATGGTAGTGGCAAGGGTTGCCATTTCCCCTCAGTGACGGCACATTTGGCCTTGGGGCCATGGTTTTGGTTTGCAAGGGGGATTTCAAATGTGCTGCCCTGGCATGGTGGGACCACAGCAGCTTTGGAGAGAAGCGTGGGCAAAAAAAATTGCCTCCTGGGTTACACCAACCCTGACTCTCTCCACGGTGGTTTTAAAGGATGCTTTCCTCCTCCATCCTGCCCCACATTTCCATTTTCCACTTGCTGATCCATTCACCTGAGTAAATCACTTCAGTGTTTCTAAGAACCCCAGTGGGAGCATAGATGGGGAAGGACCTTTGCATCCTGGCCCCTGGACGGATCCCAACCAGATGGAAAGGTGAGGGGAAAAATAATGACCAAGGGTTTTTTTTCCCTAAAAATAGAAATGTAACATTGCTCTCTTCCACCCCAAGCGTTTTCCTCCAACAAGCTTTTTGTGCTTTAGTCATTATTTATTTTAGAATCGCTTATTTCACTTCCTTCTCTCTGCACACACAGGTGGGAATTTCCCCTCCCACAGCTGGCCACTGCCGGACCCTCTACTCGCTCCTGCTCTGAGGGCAACCGTCCCAGGCAGAAATCTGCCCCTCATTAAATAATGCCCATTAATTGAACTGTCATCCCTGCAGAAAGCACGGGTACCGGCACCCTCCACGCTCTCAGCACCCTCCAGGTTGGTGCTGGCGGGCGCCAGCCGGCATTCCCAGGCAGTGGGGTCTGGCAGGGAGCCGGGCAGGGACCACTGCTCTCACAGTCATCGATGTCGGTGAAGCTGAAGCTGGATCTCAGGCGTATCGAGAAGAGAAAGACAACAGTGCCGAATTTCCAACTATATACACATATTAAAAACCCCCCTCGCCGAACCAGGCAGAAATTGGACATGGCAGTTGGAACTGGGTTGAGGCCTCCTGGAGCCGGCGTGGTGGAGGAGTTAGGATGCCAGGATGCTCATCCTGACAATGTCCTCGCCGGCCGCGTCCAGCTGGCCCCGCTGCGCCCGGCCGCCGCGGGGCTCCCCGTCCGAGTCGCTCATCTCGGCGTCGGAGAAGTATCCGTCCGTGTCGGCGTCGAAGCGACGCAAGGGAGCTCCGCCAGCGCCCTCAGCCTTGGGGGGCTGTGCCCGCCGCGCCCCCCGGCTCTCCTTTGGTAATTTGAACCGCACCAGGGTTTTGGGGCTACCTATGGAGTCAGGCACTTTGGCTGCGGGGCTGGGCTCCGTCTGAGCGCCGCGCGGCGTCTCCTCCTCCTCCTCCTCCTCCTCCTCCTTGCTGACGCAGCCCCGTGTCCCAGCAGGGGGATGAGGCTCGCTGGCTTTCTGGAGAGAGCCCTTCTTGGCCACCCTTTTGGCCTCGCCCGTCCCTTTGCGGTCACTGGGAAGCTTTGCTGCCCCTTTTTCCGACTTGCTCGGTCTGGAATCCAGAGCAGAGGGCTTGGTGGGATCATCCGACAAGTTGCTGGCATTGTTAGTCCAGGGCTCTGGGCCCTCTGGGTGGCCCCCACCCACTGCAGAGGGGCTGCTCCTTGGCAGCTTTTTCTTAGTGTTCGTTCTCGTTCTGCTTTTCACTTTCTTTGTGGCCTCACTCTGCCTGAATGGGGACCTGAGGGAATGGTCCATCATGAAGCTCAGCAAGGTCTCCTCATCCTGGAGGAGCTCCTCGGAGAGGCCAGGGGTGCTGTCCTCGTGGTGGGCATTGTTGAGTGACCACTCGCTCATGGCCATGTTCTCCGCGGTGATCTGCACTGACTGTGCCAACCAGCTGTTGAAGAAGGTCCCATCGATGGGGAAGGAGGTTGACAAGCCTGGGAAAAACAAGAGAGGAAGATTGTCTCAGAAGTCAGGAACAGCCATGTTGCCCTCTATCACCATCACCAACTCCACAAAAACTCCCTGGCACTGGAGAAACACTCGAAAGATCAACTACAACGCACCGGACACAGAGCAGGGTTTACTCCAGCACTGGTGCTGAACTTGGGGTTCACTGAAGTGACAGCACAACAACCCGAGCAGCCCCTCACATCCAACTCTCCACAAACCTCCCTGAATCCAAACCAAGCTTCTTCTTTCAGCAAAGATGACAAGCAATGACACATCCCAGCACAGCTGGAAACAATCTTGTGCAAAGGTGGAAGACAAAGAATTCAGGTGTAAGTTAAAAAATATGGCAATAGAGCAGGAGTTGTGCCCAGATGAGGGATGACAGGTTCTCCAGGAAGCAGGTGCTGCCAGGCCACCACCAGAGCCAAGCAGCCAGCACAGTGATGGGACCACTGCTACATCTGCAGGTCTGAGAACATCTCAAAAGGTGTGGGAACTGAAGAGGAGCAAAGACGAAAGCTGAAATGGAAAAAGCTGAAAAACTTCCTGATAATGATCATTGAGAGCAAGAGTGGGCACTGTGGGCTGGGCTAATTGGGTCCAATTAGCAATGGGAAAGCTGCACACCTCCTCAGGCACAGGCAGTTTTCATCTCTGAAACAGAAACCCATGGGTTCGACATCTGAGTTGGTTTTATGGATGGAGGAAAAATGAAGTTTGATTTTGCATTTCAGGAAGAGCTTCCTTGTGAAGCAGTCAGTCTAGCAACAGAGAAAGAAAGAGCAGTGGCCCAGGCAGAGTGACTCACGCCCACAATGTTTGCTGGCAGCAGGGACAGCTTTACATCACCCCCACCTGTGAGCAGCAACACTGGCTGTGACCCTGCACACCCTGCAACTCAGCACAGCCCTTCTGGAGAAGACAGCACCCCACCCTGACACCAGCCAAAGGCAGGGAAGGTGAAGCAGGAGCAAGGATGAACTCAGGGCATTGTGCGGTACCCAAACAGCAAAAAGCCCAAGTTTTGTGGGCAAGGGCACTGCCCAGCTCTCCTTCCCCAGCCTTTCTCTGATGACAGCAGCCTCAAGGGATGCTTAAACCCTCCACAAAATTCAGGACGTTGAAGATCTTGGTGAAGCTTTGTGTCAAGCTGCCTGTTTTCCCAAGCTCAAAGCCATGCAGCTTTCCTCTGAGATTCTCCAGCCTCCACTGTTTGCTGGAATTTTCCCCAGTAAATCCAAAACTTCTTTAACAGAGCAGAGACAGAATGAGTGCAAAAGCCCACTTCCAAATGTCCTAAAACCCAACAGCTCTGAGACGACTGGAAAGCAGCACAGGTGAGCAATGTGCAAAGCAGAGCAAGGCAAGATGGTCCAGCCCACCTGACCTCCCACAGAAATGCTCTGTACCCCCGGAGGGCTTTACAGCATCTCCAGACTGCCTGAGAGCCTCACAGGACCAGTGCTCCCCTGTGCCCTTGTGTGGCAGCTGGGCACACAGGAACTCACCTTCTGCCTCTGCTGGTGGAGGTGGCAGCACCAGAGGAAGTCAAGCAACAACCCAATTCCATGTAAAAAACCACATGCAGTTGTCAAGGACCTTGTCCAAAACAACCTTTTTGATCTGTTTCTTTTTCTTCACCCAGCCCTGCCTGATGCTGTAGCTGATGGGGACAAGCTGGAGGTGGTTGAAGCATCTGTGGGGCCAGGCTCCTCACCCCCTGAGCAAATTCAAGAGATGGATGGTTCTCTGTGCCTGACTCCTGCATGTTCCTGCACTGCTGGCACAACCAGCATGGCCACACATGCCATGGACAGCACATGAAGCCTCCCAGCCCACGTGCTGTACTCACTGTTGCTGGACAACACAGAAGGCACAGGTGAGCAGCCCTACCAAGGGTGGGTAAGTCTGATTTTATCACCTGAAAGCAAAATCCCGCTCCAGCAGCACATCCCAGCTTTTGTAACACATTCTCCCAATCCTGGAGCTACAGGGGGGAATTTTAAATCCCTGCCAGTGAGCATGTTTCAGACCCAGTCTCTCTAGTAGGACCTGGATAATTCAGGCTGATTCCCACAAAGGAGAGATGGAAGGTGTGACTCCACCGTGTACATGCAAGAGGGATCAGGGGCTGGGACTCTTTACCCTGCTCCCCAAAACAGGAGCCTCCAGCATCGCGGGTCAACTCTGCGCCATAAAATCAGACTTACCCAGTTGTCCCAAAACAGTTTCGTTGACCGATTTCCTTTTCTCTGTCTTCTCAGGACTATTTTTTCTACAATCTCTTCCTTTCCTTCTTGGGTCACTTTTCTTACCCTTTGTCTTCTTCCCAGTTTGTTCTGGCATTTTTTAGAAAAAAAGGAAAACGCCGTATGAGATGAGGCATCAGGGACTGGTGAGCAAGTTCCCCTGGGGCACACCCTGGAGTGCAGACCTGGAGCAGACCTGCAAACAACTCCAAGCCAAAGGGAGAACATTCTTTGGCCAGCTGCAGGCTAAGGTCTTTACACGTTATGAAAATCTGAATCCTGTAGGTTATAAAAAAATACTTTAGCCTTGGAGAGGAGTGACCACAGGAACAGCCCCACAGAAGGCAGGTGACTTGCTGGAGACTCTGCATGTCTGTAGCCACAGACATGGACCAGGACTTTGGGGTGAGGAGTAACCCCAAATCCTGCTCAGAAACCTTGGAGGAGCCATGGTGACCTACAAACCTAGCACTGTGTCACCTATCCCCAACAAGAGCATGCCCAGGAAGGGCTTCAGCTGCACAGCCAGACTGAGAGAGCAAAGGTACCAGCACTTCTAAAGCCAGCCTTGATTTGACCTTCTGGCAAAACTGTGCAGCAGTGAAAAAACTCTGAAGTGATGTAAGTACGTGAAGCAGGAAAGAAGACCAGGATTGCCTATGGAAAGGTAAGGATCTAACTCTTAGCTATACAGACATTCAGCTAAAAATCAGCATTTCCTAAATGGCTTTTAACTTCTACTGGATTTATTCCTTTTGGGTAAACAGACAAATACCCTATAAAAGTACAACTTGTATTGCCAAGTAAAACAGTTCCAACAGTTTTTACTTACTCCATTAGGCCATTATCCCCCAGAAGTCCATGGTAAAACCTCTATTAATTTTCAGAGAGGGAAGGATATTGCCCTTAAACCAAAGTGTGGGTGGCTCATGGAAATGGAGGCGAGACAGGCAGTTTTTCAGTCTAGCTCAAAGGCTAAACAATGATCTTAAGGAAGAAATCAGTTTATTGTGTCAGCCAGCAGCAAATCCTCAGCAGAGAGGCCATGGGCTGGACAGGTCAGAGGGAATAACCTCAGCTCTCCCCCTGCAGCAGCAGTGGAAATGTACTGGGTGAGCAGGGGAGGGAATTTGCATTGCACCTGCCTGGGTCTGAATGAACAGAGGATTTACAGTCCTGGAATTGCCAGCCAGGAACCCCTTCTGACCAAAGGACTTACAGAAAGAAAGAAATGCAAAAGCAAATTTGGTATTTGCTACATTCCTGCCAAGTAATGGGAGGAAGGCAGACACATTTTTCACTTCGCTTACAAAATCAAAATCTAACTTTGTTTAGACAGCACAACAGGGCTAAAGAGAAACCCAAGCAGCACTTTTTGAAGAAGAACCTGTCAAAATAGTAGCCGTGTTTCAAAGCCAGACAGTGTTTACTTTCCACACTGTGCAAGAAAAATACAGAGAAGAGAGGAGGGTTCATTTTACACGGGCAGTTCTCACTGATTTTATTAAGAATCTCCTGCTTAAATGATCATTTGGCAGCGGGAAAAATATACCCCTCCTGTTCTGAGTTTTGTGTGGGAGCTGGTCCAAAAAAACCTTTGTGCTAAAACCATCTTTGGAACAGCCCCAACAGATCTTGGTCAATGGCTACCGTAACAGCAGCTAAAAACTGGCCTCATCCTGGTGCAATAATGGAGATTTCTTCCCTTCTCCTAGGAACCCCGGGTATGGAGAACATCCTGGTCAGGAGCTGTGGGGAAGGATGCTAACGGAACCATGCCCCACTTCCAACCACTAAGTGCTTTGCAATGCTGGAAAAAGCAGCACTGAGTTATCCAAAGCTTTGGTTCCACTGGATGCTGAGTATCTGCAACTCCTGGTGTGGTCACTTGGCAAGGGTGCTCCTCAGGACAATCTACAGATGCCAAAAGGCACTTGTGTCCCTAATGTCCCCCTCGCATGGGAAGGACTCTGATGACCAAACCACCTGGAGATCCCAGGACCAAATTCCTGGAGCTGGGCTGTTTCCCTGGCAGCAGGGACTCACGGGAGCTGGGTCCCAGAGGAAGCAGTCAGTCCCTGCTCAGGCTCAACCAGGAGTCCACCCCAGGAGAGACAAGCAGCTCAGCTCAGCTGGTTCAGGGTAGAAAAGAAAGTGCAAATGCCAGCCAGGTAGGGCAGGAGAGAAAAGCATCTGCATCACAAGGTCTGAAGTGATCCCTGCACACCAATCCCTACCCAAGCCATCCTCCCACTGTGGGTTTGTCTCTGATCACTCACCTTCAGGCAGAACAAACATCAAGGGAACAGCAGCCATGCCTTTCTCAAGTACACCCATAACATTTTTGGGAAGGGCAATTGCACAGCACCAGCACTGGGCAGTGCAGACAACCCCAAAAGACCACCAGCAGAGCCCCAGTCACACAGCTCCCCATCAGTGGCTGGCATCTGCACCCCACTGGTGCACCCAGCTCACCTACTCCAGCTCTCCCTGGGAGGAACTGCTGGCTCCCATCCCACTGCTGCATCAGAGAGAGTGTTGGACATGTACCCCTGAGGCATTTTGGGGAACACAGGTCCCCAAGAGCATTTCCAGCTATCTAACACCTTGTCTGCAACAGAGGTGAGCTTAAAAACCCGCCCTGGCAAATCATCCTGTGCCTATCTCCTCTGAGAGCTGCAAATGCTGGGCCAGGTTTGCCCAACTGAACTGAAGTCCCCCATGATGCCTCCAAAATCCACAGAACCTGGCAGTGACAGCACATGGCAGGGGGTGCTCCTGGCAGGGGTGCTGCTGGGACAGTGAGGTGGGGGTCCAGCTCAGGAATAACAAGTGGATAACACCCTGGGTGCCAGGGAATGGATGAGCAGTGTGGGGTCTCCAGCTGGTGGGAACGCCTCTGTGCATGTTCAGGCTGGTGAGCTGTACCTCTGGTCCAGTAAGGACATGCAGAGCAACACAGAGTATGCCAGGGACTGGGATTTCCAGGACCCACATGACCCCAGAGCACACCCTGGGGTCCCAGCCACTCCTGAGCCCCATCGCTGCCTGGCTTTGGCTATCGAGAGGAACTCGCATGGGCCTGAGTCACAAACATCTCAACATACACATTCTTCAGCCTCCAAAACTTCAGTCAAAGGAGACTTTTGTCAAGGAAAGCTCAGCCCAGACAGTTCCTGAAGAAACCCCAACCATGTGATGGCTTCAAACACAACTCCAAAGCCACAAACACAACAACCGTCGGAAGCAGCTGCCAAAGCACCAGATGCTGCTGCTGGAAAAACTGTTCTGCAGCCACGGGGTCTGGTCTGCCCTGCCACCAGAGGCAAAGGAGGAGAAGGAGGAGGGAGCAAGAGCTGTGGGCTCCAGCACTGCTTGTGTGAAAGGCAAAAAAAAGTAGGACAAAAGGAAACCAGCTTTATTTCAGATCCTTAATAAAAGTTGGCAGAGGTTTTGCAGTCAGCAGCATGATCTGCACTAATGGCTATGTGAAGCGGGGAGCTGCAGCTGACCAGAGCTAAAAGAGCTGGTCTCCTGGAGCAACAGACCCCCCACCAGCAGCTTAACCCTTGATGCTTGACAGAATGCTCAAAGGCATCTGCAAAGAGCCTGAAGCAGGGCTTCCACCCTGTGCCAGGGAGCCAGCTGCACAGCAGCCCCATGCCCAGGATGTGCCATCCCCTCGCAAGCACTCCCAGCTCACAAAACTCACCAAATACTGTCTTAGCATCCCCACTAAGCAAATGCTTGGTCCTTCTGACTGATTTCTGGGAAGGGGAGGATCAAGAGGGATCTGTGAAAACAAACAGCTCCAGCACTCCAGTCGCCCAGAGTCTGGCTTTGTTGAGTGTTTTGAGCCAATACATGATCCGTGCCAAAATAACCTATCAGGGGATGGGGCAGCTCTGGCTTGCCTGGAGAGGGGAGCTGAGGCACACAGCTTGGTTTCAGTGGGGAGAGCATCTGTGAGAACGAGCTCTGTGGTACTGACCTGGGTAAAGATCTTTCTCAATGAGCTTCATCTGAAGATGGAAGATCTGCTCCTGCAGTTTACAAATGGTGTGTTTCATTTTCTCCCGTCTCGTCACCATGTAACAGAGATTTCTAACCTACAGAAACACAAGAAACAGTGTCTGGTTTAGGCAGGGTTGTGTCGCTGCTCCTGCTGCCCAGGGAAATCCCCACGCCCTGGGATTCCATCCTTTTCACCTCACCATCATCTGTGCTGCACTCCCACCACAGCCCTTTGGGTGAGCCAGGGCTCTTGATCCAAACTCTGTGATACATATGGGAAAAAACATGCAGTGAGTAATTCCAAGCCTAAAGGTCTCTGTTCTGTCTCCAACAGCCAGGACCCCATGGGGGGCAAGGAAGACTGGCTGGCTTCTCCAGCATGGGCACTGAAGTCTGGGAAGGGAAGATGCTCTAGAAGGAGCACTATAACACAATCATGAAAGGTCCAGCGCCAACCATCTGAGCATCGTGATGAGTCCTTGGCCCAGCAGCTCATCTTGAAATGTCCTGCTCACACCTGACACAGCCACCAGCACAAAAAAATTGCCAAATTCTATGAATGAGCTTGGTGCCCTGAGTCAATGCACCAGTTCTCATCCACAAATGGCAACTTTTGTAGGGAGGGATAAACCCTCTTCCCACAGCCAGTGCAGGGAAGGGGCTGAGCTGATGGGGATGTCAGAGCCTCACAGAACTGCCCTAAAGCAGATACCAGGAAAAAGTATAGAAAATACAACAAAATACCCTGGTGATGCTGACCCAGGTCAGATGCTGGAGCAGCTCCTACCTCAAATCTGGCCCTTCCATATGGTTATTCACACTTGCTCCACATCTACCTGCAAATCACTGGTGCATTTTGTCCCAGTTCAAGAACTTTCATTAACTATGGCAGTGGGGTTGGAAGAAGATGATCTTTTAAGGTCCCTTCCAACCCAACCCAACCCAACCCATTCTATGATTACCTGAAGCTCTAAACATGAACAGCAGAACACAAAATGTAACTGCTCACGTGAGCCAGTGCAGCAGCAGCAGCTAAACCCTGCTGCTGTAAACATCCCCAGCAGCACAAGATGACAGAACTACTGCTGGTAACTCCTGGAAGCTGGCACTCAGTGAGTTTCATGCCATGTTTTTGCCAGCCCCATGTAAGGGTGGCTGGAGAGCCAGGCTCTGGCACTGCTGCCAAGATGGACATCAAGGCTTTTGAAGCAAGCAGAGGCTTTCAGCTGCAGAGCAGAAAATGCTAATGGCAGCTAACAGGATTTGACAGCATTTACTCAGCTTCCTGATGCTCAGAAAGAGCAAAGCTGCTTGTAATAAGGTAAGGAGGAGGTGGCCTGAATAGAGGAATGTGCACATGGGTATGTCTACACTCATGTGTGAACCTCATGTCATCGATTCCTCCCCTTCCTCATGCTCACACCATTCTCTGCAGAGAATATTTCCAGGCTTGGGGGACTGCCCCAGTGTGGCCAGGAGCCTTTGTGCCTCTCACAATGACAGAGCAAGCCAGGACATCATCCCACGCTTACCCTGTATCTGCCATCAAAGGCTGTGAGGGCAGCAGGACAACTGCAGCCAACCCCTAATACATCTCACTTAAGGACAATTTGGGAATGTTTAGAAAAAAAAGGAGAAAAAGCTGTTCTTTTTTTTTTTTTTTTTTTTTTTTTGTTGAATCCCCTAGCTGTAAATACAAGGCAGGGAGTTATACAGCATATTTTACTATGTTCTCTTTTTTTCTTTCTGGATTGGAGAAAACATCAAACTATTTCTTTATGAAGAAAACAACTGCTTCTGGCAACCTGAATCTCCAAGAGTTTGGCTGTATCTCTTCTCTATGATTTGATATTCCTGGAAGAAAACATTACTTTAGCTTTGCTTAGAGACTGCTGGTATTTACCCACACTTACACAGCCCAACACCACCCAGTGCTGCTTCCCCAAGCCAAGTTTAGATGCTGGTGTGAAAGCCTGGAAACCACAGCTTTTTGTTAAAGCTAATTTAAACACCCAGTCCTCGGAAAAAGCTTTTTAAAAAAGGCAAAGAGGGTTAAAAAAAGGTGAAAAGTAAAATGGGGGGATTGTATTTCGATTCCCAGGCAGTATCAGGTAATAGCTTTAATTTGCTGACACTGTGAAGTGCAGAAATGTCAGGGATTAAGAAATGACAGAGGGAACCACCATCACTCTGGCTGTCCCCATGTCATCTGCTCTCTGCTTCTGCCTCCCCAGCTCCTGGATCCCTATACCATTATCAGTCCCAAAATCACTTCTGCCACACTAATTGCTGAAATTGCTAAAATCCAACATGATGTCCTGTGGACACCCTTTGGAAGCCTTCAGAGCCTTCCAGGCTGTTTATCTCTGATCCCAATTTGATGTGATTCCTCACAATTTGCAAGTGAAACAGAGCAGCTGTGACCTGCCAGGTGCAGGATCAGATACCTGGGATGCTCTGTCCACAAATGGATTTAAACCTCTATCACCCATCTGAGCACTGGACTTTGATCCGGCTGGTGTTTATTGTTCCACTCTTGGAAGCAGAACAAACAACAGCTTTTCCAGGGCCAGGCAGTGAAACCTGGCAGGGAGTTGCTAAGCAGAGGCTGAATGCTGATGGGCACACCCCACAAAGCCTGAAGGCAACTCTGGAAAATGAGAAATCTGGTAAAACACGTAGTTTTGACACAAAGAAATCAAAGAGAAGGTGCCGTGAGCAAAGCATGTACCCGGGGATGCACAGTGGTTCAGTGCAGCTGGAAAAGCCAAGCTGGGAACAAGAGGAAGCAGCAGGAGGCAAAGCAGCCTGGTTTAGATTTACAGTATAGAGCAGACGAGGGGGAAAAGTGAGCTGAACTTGTCACTCTCGGATCAGGCAGATGCAGCCTGTGGCATCAGCCCAGTCCAACACAGAGATGGAAATGTGACAAGTAAACGCAGGAATAAAAGGGAAACAGACTGGAGGAGGGATGGCAACAATGACCACAGGGATGAAGATCCACAGGATCAAAGAAAGAGACCAATAGCTTCAACCCCAACTATTTTTACACAGGAGAAGGCTCTTGGGCTCAGGATCCACACGGGAGGTGGGTACAGCAAGGGACCAGGGCTGGTGCAGCTGGTCCAAAGCTGAATCCCTACCTGACATGAACCCAGTGCCCACCCACACTGCCCTTCTCCCCATAGGTTGAGTTATGCTACAGATCCACAGCAGCTTGAAGAGGGAGGGGGTTCAGGGACATGCAGGGCAGCATCCCCACCACCTTCATGTCCCAGGGAACAGCATGTAACCTACAGCCCCTGCTCAGGGAACCACAGCAGCACATCCACCAGGTCAGAGCAATGCTATTTTCCTGCTTTCCTTCTTCCTTGCTCCTAGAGAATCACTAGGCCGTTCCATGGCTTTTGTACCACGGGTGGGTGGTCTAACAGGGATGTGGGCAAGAGCAATGGATTCACCCCTCTGGCAGGAACAGGAGAGAGGGCACCAGGGAGGGCTTGGGTCTTAAGCAAAGGAGGAGAAGGCGCTTGGGCTGTGCATGCCAAGCTCAGCATCCCTGCCCTGCCTGTCCCTGCCCCACTGCTGCTGTGTACCTCCCCAGCAGCAGCACTACTGCACCTGTCCCCTCTCTGCCATCTCACCCCAGGTTCTGTGTGTGCTTTTTCTTCCCCTGTGCTTCCTCCTCTCGCTGCTTCTCACCTTCATGGCTGCTCCTCCTCTCCCCTGCCCCATCCTGCCCCAGCCTCTGCCCCTGTCCTCTGTGTAGCCATGACAGCCAAATCCCCAGGCAGCTGCACGGTGTGTCAGCAAGCTCAGCCCAGGGAGCTCTGACACCACTTGGGCACTGCTGCTCCACCAATGCTTCCTCTCACTCAAAAGACTGCTGTGGAGGCTGCTGCTTCCTCTGCTGTGGTTGGGAGGATTCAAGGATGTCCTGCACCATTTGGAGCTGCAGGTGTCTGCATCCTCTGGCCTGGCTCCCTGAGGAGCTGACCCACCTCCTGGCTGCAGCACGGCAGGGGATGCCCAGTCCCACTGGTCCTGCACTCTATGCCTTTCACTCGTCTTTGATATTTAATGTAAGTAAATAATGATGTGTTCCCAAGCCTTGCTGCTGCAAAGCATCTGAGGGGCAACACAGGATAATTCTGTGGTTTGAAACTATTTAGGTACAGTGGACAAAAGCTGCAGCATCATCTGCCTCCCATCCACCCAGGCCTGCCAAGGCACCTCTCCCTGCAGACATTTGTTCTTTTGAACCCCCGGCTGAAACCAGCACTAGCTTCCTCCATCAATGTCAGTGTTCTGGCAGTGATGATGTACACACACCGAGCACTGCTATGTTTCTGAATGAAGATGAAAGAACAAAACTGTCAGGGGAGTCAAACTGAGTCAGGGGGAACAGGGCTCGTGCTGTCTGTGGGTGCCAGCAGCCCTGATGGAGCATCCAGGTACACCTCTGAAGGAGAAGCTGTACTCACCCTCTCCAGGTCTTGCCTGAGGTGCATGAAGAGCTTTAAGCGTCGGTAGAGAACATCCTGCTCCTGCTGAGCCAGGTTGTCCACTTCATCCGTTTTTGGTGTCAGCAGCGGTTTGTTGGAGTTTGCTTTCCTCTTCAGCTTCCAGTACTGGTAGACAAAATCCACCAGCGACTCACTTAAGTCAAGGTTCTCTGCCACCTCGGAAGGCTTCACGAGCTCATAGAAGTCCTCCTCCAGCTGCTGGAGCTTCTGCTTCCGCAGCGTGACCTTCTCCAAGTCCAACTGGGCTTGGTCAGGCTCTGTCCGTGCCTCCTCGGGCAGCTTGGTGGCCCCAGTGCTGTGCTCAAGGCAGAAGGACTTGAACTTGACTTCGTCGTTGTCTGCCAGGATGGTGCGCATGTCGAGGTTGTGGTCGAAGGCGCAGGTGACGTGGAACGCGGTGACACAGGCGGGCATGGAGCACTGTGGGAGGAGGACAGGGCTCAGGGACACGTGCCACTGCTGAGGGCACGCTCACCAGCACAACAGGCAACGAGGGCATGCCACAAACCCGGGGAGACCAGCAGGGTGACACCTGCCATGACGTGATGGGTGCTCCACGACAGGAATTCCTGCTGGAGGAACACCTGTACTGCCCCAGTCACAGAGACCCAAGGGCCCAACACCACAGACACCAGCAGAAGAAACCCAGGGTTCAAGAGGTGGCATTTTCCCACCTGACCTTCTTTAATCCACCTCTGTAATGGCCCCTGCTCATCTCTCACTTACCATAACCAGAAGCTTCCACTGGTTCTTCCAACAAGACATGTCAAAAGCCAAAGGAGAGCACAGGCCAATGGGATGCTCCAAGACTGTCAGTGGATTTCTCCTGATGGAGAAATACTCACCTGTATTTCACCCTCAAGCTACTCCCCCTCTGTTACCACATTTAAAGCCAATAGGCCATTTTTACTGGAAGCATACAGAACATGGCAAGGTTTAGGAATGAACATGGGATCTAAGAAGCAGCCAATGCTCCTAAATGCCTTCCTCCTCAGGAAACTACACAGCCTCTAACTTGCTCCATTTAAAAAAATAAAATAAAAAAACTGGAGCAAAACATCACAAAATGAATGCTTTAGAACTTGTACAGTGGCTACGATGTTGTCAAACTTGCACTAGATCAATTTTTTAAATTATTTTCCTAACTTACCTCAGGCTTAAATTACTTTGGATCCCACCAGCAGCAAATCTCAGCCTGGTGTCCCACAGAGGAACTCCCACCAGCCAGCATTGTGCTCGTGCCCATGTCAGCACCTTCCCCTCCTCTACTCATTAACTGTTTTAATGGCTCAGAGTGTCAAGTAATTACTTCAACCATAACCCATAAGAAATCAGTCTTATTCCAGCTGCTAATGACCAGTTAAACTGCAATAATGAGACATTTTAAGTGGGCTATTACTGTAGGCACTACTTTGGCATTAATAGAAGAATTGTTCTTGTGGGGGATGAAGATGCACTTGTGGCCTGAAGGACCAGGTGGAGGCATGTGAAATTTCCCGACTGTTGATGACAAGCAATTTAGTTTTACTGGGGCTCTGCTGCAGTATTCTCACATTCTTCTGCTGCACCTTAATTCTTAAGAAGAAAGATATATTCTGGTAGTAGTTGAGGAACAAAAGTTTTACAGCTTTTTATCATCATCCCATCCATCAGCCCTGAATCCTGTTCAAGCAACCAGGGGTAACTTTTGACGTTGCTGCTTTTAGATATTTTCCTCTGACTTTTTTTATGAGTCTGCTGGTGCTCAAGAAGCTGACAGGACCAAAAGAAGTGCAGACAAGCATTGCCCAAATCCTTCACTTCCAGAGCTCTCCAGGCCCTGCTCCAAAGCCTCAGAGAGTAGTGGGAAGAGTTGGACGCAGCTCTGGCTCTACCAGCATGGCTCTGGGCAGCAATGCTGGGCACTAACTCCCTCAGGCACCACAAGCAAGTGGATTATGAACTCCAACACTGTGTTTATCCTGTTCAAAAAGAGCCATTTGGTCCTAATTTCAGTTTGAAATTGTTCACAAAAATATCTGGTAACTTGCAAAACTCATCTCCTTCTGCTGTGCTGCTGGCACTGGCTTGGAGCCTGGCACTGTGAGGGACCCACTGACGCTCCCTGAGCCAGCCCAGGGCACTCAGCACTGCAGCAGGCAGAGGGTGCCTGCCCTGCCACCCTGGCCATCCCCTGGGACAAGCCCTGTCACAGCCACACACGCAGCTGAAGCACCAGCTCCGTTCTCAAGTATTTATTTTTGGCAATGAAGGAGGGACAGAGGGAGCCCAGCCTGACTTGCAGCTTCCAGATTTACTCAGGGCAGTCAGTATATCACAAGCTGGCTTTTAAAGCACACACAGTGCTGCCCCTTCCCTTCTGTTTCTGCCATCAGTGCTAAAAACAGCATTAACAACACGCCCATGTCTTCTGCCAGGACAGTGTCCTGCTAACAGGAATGACCATCACTCCACCTTAGGAATAAAGCAAATCCAGTGACACTTATCCTGGATCTCTCTACTCCAACAGATGGCAAGCAGCACTTGTCAGAAACCATGCCCAAAATGCAAACAGAAAATAATTATGCAGCTCAGCTGACAGGGTAACAAAGAAAGATACCTGGTCGGCCACAGCCACTGAGGGACCCTGGATAAACTAACAATAAAAACATATTGATCCATCCCAGAATGGCACTGGAATGAAGCCACTTGTGGCAGGAGGGAGGGAATCTGCCACACAGAGTAAACCAGGCTCTGAAGATTGGAGCAGTCCCTGCTTCTTTATTGATTGTGCTTTCATTATCTTACAGCACCTTTCATTCAAGGATTTCAGCACACTTTGCTTATCCAGGCAAATCCATTCCCAAACAAAATTCTGAGGGAGAGAGAGGGTAAAAAACTGCCCTAGAGATTTAATGTGGGCTCTTAATTAGTCCTAATCTCATTCTTACTGGGAAGAAACAGATATTATTTTAGTTGCCAAGGACATTCAAACAGAAGTTTAGCAGCTTGCAGTGGTGCTCCACTGCAGTTTGGGGCTGAGGGGAAGGAAGCAGCTCTTCCAACAGACCTGCGAGGGGAGCTCAGGAAGGAAAAATTAATTACCGGTGCTGAACACTGGCCAAGCCATCAGACACAACACTTCTGCATCCTTAAAAAACTACCATGTGATTTTTTGTGACCACAGATGGTCTGGAGCCTGGTAGAGCTTCTCAGCTATGAAAGGCAATTTCAACCTCACAGACTCCTCGGAGGATGAGGGGCAGAGGATGGATGGGACTGGGGTGACATGGGAAACACACTCTGCTCTAATCCCTGATGCCACATGCTGCCTTTTCAGGACTATAGGCAGAAGACAGCTTTGGGAACCACCAGTTATCCCAGTGGATGGACAAGGACCAGTGGCACTGCTTGCTTAATGGGAGCGGGTGGCAGTGGGCAGAGAAGTGATGATGAATGGGGGAGTGATGGAGGACATTCCCAAGGGCTTCTTCTCCAAAAAGTGACAACAAAAAGAAAGCTGGAAGATGGTGACAGCAGAAGATTGTGCCCTTTGGAGAAGCTTGCCAGCAACCAAGAGAGCCCTGGCATTCTGTGCTGCCTCAGTGAGCTCTTCCAGTCGCTCTGACAAGCAAGGAGGAGGGAGTGGAGTCCCAAAAAAGCACGGTCAGGACTCAGGCTGCACCACAGCCTGGCTCTTGGCACTCTCTTTTCCATCTCAGAAATGCAAACAAGAAAATTCCTCCTGCATTCTGAGCTCTCTGCCATCTCCTGATGTCTGACCACAAGAACCACCACGAAGTAACGACTTCTCCTTAAAGGAGTGAGGCAAAGGGTGTCTCCAGAGCTGCATCCCTGCACAGCATCCAGTAGTTTAGGCTTGGTTATGGTCACACCAGACTCACAGCTCTGTACCAGAAAGCAGGGGTTGGGTTACATGTAGGAGCAAGGGCAAAGGCATGGACAGCAGTGGGGAGCCCTTCTTTGGGCTTCTCTGAGTTTCCTTCCCTTTAGATGGTCAAATTTGGATGGGGAAAAACACCTCCATGCACAAAGGTCCCTACAAAGACTTCTCATGTTTGTCTCTACAAATGTGGCTGAGGTGGGTGTTTTCTCAAGCTGCAGTGCTACCTCTGAGATGCCCTGCTGGGATGAGAGTTTTCTACTCCTCCAGCCTGCCTCCCAGGCATAAAACCCTCTTGGCCACTCAGAAAATCCCCTCCTGGAAGCAACTTCCTTCCTTCTGCAGACCTGCCCACCAGCAGCACCTGATTGCTGCTGCCAGGAACAAACTCCCAGTGCTTTTGCAGAAAACAACATCCTCCTTTCAGAGCTGGGTCACAAACCCGAAATGCTGACAAGGGTAGGTCCCACCTGTATAAACAGGCCCTAGCAAAAATATGCTCCATAAAATATGCTCCATAAAATATGCTCCACAAAATATGCTCCATAAACATAAGCTTTCAAAACAGAGCTCTGTACCATGGATGAGTACAGAGCGTATTTATTTACCTACGGGTGTTAATTTACTCCATAAACCCTTAAATAAAGGCACTGCCTGCTTTTTTTTTTTTCACTTCTCCCCCTTTTCCTTGAAGCAAAACCATCCTGCACACCACAGGGTGGCCTTGGCAAATGCTCCAGGGGCAATCTCATGAAGACTTACAAACCATGAGGCAGCAGCAAGGTTCCTGTTCCATCTCAGGTGACCTTTAATGCAAATCCATTCAGTCCCCGGGATCTCACAGCTCCCATGTCATGATGGCACTGAGGATGAAGCCTGAGAGACACTGAATTCTTTTTGATGCTGCCAAGCCTGTTTGCTTCCTTCCCTGCCCCTCTGTTCTTTGAAAGCAGTTGCCATTCTGACACAGTATCTCCATCTGGCAGGGTGAATAAGCACCCAGAGCCATCAAAAAAATGAGTCAATGCGACAGATTTAAAGAAGTATTGTGAGATTTCATTTCAAACTATGGGGATTACTTTTAAATAGCTGCCTTTAAGGTATTAAACCTAAGACGACAGCACAAACACTGCACAGCTCCTATCCCTGCTGTCCTTCTGCCACCAACCAGCAGCTCCTGGTCCATGGTCATTGCTGCAAACACTGACCCCCACTGTGCAGCTCCTGTGAGGTACCAGAGCTGATCACTTGGGATCGAGACACATCCCTAAAGTTCTCTCAATTTTTCAAAGCTTATTTGCTATCCTCTGGGACCACTAGGACATCATACTGGCCAAGCAGGTGGAAGGAGGGGGAATCATAGGGTTCAGCAGGGCTCCCCAAATGCCCTGACACCAAAAGTGTGGCATTTTGTATGGGAGCTTCTGCTCTGCTCCCCAAGAACAGAGATCATGGCGTGGGAAGAAATGTCCCACTTTCGCAATAGAAAAGCCTGGAAAATCTTGCTTTCCGTCTGAAAAGAGAATGTCTGTCTCTCCTGCTGTGGGGAGGGCAGGCAATCAGGTATCTGCTGTGGTTTGCTTAGGTGTGGCAAAACAGAAAATGTGGAAATGTAATACATGGTAAGTACTTTATTTTCTGAGCCAGCAGATCAGTGAGGACTATCCAACCCTGGTGCACCCTGATATCCCCACATCTGAAAGGCTGACCCCCTGAGGTTTGTGAAATACTTGCATTATGTATCCCATGAGCATCTCACTTTCCTTTGTGAGCAGCCTCACAAAGTCCTTCTCCTGGAGGTTTCTGAGTTAACCAAAGTCATTTGCAGTCCCAGTAATTAGTGTCACTACAGCAACACCACTGTGTTATGCAAAGAAAGTTAATCTAGATTTCTAGCACTCAGTGCATTAAATGATTGCAAACAACATCTGATGATGCCTGACAGGCTCTTGTCATTAGGTTTACTCGGAACAGAAATAAATATCATTCAGACCATGTCCTTCAGCATCTCAAGACTCTCCTGTGGCTAAAACAGGTACAACCCTGGAGGTATGAGTTTCTTCAGTGCCAAGTTACATACCTGAATGCATGTCCCAGTGCACTCCTTGCAGAGGCTGCAGGACAAAGCCCATCTGCTTGCTGGGATATGTGAGATCTTCGTAATGGGTTCCATTTTTTCAGGACATCCAATGCTAACCTGGCCACAAGATAGAAGACAAGTTGCATGTATCAGCTACAGTCCAAATCTCCTACAAGGGAGTGTCTGTGGCAGTCTGAATAGGGATGGATTATATTTTTTATTCTTCAGTCAGTTGTACTTTGGGAAAAAACTCAACCCCCAAAACCAGAAACAAATCTGAATGATACAGAAGGAAAAATTTATGTTGGTGTTTCCTCTGCATTAATTCCACATCTGAGGTGTATCTTAGGTGGACATATGAAATTAGCTTTACTCTGCTCAAAGGTATGCCCCCCACCTCTTGTGCCCTTGCACCCCAATTCTCTGCCCTCCCTTAACAGGGTGCCCCTTGGCTGCTAATTAAACACACGCTGCGATAACTGCCCAGCATTGCAGCTCTGGCACAGCCTCACCAGCCAAACTGCATTTGTTATTTACACCATTAACGAACACCTGGGCCAAGACCTGAAACCAGGACTGTGTCAGAAGGCAAACATCTTACTTCAGGTATCCATAAGGCACAGCTAACGTGGACCCATTTCGTCCCGCTCCGGGTGGGCTTCAGCGCTCCGCCCCTCTTGGGGCACAGCAGACACTTGGGCTGGACACCGAGGGCACAGGTCCTGCACAGCCAGCTCCCAATGGGGACCTTCAGGATGCCATAGCACGCCTGTGGAGACAAGAGGGATGAGCCCAGGATGAGCATCCTCCCAGATCCTCTCCAGCACTCCCACCTTCCTCACTGCCGCTGCATCCCAACAAACAGCAGGCTCAGCGCCGTGCCAAAGCCACAGAGAGGGAGCTGAAGCTCTGACACAGACAGCTGAAGCTCTTCCTTCCTTCCTTCCCTGCTTTCACCTGGATGCTCATGGTGGACCAGCGTGTCCTGGGTTTTAATTAAAAGCCAAGTGTGAGAACGTGCTGTGCATCCGCCGAGCCCCCGCAGGCTCCAGGCTGGGGGTGGGCAGAGCCCCCAGCACCAGCAGCGCAGACATCTGCCCGCTCCTGACCCACCATGACTCGGAAAAGTTAAAAGTGCCATGCAGAGAAATCTTCTGAGGTCACTGAGGGCTGAAAAGCCACAAGCCCATGATTGAGAAAGTTGACCACACTGGTTACAGACCCAGCACAGCCCAAAGGGGAAGCAAGAATAACTGTGGAAAGGTAAAAAGGGGAAGCCAATAGTCATGAATGTAAATGAGATGGGAGGAACCAAAAAGGGTAATAAATCTTAAGGATGACACATCTAAAGGGGACACAGACAAGTCTCCAGCCAAGAGAGTGATAGCTGAAGGACTCGAGCTGCCCATGGAGCTCCCTGCCCTGCTGTGGTAACGCAGGACACTGAGAAGCTGAAGTGTTCCATAAATATTTCTCTTCCGTACTTGGGGAAGAGCCAAATGATAAGCCGTATCACATAATGATAAATACTTTCCACTTTGACCATAATTTATGACCGTATTAAACAGCTACTACTAAAACTAGACAGTTTTTAACTGGCAGGTCCTGATAATTCACACTTAAAGGGTTTTCAGAGGGCGACACACTGCCTTGGGCACTAACACAGGGCTGCGTCCCTATTTAAAGTGAGGAGATGTAATTAATTCTACATCTGGCTGCTCTGACATCCCAGCAGAAGGCAAGCAGCCAGTGCTGACAAGGACCCCCAGCACTGGTGGCTGCAAATTGAGCCCAGGCATTTGTCAGCTCCACTTCTTGAAGTTTACCCCCAAAAAGAACAGCTTTATCTCCTGCTGCTGCAGGTCATTGACACCGCAAGCTACAGTGCTGTGGGTGGGGACAGGAACAGAGGGAGAATGGAGATGTGTGAGCGTGGCAAAAGTACAACTCAGTCTTTACTGGCCCAGAACAGACTACAACATGATTTTAGGTTGCCCCAAATCACAAATTGACTCTGAGAGTGGTTTCCAAGCGGAAAAAGCCACTTTGTGAACAGATTATTGGGATAACAAGGAATTAAGAGAGGAAATATTGCTGCGAGTCTACATGGTTCAAACAGACTTAACTGTGTGTTTCAAAGTGTCTCCAAATCTGACAGATAAATCATTTCAGGAACACAGTTTTATAAAACATGTGATTTAGTACCAGTCAAGAATCAGCCTGATATGTACTAGCAGCAGAATGAACTGGCAGGCTCATCTCAAAATCTAGGGGAAAGCAGGAATTATGATGAGGTGCCCATCTCTAGCAGACTCTTGGATCTTGGTTATGTATTTCTAGTGATTTTAGAGCAGCTGAAGGTGCAATTCTGCTCCTGAGAAGCAAATACAGGGCTTCTGTCCCAGACAAGAAGCAGCTCTAGAAACAAGGTGCATTATCAGCTAAACACACTTCCTCCAAGTCCAGCACCAGGCAGAAGGTGCTCCAGAAACATGGATCCAGAGGAATGCTGAGTAGGAGCAGCACAACTATTTTTATTGCTGCATCTATCTGGGGTGCAACATCACTGAGAACGAGATGCCAAAAAACTAGGGAGGATGCCAAGCCACAGACAAGCTTGGTGTGGTCCATGGAAGAGAGGGTGGGTCCAGCCATGTGCCCACACCAGGGAAAGGGAATTCAGTGATGACAGGCCCATGGCACAGTGGCTGGAAACTGACAGTGGATCCTTCCCATGCTAAACAGAAGTGTGATGTTGTCACTGTGAGAGCAATGAACTGTGATTTAGCAGCGGGGGGGGGGCATGGTTCCACCTCGCTGACAATTTTGAAAGGACAACTGCATGTGCTTTCTAAAAGCTTGGGTTCATAAGAATTAATTAATAGCAACCCTCATGGCTTGTGTTATGCAGATGAAGCGAGTACAACGATATCACCTGGCACCATAACCCACCCCTGTGTGTCCTGAACCCCTTCCTGGTGGCAGCAGGAAAACAAGGCATGGCTCTGGTGAAGCCCATGGCACCAGCACCCATGTGCCTGCAGGAAAGTGTCATTCCCAGCAGGTTTTGGACGTGGTGCTGGCCAAGGCATGGTGCAGGTTAGATAACCAGGATGCCATGTAACACCCTGCACTGTGACTCTGGACTTTGTGGCTTAGGGTGTAAATTGGGGCAGAGATTAAATCACAGGCAGCTTATGGGCTGGCAAAGGGCTTAGGGCTGGACTTCGCTCCCTGAAAACAACTAAAAATCCCTCTTTTCTTTCAACAGCCTTGAAATCCAGGCTGCTGTGTCCCCTTCTGCAGCACTGGGGCTGCTGCTTAAAGTGGAGCCCACACAGTGCCACAGCTCCCCCAGTCCCTGCTGTGGCTCATGCCAGCTCACAGCCTGACATTGCCACTTGGGCTTGTTGGAAAAGAACCCAAGACAAAAAAAATACCCCAAACCCAACCCTGAATCATTCTGGTATTTTGTGGAATCTGATTCACTGATGGAAACCATTCAAAACACCCACCTCCCGCAACTATAGATATCTCCAGTGCTCTCCCACCTCCAGGAAGCACTGATGGAAAAGCTGCCCAAAAGATGAGCAAATGGCTCTCTTTAGAAGTGAAAAAACCCAAACCTCCGTTCACACAGAGGGTGAAGCCCAGGTGCTGCTGCTGCTATCCCAGCACCACAGAGCACTTCCCCTTGAAGCACAACCAGTGAAACCTCCCTGGGTCCACAATGGACCCAGGAGACCCTCACATGGCTGCCTTCCCTTTGCCAAGGTTTCCCCAAAAGCAGGAGGCCCGCAGACTCCCCCCAGCAAAAGATTGAAGCATTTGCATTCAATTCTAAATATAAAATTATTTCCCTCCAGGCAGCAAAATAAAAAGAAATCCCACGCTCACACAGTGGGGAAGCTGGGACAGAAACCCTGCAATGTGAGACTGCACTGGTGGAGCTGGAAGGTCCAACCACTCCCCAGATAAAGCAGAGGAGGAGGAGGAAGCTGGGGGGTCTGTACAAGCCCACCCCTCTGGTGAGCACAGGACTGCAGACCCACATCCCACCCAGCCACCAGCCAAGCCTTGCTGGTCACCTGAGGGTGCTAAAGATCCCACTGAGGTACAATAAATGGGGTGAAGAAGAATAAACACATTGAAGAATGAGGAGACATAAAATAAAATATCACAGAGACCAGAGAATAAGGAGGAAGGGGCACTTCAACCTCTGGTTGTGTGTTTCTGTGGGCACTTATAAATGATTGGGGGCAAGAAAGTAAGAAAAGCAAGTTTGCTGTCTGCCAGCTATCCAAGACACCACTGCTATCCCCACTCCTCTGGAGCAGCACTTGGGATCCACAAGGAAAGCTTAACAGGAGTCCAGAGCAGCCCAGGGGAAGGGATGGGAGGAACCCAGAGGAGGAGGGTACCAGAGTGTGACCAGCAGAGCCAAGAGCTGCCATCCTGCCCTGCAGCCAGGGCTCACCTGGTGCATGCAGACGTTGCACTTGTCACAAAACAGCCTCTCAGCTCTCACCTGGTGCACGCAGACGTTGCACTTGTCACAAAACACCATCTCGTTGCCATCCTCCCCCTCCGGCGAGCGGCACACGTCGCACACCACGTCCTCGTCGTACTCGATGCCCAAGCCCTCCTCGGTCTCGATGGCGATGTTCATGTTCTCGTAGCACATGGTCTCCAGCTCCTCCAGCACTCGCTCCAGGGTGATCTCGTCCAGCTCAGGCTTTTCTGCGAGGCAGAAGGCAGAGCATGAAGGCAAAGCCACGGATGCAGCTCCGGCACAGGCGCCCACCCGCCTTCGGGGAGCGTTTTGCCAGGGGCTGAGCATTTCAGATGGCAACTCAAGAGGCAAATCCACAGCGACGGGAAAAGCGGCGATTCGGAAAACGGCTGCTCCTAGCTCGGGATGCAGTTTATATTTCATAGACAGTAACAAAATATTGCTGCTGGCTGAGAGGAAGGAAACCCATTCAGCTGAAGCAATGCGGATAATTGGGGCTGACAGTTTAAATGTTCAAGGAGACAAGTTTTGCAAAGATGCTTTCTGCAGCGAGGGCTCAGACAAGCTTTGGCAACACAAAGTCAGTGCTTTAATTGTTAAGACTGAAAATTGACCATTTTAAGGCAAATTAAACAGAAAAGTAAAACTGAAGCCAAAGGCAGAAACTGAGGATAAACGAGGGTGTTCTTTTGTGTTTTGGTTTACTGAAATCAGGAGGTCAGACACAGGTGGGTCTTTTACTCCCCCATACCAGGATCTTTAAAGGAGAGAGGTTGCAGAGGTGCTTTACCAGAGCCTTCTCCACAGAGACAACCAGGAATGAAATAAGGTCAGTAACCAGGAAAGGTTTTTTTGAGCAGCCAACTCTAGCAGTGGGATACCCAGCTGCCTTTAGACAGGGCATGCTGCTGCCAGGAGCTCAGCAGCCCCCAAATGGTGCCACGCTGAAGGCTGGTCCCAGAAGTGCTGCCTCCCACCTGCTCACAAAGATCCTGGTGCCACAAATGCAACATGAGATCGCTCCAGGCAAAGCAAAAAAATCTGTCAGGAGCAGGAGTGAGGTTCTCCCTGAAGGGTCAGAGGCAGAGTTAAGCCCCCATCACATCCTGTTTCCCAGTGAGCACAATGTCATCAGAGGAGAAGGCACAGGAACAACAGAAGTAGGATGCAATACAAAACAATTAGACTTTGTAGTTCATAGGAGTGAAATATCCACAACTGGCCAGACAGTGGAGGAGCCTGACCCAAACTGCTGTCCACCCTCCTTGATGCAAAGCAATGGAAGAAAATACCTCATTTATGAGCAGAGACAGAAAAAAAAGGCTTGTGGAAGAACCTATAAGGAACAGTTACTAATTAAATGTTCAGTGAAAAATTTGGCATCCTGGTCATCTCTCAAGCCATGGTGTGATGTCCCTGTTCTGGGCTGAACTCTGGGCTGCTCTAAGGGCCCCAGGGACAGGGTTGCAGGGGTCCCAGCATCTCTGTCTGGATGGGGCTGGCAGAGGCTTCATCTTTCCCTCCGTAGCCACTGATAACTGAAAAAACTCTGTCAAGGGGGAAAGCATCACGTAGGCGAGCTCGGCAAGCAAACACACCATTGTCTGCCTTTTTAAGCTCTTCCCCAATGTTTCACTGGCACGGTTTCCCTTGGCTTGACAAGTCCCTGCAAACATCCAGCCTGGCATTTTACACGTCTATGTCGGGTCTGAGATACCATCTAAGACAGACAACACTGTTCCCTATCACAGCCCTTTCAAGAGCTCGGCTGCTGTGCTGCAACATGCCAAGGAACCTGCTGATACCTGTTTGATTCCGGAGCAGCCCCAGTGATGGGTGTGGGATCTCAGCCCCAGGCTGGCACGGGCTGCCTGGGGCCTCTGGAGCTCAGCAATGTGAAGCATCCTGCACTAGCACAGCGAGTTCTGAGCACCAGGGCTGGGATGCAGCCACTGTCTTGCTCTTGGCAGAGTTCCGGTTGGATGTCATGGAAACATGGAATGGTTTGGGTTGGAAGGGACCTTAAAGATCCTCTCTCCTCCATGGGCAGAGACAACTTCCACTAGACCAGGTTGCTCCAAGCCCTGTCCAAGTGTTCCCTTGAGCACTTACAGGGGTGGAGCAGCCACAGCTTCTCTGGGTAACCTGTGCCAGGGCCTCCCCACCCTCACAGGGAAAAATTTCTTCCCAAGATCTAATCTAAATCAATCACCTTTCAACTCAAAGCCATACCCCTTGTCCTATCATTGCCTGCATGTTACAGAGACAGCTGGAGCACTCTTTTTGCCTTAATGGAGTCCTTTTACAAACATACCACCCGAGGTGCACTTGCTCAACATGACTCTATGTGAGTATTAAACCAGTCCAGCAAGAATATCCTCCTCTTGGTCAGGGTTTCAACTCCCCATCTGTGACTTCGAGCCTGGGCACTGGAGTGCCAGTCTGGAGTTACTCCAGTCCTCCCAACATTTCAGGCTATGCTCTTCTGGAAAACAAAACTATCACCAAGGTTTTCCCAGTGCTTTTCCCCACATACTTTCCAGAGCTGCCCTGTGCTCATGGGAGAGGGCAGGCAGAGAGCTGGCAGCTGCAGGCAGCATGAGGAAGGAAAGGAAAGGAAAGGGAGGGTGTTTTCCACAGGAACCATGAACCCAACCTTGCCCAGGGTCAGGATCACACTGACATTGCCACCATTCCACATCACCTCGAGTGGAAAGAAGGAGCACCCATCCCACCTCCTGAATTTTCCACCACCACCTGCTAAACCCTGGGAAGAAAGTTCATGCCGATCCCAAAACTCCTGTGCCAGAGGAAGGCCAGAGCCAGAGGGAGAGCAGGGACTCGGTGGGGTTGCCCTCTGAGCCTCGGTGCCCTGCAGCTGCTGCAGCACGAGGCAGGGATCTGGATCTGGGGCTCCGGATCCGTGCCTCCCGACGCAGGCGCGCTCACGCCCCACCGAGGTGTAATTACATTAGGAATGCGTTTGCCAAGCGTCAGCCGGAATACCTCGGAGCTTATTGAACTGACAATTGCACTTGATGGGGATGAAGCGATTAATCGTTTATGAAACACTAAACAATGGGGCCTGGGGGTGAAGAGCTTTTTCCATTTGTGCTCCATTTATCTCCTTCTGTATCACAGGAAGTTTGTGCTACTAAACTCCATTCATAAAATTGTCATCTTTTTGGCTGCAAAAACTTTCTCTTCATTGATTGTGGCCAGCTAAACAGCAAACAAAAAAATTCTTCTTCAAAACACTCCCTATCTACATGCACAAGTCCCCAGACAAGGAAAGTCAAGACACAGACAACTGATCCTGGCCACAGTGAACAAATCCAGTGATGTCCACATTTGGGACCATCACAGGTCAGCGGGCTCTACCTGCTGAGCAAGAGAAGGTATTTTCACCTGGTTAAGGTGTGCCAAGGCCTCAGGCAAGAAAACAAAGCTTTCCTCAGCCTCCACAGAGAACAGCAGTGATAGCTATAACTTTCTTCAGAGTTTCTGTCTGGAGGGACACATGCAGAGGTGAGGCTTCAATCCTGTGCCAATATAATCCCCAGCTATTTGGAGCCACGTTCAAAACACTGACACAGGAGGAGTATGTTCCATCACCCCTTCCAGGAGGTCACCCACACCTTTTCCCATTAACACTGAGTGCATTAATGATGATGGGTTTTGATGTGGCCACCCAGCCTCCCTGGAATACCCCAGTATCGCCCCACAGTGGGAAGGGCTGCAATCCAGGGAATGCTGCCTCCCACGGCATCTCGGGTGAGAAAAACTGTCCCCTCTTTGCACAGGGCAGGATGCTGTGGGGTAGCACCTTCCCAGCTAAAGGAAGCACCAGAAAATGGGACTTGCCTCAGAAATGGAGAAGAGGTGACAGATGATTATGCACTACAGGAGGTCTCCAGATCTGATGCATGAAAAGAAAACATGAAGGAATTTTGCTCCAAAAAAAAAAGCCCCTCTCTGTGTGTCTGTGTCAGAGTCTGCCATGATCCCTGCATCTCCACAGCCATCCAACATCCCCATCATCCCAGGGGGCTCCCAAGGGGCCCAGCCCAACTCCACTCAATCCATGCAGCACCTGAAACACAGAACTTCAACGCTGGATCCAAAGGAACTGGGATCACTGGGCTGGCTCTGCAGCCACAGCGCCGCGCCTGGGAGAAGCACCAGGCACATTCCTTTACACAAGGCCGCCCTCCGTTATAATTATTGCTGGAATATCATAATTTATGTGGCATGAAGGAGCAATATTCTTCTGCTAAATGAATTCTCAGCTACTCCTTGTTGTGGTGTGAGCCAACTCACTGCGAGGGGAGGAAAAAAATAGCTGGAGAGCCACCTTTCACAAAGAGAGACCTATTTCTGAATAGTGAACTGTGCTCCACTAATATCAATTTACTGAAACAATAAATCCTCTCCTCCTGTGGAGAATACCTGGAGATAGAAACAGTTCATGAACAAACAGCTATCAGGACTGCAGGCTGTGTATTTGCTGATTCACAGACTATAAACCTGGGAGTCTACTTTTCAGGAAATATATATCTGAAAAACAGAGCAAGATTACTGCTTTTTAAAATTGTAATAAAAATGGGAAAGCAATTGTGAGATGATGTAGGCTTGTCTCTGACTATCTTCAAAAACCTGAGGTGAAAGAATGACAGGTCCCTGATGGGATAGGATGATCACAAATGGTACAGGGACCACAGACTCCAGAGATCTCCTTCCAGCTCACTGGCCCTCCAGCTCGCCCTGGGCAAGCCACTTCAAACCTGCCTGCTTTGGCACTCGTGGGGACAGCAGCCACCCTGCCCCGGGCTGAGTGCCCCCTGGGCATCCTTCAGGGACATCAGGGGATGACAGCCAACCACCTGAACACCACACCAGACCACCTGGGACTCCCACAGCCACCTCAGCCCACCAACTGCAGACACACAGCCCTTGGAAAATACAGCAACTGTACATTAATCTTTTATCAATGTTATTTATAAACAGACCCTACATGTAAAGTGTGGACAACACACAGTGAACTGAGCATCCACAGTGAAACCTCTAGACATTTTGTTACAAACACAGCCTGCTAATGCACTTAAAAGATTTACAGGAACCAATTATCACCGTTTCTGCCACCCACCGACATCAATTATTGCTCAAATTTCAGATGATGACAAAATGTTTCAGAAGCTGCTTTAGAAGCTGCTGCCTCTCTGCAGTGATGCTTGGCTCTGACAGGGCTGTCCTAGAGCACTCCTGATGAAAGCCTCCTCACCCATCAGCAGCAAAGCTGGAGGATGGCTGGAAACTACTGCTATTACTGCCAGGAATTTATGGAAACAGAAAAACAGCGACTTGATGTAAAAATTGATTGTGCTGAAAATGTGGAAGGAAAATGTCTTAAGAGTCTCCCACTGATCTCCAGCCCTGCTAATCTATACGCTAATATGTCACATACAATTAATTTCCATGTGGTATTGATTATGTGTATCTCTAAGGAGCTAAATAAGCTCAGCTCCAGAGGCTTGAGGTGTTTTACAGAGGGGAATGGCTTCAAACTGACAGAGGGCAGGATGAGATTTGATATTAGGAAGAAATTCCTCCCTGTGAGGGTGGTGAGGCCCTGGCACAGGTTGTCCAGAGAAGCTGTGACTGCCCCATCCCTGGAAATGTCCATGGCCAGACTGGACAGGGCTTGTAGCAACCTGGGATAGTGGAAGCTGTCCCTGCCCATGGAGAGGGCTTGGAATGGGATGAGCTTTAAGGTCCCTTCCAAGCCAAACCGTTCCACGAGTCTCTCCTGGGGTGGTCCTGCACAGTGGGACATGGACACACACTGGTGGGCAGCAGTGGCTTGGAAATGGACTCATCCCGGGGAGAGCCACCTTGCTGCCTCAGGGTGAAAAGGGCCTCCCACAATCCCATATGGATGCAGTGGGATGGGAGCAGCCTCGGAGTGTGACACCCAGGACTGCCAGGGAGGAAAGCAGCCACTCTGTGAGGAGCAGGACTGACAGCAGCCTCTGCTCCACTGAGCACATCCTGCCCGGGGTACTCCACTGACTCCAGCTTATTTCACATCTACTTGACCAATCTCACCTCCGCCCAGGGAGGTATCATCTCATTAGCACACAGACATATCTCGAGTATGCAGCGATGAATTCCCCCCGGAGCTTCAAAAGCAATCCATGTGACCTTTGCATGTTCCTGCCATAAAATACCAGGAACACCTCCAGCTCCCAAGATAGAAACTGTGGTGGGCATATGTGAGCAGAATACACCATATGGATTAAGTCAAGAGAATACTTAGAAACTTCGACTCTGCCTTCAGCAAAATTGATTCCGACAACAATTTTAGCAATTTCTTGAGGATTTTCCGTGTTTGTGAAGCGCCAATCACAGCAAAAGGATCTTTCAGCCTCGGTCTTTGAAGTCTCTCTAGCTCCACTCTTACAATAGCTTTGGATTTAGTGGAGATCACGAAATACAACATAAAATGTTAATATAAAAATGAACACTTACGGCATGGCTCCCATCAAAAAGGACAGGCCTCTGCTGCCTGGAGTGGCATGGACATTAATCTGGCTCTGGGATTCATTCAGTCTTCTTCAGATCCACTTTTTTTACAATCTCGTATCACAGCAGCAACAAATAAAACACTTAGGCATGCCTAAATAATGACTTCATCTTTAGCACACAAAGGTCCTTTAAACAGCACATTTCCATCGAGTACAGCAACAGCTACTGAGGCATCTTACTGGGGGGTTTAAAACTATTTAAAGCTGTTTTATGTTTAAAACTTTTGCTTTTCATGTAAAGCCTTTGCTTTCTGGAGCAATTCCACTTAATTGGGAGAGGAGTCAGCAGGCAGAATGCAGAGAGCTGGAGATATCTGGAAGTTTATCTGATCTTGGTGATAAAATTCCATCCCTGGGGTGACCTAAAAAGGACTGGAAAAGGCATGTGCTGTGCGCTACGTGGACCCACGAAAGGCGAGCTGGATGATCTCATAGGTGTTTTCCAGCTCTCCTCCCAGCACATCCTCAGGAGCCAGTCAGAGATCAGGATCCTTCTTTGTCATTAAATATTTTGGGGATGACATACTGTGCCCCTGGACAGCCCAGTGACAACAGTTCAGCCAAATACCCATGAGGAATTTAAACTTCTGCCTACCTCCTAAATTAATGCTGGGAGATAACTCCTGACTCCTCTGAATGGGAGGAGAAGCTGCTGTTCTCTAGTTAAGTCATGTTAATGATCTTGGAGATTAGCAAAGCAGGTTTGGAAATCTCAGCGAGTCATTAACGGTGTCATTAATGTCAAGGGCTTCCGGGAGCAAGCGCTATTTATGGACTGCCTTTGGACCAACCCAGGCAGCAGCAATCCTCTGCCCTGGGTGGTGAAGGGCACCCAAACCCCACCCTGGCTTTTCCCATCTGGGAAGCAGAGGGAGCAAAGCCCAGCCTAGGAGCTGAGCAGCAATAGATTTGCTACAACAGCTCTCCTCTAGGAGCAGCCAAACGCCGTCATTCCACGGGCAGGAAGATGCTCCCCTCAAAGAAGCCCCATGACCCCCAGCCTCCAAGCACGGCTGCCATGGGTAATGTGACTGTGGCCCTGCAGCCAGGAGCACCTGCTCCCCACCTGCCAAACCCCAGCTCCCTGCAGCATCAGGGATGGGGAATTAATCAAAGCCACACCTGTTCCCTTCTAAGTCACTGGAAAAAATGTACCAGCCCTTGCACTGCCAGAGGAGTTGGGAGGACTGGGGGAAGGGGCAAGATACCAGAATTTATTGGGCTGAAGCTGTATCCACAGTGGATTTCACATGCCAAACACTGGTTTTCAAAGCTGTTCTCTCCCCAGCATATTTAAGGCTCAGCCATCAATGACAGTGCTCCCTCAGTGACAGGAATGGGCTGGAGAAGCAGGTGATGGGCAGTGATGCTCTCTGCACTACCACTGCTGAGATCACCTCAGTCCTTATCACCATCGACAGCTGGTGATGGCAGGAAGGCTCACGGGCTTCCTCAGATTCTATGGTTTCATCCAGCCCAGTCCTGGACAAACATCTCCTCAGGACACTCCTTGGGAAAGGTGACTGGCTGACGAAGGATGAGATGGAGGGGAAAAAAATGCAGCTTGCTCAGAATGGCCAGGGGTCAGCAGCAAAGCACTGCCTGTGTCCTGACCTGGGATTCCCTGGGATGCTGAGATGCCAGCCCACCCACATGCCTGCAGGGAGCAGGGGCATGGCTGGGATGAAGCTCAAGCTCCCCTCCTGAACTCAAGAGTTTAGTGAGAGCCAAGGCAGTGCTGCTGGAGAAGCTGCCACTCCAGCCCAGCACTCGTGGGTTTGGCACAGGCCAGCCCAAAGGTGACACGGGGACAGCCAGCAGCCAGCTCTCATCTGGCCTGGGGCAGGGACCTTCCAGCCATCTCAACCTTCCATCACCATGGGAGCTCCACATCTGGACACTGCATTTGAAACCTAATATTTCGAAGAAATAATAAAGCAAGGCAAATTTTGAGCTGAAAAAGCCAAATCTCTGACCACTTCCTTTCTAGAGACTTATGAAATACACACAAGGAGGGAAGTGGAAATAGAGACAACCCTTCTCTGGAGCCCAGAGACACTTCTGATGGCCATGCAGCTGTGGAGATGGCAAGGGAAATGTAGCAGGGGATACAGTGAAGGCACAGTGAGGTCAGAATGATGCCCAGTATGGTAGAAGGTGGTTTCTTGATGCAGCAACAGCAGCTGTGCAGGGTTGGGAAGGGTGGATCCTCTGCAAGGTACCTGAGCAGGACTGAAGCACTCAGCTTTATCCAGCAGCACCCAAGGACTTCACTGTAGCTGCCAGTGCCTCAAAACCTGCATGTGCTAATGACAGAGCTGAGGCTGCTCAAACAGGACCAGCTAATGAGGGCAAAACTGACTTGTGATTTCTCTGTGATGCTATAGGCTCCAAATGTTGAGATTATGGGAAATCCAATATATAGGATACTTATACCAGATAATCAGACAAACTGTGAAAGCAGCTTCTACAACATTCTCAAGGTCATGGTAACAAAATTTCATTGTAAATCATGAGTACACCAGAAGGACAGATCTTCCAAAGCCAAGATCAGTCAACGTCGTGGTCAACTTCTGAGCTTGCTTGTGCTCCATGCAAGCTCATTGAACTGCATCTTCCTGACCTCATCCTGAATTCTGCTGCAGCCCTCACCAGCTGCCTGTGAGAGCCAGCACAACCCTCCTGCTCCACAGTGCACTATCCCATCTGCTCAAGCACCTGGAAAAATCCTTTCTCCCACTCTTGAAAGGCCTTTGCCACCAGGACTAACCCTTCATGCAGGCACACTTGAGTCTTCACTGACCTCACAAGGTGAATGCTTTATTGAGGTCTTGCTCCTTCCTACCTGCAGAGCAGCAGCCACACCACAGCAACCCTTCCCTAACAAGGCCTGGAAAATCCCTCCACAGTCTGGCAGGACTTAACTCCCGTGGGTCTGGGCCAACAAATTTGCCCAGCAGACCATGCTAAGCACTAGTGCCAATGGTCAAATTCCAAGCTCAGGTACTTGCACTCGACCAAAATCCACTAAAGGATTTGAAGAATGTGCAGTGATATAACAGCAGTGATGCAGGCAATGTTATGCTGCGATATCTAGAGATGCCTGGAAGAGGAAACAATCAGGACCAGCCTTTCTGACATTTCTTCTTCAAGGCCTTTAGTTCCACATGCTTACTCAAAGAGCATGAATGCCCACTGTGGGACACAGAGGCCAGAAAGGAAAAAAAAAACCAAAACCAAACCAGCAGTACTCACCCATCTCCTTGAGCTCCATGTTAACGAGTTCCAACCAGCAGGCATCGAGCTCATCCAGGTCATAGCGGCTCATTCCTTGCAAGTATGTCCTTGTAGCTTCTGAAATCTCAGAGCCAGGCAGGCTGCTTGGTGAAACCTGTGAAAGTGAGCTCTCCAGCTGGGGGATGATCCTGGAAGAAAAGAAGGGGAGGTTGAGAGAGAGCTACAACTCAGAAAAATCTGTTTCGTGCCATGGAGGCTGAAGAAGAGCAAAGCCACTGCACCTGAAATCAGCCCATGGGCCAGCACTGACAGAAAGCCCCAGCAGAGCAACTACAGCAAGAGTTCCCAGTCAGCTACAGGAACTAACTTGTTACAGGAGAAAAATGAGCTGCAATGGAGATGATGATCCAAGTACTGAGAGCAAGCCCCCTCCACGAACACCTCCAGTGCTCCTGGAACACCTACACTGCAGTGCCACATCCACACTGTGCTGGGCAGCACCTTGGCATGCTTGGCACTGGAGAACATCCCATGGTAGCCTATGAGACTTGTTCTGAGAGCTCTCTAATCACAGCCACAGGGAGAGGAGCTGCCTCATCTGCTGCAAACTCCCCGCACAGAGAGCGACCAGGCGCTGGCTGTCAGCTCTTCTGCCTTTCCTTGGCAACTCTGCAGCAATATGCATGATACTTGCCATGCACATGTCAACAATGTCATGCCTAATGTCATGCAAGCAGAGGACAAGCTGGAAATGAGAAGCAGCCTGTGGTGCCAGCTGACAGATCTCAGTGAAGTTGGGAACTGGAGCTTGCTGCAGTATTTGCACAGCTCTCATTTCCTCCCCTGAATTCCACCTCCTGGCACAGATATCAAGCCAGAAAGATGCTGCAAAGAAAGAGCAACCAAACATCAACTCGCTGCAGCACCTCAGCTCCTTCCAAACAGCTTCTCCCCATGCAAAGCTGGAGGACCCAGCACCAATGCCAGCTGGGAAAGCCACTGATCCCTGGAAGACTTTTATCTGCCTCTTGTCCTGCTATGTAAGCTAACGTCAGAGCATCGAGTGCCTTGTGCTCTGTGATGTGTCTGGGGCAAAGCCATGGTGTCCATCACATAACCAGATGAATTGTGGTACCAGATGCTCCAAGGTCTGGACGTGCCAAGGAGAGACACTTGAGACCAGCTGCCCTTGGGAATGAGACCCCACCTGCCTTGCCCAAGGCCAGGAAGGAAATCTGTGCAGGGCAGGTAAATGAACCTGGAGTTCCTACAGACCCAGACATGTAGTTTAATTGCTGTCCTCTATGGTTGCAAACACTGGAGGTACTTCCAGAGCCAACAGCAGGAGAAGTAACAATTTATGGCTTTTATTATCTTATTATGTCTTTTGCTTTACTTTCCCCACCAGTAAATTGAAAATAAAGATGCGACCCAATGTCCTGAGTGCATCTCCAAATTTAAGTTCAAGAACTAAAAGTCACATGAAGGACAGCTCTCAGTCCCCACATTTTAAAACAATCTCACTGTAATCTAGGACAGGACTTGGGGATTCACTGATGTCTCTAATGCAGACAGCAGTAATTAACACTGAAACTAGGCATGCCCCAGCCACAGCTTCAGGATTGGCATCTAAGGAGCTCCCAAACCCCTAAAATCAGAAGAATCACAGAATAGATGGGTTTAGAGAGAACCTTAAAGGTCATCCAGTTCCAACCCTCCCTGACATGGGCAGGGACAACTTCCACTATCCCAGGTTGCTACAAGCCCCATCCAACCTGGCCTTGGACACTTCCAGGGATGGAGCAGTCAACAGCTTCTCCAGGCAACCTGTGCCAGGCCTCACCACTCTCATAGGGAAGAATTGCTTCCTAATATCTAATCTAAATCTGTCCTCTGGTAGTTCAAAGCTATTCCTGCCATCTAGTCACTACACACCCATTGAAAAAGTCCCTGTCCAGCCTTTCTTGTAGCCCCTTTAGCCACTGGAAGATGTTATTAAAAAAACATAAAGCAGGAGCTGGTGGTGCATTGGTTCACATCAGACTGAACATCTCCTTCCCTTGAGCCCAAGCCCAGGTCACCCCTGCAGAGAAACAGAATCTTGGTGTGGGAGCAGCCAGGCTGGGCACAGCCTTGTTATGGGAGAGAAAAAACCAGTCCTCCACCTGCAGTGAACACTTCTGTTGGGAAGAGCTGCCTGAGCAGGCACGAGGTCGGGGCCATAAGCCTTCATTAAGCCGAGTTACACAAGCTGCTCAGCCAACAGCCCCTGCAACAGGTGATGCTCTGACACCGAGCCAGCCACGGATGCTCAGGATAGCAGCAGGAAAGAGCTGCTATTTTTACCCTGGTAGAAAATTGCAAAGATTAATGCTCTGTGTACATATCAAAGGAATATCCTGAGCAGGTCATTTACTGTATTGACAGCACTGAAATGCACTCGGTGTGATAAGGATGGTGTGATAAGGATGCTGACGTGACTGGAGCAATCCCTCGGGGTTATCTCACACAGTGCATGTGACACTGCCCGCCAGGAGTGCTGTGTAGGACACAGCACCTGCCTGAGCCCGGCACGTCCACTCCCACCTGGGCACACAGCCTGAACCTCCTCCCACGTGGGCACACAGCCTCCACCTCCTTTCTGCAGATACCTTACAGAGAAGTTTTGCTGAACCTGATGCTCAGAGACAGGAGACAAGTGACTGTCCCCTCGGGTCATGCACCCGCCTCCCCGGCGCTCCCAAAACCTGGATGCACGTTTAGAGTCTCAGACCCTGGCTTTGCACATCCCTGGTGATGCAGAGATCACAGGGAGCTCAGGGGCTCACTGATGGTAACAGCTCCACCAGTGCTCAACATCCAGCTTTTTCTGACACTGTAATTAAATGCAGCTTGCTTTGGTTTAATGGGAACTGGCACTTACCAAGTAACATTTTGCCTCTCACCACGTCACTGATGATGAAGATCAAGGTAATGAAGATACAAACATCTAACAAGCTCACCAGCACTCTGTTAAAAGGTTTGAAACGTGCCAATGCAGTGATGGCAGGTGCCTCTCCCTGTCTGGGAGCAGGGGGATCAGGGAGGGGTGATCAGGTGCTGCAGCACTCAGAGCCAATTTACAAGACATAAGTATTAATATGAAAAATATCTTCTTAAGAGGATCACTAAGCTTTACTTTCGAAGTTTCTTCCCCTTAACCCCATGCCGATCTGGCAGCATGGGCGGGGATCCCTGGAGTTAATTCAGGCTTGGGGATGCTGGGACATGTTCCTGACATTTTCTCACCATTTCTAATATCAGCAAACAGAGAAGGTCAAAAATGAAGAAACTGAAATAGCTGCTAAATTATTTTTTATACAGTGAGAAGCTTGTATTACCCTATGAAGACCTGCTGGAAGCCTGGTCCAGATCAACTCCCTGACTCATGTGCAGCACTCAGTTAACAAAGGGTTTTATGGCTTGCAAACAGTTCAGCAGACCCTAAGAGAGCCTGTCCCTGTTCCCATGAACATTCCTCCCACCCTGAGGGGAGCTAGAGGCTGCCAGATGCTGAGGCTCACAGGGGGCATCCCAAGCCTCCAAGAAGACCAAGCAGGAGGCAATGCCCAGAAGTGCCCAGCCTCCCACTGATTCCTGGATTTGCTTTGGTGGATAAAATCACGTTCCTAAAAAGCAGCCTGCTCCTTTCTGACACTCACTAACATGTCTGCAAAGGGCTTCTCAGTGTTGAGATATGAAGATCAGTGACTGCAGTGACAGGGCCTTAGGCTAGGAGGAACTTTGGAAGGAAAAGATCCTATAGTTTAAGACAAGAGAGTAATCCTTTGGGAAAGACCATGCCCTGCCTCACAGCAATACAGAAACCAGACCAAGCTGGGAACCCTTCCTCACCTCCAATAGCTTCAAGAAACTGGAGCCCAAAAAGCTGCAAGCTTTGTGCTGTCCAAACACTGCAGCAGAGACATAGCAAGAAAAAGGAAACAAAGCACAGAGGCTGCCCTCACCAGATTCTATCCACATCCTGCTGGACTCCAAGAGCTGGGGATGTCATCAGGGCTCCCCTTTTGTGCAGGGACGAGTCTTAATCCATCAGGAAACCATGTTTCCAAGAGCTGCTCAGTGGACAATGAAACACCCAGGCTGGGTGATGAGGAGACTGCACTAGAGCCACCAACCCACCCAAATTCCCTGCACCATCATGGCAGAGAACCACAGAGGCAAAGCATCCACCAAGAGCCAGACCATTCACAGAAGCTCAATTACTCAGGAGGAGCATTTACTCTTTTATTTATCCAGCCAGCCAGAGACACAGCATCTTAAAAAAATCCTGTATCAATCAAAGGCTCATTTAAACGAAGGGCTGAAAACTGGGACCAGCCTGGAAATCACAACAAACCTGAGGCCATTAGTCTGAAAGTGGGTCTCAAGGGCACTTGAGGAAAAGGAGTAAGTGGACCCCAACACTCTTGAGAATCATATCTATCCCTGGAGAAGATTACACAGTAATAAAATATACTCAGCAAATTCCCATGGTTAATCATCTCTGTAAACTGAATGCTTCACTTGGCTGAAGGGAGAAGGCATTTTTTTCTATATGTTCCCTTTTAATATATCAGATAGAAATAATTAATCCTGCACAGTGTTTCTCATCTAAAAATACTTAATTTTATTACAACAAAGGCTTTAGTCAGTCATCTTTTCTTTACCTCCATTCCAGTCTAAATTAATCTTGTCCGGTATCCATAAATAAGTCAGCTTAGGAAAGTCAGTGAGAAGATAGCTCTGCCAGCCACCTTCAGTGGATGCTGATACTGTTCCTACTGCCAGCTCTGTTTATGGGGAATTCTCCTGTGGCACACAACAGCTTTAAAAGGGAAATTTAAAGGGATGATTTTCACTTTCTGTTTATTAAAATAGTATCTAGCAGGCCATTTGGACCAGATGTCCCATTTTCTTACGAACTTGAGCTAACAGATTTTATAGATGCTGCTGCCTCTCAACAGAAGAGCAAAATTTAAGAATTTAAGTTAGAAAAAGTGCCTGGTGGCATAAGGGTGAAGGATGGGGCTGGAGATAGTGGTGGATGGTCACAATAACGAGCCAAAACCCACACACAAGGGTTTGTGACCCTCAGCATACCCACACCCAGATTTACTGACCGTGTTACTCCTACTTCTTGCATTTTTATGGCTTCTACTAAAGGCTATAAAACCATGAGCCAAAAACTACACTCCCCAAGCTGGGTTCGAAGAAGAAAGGGAACACCAAGAAGATAATATATGTTTAGTTTTCAATTAACTGGCCTGATGTTCAGACCTGCATGCAAGCTGGCCTGCCCAGCTGGATGAACCTGAAAGTGTCTTTAGGATCCAGGTCTTGGTGCTAACAGGTACATGTGCACTCCAGCACTCCTTGGCTTAAGGTACTCCAGGTAACATCTAGAGCACCCTGGTCACCAGCAGAGAGTTCAGAGCCCTGTGGGCATCCTGCTGTCACCCCTGGCAAAAGCCACTGACACCAGAGCCCCTGGACCCTGCAGAAGGGACCACAGGTACCCAGTGTCAAACATCCTCCTATGGATGGAGAACAGAGGGCTAGAGGCAGCTGGTCCCAGAGAGGGAGGAGACAGGTGACACAGTGTATCTCAACAGGTCGCTGTCACCAAACCCTTTTATTTCAAAACAAACCAGAACCTGAGCAGAATGTGATGGCACTGCTGGGACCACTCTGGGCAGAAAATAAACGATATGCAGTATTTCCTTATTGGCTGCTGGAGCCAAAACCCCCTCAAGATTTGGCAACAGCCTCTGAAAATCTATGAAAATTCATCATACGTACATCAACAGAGCAGCCACGAGAATGGGAACCTGTGGGTCTGGGGAGGGGAACCTGTGATGGCTGATGGCCCAGTCTGCCACCCATTTTGCACCATTTGTAGGCTATCTTCATGGCTGTTAGAAGCACATACCTAGCAAAAAAGGTTGATGGAGGGAACTTCACATCAAGCCTTCCCGTTTACATCCATACCTGAGCAAGCAGCTCAGTGCCGCCCTGCAGTTTGTCCTCACTGCCACTGACAGGCACAGTGGGTGGCTGGGCTGGCACTGCCCTTTGCTCTAACCTAAACCTTCCTTTAAGTGCTTGTCCCAAAAACCTGCACAGGCAGTTACATGCCAAGTTCAGCCATGAAGCTCCACTTGGCTTTTGCTGCTGTACTGAGAGAACAAAGCAGATGAATTTGGCCCCAGGAGGATCCTCCAAGCTCCAGCAGCAGCTGTGCCCAAAACGCACCCCCTGACTGCACAGACACGGCGGCTAATACCCAGCTCTGTGAAGGTCCCTTTGTATTACCCAAGTGGTACTGAGGGTGTGCAGGAAGGGGTTAATGCTGCTTACAGCAGCGTCCTGCCCTCCGGGTACCCGCAGCCAGTGAGTGCGGCTCCAGGTGACGTAATGCCTGGGTGGCTGTGCAGGCTGCACTCCCCATCCCTCCTGCTGGAGATGCGGCAGGGACCACAGGATGCGGCAAGGACCCAGCAGGGACCCTGTACAGCTCAGGGATCCTGCAGGGCTCAGAGACCCTGCACAGCTCAGAGACTCTGCACGGCTCAGGGACCCTGCACAGCCCAGAGACCCTGCAGGGCTCAGGGATCCTGCACGGCTCAGGGACCCTGCAGGGCTCAGGGACCCTGCACAGCTCAGGGATCCTGCACGGCTCAGGGATCCTGCACAGCTCAGGGATCCTGCACGGCTCAGGGATCCTGCACGGCTCAGGGACCCTGCACAGCTCAGGGACCCTGCACAGCTCAGGGATCCTGCACAGCCCAGAGACCCTGCACGGCTCAGGGATCCTGCACGGCTCAGAGACCCTGCAGGGCTCAGGGATCCTGCACGGCTCAGAGACCCTGCACGGCTCAGGGACCCTGCACGGCCCAGAGACCCTGCACAGCTCAGAGACTCTGCACAGCCCAGAACCCTGCAGGGCTCAGGGATCCTGCACGGCTCAGGGACCCTGCACAGCCCAGAGACCCTGCAGGGCTCAGGGATCCTGCACAGCTCAGGGATCCTGCAGGGCTCAGGGACCCTGCTGTCCTCTGCCAGGCAGGGACCAGCCCAGCACAGTGTCTCAGCTATGCCCACCGTTCCGTCAGCAGCTGCCACTGTCTGAATTCTGATACTCAGCACTATCCAGTGGATATCAGAAATTGTCATTAGCAGCTTTTAAAGTATCCCCAGCCATCAGGAGCATCTGATCCATGAGCAGCACAGCACAGCCTCGGCACATCAAACTCATTTCAACTCCGGGACCATTCAAAGGCTCTCCCTCTGGGCTTGGAAATCCCCTGTGACAATCCCATTTCTGTGCAGAACGTTAAGGATGGGGTAGGGTGGCCCCTCCCGAGCTGCTGGCAGTTTAGGATTTACATAGGCAGGTTCTGGAAGTTTTACAGAAATGTAGCTGAAGCTCTCAATTACAATTTACAGGTGCAGAAAGAAAAAATGCTTAGTTGTTCCCTCCCCATGTGAAATCTCCTTCTGTAACAGCCTGTAACCATAGTGGGTCCTTCCAGGCCCCTGGAATAACATAATCCTCTAAGGAGAAAGTGATTCACTCTTCTTTGATGTGATAAAAAGAAGAAAACAAGTGAACAGGAGGCACTAAACAGCCATCTTGTGAAACCCAGACAGCTTTTCCAATTCCATTTCTGAGCTGTTTATCACCACATAAAAAGCCTGATACCCAGCAGACTAGAGAAAGACCAGTGCTGATGTCCCTGTCTTTCTCATGTTTCTTTTCCAGCCTAAATCTCACTGAGATTTAGCTCAACAAATGAATTATTTAAGTTGCAACTCTGATTCAGTGCCCAGAGAATCATTTTGATGTAGATGGGAGTAGGGACCTGGTACAGAAGAATTCAGGTGCAGAGCAGTGTCTGCTTTCTCAAGGCAGAGGAGAGCACCATAGTACAGCTGGGTTTATCTCCACAGCTTCTGTCAGAGGAAAACCATGGCTGCAGGGACACAGCAATGGCTGGGCAGTGGTTTGCTGGTGGGCTGACTGGAACAACAAAACACAGATGTTTTTCTGGTTGACTAGACAAAAGCAGTGTCTGGGCTGAGAGCAAAATACACACATAATTTTTGATGCTGTGTGAGGATCTTCTCCAAATTCTTTTCCCCCTTTTCTCTCTGTGCCATTCAGCTCTAACAGCGATGCTGAAGGCAGCAAGGGGACTGTGCCCTGCTGCAGGGAGGGGACACAGCCTGTGCTGCTCTTCTGGCTCTGAAACCCAGCAAAACATAGCAGCCTTCAGCTCCAGGGCAGCTGCAGAGGATGCTCACACAGCACCTTCCCCCTGCAGGCAAGCAGGGCAGAGCCAGCCCCAGCACCCACAGGTGCTGCTCTCCCCCTTCTCCCAGAGCATCACTGACCCACCTGGGGGCCCTTCAGGGACCCATGCCACTCAGCAATCTTCTCCAAACCCAGCCTGCAGGCTGCCAGTATTCTGCTCATTTCTATTTAAGCACTATATGTCTTGGAATTGCTACTAGAGAAGCAAGGGGCACTTGAGTGTGTGTTTTCTGGATATAAAAAGACAAAAAAAATGTTGCTTCTTTATGTAACTTAAGCCAAGCTACTAACATTAAAGCATCTGGAATTAATTATCCCAGCCAGATAATGTTTCCATAATTACTTCAGTAACGCAAACAGCTCCGCTTGCCTTTGTATCCACCTACTAATGAAGACCAGAAACAGAAGACATGAGCAACAGTGGCAGCTCTGCACCTGCCAGGGTCTGAGCATGAGCCACAGCAGATCAAGAACTGGACAAATTCCCCTGACACTGTTACTCACGGAGTTGAGTGTGAGCAAGCTGAAAACCAGACAGGGGCACAAGATGACAACTGCCATCCACCAGCACAGTGTCTTAGCACGGGTCTCTTTAAAGAAACCCAGCCCAGTGAAAGCAAAGCTTTGAGGAATTTGAAAAGGCAGCATCCAGACTCTTTTAATGTGTTCTGGATCACTGAACTAACGCTGAACCCTGAAACCCATGAGAACAGTTCTGATGCTGTCACTCGAAGCAGCACACAGCCCATCCCAGAAAACGAGGAGGGATCCATCTGCCTCTCCCACCATCCACGTGCAGCTACATTTGTTTGGGTGCACTTCATGAAACCCCAGAATGGTTTGAATTGGAAGGGACTTTTAGAGGTCACCTAATCCAAGCCCCATGCCACAAGCAGGGCCACCTTCAACCAGATCAGATTTTCCAGATCTTCAAGTGCACTAAAAGAAACCACCTACCAGCTCTCCTCCACCTCCCCAAGGTCCTGGCAAGAGTGGAGCTCACTTTCCAGCAATACTTCACTTAAATTCAACAGGACTACCCACAGCAGCACCAAGAACTGAGCAGCTATTCCTGCTGCTGGCTATCCCACTCCTTCCATCACTCTGGAGAGCACTGAAATAACACAGTTCCTTGCATTGTTCAAAGGGGACCCAAGGTGCACTAAATCACTACGGAGTGATTTCATTAGTGCTGTGGTTGCACGCCCAGCCATCAGAGCTGCTGGGGTTTGCCTGGCTACATGTTAAATCCACAGTTCTGGATGGAGAGCAGAGGCAATGGAGCGAGATGTGGAGGCTCCCAAGACTGCACCAAACCAGAGTCGGTCCCAAGAGCTGCAAACCTTCTTAAAGAGCAGCAGGAAATCGAGCTCACTCGTTCTATACATTTGCTGCTGAAGTACACTTGACTTTCCATGTGCTTGATCCAGTATAAACCACAGGCATCCACTGGGAGGATTAGCAAACATTCAAAATAAAAGTCCAAGTGGCTCAGAATGAGGTAAGAACAGGCTGGATTAACACATTTCCCATAGCAAACTAATAAAGGTGAGGACTTGCTGAAAGCCCACACAAGAACTTGTCAAGCAGAAAGTAAACCAGAAATGACGACAAGCAACAGGCAGAGTAAATCACACTGACTCCTTTGCAAAGCACTTGCAGGCACTGGACATGAGCCAACAACCTTCTGCAGCACCAGTACCACCCTCTGCATGGCCCAGACCCTCTGCTGCCCTGGATGTGATTCATCCCATCCTAAACCAGGCACCTGAAGCACTGGCAGGACAGACCACGCTGTGCACAGCCCATCCCTCCCCACTGCCTGCAGGGACAAGGGTTGCCTGAGCAGATCTGACTGGAAAGCTCCCTCTCCCAGTGGCAGAGCTGGATAGGAAACTCACTGATGTTACCTCACTGGGATTATTTTGCAGTCCTGGATCAGTCCATCCTCACCACAGCCAGTTGTCACTGTGGGAGTCCCCAGGAATGGGCAGGCAGGGAGCCATTCTCTCCCCAAACACGGCCCAGGGCTTGTGATCTAGGCCTAGGGCAATTGGGATTTTCATTTCTTTTGATCAGAGCACAGTCTCTGAGGGAAGTGCACATGTGTTTCTGGAGCATACCAGAACCCAGGCATATTTAAAGGCAGGCAGCCACAGAATGGGGATAACCAACCCAAGAAATAGCCCTTTGTAAAATCGCCAGCATGCCATCTGCAAGCTCCAAACTCACACATTTTTCATGATGAGCTGGAGGGAAGGGAAATAAAGCAGGAAAAAAAAGAAAAATAAAAAAGGATTATGTCAAAAAAAAAAAAAAAAAAAAAAAAAAAAAGCCCTGCTCCAAAAGCTACTCAAACTGCTGCAGAATCCTGCCTGCCCCTTCTGCAGCAAAGCCCAAGGGAAGCAGCTGATGAGTCAACAGCCAGCCTGCGTCGCCGACTGAGGAGAGGAAGTCCAATCTCACCACTGGAGAACAAAGTGTGCTGGTTCATCGAGTACACGCTGAGGAGGCAGCCCTGGAGGCACAGGACACAGCCTGGCTGCTGGCCAGCACTCCCGAGGGACAGAGAGGTGACGTCCAGGCATAGCTGGGACATCTGCACCCTGCCACCCTGCTGCCAGGCCAGCCTGGCCACTGTCCTCAGGCTGCCACGCTCCACACTGCAGCAGAGACCGCTCCTGGAGGGGTTTCTCCCTTGGCTGGAATCGCTCCCTCACAGCACTGGATGTGCTGGATGAAGCACCCAGCCCTGTGAGGAGCAGCTGCGGCATCCTCTCACTGCAGGATGGGGGCAGGGATGTGTCCCAGCCCCACACCCACCACTGGTGCACCAGTGCATTCCTCTCCCCGCCTCAGTACACGATCTCCAGCACTGCTTCCCACAGACAGACCTGCTCGGCGTGCCTCCTCTGCCAGTGACACTGGTATTGCAAAACCACGACCTGCCAGCAACTACAAACCCTTGGAAAGAGCTGCTGGAACTCCTGGAGACAACTCCTGATGGGAGTCCAGTACAGAACAACACAGCCTGGAGGAGATGAACACCGACTGGGTAGCACCACACCATCACGATCCAGCCAGCCCTGCACCAGCTGGATGGGCTCCCACGAGCACAGAAAGGAGCTGCTTGCCCTTGCATGTGGCCACTGGAGAAGGGGACTGAGGCAGAGGGGATGAGGAGGAGGGCAGGGCAGGGCCACAGCCCCCGTGCCGACGTGGCAGACGGCGTTTGCGCCGGTGCCGCCATCGCCGAGCTGGTACTCGCCGAGGCTGTGCCTTCCTGTTAGCACAGCACTTGCTGTTTTCTGTTAAAACAGGGCCACAGCGACGATGCAAGTATAGATCTGCAATGCCAAGAATATCTGGGAAGCCTGCCAGCAAGAAGCAGCCTTCCTGCTCGTCCTCCCGCTGTGTGCAAATTCACAGGAAACAGAATCTACAGCACATACTAAAGTGGCTTAATGCGAGATCCAAGAGCCACCTTGAGATCCTGCTTGCATCCCTGTCAGCCTGGGGAAGGAGCCACATGCCAAGAACATTAAATCATTAAATAAAGGAGGAAATAAAACCTGCACAGGTGCCTAAAACGCCACATAGGTGCCACTGCTTTACAAAGTGATGCTCCACTGTGCAAGCTCAACATTCTGCCAGCACTGCCACCAGTAGGAAGGGACAAGCCCAGGTCAGGTCCTGGCACATCCACTGCTCAAAAATGGCTTCACAGCCTCCTACAAGCACCCATTTCAACCAGAAAATCCATGTGTTTTGGGGTTTATTATGGTGTGACTCTGGGAATACAAAGCTCATCTGAAACATGTTCCCATTTACAACAGGGGAGGTATCCAAAGCCCTGATGTCCCAAACTGCGGGTAACTCTTACCCTTACTTTGCCTTGAATCCTGAAACTGTACTGAGATGAGCCAACTTTGCATCCAACACCCAGCTGCACCCCACACCCGACTGGGACCTCATAACTGGCTCTCCTCATGCTGGCAATCCCTGTGCCTCTGTTTACACAACTGTAGAGTAACTGCAGAGCTCACATGGGGGGCTGTAAAGCTCAGCTCTGGCTCAGGAACGCCAGTGGAGATCCTTCCACGATGGACTCTAGCAGAGGTGGAATACACAGCACCACTGGGATGCAGCATCACCACCACCCACACTGCAGGGGAATGACCAGGAGAAAAAAGGGCAGGGGATGCCAGACTGTCTGTTGGAAGGCAAAGCTGCCCTGACTACTCCCTCCTCTGATAGCTCCCATCTGACTGGAAGTGGCTTTTACTGCCACACAGGAGCCCTTCAAGCTCTGGGCAATTCTCAGGCACGTCGCCATACAAAACAAAACCCTTTTGAATAGCCATGAGCCAGAGTGATCGTGGAGAGGAAACAGCTGATCTCCTGTGCTGCCTCTGATGACCCTGACATCCAGGTGGCTGCCAGCAGCATCCTCCTGGGACAACAAGCCAAGATATGCTGCGCCTCTCCTCTCCCTGCTTTCCTCACAACTGCACTGCAATTTGTGCTAACCTAGAAAGGACCCTCAAGTTTAAGGTGGCTCTTAGTGGAGGCATTTTGAGACAGCTGCTTTCTGGGGAAAGCATTCCTTAAAATACAGCTCTTGCCTTCTGCCTCATCCCCAGCTTTTGACATTTTACAGCTCCAGTAAAACAAAATGTTTTAAAAATCTAATTTTCAGCTTTGGAGGCACAAAACCTAGAGGCAGGGCATGGGCAGGGGAGCCGGTTTCCAAGCAGCCAGGCAGGAGATGGAAAGAGCAGCAGGGGCTGCATGCAGAGCACTTTCCAGGGGCCAAGATCCATCTCTGGGTGGATGTACTCCCCACACTGCCCAGCACAACCTGCTGGATGCCCAGGGCTCAGCCCAGGAACCAACCCCCCAGCACCAGCACCAAGGGCTGGCCATTGTTTTGCAGGCAGTGCTTGTCTGCTCGCCAGCTCCCGGGACTCTGGTGTCTCCTCCCCAGCACCCCCACACCCCTCTAGGAATTTCACATGGAAGGGGCTGTCAGAAGTGACAACATCAGGACTGGATTAGCACAGGCATCCCTCCCTAAGGGCAGGATGCTCTGTTACACCTCCGAGATGGGGAAAGCAGAGCGCTGACAGCAGGGAAGAGCATCAGCCACTGGGCTCCACATTTCCAGTCTACAAAAAACATCAATGCTAGGACTCTTCTCAGCAGATTAAAGGAATTTGGATTGTCCATACCAACACAGAGAGGATGGACGGTTTAGATGAAATTTTTTGAGTAGGGAAAAAGGAAAGTTTGGAAGCAAAGGAGGAAAGCAATGCCGAGGCTATGGGGCAGCAGCCATGGGGTGGGGGCAAAAGCAGCAGCTCAGGCAGGACCAGCAAGGTGCCTGCTCCTGGGATGGAGACTGGGATGAATTAAAGCAATTGAACAGAAGAGGCAAATGGAGCTGTAATGCTTTTAAGGCTGATCTCTTTAAGGCAGATGAAATAGAGTCATCTCTTGTGAAAAAACATTTGACATTTCTCCAAAACAGGGCAAGATGCAAGAAGGAGCTGTCTAACCCTGGAGATAGCAAAATGACTGCAGTCTGCACTGTCCCTGCCAGTCCAACACTGCCCTTTCCACCTCCCATGCTGCCCTCTCCACCTCCCATTCTCACATCAGCAGCCCAAGTGGGAAAACCTTGAGGGCAGGGATGCTTTGGGAGGGAGAGCTGCTCAGCAGAAGCACACCATCTCCGCTCTGCCTTCTGGCGTGCATGCTGTCCTGATTAAAAAAAAATCTGGCAGTGTCACTGCCTGTCCCCCTGGGATGTGCATCAGGGCTACAAACCAGGTGCAACCATTAACACTGCTGTAAAATGAGCTCTTCATTTCACTCCCATCACATTGGGGAAGGCAAAACATCCCAAACAGGTGTCTATCCGAGGACAAAGCCCTCCAGGCCATGCCTGCTGTCCAGCCAGCAGAGAGATGGTTCAGGCAATTGAGTCACAGTGCAAGAAAGAGTAACAGGAGAAGAAAGAAGAGGAAGCTGAAGCTGTGGGGAAGCAGCACAATCTCCAAGCAGTCCAGGAGCAGCCTGGGATGAGCAGGGCATGACACAAACTAGAGGGGCTGCAGAAATCCACCTGGGATGAGCTGGGAGTGATGGAGTCAGCAATGAGTATCTCTGAGAGGTCACAGAGAATGGGTCAGATTTCAGAATTGCAGGCTGGCTTGCATTGCAAAGGACCTTAAAGGGGTCATCTAGTTCCAATACCCTGCCATGGGTAGGGACACCTTCCACTATCATAGGTTGCTCAAAGCCCTGTGCATTCTTCCAGAGATGCAGTCACAGCTTCTCTGGGCAACCTGTGCCAGCACTTTATCACCCTCACAGGGAAGAATTTCCTTCTAGTATCTGTTGCTTTAAAAATAAACTCTTTGTAGACCAAGGCTTGAACTCAAAACAATGTTGAGGTACTGAAGAAAGAGCTGGAACTATTTCAGGAGGCAATTCATCAAGGATTATGGAAAAGTGCCTATTTTGAGAATAATCAAACAAGCAAAATAATCCCAAGAATTAGGAAATTCTTCAGAGGACAACCTGACACTGGAAGTGAAACTTCACACTCAAGGTGAGTGGGCAGCACCAGGTTGTTCCCTCCAGAAACCAAAGGGGGACACCACCCACATCACTGTGGTGATGGGGGTGCCAGAGCAGGACAGAGTGGGATGGGGACCTGGGAGGGAATGACCTGTTCCAGGCACTGCTCTAGGAACTTCCATGTACAAAAACATGCAGCAGAGCTGCTCCAGGACCCCCAAGTCCCAGGGCTTGGAGACAGGCAGAGAGGCACATTGCCAGCCTGCCCTACACCCCAGAAGCCCCTGGCTGTGAGGTCTGGATGCCAAATCCCTCTGCTGGGAATTGACAGCACTCATGGCTGTGCATGGGCCCCGCCAGCCCAGGCAGTGCCAGGCTATCACTTTTCTGCTGGAAATAGCCCCAGCACGAGCCCTCAGCTGGGAAGCAGAGCACTGGCGAGGCCAGACTGCGGTTAGCTATCAAAGACAACTAAAAAAAGATATTTCACACACGGGCTTTTTTTTTTCTCTTCTCTTTTTTTTTGGTTGCATTTTTTTTCTTTTTCCCAAGGATTAAATCAACTCAACAGCCCCCTTTACAACTTCCCTTTTGATGTGTTCAGACTCATTAAAGTTTCATTTCTTTCTCTGTTTTCCCCGGGGGAGGAAGGGGAGCGTACACAAAAGTTTATTTCAGAAGCAGGGTCGGCAGCTGCAGCAGCAGCAGCTGCTGTTGCTGTGGGACCAGCGGAGCCTCCACCAGCCTCTGCTCTGTGCCCAAATCCCTTGGTAAAACACATCCCCCTGCAGCCAGCCCGCTCCCATGAGCAGCCCCAGCACCACCTGGCACGATGCTTCACGTGTGTTTCTGCAGGATGCACACACGGTGTCACACGTCACAAAGGCCAGAGGTGCAAAGCTCCTGTAAACCCTGTGGGGAGTCTTGGCTCTGATCCTGCAAGTTTTCAGATCCGACCCTGCAAGTTCTGGGGTCCCCTCCAGCCTTTTCCATTCCCCCCACTGGCAGCACCAACCTTTCCCCCGCAGCTTTGGCCACTGCCCTGGGATAATCCCCCGCACACGTCAAGGGAGTAGCAGCTCCCCATGTTTCCTTCTCGCCTGAGCAGCTGTTTAAGTGTCTATTTTGAAACTCAGTTCCCTATTTTAAAATAGCTAATGAGCCCCCGATCTCTGCTGACAGACGCCGTCTCTACAAGGTCTGGGAGATGCTTCTCTGTTTGCTGGGCTCCTTTTCCCAAGCCCTGAATCTCAGCATGCCCAGCACGTCTCCAATCCGCACAAACATGGTAAAGAGGGAAGTTTTTAATTTAAGGGCCAACTCCTGCTCCCTACTGTGAAATACCAGCACTACAACCACGTGCTCCTAGAGAGAAGCATCAAGCAGCCAGACAGAGGCTGGCATTCTGTGCTGCTTTCTGTTGTTATTTTTTTTATCGTTCCACTGATTTTATCTGATCTTTTTTAAAAATTTCCTGACCAAGAGCAAACAAGGAGCAGTCACAGCTGGCCACTGCCCAAAAAAAGCCACACACAAGAGGGACTTCTCAGGATGTGTGGGAGGTCCCCATGCATCCCTGTGCAAGCCCAGGGTCCCGAGCACCACCTTTCTGTGCTCTCTGAGATGGTGTGCACCCCACCAAGGCAGAGGGGACCCCACAGACAGGACCAGGCAGAGGGGGCCCGTGGACACAACCAGATGGAGCAGACCCTGCTCACTTACCTGACCACAGGTTCAGGGATGGCCTCGGCACTTGCTGGCACCTGGACACCCTTCTCCCACTCCTGCCTCCAAGGATCAGCCAGAACGTAGTACTCGTCAGGACTCAGCTGGAAGGAGTCAGGGATCTTCATGGCTGTTATCAGATCCGTCCGGAAAACCTGCACCGGGAAAAAGCCCACCCTGAGTGCAGAGGTCTAGCAGAGGCTGGGGCACACGTGCCCAGGGAGGGTGGCCTTGGGGAACTGCCCCCAAGGGACAGCACAGGGGGTGTCTGCAGCACCAGTGGAGTGGCTCCAGGGTGTCAAATTAAGCCCCTGCAGGGTAAGTTTTCGGCAGAACATGGCAACAGGCAGGGACTCCCCTCCAGCCAGGCAGTGCCAAGAGCCCAAGCCCTGCAGCTGCAACCCCTTCAAGGTCCCCCATACTGGGCAGTCAGGAAACCCAACCACAGGGTATGAGCCTGGACACAAAGCAGACCAAAAATTAGTTTTACACTGAAGAAACAGGCTGCTTTTTCTCAAGGGATTGATGGTTTCAGCACAGCCACACAAATCTACTCCAAATGCCAAGGGATGTACAACAACTGGGCTTCTCCACAAATGTGCCTTCACGGGCCACAACAAAATTATATCCTTGACATGAATGAAGATGGGGGAAACACAGAGCCACTTTGTCCCAGGCACCTTCATATCCTCCTTATGTCACCTGACCATCCTGAGCACCTTTGTGTCCCCTTCAGGTCACCTCACTGCCCCAAGCACCTTCATGTCTCCATCACATCACCTCACTGTCCTGAACAGGGACAGACAAAAGCTGACGACAGAAATTATCCAGCTAAAATGTGATCTAGGCGCTGCTTGCACATCCACAAACACAGATTTTTCCTGACTCAATAAAGCCCTTGTGAGATCAACACTGGTCCCCTCCTGTAGGAAAATCCCCCAGTCCTTCAGTCAGTGAATGGGCTCATTCTCCATCTCACTCCTGGCCCTGCAGCATCTTCTCCCAATTTACAAGGATGAAAAACTCATTCTAAAAATATCCCTCATGGTAAGTAAGGTTTTCCTTCCAGAGGGCTGCCTGACAGCAATGACTCGAGCAATCCTGCCTCTTGCAGCATAAAAATAAATTGTAAATGAAAATGGATGATTTCTCCTCTCTACCATCTGCTATTAGCTGGAATAATAACTGCCAGTGCCAGCAATCCTGCCTGGACAGCATCTTGTTCCATCCCTGCTACTTCTGCATTCCTTTCACAAGGCTGGGATGGATCAGGTGTTTTCTTTGGATATTGTTTAATCTCTTCACAGTCTGTTCTCCAAATGAGAATTGCTTTGTCAGAATCACAAGAAATAATACAGCATAGTTTTACAGTTTTTGATACAAAGATAATACACTTTGGAGAGTATTTGGGAACCCAAATCAACTGAAATGCAGGAAACTAGACATTAGCTAAGACCACTGAGACCAGTATTTAGGTCAGTTTGCTTAATCCTCAGAATCTCAGCTGCTAACCCAATTAGAGTTAAATACAATATATAAACAACCTTTGCTATGTTGGGACCTCTGAATTTTACTGGTACTTTCCTCCTGATGCAGCTGTTTGGAGACATTTTTGAGTATGTCTGTATAAACCTGATTTGAATAGGTCAGACCAGTCTTGACACACCCTTCAACAAACATAATTAACAGCCTATATATTACAGTCAGCTCAGTTTGGAAAAGTTCAGGGTCCTTTAAGTCTCTGTGTGCTACAAACACATGACAGACACCACAGCAACCTTTTAACACACTGCCAGTGTGGGAAATTAAAAAAAAAAAAAACATTAAGACACGCATTAATTAAACATGAGAAGGGATATGTGAGATATCATAGTCCCTCCAGCAGTTTGGGTTTGTGTATCCAAACAAGCACAGGAATCCCACTGCAGTGTTTTCTAAAACAAAGGGTAGAAATACCCCCTGTTTTTGACAGCCCCGTGCTGACAGGTCACAGCCTGGGTCAACAACATCTCCTTAACCCAATTTCAGTGCCCAGCTCCAGTGAGGACAACACAAACCTGAGTAACCCCTCACTCCTCAGAGCTCTTGCCTTGTGTGCATGAGATGCTCCCCTGTGCCTGAACCACGGGGGGCTGAGGCCACCATGGGGGTCAGTGCCACCTCCCTGCTCTGGCCACCAGCACCACACAATCACTGAACCACAGAATCATTAAAGTTGGGAAAGCCCTACAAGATCATCCAAGTCCAACTGTCAACTCAGCACTGCCAAGCTCAGCACTAAACCATGTCCCCCAGAGCCACATCCACATGCCTCTTTAATTCCCTCCAGGGATGGTGATTCCACCACTGCCTGTGGCAGTGCTTAACCACCCTTCCAGTGGAAAACTTTCTTCTAATATTCAATCTAACCTTCCTCTGGCAACAGCTCAATACTGTTATAGAAAATACTGTTTTGAAGACAAATGCCCTTGGGATTTGTGGGCAAAGCCAAGCAGGAATGGTTTCCAGAGGTACAGGGCACCCAAAAGCTTTTCTGAACAACCTGGACTGGATCCTGCTGACATATGAGTACCCTCCTCCTGACATGCCTGCTCAGCTGCCTGCTGAGGACACCTCCTTTGATGCTGTGGAGTGCAGGAGCATTGCATCTTCCTTTCATGCAGGAAAATACACCCAATTCTGCCAGGAAGCTGCTCAGGGCAGTGCAGGGCATGCTCTTGCTTCCACTACAATGCACAGACCCAGCAGCCAGCTCCAGAGCAGCAGAGAACATGGGACTGTCCATCCAGGACAGCCAACCATTGGGAGGGTCCAGCCATATCATTACCCTACCCTGAGGCCTCCCCAGGCACCCACAGCAGCTGTGGCCCTCCCAGACAGAGCCTTACCCCAAGCAAGGATTCCTATGTTCTTTTGCTAGGTCAGCACCAGGTGACAGCAGTGAGGTGACAGCCCTGTCTCTTCAGGGTAATACCAAGCCTGGGCACCCATGGAACAGTGTCAAAATCCTGGCCCATCACCCCCCTACTACTGATGAAGAGGGAGAAGGAGGAGCCTGCACAGAAATGGGACCAGCCCTTGGTATAATTCCTCCCCTCTGCACGGTGCAGATCCCAGGCTTGTGTTTCCCTGAATTAAGTCTTCCCCAAATTCATCCCTTCTGGCTTTTCAGCTCACATCAGCATAGAAGCTTAGTTTTAATTTTAAGCCAAATAAGCATGATTGTATCTATTTCCCTGAAGATAAGGCGCATCGCAGGCTGGATTTGCAATCTCACTACTCCATTTATTTGGTCCTTCTTGGAAAACAGATAAGCTCGTCCATCCGACGGCAGCACGAGCACCCGCACTTTATCACAGCGACGCCTCTGTCTTTTCATGAAGAACTGGATATGCTCAAATTATTAACTATCAAAGCAGAACACTTTAGAAATGATAGAACAGCACAGAAATTGTAAAGGAAAGCAGATCAGTTGTCTGGAAATCTCCCAACAGCTAATACGCTCAAATTGTAATCTAAATGTCTTTTTGTTTTGAATTGTCTGGGATTAGGGTTGGGAAAAGACTCAATTATTCTACTCAAACTCTTCTGAATTATTTATGAAAACCAAATAAAGGATAAATTGGGCACTGATGAACCGAAGACCTGGCGATGAAGAGAAAGTTGGGTACCAGAAAACAAGCAATTTTCCCTCAATAGGAGTGTTTACTGTTTCTCCCCGGCCGTGGGAGCTGACGGATTGTCTGCTGCCCTGCACCCGCTCCCCCCGCCACCACCACAGCCCTGGCCAGGCTCTGCCCTTCCCTTTCAGCCCTGAATGGGATCTGAGCTATTGTCTATCGATCTGCCAGCAATGGGAAAGGCCAAACCAAGACGTTCCTTTATTACCTCTGCTGGCTCAGGAACCTCATGGAGGTTTAGGGATGCTCAGAGATGCATCACACCAGTGCCCAGGGCCAGCCTCTCCCATTGTTAGTCAGCTTTAAAGACAGAGAAAATGAACATGAAATTTCAAAATCTCAAGATATTTTTTTCCTTCATATTTCCAGAAGAAATGGACATGGAGTCCACATCAGGTCCTGTGGTTGTGCAGCCTCAGACTCCAGGCAAAGAAAGGAACATGGAGAAAACCTTAATCTTCCTTGTCTCTCACAGGCCAGGCAAGCCTGGACTACCCAGCCCTACTACTTCCCCATCCTTGCAGCCCACCAATTTGTGGTGTTGGACTGACTCACCAGTAGAGCCAGTCCAGCAACATGAGAAGTCACTGGGACACCATAGCCATGGTGCTCCCCAACAATACATCAGTATTTTTGCAATTTCTGTAATTTGCTATTTTGAAGCAAAAGCTGTATTGCTTTTTCTTCTCAAAAATAAGAAAAAAACCCCAGCTAATTAAATGTAACATCCTCTGATGTTCACATCCCAATGTGTCCCTTGGATCCAGCCTGGCACTGGAGGGATGCTCCTGTGGGTATGGCATCAACCTGCAAGGCAGGGCTTGGATTTGACTCCTCCTTGAGCCTTGTGCATCAGCTGCTCCACCTTGGCAAGGATCTGCTGCTTCTCCCACTGGACACAGCCTGCAGCCTTTCCCTGTGCCCCATGACAGCTATGAGGCATCTCTGAGAGCTCTACATGGACCAGCATCAATTTGTCCAACAGCTGGACAACCTCAGAGAGAAAGAGGCCCCCCTGGGAGATGCCAAGGCACACAGTGCCTCTCCACAACAGGAAGGACAATGGACATGCCATGAGGCATCAGGAATGCTGCTCCCATCCCTCCTGTTCACAGCTCCCAGGCTGTGCTGCTTTCTAGCATTCTCCTCCTTCTTCAACTCTTCCCCACCACCATCCAGCCCCTCTGAGAGCCTCTCCACCACCCTTCCATGCAATTCTCACATCAATTTCTAGGCTCTGTGATTCACTTACAAACCACTCTTAATGAAGTGGCCAGCAATCTCCCCACCATTCAGTTCCCACTCCATGTGCTCTGTCAAGGACTTGGCTTTTCCAGTGACTGTATTGTAGGTCTGAGCCTGCCAAATATCCCCTTTGCCCCAAATAACCCACCCGAAAACACCAAACCTGGATCCCGTGGTAACGACTCTCCACTTGTATGAAACCAGCTCCTGGGTGAGAGCCAAAGAGCCAGATCTGTTTTGGGCTTTAAATCGAAATGAAAAGAACCACTCGTCAAGCAGTGGGTTTAATGAGGTTTTATTTACAGCAGCAGCCAGCCCAGGGACTGCTGTGCTGGCCGTGCTGCAGCTGATCGTGCCCGGCGGGGCGGCACGGCCTCGGCACCCCCGGCACGGCACCGGCCTCCAGCGCCTGCTGCACACAGCCAGGAGAACACAGCTCCACAGGGACCAGAAGGCTCAGCCCAACACAGATGGGCTCCAGCAGGCCAGCCCCCTGCACACCAGGCTTCCTGAGCTGGCGGGAATTCTGTCACACATTTTCCCCTGCATCTGCACCCAGCTGCCTTTGGAGCTTTCAGACCCTGCCCTTGCGGCAGAGGAATAAGCTCGGTCCTTCCTCCTTCAAGTTCCAGGATGGGATGCCATTTTTTCAATACACAATAACATCTCTGTCCCTAAAAAGTTTTAGTAAGAAGAACTCTTTCCAAAGCACTCCACGCTGCAAAGCAGTGGTACATAATGTAAGGGAAGCCCAAAACGAAGAGCATGCAGAAAACAGCACTCACTAGGGTGAGGGCAGGCAGAGGAGGTGAGAAGGGATGGTCCCAGCCTGCATCTGAGATCTCACCTTTGAATTCACTCCCTCCATCACCCACCAGACCTGTAATCCTCCCTGAAGCCCTCACACCCACAGCAGCCACGTGGTATCTCACAGTGATGACCTTCACACCCACAGCACCACACGGGATCTCAGTGATGACCCCTCCACAGCAAGCAGGGGCAGTGGGTGCTCTGAGCATTGCTCCCAAGCAGGGCAGCAGCAGATCACTGCAGGCAGGGTGTGGGACTGCTTCCTGACACTGAGATAACAGGTTTTCTTCAGGTTTTGGCTCAACACTCTTTTTCCTCTCCCTGACTGCAGTAGTGGCAGATGACTCCTGCATACCCCCAACCACAATCACCTTCCTCCATCCACACTGGGACCAGGGAAGTCTCCAGCTGCTTCACTCACAGGACTCCCTCCTCATTTCCAGCCAGCTCTGTTAGCCCTTCACTCTCTCAAGCATAAAATTGTTTGTTATAGCTCATGAGTCACAAGGATTTTTAGAGAAAGAGAAAACAACAGGAACAATGGGAGCCCTGAGAATAGGTTTTGGTTGTACAAACTGCCTTGATACCAGCTTGAGATGGCACCTCTGTCAGTGCAGCCCTGGCTGCTCCACCCCACTTCCCTCTGGACCTCCCAGTCCTACATCCCTGCTGCTCTATCACATTTTTCCATCCCTTTCCAAAATGAGAGGAGCATCCACATTTGGTAGCAAGGTTTTGAAAGGTGGCAATGCCAGGAGCGTGTGGGCAACCAGGTATTGTCTGCCTGTGGGGAAGAAATCCTGAACTCCCTTGTCCATTTGGGGAGGCAGCCTCCTACCTCCCTATCTAGTCTCGTTTCCTCTTGAAATGCTGGATGTTAAAGATTCAATGAACAACAGAACTCAAAACAGGAACGAGAAGCATTTTTGTCCAGCCCTTCTCAGCATTCAGAAGACAATGGTTTTAATCTGTTATCCCCACACTGGCAAGGGAAAACTGACAAATCCAAACTGCAGTCAAACCTTTCAACAGAGAGGGATTTTCTCCCCATACAGCCCCAAAAAGCATGTCCAGTCTTGCTTGTCCACATTCATTAAAGCTCTTTTCCAAGCATTGAAGAGTACAGGAACTAAATTCACACTGCATTGGGTCATTATATACCTAATGCAGGAGGAAAACAAACATGATCCAATGCAGTAAGAATTACTTTTTAGAAGGGAAAATAGTTAAATCCTTGTAAAGAGATATAAAAAGGCGCCTTTCAAAACACGGAAGCAATATCTAAACAAGGCAAGCAGAAAATAATGTAAATTGTATAAATATGTGGTTTCCCCTTCATCCTGAGCCCTGCCTGCAGCTGCAGCCCCCTCGCCTCCCGAAGGTCTGGAGTGAGGGAGAAGGGCACCAGGATGTCCGGTGGGATGAGCAGCACCTGCACGGCACAGCCGGGAATGCACAGGGCCCTTCAGCTGGGGAAGGACGGCTGGAGGGCTGGCAGGCAGGTGTTCTGCACAAAAAAAAACAGGCTTTTGTCCCTCCAAAATATATCCCAGCACTGCAGGTGAGCACTGTGCATCTCGAATAGCTCTGGAGGTAATGACTAACACAGCAGCTAAGGCGGTGACTCAGAGGCAGCATCCGAGGGAGTCCCCGGGCCGCCGGGGCTGGGAGCTGGCAGATAGAAGCAGCGACTATCATTACACACTTGCCTTGTTCTTAGATTCTCTCCTTAGACACTGACAACTGTTCCCTGTCAGGAACAGGAGAGAGCCTTGACGACTGCAGGCAAACCAGCGAGGCTCGTGCTCACATCCCCAGCAGCTCTACAGCCGGGGCAGGACTGCACTAATGTGCCACTAACAGAAGCAGAAATCCGTCCTTCAGGCATGTCTTACTCCCTGCTGCAGATTCAGATCCACGGCAGGGATAACCTGAGTGAGCATTCCCTCCTTCCAGCTCCCAGGGTGGGGAGCATGACCAGCAACTCCTTGCAGGGACCCAGGGAGATGGGTACCAGCCACCACGCTCCGTTTGCAGACAAGTTAAGAGACAAACGAGCACTAATGAGATTAATTAAAATCACCAGATTGGTACTGCTATCACTGCAGATGCAAGTAGCTGCTGGCAGCTGCCCACATTCTTCCTCTGCCTTCAGGCAAAGCAGTGCAGCAGAGCCGTGCCCAGGGCACCATCACCATCAGGTTTTAGCCCCGAAGGCTTTGCTGCCCAGGCAAGGGGCAGGGGAGGACAACTGTCACCTCTGTGAGGGACAGAGCCAAGACAGAGGCCTGGTGCCTGGGACAGTCAGGAAAAAGCCAGGCAGAGCCCCGTGACAGGCAGATAAATATAATCACCCTCCCTGGCAATGGCCCCTTCATGGATGTTTACAAACAGCTCAGTACTTTTCCACGTTAAGAAGCTTGTTTTTCCAGATGCCTTGTATCGGATGGTTTTTAATGTGTATAGTTAATCCCTTCTCACAGAGTCTTTCATAATAAACATCACCCCCTGACCTGACTAATAACTATGTAACACTAATGCTTTCGACTTTTTTATCTCCTGCTCAGCTTGTCAGGAGAAATGCATGTTTCTCTGGAACAGCAGTTCCCAGAGAAATAGGGACAGGACATGGAGAAGGGCAGGACAGGCTGGCGGCTCCACACACACATGAACCCCCTGTTTCCCCAGCCCATCCTCCAGCACAGCTGTCCCTCAGGACATGCCTGCACCCACAGCAGCTCTTGACAAACCTACAAGCCATGTATGAACCTGGAGTTTGAGTTAGTGTTTGAAAAGATGTGTCCAAACCCAAAATGGCTGGGGTTCAATATGTGCTAACATACTCATTCTGCTCCCCCTATTATTCTCCTGTGGTTTCCATCCTCAGCATGATGGACAAAAGAAAAGGTGACTCACTATTTCATGTGAAGTAGTTTGATAGTGGTGTAGTGTGTGCTTTACATTTCTCAGTACTTGCTCCAACAGGACATGTTGCCTGTCCCAGGCCATGCCTGAAATCCCCCGGTGCTCCTGGGAGGATGTGCCAAACCCTGCAGTGTTTCACAGATGACAAGCAGCAGATTCCACACGTGGACCAGACACTCATGGGTGCTCACAGGAAGAGCAGAAGTTGGGTCACTCATGGAAAAGTTTAGAAGATGCTGCTGGAGAGGAAATTCATACTGGAGTGACCATCTCCCTGCACTGCTGCAGGTCTTGGAGCAATACTATATCCAACCTCTGACAACCTCCTGAACCCCAAGCTCCAGCTGGTGCTGATTTCCAGCAGACCTAGACACCAGCAAGTGCAGGGGCAATGCACAGGAAGGGGAGCACAGCTGAGATCTGGACTGCTCCATCTGCTTGCGTGCCCACCATGCTTTTGTAAAAGATGGTGTGTCAGCTTGAGCATCCTGGCCAAACTCCAGCTTGAGTAATCACACATCGCCTCCCCAAATTCCCCTGCAGTTTCAGTTCAGATAAGCCACAGAGGTTCACTTTCTGTCCCAACTGCTGCTAAGCTGGGAGCTGTTCAGCTTTTGCTCCACTTTATTTGTTCCACAGCTACATTTCACTGAGAACTCTCCTCAGGGGATAATGGAGCAGTAAGCAGATGGATGAGCCCTCTGCAGGCATCTGATGTCTCCCCAGGTGCCACGGACTAAGATCTAGTTCTCACTCCAGCTGTTGTAGAGCAGCAGCTTGGATCCAGGTCTTACCATTCTTCATCGAGTCTAGAAGCATTTTCACTTGGAATCTTGGACTTATATTCAGTAACAGCCAAGTAAAATCCTAGACAGCTGGTTAAATTAACTCATATTAAAGATAAAAATGTGCCTGCAGCAGTGAGGTGGAAAGATGTCCTAACTCTTGGAGAAGGATTCTACTGGGCAGCAGCAGGGTGGCACCTATGACACTGTCGTGACATGAGTCACATCCTCTCACATCTAACATGAGGCATCTCTGACAGCACTGAAAGGAGTCACCCAAGGCCTTTATGGACACAGCAGGCACAGGGATGGGCAGTGACTTCAGAGAGGGGTAACGGTGCCACAGGAGGGGGAGATGCCCAAAATGCTTCATTTTCCGAAGGAGGATTCAGCCCACAGAAATCTCCCCTGCACCCACACTGAGGACATCTATACCCAAACCCCAACATTACCAGTGCTAATACTCAATTTTCCAACAGCCTTGTTAGCAGCCTGCTAGTGACATCTGCAACCCTGGGTCTTGCTCTCTGAGTATTCCCAACTACCTCAGATGGTAGTTACAGCTTTCCAGTCCCTCTCTTTACCCAACTTACTTTACAAGTAACTTCGACTCTTTCAGTCTGTGTCCTTTGCCAACACAGATATATCAATGTAAACCTGTCAATCAGTAAGAACCAAGTGCAACTGCAGTGCAAGCAGTGACCACAGGAAAACCTCAAAATCTCTACTCAGCTTGATGCAAAAAGAGGATGTTACAGAGGTTTGTGCTCACTAGGCCACAGCGTCAGGAGAGGTGAAACGGGGAGGACTTGGGGAGTTCACATGAGCCATGCCAGCCTCGTCTGCTTCTAAACTTAGCACTGTTTGACTCCAGACCCCAGTCCAGAGGGAAGGGAATGTGAGAACAATGTCCCTCTGGCTTTGCTCACGCTGCTGCTGAAATGAAGATGACCACTGCCAAACACTGTGGTTGCTACAACAGCAGCTCATGCCTGGTATAGTTTCCATGGCTAGTGGAACTGTATCCGAGGCACAAAAGGAAAACAGGACACAGCACCACCCTTTCCAGCACAGTCCTGAGGACAAACAGCTCCTCCCACCCAATGCCCAGACCCTGCACTACAGAGCCAGCAGGTGAACCTGGGCAGTGTCCCCAGAATGGGCAGCACTGCCCACACCAGTGGGGAAAAACCCTGCAGCAAGATCAGACACTGATGGCCTCAGCTTAAGGTCCTTGTGACAGGGGGAACCAACACAACCCAATGTGCAACTCAGCTGTGCTGTCTCATTTCACAGCTCTCCGTGCCTCCCACTTCATGGGGAGGGGTCTCCACATCACCCTCCCCTGCCATCAGTGCTGTGACCCATGCCATTAATTAAAGGGCACCCAGGAGGGCACCCAAACCAGAGAGTCTTGGTATGCAGACACCCCAGTACTGAAGGACCTCCCAGTCCCAACAAACTTAACTTCTCTTTACTTGCCTCAATAGGGATGGGGAGGGCACAAGGACCTCCACCTTTCACCAGAGATGCTCATCGTGTGCCCCATCAGCTGCCTCCCCAGGAGAGCTGGGGCTGACACTGCTCTTGGGAGTTTTGCTCTGGCTTCTCTGGGATACCTTGTCCTGGCCCCCACTGCCCACAGACAGCTGAGGGCACACTGGTTGCCCCATCTGGGCAAGTACAGTCCCATGGGAAAACTGTCCTTTGGGAAAAGCCTGAAAGTCCACGTACCTCAGAGGGCTTCTTCTCCTTCTGCCGTGACCAGGGGGATTTGGTATTCGGAATTTTGGAGCATCTGGAGGTGGATGTGGTGTGACCTGCAACGAGGCAACAGAGACAGGTTACCTGGGAAAGGTCAAAGCTTTTCCTTACCTTTGTCACCAACCCCACTGCTCCAGCCTCAATTAACACTTTGGGTCAGCACTAAGATGGAATAATACCTTAACATAACATTTTTTTGGTGCAGTATCATCACCACTGCTGCCACCCCCAAAAGGGAAGGGAAGCTAAATCCGGAAATGTGCTGGAACCACTACATTACTGATCTTTATTTCCAACCCATTTGTGTCATTATCCCTTAAATGTAAGACTGCACTTGTTAATAATTAAGAACACACTGATTATTGGAATTTCTATATAATAATGATGACAGACCAGCCTTCTGTATAGGAGGACCCCTCCATATTCCACTATATAAAAATGTTTCTGTGAGGTTGCAACAAAATAACTATCAATAGGCCTATTTAACACTGATTTTATCCTTGGAGGGCTGAATAGGAGGAAGCAACAGTGCGCACAAAAGCAACATCCAAGCACCATGGAGTGAGGTACATGCAGACCTTGTGAAGGGCTCTGGCCAGGAGCTGAGCTGACTCAGGGATCAGGCTGTGGTACCACTGCAGTGGGAAATGTCTGTTCCTCTACCAGCTCAGGCAGCTGAGCCCAGCTAAATTTCACATGCCTATTTTTCCTAGCAGGGGAAGAGGCACTAGTTCAACCTGTATTCTTTACTTGCAGTGTACTTTCCTGTACTTCACAAAATGAAGACCAAATGTGGGGGCATCACCTGTTCCCAAAAGACGGCTTGTTTTTTGAAGTGTCAGGCCAGATGTTATTAAAGAGGGCTCCATATAAATTAAATTCTTTGTAGCATTTCAGAGCGTATCAGGACTGTGTAGACAAAGCCCAGAGCAGACACCCCTATGCTGCAGCCCCATGGACACACTGCTTTACTCAGCAAACTCCTCCAAGGAGTGCAGCAGCAGCAGCTCCACAGCTTTCATGGAGAGATCAGCCACTAATTTCCACCTCTCCCCCCTCTTCTCAAGCTACAATGTGATGCTACAGCTATACAGGCTTGGATAACACACCACAACTACCCTTTCCTAGCAGAGGCATGGAAAAGAAGGTCACCACTCTGTTTACAACTATCCTGGAGGAGAGCATTTGTCAACAGCTTAGATATCACCTGCAGCATAAATATCCAAGCCCCACAGAGATAAGGCCATGTTGTTTAATACCATGATTAAAGATGCCTTACCCCCGAAAGGCAGTGAAGCCAGGGAGCACAGCTCTGCTCCATAAGCCTTTGAGCATCTGGGGATTAGGAGACGGGAAGTTTGGAGCATGGCTTCCAAAACAAACCCCTTTCTGAGATAGAGATGTTTCATTTTACGAGAAGCCAGCGCTGTTGACAGCCTGAAACACTTTCCTTAGGCACAGCTCAGCTCCCAGGGCCCCCAGAGCTCCAGCAGGATGGGGGTCCCTGCTGGCAGCTGAACAGCAGGTTCCGTTGGCAGTTGTGGTGCAAACTCCACTCACGCTGACAATTTTTTTGGCTAAAGCTGTGGGAACAGCAGCCAAGCCCAGCAAGATCAGCCTTTCCATAACCCCCTGTAATCTCTCCATCATCCTGTTAGGAAAAAGCCCAGAAGTTTAGTGTCTTTACTAAAGTCCCTTTCGTTCTCGGATATCCAGCAGCCAGATCCTGTAAAGTGTGGAGAGCAAATTCCCAGCACGGCCCAGACGAAATTACTGTGACATGTGTAAGAAACCAAGAGCAACTAGTAAGAAACTCCAGAGTCCAGACAAGGGATTATGCTGGTGCCTTGAGGGTACTGAACACCGAGGCACTGCGGTATGTCTGCAGCGGGTGAAACCCTGGTAAGTGGGAGAGGAGAGTGCTCTATTTATAGCCAAAATTCAGCACATTTGCACATGTTTATTGTTGAACACATGCTTCTGTGCCTTCCTGAATGTGGATGAAGTGAGGTAGATGTTGAAAAGCAAGCGTGGGCTTGCAAGTTTTGCTGGCTTGAGCCTTATCCCTTTTCCCACATCACACTTCAGTTTGCAAAAAGGGGAACAATGCAGCTCCAGTTTTACTCTGGCTCCAGTAAAAACTTCCCTTTCCCCTGGTACAACCCAAATCAAGAGCAAACTAGTCTCAGGCTGCAGCTCACAGGAAAGGACAACTCATCTACAAAGGGTGTTTGCTGCTTCGTTAGCAGATCTGCAATCAGCAGCTCTCCTCGCCCAGAATCTTCACACGAGGGAGACACTCTCATCAGTTAAGAAGAGCCACAGCCAAGTGTTTAAATAAATTGATATCAGCTTGTTGCTGCATTTCTGACAAACCCAGCCCTGCACACTATTCATTTTGCAGAGACTTCCCAGTAACTGCAGTTTCCTCCACTCTCTGTAAAGCAATTATTCAAGCATTTTGACTGCTGGAGGTGAATCTTGTTCAAAGCTTTGAATTAAAGGTCTTACTGTCAGTGGTGTCTGAGTTATCACTGCTGATGGAGTACTTGCGTCGTTTTTCTTCCATCTGTAACAAAAGAAATTGAACATTACACTTCATGTCCAGAAAACTCATCTCAGCACCAAAGCACTGCTATCTGAGCATCTGCACACCCTCCTACCCAAGCACCAGTCAGGCCTTACCCTCAGGACAAACAACTACCAGAGGCTGAAAAAAACCAGAAGAAAACAATTCTCACAGATTTTAAAAAATACTTTAATTGTCTTTCTACCATCTTTTCCCCCTCCCGGTAGATACGGTGGGTGCACTTGGATCACTCAGCTTTGCATGGATATTTGTCTATGCAGGATTTGCATCCAAATGCCTCTTCCTCTGCAAGAGCACTGCCAAGGGAGGCAAGGGAGGAAGGGAGGAAGCTCCAACGCACTTCGGAGGATGCCCCACCAGGGACCGTGGTGCTGTTGGATGGAGAAAAGCTGTCCTGTGAACCACCTGGCCGAGCTGCAAAGAAGTGTGAAGACAGAAGAATGGAAACTGCACACTCTCGGTATGTCTGCAGGGGGAAGTACGAGCATCCCAGAGCCGAAGAGAACCCCTGTGCACCACGAGCCTGGGGTTTTACCCTCTGACTCATCTTCCCATTGGGCCGGTATCTCCTTCGGGAGGGTCTGTCCTTCCCACCAGCGCACGGCCCCGCCGGGAGCTCCCCCGCAGCACCGCTGGCACCAGAGCTCCCCGAGTGAGCAAGCGGCTCCTGCACAGCTGCAGTGACCTCTCCATCCTCCGAGAGCTAAAACCACAGCAGCGGGTACCACTGCACTGATGGGCAGACCCGTTTCAAGCTCAGCTGTTTGCTTTGAGACTTTGAACAAGCCACGGGAGCGCTGGAAATCTGCAGGTTCTCCTGAACTTGGCCCTTGGGAAACGAGCACTCAGAACTCAAAGGAAGTGCTTCAGGTAAAAAAGAGAAGAAAAGTATTTTAACTTTTAAAGATCCAAATTTTACCAATGTGGTTGGTAAACATGGCCCCCAATACAGAAGTTGGGCAGCTCTGGATTGAAAGGGCTACCTGTGGACCAGACAACTATTCAACAGGCTGTAAGCCAAAATACATCCACAGAAAACAATCTTAACCTCATGGAAATCTTCCTAGTACTTTCTGAGATATTTTCAAAGAATCCAAATGTGTTCATATGTCATACCCACTACTGCTTCCACAAATGGTTAAGTGGGAATGATAATGAAACACTTGGTTTGTGTGGTTTGGTTGCAGCAGGTACAAGCAGCACACAGACTGGGATAGCAAGCTAGAAGTTGACATTTCTCCCCAAACATCAGGAAATGTCCCACATAAGCAGATAAAAACCTTGTAATAGCTGTATTTTACAATATATGTGCTATCACAGCATTATAAGGGAAGACACTACAAAATACCCAAAACATTTTAACTATCAGTGTTGTGGTAAGGCATTGCCCTGTCAAAATGTGACTTAAAACACTCCCTAAGAATATGGCAATATCAATACTTTTCCCCCGGTGATTCAAGGGGAAACAGATGTTATTAAACCAGCCTTGTTCCAAGAAGCCATTAGATTTTGCTTGGGGGAAATGAAATTGAAGATAGCTCTAACTGCAGCTTACTTACTTTTAGCGAAAATCCTACCTCAACCTTTTAAACTGGTTCCTACTGGTCTGAAGTTGCAAACAGACATTTGGAGCAAAAAGACAGAGCAATGCTTTTATTGATTCTGGAGTTCCTAATCACAGAGATTAAAGAAGCCAAAGCCAAGAGGAGGAAAAAAAACACCTGAGCTGAAGGACAGGAATGCTACTGATAGCCAGTGAGATTTCCCAGGTTTCCCATCTTTGCTTTTACAGCAAGACAGCATCACTGACATCACTCTCCTTCCAAGGCAGGGAAAAAGGTTTGCAATCAATGCTCAGCACAGGTAGCAGGAGGCTGGCACTGTTTTTGGCTGATATATATGAGGAGATGCACTGATCATCCCTCTAACTGAACTTGGTCCCTGCATCCTGCTTCTGTCCTATAGCTGCCTACAGAATTAACACACTCACTACATAACAAGATGAATTGATATTCACATTCAGAAGTGGTTCACATTGCAGGTAAAAATAGTGTCTGCACTTCAGTAAATCATTTTGCCACTGTTTGGCAGGATGCAAGACAGCATCCTCCAAAACAAACTGCATTAAATTTCTGAATGAAATTCTGGCTCGAGCAAAGTGCGGACATCTCTGCACAGCAGCACTGAAAGGCTGGGCAGGGGATGGCACACAAGGTACTGTGTGCCTGAAGGGAGCAGAAGTTTTGGCCAAAACCAGGCCACCTCAGAAAATGGTTACGTTCCAGGCCGTGCTAAGAAGATGCTGTTTTCCGAGGGAGTCATCCCGAGAAGCCAAACAGTAGTAAACCGCAGGGCACTTAAGAGAGGAATTTACTGTAGAAGGGTAATTGGGCCATTTCCCGATCTGTATCCCAGAGTTATAAAGTCTGATGGTGGCTGAGCTCCTACCACCCTTTTGGCACCCGCGGAGAGGGGGATGGGGAGGACCCACTGCCCACATCCCTCCCAGGGCTGGAGCTCCAGCTCCCTAAAGCTCTCAGGAGTAATTCAGTTGGTGAACTACTGAGCAACATAACTTTCCACAAAATACGGTCTCTGCTCCAAAATTAATCTTTTGTTTACATTAGAAGTTAATTTCACCTTTAACTGACCCATTCCCCACATGGCATCATTAATAAAGTCATAAACAAATACCAAAAAAATTTGTAATACTTTGAAAAGGTCACTGTTAGGTCAAACTTGGCCCAAAATCTAGTTTTTACAGAGCCAGAAACCAAGTGAAAGGTTTCTATGTAGGCTTGCTTAAAAAATTCAAACAGAAACAGATGTGGGTTTCTTTTATAAACAAATGAACATCCCCTGAAGTGTCTGCAGCTCAAATCCACAGGCATAGCCCTGGCTAATGCCTGGAAACCAAAAACTGAACTGCTTGCAAACCAACACATGTTTAGCTGCCTTTGTTCAAGCTGAGAAAGGCAGATAAATGCTAAACCAAGGAAGATGATGGCCCTTCATCAGCCTAAACAAATGTAAATCACTATGTCCTTGGACAAATTAGCACCACGATTGGTGTTAAAATGGAGATGATGGCCTGGGGCCGGCTGGTCCAGCTTCACGGGAGGGGAAGGTTGGAGAGGAGCTCTTGGGAATGCAATTTTGCCCAGCCCATGCAACCTGGGAGAGGTGAAGGCAACTACACTCGGCACACAGAGATGCCTGTGCCCAGATCCTGAGCTCAACTGGGCACGCTGCCAGAGACAGGCACCCGCTCCCATCCACATTAAACCGAAATGCCTCATCCAGCCTCCAGCTAGCACAGAAAGCTTTCTCTGCAGACCCCTCCATCAACCCTGTGCTCTGGGGAACCCCCTGATGTTTGCCAGCTCCCTGCAAACTCTTTTGCACATCAAGTCCACGTGCGATTCGGAGGGTTTTAGAGGCAACCCAGCACCCTGTGCAGAGGCCGTTTCCAAGGATGACCCATTCTCAATTGTGGCAAGCAAATAGAGAAATTCATACATGCCTGTGCTCCCCACTTCCACAGGGAACAGGCACAGAAACCTGCATAAGTTGCAGAAAAAAAAAAAAAAAAAAAAAAAAAAAAGTATTTGGTCATCACCTCTTCCCAGCCTCCCCGCAGGTTGAGGGATGCGCCGCGCTCGGTCCCCGCGCCGTCACCTCTGACGCTGTGAGCAACACCGGCTGAATGATGCGCTCTGTTTGTGAGCTGCAATGAGACTGCAGAAAAACCACTTCCCTGTTTGTTCTTCCAGCCCCGAAATAGGAACACAAACAGAACATAGTGCCCCCAGCGGCACGCACACGGCTCCGGCCACCGACCCCGCGCCGGGGACCCCGTCCCGCTCCCGTCCCGCCGGCGGCGGCACCGAGCCGGGGGCTGCTCCCGACGCATCCCCTCAGCGCTCCCCTCTGCCTCAAACGTGCTTTTCCCTCTGTCGAGGAACGCCAGCCAGTTGTTAGAAAGTGTAATAAAAAAAGGGTGGAGGGCTGGAACATCCCAGTCTGAACACCGTGGGAGGGTTGTCCTCGTCCCACTGCCTTTTCCCACGAACAAATTCTAGAGCCAAGTGCTGCGACAGGAGGCTCTGAAGAGCAGCAGCATCCCCAAAATTGGCACAGCCCCAATTTCAAAGTAACAGAAGAACAAACTTTTGGACCAAAGGATGCACAGCAGAGGGCCAACAAGACGCGCAGCAAATCGTGGTGCTCAGCCCCTACGCCTGGGAGGAAGCTTTTCCTAACCTCCCGGTAGCCCTGCAAAGTGTAAATGCTAAAGGGCAGGATCCTGGTACCTAGAACAACCATTTTCTGGGCAGCAGGAGCCTGCCCCTGCCTGCCGGGGCTCGTCTGTCCCTTGCCTCCTCTACAGGCTGCTGCCAGCCCCAGCTTTCCAGCAAAAGCTCAGGTGCCCAGGAGAGGAGCAAACCATCCCTCCTCTCCATACCAACTCTGCTCTCTTGGCTCCCCAGGGCAGACCTTAATCTCATTTCAATTTAAAACAAAACAAGACCTCGTTTACTTCCTGTGCTTTGCCTTTCTCCACATCTACAAGGGGATTTTTTTCTTTACTACTCACATTTATAACTTTACTTGCCTCTTCTGACTGGTTACCTTCTAATTATCTATTTTTTTCCTTTAGCAAGCCCAGACAGAGCACAGGTAATCAGAAGGGTTACTGAGGGCACTGGGGCCACCCCTGCCTTCGTAAGGGAAAGGTGCAGGCAGGGACACAGGGCATGAGAAGGGACACCAGGAACAGCTCCATGCCCACAGCCAGCTGTCCCATCCTGCGCGTCTCCTGAGTATCAAAAACTCCGAGGGAATCAACAGGAGCTACACACCCCCCAATCTTCGTGGAAGATGAAAATCCACGGAAAGGTAAAGACCAGACCTAATCTGAAGGACCACCCATCCACCAACTTTCAGAACTTGGGTGTCAAACACTTATCAGCAGCCATCGATACATTAAAAGAATTGCATCTCCTTGCCTCCAGATCCTCCATCCTTTGCCTACATTTCTGAACATCAGCCTCAATTTTCTTAAGAAAAACAAATTTAACCTTCGATTTAACCTTTCTGCGCGCTATTTTTACTCCTATCTCAAGCTTATTTTAACCCCAGTAGCCAATAAATGCTTAAAGGTCAAACACCATTCCTGAAAGCTGGGCTCCTTACCCCTGGGGAGAAGGCTGAGATCAGTTAATTTTTTTCTTCCCCCAAGTAAAATCTCCTCTTAAAAACGTCCAATCGGTCAGAGGGTCCTGGCTCAAGCCCTTCAAAACAATTTCAACTGTGGGGGCTGAGAAGGCACTGAGAATTTTCCCTTTGAATGCCATACTTCCATCTCTTCTCTTCCATCCTTCTCTTCCCACTCAAGAAGCGCTCAGAATGTATAGGTATGGAGAGAATTTTTTTTTTTTTTTTCCCCGTAACTGCAACCGAGGTTGACAATTCAGCAGCCTCCCGCCTTTGCAGCGCTTCCCAACTTCCAGCTCGCCGCTCCCCCCGGGCGCGGGGCAGCCGGGGGCGCTCCCAGCGCCGCATCCCGCCTGGGGAGCGGCTCGGCAGGTGGGCAAGGGGCAGGAGCGCGGCGGGGGCGGCGCCCGCTTCCCCGAAGGATGCAGGACGGAGTCTGGGGAGGGGACAGGTGGCCGGGGAGAGAAGGGAGGGGGGGAGCTGCCCGGGGCGACAACGGCGCTGGGGGACGCGGGATGTTTCCGAGCGCGGGTGCAGCCGCGGGGGAAGCGGCGCTGCCTCCGGGACCCAGAGCCATCCCCGGGACCCAGCGGCGCGGTGCGGCGGGGGAAGGCGGCGGGGAAAGCCCCGCGGTGGGGAGGGAAGGGGGGGAGGAAGGGGAGGGCAGGCGGGAGCCGGCAGCCGCCACGCCCCCGGGCACCGCCATCCCGGCCCCGCGCAGCGCTCCGCGCCCGCGGCCCCGCCGGCCGCGCCGCCCGGCCCCGCGCTGCGCCCGCCGAGCCCCGCGGCCCGGCCCGGCCCCGCGGGGCGCCGCCTGTCCCCTCCTCTGCCGGCGGGCAGGGCAGGGCGCGGGGGACCGCTGCCGCAGTCATTAATTCGGGGAATAAAGGGGCGAAGCGGCGAACCGAGCCTTGAAAAAGTTCTTGTTTACGTCCCCGCCGCCTCCCTCCCGCACTTCCAAAGGAGAGTGACCACCGTGCGCCATCCGCCCCGGGAATGCTGCACATCCCCCCCGCCCGGCAGCCGGGGGAGGGAGGGAGAAAAATAAATAATAAAAAAAAAAAAAAAGGCATAAATACAGCAAAAGCAGGGGGAGCTGCAAAATAACCATCCGCTGCAAACCCAGCCCGCTCCCGCCGCCACCCCGCCGAGCCTTTACCTTGGCCAGGAGCGTCCGCCCGGAGTTGCGCCGGTCTCTGGGGTGACAGGCGGGAGGAGGCGGGGGCGGGGGATGCTCCCGCAGTCCCCGGCCGGGAGAGCCCCCTCGGCGGCTCAATCCGGTGTCATTGCCGGGGCCGCGCCGCCCGGGCCCTCCTTAGGAGCGCCCGCCCGGTAACTCCATGGATGCGGCCCCGCTCCCAGCCGAGATGGCCGCTCCGCCGCGGCCGGGCGAGCCCTGCCCGCCTGTTTCTCTTTCTTTTTCACCCCGCACTTCCTCCGGCGCTCCGCGCCCCGCCGCCGCCCGGGCTCCGGCTCCGGCAGGGAGGCGGGGAAGCGACTTTCGGAGCGGGGACGGATAATGGTGGCGGTGCTTCCACCCCCCCACCCACCCCCCCCCCGCCTCGGCCGCCCCAAATCTTCAATTTCTTTGCCTTCTCCCCTCGCCGGGAGCCGCGGCAGGGCCAGGTGCGGGCAGCGCGGGTCCCATCGCGGGCCGCGCCGCCCCGCCCCGCGTCACCCCCCCGCCGGCCGCCGGGGCCCCATGGCGCTGCCCGGAGCCCCAGCGCCGCTCGCCCGCAGCCCCGGCGCCCCGCAGCCCGGCCCTGCACACGCACTCACACTCGCACACACTCGCGCTGCCCGCCCCCCGCCCGCTCCCCCTCTCTCCCGCTCCCCTTCTCCGCGCTGTGCACACGCGTACACGGGGCGGCTTCGCCGACCTTAAAAAAAAAAAAAAAAAAAAAAAAAAAAAGCTTACACTTAAAAAAAAAAAAAAAAAAAAAAAAAAAAAAAAAAGGCTTTTGGCGCCATATTAATGACGTACTTAAAATTTGCCATTTCTCCTGCGTCAAAAAGACGGCTCTTGCCCATCGCGGGGCGGGCGGGGGCCGCGGTGCGGAGCTGCTCCCTCTCTCCCGCACCCGCGTAGCAAAGTCCCGCGGCCGCGGGGCGTGGGAACCGCCGGGGGGGGACGGGGACGCGGAGCCTCCGCGCCGGCACCGCGGCCGCTCCGGAGGGGCGAGGAACGGCGGGGCTGGGGGTGCGACTGCAGCAGAAGAGCCCCCCCCCCCCCCCGACCCGTGCGTGTGTGTGTATGTGCGTGTTCCCCCCAAAAAAACTTCGCAGAGTTTGCGCGGAGAGGTGCGGAACGGCGCGGCTGCCGCCCAACTCCGCGCGGGGTGACCCTGCTGTGCGCTCCCCAAACGAGTGTTTTGGGCTCTGGGTGGTTCAGGGCTGCCTGTTGCCAGCTGTTTTCCGCAGGATTAAAAACAACGACAGCAGTGCTTTCGGGATAGAAACGGCTTCTTAAATTAAAATAATAATAATAATAAAAATTTTGGATGTACAGCATACATCTTCCCCAACTCCCAGGGGCCCTACAGAAGTTGGCTTGCACTGTTTTAAACCATTGCTGCAGAAGATTAAAATTCAAGTTAAAGGCTCTCTTTCAGTGACAATCTGCCATCATCTCTTACGATTCGTTAAGCTGGTCAGCCCTAAAACTGTGAATTACCAATTATAAACCATTAGGAACCAGAGCTACAATAGCCAGATGCTCCCCAGCTTACATCCCTGTTGTGGCTTGTTATAAATTACCAAACTTGAATGAATTAGGCTGTAACTTCCTGCCTTGGCAGCCTGTGCTGGATGTTTTCTGAACGTTCCAAGCCCTTTGGCACTTCCAAGGATGGAGAAGAGCATCACTTTGGTCACTCTTGGGCTTGCTGTGGTTCTTAGGACTCACTCTGAAATAGGGTCTTGAAATTTGGCATGAAGCAGCTTTTTATGGGCTTTTAGATAAATTCACCCAAATTAGTCATGTTACTGGGCTTTGATGAGCAGTTCACTACCCAGCAATAAACATGCCCAGTTCTGGCAGCTGAAATCTCTCAAAATGCTGCTCTTGGGGCACCTGCTGCTTCAGGTGCTCAGAGCCCTCTCGGCAGCCCCCCAGGGAACAGGAAACATCAGCTACTGGCTAAAAAGCGTTTCCTGGGATTACAAGAGCAGTGGGACTCATGAGCCCCTGTCTTTAAGTCCCTGACGGGGACCTTCACCTACAGATCCCACCTCATCTACAGCACAGTCTGCCTTAAGGGATGTTGTGAAGGTCACTGTGTTACCTGGTCCAGACATCAGAAGTGCCCAAAGTGAGGCATTCCATACCGATTTCTGGAGATTTTCTTGTGCACACGCGTACTCTAACGCAGTTCTTAGTTACACTGTCACAATCTGATTTCTCTGTGACACCTGCACAGCACGGATCTGTTCTGTAAGTCAAAAAGGAAACAAATTTTGGCCAGATCCTCATCTTATCTGCATAACCAAAGGCTGCCCAAGGAGTGACTCAAGGGCTGCAAGACCCAGACAGACTGTGACAAAAGGATTAACTCTCCCAAAGAAGCAGATTCTTTCCGTGCCCTTGCCACAGGCTGTGTAACTGCTACAAGTCATTAACCCAAACTTTTGGCTGCTGATGGCTGTATTGCCCACACTGCGGGTCCGTGGCTGGAAACCTTTAGCCTGACTTGCTGACATCCATCTTTGTGCAGCTGGAAGCAGTGGGTGCTGTGCTTGCATGTATGAAGTGCTGTATCATGTTAAATGCTCTGAAAACGCAGACGTTAAGCTTTTCAGATGGAGTACCCTGAATTAGTCAAAACTGACCTTAATCCATCCATGTGTCACTCTGACCCATCTTCAGAATGAGTGTTTGGGGAGGATTAATGAAGGTGCTGAAGCACTGAGGCAGTGTAGTGGAAAGTGCTTTAGAAAAAGCCATGAGGAAATTTATAATTCTGTCTTTTGAGGAACCTGCAGGTCCCTGCTTTGGTCCTGTACAGCATGCTACAGCCTTACCACCCTCTGGGACACTTCTCCAGGATTTCTGGAGAAGGTCACAGCATGCCTCCTTGCAGCCTCAGTACATTTTTACCATCCAGAACATGAGCACCTTGCTCTGCTTTGAAAACTGCACAGAGAAGTATTTGAGCTGCATTTTCTGTTGCCGTTAAATCCAAAAGTGTCCAGACATGTGAATAATGCGCTGAATAATGTGCTCTGCCTAGACTCATGTGCTGAACAATAGGCATTGCTGAGCACCTCGCTGACCATCTCACTGCACACACAGCCGTGCAGAAGGAAAGAGTCTTTGAACGTGCAATTAAAGTCTTGTTCTGCTTCAATAAAAGGACACAGATGAAGTTGAAATCTGACAAGAGTTTGGACGTTTCTGCTTTCGAGTACTCCCCTTAACAGATTTTTGGCTACCATATATGCACACTTAAACACAGCTTGTGTACAAATGCATAAACGTGACACACACAGAGAGAGCACCTGATGGATGGTTCTCCAGAAAGGTCATGTATATGTTATATACAACACTCAGTTTACATAGTATGACATTTATGTAACACTTATGAAGAGCTCTGACAGGGTGTTTCAGGGTGTTGTCAGTTGGCATTTGCTAAGAGAGGAAATAAATTTAATAATAAAAACAAAAAAAAAAGCATTTTGGAAGAAACAATACTGCACAAATCCTTTAAAAGGACAGAATTGTCTGCACAACAAAGGCTTGGCTGATTGATGCTAAAATAAGCAGTTATGCAACAAGTAAGAAATACGATCTCCAGGGAAGAAACCAGCAACATTTCTCTTTCATCTTCATTCACCGGTGCTTATTTTCACAAACCTGAAAGGAAAAATATAGGCAGCCTTTGGATGATGAGCATGCAAGTGGAATTAACAGATGTTTTGAAGTGAAGTACAGAGTCTCTGTGAGTTTTGTATGACTTCTGCAGAGTTAAATCCCATCACTTACCCTGAGTTCCCCAAAATGCTGCAGAGCTGTCACCTCAGGGCTGCTTTCCCACCTTGGAGGAGCATCTGTGCTGGAGTGATTAGGTGTGAATACCTGGATTTTAGGGGTGAATTGGCTCACCTTAGAGCTACAAAAGTGTTAAAAGCAACTTCAGGAGAACAAGCATATGAAATAGTTCATCTTCAACACTTTGATTTTAAAAAAAACCTCTCAGTAAGAGTTGAGACCAGTGAAAATCTCCGTGCGGACAAGAGAGAGAAGGAGGAAAGCCCAGTTGACATGTTGGCATCAAATTTGATTACCATAGTACAGGAGAACCAGACGGATGGGACTGGTCCATGGGAGTGCAGGTTGCCCAAAGAGAGCAAAAGTCCCATGTCATTTTGAAGATCTGTAGAACTAATCTATTTTCTGACATTAGCTAGTGAAAAAAAAAACCAGAGGGAAGCTCTGGTCCCCCAGCCCATTCCTACTGTGACACCTCCCAGCCCTGGTGCTGGCTGTGGGAGCACTACCATGGAGCAGGGAACTGCTCCAGTGGCACAGAATTCACCTCAGAAACACCACACAACTTGAAAACAGCACAGGAGACACACAGATGCTAATTTATTGCCTTAGATGCCCTCTTTTGAGGCCTCTCGTAGCCAGAAGTCATCAAAATAGCCTCGTGGCTACTTTAGTTCCTTTTGAGGAGCAGGGCAGTGCAATGATGTCAGGAGTCTTGCTGCATCCACATCCCAGCTGGGGTCATCCAATATCCCAGCTATAGTCAGGATGTTTAGTTTTTATTAAAATACGTGTTAATCTGGAGAGTAGTAAGCAGATGCAGCAGAAGGAAAATGAACAAGCTCTGTCCTAAATTACGATAATAATCATTTGCATCTTCGAGAATGAACTACGACTGATCAAGGGAGAGATGGCTGCTATGGTCATTATATAAACTAATCCCTTTTCTTTCTCATTCATTCTTTTCCTTTCTGAAGCTAAGGAAAATCACTATACTTCCAGGAGAAAAAATATGATTTGGCAGATCAGTGGATAGTGAGATTTTGTTTGCAGTCTCAATTACCTTTAGTAGATGAACATTTGGTATCAAAATAAACTGTAAATTAAAAAAACACGTAGATATAGCATTACAAATGTCCATCCCTTGACAGATAGATCACTAATTCTCTGTTCTAGCAACAACTGCTTTAATATCTTTCAAAGAAATGGCAGCCTCACACTGTCTGAAGGGATTACCTTTAAGGAATGCATCCGTAAGTGGCTTTGTGCAGTGATGCTCACGTTCTTGTGGGGTTTGCATTGCATTTTTTCTGCCAAATTTCAAGATTCCTTTTCTGTTGTTGTTGTTGCTGTTGATTTTCCTGTTTTCTCTAAGTTTGCTGCTATTGCTGAATGCATCTGATACATCTCACATTTCCTGCATTCCCCAGACTGGAAGAGCTGGGGCTTTTAGAGGGCTCTGAAGGAAGACTGGGGAAAACGAGGACCATCAGTAGTCAGGTGAAGAGCTTCAGTGCCCTTCCTGGGACAGGAGAGCTGCTGTAGCTGTAGGGATCCTTGGGCATCTCCCTTCCCAACTCCCTTCCTGGCTTTCTTTCCTCTGCTGCCATTTGCTGGCTCTTCACACTTCCCACACGCGGTGTGGTGAGGGCATAACACAACTGCTTGGACCACACAGGGCTTCACATGGAGACATTTGACAGCAACAGGCAAAACTGTGGTTCTGGCTGATGGATGGTGAAAAGAGAAGTAGATTTAGAATAATTCAGTTGGAAGGGACCTACGAGGAACATGGAATTCCGCTGCCTGAGTAGCTCTGCTCTCCCTTGTGAAAGGCTGGCTGTCCCACAGGAAGGACACACCATTGCAAGCCCTTCTCCTGCCCATTCCCACCCCACAACTCAGGAAAGATCAACCCAGGTGTAAATGCCATGGTGCTTTACTGCTGAGCAGGCCAGCAGAGCTTTGCTCCTCCTGCAGGTGTCCTGGCTTGGGAGGGAGGTTCACAGCCCGGTGCCAGTGCGTGTCTCTGTACCTGCAGATCCCACCACAGAATGTGCAATTACTCTCCCATTAAAAAAAAAAAAAGGGAGACATTAATGATCCCAGTCACAACTCAATGCACCATTTGAGTGAATGGTACATATGCTAAACAATACATGCATCAGGACTGCATTAATCCACATTTTATATGGATTCCCTCTAGACATTCAGTTTATAACCAAGTTGGCTATTTCCCTGTATTTCTCTGGAGTTGGAGGGTGTGAAAAAGACATTTCCATTTCATTGACTAAGTTCCCAAGGGGAGAGTTTATGAAAGTGCAAGTGCATAATTTACTGCCTGACAGAATGAAGATGGTATCTGGCTTTAAAAAAATAGTGCACCCTGAAAAACAGAATTGCTAGAACAGACATTTGTTTTCCTTAAGTACCATATTTTAGAAGCATTTAATTTAGCTTAGAAGCACCGTTAAAAATATATGCATTGTAAATTGCAGCTGTATAACACGATATTTATCAGATAATGTCACTGAATAGTCTCCTGTTGCAATATAAATGCCATGGCATTTATAGAAAATAAATGTTGAAGTAGCAAGCTTTCTTTTCAAAGTGGAAAACCATTATCTCATCCAGAAGTCATAAATAAAATTATGAAGGTTTGCTTACAGGGTTGGTTTTATCCATAGGGGGGCTGACATGGACACTCCATCAGTGTTCCCATGCAGCAAACCCAGCCTGGATGAGGAAAGCACATGTTAAAAAATGGGAATCAGCATCTCCGAAAGACCTGAGAGTAGCTGGAAGGACAAGTCAGCTGCTAATACATTTAAGGAAAAGAGATAAAGATGGAATGTCAGGCACTTCTTGATATACAACTTAACATGATATTTATAATGAGATTCCTGCAGCACTCTCCTGGCTTCATAAATTTGTCTTTCTGTGGTTCTGCTCCTTTAACCACTTTTTGAATGGTTCACATGGTATATTGGTTGCTTCTTTCTGTCTCTGTTTTTTCTCTCTGCATTTTTCTTTGGACAAACCAAATCCACTGATCCTCTTCAATTATTCTCATAGCAAAATACTGGTTATCTGCATTTCTATGCTCGCTTCTCCCTCACACACTTTGGTCTGTAACATCACACAGTCAGAGTTGAGGCTGGATGTGCTGAGCTGAGCCAAATCCCTCATTCTTCTCAACAAGTTCATCCATCCACCCATCCATCCATCCATATCCATCCATCCATCCATCCATCCATCCATCCATCCATCCATCCATCCATCCATCCATCCATCCATCCATCCATCCATCCATCCATCCATCCATCCATCACCATCCATCCCATCTCCCAGTCAGAGGAGCAATGCACACCTGGCATGGCTCAACTGGTACATTGTCAAAAGCACTTTATATGATGAATGATATGATGAACACAAAAAATATATGACTAAAATAAATTTCTCATACAAGAAGTGGCTGGCTGGCTGGACAGCTGTTTCAGTGACACATCAGCCATGGAGGGGAAGGAGAACACATCAGCAGGACACACCACACAACAGCACCCAGGTTTCTGGGCCACATTCAGGAGAGATGTCAGTCTTGGTAGCTCCTTGGAGAGAGGGTCCCACACTGAGTATTTCCCATCTGTGAACACTGAAGACCTCTAGGCTATGCACTATATTAGTAAAATATCATGGCAACAAGAGCATGGAGGCATGTTAGATCACCAATTCTGTTATCTCCTGGGATAGGATTACAGCCCTTCTGCAGAGGATGCTACTGATTTGAATTTACCTTCTCCCTTTGAAAGTAGCCACTCTTTGCTAGCCCTTCCAAGCTGCTGAGTAGCCACACGTCTGTCTGAGCTCCATGGATGAGCTTTGGTGAGCTCCACAGATGACAGGCAACCATTGAGGCAACAATTCCTGCATGCCAGGACTTTAAGGCATCGTATATGCAATGCATCCCTCCTTTATAGTGGTTATAATCTTCAAATCAATCCTACCTGGCAACGGAAGTTTAACATTAATGACTTTCTTATTATGGATGGAAAAACCTTTCAGAGCTAATGAGCAGAAACAAGATCGCTTGGCTCCTGGCTGAGGAGGTGACTCCGCGGTCACAACCAGCACTTGGAGCAGGGCTGTACAGTGCTTGCTTTAGCACAGCCCAAAGAGTTTTTCTGGCATGTTACACGGCCTCTGCCTTTGGACTTGAGCTCAGAAAACTCTTTAAGGATCTCAGCTCCTTAAAATAGAGGTATCAGGAAAAGGTTTTTCACCCTTGATGGTCGCATACAGGAACAGGCTCCCCAGGGAATGGTCACAGCACCAAGCCTGACAGAGCTCAAGGAGCATTTGGACAATGTCTGGGTTCCCTTAGGATGACACCTTCAGGCACATGGTGGGATTTCTGAGGTTGTCCTGTGCAGAGCCAGGAGATGGACTCCATGATCTGTGTGGGTCCCTTCCAATTCAGGGCATTCTATGACTCTGAGTGCCATCAGCAAGGAGGAGGCAGATGTCCATCACCCAGCTCTCGACCCAGATGCATCACCCTTCCCTCCCTGCAAAGGGAGCTGGGACTGTGGTCTCAGGTGAAGCCTTGCTCTGCCAGACAGGGACAGCTGCTGAGATGTGAAATGGGGAGGTTCAGTTTAATTTTATCTTGACAGCCAGGAGAAATCAGGACTCGACCAGTTACACATTTAATTTCCAAGCTGGTCCCGCGGGGCAGGAGGAGCGGGTGAGCCAGGGAGGGTGAGCTCCTGCCCCAAGCGTGCCAGGCATCCAGCAGTGCCCTGGGGTGGTGGCATCTGCCCTGGCATACCTCGGGGAGCAGCAGCCGCAAGCCTGGCTGCTGGAGGAAAAATAAACAACTACAGTGAGTCACAAAGGCAAGCGGCATATGACGGGGACAGGTACTTATGCAAATAAACTGTTAACACCCAGCCAGACAGAGCTGATAAGCCTCCCAGGCCAGCTGGAGGCTTCTTCATCCTGCTGGGGGGAGGAGGAGGAAAACAGCTCTAGGACAACAATAGAAAATCGAAAAGCAAGAGCAGGGCAGCTCCGGAAAGGTTGCACAGAGATGTCTGGTTTGGGTATCAGTCTGCTGCACCCTGCCATGCCAGTGTGTCCCCGGGCTGCTCTGCTTCCAGCAGCATCCTGCCGTGCCAGCGTGGGTGAGTGTGTGCCGTGGTGCCCATCGCTGAGATCTCCTGGGGTGCTTGCTGGGCGCCTGCCAGGACGCATTTCCCCCCACGCCCACGGCAGCAAGGTGCTCCCTCCTGCAGCACCGTTCGAGATTTGTGAGGCTGTGGCACAGGGGCTGCACGGGGAGCTGCCTTTTCCCCGTTTGGAGTATCCCTGTAACTCTTCCCCCTGCCCTCTCAGCTGACCAACACCCTCAGAAGCATGAATGAGAGGGAAATAATCCTTCTGCAACACTGCCAGGGATCCCCCAGGATCCCCATATCTGGCCTGGCTGGGCTGCTAATAATCAGATAGAGGGGTTTAAAATAATCGAGCCTAAGCAGCTGAAAACCAAACTGGAATAGGTAATGGGGTCAGAAAACAAACACTGCAGGGCACAGCCAGGGGCCCTGCAGGGCACCATGCACAGACTCAGGGTGGGCTGAGCTGGGAGCTGTGGGGCTTCCTCAGGATGCTGCCCAAAACCCGGAGTCTCCCTAGTCCTGCATTTTTCTGGTGGTGGGAAAGCTGTGCAAAAGACCCCAAAAGTTTCACAGGGCATTCTGAGAGCCAGATGGCACCTTCTTCCCTCACTGCAGCCACCACCAAAAGCCTGAGTAAAAGGAGAAAGGATTTTGCCGTCCCAGAGCTCCGTTGCTCCTGTCCCCAGCAGTGCCAGAGCTCAGAAGATGCAGGACACCTTCCTGCTCCTGTAGCATCATCACCTCGTTCACTGGTCCCCATTCCACTCTGGCTCTGCCCATACCTCCACCTGCCTTGTGTGTGGGCAGGGAAGAGGGGACAGAAGCACCGAGGAAAGGGGGAATTATTAAGTTTAGGGAATTTGTTTTGCCCGCTGCTCAGATTTCCAGCTCTTTTTAATGACGTAATGCTCCAATGGTGAGAAGCCAAAGTTTGCCCTTCCTGTGGTATTCCCTTAGGAAAAGCATATTACTGCAATGTAAAACTGAAAATTGAAACAGGCTGGTGCTTCACCAGAGAAAATGCCTCTCCCTTTTCCCTATTCAGTGAGGCGGGGATGAATGTTGTGAGGTTTGAAAGAAAAACTGAAAAAGCCTTTAATTAATCCCTGGAGGCTAAACCCTGCCAGATATGGACAGGATTTCTGCTCTGCCTCCTTTTCGGAGCTAGAACATGAAGCTGCCTTCCTGCTGCAGCTCTTTCCGGGGGATTCTCAGGTCCCAGAGGAGGATCCAAAGCATTTTATAGAGCTTTTTTTTTATTGAGAGAATGGCTGCCAGGGAAGTCTCATTGCTGTCCCAGGACAGTGAGGAAACAAGGAGCCCCTGCTCAGACTTTTGTAAGTCTTTTACCTGCTGGGAGGAAACTTTTCAAGTTCAAGGTCAGATCTGTTTGTCTTCCCTCCTGTCAGACGTAAACTGTTATGCAATATTCAGGAAGTCACTTTTATCAGACTCAATTCAATTTCTAAGATTAAGAGCATGGAAAAACAAATACTAGTGCTGGATGGAAAGTGCTGGCACTAACCAGTCCAACACTGTTTGGACAAGGATTGCTAATAGGGTATCTCCTATTTCCACAAGTCAGTAGGAGCAGGTCATGAAATGTGCTGCTTTTTATGGGGGTCTGATGAAGAGGAAAATTAACCCTTGCTTAGAGGGCAGAAACCATAGCAAAGTTTTTTTGGAGAGCAACTTTTGAGTTTGCTGCTACAGCATCTGGGAACATCCCAGGATGTAAATTCAGGGCTCAGCCCTGGCAGAGGGCAGAGGACTGCATTGTTAACAGAACCTGTGCTGGACACCTTTGCCCTGGTGCCTGGCAGGGGCGTGGCTGCAGGACAGGTAAAAGCTTTGCTCACAAGAAACCCGACTAGCAAAGGGACAGACAAAATATAGAGCATGTGCAATTTTCACAGGGATCTTCACTTGGCGCAGCACAACAGCCTCATTCAGCAAATGCACTGGGAGAAGGCACTGGAGAAAAGAAATCTCAACTTGCAGAGGGAAAACTGTCCTAAGCAAGACCCAAGGTGGTCCTATGATCCAGAAGTCCTGAAGTCCTTAAAGAAAAGCACCAGGAGCTGCAATGGAGGAGGATGGATCATTTGATCTGTGGAGGTCCATGCCAGGGATCGCACCAGTCCCAGCCACAATACATCCCTGCTTTCATGATACTTTTTCCAACCTAGTTTCAATAATAACCACTATTGAGATTAGTTCAGTGCTTTCTGTTGGTACAGGAAAAGAAATTGAATCTTAGCTTCCAGCACTGTGAACTCCCTTAATTCAGTACCTTGTATATAGATATTATACACAAAGTTAAAATGTAGAAATAAGGAGCTCTGGAGTTTGATAAAAGCTAAGGGAGAACCTGAGGTTTGAAAGAAAACCATTAGCAATAGCAGATTTGCAAGTTCAGCTGTGGGAAGGACCACAAAATCCAAGCACATGCTATATATTTTCTTTTTATTGACTGCTTTGTGGGAAGCTGCATTTCTTGTTGGAGTTGGGAGCTACAGCTTGCACTCTGTGTTGATTTTGATTATAGAGTGGTGGTAATTAAACCTCTGGAGCATTAAGTTACCATTTTAACCAAATGCCTGCGTTTTATCTTGATGGGAAATTGAGAGTGAGACTCAGATTTTCACAGTAAATAAAAACTGTTGGCTGTTTCACAGATAATCCTTTTCCTCAGCTTATGTATGAGAAAATCCTCCTGTACAGTTTCTTCCAGCCTTTTGCAAAGGCACTCACTCCTTGAAGAACCTCAGCAGCAGCCCTGCCGGCTTCTGCACACTGTTCAGCTTGTAAAATAATAATTATAATCGTAATGTGCCTCCTTAATGACACTTTTAATCCAGAGACCAGTATCCTTATCTCCATGTAAGCAAACAGAAGCATGCGGAATTTTGCCCCAGTGCTTTAAGTGGCCAAGGTCAAAGTCAGGAGTTACCCAGCACCCAGGTTCAGTCTATCAGCAATATCCACTGCCTGTCTCTGAGGTAACACTCTTATCTGCAGACAGATAGGGAAGGTGCAAATCTGGTTAATTCTTAGACAGTTCTGTGCTGACAGGCACTGGTCTGGCTCACTGCACACCTGTAGTGTAGGAATTGGGCAAATACAGCCATTTCAGATTGTTACTGTCACCCTGTACCATCCCGAGCCTACCTGAACAAGTGATGAAACAGGTGAATCCCTTAAATCCCTTAAATCCACTATTTTATTGCAATTAGCAGCAATATTGCTGAAGTAAGACTGAGATACTCAGCAAAAGGCTGCGAGGCTGCAGTGTGTGCTGGCTGCCTTGGGTGCAGGCAGGGGCATTAAGTGCTCTGGAGATCAGAGATGCTGATAATAAACAGTTGCTTGTGCAGAGGACTGGGCGCAGCCCTTTCAAAGCGAAGCCGTTGCCACAGAGTCTTTCATCCTCTGCTTTCGGAGCAAAGAGCATCCTCCCTTCCCAGAGCAGCAGCAGGTTTACCACAAAGTGTTTGCAGGATTTGCTGTCTGCAGAGGCAGGTATTACTCACCCAGTGTCTCCTCATGCAAATGTGCTGCCGTCACTGGGATAGCAGAGCCAGGAGCTGGAACTCAGGCTGCTGGAGATGCCCATCTGTGCGTGCCACCCGAGACCAAGGACAGCCACAGGGCTCCTCTGGGGCCGTGTTTCTCAGCAGACAGTGCTCCTGCAGATCTGTGGGTTCACGGGACGAATTGGAGCCTCGGGAGCTTCATCTTTTGGTGGGGACCAGAGTCAGAGACTGCATCACTTCACCTTCCTCATCACTCCCCCTCCAGCCATCTGTTGAGAGGAAATGTCTGTCACAGCGTGTGGGGGCAGGTACAGAGGCTCCTGCAAACCTCGGGAGAGCTCCTGGCTGCACAGCTCCGGCAGGGAGGACTCCCAGGAGGAGATGCCTCAAGCACACAGGGCTGCTCCCTCCTCGGCGAGGCCACAGGAGCTCAGGCGTGGTCAATGTCACCTGCCAGAGGTCAGGAGAAGCACTGCTCCTCATCCTTCCCTGAGCGGCACTGCTCCTCATCCTCCCCTGAGCAGCACTGCTCCTCACAGCACTGCTCCTCATCCTCCCCTGAGCAGCACTGCTCCTCACAGCACTGCTCCTCATCCTTCCCTGAGCAGCACTGCTCCTCACAGCACTGCTCCTCATCCTTCCCTGAGCAGCACTGCTCCTCACAGCACTGCTCCTCATCCTTCCCTGAGCAGCACTGCTCCTCACAGCACTGCTCCTCACAGCACTGCTCCTCACAGCACTGCTCCTCACAGCACTGCTCCTCATCCTCCCCTGAGCAGCACTGCTCCTCACAGCACTGCTCCTCATCCTCCCCTGAGCAGCACTGCTCCTCAGCATCCCCCCTCACATCACTGCTCCTCAGCATCCCCTCCATCTGCAGGAGGAGTTTGGGATCTCCTCGTGCAAACCCAAGCAAACCCTGAGCCAAGGCTGGGATGGAAGTTTCTCCAGATAGAAGCACAGTCGTTGCTGGTGTGGTTGGGAACTCAATGGAGTAAGGCAGATTCCGATTTGAAGAGAATCACTTATTTTTGAGAAAACTTGAAAGAGTAGAAATTATTCTATTATTCTTATCTAGTAAAGGTAATGAAAACTGAAGGAAGTATGCTACTAACTGATGCCACTGGATCCAGGATTTCACACCTCCTTCCCATTGTACCATACTGAGATATGATGCCCTCCAAGTGTAACTGATAAAATCCCCCAGCCCATTTCCAACTCTTCTGCATCCTGGTTTTATACTCCAACAGAAACAAACAAAAAAGTCAATATAAAATCCCAGTTTTTTTCCAAACCAGGAAAAATAGGGAAGGAAAACAAATCTACTTAATGTTTTTAGATGTAAATATTTAAAATAAGAGAAAAGAAAAAGCTGATTATCTTCTCCGTTTGACAGGACAAATAAAAAAGTGTTTTCTCTGAAAAATTCATCTAAGCATTATTCTGCATTCTGACATTAAGGGAAATGGTGCCTGATTGCGTGTTTTCCCAGAAATGGTAAACTGCTCTGGTGGTTTGGAAAAACATATGTAAGAATCTATTTTCCAATTATTTTTCTTTTTTTCCATAGTCCACTGCCATTTTTTATTTGAGTGATGGCCAGAGTTATAAAGGATAAGCCACCACAAAACAAAATTTTCTCAGAGTATTTTTCTGCTATGAACTTCTGGAAATATCAAAAGAAACCAAGTTTGTGTGAAGCTGGTGTCCCATGAGGAAGAACCAGGCCAGGTACACCCACAGTCCCCAGTGTTTTGTGACACTGGGTAAGTTACCAGAATCAATAGTGATATTAAAAAAAAAAGAAAAAAAATAAATCCATTAATCAAAAAATAAACCAAATAACTTAAAAAGACTGCAAGAGTTCTACAGAGCAGCCCAGTCAGTGTTTTCCACCTCCCTACACCCCCCAATCAGTCAGGAATAGGTTGTTTTCTGCCATCCTCCTTTTTTTCTCCATTTCCTTCTCACCCAAGAAATACCAGGCTGGATGTCTTGGAACTGTGTCTCAGATTTTCTCTTTTTATCTTGTCTAAAATTTTATTTTTTAAAAATAATCTCCTCTAAGCCTCCCTTTTCTTATATCAGTTATTACAAACTTCAGTTTTAGCAGCTACCCTCAAGACCACATGAATTCACTCCACAACCACACCAGTCCTTCAGTTACATAATTTACGAGCTTCTTGCCCTCTGCTCTTTATTCCTGTTACCTTTGCACATCTCCTCTTACCTGGCTGAACCAACAACCTACCTACATACAGCCAGCCCACAACCTTTACCCCACCAGGCTCTATAATTCTTCTGACAGCTCCTTCCCAAAGCTCAGACTCACATTCTGCCCAGCTTTCTTTTAAGCTTGGGAAAACCTTCCCGATAAAATCTGAACAACCACTCCTTTCTCCTCCTTCAAAACTCTCCTTGCAGCTCACTTCTGCCCAAAACCCAGCCAAACTTAGCTTTGGGTTTGGCTGGGCAACATGAATCAGGATTTTCTTCTCTCCTTTCCTTGCTCCCTATCTCTGCTCTCAGCTGGGCATTAGCCAAACCAAATTATGCTACCAAAGAAAATTCATTGCCTTATATATATATATATATATATATATATATATATATATATATCACACACACACACACACACACACACACACACACACACACATATTTTTCTGTGTGCATGTGCTGTATACCCCCTTGGCTCCTAGTGCCTGCAGATCATCAGACACTCAGGGCAGGGATTGCCTTTTGCCCTCCACTTTTGCAGAGCAACTCTCAGAGCTGTGGCTCAATTCCTGCACCTGCTCCCAGAATATAAACATGTACTGATAACAGAGTTATCATGTCAACATGTTTCCCTGGAGGAAAGGTGCAGCAGAGCTGGGAACCACCAGTGAACTGCAGCTGTCACTGGCACAGAGCAGAGGGGGAAAGGAGCTCAGACTCATCAGGTAGGGGCCTGGAGTGTCAGGACGAGGGGAAATGGCTTCAAACTGACAGAGGTTAGCTATTACAAGGAATTCTTCTCTGTGAGAGTATTGAGGCACTGGCACAGGTTGTCCAGAGAAGCTGTGGCTGTCCCATCCCTAGAAGTGTCCAGGGCCAGGTTGGATGGGGATTGGAGCAACCTGGGATAGTGCAAGGTGTCCTGACCTATGGCAGGGGTTGGAACAGGATGTGCTTTAAGGTCCCTTCCAACCCAAACCATCCTATCATGATTAATTGATGATTAATTAATCAATATTACAGTTAAAATATCCTTTATGTAGTAGGACACTTGAATTAATAAGAATTGAGCACAGAGGAATGAGATAGAAATCTCTCACATATCTTTCCAGTGACTCCAGGACATGGTGAATCTGAGAAATGCAGCTGAAGTGTGAGAACACAACCAGAGTTACTGTGCCAAGGTGGGTCTGTACTGCCCAAATGTCCCTTTTCCTGTTGTCATGATGTGGGACAAACAGCAGGTCCCACATAACACAGGGCCAGGTACATTCCCAGAAAAGCTGAAGCCATGGCCAAGAAAGAGGCTTGGAGTATGTGCCAGAGTGGATGTGGCTGGAGTTCCAGCTAAAATATTGTGTATAAAACATTAGAGTGGGGAGATGAGTGAATCACTCAGCTGGAGAGGATTGGGACTTACAAAAATCCTATTAGGATGGCTTCAAGTGTCCAGGTACCCTTAAAAAAGCTGTTTCTAAATAGTTAATATAAATTGCAGGTTTACAGAAACTACGTCATTTCTGTGTTCTTCGTAGATTCTGTGACAAGAGTGAAATACAAGAGCAGAGAGCACTGAAACTGTGGTAGCAGGAGTGGGGGGAAGTGACCACCAGCACACTCAGAAGCTCCTGTAGGTCACTGGTCCAGCCCGTCACAAAGCTTAAACACAATTAGAAACATCCCAGATTCCCTGCACTTAAACCAAACTTCGTTTCCAACAAAAAACTCCCAGAGTTTTTGGCCTTAGCTGCTAAGCCAAACCCATATAACAACAGCTAAAATGTCAGAGCTAATTAAGAAGAGGAAGCCATGCATAAACCAGCCAGGATGTGCATCTGCCACCAAGGAGAAGCCCCATTCCTGCCGCGCGTGCCAGGCGTGCACACCACGTCCTGCCAGAGGCAGAGAGCTGGCTGGCAGTTTGGTCAGCCCTGAATGACATGCTGGAGTGCTGACTTCCCTTGTGGTTTCAAAAAAAAAAAAAAAATAAAAAAGCTTTAAACCTATGATTTTAAGTGGTGCCCAGGGGTATGTTTAAGGAACAGCCAGTACCAAATCCCACCCTGCCTGCTGGAGCACCATCAGGCTCTGGTGGGGTTGCACAGCAGATAAGAGACCACGGTGTTTGGGCAATTACTTTTAGCCATTATTATATCATATTGATGTCATATTGACTACACGTATATGTGCTGGCACGGGGACTAGAATTACATTGATTTATTAAGTTGATAGCATGCACCAGTGCCAAGCTACCAGGTCATTGATCAGCTGCCTGGGCTGAACTTCAGCATGTAATTTCCAGCACAATGTGACTGATCAGCAATACCATAATTGGTTGCAAATGTCCTTCCTTCTATTTGTTTTGCTAAGTGGCTTTTTTCATTAACACAGCAGAGCCAAGAAAATAAATATGTCTTTACTATTGGACTGCAGGAAGAGAATAGCTGAGAACTGGATGCAGACTGGGACAGGACTGTGCAATATTGTCAAACCAGCACTCCTCACTCCTTTTTTTATTGTTATAAATTTTCTATTTTGTGGCATTTAGGGCCCCAGTTGCTTCAGAAGAGATGGCCTTTGGCTAGAAGGGACTCAGCCAACACTATGTTCAGTAAAAAACAAATTTATTGAATTCATGCCCCTAAATGCCCTAAGTCAATAGGTTTATTATTAGGCAAAGCCATGATGTCTCTACTTGGAATATGGCTCTTGGATGTCCCTGCTAAGAGAGCTAACTAAGTCCAGTCCCTGGGAACAGGCTCTCTATTCCTTACAGCAGCACCCAGGCATCTGAATGAGCCAGAAAGCTCAGAACTAGGCACAGAGGCTTTAAGGGAGGTGGCACCTCCCTCCTGAACACCAAACCCAAGGCTGAACAGAGCAATGGGTCCCTTCTCCAGAGCCTCAGCCCAGCCCAGCCCTGCACATCTGCAGGGTCACACGAAATGGGCCTTGCTCTTTGAGAGAGCACAGAGTGCCAGGTATGGTCTGGGCCTAAGTGAGTTGCAAAGTTCTGAAAATATTGACTCAAGCATTGTATCTGTGAGCAAGTGCAATTATTTGAACAGGAGAAAGACAGAAGTGAGCTGCTGTGGCACCAGCTATCCCATGAAATAGCTCTGTATATCACCCAGATTATTGCATGCCCTTTCTGATTTCCAGCAGATACATAAATCATTGTTTTGTAGGAGTGTTGACTCCTCAGTACCTGCTTTTAAATGCTCTTCCCACCTCTTCTTTTACCCTGTTCCATTAATGTCAGCCCATTTCTGGCTGTATTCTAAACACACATAACTGTGTAGGGTCTGAGCAGGAGTAGTGGTTATCCGGTGACTTCACAGCAATGAAACATTATTACAGACCTTTCACATGAGTCACCACGATGCATTAGAGGAGAAAAGGCAATAAAAAAAAAAAAAAAAAAAAAGTAAAAAAAATAAAGGTATTGAGTCAGGAGAGAAGAACCAATCCATTATTTTTCACTATTTGCAGCAGTTTAGGACTTTATACTTTGATACTTTTCATCCACTGGACTCTGTCAAATAGAGCCATTGTTTCTCTCCTGTTAGCTCCCTGAAAATATCTGGCAATGTTTTACTCCAGCGTGAATAAAACTAAAGGCTAAGCTACTTAACCAATGTGTGTTCTTTGAAGTATTGGATTTAAATCTCCAGGATACCAGCATGTTGCAAATAGGCACACTTCATTAATGATGCTGAAACAATTCCTCAAATCAGGATGGAAGTGTTTGATACCTATTGTTTTATTTTCAGTTCAGTTCAGTTGCAGGTTTCAAAGGGCTCTGGAGGGCCAGACCTGCAGGGCTGCTGGAGCTCCAGAACTGGGGATGAGGCAGTGGTGAACAAGGAATCACTCCCTGCCTGTTCAGGGCATACAGGGCTGAGCACTCTGATTTTGGCTACAGTTTATAAAGAGCTCAGCATAGTCATAACTCAGCAAATAACTAAAAGAAACAGGTCTGTAATTTGTTTTGTTCAGAGGGTTGTAAATTATTAGCATTTACTATGCCCTGGTGCATGTACAACACAGGGAAAACACCCTTCATGTAAGGGCCTGTCCTGCAACTTCTGCTCAGAGCATTTGCTCCTTGAGTGGGGTCACAGCAACCATCACCCTCATTAATGTCATGAAGCAGCAGGCACCATCCCCTGCATTTCATTTTGGATGTGCTCTTCACTGCTCTGGTGCCTGGACCTGCTGAGCCCCCCTACTTCCCACCCTGACCTGGCTCCTTCCCACTTTGCTGACTGCTTCTGTCCTGTCAGACTGCTCCTTCCAAAGCCTAAATCCCAATTTCCCAGGAGCTCTACCTCCCCAAAGTCCAGAGCAGTGCTCCCAGCAATGCACACAGCAAACCAGAAGGTCGCTTTCCATGCAAAGGGCAACATAAATCTGCCCTAAACGATTGGAGGGGATGCATCAATTGAGCCCTCAGTTCTTCCACCCCTGCTCTTGGTAAGGAAGAAGGTTGATTTGGTTTGCAGCTATTCCAGAAGTTTTACATGAGAGGGAAACACTCAAACTCTCAATGATCTGTCAAGGGCAGTGTCTGCTTCTTGGCAGGAGCCTCTGCTGAAACACCAGTGAGCATCTCTCCACTCCCAGCACAGCACTGCTGCCAGTGACTAAGCAGTTTCTATAAATCAAGCTGCAGCAGAGTTCAGAAGCCTAATAATAATCTGAAAATGTACAATAATGATAATATGGTGGTTTTAATGGTGAGAAGGTCACAGATAAGTATAATAGGCATTCTGATGTTGAGACTTGTAGCTTGGTTTCAAATAATTTTAACATTCTATTTGATGTCTAGCCTTAGAGCAGTAGAAACTGGAATTAAACAATGCAATTCAAACACAGCAAAGCTGTAATCTGATTTTATGTCCTACTTCTAGCCTTGCTGCTTCACCTTTTCCTCTGAGCCCTTCGTCTCTCCCACGATGAAGATTTGTCATTGCCTGTCTGGGGGTTGGAGCCAGCTTGCCTGCTGGGATGCCACAGTGCTGCTGTTCCCCATCCTGCTCTGCTTAGCAGCAGAGGCCACCACAGCAGGTTCATGGCTTGGCTGTGGACTTCCTCCCCCGTGCCACAAACACCCAAGGCTTTGCATCCCAAACGCCTGACAGTGCCCCTGCAGCTGGCACAGGACGAGTGCTGCTCATTCCATTTACTCTAACTGTCTCATTAATACTTTGTTTATATTGGTACAACTTAATCCAACTAATTGCCACCAGGAACCAGCAGCACATTAAGGCCCTGGCTATAAAGGACTATTGTGCTGCACCAAACCTAATCCTTCCTAATGTGTCCTGGGCTGGTACCTGCCAGATTTCCAGGATTCCATCTGTGTCACACGCTGACACAGAGGGTGTTGCAGACCTTTGATGTCCGTGTGCCACGGCAGACACAGCTTTGCACTGCCTGCTCTTTGGGGCAGGAATGGTTTGTCCCACGTGTGTTCAGTACTGAGCAGCACCAGACACCGTGGCTGGAAGCAATAGACATTCCCAGAGCAAGGTTAATGAAAACCTTATGAGCTGCTGTCTTCGTATGGTTTTATTGGGAGAAGCCATTTTCCTGAAGTTTCCCTGTGTAGTCTTAAGTGCAGTGGGGTTCAGGACAAGGCAAGCTCTCCTCAAAAAAGCTGAAGGTTCAGCTTTGGATGATTTTTGAGGAGGATGGGGACTGATGCCAAGCACCTGCTGATCCAGCTCTGCCCAGTGCCGTTCATTAGACCTCTCACCTGGTCTGGTGTAAGTCTCCCTGCCCAGTACAGGGGAGTTGGAACTAGATGATCTTTAAGATTCCTCCCACCCAAACCATTCTGTGATTCTATGGTTAGCCAGAGCTGTTCCTGCTGGCACAAACAAAGCAGGGACTTTGGTGATGCACAAGATTTGCGATGGCCTGCTGTGCAGAACAAAAGAAGGAAACACCTCTGGAGGCATAAAACCATCCCACAGCAGCAGTTTTATCCATCAGCTTAGGGAAAGATTCTTGTATCAACACCAGCCCTTTGCCCAACACTGCCTGCATGCACAGTGCATTCCAAAGCTGCTCCATCGTTAGGGAATAAAGAACTTAATCCATAATGTGTCATCACCGTATTACCTTGCAAAATAACATCACACATATCAAGTATCCAAATAGCCCAGCCCTACATCACACTCTTGTCACATAGTCAAAGACCTGAAACTCGAACTGGAAAATAACCCAGCTGAATGTCACTTCAATGTGGTGGTTAACTATTACCATGCATAATTTGTGGGTGGGGAAACTGAGGCAAGGAGAGAGAGTGATGTGTTTGGGAACCTGCAGATCCTGCAGCCTCATCAGGCCTGGGGGAAGAGCCCTGCTGCTCCATCCCATGATCCCACGAGTGCCCACACAGCTCCTGGGGAGCCCTGCCCTGGTTCACAGGGCCTGGCTCTGGCTCCCCTGCAGCTCAGTTCCTGATGGAGGCCAAGGGTAGCTGTAAGAATTAATCAAACCCTCCACCTCCTGTTAATCCCCTGCTCTGCCAGCAAGTACACCACCAGTATGTAAGCAACTAAAACTCAGCCTAATTTTCTGAGTTCCTGGATGACTGCATTGAGTCCAGAGACATCTGAGGTTCCTCAGAACTGCTGAAAATCAGGGCATTGCTCTAGAATTAGGATTTATGTCTCTTTATATAATCTTAAATGAAGAGAATAGCAGAAGCCCACAATATCCACCTGAGCTGAAACTCCGATGAAGGCGGTGTTACAGTCAAGGCACTGCAGTGGCTTATAGGAGATCCTGCAGAAATCACTTAATTTCCGTGTGCCCTATTTCCACATCTGTGAAATGGGGATAACAAGACATCATGTTGTGAGGTGCTGAGCCACGAAGAGTTATTATGGGAGCTGCAGAAGTTGCTATAAATACCTGAAGAACGAGGGCATTCGGTGTTACACTAATAGAATACAAAGTCTATAAAAGCCTTTGCATTTTAGAGATGAAGGTTTGAGATAACTACAGGAAGCTAAAAAAAATCCTCCCAGAGCTTCGTCCACAGGCACTGATGTTCCCCTGCAGAGCAGGGCAGTGGGAAGGCAGAGTTTATTCTTTACAGGGATGGGGATCTAAGGGCCTTCAAGCTGGTGACTGCTTGAACTTCACTTGCACAAAGAGAAGGTTGTAGTTTCAAGAGTGAGCAGCAGGGCTTTGGAGTTCACTTTCAAGTTCAAATTAGGGCAGATTTGGAGACCACAGACATTTTACCACTGTTGGACTGGTCTCTTGGCTTTCTCATGAAGTCAGGTTATGTCAAGTCCTCTTCACATCACCCAAATGGTACAAAAAAGCTTTAGAAGAAATCCATCCCAGGCTTCCCACGGCAGTTCTATCCCTTCCCTAAATTCAAAAGGTGCTCTATTCCTGCACAGCTGTGACCTCCTACTCCTCGGACTTACAGAGACTCTCCTGCCAGATCCAGCAGATGCAGACAAAACAAAGGGGAGAATTCTAAGGAGAGGGGAGGAGAAAGTCCTGCCCCAGCACAGGTGGTGCAGCGAGGCTTGTCTGGAATCACAAACCTCCCTTTAGGTTACAGAGCCTGTTTCTGTGGGCAGCCGCAGCTGGCAAGCCCGTGCAGCACAGCGCGGCCGGGAGGCAGGAGCGAGCAGGCTGGGGCCGGGCACGGCTCCACCCGGCTCTGCCTCCACTCCCCAGGGGTGGGCAGCAGCCTCTCCAGCTTAGAAGCCCCCAGTATTCCCCCTAAGGGGCTGCAGTAGCTTGGCTTTCCTTAGTAACCCTTCCCAGACCTCTGGAAGGAACCCATGGATACCTCTGCACTTACTGCTGATGAAAAATGTCTCCAGAGGAATCTCAAGACTCCTGCAAAACTGAGAATCAGAGGGATTTGGAAAGGCTAATCCCCTTCCTCCTCCACGGCTATCACCCCTGTGCAGGTTAATTTAGCAAAAAAGGCAGCAAAGGAGCTTCCCATTGAGGGTTTTTTCCCCATGCTGTGCTAGTAGCTGTGATGAGAGGCAAAGAAGAAAGAAGAGGGGAAAGCTGTCAATAATCCCATCTCACCACTATTACCATCATCCCTCCTGTACATTATATTGGCAGCAAAAGGGAGGTGCCTCAGGCAGAAAAATACCATGAAAAGTATGTTGCTATCCCCGACCTTGTCAAACAATATTTTTTCCTGGTGAGATGTTTCATTTCTCCAATTCAGCTGTTTTCCCAACAAACGGATCTACACCTTTCACTGGTTGCTTCTGCAGGTTAAAAATCGACTGAACACACTGATTTCATGAGCCCTCTGGAGCTCCAGCAGCTCTATCAAAGCTGCAATCAAATGTGTTTATTGAGCACTATATGTGAGAGAGATTAAGATGAATTGTGAATCTCTCCCTGTTAATTGCAGGGTCTACCTGACCATCCTACATGCGCCAGTCAGTGGGGAGGGAGAAATTAATTGACTCCTAGAGCAGCCATGGTGAAAATGTGCTGGACAAGGTCAATTTGAGGTGCTACTCTGGCAGAGTAGCTCCCATGCACATGGGAAATGTTCAGTAGAAGGGAATGAGAATTCAGATCAGTGAGTGCTGGAGCCACTGGAAAAATATGTGCAAGATTCCTGTTTAATTCCTCTGGGCTTAACTCTTATTAATTTGAATATATTACTACATAAAGGATAATTTAACTGTAATATTGTTTAATTAATCATGATAGAATGGTTTAGGCTAGAAAGGACCTCAGAGCCCATCTTATTCCAGCCCCTCTGCCACACTTTTTCTAGACCAGGTTGCCTTGAACACTTCCAGGGATGGGGCAGCCACAGCTGCTCTGGGGAGCACCTCTTCCAGCACCTTACCATCCTCACAGGGAAGAATTTCTTCCTAATATCTGATCTAGTGGTTAATTAATGTTCATTAAGGCAAAGAAGTGAACTCAAAACTGATAAAGTACACTGTTACATCTGCTGGAAGAAATCCTGGGTGCTCATAAATCAGCAACAACCAAAGAGACCCCCAAGTCCTGTGTGGGTAAATGTAACTATGTCCAGTGACACAGCCTGGGAAAAGATCAAGTTTTGAGCCAGTTCCCCTAAGTATTAGACTAACATATCTGGGGGAGAAAATATTCCTGGGGAACAGGCTTAAGTGCACATGCCTGGCACCACTTCTCCTCTGTAGCCTCTGAGTCAGGGTGAGATGGAGGCTGCTGGAGAAGGGTAAGGAGCCAGCTGGACCCCAGCATGGTACAGTCTGAGACCTTTCACACTCGACAGAAGCCAGTCTCAATCACGTGCCTATAGTCAGGGAAGAACCAGCTTTTAGAGACTGACTGCAGAGTTCAGTTACAGCAGAAAAAACTGACCTCAGAAAGAGTCCCAACCTCTCTCCTACACTGGGAAGAATTCAAGGCAGGGAGGGTGCAAGGGGCAGCCTCACATTCTGAGATGGAGCAAATGAAGAATTTGGATCTAAAAGACTCCAGACTCTGGGGGATTTCAGGTCCAAATCTGTGCTTTCCAAGTTCACACTTCTCCCTTGTTGTGGTATCTCCTTTCACTTGGCTCTCCAGGCGTGTTTTTCAAGAAGCAGCCGTGGAAACCTATTGGTTTCAGTTCTGTCTAATATTCTGGGAAACGGTTCAGAAAGCTGGAATTTGCCCAAGACTCATGTCTAAGCTCCACTGGACCCTTCAAGCACCACTGTTAGCATTCTAATAACAATAATAAGTTTCACATGTTAGAGCCATGGATCCAAATCTCACCCTTAAAGAGTTGCTTATCACCATGAGGTACTGCAGGGTGTGGCTGTCTTCTTCTCTAAAGAGGCATTTCCACCCATTCACAGAAACTGCCAGTTTGTTGTTACAAACCCAAAGCAGAATCAGTCACCACATCTGGTGGCTGCAGTTCCAGTGTTCTGGAAACACTGCTCAAAACCTGTGTGGGGCTCAGGGTGACTTTGAGGCCACTCCAGCATCTCCTGGCCCCTCATGTCCAGCCCAGCCCTTCCTCATGCACCTTAAGCAAATCCACCAGCACCACTATCTAAACTTCTAAAGCAGTTTATTTAAACGTATTTTTAAACTTCCAGCACATGCATGTTTCCTGTTATTTCATCAAAGACTTTAGATTTCTTTTTAGTGACATAATTTGTCAACACATGCAGTTCATAACAGAAAAAAGGTTGATCAAAGAATAGCAGGTAAGTCTTATTTACTGCCTGATAACGAGCTAAATTGCTGCTATAGCTTTGTATAAGCAAGCTCCACGTTTAGTGCTTTTATCAGCATTTCAGCTGCAACACACTCTTCAACTTTGGATAGACAATTTAATAATCAGAAAAGAGGTTTTTCCCCCAGCAGAGCTCAGTGCCAATGTTAGGATGCAGAAGACTGTAACTTACAGCTAGTGATTAATCCAGACAAAATAGTGGGTGTGTACCAGGTGCAGAAGGATGGGAGCAGTGCTCGACTGATTAACCACGAGACAACAGCAGTGCAGGTCTGCAGTGCTCAGAGAAAGCCTCTGCTTGGGAAGGGGCAAAGGCAGCAGAAATGGTTGAAAGTATAAAAGCAAGCCGTGGGCAGCAGTTAATGGCAGAATTTAGATTCAACTTCAGTTCGGAATAAACCCTCAGTTATTTGGATTGATCAGTTCAATTATCCAGCAGAAAAAAATGCATGTTTTTCATATCATGTAGCCTTCTTTAGGAAAATGTCAGACATTTGAAGACTGCTTCACAGATGTTACTGACTCTGCTCCCTTCCTGGTAATACCAACATCCCTGGGTTTCAGTCTGGGGTGGGATGCCAGGGGGTCAGGCAGCATCTTCCAGACTGACAACCTAGTTGCACTGTTTCTTTAATCATTCTAATAATCTATAAATATATTTTTATATTCTTTTAAATTTCATAGTACTTAGGTGTCCAGGGCTCTGGAAGCATTTGGTAGTCCTGTGTCAGCTAGAATCTGTGGGTGCATCTGAACATGCCACATCCCTTTGAACTTCCCATTGCCCTCCTGCACCCAAAAAAGGGCATGTCATACCCCACACTGCAGTAGTAAGCCTAATCCACCTATGCACAAAAAAATATTTTCATTTACCAGCTAAAAGGTGGCCCTGGACAATATCATCTCCCCAGCACAAGCCCTTTAGTCCTGGGGAAGAATCATATTTTACCGAGTTCTTCAGCCTCTGCCACAAGTCATTTTACTAAACTTAACTTTAAACAAAGAGATTTAAGGTTTAAAAGTGCTTTTAATGATGGAAGCCAGGAGCCCAACCTGGTAACACATCCAGCAAAGCCCTCAGTACCTGAGCAAGGGGAGCAGAGCAGCCCCACAGGTGACAGCTAGGCTCAGCCAAGAGCCCACATCACCAGACAAGTTCATGGAGATGGAGCAGCTCAAAGGACATGCCACAGTGAAATGAGATCCAGTGAAGGTAATCCAGGTCAGACAGCATCCAGCAATTCCCAAGCAGGTCCATCACAGCAGAAGGTCCATGGACCTGAGCCTGAGGGAGGGGAGGTACAGCCAGCACAGTCTGTGGCTGAGCTGGAGCCCAGCACCTCCCTGACACAGCTCAGGGAGAGAGGGAGGGTCCTGGGTTGAGCTTAAATGGGCTCCTGGGCAGAGGGTGAGAGGGACTAGCAGCTCCAGGTCATTCATGTCTGTCAGTGCCCACACCTGACCCTGGAGCCTGTCACACTGAGAGCATTCACTGTCCTTAAAAGTGAAGATATGTGACAATATCTATACCCTGGATGAGACAATACCCAAACCTGCTTCAGATGTTCCTAAATCCAGCCTGGGCAGGGTTAGTGTATTGTAAGACTGCTTCTAGTTTTCTATATGAACTGTAAATAATGCCCAGCAGTCAAGGTATCTGTGAAGGAAACACACGGTGAGACAAGGCCAGCTCCTCACTTATGGCTACATCAAAGGCAAAGCTGCTCCCTTTAAAGGCAGACAGGAGAGATTTTTTCTGGAGAAATCCACTCCCTGACTCCCAGGCATATGTGCAGGGGAGGGTTTCCAACTTGTGACTTAAGTGACTTGAAACAAATCAGATGTTGAACCATATGGGTTTGGGGCTTTTTGAGACTGTAAACTTTTTCATTACAGATAGAGGTAATGGTGAGGCAGCTGTGTGCTCCAGAGCTGCAGGCCAAGAGGGATGAGGATACACAGGTGGAGTGGGATGGAGGGTGAGGCCATAAAGATATATAGGGAGATAAAATTGCAGAAGGTGATTGTGTGCTGCTGGGTCTGGCATGACAGCAGGACACCACATAAAGGCTGAAGGGTAAATCTGCTCTGTTGAGAGGCACAGTGCTGGCTGAGCAGCACTCTGAGGGCAACACCTGAGCTCTGCAGAAGACAACAAACCACTCTTGCTCTTGGCTTCAGTTCAGCTGAGCAGTCCAGAGAGGTTAGAGGGCTCAGACCACACATTATGCCGGGTGCAAGTGCACATTACTCACTCTGTACAGCTCCAGAGGGCCATATTTTGACTTGTAAGCTGTGCACTTGTCATTTATCTTTCTGCTTACTGCTGACTCTTTCTACTGTGTTCACCTTTGCTGCCCCCACACTATTGCACTGTGCTTATTTCAAAAACAAGAGGATTGTTCATTCCCTACAGTCTCACCCTTTTCCATTCCCTTATTCCAGTGGCTCCATTAGGTAAGTTTGTAACAGAGCAGTTGAGAACAGCAGACTTACAGAAAAAAAAGGAAAAAAAAAAAAAACCCAAACAACCAAAACCAAGCAAACAAACAAACAAAAAATCACAAACAAAACAAAAATTCCCACACACCCCCCCCCCCAAAACAGCAATAACAACAACAAAAATCAACAACCAAACACCCACACCACAAAAAAAGAGAAAAGAGGGTGTCCGTGTCTCCTTACCTGAGCTGAGCCTGCAATGGGAAGACATCTCATTCCTCACATCTTTCCTTGTGTCCATGGGTGGCACAGACACAAACAACTCCTCACCTAAGAGGGGTGTGAGCTCCCATAAGAGTTCTTGAGAGGTGTGGGGAAGTTTGTCCTGGCACCCTTCACAAATTCTAATCTTTATCTTCTCTTTTATACATTATATTGAACCATTAAACTTTAAAGAGTCTTTTACATTGATTAACATTAGATTTTCATTTTCCTCTAGATAATTTCTTAAAGAAAGAGAAATTCTGCAGGGGACAAAAAGCAGAACACCAGCAGTTGTCAAAAACCTTACTGAAGTCAATATATTTATCTCCTCTTTTTCTCCTATCCCTATGGCCTTTTACTTTTAAAAATTAAATTAGAGCAATGTGACATGACTTGTGCTTGGCAAATCTGTATTCAATGTTGCTCATCTTCTTATTTTCCAGGTATGGGTCTATTTGCCCCAGCATTTTTCTGGGTTTTGAGAGTAAGCTGACTGTTGTACAATTCTCCTGTTCTTTTTTCTCTCCTCTCTCCCACCTTTGAAAGATAGGCAATACATCAGTCTTGTGGTATCAGCCCATCCAGGAATTCAGAGATACCATTAATAGTTCTGAGATTACAGTTTTTCAAGGACTGCAGGATTAAGTAAGCCCCAGCCAATTTTAAAATCTCTAACTTATCTAAGTATTATTTAACCTGATTTTACCCTAATCTGTACTGAAATTTCTGTTCCTTAGTTTTAATTTAATAAACTCTTATTCACTATTTACTTTTTACTGAATGTTGTGAAAGAGGCATTAATTGATCGAATCGTAGAAGCATAGAATCACAAAAGGGGTTGGAATTATTATCACATTATTAATGGGCTTAAGGACTATTTCTTGTTGACCCTGGTGTCTATTGCTGACTGCATTTGGTTTTCTACCTTTTTCATTTGAATTTTTCCTTATGTATTTGAGCTAATCCTTTTTGATAATTTTCGGTAATCTTAAAATTATAGTTCTTTCTTCTGATGTTGATAAAGAATGTATGATTTAGTAAATAAATTTCATTTCTTGTGCTCTCTCTAGGATAGTACATTTCTGCCTTTTCTTTCCAGTGAAAATCTGCCCATTCTCTGATTTTACTGAAGTTTGAATATAATGTTTTTGAGTGGGTTTTTTTGGTTGTAGCTGGCTGGTTGGAGTTTATTTTGTGTGTGTTTTGTTTTGTTATCAGCTTCTTTTACAGCAAACAGCTCGTGAAAGTGGCTCATGGGAGTCAGAACCCTCTTGGCAGTATCACCCAAAGAGCTGAGGGTTTTTGGCCTTGCTCTGGGGCTTGTGAAGCTGCAGAGGCCACACAGAAATTTGCATTGCTCTGCAGCTGGGGCTGCCAGAAGAGCCTGTGGTACCAGATAAGGGTTTTCAGACTGTGCTATCTGCCTAACCAGCTAAGGCTTGTACAAAGTGTTCAAGTTGCCAGAATTCAGTCTGAATTTGCAATTCCCTGGCTGTTCATCATTTTTTCCAAGGGTCATGAAGAAGATGTCATTGAGCTGGCAGTGCTGAGCCTAGGATGCATCAGGGAGTTCACTATACCAGGAACTCAGCTATAAGTCTGCTTTACACATCTGGAGCAATGGAAATGGCCTTAATTGAAGTTATAAACTAGCTCATGATGACATTTCCTGCCAGTTCTGTGTATCATAGAGGATACACATGCACTGAAAAGTCTTAAATCATTTCTGAGCTGAAACAGAAAATCAATCTATTTAAATATGTTGTTAAGAGTAAAAGGTCCATTGGAAACTGCCTTGTACTTTCAGGAGTAGAGACTCAATGGTGTGTATAGAAATCTCCTTCACAAAATTCCTTCCCATACATTTTGTTTGAGATGCTTCTGGGGCAAGTTGAGAGTGGCCAGTTCCCCCCACTGCATCATTTTCTAGACTTATATCAGCAGCAGGTTTCAGTCAGGCTAAAGATCAAAGGCTTTGATCTCCAGTCATCTCAGTATAACTAAAGGAAGCCACATCTGGAGAATTTATCTAATTCTGCAAGCTATAAATACGTATGGTTTTGGTACAATGCAGTTAATCAAAAGGCTGAAAGAGAATACATGTGCCAACCTGCAAAGGTTGGCCTGGACTGTAGGAACAGATGAAATACCTTCTGATGCCTATTTCTGTGTCTAAGTAAACCACTCAGGGGTTTAGCACTTTGCTATGGTGAACTCAGTGCCGAGGACACAAGCCTTCCAGAGTCCTTAAGAATTAAATCACTTATTTCTAAGAAAGTATAAGTTTACTACAGGGGAATAGCCCAGAGACTTTCCTTGCAAGATTATTTAATCAGTCCACTCTGAAGACAGGGGCCTCGGGATAAAACTTGGATCTAGGTCTGAGTCCTGAATTTTTCATTCTCAAAATCTGGATCAGCTTAAAGTGCCTGGATTGTATCTCTGATTTTTCCCATTTGCTCAAAATCAGCCATAAACAGCACCAAGTTTAATTTAATCAGGCAGCACTTAAAATATGTAATCAGGCTCCAGTGGTGACTCGGTGCTTCAGCCTTGAAATTCAACTGATTTGTGCTCAGAAATGCCGAGACAATCGGAACTCCTGATTAGCTGAATACTCCACTTGTGGCATTAGTTTTAAGCTTATGTACTTCTGCTGCAGACTTTTCAAGAGTGTGTAGCTGCTTTATTTGAAGGCTGCACCTAAATGCTCCTGGCAGATCTGCAGATTTTGGAGTGGCTGAAGGATGTGTTTGCAGGTCAGTGGCCAAAGCCTGTGCTGGGAGACGGAGGGATTTGCAGATACAACACCTGATTGGGAACCAACCCCACAATTTCTGAAGACAAAATGGGAAAATGAGTAATGAGGATCCCCCAAAAATACTCACAAACAAGCAAACTTTGTGCCCTACACCCACCTGTGCTGCTGCTGGTTTTCCTTGCAGGGCACCATTGCTAAGGAATCTCCACGTGTCTTTTATCTGCCAGACCTGAGACCCAACTGCAAAAAATACCAAAACTCAGAGAAAGACTTTTCTTTGTAGTCATCTTCATTTCTCTCATTTAAAACTCCTTTTTCACAAGTAGGGAGGAAAGATCTGTAATGAAAGGCAAATATTGAGGAGCAGCCCAGGACAGCTCCCAGTTTCCCAGCAACACAGACACTCCAATCATGACTATTATGATTTCACCTTTTCAAGAATCTCCTGTCTATGGCTAATTTTACATAATGGGCTTTATTAATATTAATTATGTCTCAAACTCATGTTTGAGACACACAGTTTTGAGGCAAACCCCAGTGACATGATTGTGAAAGGCATGATGGTTGTAGTGAAGTCAGAAGTACTCCCCTCTCCTGACACCCTCATCTTTGGGACCAAACCCAACCCTGCCTCCTCCCCAGCTGCAAAGAAGGCTGCTCATGTTTTCCCAAGGAATGATTATTCTCTGTGGCTTCTCATAGCATTCTTCACCTGGCACAAACAACCATCCAAGGCTGAGAAGTACCTCCAAGTCAGAAGAAATGGTATAAATAGTATTATGCTGTAAATAAATACAGCATGAGAAGTCATGTTTGGGAGGCAGTGTCACCATACATTTAAGCTTCTCCATGTTTTATAGAACAATTTCAGAGCAGGACTGACTCATTTACAAAGGAAACCACTTCTCCTCCTCTCTTCAGGCACTTGAGAAAGGCTCGTTTCACTGATCTTGTTCCTGCCAAATACTTGCTACAGTGAAATGCTCAGAACGACACTTACTCATCAGAGGACCATCCTCTTGGGAAAACAATTCCTTACTTTGCCATATTTAAAGCTGGATACTCACAGATCTCTAATTGGAATTCTGTTGACTAGTTATTTTTTCTTGACCATTCACACCCATCACTGGGTAATGGAAATTTGATTACTGATGGTTTGCACCAGAAGAAAATAAATTTAATGCTTTCAACTGGTATGTGTACATGGAGTCTGTCCATACCACTCTTTTCATTATCTGGCTTAGAGTAATTAATTATTATTAAACCTTGTGTGCTGAGTTTGGGCAACCACTTTCAGCAGAAGAGAATTCTGGATGGTGAAAGGGCCATTTAAAACCTGGTCTCCAGGGTTTATTTCACCAGACTTTTGCATGCTTGGCTGACCAAGTTTGCAGTGTGAAACCCGGGGCAACACAGAAAGTTCGGCTTTGCACTGGTTTTGAAAAAAAAAAGAAAATAAATCTTAATACTCTAAAATTTATCCCCAGGGTTACAAAGAAGAGAATACTTTAATTGTAATGGGTGTTCAATAATTAGCAATGTGAACCATGGAGAATCATTCCAGCAGCAGCAGTTAAATATTCTCTACAGGGGGATGATGAAAATGCTGCAATTATAGATGTACCTCCCTATATACACTTCCTTTGCAGGACAGAGTCACCAGACTAAAGACAAAAAATAGCCACAAGGCAGCCAAAAATAATGAAATCTGGCCCATATGTGTGGATGTGTTGGTGAACAGGGTCGTGCAACCTGCTGTTCTCCTGCTGAGGTGTGTAAATCCCCACTGTAAACCCTGGAGGGTGAAGGAAAGCCATCCTTTCCCTGATTTAACCAGGAAGACAGTTTTATGGGTACTTCTGTATCGGTGTCTTATGGAGGCCAGACACAGAGCGAGCTCTGAGGCTGTGGGCAGCCCTGGCTGTGATGGGTGTGGAGGGGTCAGTGTCCCAGCCCCTGCATCCCAGGAAGATCTCCCTCCCAGGATGCCTGTGATGACTTAGACAATGGTAATTGGTTGGAAATGGCCAAAGGAGGCCTCTGCTCTTGGAATGTTCTGACTCCACATGGTTACTTCTCATAAAGGGTGAAGTGTCTGCTCTGGTCCCTGTGCCTGTTGCCAGCAAAGCCTGACCAGTGTGAAACACCAGCCAGAGGGATTTTGGTAGAATTTAGAAGCACTGAATTGGGGTCAGTACTTTATTTGTGTGTTCTCATCCATCATGGTTTATTCCTCAAGCAGTTCTACGGTCCATGAGTGCCAAGGCATTGCTCCCAGCAAGCAAAAAATACTCGATGTGGTGAAACTCTGAATGGCTATTTTATTTAGTATTTAAAGACCACTTTTCCTTTCATGCAGGTTAGTACCCTTGAAACCTCTCTGACGAATACTGGAGGGCTCACGACCAACATAAACCTGGGAGCTGCTGTAAATGGGTCTCTGCAGGTTTCTGTGCACGGGTATTACTGCTCAGGAATGAGACTCCACATTCCAGTTGCTGTAAGACTGCTGGGTACTCAAACCACCCTCACTCAAGCTCGGAGTCAAGGGTACTTCAGTTCCTAGTTTAACCCTTGAGCAATAAAGCCCGAGCCAGCCCTGTGCACAGGGCTCTCAGAGGAGGGCAGGAAAGCTCTCGAGGCATTTGCTCACTCACAGGCTGAGTGTGCACACAGATTTCAGTGGATATTAAATGCCTCCAGGCGATTCTGAGCCCTTCAAAACCCACATCATCACTTGGTTTCTGCTTTGTCTTTTGCCTTCTGGCCTCCGTGGGCATGGGCTGCTTCATTATTCCAAACCACTCCTCCCATCACCAGATATGTCCCCTCCTCACAGTCCTTAAGTGCACATCTGCCTTTACTCCTTTCTGCTGGGGCTCTTCTGCTGCTGCCAGTCACTTGCAGAGCCCACATTTCCTCTGCCTTTTGCCCAGGTCAGCATCCTCACCTCCCTCCAGCAGATCATTGCACTAAGTGACACTGGGTTGTTCCTCTCAAAACTCTTTAAGCTCAGACCCGATGCAGACAACATAAATTTTGAAACAAAGCTCTGAGTCTTTATACAGTGAGGCATTAAATAATACAGCAGCCTCATGAATTCAGGCAGAATTCATAACTTTGATACAGCTGAAATGTCCTAAGCCTTCACTTTATATTTCCATGCCTTGATGCCATAGGAAGCTGATGATTCTCCGAGGGCTTTGCTACAGAAGAAAGTTGTATTGCTGCAGAACTTAATGTGAATCCATAAACTGATACAGTTCGACTGGAGCGAGGACTGTGCTGACATTGATTTCCATATAAAGTGGCTCATTATAGGTTAGGCAAATGTGGTCCAAACCAAACCAGGAAAAATTGATATTAACTTGTATTGATTGAAATTTAGAGATAAGGTGTAGCAGGTGGCTTTCTCCTGCACATGATCTCTGAGCTGTGTGGCTGAGGACAGCACAGTGAGGTGCCAGCACAGGGAGCTGTTTGCAGAGGGGTTCTCTGCCTTGTCCTGTGCTCCAGACGTTGGTCCTTTCCCTGGTACGTGGCTGTTTGGTTGGTGTGGAGGTGCTTGTGCTGTACCCCAACATCTGCCTTTACAGAACTGCAGTGGTGTGACCTTCACCCTACACACCTTGATGGGAGAAAAACATTGTACAGAGCAGTGTTCAGCTGTTAGGTGGAGGGAGCAGATAAGAAGCTACTCTTTCTCTAATTTTAGTGATTCTTTCATTAATTGATAGATTATTGATCCTTCAACAGAAGGATCTCAAGAGAAGAGAGCTTTTTAATTTTAAAAGCTCCAGGCACCTCATAAATCTGTAGGTCTGTGCTGTTAGACAATCACACAGTATATAAATGACTTTGCTCAGTAAAAAACTCTGAGTTGCAATTTTCTATTCTATCTTTTGCTACAGAAACAACACCTTGGATCTAGGTAGTCGCTGACACAAAGAACAGTGGGTGAGGAAATCCCATTTGAATGTGCTTCCCTGGTTATTTTAGGGACTTGTTGAGTAACAGTGTGAGGAGAGCCCACTCCATTCCCCGTGTGTGTTTGGAGTCTGTGCTGTCATTAGTGGTACTTCACAGCCTGTCTGGGAAGCGTTCTGCAAAGTTTTTAGACTAAGTCACAGAATTATACACATTTCCATAATTATGCATGTGTATGCTGATGCATTTTTATTAATTGAGTAGCCAGCCGGGAAATTCCAGTCCTAGTAATAAGTCCTAATATGTACAGGTCACATATTAGCTAAGAATGACTTGAAATGCATCTCAGGGATGTGCTGTCACCTGGTGTTAACACCTACAGAAAAGACATTTGTTCAAAGCAGAGGAATTGGGAGGACAGATCCATCAAGGCAAGACACGAGGAAGCCCTTTGCCCCAGGACCAGAGCATGAACAAATGGAAATAATTATTCTGGAGACTGAGTAACTGAAATTCCTGTTACAAGGACTGTTTTAGCCATAAGGTAGTGAAGAGATGAAAAACTGCCATCAGAATGAAAAGTGCTAGAAGCAGCAGAAACACATGCAACAGCAAGGTTAGCAATTGGGTAGGAAAAAGGAGAAAAAAACTCTGCAGAATCTTCGCTCTCAGCAAAAATTGAAGGCAAAACCCAACAGATTCTGTTTAAAGAAATCGTTTACAGCGATTTTCTTTACTCCCAAGTTAAAGTGTGCATGTTCTCATTCCAGCTGAATAAGGGAGCCTTTTTGCTGATGCAGAACACATCTTACTAGTTCATTTTCAGTACAATGCACAGAGAATTAAGTGCACAATTCCTGGTAACAAGAATGGAGATTGCACACGTCTCCTTCCTTCCTGCACATCACAGAATAAATAACTGGGACTGTAGGGCAGAGAATTCCAGACACATCACTCTGGCTTTGGTTATCAGGAGTTGGAGGGCTACAGTGAAAATTTACCCTAAAACAGAGGAAATATTTCTCTGTATAGCAATTCTTCCTATCTACCATTTACAAGAGCAATGACCAGCCTTAATATACAGCAGCTGAATACAAATCAGGCTGCGAGCTCCGTGCAGTGCAAAACCATCAGAAATAAATGCCTGAATTTTACCTTCTCAGGAAATCATGTCAACTTGAGCACAGCCAGCTCTTCCTTCCAGTATAATCTCAATCAGGGCACAATTCAGCCCTGATGGGCTTTTGTACATATGGGACTGACCTTTATAACATGTGGGATGGGCTTCACTGGCTCCAATATCCACCTGATCTGCCGAGGGATGAGCTCCTCCCGCGCCCACCGAGCTCCTCGGGATTGCACAGAGCAGGCTCTGGGCTCGGCAGAGCGCTGGGTTCAGCAGCTGTGAAACAGGCATGACATTGATCCTGGGCTTGGATGGGAGCAGCAGCAGAGCTACACTCAGTCATGGGGGGAGGAGGGGGTGGGGGGAAAGGAAGTGTTTTTTCTTCCAGCAGAAAGGCAGAAAATATCTTATTACAGTGTGTCCAAAGGAGGGCCATGAAGATGCTCTGAGGGCTGGAGCACCTCTCCTGTGAAGACAGGTTGAAAGAGCTGGGGTTCTTCAGCCTGAAGCAGAGAAGGCTCCAGCGAGACCTTACAGAACCTTCCAGTAGCTAAGAGGAGGTTATAAAAAAGGAGGGAGAGGGATTTTTTTATAGTGGCAGGCAGTGACGGAACCAGGGGGAACAGGTTTAACTAAAAGAGGAGAGATTTAGATGAGATGTTCGGAAGAAGCTCTTCCCTGCATGCTGGTGAGGCCCTGGCACAGGCTGCCCAGAGAAGCTGTGGCTGCCCCATCCCTGGAGCAACCTGGGAGAGAGGAAGGTGTCCCTGCCCATGCAGGGGGATTACAATGAGGTGATCTGTGAGACCCCTGCCAAACCAAAGAATTTTATGATTCCATGAGTGTCGAGAAAATAATTTATGACAAATCTTCCAACCTGCTCGTAAGATTATCATGTCTGTTGGTTTACAGCTTCATCTAATTGAATGTTTTCCTTTCTCAGGATAAAGGGGGGGTCTCCCTGGCTGGATGGGAGGTGCTGGACCCCTCTCTGGCACTGGGAGTAGCTAGGACAGGGTCTCTGTCACCTTCAGTATTAAAGCCTTCCCCACCCTGTGCAGAGGGGGCATGGCCAAGGCATGGCTTGAAAATGGCCCAAACTACTCTTTAGCCCTGCCTGGGACACAGATGGTCTGGGAAGGTGCTGCAGCTGCCCTTTCTGGACTTTTTTTTTTTTTTTTTTTTTAAGGAAATCATGAAACTATGACACCCTTTTACCAAGTAACAGAAACAAACACAGTCTTTTTGGTTTAGATTAAAGGTGATGGGGATGCTAGCTACAACTGGCTTTGTAATCACCAATGTCTCTTTTGAAGAGGAGGTTACTGGATTTAAGTACTACAACTCTAGTTTCCAGAACTGACTGAGAACAGTCTTCCAGTAAATAAACTGGAATAATGAATTCCTGAATAGTACCCTATCATAATCATAGAACAGTTTGAGCTGGAAGAGACCTGTTAAAGGTCTTCCAGTCCAACCCCTCTGCAATGAGCAGGGACATCAATGACATTGGGTTGGTTGCTCAGAGCCCTGTCCAACCTGGCCTTAAATGTTTCAATGGACCCACCACCTCTCTGGGCAACCTGTGCTAGTGTTTTACCACCCTCATTGTAAAAAACCAGCTTATTTATATCTAATCTACATTGGCCCTCCTTCAGTTTAAAGTAATGAGAGGAGGCTGCTTTTGGTGCATCATTTCATTCTTTCCCTGTAAAAACAAAACACAATAAAGGAACAGAAAGATAAAATTCAGCAGTGAATTACTAAAATGTGCTGTATTTCAGGCCTCATCAAAAGCTGCTGCTGTGGCATGCCCGTGTGCTCATACAAGGAGGGCACCCGAGACTCTGCCAGCTACAAATTGTGTTTTGCTTGCAGCTCTGACGAGGAATCATTTTGGTAGCGAAGCGAAGAGTGGCCCTGCCTGGAGTTCCTGTCTCTGAGCCTCTTCCTGCATCTATAAATAGCAAGTCATCAGCTCACCTCCTCTGAGCTCATTGCACCCTCCCTGCCTTCCCCTCCTGCCTGCTTGTTGAAGCTGTCACCGTGACTCAGATGTCCCCTCTCAGATTCCCAGTGCAGGGAGATTCCCCATACATTATACGGCATCGTGGAGCTATTAAGCTCCTTAGGTTTATATCACCTAAGCTGCTTAGGTTTCTATCACCAGCAGTGATATGATGTTGAAGAACCTGACATTTGAAGCAATGTAATTACAATTTAAGGTCTCAGAGCTCCTAAACACTTAAGTTAACAGAGAAGGTCTGCATCATTTTGACGACAACACTGGAAATAGTGTCAAAATCCCAGACAAATGTCATACACAAAATCAAGGACAAACGTAAGCTATGACCATGTAGGACTGCAGCATTTCACAGATCCTCCTGCAGAATTCCCTAAGACACCAGGCATCAATCTATTTCCTTTACATCCAGCCCCCTGCTCAACAAAAATATTATTTACAGTCTAAAGCAAAATTCTGTTATTCTTTGCTTAAGAAATGCACAGATGAAAAAAGATATTTCTCATTTTAATCGACTTCATTTTCAGAGTTTATTTATAATTGCTGAAATGACTGTAACTTCAATCTAATATTGCTTTCAACCCCCTGTAATGGCAATTACTTGTGTATTCATCAAAGTATGGGATTGTTTGCACTAGAAATCTCCAGATAACCTGCTTACTCGGTGACACTAGAGATATCTGTCAGGCCCTAATACTTCATTTCCTGAATAAATGTTTCATAGACTCCATACTCAGAATGTGAAAAGAGTAAAATATTCTTTTGATCATTCGTTTGAAATATTTGCTTCATCCTTTGAAAATGAATGTAACCCAGCATGCAGTCAGCAGTGAGACAATTAGGCTGGATAAATTAATATACAGAGATTTAATGACAATTTGTGGTCTTTCAAGTGATGTAAACCCAGAGTTTCACTCTTCTCCTGTGTGTATCTGGCCTCTATCTCACCAGGTTTAAAGATGAAATGTTGCTGAAGATGCTGCCCAAACATTCCATTTGAGCTGAGTGTGGACACCAGAACCAGCACAGACACTCAGTGTCTGTGCAGCTCCACCCTTGAGGTCCAGGGCAGATATGGAGATTTTAACAGTTTGACTCAATGATTTTAAAGGTGTTTTCCAACCTAACTGATTCTATGGTTCTGTTCTTCATCTGTACCTGTACACACCTATCATTTTACCTATCAATATTGCAGTGAATCCTTCCCTGCCTGTACCAAATTCAGAAACAAGGAGTCTTGTGATTGACCCAGAGGAGCTGCTTCTTATAAAATAAAAACCTAGGGAACTGTGTATTTGTTAATATAACCCAGCCAGGAATGCTGTGACAGGAATACCTACAAAACAGCAAGGAAGGTGTAATTGCAAGAGCTCTGAGTCCATCCTTTTTTAGATGGATGTGCACCAGTACAGCTGGAGAGCCAGGCTGCTCCTCATGGTGACCCTCATAACTCTCACCTGCTTGGTAAGCAAATACAGTTTGCAGGAAAGAACAGAAACAAGCAGCAATTTAAATTGTGGTGCTCTACAATACTTTTAGAAATGCAGAACTGCAGAAAAACAGAGGTGGAGATCACCTGGTCTTTGAGAATTGTATTGTGTAACCTGCTTTTGGAGCTGAAATACACACACTGAGGACAATTTGGCTTTCTACTTCAGGTAGGCATATTTTTAATTATATATATAAATTGCCAAGCTTAACTGTTGATTTATTATGATGTTTGATAATTGCTTAGCAAAAAGAGACCAGTAGTTCTCTTGGCAGTAATTGTGATTTTGTTATTTTCTTCCCTTCTGTGCCTGACTCTTCCCAGTCATTGCCTGCCTTACACCTGTGCTGGAAGCCCTTTGGAGTAAGGACAAGGATTTGTTTGTGTAGAGCCCATGTAAGTTCCTTGACATGTCCAGGAGTCTGAGACACTACAATAATTCAAATAATAATATGCTAACAGAATCCAATGTCATGTATTGAGAACCTGTTTCCGCTCAGCTTTAAAACACCAATAAATAAGGATTTTCCTTGTGGCATCACTTATTTTGTTATGTATTTTTATCAAGGGATCCAGTTGCAACAAGTAGAACCCTGAGCTGGTTAAAGCTTATTTCAAGTTAATTTAAAATAATGCACCCTCTCTCTTGACTCATCCATCTCTACAAAGAAAGCAGCAAGCAATCCAGGACATTCAAAGTGTAACAACATTCAGATGTGTTGAGACATAAATAGCAACTTCTAAACCAAGAATTTGCCTCTGGACCCTTTTCAGTAGGTCCTCAAATAGAAAATATTTAAAGGGCGATCACGATAGTATAATTTCTCTTTGTTTGAGGCAAGGATGGAGTGAATGTGTCATAAGGCACTGAGAAAGAACAAGAGGAATCTCAGTGAGACAAAATGAAGGACTTCATTATAGACAAGACCCTCACTCCGGTTAAATCAGTCATAAATCTGTTGACTTCAGTAGCCAAGGATTTAATGACACAGCTTCAACCAAAACCACTTTTTAGCACCATATTGTACAATCTGAGGCCTCAATTTTATCTTTTTTTCTGTAAGTTTATACTCCAGAACTGCAGGATCTGGCCATGTGCCTGCAGCAGAGCCCCCACTTGAAGCCATGGCTGGAACAGAACTCATCAGGGACTTTCAACAACCCTTTGAGCAATATCCCAAACTTCCAGCATGGGAAAACTCTTTCTAAATATGAGTCTACTGAGGATTTCTTTGAGTATTAGTAAATAATTGGAATTTCAGTGCTAACAAGTTGGTGTTTTCACAAATTGACATTAAAGGTGTCCTCAAGAAGAGGTGGCACAGAACCCACAAGAGATGCTCTGACACCACCTGCCAGCAGCACCAGCTGCACTCTGACCTCTCCCAGGAGAGAAACCCTCCTCACATCCCAGACTGCAGGGAAAGACACCAGCAAGTGAAAGGAGAGCTCTGCCTTTGCCTCACGGGTTATCACCCTAGAACAACACACCCCCTCACCCTCAGAGACAAACTTCAAGCAGATGAATCACAACAAAAATACTTAAAAATTTCACTGAAAATACCTAAAATTTAATTTTTCTTTTTACAGAAGAGCAAGCACACAAACAAAACTGGGAACAACAAATGGAGTTCTTTAGTCCAGTCCTTTTCCCACTTAATAAAGGGTATGCTTTGCTACCACTTAATTCAATGGAAAAATTCCTTTAGGTCTCCATGGGAACAGCATTGGGTTTATAATACTTAACTATAAGTACCAAATTCTATAAGCTTTGGCTGAAAGTTTTTAGTGTCCTTTTAAAGATCTCTGTGGATAAAGAACTTCAGGCTCTGGAGTCAATAAAGTCAATGAAGCAGCTTTCACAGGCATCAAAAGTTCACTTTCAAACTTTCCTACAAAATAGTTACTGGAATTTGGGAGAAGCGAGCACAAAGAAAACACTGTAATAACTAACACAATGACCCTTTCAACAAGGCAGGCGAGCAGCCTTCTTAATGAAATTGGACTTAATGTACATTTGGACCAGACAGTGAAAGAAAATCTCTCACCAGCACATCACAAGGCCAATAATGTGTAAACAGATAATAGCAAGAGCTGTGTGGTTCATAATTAATTCAGAGGAGATGGCATTTCTGCCTTCTTCCCACTTTGGTCAGTCATTGAAGACAATTTGCCTCAGCCTGTGTGAAGTATCATATTTCAGAATGAAATCCTTCAAGTCCCATCATGATGGCATTAACATGAAGTAATACAATAACAATATTTCCTGGACATTGTAGTTGTCTGGCAGAATTCTAGACAAACCCCTGAACCCATAATCTTCTAGTCATACCCAAATCAATTTTGAAATTGACAGAAACATAAAAACCCCCCAAAAATATAAAAAAATATTATTTATAGAATAAATAAATGGTGATGATAATGAACAGTGTAATTAATAATGAGACGCTAAGACTGAGCAGTTAAAAGTTCAACAGTGCCCTGAAAACAACGTGAATGTGTTCACAGGTTTTTGCAAGCAGAGGTTTATCCAGGATAAAAACCTCTGTGGGTCTCAGATGCTTGGGGTAACCTTTCTCTGACCAACTTGTTCCCTGATGAATATGCATTTAGGGCCCCCTTTTTGCCTGAGGTTGTTGCTGTGCAGGTAGAGCCTCTGCTCAGGCTTCAGAATCCTCCCCAGCTTGGCAGTTCCCAGCTCAGCCCATGGTATGTGTACCGAATTGGCAGCTGTCAAAATTATCCAGCTTAGAAATGCATCAGACACGGCAGTTAATGACCCACACTGAAAAACAAGGGGAGAAACACAAGATCTTTTCAGCTCCAGGGGCTGAGGGCTGAATACCCTGCACTACAGGTGGAGGCTTGGGCAGGGACATCTGCTCACCTTCCCCACTACCAGCCTCGACAGCCAAGTCTCTGCTATCAGTGCCATCAAACCATGCCTCCCTTACTGCAGTAGTGTGACCCAGCTCTGGCACTCGTTTAAGAGCAAAAATAATTTCTTTTTATGACCTCACTGAACTCCCAACTGAAACACTGACATACTGGGATTTTAAAACAAACTTTCTTCTAGTAACATTTGCACCAGCTCAGAAAATCCCACGCTATGTGCTTTGACCACATCATGAAAAAGAGTTCATTCTGGATGCTGAACAACATCCCCTGTCTGAGAGGAGCACGTTTGCTTTCTGGCAGGACACAGCATTCACACAGACCACAGCAGACACAAGCATTGAGAAGGGATTCACGCAGTCATGGAGGCTGAATGTTGCCATTAGTGGGGCAGTACCAAATACAGAAGATACCCTGTCTTAAAAATCTTTTATTTTCAGTGCAGAAACAGAGGATAATGACAAGAAACCTTTAGGGAATATCACCATTTCCATAGCTTGTGATGCTAATTACAGTCATTATCAGCAAGTCTAAAGTCCTGCCTATTTTTTGTTCTCTGCTCATGACAGCTGAGCTGAGATGAACTCAAGGTGCAGTAACAATGCTAAGCAAAAAAACTCCTCAAATCCTAAAGCCCATTTACTTTCAAACACTACTACCTAAAGTTTCTATAATAGCTCAAAAAGCCCTCTCCTATCTACATGCACATAATCCAAGATACATTATTTTCTAGAAGACTCATATCCTTTGAATGCACAGCAAAAGCAGAGCAGCATCCAGTTAATGGGCTTTGTTCATTGATTCTACATTTTTTTTTTTAATTTAGCTCCTTTTCCTCTCACCTCTTTCACCATCATTAATATGAAGAGATTTCCAGAAATTACCTGTGAAGATCCATGTTCAACAAAACTGTCCACTTGCCGGCAATAACACATCATTCTTAGCTGGTCTCGTTTTGGACTGGTTTTATCCCCAAAACTTAAATGAAATGGAAAGAACACCTCCTATATCATTCACTGCTCTAGTTACATGATGTTCCTATGGCCCAAGGCTGGATCCAAGGGTTTATACCAGTTTACACTTCTAAGGAAGTCGGGTGTGCTGAGGAGGGTCTGTGATCCATTGCAGCACGACAACACAGGACACACACACTCTGTACTCTGCTGAAGCTCTTCCATTAGAAACATTAACAAAATCAGGGAGAGGAGGTCAGATAATTGCTTTAATAGTTAAACAACAAATTAAACAGAGTGCTGGAGCTGGCACTGCTCACACAAATGCTGCCCACTCACCCAGTCTCTGGTCACTGTTTCCCACTCACAGTCCAACCAGCCACTCACGCTGGAGCCCCATCCAAAGCAGAGGTCAAGAACCTGCCTTGCCAACTCACACATTACAGCAGATTGCCTGCTGATTACACCTTTCATCTTCCAGAAAACAATTCCAAACAAGTAAGGCATAGTGTTTGCCTGGGACAGCTTCCACAAACAGTAAAAACCTCAAATAAAAACACAGGTTGGGAAGTCTGGCCGGATGAGAAGTCTCTTCCTCTCCTGGTGCATTTTTATATACATCAAAAGCTACTCTCACATACTCCAGACATGTTAAACGGCAAGTACTTAACTGTCTACATTATCCTACCTATTCTAATTTGAATATCTCAATGCCCCTGTAGTGATCAGGGAATCTTCCTTTTTTCCAGTAAATTTTTATTAGGCACCTCCTAATCTCTAAATATTTAAAGCTTTATTTGTTTGACACACTGAATTAATTGACTATTAATACAAAACCTCCCACAAAGAAGCTGTGGATATAGTACCTCAAGCTGTGATTTCTTCACTTCTCACAGCCTAAGGCCTTGATTCTTCAATTACACACATTTATCTGTACTATGGTGAAGAATCCCAATGGGACAACTCACACTAGTGAAGTTAATCACATTTGTGAAGATCCAAGTCCTGTACTTCTGGCTTGGGACTGCATGTGGATGAGACATCTTTAGGGAGCTGAGATCTGAAGAAAGCAGCACGAGCAGTGCAGCATTTGATTCTTCTTATGAATAATGTTAGCGTGTTAAACCTGAAGGCAAAGGTGTTCTTGTACCTGAAACACAGACTGGGGAATGCCCAGGAAAGGGTCAAACCCACAGCCCCACCAATGGCTTCCTGACTGACACAAGAACACTGCAAACCTGGATGTCTGTGTCTGTCCACCTGTAAAATCAGGAGAATGATATGGATATATAGGACAAAAACTCTGGGGTGAATAATTTAAAGACATCTCCACCGTGATTTTCAATCTTTATATGAATCCAATGGAAGTGATTATGAACTGTTTAATATCAATGAACAAAAGCCCCATGAGAAGTTATAAATCCCAAACTGTGAACCCATCAGTCTTTAACTTAATTAATCCCACTGTCCTAGCAAGCTTAGTGCATTACATCTCCTAATACATTTAAAATCAAGCATCCCAGTATACTATGCAAAAAGGTAACTGTGCCACCAAGTTTACTGACTACTGAGTGCACTTGTGAATCAGTGCACTTGAACCTTTTTGTCTTTGTCACCTCTCCTGTTCTTTGTAGCATCAACAGGGAAAGGGCTTTGACCTGTCCATTACCACACTGCTGGAGTGGTGTTCCAGCACCCACAGCCAGCTCTGGGGCAGCCTGCAGGGCCCAGAGGGTCCCAGGAGGCTGGTGGGAGCAGGGAGCAGTACAGACCACAGAGAACTCAACAGTCGGTACCTCTAAACCCACTGGGGATGCTGCACACGGCCTGTGAAGGTTGCAAGGGGAATCTGTGGCCCTGAGAGCACCAGTGACAGCTCACATGGGGCAGGCTGAGCAGGACACTGTGTCCTTCACACCATGACCTCATGGTTTTTAGCAATACATCTTCCTTCTGCATGGTCATACATGTTTTCTAGCAAGTTTTAGTAATTTTAACCTATGCCCTGTGATTGTTTTTCATGTGTATTGGTGAGGGCTCACAGGAGTCACCCTTTCCCCCACTGTTCCTGGGGCTGCACTGGGCAGTCCCCAGCTGCTCCAGGATCCCACCTCCAGAAACACCAGCTCCCCTAGCCCAGTGCCTCCCCACAGGTAATCACAGAGCCTGGGCTCTCACCATCCTCACACTGCCACACAGCCTGCAGTCACCACACCGTGTAAATGGGGAGATGTGATGAGCAAGGGAATGCTCCCCCCAGCACACCCTGGGATACAGCACCTCACCTGTCAGAGGAACAGCAGCAGAGTGTCCAGCCAGGCTTTACCAAGGGTAGGCACAGAGAATGCTCTTAGACACCTCTAGACACACCTGTCCCTGAGCAGTGTGGGTCCCAGCACAGGCACCTCGCAGTGCTCATCGTTAATTAAACCCCCTTCTGCTCCAGTTTTGTTCCTCACACATCCACTGCCTCCATCCCAGAGACAGGAAAACATGTTCTGAGCATCATCAATCTATAACTGGGCCAAACTGCTGTTCAGGAATAATCAAATTAATCTGTATGCTAATGAACACCAAATCGCAGCTCATGCACATGTCAGAGAAACAAAAATATTGAAAGAGGAGGCAAATTAAAAAAAAAAAAAATCAAAGTTTAGATTAATGCTCAGAATGAGGAAGCTTTTCTGTATTAGATTTATGAACAAAAAAATCTTAGCACTGAGGTTATTTTAAGCCACATAGCACCACTTTGCCAGTGTTACTGTAACTTCACCACAACCAAAAGCAAACTGGATCCTTTGGAGTTTCTGTTATTAACCAGACATAGATTGAAAAATTCTTAAACACAAATTCAGCAATTCAAGGAAAGCAAACTGACTTAATGAGAGCAAAGTTATTCCATAGCCTTGACGTTTTCTGGACCTTTGCACAGTAATGCTTATCCACGGCAGAGCAGTTTTACTCTACAAGCTACTAACAGTCTGGTTTGACAGTATTCTGAGTGCCATTTCTAAACTTGAGTGCTGCTCCTAGAAATCACAGACCTTTACAAGCAGGTGTGAGGTGTGAATTGATATTCTTGTTTCAGTGCATTGAGAATAACTTTTAGTAATGATTGCTGCAAGTAACATTTTCTTTTCTAGGTGAAATCAATTTCCATTGCTTTTTAGACACCACTGAGCTGTATCTTGGTATGGGATTTGGGGAGCTTAATATATATGTAATGCTGGCTGGAACTATGACAAAGTTGTTACAATTTTAATGCTGGAAGAAAAAAATTACTTAATTGTTTACTGTAGTCAGCTAGCCTGGTTTACAGAATACGGTAAGAAATTACCACATCAACACTTACAAAAACAAAGCCTAAGTTCTTTAAACTGTCAATTTAAGAATATGTGGAGCCTCTGTGACACAGACATGAGACCTGACCACACAGTACACAGTCAAGCTTTAAAGAATAACTCCATTAAATCTGCAGACATGTTTTCTTCTGTTGGTGATTAATTTTTTCCTACCCCCAAGGGAAACTAATGGGAAACCTCTTTAATTATTGGAAGATATTCAAAACTATATTACAGTATCATATGTGAATATAGGACAGATTTAGATGACATTTTCCAGGTTGGTAAAATACAGTATTTCAGAAAAATAAAACTTATTAGAACACATTATCATCAAGCCTGGTCACCCAGGTTATGTCGTTATGTTTGCAACTCTGCTGCTGGTTTAAGGTGGGACTTTTAGCAAAATAGTTACATCTGTTTCCCCATTTGTAATTGGCAGCTACCAGAATGTCTCTTCCTCATACAACTGAGGACACAGAGAATCAAGTCAAGCTGTGGTGCAGAAGCAAAGACACGCCATGAAGACAGTTGCATCGTGGATTAACTTTTCTTTTTGTAAAGTGCAGGGTATCAACAGCATGGACAAAAACTGAGCCCTTGGAAAAAGATAGAGTGAGAGCAGAATGTCTTGCACTAAGGTTATGTATTTAACAGTTTTACATGAATTATTCATATATAAAAATTTTTAAGTGCTTTTCTCCAATTTAAAAATCTAAAGAATTCAAAAATAAGGCATTCAATATTTGAAAAAGTACAGATTTACAAAATGTGTATATTCTGTCATGAAAACTCCACACCAACATTATACACTTGGAAAAAAAAAATACAAACAGGATATATTACAAATTTATGTAGCAATAACTTAGTTCTTACCATGCAATAAAAAGGACATTAATTGAGATACACAAGCTTTTAGCTTTCCCTAAACTGGAGGGCTTAATTTTGTTTGCAAATGAGTTTTTATGCAAATTCATAGAACTGTGGCACTTGAAATTTCTGGTAGCCTTTCTATTGAGAGTTAAATTGTACATAATGATTATGAGGATGGAGAGTAACACAGCAGCTGTTACGAATCATTCCAACTTTGTTCGACAATAGCTGAAACTCTTTTCTCATATTCACGTTTGTTCTCCTGGTAAAGCTGTGCTGCCTGACTGTTTGCTGGACTGTTTGGATTGGGTTCATCAAGCAGAGACTAGAAAAAGGGGAAAACATAATGTGAGACAAACCAACACATTTAAATCAGGAAAAAATCCAATTTACTTTCAAGTCACATATGTTTCAGAGGCAGACACAACTCAGAATGGCCCAGTTGAAAAAAACCTAGTTAAACTCATGGTTAGGCACCCCTAATTATATTACTGAACCTCAAATTACACCCTGCCTAAGCATCAGTGCTGCACACACTTGTAGCTTCACAAACCAAACAGAGAGAGTTTGTGCTACTCAGCACTATGGAGCTAACTGACTATTTGGTAATTACATTACTACTGCCATTCAGGACTAAAGAGGGGCTTAAGATGTCTCCTACAAAGCATCACTGTTGAAAAATTAGAACAATCACACAGGAGCAAAGGAATTGTGCATTTCCACTGTGCCAGGCCATTTTTATTTATTCCAAGTAGTGTGTTTCAGCAATACTGTCCCTTTGAGGGCTTCACAGTAAAGTTAAAGGCTTCAAACACGAGGTAAATTTCTGCATCTGATATCGTGTCTTGAGTAAAAACAGTTAAAAATTAAAACAAACCAGTAATTGATTTCCTGTGCAAAAAAAGGACAGGGCAGTTTTGTAGCTCAGAATTAGAAATTATGTAGCATTTTTGCCTTTATTTGATCTAGAAAGTACTGCTTAGCTCATAAGGATTTCAAGTTCCCCTTGACACAGATACCTGGCTATTATCATCACTGAGCTGTCAGTTCTGGAATAGAGACCAACAATAACATAATTATTTGGTAAAACAGATGCAAAGTTACCTGAATTGAAGTTAAAATAGATGAAACATCGTATGTTGGACTCCAGCGATTCTGAAGAATATCTAAACATATGCTGCCATCTGCATACACTGTAAATACAACACAGATATCACTTAGAAACTGTCAGATTTATGGCACTGTTCAAGGCAGTTATTGTTCCAATTCAGTCTGTGCTTAGATTAATGCTTTAGGAAAGAGAACAGCAGTTTGTCTCACCATCTTCTGTGTCTTGACACTTACTATGAAGATTTATTACTGAAATTAAAAGAACACCTAAGAGGGAAAGAAGGAAGGACTGAAGATTATGGCATCAGCACAGGGATGGGCAGACTTGGTGTCCTGCTCCTCCAGTGTGGCTGACCCATATTGTCACAGTGCAGAGGCCTCCCAGAGAGCAGCAAAGCCTCCCCTGCAGCTGTGGCACCACTCACAGCCAGCACACTGAACAGTGGCAGCTCCTGCTCCTTTTCACACACCCTACACTCACTATGAGAGGCACTAAGGCAGACAGCAGAAAATACAGAAGAGTGCCTGAAATCCTACTTCTGCCTGGATACCTATCAGCCTTAATGGAGTTCACATGAACCCGAGACTCACTGCTCAAACTTCTACACCTCTACAAACCTCGTGGCAAACTGACCTGCAGAGCATGTGAGGCACAATTTCTACAGAGGAGCAGGCAGGGTCTTTTTCTGCATGCGTGTACTCAGCAACACTTCTCAGTGCTGGGGGAGCAGCACGGCGCACTCTCATAGCTGCCCTCATCACTGAGTTTGGGTCGGATGCCTCCTCTCTGACTGAGCAGCCTCATTTTCTTCCCTGGGCTAGTCCTGGTTGGCACAGAGCAGCAGATGAAAGCAGGGACTTGGGTGAACCCCACCTGGCAGGAATAAGCAATGCTCAGCTCCATCAGTTGCCTGCAGCTCACGATGTGGCTGCACAGACACGGCTGCTGCTCAGTGCAAGGGGGCAGGAACCCACAGCCACAACTGCTTCTTCAAACCCACCTAAGTGCAGCTGCTGCTGAAAATAGTCACAGGCTTTGCTACTGAGGCTACATATTGATTAGTAAGAGGCAGATATCTGCTTCTTAATAGCATCATAACTCTTAATTTTTCATCAAGCAGTTGCTGTCCTAGACATCTACTTAGGAGATGGCAACAAAGAGAGATTAAGCATTCTGGAGTTTCAGAGAATGCATGACCACACTGTAATATTTAATGAGTATTACAGCTAAATAAAGATGGTTTACTCACCATTTGGATGGAACATTTTTGATAAAAACCTAACAGTTGGAGGCTTATTTGGATATTCTTCGGAAAATTCTATTACTAGTTTAAAAGTACCTGTCCAAACAAAGATAAACACAATCAGATAACTATCAACAAAAGAACATATCCAGGAACATAGACAACAAATTAATTTATGTGCTCCATGATCAGTATTTCTCCTCACCATTATATAAACAAACAAGATTGAATCTGATTGTTTTTCAAATATTTCAAATGATATGGGAACTATGGCTTAGAGTAATAAACCCAGCAGCAGAGGTTGGGTAGGAGCTTGGAGACTCACTGCATACATGGCAAAGGCAGCCCCATCCAACATTATCCCACTTTTCCATGACCCAGTATGCTGGGTTCATGGACTTGGGTGACTTTGAGGCGTTTCATTAAGAAGGCATTGTGGTGCCAGCAAAGAAACACTAGAATTTCATAATCAGCAATCTCAGTCTTTGGAGCTCACAACTGATTCACTGAAAATCTTTGTTATGGATCAGTGAATAATTTACTGTAACTCCTCCAACCCAACACAGAGAAAAACCCATCTGCTGCCAATTACTGCAATAATACTATAATTATTAAACTCATTATTCCTCATATGCCTAAGGGAGACTCATTACACACTAGCTTTCATGTTTATGTACAAATTCAGGATTCCCTCAACCTCACTTAGCTCTATATTGAGAACAACTCAAGGTTTTTCACCTGCTCTTCATTAGGAGAACTGCAATGAATCAAACATGCCAAGAAGATGAAACGAAAAAAGCTCTTGTTGAGCTCAGCTAGAGATGTGCAAACACACCTAGCAGTGCCAGGACAATAACCCCTGCTAAAAGCTCTTGTGTGGATGTATGAAAAAGCCTTGATAGAAGCATTGCTTTGTAGCTTTCTTAGAAAGCGTGAGCCAGTGTGACAAAACACTGCTCAGATCAAGATACATGTTTTTATAGCCAACAAGCCTCACTCCTTCACTGACTTGGTTTGTTTCAAATTATACACAGATAGCATCTATTATTTCTCAAAAGCAGAACAATGCTAGTACTGGCAACGTTTATTAGAATGACAAAGGATACAAAAGTTAGCGACTTACCATCTTCAAAAGGTGTCCCTTCTGGCCTGAAAGGTTTTAAAAAGAAACTCCAGTTAAAAGTGATCATTACCTACTTCCATACAGGCACAATAAATGTGTATCTTCTTTCTCATCCTCTCCAAGATACAGGTAGAAGCAAGTACTGAAATGCTTAGAGAAGCATCCATAGGTAACCTCTGAGAGCTTTGTTTTATCTAAGACTCTTTCCACTGTCACTCTGCTCTTTGGAGTATCTACCTCAGCATAATCCCAAACAATACATATGCCTTTAGGTGACTAGATGGAAACAAAAGAGCAGATTACTAGCAAGCACACTTCAGTTTTATGAAAGGATACTAAGCCACCCCCTCTTCCACAGGATACATAATGTAAGTTCCCTGACAGATCCTGTACCTTGTCCTACTAGGATTCAATCCAATCACTAACACATCTGGATTTAATGGCTGAGAACATGTGGCACTTATGTACTTTAGAGAGGAATCCTAGAAACACATAGGATTTTTTTATAACACAGCATAACCTATTTATTAAGCCACATGCAAGCTTTACTCAACAAGAAAGCTGAACTAATTTTAAATTTAATTTTTTCTTTCCTAACTATTCTCCATTATCTGAAAAGAGATTTTTACAATAACACTTGGCCATTTTTTTAAGTTTCCTGGCTTTACATACATGAAACAAGAAAATAACTGCAAAAAGAAACATCGGGTTGTTATACTTAGCCCTCTGATACAGAATTTCATAGTGACCAAAAACTCTTACCCAAATATAACTGCATTCCACTGCATTATATTATTCTCAGATGGCGCACCACTGACACCCACAGGAGGGTCTTCTTGCAATCTAAGAATTACAAACACAGAATGACAAGTCATGTATGTGAAATACTTCCACCTGCAGATAGAATTTATCAGTAATATCCACATCTAGCTAATATTTTCTGATTCCAGATCAGAGAATACACAAAGCAACACATGCACATTATCAACACTCTGAAAGACACAACCTACAAGGCAGTGCACATCAGGATTTTCTCATGTTTTACACCGAGACACAAGGGCACAACAGCTCTGATTAAGTGTTCAGGGAGCAAAGGATTAAGTGTAAGAATAACTTATAGCACCACGGACAGCTGGGATTTATGGTGCAACACTGAACTATGAGAGAGCAATTGCTGCTGGCTGCCACAGTGAAGAAGAGCACAAGCTGCAGCCACAAGCAGGAGCTGAAATGCAGGCAGTGACACACACAGGGCACTCCTGCTGCACTCCAGGCAAGGGCCCAGCACTGCAGCTTCTCCTGCATGCCCAGACCCGTGTGTGAGAAGTAGCTGAATTTGGTATAAGCCTATTTTGACTGACAAGCTGATTGCTTCAAAGGGGAGCAAAGGGAAACCTGTGTGCTGCTACTCCCTCTTAACAGTCCCACAAATGTGTTTATCTCCAAAGCAATTATGGGAACATTTTAAATTATTTTTAGTTCCTTAATCCTCGGACTAGGGAAAAGCATGTTACTTACTGAAAGCTTCACAAACTTGAACCAGAAATATGTACTGCAGCCAAAGGGCAGGATCCAAATGCCACCCTGTGCCCATTGCTGGATCCATGCTAAGGATCACAAGACCCTGAGGAATGTACACCAGCAGGACCCAATCAATCCACCTGATCAAACTCCCTCAGTGACAGGCTCCTGCCCCCCTCACCTGCTTTGCCTCCAGAGTTATGCAAGAATAAGGAAAATGCAGCGACTGCCCTTGTCTCACAAACAGCTCTTGAGTGTTACCATGAGGTTTGATAATATCACAGCACACTTACAAACAAGTCACTACAGAAAGCTCTGCAAACTAAGGGACAAATTCTAACTAAATGGCACGTGCAAATGCAGATTTATGGAGAGCTGTCTGCAGCACAGCCAGGCAATGCTCCCTGCACTTGCACTGCCTCAGCCTGGGGTAACACCGAGTGCTGTCCAGGGATGCTGAGCAGCCCAGCACTGCTCAGAGCCCCTCTGAACGCTGTGTTTACATCCCTGCTCTTCGAGCACACACAGTCCAGACAGCTGAATATCAACAGCATAAACCACTACTATTTTGGTCAGGGAAAGCAGGAACAGGACTTCTTGCTACGTGACAGCCAGGCTGCAGGCCAGCAGCATTAGCCTGACAAATGCATCTGGGAGATGACTTTGGTTTTTAGATCAACTTCAAAGCACACATGCACCCTACTTGTCACAGGGTCTAACTACAGACAGGATCTGGCAAGGACTGCAAATAGGACTAATCCTGAAAGTCCTAAACAGCAGGGAAAATGTAGTACTAGTACTCCTTTTTTATCAACAAAAATAAATAAATACCCTTTTATTTCTTTTGGTTTATTCAAACAAATTAGCGGAGGTAAGAAATCTGCTGAGCTCTTCTCTCTTCACTGCTCCTGACAATCACAGTATGCAAAAGCAGCTTGTATTTAATGAAGTGAATCAGAGTTCACAGCACACCGTCTGTTATTTCAGTATGAAGTACAAGTAACATAAGAAACAAATATATAACTTGCAGCTCAAAAGAGCAGAGTAAAACAAAAACTGACATGAAAAAATTACATAAGTTTTGGAATATCAATATATATGACAAATACATTTGATTTATTTGTCTACTCAGTTATATTTTTCCACAACTTTATAGTCTTCTCTCCAGCCTTAACCTCAAAATTATTAAGTCAGTCCTTGTACAAATATAAAGGCATAAAACCCACATCTGATTGCAATCTTGAGAAATTAGTCAGCCTGAACACTGGTTCATCTGTGTAACCAAATACAATAAAAAGTCTGAATATCCTGTTTTGATTTGAACGGGAATCAAGCAACACCCACTTAACAAACACCGACACTCACACAGCAGCAGGGGAGGGCTCCACTTCCCAAAAACCTCCTACTGCCTCTGGATTCACGAATCAGGCTTTTGTCGCCGTTTCTTTACGTGCAGCCACGTAAAGCAACTACAATACACGTCAAGTGTTTACTGATGTGTTTTCAGGGGCTGGTACAACAGCAATGCTAAAAAAAGAGACACTATCAAAGCTGACTCACCCCCAAGTACTCCTGAGAGCTCCAGTCTGGAGAACTCGTACTGTAAATCTCACAAGGGAAGCCCCCACCCTTTTCCACACTCTGTTCTAAGTGTGTTTACGTGTCAGACTAGAAATAATTTATTCCAGAGTCAGTGGTTCAGCCATTAACATTTAAAAGAGTGCAACTAATAACTGCCCCCTTAGCAGTTCGCACATATTACACAAGATTCCTCATGACTGCAAACTCTAAACGCAGCATCATGCGCATAAAAACATTAGAGGGCATTCGGCTTCTTATTACACACCAACGAAGCGTTCGCTAATTCTCTGCGCTTCGCTTTGAGGTGCCTATCACAGAAACTTCTCCCCGGAGAGCCGCCCGGCCCAAGGAGCCTGGCGCAGCCTGGCGCGGCTCGGAGCGCCGCCGGCTACCCGGGGCTGGAGCCGGGGGGCGGCCAGCACGGCCCCGGGCCCCGCCGCGCTCCGGGCCCTCCCTGGCCCGCAGCCCCGACCCTCACACGCCCCCAGCCGCGGGCGCCCGGGCCGGCCCGCCCGAACAAAGCCGCCGCTGCCCGCCGCGGACCCCGCGCTCCCCCCGGCACCGCCGCTCCCCGCGGGGCGCGCCCCTGCCCCGGGGGGCTCGGGGCCAGCGCCCGGCCGCGCTCACCTCTTGAAGTCGCGCATCAGGCGGCGGCGCGCCGGGGTGGACATGGCGGAGCCGGCGCCGCCTCCCGCCCGCGCCCGCTGCGCGCCCGCTGCGCGCCCGCACAAACAACCCGCAATGGCGGCGCGAGGGGCGGGGCGGGGCGGGGCCGGGCCGCCCGCACCACCGCCGCACCGGGCGGGGGGGGCCGGGCCGAACCATCGCCACACCGGGCCGGGGGAGGCGGGACGCGCGGCTCCGCGCTCGGCGGGGTTTGGGGAGAGACAGCGGGAGGGAGAGGAACCGGGAGAGAGAGGAACCAGGAGAGAGCTCGGGAGAGAGCTCGGGAGAGAGAGGGCACGGGAGAGGAACCGGGAGAGAGAGGGCACAGGAGAGGAACCGGAGAGGGTGCCGTACCCCGGGATGCTGTATCCCGGGATGCCGTACCCCGGGATGCCGTGTCCAGGGATGCTGTGTCCCGGGATGCTGTGTCCCGGGATGCCGTACCCCGGGATGCCTTAGCCCGGGATGCCGTACCCCGGGATGCCGTACCCCGGGATGCCGTATCCCGGGATGCCTTAGCCCGGGATGCCGTACCCCGGGATGCTGTGTCCCAGGATGCCGTACCCCGGGATGCCGTACCCCGGGATGCCGTGCCCCGGGATGCCGTACCCCGGGATGCTGTATCCCGGGATGCCGTACCCCGGGATGCTGTGTCCCGGGATGCCGTACCCCGGGATGCTGTGTCCAGGGATGCTGTGTCCCGGGATGCTGTATCCCGGGATGCCGTACCCCGGGATGCTGTGTCCCGGGATGCCGTACCCCGGGATGCTGTGTCCAGGGATGCTGTGTCCCGGGATGCTGTATCCCGGGATGCCGTACCCCGGGATGCCGTGCCCCGGGATGCCGTGCCCCGGGATGCTGTGTCCCGGGATGCCGTACCCCGGGCCCGGCCGCGGGCTCCAGCAGCGCTGCCTGACGCTCTCGGAGCGTTTCAGTCCGCCCGTGGGTCAGGTGGGATTTTCTCCTTTCCAGACACACCAGGTCACTGTGATTTAACTGAACTTCTGCCAAGTACAGAATCAATTACCCGTGGTCAGATTACAAGGTTATACATCTAGATTCTTACTTCTATGCTGTCTATTCAGCCCACTCCCACTCTTTGCAATAAATGGATGTTTTAAAGATTTATTTCCTATCAAATTTTAATTAGGGGTAATGGTTCATTTTGCCATATGGATACCTCAGCATCTCTCGAAGTTCCCTCTAAATACGAACTGATGTCCTGGCTCTCAGCTCCTTTTAACAATCCCATCACTCCAACAGACAGAGCAGGTCTCTTTGAAGTCGTGACCCAGTTCTTACAGGCAGTCTTGGAAGTTATCCCTGAACTTGGATTTGTGTGGTTACGTGTGCCTCCCTGCTTTTCTTTCAGATGATTTTAAGGAGGTCAAAACATCATGGGACTCATAATGAAATGACAGAAATAAACACTGTCTGCATCCTCGGCCCATTCCCTTTGCCTGCAGCCATGCAGGTGGTGGAACAGCATCAGCCCAGGGTTTAACAGCACAGAGCTCAGCACTGCTTTTGCACCCAGTTAGTGCCAGGCCTTGCTGCAGCAGCACCACTCACTGGGTTATTTAGAAGAGGAATTTGTATTTCACACAGGGTGGGATTAAACTCTGCAAAGATTTACTCAGAACACTTTAATCCAATGTCCCACCTTAGTGAAAACAGTCAGATGCCAAAAGTGAGGAATTCACACAAAGCCTGGCACTGCAGGGGAGTCAGATTTTCCAAAGGCTTGGTAATAGGAAACTATAATACCCCAGCCACTAAAACATTATTCCCCACATTAGCGAGGGATGGTTCCTGGCAAGAAATTCCCTGCTCTGGGCTTTCCTCCTCCTCCTCCCATCACACACGTTTCCATTTTTCATTCCACTGCTGCTCTACCTTTATCCAGCTGATATTTAGCTCCTGTTAACTCAGAAGGGAGAAAGCAATCTGTAAAAACCAATGCAGGCTCAGACCTGTACACAAAATGAAGGTCACTTAACAGCATTAATTAATCCAGTATTAACAGGCACTGCTTCAGAGTGCAGACAGGGCATCCCCTGTCCCCAGGGCAGCTCTCTGCCCTTTGAAGCCCAAGTCACCCTCAGCCTGTGCAGGAAAATAAACAAAAAATGAACACCAGCGCCAAACCAGAGTTGAATCTGAAACCCTTTGTTGTTTCCACCTGGCTAGAGAACTTTTTCAGCAATATCTCATCAGGAACAATATTTCTTCTCCTGTGACACCACCAAGTAACAGTGCATTGATGTTATCTAATGGAATATTTTAATCCTACCTGGCAGTAACTTGTGTAGCTGGTATTTTTAATAATAAATTAAAAGCTCTTTTTTCCTCTGAAGAAATAGATGCAATTTCTGTTCTGTTGATTGCATGGCACATGTATATTTCATAATTATTATATCCCAATCTACTTTAAAAAGAAACCCCAGTCCCAACTAACAATAAAAGAGAGGCTATGGCTTTGCAAAGGTGGTTTAATATGTCTCAAAATGAAATCTGCACTAAATATCCACTTTAGATTTGTATCTGCTGATAATTATTTCCAGTACTTCCTTGCTTAATGAACTTAAATGCATCACTGCCATTATAATGTCACTATGGGCATTTTAGTTCAAATGTTTTCAATTTATCATGTACTCGTAACCCACTGACTTCCAGAGATGAGTGGAAACAACAATTTCCACACTAACTTTGTCATTTGGTACCTGGAGAGGTTTTTTCCTTTGCAATCATTAAAGCTATCCACTGTAATACTGCTTCAAACACTTGGAAAAAATCCTTACACAGTCCGTGGTCTAGAACAGAAGGTAGTATGTTCATTCTTGAGTAACATTGGGATGGATATAACAACTTCCTGATCAGAAAGGTGTTTCAAGTTCAATCTTTATTTCTATTTTTTTTTAATGCCACCTGATAGGGTATTACAAAAAGTTAGATGTGATATTTTACAGCACATTGTATATTAATCTTTAGTAAGTACTAGATTCTTGTGCAGCATTTCACCAAACCAAACCATTTCTAAGGTAACTTTGACCCATCCTGGGATGCTGTGTGTGGGCTGGGTGAGTTCCTGGGTCCTGCCTGGGCGTTGCTGTGGTGCTTCCATCCTCAGTTTGTAACAGTAGGTCCATGCCAGGCACTCCTTGCCTGTCCTCAGCCCCAGCCAGCCACGGGAGAGCAGAGCTGGCTGAGAGGCTGCTCCCTGTCACTGTGGGATAACACACCACACGGACCCTTTGGGATTCTTCTCAAGGCTGTGTAAAAGTTCTCTTTATTAGAAATCATCTCTGTTTGTATACTATTTTCCACAGACCAGCGTGATTGGTGAGAGAAAGACAAACCTCTTCACCCACATTGGTCAAACCAGAGGGATACCAAGAGGGGTCCCTCCCCACAGAACCAATGAACAATATAGATATTGTTACAAAAGTAATCTTAGTGTTTATGTTCTTTCTCTGGGAAAGAATTTCAGAAAAACTAAAACATCAGAAAACTAGAGCTTTAAAAAATCAGAACCATCAGGCCTGAAGTCAGACTACATCTCCCAGTTGTGCAATCCCAAGGGGACGTCGTCCCTGGAGCTCAGGCTGCCCTGCCCGAGCTCCCCCAGGTGGGCTTTTGGCCATCCAGCTGTGGCTGGCATCAGCTGGCCCTGGTGCCCCCCGAGCCCCCCAGTGCAGGCTGGCATGGCAGGTGTGCTCCTTGCACCATCCCCAGACACAGCAGGCGTCAGCCCCACGTGTTTCTCACAAAGATATTTCAGCATTGTGGGGGTGCAGTGGGGAGATTTCCCCTAAAGGCTCATTTTGAGTTCAGACCTCTGCTTGTGAAAAGTCCACAAGAATTTCAGTCTGGACGTGGGTCAGGTTGGATTTTCTCCTTGCCAGACAGAGAAGCTCACCGTGATTTAACTGAGCTTCACCGAAGAACAGAGACAATAGCTTCTAGGCAGATTACAAGGTTATAAATTTAAATTTAGATTCTTATTTGTTTGGATCCTTCCTTCTATACTTTATATCTATCTCATTTCCAGTCTTTGCAGTAACTGGATGTTTAAAAAAATTTAGTTCTTATCAATTTTTAATTAGGATAATGGCACATTTTGCCATATGGGTTCCTCAGCTTCCCTCGAAGTTCCCTCTAAATACAGACTGATGTCCTGGCTCTTGGTGGCACTAAGGAGACCTGGCACCAGTGAGAGAATAGCCCTCAATTAAAAAGAAAGAAGGGGGGAGCTAATTAAAATAATAGATACTTTTATATTGAGTCAAAACCAGCTTTGTAGTTAACCTAAAACTGCTTCGAATTACCAGCAGCTAGTAATGTAAAAATTAAATGGTAAATGGACCTCAGTGTGAAAAATTACATTTTTACTGTGATTCTTTTAATATGTAGGGTTTCATCTATGATCTATTAGTGTAAATAAAACACATTCAGGAGGATATTTTTGAACTGATGAAAGGAGCTGTTCCTTTCTTTGCTGTATTCCTGGTGCAGCAGTATTGGTCCAGAGCCTGAAGATGCACCATGAAAATTAATGTGGTAAATGTGTTTGAATATTGGAAGAAGGCTGAAGGAGCAGAAACAAAGATTTTTAGTGTGTTTTCAAGTTAATTATAGTCTTTAGTTAAGCAAATTACAGTTTTTGTTATCAGCCTTTTAGAGGAAGTCTCTATGCAGTGAAATAAAAAGCCACAGTAGAAAGTGTTTTTCTTCTTTTACCAACAATGATTCCATCATAAGAATATTGTTAACCTGATTCATGTATTTAAGCAGAAAGAAAAGACTTCACTTAGCATTGGAATTTATCAATCATACAATTCTAGATGAGCTCCAGTGTTATTTCCATGGATTGGATAACAAAGAGATTAAAAATACCTTTTCCAGCAATTGGGTACCTTCACAACAATCAAGAAAGAACTCATGGAAAGATTATTCATAAACAAAATGTTATTGCTTCTAGAGCCCACCTTTTCTTTCTTGTTGTGATTTGTCATACAGATATCAAATGTCATTAAGAACAAGGGTTAGTTTTGTAGTTTAATGCTTCCAGCTGGAATGAAATTACCTGCAGAAATGGACTGGATGATTGAAGGAGAACTCGGGTAGCAGCAGTGCTACTCCAGACAGTTTGGACCCTTCTCTGATATTTGGAAGAGCTGAAAGTGTTCAGTACTTTGCATTCCCTCCTTGTCCTTCTCCTTCACTCTGTCTCCTGTCTCTTAATCACTTCTGGTTTGTCCTGCTGCTGGTGGGTTGGGTGCTGTGCCAAAATCTGTACTGTACTGTGCCAAAATCCTGCTCCCTTTTGCACATCACCTACATTAGCAGTTGCTAATTGCAGTAGGACCAGGACATTGATGACTTTGGGAAATGAGGGCACTCTGTGCCTCAGAGTCAGTTCTGATGTAGCAGGAGGGTTTTTTCAGTCCTTGCTTTCATGCCTTGAGTACTTTAAAAACAAACATAATCTGCTTCTTATTACACTGTATTGTTTGGTTTGGTTGGGGTTTTTTCCTTTTTATTTTTTCCCCTTCCTTTGTTATACACCATGGTTTAATCTGAGAATATTTTGTTAACACAAAGTGGAATTACTAAACTTTCTGATTCAGGTTTTGCTTAAACATGAGTTGCCCCTGGTGATGCTTATACAGATTATGTGGTTGCACAATGGTACAGGGCTCCTTAACTTATTTCAAAAGACCCTACATGTGAAAAATATATGTGCAGGGTTTTTTGGAGGGGGATGGAACCTCTAATTCAACTGATATAGAAAAAGCAGTTTCTTGCACGTGAACTTCTGGATGCAACAGAAGCAAAAGGAAAATAACCATTGAAAAGCTAAATTAAAATGCTGACATGTAATGTGCCTACACTTAAGGTCAGAGTTACCATTATGTTCTGGTTCCAGACTGAGCCCAAGCAATGCAAAGTTTTTCTTTAAAAATATCACTTTGGTTATTATATAAACCAAACAGCAGAGTTGTTTTAAACCTCTGTAGAAGATGGTAATCTATGTTATTCCCAGGCAACCTGTGCCTGTTTGCCCTGCAGATGGTTTTCCATATTGTCCATATCAAAAACATCCATCGGTGCTGGCACTGAGCCCCTGGATGATCAGTGACAAGGGCTCTCTATGGAGCAATGCAGGAAAAAATGCTGGAAAAGTGAGGAAGCAACAATGTGGAACTTTGGAGACATAGCACACGTGGTTAACAACATGGTAACTTGGAAGATTTTCCAAGTGTGTACTTAATTTTTACTAAAGATTTTATTCTGCATTTTGTAAAATTCTGTTATTGTCCACCTTGTGTTATGAAATTCTGTAGAGGCTTGGAATTGTGGAGAGAACTCCTGTCATACGTCATGCTCTCACTCATGCTTTAGATATTGATTATTATTAATAGTAGTAGTAATAATTATAACAGTACCCTGCAGTAGTTATTCTGGCAGTGCTGAACTATAAACATGGAGGTAAATAACAAGCCAGGATAATTCCCGTAGTCTCAAACCTCAGATACAGTTCAGAGAGCAGAATGAGTCAGCAGGAAGGATCTGCTTTTACATATCCTTCTTCTCTGAGAGGAAGCACAAGGAGGAATACAGCAGTGTTGGATGTTTGGATTTACTTCAGTTTTGAAGTTAGTAGGCTTTCTGATGAGAGATTTGGAATGCATTTTACCCATCCCCACATGGATTAAAAAAAATATGGTATACAATCTTTATATTGCTTTTAACCAGCTGATTTATTTCTGTTAATTAATGTCTTGTTTGTCAAGCAGCTGGATACTTCCAAAAAAAGCTTGGAGGTTTTTATAGAGCCCAGAATTTTCAGGGATGGTACTTCCTGAAGTTCAGCATTCTGAAAAACGTAAGGAAAAGGTTTCCCCTGCTCACTGCCTTACTGGAAATGCTATTTCCTTTTAGAAACCCCACTTCCTATTAGAAATCCCATCCAGTTACCATCTGCTGCCCCAAAGTCATATGGGGAGTTCACAGGGTTTAATTGGGTTGTCCACACAGGAAGAATGTGGCAGAAATTGCCAATTAGAGAAGTTGGGATTTTCAGAAATGTCAAGGAGATTCAGAAGTGTAAGTGCCAGTCCCCAGTTTTCTAAGTATTTCAGTTAATTTAAATTCACTGATGTTATAATTACTATATTCACTGAGATACAGTTGCAGACACTAATGGTTGAAAAAAAAAAAAAAAGCATTCTGTTCAGACACTGAATTTTGTTCCCCCTGTTGTCAGTGGGAATGGATTTAAATTTTGCCATTTCCATTAAGCAAAATCAAAAATCCAATAGGCAATTTCCTGCCATAAAAAGATCTGAGAGAACAGATGGAGGAAGAATAATCTAATTGAGATGCATTTTCTTTTTTCTTTTTTACTAGCTTGCTCTATTTCATTTTTAAGAGCATACCTAAAATGTCTTCTTCCACAAAGAGAGCTTGTTCATTAAGTCTTAAATAAACGACAAGCAAAAAGCTTTTTTACAAATCCAGAATGCTCGTGGTGATACCAGAAATTTTTAATAACTGATTAACACCACAGAAACTCAAACAAAAAGGATGAAGCACTCTGTTGAAGACAGCCCAGTGAAGCTTTCCCCAGCAGCAGGCTCTTCTATTGCAATAGTAATTGCAGTTGCTGCAGAGGAATGAAGGATCTCATTCATTTCTAGGGGACAAGGAAGAGGAAAGACCAGAGGCCAAGTTCTCCTCCCACGGCTCAATTACAGAAGGGGTTACTCCTTCTCTCTCTCATTCTGTCTTTCCAAATCTCTGAGAGCTGTAGTGAGAGCTGTTAAAATCTCCAGAGTCATTGATTTTGTTGATGATGACTTAGAGTTACGGATACATTTTCAGAAGGTAACAACTTATAACAACTGAGTTTAACGCTCAAAATTAAATGGAGCTTTGGAGAGAAGGAAGGGAAAGCAATTTATCTATTAGGCTACTTATATTCCTCAGAAGTCTTTGTAACCCTTCAAAATCCTTCACAAACATTTTGAAAGCTTTCAGGAGGATTCATTTTATTTTCTCTCAATATTTGGGTTTCTTTTCTTTTCCATGTAAGATGAATCCGCAGAGACAGCATAAAGAGAGGTTATAAAGTGCCCCCTTCAGAAGTGGCCACCACCATCCAGCTGTGGTAGCTGGAAGCTGAACAGAAATGGAGGGATGGAGGATGTTCTTTCAGAATGAGGACATGATGCAGGAAGCTGGTCTCTTCCTTTGGCTTTAGAGGGGTATTAGTCTGTCCATTTCAGACAGTGGATTTATTTGTTTATGTTTGGAGCATCTGTTTTTCATCTGAACAGCCAAGGGAGAGAAGCAGAGATTCTCAGAAAATGCTTCATATGACTCGAATTAGGCAATAATTAAACTATTTAATCAGATGTTCCAAGCTGTTTATGGAATATAGGGATCCTACCTTTCTCATGTGGGCCCTTTAGTTCAGGAAACTCTAGGCTGACAGTCGTAAAGTTGGGCAATATCCCTCAGGTATGCAGAAGAGGAATGTATGGATGTGGATATGATAAAATCATCTCAGGAAACACTGCTGGCAGGGAGTCTGAACCCACCTGAGCTGGGCTGAAAACCCAGTGTACCTTCTGACACACTCAGAGAAGATTTTGCACGAGGAAGAATCTGTAGTCAGAGATGCTGCATTCTCCTACCTGCCCAGAATTTTTGAGTTGATTATCTTATGTGTCTAATTTTCTACTCCATACTCAAAAACTGCATGACTCTAAGAACAAGACTCTGGCTCTGTTCATGAGTGTGGATCAAATCCACAGAAACATAAAGGGTAGGGCAGCACATGTAAACACAATTTGGAAATAAAGATACAAGGACTTGCTAAATAGAGGTGAAACAGCCTCAGCAACCTGACAGTCCATTCATAACCTCTATCTAGCAAATTAGAAGAGTATTTTGGGACAGTCTTCAGCCAGCAGAGTCCTCCTAGAGGGAATAATTTCTCCAGTATAATTTAGATAAAACTCTGGGGCCCTTACCTACCCTAGAACTAGGAGCTAAAATAATAACTCACCTTCCACCCACCCACTGTACCTATTCAAAATGATGAGCCAAAAACTGTGAACTAGGTTACACAGCAACAGAATAAGGCCCAGACATCCCAGATGTTACTGAAGTAGGTGCAATGACAAAAAAAAAGAGATCATTTAAGTAGAGAACAGACATTGAATAGCACTATATGAGAAGACTCTTAATAACCTGATGATATTAATTTATGGATTATCTAATGATGTGAACAGATATCAGTCCATAACTATGTACATATTGATAAACTGCTCCTGTGGAGCAAACTGGCCTTGGTTTGTGTGTGTGCATGCAGTAAAGGAGAGATATTCAGAGAAGCCCAAGAATGACACAATAGATCCCTCAAAGCCTAAAGCTCTATAAGATCTGTCACAAAACGTTGATTATATGCTCTCCTACACAAGAGTAGACTCAGAGACAGTGGCCAAGTCTTCACTTTTCTGAGGCTGCTCCTCAAAAGGCATAACTGTATCATGGAAAAACACCAGATTTGGTCCTTTGCAGAGTGAAGAAATCACACTGCACAATGAACAGTGAAAAAAATCCATTTTGTTGCTACCCAGGCAGAGGGAAAGTAACGCAAACTCTCCACTCGTGTAGCAGAGACCATGCAATCCCCTGTTAATCTCTAAAGAAGCACCAACAGCTTGTGGGAGCTTAGGAAATGCAATTTCTACTTTTCCCCTTGTTTAATGCTTGGCTTGGCCACGGAGCGGTTTTTACAAGAACCCCTACACCGCGCTTGTGTAACACTCTTTTAAAACGCTGACCATTTTCTGGCACCTGAGGGCACCCCAGCGTGACACAGCAGGCAGCGCTGCTCTGGAGCGATTTCTCTGCGGATTCCCGGGTTTCCCCCGCGCTGTGCCGAGCCCGCCGCGCCGGCAGGTGTGGCTGTGGAGCCTCCCGAGCCGCCCGCACCGCTGCCATCCAGGGATGGAGCGCGCACCCCGAGCCGGGATGCTCCGGGATGCTCCGGGATGCTCCGGGGTGCTCCGGGATGCTCCGGGATGCTCCGGGGTGCTCCGGGATGCTCCGGGATGCTCCGGGGTGCTCCGGGGTGCTCCGGGATGCTCCGGGATGCTCCAGGATGCTCCGGGGTGCTCCGGGATGCTCCGGGATGCTCCAGGATGCTCCGGGATGCTCCGGGGTGCTCCGGGATGCTCCGCGTTCCCTTCCCGGGAATCCTGGGGAGTGCCAGCACCGGGGTCTGTGTCCACGTCTTCCACACAGACACAGCGTCGGGATTTTTGCTGCAAAGGAAAACTATTGTTTTTGTCCTTTGCTCACAAGCTCCATCTCTGATGCACGCAATTGTCATTATCCTTGCAACTGCTCATGAGGGATTTGGCTCTCTGAGTTGTTTAATAGCAGGTTTACTTTAGATGTTGGCATATGTTTTAAGAGAAAATGTTGTTTAATGTAACTTAAAACCGTTTGCTACCAGATACTTACCAGACTTGAGAGCAAACTTTTCACAAGAAACAAAATCAAATTCTCCTTGAAAGCACAGAGTAACAGCAGAGATGCAGAACTACTGAAAGATGAGAAATGCTGATTTTAATGCCTGTCAGAATGGTGCAGGATTTGGGAAGGTGAGAACTGCTCTTTTAAAAATATTTACTGCTGCATAAAATTGTTATTGTAATTACGACCCACTGGTGGTTTTAAACACCAGCATAAGAAATATTTTCCCTTGTCAAAGGACCTCCCAGGTAGGGATATGAGACACCCTTCAGGGGGTTGTGCATTGTTATGGAATATTTCTCTTGCAGGCAATCCTCTGCTGTTTCATTCCAGATATGTTAAGAAAATCCTGGACTGAGTGTTCCAGATGATGTTTTGTCATAGTTTCCAAAAATAAAAGAAAGTAAATGAAGGTTGTATGAAAGCAGTTGGATTGTAGAGTCAGCAGTTGCTGAGCTGACTTGGAATAACAGCCACTGAAAAAAACAACAAAACTTGGCTCATAGAAATTTCCTGATCTGGAACAGTCAACAGGATTATTTTTAGTTCAGGTTTTAATGTTTTATTATTTAAAGGGAAAAGAGTTGCCAGATGAAAAACATTCCATACAGTGTGAACAAAAAGTATTTTCTTACATGCTAATCTTTAAAAAACAAAATTTTACAGGGTACGGTTTCTCAACTACCTCTGTTTCTGAAGTTTTCCAGTCCCAGCATCATTAACAAAAATAAAGCTAATGTGAAAAAGTGAGACAGGACACTCTAGTCAAAAGCTGGTTTTGGTGTAGTTTTATAGTGATGTGAGGACATGCTTGAATTAGGGGTCCAGCATTGCCCAGGAAGCCTCTTCACTCCCACACATTGATTATGAGCTGTAGTTTGGTGAGCAGGGTGACAGACATGAGTAATCAAAAATATTTATTAAATATTTTTTTGTTGTTAAATAGCTGCTATTTAAATATGAACAGTGAAATTACCTATTTAGACTCTGCAGTCTAATTTTGTGTCTGTTTATTCTGTACAATTAGGGGGCAGATTTAGATTTGGCTGTAGCTTTTTATCCCAATAACTAAACACATTTCATTTGCAAGTGTTCTGAAACTATATTTCAAAATTATTTCAAAACAAATATTTGGTACAGCTTGCTCAGTGTTTCTCTTGGCAGCAGCTCTGCCTGCTGCAGCCCCAAGTCACGTTGTTTCTCTCCAGCCCCTCATCTTTCCCTAAGCTGTGCTGGCACAATTGCATGTGGGGTTGCGTGGTGAACCCGGTCAAGGACCTGATCTGGATTAAAATAACCTGACCAAAGATGGGTATTTTAAGCTTGGATCCTTTTCCTTTCCAGAAATCTCATGGAGATGCTGTGGCACCACTGAGACTGTGGCCTGGGGAGGGACACAGTGAAAAGAGGGACATGGAACCACAGCCTTGGCTTTTCAAACTGAAACCCTGACAGTGACTCTAACCCATTCAGTATCTAAAGGAAAAAAAGAAAACAAAAAGTAATTGCATAGCTATGATACTGCAGTCTTGTTTTAATTCTGTTTCTCCAATACCCATGCCTAAAATAACTGAGTGTACCATGAATTGATGGCATGCTACAGGGATCAGTACACACAGAAAACACAGGAGGAACCGGCACAAGAACGTGAGAGTAGGGAAAGCATGCCAACAGGCATTTCTGGGATCTACTTAGAGAACACGAATTGGAAACAAACAAAAAAGCTAACAGAAAATTAGTAAGGATTTTATAGTTATCTTCATGTTTTCTGTTACCAGCCCTGAGTGATGGTGGATCTGCAGCAGGAGGAGCAGTTACACATTAACAGCAGAGTCACCACAGCATGATCCAAGATTGTAACTGAGCATAAATTACCTGTAGAGGCAGTAAAAGAAACTGGAACTAGGTAAATACTTAGTGGACATGAGTTAAACTGCTATTCCACATGTTTAACTGAAGCTGGAAGGAGTTTGGCTGTACTGAAAATGTGGTATTGAGACTGTATGTGTTGTAGGGGCTCTCTTGTCCATCCCGTATTTTTGAGGGAAAGCAATTTCTGCTTGACCATGACGTTATCTGGTATCACGAGGTGTCTGTAAAGTATTTAAGGAATCTTGCTGAGCAGCAAAGCTCATGCAATAAGGAAACTGGAGGAGTTAATGAGTCGTGAAGTCTAAAAGCCTATGTTTATCACAGGAATTAGGATGCAATTTCCAGTTCCTCTTGCAATCAATTTTCCTATTTATTTTCACATATTTAAAATTTTTCATTAGCTTTCCCCTGTTGCATTTTCCTGGTGGTCACTGATATTGCTAGGAAAAAATGTACCAGCAGCCTAAGCTGGATAGTAGGACCTAGTAAAAAGCTATGAAAAGTCTGGAATGTTAAAAAAATTGACAGGGTTACAAAATAAAAAGCCCTCTTGTTAAGTTTAAGTTTAAAACAAAAATTTATTTTGTGGCTTTAAAACATAGTAAGTGCTTAAATTCAGCCATTACAATATAACATTTCGAAGTATTAACAGTTTTGTATGTCTCATGGCAACTAAAAGTCACACCATCAAAATTAAGGCAATTTTGGTGCGTCTTAAATTTCTTCCTCTTTATTCTCGCCTTGTTGATTAAACTTAAGCACTAGGATAATGCTGCCCTTTCCTTTTTGCTCCCTGGCTTGTGATTTGCTTCCAGCTGTTACTATTTGTGAAGTGTATATCCTGCACGTGGCTTGAATTTACCCACCCCAGGCCAGTACAGCCCCATGCCCTGGGCTCAGATACTGGGAGAATTAGAGGAGATTACATCCAGGTTTAGATGCTAGGCTATTTTTAAATCCTCTTCCTCTCCTAATGCATTTTCCTGTATAATCCTATCTTAAAAATTATTTTGAGGGCCTGGGGTAAATAGGGAACTGGGGCTTAATGTCACAAATCCAGAAAAAGCTTCCATGAACTTGGGTTAGAGTTAGAGCTCAGAAAAACAGATTTCATTCACTGGATCTCAATTCTGAAGAAGGAAGAACGTACCTTAAAGATCCCAGAATGAAAAACACTATCTACAAGGCTGAAAAAAATAATGTGAAAAGGAGGCTGAGCTAGCAAATCCTCCAAAAAAAAATAATAACATCTTCTCCATTTTAAATGACCAGCTGGATCTGATGCCAGCCTGACTGTCTGGATCATGTTCCTTCTTTGTGCTGCTGGCTGAGATGGTTTGGGGTAAATAATCTCATTGCTGAACACTGATTCCTCACCTGTGAAGTGGTATTGACTTTACAAAGCCCGCTGAGAACTACTGATGGAAAATGCTATTCTAGAGTTGGTAATAAAATCATACACAATACCAGTATCTGAATTGTTTTAGAAAATGTGCTCATTGTGTTCAGATCTAAGCACTTATCAGGTTTTATATGGGTGGTCAGAGAAGACCAGATAATCAGCTAATCACTGCTGTTAAACACTTTGGTCTTGGGAGTGTAAAAATTCTTTCCTGTATGCTGTATGCCTCCCACCATTCTGCAGAGTTAGCAAATAGGACACCATGGAAAGAGGAAATCCTAACACAAGCAGGAACCTCTTTGCTGGAAAAAAAACTGGGGCAAAAAAAGGTTCTTTTGTGAGTATGGTGCAAATAACTACCCAAGACAGAAATATGTGTAGCACTCAGTGGTTCTGTGGAGGCAAGTCCAGATCACAGAGTCACCCACGGGCTGTGCAAGAGGCTTTAGCACAGTCACACTCACCATGCAGCTCTGGGAGTTCTGCTCTGCTCTTTGCCACAAGTTTCTAACTATTTGGGTTTAATTATTTTCTGCAGAGAAGCTAAGAGCAAAATTATTGAGTTTTATTGCATATAGAGGTATGTGTTCAAGAAAAAAATCACAGTTGCTTGACTGCAGAAGTGTACTTTCAAAGAGAAAAACCTGATTTTCAGCAAATGTGTCAGGCAAAGGGCACCTTACCTTACCTGCAGCAAGCATTATTTCGGAGGGTTTCTAACATTTCCTTTCTAATTGGTCTGGGGTGTCACAGACAGATCCAATAGGGAAAAAACTGCATCATCTGTTGGAAAGAAAAAGTTATTTTCCTTGAGTAAGTTTTTTTTGACTCATTGGTTAATTCTGTCCTTTGTTCTGTTGCATAGGGAGTTTACGCAGGCTGTGATGAGACAAAATTACATCAGATATACAAACATCCTCTCAAAATTCAGAACTTGTATCTCCCCTGGAGTCCCTTGAATACAGCTGCAAATTATCTCATGGAATGTGTTCTGCTGCAGTTTGAAGAGCACCAAAGTAATGCCAAAGGAGAGAATGCTCACTAAAACCATAGGTTTGCTTAAATGGTGTGAATATTTCCCCAAACCAGAAGTCCTTTTCAAGGGGAGGAAGGATGAAGTTATAGTTAAAGCAGGGAAGTGAGAAAGAGTCAGAGCAAGAGCCATTCCTCAGCTGAGAGCTACAGGAGAAGTATAGGGAAGACAAAGGAAAGCAGGGAAAAGGGAGTGACACATCTCATCCAGTGGTAGGCGAAGATTTGAGCACCACATATCAGGTTCCCTGGCAAAGCCTGCTGCCATTTAAAGCAATGCTCTGCTTTGTTCTGAGGGAGGTGAGGTTTGTTTTGTTCTGAAATCATTAACCATCCTGTTTTTCATTTCCATACACCAGGCAGAGAAGCTTCAGTACATTCAGTAGATGAATACTGAAAATTTGAAAACCTGAGATCTATGTGACAGATAAATATGTACAGTTAATAAACACATTATTCTTCCAAGTCCTACAGGCAAATGCAGCATTACTGAAGACGGAAACAATTTGGTTGATATCACTGGAGCTGAACACACTTAAGCCAGAATGAAACATAAATGCTCATATAATCCCTTGTGACCTCTCAATTATTCCCACGCAGCCTAACAGTGATTTCACAGATCACACTGATGGGAAATATAATTTAAACTTTCTGTGCTATGTGTGCTCGAACCTTTAACTTCCTTACTCAGTAGTCACCAAGGCAAGTAAATCTGTAGGATATTTTAGTTGGAATTAAGAGTTGCAGCAGAGACACTTGAGCCCATTGTGAGCCTTTGTGTTCTTTCTAGTACTATTTTCCCTGATGATTTCATCCCTATCCTAGTGACTGATTATCAGAGGAGCAGCCTTTGTATGCAGGAGACAATGTATTGATTGCTAGCCGTGGTGAGCTGTGTGGGAGATGGGTATTATGTATCTACAGCTGGAGCTTGCTGAGTAAAGAATCACTAAGCACAAGGCATTTGCTGTAGCTTTCCATAGATAAAAAAACATTTCAGGAATAAACCAGAAATTTCCCAAAGTGTAGCTAACACAAGTTTCACCCAAATATTTACAGTTAAGTATAAATATTTTATGAGATTTAGGGAAATCTAGCAGTGTCCACTGCTGCATATAAAACTCATTCATCTACTTTTGGATTTTCTTTTTCTGTCTTAACTATAGAAATTAAACCCCCTGTCTCAACAGAAATAAGGAAGTTGGTTCTCTGAACTTTTGAAATGTTCTGTTATCTTCTGGGTAGCATCTTGATTCCTGGAACTGGCAAAATATTCACTGCTTTTTACCAATATGACTGTTTGGTATGCATTGTCTGCCTTAAATATACTTCTGACATCATGTCAAACCCAACCCCTCATGTTACACCATTCTTAATACCAGACCAGCTGGCTTGTACTTCTTGGTTTCTACTCTTTTTTAAAACACAGGCAGACAGATTATATTGTCCCCCTTTGCTGCCACTTAAAATCCACAGGTGAACAGCCTAAAAAAGATTCAATGTAGGGTGGCATGTGAAATGTACTGGCATGAAGAAACACCCTTTTCTAGCTGGGTTGGTCATATGATTGGTATTTGGCAGAGAGCCATAGCATGACTCAGTGAAATCTTTTCAACAGTGAAGCTGCTCATATAGTAAACATTCCCAAGCACTAGACTGTAGAGTTTTTATTCACTCAAGTAAAATCCCATTATATTAAATTACAACGTGGAGACATTCTCTACATTAAATTAATGGATGCAGCTCTTCAAGTTCTCTCCATCTGTTCTACCCTTTAATTACAAAACCAAAAAAAGCACAATTCACAATCCTATGATTAAAAAAAGGGAAGTAGAGGGGATTTGGATGCACAGGGACTGCCAGCATCTGCTACATACATGGTCTCACTTCACAATATGCTGTACTTTGCTGGTAGTACCCCTTCTTTAAAAACACTTATTAGTAGCTTCAGGTGGATACATTCAGTCACTCCCTCAACTAGAAATCTTACTGTCCAGTGCTGTGGTTCTGACATCTTACACAAAGCTGCTTTTCAGACTAAGTGAAATTACCTTTGTCTTCAAGACATTGAACACTGCAGAATCTCTTGAGACAAGTAAACAGCCATGTTACACGTACTCTCTGTCAGTATTTTTTTAAAAAGGCTACCCTGTCTACAAGGAATGTATATATGTGATGTGCATTTCTTCTGGATTATATGTAGAAAGCATTAACATTAAAACAGATGAACAAAATGCAAGTATTTGTATTCAGTAACACTGCCAAGAAGCTTTGCCATAGACATAATAACGAATTTGTTTTCCTAATGTGACTTTTCTCTTTGGGATACGTTGTATTTTGGAGAAAGTGTATTTCAGTTTAGAAAATCTGCTCGTATAACTAGCAAAATTAATAGTAGGTGTAACACTTCACAGAAGAGAAAGTGGGAGTTAAAATGGCCTTGAACATCTTTAAACAGATACAAGAGACATCCTCTCTTGTCTCCTGATCTGTTCACCAGCCCATGGTGCCTCCTGCTATACTGGTTTCATAGTACAGAGTGAGAACAAGAGTTATTTTCTTTAGCACAGAAATGCATTAAATAGTCCCATAAAGCCAGAAGAACTTGTTTTGGAAGAAGTCAGCCCTATCTCAAGGCTACTGTAATGTACACACCTTTATTGTGGAAATTCTTTCACTTGATATATTAATTACACATGAGTAATTCTTGGTAGATTTTGGTAGATTCCCTCACTGTCTTCAGCTGGACGTCATCCAAAAAATAGAGCTGTAGGAGCTATGCCAGTGAAGTTTTCTGCCTATTAGAAGAAAAAATATGAGTGGTTTTCTGCTGTAATAGATAACGTTTGTTAAAGAACGAGTAAATATAATCAGGACAGAGAGGGGCATTTATGAAAAGTTACATTGAGGGACTTCATATAGGAACAGCTCCATTCCAAGAGTGGTCAGTTTAACTGTCATGCTGTTGAGAATAATTTGTACTGTATTTGGTGTCTGGAAGGTGATGTTTCTGGAATAAATGTTCTGAGAAGGTTCATATGGATTTTTAAAAGATTATTTTTGATAGTAAAATTTGAATCAAACTTGCTGGGTAGTGCCCCACAGTGTGAGCCCAGTGATTCTGTGCTGGGGAGCCTCCCTTGTGAAGCTGGAAACTCCCCATCAATCACAGGCCCTGATTGCCTCTCACTCACTCAGTCCTGATACAGATGCCTCCACTGTTGAACTGAAAAGTTATAATTGCTCAAGTTAATGACAGTTTCCTGAAAACCAGTTCTTCTCTCTGATAATACACCTGATAACATAATTTAACTGTGGAGTAATTATTCATCCAGTGAAAACAGCAGTCATAACTTCATTGATCTTTTCAGTTTGTAATCTGAGGAGGAAAACCACACTGGTTAAGTGTACAAATTAACATTATGCATGCTCTAGATGTGTATACCAGAGAGTAAATCTCTGTGTGCCCCAGCAGCAGGGTTAGTGCTGGTTCCTGCCTTTGAGCACCGTGGGACTGAGCTCTGGATGCCCTTAGTGCCAGGGGAATCAGCTGGTCACTCAGCTCAAGCTCAGTGTGCACTTAGGCAGACCAGCACAAACCCAGATTTTATCCTGTGAACTTTTAGGATCTGTTGGTTTGGGCATCCAACAGCCAGGTGTGAGTAGCGCCTTCCTGACAATCCTGCAGCTCAATACAGTGGAGATGGGGCTAACAGGGAATGCTACACTGCCAGTGAAAGAGCTCAGCAGTTACCACTGATGCTATAATACATCACTAAGCATGTCAGGTGCTCCCTCAGTAAGCTCCCAGTTCCAGCTGAAATGCCAAGAATTTTGGCATTACCATCTACCAGTGAGATTAACGTATCACTCTTCGTGGCCGTTTCTCATTCTTTTGCCAAATCTGAGATTTTAATTAGTCAAATTTATAACAGTGCATTTTTTATTTTTCATTATATTTATCTTATGCAGAACTCCAGGGAGAAAAAAACCAGTTTAAAATTACATTTTCAGAGTTCATGAGGTATTGTGGATCATTTGGCTGATCCAATTCAGTGAGGCTGAAAAGCGGGAAGTAAGGAAGCTACAGACAGGAAAAGGGAACAGTAATCAGGAAGAATAAATGCTGGCATTGGTGTGAAAAGGATGTTGAAGGAGCGAGGTCACAGCATGCAATGAACTAGAAGATGAAAAAATAAAATTTATTATTCAAATAGAATAAATCAGGTTTTGTTGTTATTGTGATTGCATGGAGAAGAGAGGAGTTCGTTACAGCTGAAGGGAGGTATATAATATTCTCAGGATTGATCACTAACTCTTCCCAACATTTTTCATCCTTCCCAAGTCACAAGTGTTTGATGGATATGATGAAGAATGGCGAGGAAAGGTGACACAGCTCATGGCTGGAGGGATGAATGGTCTTAGCTACTGAAAATGGAGACAGTACTTTGTGAATGAACACATTGTCACTAATGTTACTGAAGAGAAAGCTCAGGTTTATCAAGTTGAGGAAGTTTGGTTTATCGAGTGCAGTAACTCTGCCTGGAGTTATTATCTTTCTAAGTAATTTACCATTGTTATTACATTTTGCACTTTTATATATTTACTATTATTACACTCACAAATATTTGGACTGTCATTGAGCTGGAATAACCAGAAGTTTCTGCTTAGGCAATTTACCTAAGGATGCTTGTGACTGACAACACAGGACTTTGTAATTCCAGAGCTCAGCAGTCTACACATTTTGATATTAATGAATATCTTTGTTTTGGTTAATATTAAAATGGCTCATCAGAAAAAGAAGAGACAGTTCTATCTAGACTCTGTATAACCCAGCTACAATATTACAAATAATTTCAAGTTGCTACATCATGTTCTTCCACTCCACACTTAAAATAAACTTTTTGGTGAGAACACTGTTATGTAAGGCTGCAAATGAGATTTGGAACAATAAGAATTATCCAACTTGCCACCTATTTTTAAGACATAAGATGGAAGGCATTAAAATTTTGAATGAGAATATTCAAAGAGTAAAGCACGGCAGTGAACCCACCTATTACAATTAGATCTGATTCAGTATTAGGTTAAAAATAAGGTCAGGTTCTTATTTGTAACTAGCTATTACTAATAATACATTTGTTAACCACAGTAAAGCAAAATCAGGATGCAAATTTTCCTGTGCAGTGAGCTTCTCCTTTGTCCTTTAGCACATAGACAAAGAGATTTCAGAAGAAAATTTCCCTCCCCAGGTTCTTCAGAGGAAGCATTTAAGCAGCAGCCAGCACTGCTTGGAACTGAGATTGAGAGCTGATGCTGAGCTGGAGGGCAAGGCAGCAGCTTAGCCAAGTCATCCTTGGCAGGTTGTGTGGACCTGTTTTGTCACACAAGACACCTGCATGGACATCCCAAATATGTATCCAAACATGGATATCATATTAACATGCACTAGAAGTCCCAGCTGAGTTTGTGCTTCCTTCACTGCAAGACAATGGCAGTGCTACGAAAGGAACATACATTCACTGGGCAGGAAAGTGAGGGAGCAATAACTCAAATTTTCTTGCTGCAATTCTTTTCGCAGCCTTTTTGTAGTTTAACTGCTTGGCCCAGCTCAAGGTCATTTTGACAGTAACTGTAATGTAACATTAACTGATGAGTAACGATCTGGGGAAAAAAAGGGAGCAACAGCTATAGTATGCAGAGAATCGCCTTCATTCACCCAAGTAAACAGATACAGAATGGCTTCAACAGTCAGATGTTCCCTGGCTGAAGTGTAACAGAATCTCCAGGACCAGACAAGAGGTGAAGAATAAAGGTGAGAATGGTTGAAGTGCACAGTGAACTACTTTGCAAGGGCCCAGTTAAAGAGTAGAAATGTTATGATAATCCTAAACAAAATGTCATCTGAACTTATAGACATTTAATAGGGTAGCAGTCTCATTCTAATGAAAACTCTCCTCATTATGGTCCTGAAGTCTCCCCAGCTACATTAGCCAGCTGTCTTCTTTTGGATTAATTAGTACATTTTGGTGTCATTCTGTGGACCAAGATGAGGAGAGAAAATGCATCCTGTGAGGTTTTAGCCATAATTTGGATGTTGCATTATGTTTGAAATTTCACAGAAGTGAGCAGTTCAGCCCCTTGCTAAGATGTTGCAGCTTAAAAAATTCCACGCCTTACAAGTCCTACATTTTTCATATTCCTAAAGCCAGCCATCTGAAAGCCAGAAGCAGTGGTTTCTCCACTGGGTATTGGCACAAAAAGCAAAGATATGTATCTATCTCATATCTTACACAGGAAACATGTAGGAATTGTCCATACAAGGCATGTGGGATGTGCCAGGTTTGTGCCACTTACAAAAAACGCACTTGGGATCACATTATCTCCATGACAACTGCTTGTACGTATTAATAATTTGTTGTGTACTTAAACATAGCTTATGGAAAGGGCTGAATAATAGAACTTTTTCCAAAGAAAGCACTTGTAACACAAGCTGTGCTGATCAGAGCATTACACCAGCAATCAGCAAGCCTAAAGCCTCGCAGCATGAGCTTAGCAGGACATTTCACAGATGCTTATGTTATCTGTTTAAAAGGAAGGAATTTAAGGATGGGCTCAAGTATCTATTGAACTGGGGTCTCTACTCTCGACTCTAAATGCTTCTGTCGTGTTTGGAAAGTGAGTTAATTTCAGTATCTGTTTCCTCATCGGGCTGAAATAATGTATTTGTCCATCTGATAGTATTCCTTTTAGCAGAGGTGGTGTGTGTCAAGTATTCTAGAGATGAAAACTGGTAAATGAAAGGCAGGGGAACGTGGCCCTGTGCTCAGGTGCCCGCTGCCCCAGTGCTCCTACCCAGCCAGGCTGGACACAGAATGTTCAGTGAAACAGTCACGGGGAGAGAGCAGGACATAAAATATTTGCAAAATATTAAGCCCCTAACATTGGAGAATCAGCACTCTATTCCTAGCTTTTAAAAGACTCTTGACTATGAAATATCTGTAACCATAGTGATTTGAAAATATGATTTTCATGGTTACTGTGTAATTTCTTCTTTCAGTGAGACACTGCACTTCTGCTTTATCTACAGCACGAGGGCGAATGATGAATTAGCAGATTTCAGTAATATATTTTGTGGTATACAAGGTGATTAATAATGAGATTCCATCTTTTACAGAAACCATTCAGTTGAAGTGATGGGCCTCTGTTGATAGTGGTATTACTGATGTCACTGATTTTATCATGTAGTATCTGGACTCTGAAATTAGTCAAATACACAGAAATAGTATTTGTTTGTGGTGATGTAACAAATATCTGATGTAAATGCATTCTGTTTTTCTTTCGGTCTTCTGCAATAGTTCTACTTAAGATGACAGGCTTATCTCATTTAATGGGACTATTAAGATACAAAACATATGTAGTGGCCAGTATCTGAATATTCAAGAGATTACATGATGTGTGTATTTGAATTTATTCAATCAGAAGTCCCTTTCCTCATAGAGGCAGTTGACTTCCACACTAATGTACCAGTGTCTATATTCTTTCCTTGCAGAAATACACATATTAGTCAAAGTTGGCAGCCCTACTGCTAAAGGTGGCTGCTCACTGTTACACGATTTTATAGCCTTGAAATTGTATAGTACAGTCTTTATATTGTATTGCATAGCCCTTTAATCCTACATTTAGTATTAAAACACCATAGCAACAGATATTTTGGACATGCATTGATGGATAATTTAGAATCACAAAAATATTCAGAGAGAGTCAAGTGTGATGAAAACTAATTTACGTGTTCCTTACTCTACAATGCTAAGTTGACAATACATTATATAGTTGGATGGTGTGATATAAATCTGCATAAATCTGCATTTAAACACTGACATCTCATAGTACAATGGAAATGTTGGTGTTACTGATAAGATTATTGCAGTTGCTAACACCCTTGTCCATGAGTTTGAGATTAATTTCAGACTAGCACAGAATTAGTTGGCACTACAGGCTAACAGTTGAGTAACCTACAGCTGGATGTGTGTGAACAGAAGTGCATCAGCCTGACCAGTTCACCTGTCTCCAGAATGCCACACATGTGACACACGGGATCCTGACTCAGGTGTTAGCACAGCAGTGGCCTCCACACCCCTGACTCACTGGGGCAGCCACACCCAGACAGCTCCTTCGGTACAAACCACACACGCTTCTGGCATATATTCACATACTAAATACAATTTATTACTGTCATCTCACAGGTTACAGTTTAATCTTACCGTATATCTGAAGCCCTGACAAATACCCAACTTATGCAACACAGCACAAATCCTTTCATTATTGCATTCTCCTTTGAAGGCTCAGATAAATATCTCAGAAGAGAAAAGCAACTGTGATTCTCTAAACTATTGATTGTCATTCTCAAGTCAGAGGGAGGAAGGAGATCTGATTTCTGATCCACATAAAGACAATTCGAAAGAGTATGAGGATAAAATAGAGAGCTAATGTTTGGAATGGAGATGGAAACCAAAGCTTTCCCCTTCTCTGTGAGTGTCCAGATAAATGAGTCCTGAATTTCCTTTTCAGAGTCCTGAATTCTCCTATAGTGAGTGGCAAGGCTTCAGCTTTCATCAGCAAGCAGGGAGTGCTGAATCACCTACCCCTTCCCAAGCGGAGTTTGTCTGAAAAAGAGCTGTGACTGGGTCTTTTCAAACGAGTGCTCCTTTCTTTACCCTCTATGCTTCTGGGAGCCAACGGTGCGGTTGGGAACCATCGCAGTTGCTCTGAAGACAGCAGTGATTGTTAATTTGTGAGGTGTGCAGTCTGACCCACACTAGCAGGAAGAAACTATTAACCTGGCTTGTTTGCCTACAAAACTGCAACTGAAATCCTGCCACGTTTTATCTGGAGGTGTAAGGAAAGCACAGCTCGGGTAGATGGCTTGCAGTGTGATCCTCAAACGTGTAACTACACCAAAAAGGCAACAGTTATTAAAGAAATTGAAGTTTAGCTTGGCAAATTACACAGGAGTTGGTGTTGCTGCTTCATATTCTTTGCATATATTTGCTCAAGACTGTTTTGGGAAGATGTACTACAGACTGAACTCCTGAAACCTACCACTTCTCAATGAATGGTACTTTTCCTTCACAACTTCAAGTGCAACACTAAGGTCATCTGAAGATGGGAACCTGTGTAAGAACAGCAAAGTTATTTTGGAAGATAAACAAAACATAAGTCAGGCAATTCAAACCAACTGACATCTAGCAGGAGAGTATGACACCAAGAAACTGAGATTGACCCATGAAAGCAAACATTCCTTACCCCTTGCTCACTATGGAATTCTTAGTTTCCTTCAATAGTAGGCAAATAATTTAACAAGTCAGACCCCGTATGAGGCAAGTGGTGACCAAGACAATTAACATGAATTAACTAGGAAAAGTCATTGTGCCCTCTTGAAATTAACAAATCAATATTTTATCAATATTTTGACCCTTTTAAGTGAAAAATATTACTTTTTTAAACTGATAATTTCATGCCTTTTTTAAGTTATTTAAGGGAAATCTTCCTCTATAATTTAAGATGCAGATTGCAATAAAATACATAATACATTAGAAATTGGTTCTGTGTATTTCCTGTATTCTTTTTTATTGCATTTTTTATCTGTGTCTTACCAATATATTTTCCCTTAGGTAGCAAGTGTCCGAGTAAAATAAGGTAGCTGGGGTCACCATTAGTTTTCTGAAAAAAATACCACCTTCCTGAAAGTTTCCTGAAAGGTCCATCGCTACTTTCCTTTATTGAACACTTACACTGCACTTCACGCATTACTTCTGTCTATAAAGGTCATAATAAATTCCGGACTTCCAAGAACTCTTTCAGTAAAGAAAGAGCGGCAGCACAGCCTTTTTAACCTAAGCACTACCTGGTGGCACAATTAAGATGGTATTTAACGCTCATGATTTAGAACTCAAAAGCTTTATTTCAAAGTACCCGACACCAGAAGCGCCCTCCAGTTCCCTCTTGTTGGCGGACTCGCTACCCGTGCTCAGGCCGCCAGCATCACCGCACTGCTCGGCCGGGAAGGGACTCTGCAGCTCACCCAGTCCCACCCAGTGACAAGGAACGTGTGCGGGGGTTTGAACATCCCGAGAGGACTCCACACCCGCCCTGGGCAGCCCGTTCCAGTGCTCTGCTACCCACGACGTAAGGATTCTTTCTCGTGCGGCGGTGGAACTTTTTGTGCTTTAGTTTTCGGCGAGTGCTCCTCGTCCTGTCACTGCAAAGACCCTGGCAGCAGCCTCTTGGCAGCCGCCTCGGGGACACCTATATGCGTTAACTGCAGAGAGAACCACAAACACTGCGGAGCCGCACAAAACCTCGGACACATGAAACATCTCCTCCCGACACGGCAGCAGGCGCTTGGCAGGAGCCGGCGCTCAGCGCCCGGGCACAGGAGGGGCCGGCACCGCCATGCCGGCGACCCCTCACGGCAGTGCCCTGGCTCCCGCCTCAGGGCTGCGCCGCGCCCCTCGAGCGGCCCCCGCCATGGGGACAGCGCCATCCCCGGGGACCCCGGGCAGCAGCCGGGGTACGGGGCACGGGGTACGGGGCACGGGGTACGGGGCACAGCCCCGCGGCCGCCGGCGCTCCCGGCCCTCAGCCGCCCCCTCCCCTCAGAGCGCACTCGCGGCCCCGCCCGGGCGCCGCGCATGCGCCGTGCGCTCCCGCGGCGTTCCCCTCCCCGCGGTGGGGCCGGGGCGGTGACGTCAGCAGCGGCGGCCATTACACGGTGCGGAGCGAGGAGCGGCAGCGCTGCCGCAGCCGGAGCGCCCCGGGCCGCCCTCTCCCCGCGCCCGCCCGCCCGCCCTGACGCGTCGCGGCCGCCGCCGCTGTGGGGAGCGCGGATTGCAGGGGCCCGCGGGGCGGTGCGGCAGCAGCAGCAGCCGGTGAGGAGGAGGAGGGGGAAGAAGAAGAAGAGGAGGAGGGGGAGAGCGGGATGGAGGAGAAGGTCTTCACCAAGGAGCTCGACCAGTGGGTGGAGCAGCTCAACGAGTGCAAGCAGCTGTCCGAGGGGCAGGTGAAGAGCCTCTGCGAGAAGGTGAGCGGCGAGGCCCGCGGGCCGGGCGGGCGGGCAGCTGCCGGCGGGGGCGGTGCCGGGCGGGGGCGGGCCGCTCGGGCGGGCCGGGGGCTCGGCGCGGGCCGGGGCCGGGGCCGGGGCCGGGCGAGCCGCGAACCCTCGGCTGTGCCGGAGCCGCGGCTCCGCCTCCCGCCCGCTCAGCGCCTCCTAAAATGGCGCCGCGGCCGCGATGGATCCTCGGGAGAGACCCCCGAGAGACCCCCCCGGTTCCAGTGCGAAATCAGCCCCGCAAAGCGCGAGGTATTACAATGAAGAGAAAAGCTTGTGGTGAGCGCTTGGAAATTACAGGCGATGAAGAGCTGCTGCTTTGATTTTTTTTTTTTTTTTTTGATTTTTTTTTTTTCACGATATGAATAAGCACAGACACGTTTTTAACTAATTGAAGGATAGAGTAGCTCTGGAGTTTTGGTTTCCCTCAATAACGTTCTGGGTTTCACGAAATTCTTAGACTGAATATTCGAGGTCCTATATAATTGCATATTTTTATGGTGATGGTTTGAAAATGTTGAGACGTGGATGTTTCAGGTTAATGTGTTGATTGGGGCTTTCATAGCTTAGAAAGGTTGTAAAGCCAACTCAGGACAGCTTGTGTTTTGGAAATTCAGAAAAATTTTGTTCTGGTAGCATCCAGAGGCATTTTCCAGTTGAATTCTAATTCTGGATGTAACTTAATAGCTGAGGTTTGTTGCTGGTGTGGTGTTCTTTATTTTGCTGCTTTTTTTTTTTTTTTTTTTTTTTTAATTACTGATGGTTTTATGTATTTCTGTATTTCTAGACTGAAAGATGGAATATTTGTGAATTTTTTGGAACCGGATATTAAGGAATACATGAAGTTATGGATGTACTGGTTTCTAAAGAATTCTATGTACTTGCCACAGAAAGTACCTAGAATATTTTTAAAATTGGAATCATGCTTTCAAATACTACATCAGGTTGTTTTGTAAGCAGACTGTTTTGAGAGAACTGTCTTTGAAATTAAAAAATAACTTGCAGTGCTTTTGGCCAGACTGGCTCTTGCTCCAGTACACATTTTAGTTCACTTGTGTTCCAGCAGCTCAACACTGTTTCCATTTGATCAGGGCTGTGTATTTTAAAGGGTGTTGCAAGCAAGTGGCAGTGTCAGTGCCCGGCTATTTCCATGTGCGTCTCCAATGACAGCGGTCCGGCTTCTTCCTTGTATTGCTTTATGTGAGAGGCGAGTATTTGACTTGCCATCGTTTCTAAACTGATAGGTGCTGAGTCCTGAATCCCACGGCAGTGGCTGCATATGGCCCTGTTTTGTGGGGCTGTATGGTAACTTGCAGGACCATGAGGGATGTATAATGTACAAAACGTTTTCCATGTACTGGGGCTTTTGGTTTGGTGAGAAGCAGGCATGACACCAGAAATTCCTTACAGAAGATACGGTAATCCCAATTATCAGTGTTGCACAAGGTGACATTTTTGGTTTTTCCCAGTGAGGAATAGAAATGAGTTGTATTTATGGATAAATGTGTAATACTCATCACCAAGATAATGGTAAAGGAAGAAAGAGAAGAAAACTTCGTGTCTGACTACTGTGAGTTGAGATGAGAGACCATGAGAATGTGAAGAGAATTCTGACTAATCACGATATTATTTAGCAGCAGCCTTCGTGTTGGGTGGCTGTGAGCTCTGGGTGGGGTGACACTTTTCTCTTTGGGCCGGGTGTGTGGTCAGCACTGTGCAGAGTTCAGCCACAGGGCTGGTGGTGTTAGGGGAAGTTGATTTGTGGCTGACAACTACGGGTGAATTTACTTGGACTTTCTGCTCAGAGTAGTTAAGTTTCTTCATGGTTGCTGATGCAAGGAATTGGAAGTTGGCCCTTGAAGTCTGAGTTTTCCATCTTTTTGTCTCCTCTGTGTTCATGGAAGTTGGGTGAGAGCTCAGTTCTGCACCTTCCTCCTGGGGGACAGCACTTGCTTTAATGTGTTTCCATGTGCCCAGCACTGACTCTCAGAAACGTCACTGGGTTGTGCTTTGTTTGGACTGTTTAAGTAGTTTCGTGGATGTAATCACATCAAAAGGCTGTTTTTCAATGAATAGCTTAAGGACAGCTGTTGTTCCAAAGGACAGATAAAGACCCTACTAGGTATAAACTGTTGTTCTCTACCACATTGAATTGCAGCTAGGGCTGATTAAAATAAACCATTTTTAAAAATGAGGGTTTTTCCAGATGACACTGTTTCACTGGATGATCTCCCTGATGAGTTTTCTTGATCTGCTGGGGCTTCATGTGTGCAGACTGGTGCCTGTCTAATAAAAGAATAAGCCCAAGGGCTCTCCTGTATTTCAGTATTGATACCTGAAGAACATAACAGCTTTTTACAAACATAATAATTGTGTGGCCTTTTGTGCATCCCAGTTAGTTTCTTGGTGTGTCCTTCACTGAGCCTGGTTACCTGGGTGATGTCTGTGGTGGGAACTGGGCAGAAACATCTTCTAAGTCTAGAAGTAATTTGTAACCATGAATAATACATTATACTTTCACAAATGATTTGAAATAATCAACCTCTGAGTGGCAGGTAAATTATTCTAGGCTTAGTACGTGCTGTGTGTTTAATGTTACATCAGTCAAGTGACCGATTGTGTGTGCTTTGCTTCAGCATTTGAGAAGCGCAAGCTCTAAAGAAGTGGTCAAAATATCCCCAGTCCAGTTACTGTTACATGTCAGCAGTGTTTGTCCTGTTAGTGCTGAATTGCTTATTGGCAGAGGTGAAAGGAAGTCCTTTATTGCCAGGTGAGAGTTTTTCCACTGGACGTTTTGAATGAAAGGATGCTGGCTTAGAGTTTCTTTCCCATACGTTGTGAGGGTGGAGGGAAATGGTCTTGTCTCCTCTGTGTATAAATGCCCTTATCACAGGAGCTGGGGTACATTGCTCAGGAAGGTGGAATGACAGTCTGACATTGCACAAAGGAATGAGGTGAATTTTTGGATAGAGTTCGCTTTGGTTATTGCAGAAGGTATCTAGTGCAGGTGGAGGCAGAGGTGTCAGAGCCACTCCCTGGAAAACACTACTCCATAATTTAGTGAGTTTGAGCATGGCATCTCCAGGTTTTGGAGAGAGAGAGATGTTTGGTCATATATACTGTGTCAGGGCTCTTGAATTGCTAGTAACATACCTTTGAATGGATAGTGCTGCTAGCCAAAATGGTTTAAAGTGAATGGCTGATACTGAATCAAGAAACCTTGATTCACGATTTGACTCATGCAGTTTTTGATCTGTAACAATGATGTTGGTTACATCTGCTTTTTGATTTGTCACCATTGCTAATTTTTGTAGTGTAAATGTGTTTCTGGGCTGTACTGTTCTGTTATGTACACTGTTCATGGTGTATTTTTCTATCTTTTTTTCCTGTTGTAGAATTTGCACTTTTAACATTTGAGCTTCCCAGTTAGATGTTCTCTAGCCAACCGTGCTTGTACCCACTGCAGCTGTGTGAGTTGTGCAAACTCATTTAGCTAATGTGAAGTGACTTCATTCTGAGAGGACAAGTATGCTTCTGATGAAGCTTTCTTTTGGGTCAAAAAAAGCCTGTGCAATTGAAGTTCAGTTCTAATGCATAGAACTTACATGTTCTGTGGGTCTCACTCCTGTGTTTTAAGCTGAGATGTCTGCCAAACTTCTTTTTCAGACAGAGGCACATGTTCCCTTCTGTTTCCTATGCTGTTCAGGAGTTGCCTTTCATAGCTGATTATTTTTGGCCAGAAGTGGATGTTTTAAACTGCTTCCAGCTGCATTTGCAAGGGCTTTTCCATTAGCTAGCTTTTGAATTCCCATATCCATCACGTATAACTAACTATTCTTCAGACTAAGATGACTGAAAATTAATGTTCTGGTCTGAACTTGCTGTAAATCAGCCAGGAAGCCTGCCCCAACAGAATTGCCAGGTAGTTAGAGTGTGGTGTGCCCTATGTGGTGGGCTGTGCATTGGGCAGGTTTTGTGTCCCTCATCCCCTGGCCCTGGAGAAGAGGAATGTACAGCATTGCAGTTCTGCCATGCCGCTGCACTGGATTCTGTAGCAAGGGAGCTCTGCTGCCAGTGCTGGGAGGGCCCCTCAGTAGCTGTCCAAGGGGCTCTGGGAGGCCAGAGGGTGTTTGAGGGCTCCTTTGCTGTTTTGTTGAACATATCCAGGGAGCGAGTCATTGATGGGGCCATGTAGTTACCCCTTCTGTCTCTGAAGTGTTGCGGGTGTAGTGTACAACGCCTTTTGTAACATCTAAATTACTGTGTTTTGGATTATTCTGGAATACTTTAAAGAAATTCTTACATACCCAGTGTTCTGATTTGTTGTGGATTTTTTTGGTGGTGGTTTGTTTGTTTTTTCTTATGGTCGATAATGAAAAATGGAAATTGTCTCTTTCCACAGAAGGCATTTGAAGTGTCAACCTCACCAGCTTTCTCACCTAGGCTGGATTTACATACAACATCTTGATGTGCATATAAAAATTTAGTCTTGAATGTGCCAGTGATAGCACCATCAGCAGCTTTCTGGTTTGTTTGGTTGTTTTTTTTTTTCCAACTCTAGTAAATTCTGTTAAAATTGAATTGTGCTAGCAGTGAGATGTTTGGTTTTGTTTTTTTGCTTTTTAGTTGCAACATTAGTTGTAATCAAATACGAGTAAAAGATACTTGTGTTGTTTTGAGTATAGCTTAAGCTAACTGCAGGAAGCACTCTGAAGTCAGAGCAAGTTGCTACTTGAGTTCTGCCAGTTTGAGGCGAAAAGACATGGATGAGGCGAAAAGACATGGATGAGGCTAAAAGACAGTTCTCTTCCAAATGTCCCTGTGCTGAGGCTGTTGTCTCCTCAGACGGGGTGACAGTGCTGCTCTGTGATCGCTTCCCAGCCACTTTCAGTTACTCACCTGCGTTGCCTTGCCCAGCACAAAACCCAAACCTGTCTGGCAGGAGTCCACAAGAACTTTTATAGCAGAGCTGGGTGAGGGGCATCACAGGAGCAGAGATTGAATTTTCACTCTTGCCTAGGGACCCTTAAACATTACACTTGTATTCAGTAATGCTGTTGTTAAGTTCTTTTTCTTCAGGTAGTATATATTAAGCTGGAAAAAATTTATTCCTGACTAAAGAATGAACACTGGACCTCAGTTACTCAGTAGCCAGGTCTCCAATATTTCTGCCGAATATTTTGAACATGCCTGCCAATACAAGTGTTTCTTGCTTGCTCGTTGGATGTAACCTCTTTCTTGAGTTTTGACATGCCATCCTCCATCTGGTGTCCTGACCTGTAGCATGACTGTGCCAAGCTGTATTGGAGTTACTGGAACAAAAGGGTTGAGAGCTTTTTGAGTTCATCGCATGAAGCTGGACTTGTTGATATCAGGAACAACTAGTTTGGGAATAGATTTAGCCTGTTTCTTTTTTTTAACAGCCTGAATGATTCAGAACGAATACAGCTTTTTCTGCAGAGAGGTCTGAAAAACGTCCCTGTAAGTGGTCAGCTTCCTGTGTTGCTGTCATTGATGTTTCTTGGAACTGCCATGAGGCAAGGAAGGCTTAAGAGTTCCTGATTTATTTGGCTTCTTATGTTTTTTAAAAAAGTTTTTTTCAAGATTATTTTCTTACAATTCAAGTTAAAGATACTAAGATATGAAGATAGAGATAAATATATCTTACTATAAAGATACTAAGATAGAAGGATACTAAGTATGAAGCAAAGTAATGACACTGAGTTCTTTCAGAAGACCCTCTTCCTATCCCCACTGCTCTTGTCAACTACTGATGGATAAAAAGCCTTTCCCCCTTCTCCCACGTTTGCCTCTGAGGGCAAGAACACTTACCAGTTACTCTGAGTGTGTAAGAAGTTACTGATCTTTTCAAATGGAAATGTTGAGAGGACTATCATGGTTTCAAATGGTGTCAGTCCCTACTTTTGTAATACAAAAGAAGAGAGGGTGATTTGGCAGATGTTCGACTCTTGCATGCTTTCTTGTAGACCTAGAATTCACAGGCGATAAAGGAAAGGAGGTGTCTTATTTTAATCTTACTGCAGTCCTGGCATTGGGGTTGCTCTTTTCGTTGGCTCATCTCTTGTATTTAAACTCGTCTCTAACCAAACAGATAAGAAATGAAGGTGTAGGTGCTAGCCACAAAATCAGAGAAAGCAGATGCATCATCTTCTGTCCTGGCAAAAGAGTATTTTGCTCCTCAGTATTTCTATGTGGATGGAAATCCTGGTTTTACTTACTTTGGAATACTAAATAATTAAGTGTTAGTGGGGAGCTTTGTATTTTAGTTTCGTTCCTACTTACACATTCACACTGAACTCTTTAGTGGATTGTGAAGTTCAGCATATGTCAGTTTTTCATTTGTGTCATGTAATCTGCCATGCCTTCTTCACGTAAGGGTGTTACTGGAGGCTTCATTTATCTGGTTTTGTTTAAAATGTCAGAAAGTGAATGAAAACACCTTTTGCTTTAAAAAATGAGCCTATCCTTTGTCTGAATCTGCTGTCTTTCTTCCCCATGAAAGGAGTAGGGGAAACCTTTAAGTTCAAAAGCATTGACTCTGCAGAAGACTTTGGTTGGAACCGGAATCTTTTCCAGGTCGATATTTGAACAGCTAAAACCAGTATTCATCCCAATTAGCTGATCATTGTGCCTTTAGTCACATCCTGTGCACCTTGGTGACAGGAAATTATGGGTGTGGTTGAATTCTTCAATCTCATCAAAATATCTTTATGGTAACTACAGATAACTATTTCTTGGTTACAGTGGATGCTTCTCATTACACACTTTACTAGACAGCATGGTGGGCTGCAGGTGTGAATTCTGGTCTGCCAAGAATGACACATTACCATCTGCAGCCATGACTTTGGGGCTGTGTTGTCTAATTAAAATAATGGTTGTATTTTCTTTACTGAGTTAGTAGTGGTAATCTTTTGATGAGTGCTTTATAGTGCTGCTTCAAGCATGGATTTATAATTCTACACAGACACAGTGATGTTTACTGTTTGGTTTGGGTCTTGTTATTTTCTTTTATGTACCCCAGAGTTTTTCAGGGTAGATAACTGGGCTGAGTTGTCAGAGCTCATGCTAGAATGTAGGGACCTAAGAAGGGGTCGGAGTAATTAAGAAATAGCTGGTACGTTCTGGAAACACAGAGGAATTTGGGTACAGATTAATTCAGAGGATTTTGTAGAAATGGACCACTGGAAATTATTTCTGTGGGAGAAGGTTGATGATATACACTGCTCATGAGGGAAACTTGCTTATCCTCAGCACAGAGTAAGTTGAAGAAGTAAAATGGGTGGATTATGGCTTTTATGACACTCTGAGCCTTAATTTATGGCATAGAGTAGAAAAATATTTGGAGGGAGCAGGGGAAATAAGAGACACACCTTCATGCATATAACCTGTGCATCTCATTAATAAACTGAGGATTCAAAAATCATATGATAGTGACTTAATAGTCGTCTTTTCAAAATTCTTATCCATGGCAGTTCATACACTTGGATCTTGTACCGTCTTAAAACAATGATGCTGATCTTTGTGTTTTAAGAACAGGGTTTTGCAGAGATGGGCTTTGTAAGCAGCCACCAAAGCAGCTTGGTCCTGTTCAGCTGGGCCTTTAGATGATGTGCAGCAGGCTGGGAATGGAATGGTTGAATTCCTAAGTACTAGGTTGTGTTTTTATGCAGTGCTACTCTTTTTATAGTAAAGTGAAAATTGATTGTTTCCTTGTGTGTTTAACCTGATAATGGTTTTATTCTTGTGGAGTTTTGGGATTGTACAGGTTTTCTCTTTACAGTGAAATGACTAAGCCAGTATCAAGTCAGAATGAATTCCAGTCACTATGACTAAGCTGAAATGTATTTGATACGTGCTTATTGTTTGAACTTTGAGACTCTTCTGAGTAAAATATGTGACTTTTCACCTCAGCAGTAGTGTTATGACAGCATTGCATTTGGTGGTTCTTATACTTTTCTTGTGTAGCTGTGTCTCACAGCTGTGTGTTTTTTGTCTCTGACTTCATTGGTAAAATTAGCATTTATTAGCATAAATTAAAATTAGCATTCATCACCTTGAAGTAATGTGTTCTTTGCAGTTTTATTCTGTATGTGTTTGTACTTTATTTTGAAATCTGAGAGTGTAGTGCTTAAAAAATAATTAAACTGATTCAGAGGCAAGGGTTTACAACTGTTATATAGTGGTTTGATATATACTTGTTGATATATAAATTTGTTGAGATATATAACCTTGTTGATAACAAGTTTTTGCTTAAGTTCCCCATGCCACAGAAGTTTGACTTGTGGTGGTATTCTACTATGTAAAAAAGATTAAGTAAGTGTCAGAGATGTAGAGAAGTTCAGGGCTGTCTTAATAGTAGGAATTGCTGAGGACTAAAAAAAGAATTAATAGTTAATCAAGAAAATCTTTCTGAATTTTATCATTGTTTGTCCTGATAATAGGCAGTGAAGCCTGGATGTTTCAAAATCCTGCATTGTTGCACTATTATCCTTTGTGGGTAGGTGCTGGGGTGTTTGAAGCTCAGGGGGTGGTGGGGGGGGGGTGTGTGTTTCCTAATTCTCCTTTGTCAGATGGTTGGATCAAGGAGCTTTCTACCTGATGCTGCAGGGTGCTCTCTCTACTGCCTCCTCTCCATGAGGACGTGTAGGAGAGTGACTGGTGGAAAGTCCATTTGTTGGAGGGGAGGATGGGTCCAGGGAGGGAGTTGTGTGACGTGGTGAGTAAGCAGCGCCATCAAGAATCAATAAAAAGAGGGAGTGGAACCAGGAGGAGTTGCTGTGTGTGGTCCAGTACAAAGTCAGGGGACAGATACTGCAGGAATAGTATTAGTGATCACTTACCATTGTGAACTTGTAGTATTAAATGTACTGTTGTCTTATCAACTTGCATTTGTGTTATGTTACAGTATATTAAAAGTTCTTTTTTTTTTTAATTTACCTTTTTATAGGAATTCATTTATTGTGAAAGCTGGGGTATAGTAGACTGCTTGTTTTGAGGGTCTTATTTTTCTACCTTCAGCTCTGCTGAAGCTCTTTTATAGAGCCAAGTAGAGTGTTTAAGCACTTGAGTATGTTCCACTTCTAATACTGTGGGACATAAAACTGTAAATGAACTAAAGAGTTCATAACACAGTGTTGCATGAAACTGGTTTTAGAACATGGGAACATTGGAATCCCTGCACCAGCAGTCTTCTACTGCAATATTTAAACAGAGGTTGCTATTTTGCAAGTTGACCTGGAACAGTCTTTTTCCATCAGAGTAGCTGTCTGACTTCTCTACGTGTTTGGTCATGTGTGTATCTGAGTGATTTAATGTTTCAGAAACTGAGGAAGCAACAGCACAATTGCTGAGAACTCTGCCATTCTCAGCACAAACACTGCATACCTTTGATGAAAAATGAATGCTGCATTCTTTGTGCAGTGCTTCGAGTGTGTTAGGAAAATCCGGTGCTAGAAACCTCCTCATTAAAGAGTAGGTTTTTTTATATCAAAGTGCTGTAAGCATCTGTAACGCTCTCTGACAAAAGGAGAATTAAGCTGGCTAATGCTTCTGAATGTAAGAGAGTATTAGAAGAGCCTAAGGCTGTTAAAACACCTTCAAAACATCCGGTGAGTGTCACTGCATTAAAATTAACTCGAGTCAGGCTATCTTAAAATAAATCTGCATTTCTAGCATCGACCACAAGCCAGGAATGACCTATGTTTAGTACTGGGCACAGTGCAAGTGGAAACTGTCATATGAGACTGACTTTTGATGTAAATATGTCTGCAGAGTGACATCTAAAGCTTTGTGTTGTGCAGAGTGATTAGCCATGCTGTATTTTTGCATTTCTCTGCAGTGAAACATTGAATTTCATGAATTTCCCTCCTTAACTTAGGTGTTGCTTCTGTTTGAAGTAGTGACTCTGGTGGTCAACCAGGATGATGTGTGGGACAGTGACACCACTTTTGGGTGGGAGTGTTAGCCACTGTCTTATAAACAGCTTGGGTTATAGAATAGAATATAGTTTTTATATATTCTCTTGTAATTGAGGTAATGAGGTAAAAAAGGATTCTTTTTGAATAGGAGCATTGACTCTTGAAAAACAGGGAAATCTTAGTAGATGGGAACTAGTAAACTTGTTACTATTTATATTTCTAATAGCTTCTTGATTTAGCAAATCATTGTGGCATGTGTCTGGTGACTGTTCTGAGAACAAATTGTAACAACTGTCTTGCATTATTTCAAAATTACCTTTCTGGTGCTATATTTAGTCTATGCTTCTTCATACAAATTACCTTTGTCTGCAACTTTTATATATAACATTTTCTGGGGACAAAATGGTGATGGCAAAAATCTTACCCAGCTTTGGTTTATGAAGACACCTTGATGTTATTAGTCTGTGTTTAATCACAAAACTTGTTGAGCAGATTTGTGCAGGTAATGACCTGCTCTGTAATTGCTGGTACCAGTGGAGTTTGTTCTCATTCTGTTTCATGCAGGACTCCCTGCCTTTGCAGGTGGGTAAAGATGTTTGTTCAGGTGAGTGCCAGGGTGTTGGTAGTGTTTTGACCATGTCTTGAGTTTGGGCTTTTGGATATAAGATGTTGGTAGGATTTTTAGATTTAATTTTTCAAAATACTTAACAACTTTTTAAGTTCCAGTAATGACGATCATTGTTTTATGCTTCACAGAACCATTTTTGTATAGAAAGTCTGAAGTTTTACTAAAGATGCTGTCCTCAAGGAGGAAAAAAAGCCATGCAGCTACTAATTACTAATACAAGGTTTCACACAGTGAAATGCTGTTTTAAGATAAACAGCATTTAAGTAAAGATAAACTTCTACCTGAAGTACTCAGAGAAGGAAGGGACAAGAGCTCCTAAGGAGAGCAGGTAGCAGAGCTTGAAGTGGTAGAACTTGCTTTGAATAAAATGGCTCCTCCTAGACAAACTCACAACTTACGTGCTTTCTTGCTTCATAGGCTAAAGAAATTTTGACAAAAGAATCCAACGTACAAGAAGTGAGATGTCCAGTCACAGTCTGTGGAGATGTCCACGGACAATTTCACGACCTCATGGAACTTTTCAGAATTGGAGGCAAATCACCAGACACAAACTATTTGTTTATGGGGGACTATGTTGACAGAGGATATTATTCAGTTGAAACAGTCACATTGCTTGTAGCTCTTAAGGTAACTTTTCTTCTCAGCATTACAGTTTTATATAAAATATATCATTACTATCCTGACTACACTTAATATGTATTATAATTTTCACTGCATTGGTATTAGAGGCGCAGAATCTGACTTCTTGGTTGTCTTAGTTTTCTAAGTCACTTCTTAAAAAGTTACTGTAAAAATGTTCAGGTGCAAGCCTGAGCTTTATCGAAAATGAGTGTTCATTTTTTATTTCCTTAAGTAGCAATCTTTTAGAATTTGCTTGGACAGATCAGCTTAATGCACAGGTGTAGTGAAGTCCACTAGTAATAATAAATACAACCTGTAATTAATCTCAAAAGTATTTGGCAGTTGAAGATTTGAATAAATATTCTTTTTTTTTTACCTCAAAGGTTATAATAGGTTTGAATGGTTTGGTTTTAATTGCTTTATTGATGCATGGCTGGGATTGAGGAGTGAAAATTCTCTTCTGGGGAAGAGTTGCTCATTGAAGTGCTCACACCAACTGTTCTGTTTAGGTCCGTTACCGTGAACGTATCACAATTCTGCGAGGGAACCATGAAAGCAGGCAAATCACACAAGTTTATGGTTTCTATGATGAATGTTTAAGGAAATACGGAAATGCAAACGTTTGGAAATACTTTACAGACCTTTTTGATTACCTGCCTCTAACTGCCTTGGTGGATGGCCAGGTATGTTGACATTTGATAAAGTTAAATGTTTTTGATTGTAAAGGGAGCTCTTAACACTGCATTCATCAGCTCTCATCTTTAAAGGAATCCCATGCAGATTTTCTCATAATCATTTATTCTAAACTGTTCTAATTGCACTGATTAATGCAAATAAACGTCATGTTTCTGGACTCTTGCAGATTTTTTGTCTACATGGTGGCCTCTCTCCATCTATAGATACACTGGATCACATCAGAGCACTTGATCGCTTGCAGGAAGTTCCCCATGAGGTACTGAAAAATAATTTTCTAAGCCAATGAGATTGATGATTCAGGGTGTATTGGGGGTTAAGTTCAGAGGCCGAAAAGGAAATTCAAATCAATTTAGCAGTATTAAAGTGCATGTCTCCCTGTTCTGGATTTTTTTAAAGGAGAAATGAGGGGCATGTCCTTGCTTAAAGAAAGAAGCATATTAAATTTCAAAGAGTTGTACAGGGGTGGTGTGAGTGGAAGTTTTTTTGTGTTTTGTTTGATTCTGGTTCTTTGCACTTCACCTCTAAAATATCATCTACCTCTCTTGCAGGGTCCAATGTGTGACTTGCTATGGTCAGATCCAGATGATCGTGGTGGCTGGGGAATTTCTCCTCGAGGTGCAGGTTACACATTTGGACAGGATATTTCAGAAACCTTTAACCATGCTAATGGCCTTACATTGGTTTCAAGAGCTCATCAGTTGGTAATGGAGGTGAGCAGGACAGTCTGTGTGTTCAAACTTTGGATTGTGTCCTTGTTCCATTTATTCCATCCTCTGTGTGTCAGAGATATGCATATGCTGCTGTGACAGGTGATGATCCAGCTGAGAGTCTTACAGAAACTTCACCGTTCACATGCTACTAAAGGGGTTTGACAGTGGAGTAATCTTTATTTTGGCCTTGTTTTCCTGAAAATTTACAGTCATGTCCCAAACCAAGCTTCAGTATTAGATGTGGTATATATAGCATTTCTGTGTAGATAAAAAGGTTTTTAAATATGTCTCTTGGGAAAAAGGTGTAATTTTTCTTTTTAGCTTGCATGTGTTCTTTTGTTCTCGGTCTCTAGTTACTCCTAGCAGTTCAGATTTTTAAATGTATGTCTGGACTCTGGTTTTGGGGATCACAGCTGGAGGTTCAGAGTAGATTGTGTACTTGAGAATCGCTGTTTTAACTCTTTAATGCCAATGCAATGGAGGAATCTTGCTAGGTGGTTTGTTTTTTGTATGTTTTTTAGTATCTAGCTCATATTTGCTAGTGAAGGCCGAGATTCCTTTTTACCCTTTTTCTCTCCAGGGAAGAAAAAAGATACAGCCTTAAGCTTATTTAAAGTAACTCTACAAATGCCACTTAGGGCTGTGTGCATTAAAAGATTGGTTTGTAGTGAGGTGGTTACATGGGTACATTGACTTGGTTGTCATAATTATTTTTTCCTTCCTCTCCAGGGGTACAACTGGTGCCACGATCGGAATGTAGTAACAATTTTCAGTGCACCAAACTATTGTTACCGTTGTGGCAACCAGGCTGCAATTATGGAACTTGATGATACTCTAAAATACTCCTTGTAAGTATGTTAAAAAATGAGAATTACATTGCCTATGATTTTGAGATACCACTTAATGGTGTTAAAGTACGGGGGTTTTTTCCCCTGTCTAAGCTATTGGGAGGTGGAGTGAGTGTGGAATTCTTGGGTTAGTCACATTTAAAGTCTTGGAGTCAAGCCTCTGGAACAGTTGCTGTTGAGATCTTCTCTGTCAGATTAAAGTGAGACTCCTTTCTGTTTTGTATAACTACCTGGATTTTAATGGCTTACTGTATAGGGATGTGATTTGAGAGCAGGAGTACTCTGTCACATCTGAGCTCATGCCTTCCTGTGGGTCTCGGGTAGGAGACTTGTGGAATCTCTGAATTCTTCTTATGTTGGGATGTCAGCTTTTTGAATGAAATTTCTAATTAACTACTGCAGCAGCAACTTTACTACTATATGAGGCAAAAGCACTATGCAAACTGCCCTCTTTGATAATAACTGGAGACTTTTACTGTCTAATAGATACTAATGTTTGACCAGTTTGAGTCTTAAAGCAAAAATTAACTTCTCTCTGGACCTTCGTGGTAAGAGGAATTTAAAACGTGATGGTTAAAAGTGCATACTAATAGGAGTGGCTAGAACATTTGTTCTAGAATACTTAACTTGGTTGAAAAACTTGCAAAGACTCGCCTGTGTTAAAGCACAGCTCCTGTAATTGCTGGCTGAACCTAGGTGAGTGTCAGGTGAGCTGCTGTTCTCATTGCTGTGTGCTCTTCAGTTTGCAGTTCGACCCGGCACCGCGCAGAGGTGAACCGCATGTTACTCGTCGCACCCCAGACTACTTCCTGTAAAGAGATTTTAGACCTGTACAGTATTGCCATGAACCATATGTTGACCTAAAGAAAAATGGGAAGAGCAACAGTAACTCCAAAGTGTCAGAAAATATTTAACATTCAAACTTTGTTTTCACATGGACCAAAAGACGTGCCATATTCAATACAAAGCCTCTTGTCATCAACAACTGTGACCACTTTAGAATGAACCAGTTCATTGCATGCTGAAGCAACATTGTTGGTCAAGAAACCAGTTTCTGGCATAGCGCTATTTGTAGTTACTTTTGCTTTCTCTGAGAGACTGCAAATAATAAGATGTAGACATTAACACCTCGTGAATACATTTAACTTTCCATTTAGCTATAGCTTTATTCAGCATGACTGTAGATAAGGGTAGCAGCAAACAATCATTGAAGCTTAAAGAACATTTTTAAAATAAGTACCAAGGCCTCATATTTGTTCTGAAACTGTTTGTTTGTTTTATTTTCAGGGAATACTGTTTAATTTAATTGTATTGATTTTTTTTTTTTTTGTCTGCACTCAGTTCCCTTTTCCACTCTACCCTACCATATTGTCCCTTGTAATTGTCCGAGGATAGTGAATTACTTTGAACAGAACTGTTTTTTTCTGTAAAACAATGTTACTGCAGGACAGAGCTGCAGTGTTTTTCATAATAAACTTGTGAACTAAGTATGGAAAAATGTCAAAATTCTAATTGCATCTCAGGTCAACTGTGGCTTAATAAACTAACATGTAGCTGGATGGGTTTTATAAACTTGCATAGAAATTTCCACCTTATAAATAACTAAAACTGAGGTGATTTGGAGTGTGCTGGAAAACTCTGACCTTTTGAATCCTGTCCCAGGAAGGTGCCTGGGTGTATGTCTCCTAGCTGAGAACAGCTTGCTGGTTACTCACCTGTTGCTCTTTCCCTCTTGGTGCTCTAACGAAATCCTCAGAAATGGAAGAATATAGGTTCACTAAACTGATTGTGTGTGGCTTTATTTCAAGTGTAAATCTAAGTTTGAGTCATTTACAATGTAGGTGCTAATACTTAAAATCATTTTTCTGAAAAACTAAGAATAAAACCAGTTTTGTAAATACTAAAGGAAACAACTTGAAGTTTAGTGCTACGTGTATTTGCCCAGGCTTCCATTCTGAAAAACAGTGGTATGTGGTTTATGTTAACTTCTGTTTAAATATTTCCTTTCTGCTAACTTCTTCAAAATTTGAACCCCAATTTGATGATTTGGTTCAAAGCTGAGATTCAAACGTTGTGCCTTCTTAATGTTCGTGCATGAAACTTCTTGGGTACATCTAAATGATGTACCTGGCTGTTGACTTAACAGAAGGACTCTTAATTGTTTGAGACTTTAAGTTTCTTTGGCACAATGTAGATTCTGTAATAATGTGGAGGCTTGTTTTTTACACTGCTTGTTTCTAAGGGAACACACAGAAATTTTGCAAATGTTCAACTCACCTGGAAGTTTAGTCCTAGACATGTTTTCTTGTGCTTTCTTGCTTTTCTGAAAAGCTGGAGGACTGTTTAATTCTTTAGCTTGCAAAGAAGATGGTGCATTTCATCAAGCATTACTTCATCTCCTTTCAGAAAGGCTCACATGGTTGCTTTTCCTTCAGCAAAATTTGAGCCTTGTCCTGTAGGTTGGGTTCCAAATGGCTTCTGGAGAGCTCAGTCTGGTGTAGTTTGATCTCTTATAGGAAGAAGTGCATGCTAAAAATAAGTGCATCTGAAGTGGCTTTTTTTAGTATATTGGGGGCTTTTGCTTTGATCACTATTAAAGAAATCCTTTGCTGAGAGTAGTTCACGTTCCATTCCTGTCACTTGTCTTTCTCTGTGTTTGTGTAGATGGGACTTTGTGCTTTCATTGACACCATTCCTTCAAGAGGAATGACTTTGCCCTATTTTCTGCTTTCCTTGTTGCTTTAATTGGTGTGACTCATCTGCTCTGGCAGGGAGCAGTCCTTTCCTCGCTTCAGTTTCTGTACACAAATCCAAGTGGTTGTTAGTAAAGTCCATGGACAATGTTGGAGTCACTCCAGTTTTTGTGCTTTCCTCTATAATTATGTTGTGATGGTCTGTGTGAAGATTCCAGTGAGAAAACCACATTGTGAAGAAAAAAATCTCTTGCTGTGATGGTGTGCTAACCAGCTGAACCCATGTTTGGAAGATGCAAGAGGAGAAACAAAGATTCAGATAATTGGGGTTTGATTTGTTGGTAGCTGATTGATTAGTTTACCTGCACAAAACTTATTTACTTCAGCCTGTGAGCATGGTGGCTGCAGAGGAACAAGTAGGTTTTGGAAGTCACTGGTAATTCCTCCATCTCTACACTCCCTACTGCATTCCATGAAATACAAAATTGAGGCATATGGAAAATGCCATACTGTGATGGTTCAGTGTTTAAGTGGAAATGTCACACCCAGCTCTTAGTGGGGAGGGCTGACACTGAGGTTTAGGTTATCAGAAGGCAGTTGGGAATTAAATTACACTTTTCCATGAGCTCTTCTTTCTCTTTTTATCTTCTTTGTCAGAACTTGGATAGATCCAGGAGAATATGGATGGACCAAGTAGGGGAGGGTTTTGGGCTTTCCATAGTTCATTTTGCATAAGTCATTTGCCATATCGTAGCAATGTGAGCACCCTCAACTGCTGCAGGCCTGTCCTCAACTAAGGGCCCATTAAATCAAAAACGAGACAAAGTATGTGTTCTATACATACAGAGGTGTATGGATTTGCCAGATGTTTTCTCCTCTTCACCCTCTTTCCACACCTGTCTTCTGCCTCTTTGCACCCTGTGCTTTGTTCCCTGCTCCCGGCCCCCTCTTCCAGCTCCCTGGAGCGTGGGGCTGGCTGCTGACCCAGTCCCTGCTCCCTTGCTGCCCAAGCTGCTGCTGTAGGTGGGTGTTTGCCCAAGGTGCCCAGGGTGGGGGACTGTCACCTGGTGCTCGGTTTGGATTGTTTCTAGCTGCTGATGCTTCTGTACATGCTCAGGATCCCTGTTCAAGTGCTCGGGCTGTGTTACCTCCTTTAGCTCTTCTGATCATTCCCTGGCACGATACTGGATGCCTGGGAGAGTGCAGGTAGAGCATTGCCTGCTTCCCCCTGTGTAACAGCACCTTCTGCCCTGTGAAAAAGGGGGAGGGGGAACATCCTGCCAGTGGAAGCTGTGACATTTCACTCACCTGGGTCTTGGTCCAATTCCTGTCAAAAGCTCCTCTAGTAACAGAAAAAACTGAGAGGTGCCAGTACCTACCAATCGATGTTCCATGGGATTTATTTTGGTTTTATAGTAGTAAACTGAAGCACTGAGTCCTTTTTAGAAAGCAATTGCAGTTCAAGGGCTTTGGGATGAAGTCTTGCTCTGACAAAAATTTATCTTGACTCTTAAAGGATTTCCTCCTGTACAAGACAAAACCAAACCTACTCTGATAGTGTTTGGGTGATTTGGGGTCTTTTTTCACAGTTCAATAAACACATTCTTTTTCCCCTCTCACATCTTTGTTTCCTTAGTAGTACTGGAGTGCAGTTTCTGCTCTTGGAAGAGCAGTAACCTTGGGAGGGGGCTAAAGAGTAAGTACTGTTGGTTCAGGAAAAATGGCTGTAAGAAGATGCAAGTGTGATCGCAATTTTGAATTAAAAATTAAATACTGCTCCAAATTCAGTGAGTTGAAGGTGTGCTTCCACTCTCATTACCTCCTTACACACCTCTTCTATACTCATTTATTGCTCTAATTGCTGCTTGTTTTGTCTGGTTGTTGAGCACTCCTGGAAACTCTTCATGTGTTTTAAGAGTTGCTGTGTAGATGAGAGCAAATTTTGCCTGAGAAATGGCTTTTTACATATTCCATGTTTTTTGCAACCATACTCATGGTTTGTATGAGCTTGGAATTTTGGAGCAAAATGTCTGCAAGCAGTGATTTTTGAAGCCCTGTAGAAGGCATTGGATGCCTTCTTTGTGCAGTCATAATACATGGTATTGATGTTCTGCAAGTTCTTCTGGGAGAAGGTAGGAAACAGGTAAAGTGTTCAGTAAAAATCACACTGGACTGTGTAGAAATCTTTCAGTACCATGAACACAACCAACTGCCGAGTCAGCAGTTCATGAGTCAGCCTTCTGTGGTTTTACAAAAAGTTATTTTGGTGCTCTAATTCATTTGTCGGCACTCCTTGTACAAGGGAATAAAGGCAGGCTGCTTTCTTGAGTGAGGGACCGGAGTGCTTTGGCATATGGACAGGGAAAAAAGGCTGAAACGACACTTTCGGTTTTAAATTAAGCAGTGCTGCATGTTTTAGCCTTTTAAAACCTGTGTTGGAGCTTAAAAGCTTTATTCTTTAAGATGGGTTGAACTACTGATCTCTTAATTACTCTCTGGTGAACAGAACTTTGGGATGGAGACTAAAATGATTGCTGCTGGTATAAATAATGTATAAAACATTAGTTGCTAACAGTACCTGGGACTGGTGATGGAAGAGGAGCAGTGTGATCAGGGTGAGCATCCTACATGAGAACTTGCAGGAAAGTGATTTGAGGAGAACACTCTCCATATTGCAGCTACTTGTAGCATTGCACAAGGTTGTATAAATTAAACTAAATCTTTGCTTTTGGTTGTCCTGACGTCTGTATACATCTTCCTCAGTAGATTTCCCCCAAACACATCTGGGTTTTTGGAGGTTAGGTTCTTTTAGTTTGTTTTCATTGCTTTACTTTGTTTGGTTTTTAATTTCAATAAATCTATAAACTGTTTTCCAGATTATGCACTTAAGACCGAGAGTGCTGAACTGTAAAAGAGGAGTGTCCTGTTTACATTGATAATTGCATGATCGATTGGGCTGAAAGGCTTTAGCCTGGCTCCCAAGTGCCTTTATTTTTCAGGAGTTTGAGAAAACACCACTGCCCATGCCCTCCATCCAGCCCAACCCTAAACCTTGCTGTGAAAAACCTTCTTTATCACGGCCATCAGGGTCGGCAGTGATGATGGCTACTCTATTCTGCTTCTTTATATTATAAGGAAGATGAGGGGGGTGCGGCTGGAGAAGCCCTGCTTGGGAGTATCCTATGGTGGGTGGTTCATTCCACGCTTGACCCACTTTTCAGGCAGCTCTGCTCCTTTTCCACTGCTGCGTTTGTCCTCGGGGGAGAGGAGCACGGCCGGCTGCTGCTGGAGCAGGGACAATGCCCAGGGGAGGGGGTGCCACAGCTTCCTGGGAGAGAGAAAGGCTGGTGTTGTCTGGTCATGAGTTTATCCAGCTTTAGCTCAGCCGTCTTAAAATGTTATTGGACTGTCCCTTTCCCCCTGGAACCCCTTTTTGAAATACTTTGAATGCATTTTAAAATGCTGACTTCTGAAACACACTGTAGTTATTTCTATGGATTTTGAAACCTCAAAGCAACTGCTCTTATGATTTGCGGCGTCAGAACCAGCCTAGGCTCTGCTTTTTTGGACTTGGAACGGCTCCAGCGTTGGAGACCAGTGCCAGGCAGCCCCGTAAAGCGAGCCCAGTTCCCTTCCCCTCGTGCTTATAGCAAGGATATTTACAGTTTTATACGGTACCACTGAAGGTCGAGCTCAAGGCCACCGACAGAAAGCGAGCGTTCTCCCGCCTCCTGGCACGGCCGGGAGCGCGTCCCGGGGGCGGCGGGGCGGGAGGGGCGGGGTGGGTGGGGCGGGCGGGAAGGGTGGAGCGGGGCGGGGAGGAGCGGGGTGGGGTGGAGCGGGGCGGGAGGAGTGGGGCGGAGCGGAGCGGGTGGAGCGGGGCGGGTGGAGCCGGGTGGAGCGGGGCGGAGCTGAGCGGGGCGGAGCTGAGCGGGTGGAGCCGGGTGGAGCGGGGCGGGAGGAGCGGGGCGGAGCTGAGCGGGTGGAGCGGGGCGGAGCTGAGCGGGTGGAGCGGGGCGGAGCGGAGCGGGGCGGAGCTGAGCGGGTGGAGCGGGGCGGAGCTGAGCGGGGCGGAGCTGAGCGGGGCGGAGCTGAGCGGGTGGAGCGGGGCGGAGCTGAGCGGGGCGGAGCTGAGCGGGGCGGAGCGGAGCGGGGCGGAGCTGAGCGGGGCGGAGCTGAGCGGGGCGGAGCTGAGCGGGGCGGAGCTGAGCGGGTGGAGCGGGGCGGAGCTGAGCGGGGCGGAGCTGAGCGGGGCGGAGCTGAGCGGGTGGAGCGGGGCGGAGCTGAGCGGGCCCCGGCGCCCCCGCGCGGCACCGTCCGCCCGCCCGCCGCACCCGCGGGCAGCACGGGCAGCGCCGGCTCTGTGCGGCGGGGGCTGCGGGACCCTCACCCCCAGCAGCCAGAGGATCCGGCCGTGGCTTCTCCAGAGTGCTCCGGATGAGTTCAGGGGATGCCAAGGCAGAATTGCTAAAAAATTCACTGGTTGAATATGGGGAGGTGGAGTGAGATTAGGAAATAGGTGCTGCAAATAGGTTTGAGGTAGGTATTTCTATTTTCAGTCTTCCTCCTCTTCGTCTTCATTTTTTTTTAAACTATCTCGAATCCCCGCTGTTATGTAAGGGAAATGGGAGCTCTGTTAGAGGAAGAAATAGAAGCTGATAAAAAATCTCACTTGGTGTCTGCGTGACAGGATTCAGTTATTGGGTTTTGTCAGTCCATTGGGGTCTCTTCTGCTCTCAGAGTCCCCAGCTGCCATGCTGTGTCTAGCTCCGGGATCCCCAATGTCAAAAGGATGTGGACCTCCTGGAGCAAGACCAGAGGAAGCCCTGGAGATGCTCCAAGGGCTGGAGCCCCTCTGCTCTGGAGCCAGGCTGGGAGAGCTGAGGGTGTGCACCTGGAGATGAGAAGGCTCTGGGGAGTCCTGAGAGCCCTTCCAGGACCTAAAGGTGCTACAAAAGAACTGGAGAGGGCCCTGGGACAGGGGCCTGGAGTGACAGGACAAGGGGGAACGGCTTTATTATTATTTAATGAGAGAGAGCAGGACTAGATTGGATGCTGGGAAGAAATTCTTGCCCAATGAGCGTGGTGAGGCCCTGGCACAGGCTGCCCAGAGAAGCTGTCCCATCCCTGGAAGTGTTCAAGGCCAGGCTGGATGGGACCTTGAGCAACCTGGTTTAGTCCACAGCAGAGGATTGGAATTGGATGAGCTTTAAGGTCCCTGCCAACCCAAACTATTCTAGGATTCTAGGATTCTCTGACCTGGACTCTCACCCAAGTGCTGAGCTCTGCCACCCACCATTTCACATTCCTGGAGTTCAGCTTGTAAGAAAAGTGACACCTTCTCAATGATGCTGCTTGAATACAAATTTTGATAAAGTGGAAATGCAATAATTAACTTTTTATATAATTAGCTTTTTCAGAACAAGAATCTTCCTCTTCTGCTGCTGCATTGTTCCAAGACTGCTTTAAAAAATAGTGGCCAGGCCTTTGAGCTTGGCAATGTCTTTCTACCATCTCTCTCACAAGAATAGTTCTGATGTTTTCTGGTTTTACACTGAACCAGTCGGTTAAATTATTTTCAAACTTGATGGGGCTGCTTGTTTTAAAAAGTGTTCCTCATCTCTTGTATTCCTGAAAAAAAAAAAAGGATGATTTTTGCAGTAAATCTCATTCACCTCTCCATGTAGATTAGGTTCTTTTTCAGATTCCATGGTCATACTTGGCTCTCTCCCTGGCTTGCTCTCCCTTGTTCAGTGAATCCAGGATGAATTCTGTGGATTTTTCCAACTTGTTGATGGAGCAAAGCTGAGCTCTTTCAAGCCTGATTGTCATTAGACTTTGACAATCCCACATCCCATTTGTATTGAAAAATAATCAATATGTTATCTCCATGGTCTCTGAATCACCACCACCACCAAAAATAATCTCGCTTCTCTGTCAAAGTGAAATGCGAGGCGCTCTGAAGAGTGGGGGGCACGTTAATTTTTGCCTGAGAGAAATATCCAAGAAGGGAATCTGGGGCTGTGGAGCAGATGCAGGGCTGTGTCCAGGAGGCTGCTCCCTCGAGTTCAGCACGTTAAACCCTCTTCCCCTGCGCCGCGTGGCTGCTCAACTGGCAGTGCCTGCAGCCCAGGGATGCTCTGAGTATGTAGGTCAGAGCTCTTCTGGATCTGATTAAGCATTAAATCAAGCTCAGTTGCTCCAATCTTTTCAGGTATTTGCTTTGGTATTAAGCTGCTCCCTTCCTCCTCCATGTTCTCAGTGGTCAAAGGCCCTTAATTGTAATTTACCTGTGGCTGATACATGGTGTGATTCTCTGCACTCAGGGAAGCAATGCTCAGCTTTAGGATTATTTGCAGTGCAATCATTACCTATTTGCAGAACAATTGAAATTGGGCCACCCCTTTTCTAAGCAATCTTGTTCTTTGCCTCGCAGCTGTAGCCAGGGATGGGGTTTTGTGCCATTAATACTGCCTGACTCACAGGACTTGGGCTATCGCTGCTGCCGCAGCTGCTTTTGCACAGCAGATAACGGGAAGCATCTGGAGTGGCTGGGGAGTTCATTGTACGGTATCTAGGGCACAGTGGGAGGTGCTGTCGTGTGATTACAGCGTATCTGTGACAGCCATCTGTCTCTTTTTTGGGTATGGGGTGTTTTTGCTGTTTTAACTTGCCCAGACTTCTAATTCAACAGTAGAATTCAAAGTCCACTGAGGATGGAATTTTCTCCTTTGGAAAGCTGTAGAGAGCTGTACCAAGTATAAAGCTCTTCAGCAGTATAATTTTGAATTAAATTTATTCACAACTATAATTAAGCATAGAATTTAGCTTTCTGCCTGTTCCTAGATTCCATTAGATTTGTCTTGTGTTGAGAGTAAACCCCATCCCCCTTTGCTGAGCCTGATTTGCAGCCTGTGAGCTTGCGCTTGTTGGTCACAAGCCAAATCAGAAACCTTGGTCTTTGGCAACATTGGGAAAGGGGATTTAGAATTTATTGATTGTGTTTTCCACTGGCCACCTTCTGTTATTGTCTGATTCTCTAAACCAAGGAGTTTTAATACAAATAAAAAATAATAATCTAAGGAAAATAAAGGCAGTGGTTTTTAGTGCACTGAATGTGGTTCTGAGCACTGGAGTGTGAGATGGTGCGATTGAGGAAGAAAGAGGTAAATGTGATGCTGGTACAATCAAGAAGCCATGCTAGATGTAGTCTGGAGGCTTCACATTCTATATATGAGATACATATAAATTAAAAATGAAAATTTGGTCTCATTCTATGGTGAACAAAGAGTTTATATGGTGATCAATACCAGGATTTCTGAGAAACCTCTGTTAGTGTCCCAAGTCTGCTGCCAAGCATCACCTGGTCCCCCTGGCTGCTCCCTTACCCGTTAGGAAGAGTTCCAGGGGAACACAGTCATCCAGGCTGGAAGGAACCACAGAGATGGCCTGGATCCACCTGCAAAGTCAGATCAGGTTGCTCAGAGTTGTATTCAAGTCTGCTCTGACTAACAAGCTGCTCAGCATCCTAAAGCCCGTAGAACAAGCTTCCCAACAACAGTTGCCTCCAACAGTTCTTTGGAATTTATAGAGAAGCCTGTTCTAAGGGATATGCTCTGAACAGCCTGGCTGAGCTCTAGGAGGTCCTTCCTGGCTGAGAATCTATTTGAGTCTTCCATCTCTTCAGAGAATCAGCCTCAACTAACAAAGTATTTAATATTAAAAATGCCTTCCGCCGCTAGAGCAACCCCTGGCGATGGGGTTTCACCGCGTTTACCTGCGGGAAGCCTCCAGAGATACTGGCAGCACCACCCTGCTTACCCCCGGGTCTCAGCCTTTCTCCCCGTGAAGGAAAACCCGTACCGTGGGCGTTCTAGGGCGAGCCCGGGTTACCCTGAGTGACCGATTTCACCACACGACCTGCCAGCGGGACCCGCTGGAGGGAACCGGGCCAGCCCCCAGCGCCCTCCGCCGCCACGGGAGCCCGCGCGGCCCTCAGGGGCGGCCCGCACCCCGCAGGGCCCGCTCCCATCCCCGGCCGAGCGGGGCTCTCTCCCCTCACGGGCCGGGCCGGGCCCGCTCCCATCCCCGGCCGAGCGGGGATCCCTCCCCTCACGGGCCGGGCCGGGTCCGCTCCCATCCCCGGCCGAGCGGGGCTCTCTCCCCTCACGGGCCGGGTCCGCTCCCATCCCCGGCCGAGCGGGAATCCCTCCCCTCACGGGCCGGGTCCGCTCCCATCCCCGGCCGAGCGGGAATCCCTCCCCTCACGGGCCGGGTCCGCTCCCATCCCCGGCCGAGCGGGGCTCTCTCCCCTCACGGGCTGGGCCGGGCCCGCTCCCTCCCCTGCCGGGCCCGCGGGGCGCCCCGGGCCGCGGGGCGGGGCCTGGCCTCCGTCCATTGTGCGGCTGCTGGCGCGGCCCCGCCGCCGCCTGCGGAACGCGCCCCGGCCGCTCCTTGCCCCGCAGCCCGGCCCGTGCCCGGGCCCCGCTCCGCGGCTCGCGGGCGGCCGCGCGAGTGCCGGTGTTCGCCGTTCGGGAGCGGCGGCGGGGTGTTCCGCTCAGGCGTTCGCGGCGGGCAGCCCGGGCGTTGCGAGGCGGCGAGAGGCGGGTCCTTCCCCCGCCCCCGCTCGCTATAAGAGCGCCGCCGCAGTCGGGCCCGAGCGCCGCCGCCTCCGCCTCCTCCCGGTCCGTGCGCGAAGCCGCCGCCGCCGCCTCACGGTGAGTGCGGGGGGGCGCGGGGGCAGGAGCCGGAGCCGTGTGGGCCCCGGCGGGCCCGGCCTGCCGCGCACGGAGGGGCGGGAGGCCGTGGCGTGATCGCGGGGGCCGGGCGGAAAGATGAGCGCTCCCGGGGCTCGCTGGGGCCGAGCCCTCCCGGGCCGTGCGGGAATGAAGCTCCCGCGGGGGCCGTGCGGGGAGCGCTGCCCGCGGGGGCGATGAGCGAAGCCTCCAGCACACCCGGCCTCCTCCCCCGCGGCTCCCGGGCGGCGGCGCCTCCCCCTCCCGGCTCCCCCCGTGCCCCGGAGCGGCCTCGCCTCAGGTGCGAGTTCGTTACCTGGCTCCTGGTTACCGGGGCTGAAGCATCGGGGCAGCAGCGGGCATCTATCCAGAATGGCGCTGGCAGGCGCAGCTGTAGGTGGTCGAGTTCGGCGTTTCAGGCTTAGACATGTAAATTACCGCTGTAATTCAGGTTTGGCTTCAGCCCGGCTCCCAGCCTGTTGTGTTGTTGTCGAATAAAGCTTTTAGGACTGGTTTGCTTAGTCACCCAGTGGTGCTGCTGTCCAGGGACTGTCACCTGCCAGAGCTGTATTGCAGCTGGCTAATTTTTTTTTTTTTTTCTTCTTATTTTCTAGGAAACTGAGTTCTGTGGTATTAAAAAAAAAAAAACAAACAAACCCAAAAAAACTTGGATGAAATTCTGCTGTGTTGTCAATGATAAGGCAGTAGTTTAACTTCCTTCTCCCTGTTTTAGACTCTCAGCAATAACTGAAGGCCTTGTTAGAAGCGGGTTTGAGTGATAGGAGGGAATATCCTTGCTGGGGCTCCCCTGGCTAAGGCAGCATCCCTGCCTGGCTGGCTCTGCTCTGAGGCATTATGTAAGCCCAGGCACAGGGAGGCAGACGATGGAGCTGGGTTTGTTCTGGAGTGCTCCCAGGCAGTCACTGCTGCAAGAACAGATGCATTAAATTTAAAATGTGTGCCTACAGCACTTTTCCCAGAATATAGTTCGAACTGCTACCCAGAATTGTGCTTTAATCCAGAATTTGGTTTTGTGCATCTATGCATACATAGCTGTATGTGCACACACACACAACACACACAAATACTTGTACCTTTGGAACAATCGTGACCGTGTTCCTCCAGAACACCCATCTTAATTAGAAGTAGCACTGTCATATAGGGTTACACTGCTGTGTAAACATTAACTGGCTGCTCACTGCCAAATGGAAATTAAAGCAATGAGGACTCGGGGCTGGTGTGAGCTGCTTAATAACACGTGTTGGCCGTGCCTCCCTTGGCCTAGGTTTGCACAGGGCTGTCAGGCTCAGCCACTCTACACTGATGAGCTTTCAGAAAGAGGTAATGCAAGTTTGCTTCAAGTGGTCCAGTTAATTAACTGTTGATAGCTCAAGTACTACCATGGGGAACTAGTGTGTGAAGCTTCTAAGTTTGGTGGGGAAAGAGCATTCGAAGTTTAATTGAAATCGAAATTCTTTGTTTCCAGAGCTGTTCAGAGTAGTTGCAGGCTGTGCAAACAAACACATGCTTCAGTGATCTTGAAGCAGGTAACTCGAGGACCAAAAAATAAAGGAAACTGTTGCAATGGTTTGCTGCTAACAAATATTTTGAGTGGTAAAGGAACTTACAACACATCCTACTAGCTGGTTGAGAACAAATTCGTCAAACTTACGTGGCCAGACAGTTGTGTTTATAGTGTCCTCTGGTTGGCTGAAGTGCAGTGATACCCCTCCCAGTCTGCATGTGTAGTTTCAGTCAGAAATTGTAATCTCCTGGCTGCTGTGTCATGTGCTTTACTTCTGGGTTTGAGTTGTTGCATATCTGGAACGATGTGATCTTGTAAAATTTGATTGTGTTTCTGCTAATGACATCTTTCAAGCCTGCTGCCTCTTTATTGTAGGTCTTACTGCAGTTTGTTTGAGGAGCTTTGTTAAAATGCATGGTCATCTCAGATGCTAACCAAGTCCTGATCTTGCTTCCTGCTTTGCAAAAGCAGTAGTGAGTGCTGAAGGCCTTCCTTGTAGAAGTTCGTTGCTTTTTAATCTCTTCAGAAAACCAAACACTTTTCTGGAGGAAAGCCTTTGATCCCAAGTAACCTTGTTGCTCCTTGTTTGGAGCAAGGGAGGCTGGACTAGACTCTGTCTCGGGGAATTCCTTCCAACCGCAATGTTATGATTCTGTTCCAGAGGCTATCATTTGAAAACTGCTTTTGAGATCTGACATCGTTTGAGGAGTTGAAGTGAGTAGCAGTTGTTCGATTTGAATGCAAGTGGTGTTTTGGAAGTGTTGAAAATTTTTTCAAGAAAAAGGTAGCTTTAGTGTTGTACTGGGAAAAAAAAGCACGATTGACTAATCTGTGTATTCTGTGCTTTCAAATTAGGAAAAAAAGCTTATGCATTAGTGTTATACTTCAGTCAATCCTTGTTTTTTAAGCATGAGTATTAATGAATTTAGGGCTGTTGATTCAAGGAGTGAATAATCTGAGTGCACCTTAAGTGGTATTGGGCTATCTGCTGTTGGGAAGAAACAATTTCAGCAGTAAAGGTGATGCACATCTTTGAGTCAGCTGAACTTGTAGCCTCTGCTGAACATTGTGTGGCAGTAACTGTCCTTCTCTTGTAGATGCCTTCAATTAAACTGCAGAGTTCAGATGGAGAGATCTTCGAAGTTGATGTGGAAATTGCAAAACAGTCTGTGACTATAAAGACTATGCTGGAAGGTAAGAGTGGGAGACCCTGAGGAGGCCTCTTGGACAGGAATTGAGACAAGCTGGTACTATGCTGAAAGAGGATTCCCAGGTCTCTGGAGCAGCTTGCTGTCTCCTGCCTGACCAGCTGGAACTCCCCCTGTTGGAGCTGAAACTGTTTAGGGTGGATGTGCTCTTGTAGAAAGCCCTGATTAAGAGCACTTCTAGGGAAATCAGTAAAACACAAGCAGCCCACTGCCTTGCCTACAGTCTACTTCATTTTTGTTAGAGTTAAGCAAACAGAACATTAATAATATTTAAAACTTCAATATTTTTAATCACACAAACCAGTCTTAGAATGTAAATATCACTTGTATGGAGTGGGAGATAATAAATCAATGCAATAAAGAGCAGAAGTTAAACCTGTATTGTGAGCTTGTGAATGCCGTTAAATTATTTGGGATAAATACTTAGGTCTGATCTCCTGCTGACATAAATTTGAAACAAAAGAACTCGTGGCGGGGGAGGGGAAATCTGCCAGATGGCTGGGATACAGAACAAACTGTCTAATCCCTCTAGTGCAAATCCTCATTGTTTACTGGTGTTTTTTCTAGTTTTTGGATGTATTCATGAATTAACTTAGAAACAATTTTTTCTGTACATGTAGTTAATATTATGCTCTTGCATGTAAATCTTTGTTTGATTGTGACACCTTATAAGAACAGTAAAAATAAGGTTGAATTATGTCAGGCATTGAACACTTCTGTTAGTAAGATGCTGTTGAACATGGCTGGCAACACAAACAGGAAATGGAATGCATTAGGGTGCACAATTCTCAGTTTTCTCCTGCAGGAGCTGTGTCACTGCTGGTGTTTAGTGACACTCAGCTGGAGATAGAGGGAAGTGTGTAAGCTGGGCACCATTAACTTGTCTCTTTCTAACCTGGGAGAGAACCAGTCTGCTAGTACAGGTGAAATGTATTTTCAGTGCAGGTGGCTGAGCATCAGTTAATGTTTTGAGTGTTGAGTGCTGCAGCTGAGAGGAGCTGAAAGTTTGGGTTGTACTGAGCACCATGGGACCACCAGTGAAATATCAATTTTCTGCTAATGGATGAAATTGCTTTTTCAGAGGTGATGGTGACAAGTCAAGCAGAGTTGACTAAGCTTCAGATATTGCTTGAATTATTTCTGTGTTTTTAATGGCAATGTATCAGTTCTGAATCTTTGGAGTCATTTCAAACAAAAAAGTAGTGTTACTTGGCATCCTACTGATAACAACAGTAGCGGACTTGTCTAAATACAGAAGTGCATGATTTTTATCACATACAAATTTGAAGAGTGATGATGGTCATATATTCTTAAAAATTAGGTTTCTTGGCGATATAGAATTGGCTCATCTGTGCATGTACTGAGTGAAGGTCTGCATTGTTACTCAATTACATAACTGATTACAGGATGTCTTTGACAGCTAGGGTGTCATCCAACTGTCACCATTTGGGTAATAAAAAAAGCACATTCTCTAATCAAAGATGGCTAACGTGGTATTTGTTCTGTGTATCACATTGAAACTTTAATTATATTTTTCTCCTAATTTTTACATTGATTCCTTGATCATATCAAGGGGACAAATCCAAATCTCGTGGAGCATGCTGACAAGCTTTTAAAACAAGGAGTGTTGGAAGCATGCTTTATAAATGCCTTTTTTGATGGAAGGATTTGTACTGCTGTCATACCATGTGAACTTCTTCAGCTGGTACAGGATCAGTACAAGTGATTCAGAGCCCAAGAACAGCACTTCTGTGGCTACAGTATTTCCCCCTCATGCAGAGGACAAGACACTGTGTCTATTTACCACAGTAGATTTGAATTCTTATTTAATCATAAATGGAATGGGAGCCCTCAGTGAGAACTTGTGGGTTGAAACTGTGTAAGTGGTAAAAACACACAAATGTTTGTCAGATTGTTCAGCATCTGAATTCATATTCAGAACACTGAGTTAGCAAGTGACTGCTTAGCTGATGGTTTGTAGATGCTCTTGTTTGATGAGGCAGCCTTATCAGCCACTTAACCTCAGCTTGGTACAACCAAGGATGTACAATGCAGCCATAGCTCCACAAAGCCTTCCAAAAGCTCCTGGCTTCACTGTTTAGAGGTCCTCTGTTACCAATCATTCAGCCTTAGCCATTGTCAAAGTAGTGAAGAATTGATGAAGCATCCCAGTTCAGTAAATGATTTTGTCTGCCAATTGCTCAGTTGTCTTTCCATTTTTAGATTTGGGAATGGATGATGAAGGTGATGATGACCCAGTCCCTCTTCCAAATGTTAATGCAGCCATCTTAAAAAAGGTAAGATGATGAAAATGGTCATGCTGCATGGTAGTAAAGAAATGAGAAATTAATCTTGAAGTTGGGTATTATGAACTATTAAAAACTATTTTTCATGTGCTACAAGCTTAACTAAACCAAGGTGCATGAACACGGGGTGTGGGCTGAGGCTGGCAGGCAGGAATGGCAGAGTATGTACAGGGGTGATCTGGAACAGCAGGCAGGCTTCCTAAGGAAGTGGTGCTGGGCATCTGTGCACTGGCATTTTGTGATATTAAAGCACTGATTTTAACTGGATTCTGGGAGCTGAGGTGGCTGCTCATGAGATGCAAGTGTTTGGAGAGGATTGAGTGACTGGCAGTGGCAGTCGCTGTGTCTGGGTGGCAGTGACAGTGCTTTAGAGACACTGTGTGCACTTGGTATTAAATTCATTAGCAGACTGTGGTCAGTGTGTCAAGGCAGAAAAGTGTAGCCATGTGGGGTCTGAGATTCTTTATGCTTTCAAATAGAAAGAGCAGTGCCAAAGTAAGCACCAAACTATTGTGCCTGTTTTGGGGTAAATAATGGGTTTGGAGCTGTTTCCTAGTGAACAGACACATGAAAAACTCGAGAAGTCTCTTGGGTTGGTGAAATGGAAAAGGATTTTGCTTGCAATAGATCCCTGCTCCTTTTATTTGTCTGGGTCATGAGATTGCATGTTCCCAAACTAAAAAAAAAAATAAACCCCCAAACCACCACTAATGGCAAACTTGCTGGCTGAACTTTGTACTGGGGTGGATGTGACCTGCTGGTAGCTATTGCCACTCTGCAGTCCTCTCCTGTATAGTGGTCTGCTTAATACAAAGTATATTTCTGCAAACAGATTAAATACAGCAAAATGAGGTTTAGGTTTTCTTTGTACAGCCTGTATATGTTAGCACAGGGACTAATAACTTCATAGCACCAGCAGCTGGCTTTTAAGATTAAGTAATTAAGATGCAACTAACTCAGTTGGGATTTCTGAAAGCTGTTGTATTCTGGGATTGGGAATCAACTGTTCTAAAATGAAAATATTGGGGATTTGAGTATATTCATACAGGATTTTAATATTAGTCTAGAGAAAAAGGTACATTTCTTCCAAAATGAAGTTAAGTTGTAGTTGGGGTTTCATGGGAGAATCACTTGGATAAAACTTAAATATCAAAACTGTAATTAGGTGATTCAGTGGTGCACCCATCACAAGGATGATCCACCTCCTCCTGAGGATGATGAGAACAAAGAGAAGAGAACAGATGACATCCCTGTGTGGGATCAAGAGTTTCTGAAAGTAGACCAAGGAACACTTTTTGAACTTATCCTGGTGAGTGTCCTGAAGAAGTGCAAAAGCTGTGCCTGTGAAGTGAAGCTCTGCTGTGCATTTGAGAAATAAAGCCTTTTTGCTTCTTGAGTTACTTCTTCACTGGAAAGGGGGATTGTGGGGAGGGCAGGTGGTTCTGGTGAGTATTGGCTGAAATTGCTGAGGATGTTGGAATGCTTGTTAGCCTAATGCTGGCATTAATCTATGCTCACTCATCAATCAATATACTTTTCTAAGTAGCACTCTCTTTTATTCTTGTGGTTCTCAAGTCCAATTTGAGGGCTTATTACTAGTTATAGAGTTCCAGAGATCTGCCTTGAAATGAAAATTGAACTTTTGACTGTTAAATTTGTACCTTGTATGGACCTGTGAGCCAACATTACCTGCCTTGGCTAGTTAACAGTGCTGCTACACTGAAGATCTTGGGTGTTTGCAGACTTCTGAAAGCTATTTGTAAAAGGTGGAGCAGGAGGAGTGTTTTTCATGGTACAAATGACTACCTTCTGTTTGGCAAGCAAGTTTTGTCCCTTGAAGGTTCTAGCTAGAAGCTTCTCAAAGTGGAGATAATCTGTTTGCATACAGTATTCTAAAACTTCAGTCTGAACTTAACTTCTGTAGTGCATCTACAGAGGCAGAATATTGATATGGAGGCTTTAAATCTGAAAACTCTTTTACAGGCTGCAAATTACTTGGACATCAAAGGTTTGCTGGATGTTACATGCAAGACAGTGGCAAACATGATCAAGGGCAAAACTCCAGAAGAAATTCGCAAGACATTCAATATTAAGAATGACTTCACTGAAGAGGAAGAAGCACAGGTACTTGTTCTGGGCTTAATTATAATTTACCTGTCTGTTTGTGCTGAATTACTGTGTGGTGCATCATAACTCAATTTGTGATGCAACAGACTTGTTAGCAGTACATGTAAACTAATGCATCAATTCCTCATAATTGGGGTGTTACTAGCAGAAGATTTTTTGGTGTCTCCCATGCTTGCAGCCCATTACCTGAAAAGGTCCAAAGAAAGTGTATTGATTTTTCTAGCTCCAACATATCTAATAAGAAAGCACATTTTGTTTGTGGCAGTCTTAGTTTGCTGGTTTGGGGCTGTAGTAGGAATGCTGTGGCATTGATGTATTGTGCAGCAAGATTGCTGCATGTGGCTGGAAAGGTAAGTTTGGGTTCTCTAAGTAACAAACTCATTAATCTTAAAACGTGACCAACAAACCAACTGCAGAATAGCAGAGTTAGGAAAAAGCAGAACAAGATGCCTGGTTTCGATACAAGGCAGTGAGTTGTAGACTTAGGTATTTTTTTTAATGCTATGTCATGAAACAAACAGCTTAGACTTAAGATACTGAATTTGCTTTGCTTCGTTGGAAAATTTCAGATTTGGTCAAACGTAGGCATGAAAAACCTGACTTACATTGATAAACAGGCCACTTTGGAAGACAGACTTTATAATTGCAAAATCTGTGTGAAAAATTAAAGCTGCTCCAAAGTTTGTCTCCCTGCAGTAAATAATCCTTAGTGTTTATGGGTATTTAAGCCAAGGCTTAGAGTTTCACTGCAACATACTGACAGTTTGTATTGAAACTGCTCTTCCAGGTACGTAAAGAGAACCAGTGGTGTGAAGAGAAATGAAGTATTGTGCCTGACACTCGAACACTGTAAGGATTGTTCCAAATACTAGTTGCACTGCCCTGTTCATAATTGTTAATATTAGACAAATGCAGCAGCAAATGAAGTTGTGTTAGCAGGATGTTGTTCCCTTTGCATGTGTAGTGTTTTTTTTTTGAGTACAGATCTAGATCTCTGAGTTTTTACTAGTGTAATTGGATGTCCTTTTACTTTGCAATGAATAAAACTGAACTAAGTGTGGATTCTGTATGGGAAGTAGCACTTAAGGTTATCATTTTCATTACACTTTTAAACTGCTGAAGTCCAGTTATAGTGCTGAGGATTGACTCTGTTGTAAATAAAAACATCTATGACTTCTTCCTCAAGAAGAGCAAAACACATGTATTTACAGGGTATTGATAACTTCAGAAAGAAAAACAAACCAGAATTTGTCTTGGGGAACTAGATAATGTAAAAAGTTACTGGATTTCTTACAAAAACATTGTGGCAAAAAGTTAAGTGTTACTTAAAGCTATATAATTCTCAAGATGGTTCTTGTCCTGCATTTAAAAAATAATTAAATATTTGACCACTTTCTTGTCCTTTTAGTCTTGCCTTATAGACTAGTGAAAATGTGATTTAGAACTAAACAAGCTCCTGACAGTTAAATATGAATACTTCAGCCATGTCTTGAAGACCTGCCTCTAGGTGATAGCAAATAAAGTGTGTTGCTTTATGCACAGAATGGGTGTGTTTTTATACATGTTACTGTTTAAAGTGGAATCCAGATTTGACCAAAAATGACTGACATTACCAAAGTTAATATTTTTGACCTGTGCATGCCATTAGTGGCTGGTTTTTAGGCAGTTTTAAAGACCCTTGTGATGTAGCTCTTGGAAACATGGTTTCATGTGTCCACAGGAAATCTTATGCCTCTGTATGTGATACTTCAGCTGATAGAGACTTAATTATTGCATACAAAGCTAATGCAATATCAAGCTTAACTACTTTGGACAAAGCCACTTGCAACTAGTTAAACAGTAACTGGTTTTCTGATTTTTTTTTTTTTTTTTTTTTTTTGCTTTTTACTGTTCCCTTATAGGGAGTAGGGGATGGTTGTGTGGTAGATCTTTTGAGGTGTGCTCTTAGCTTGTATTGCATTCCATTCTCTGTATAAACCTTAGAGTAGAATGAACCTTAATAAACATACTTATCTCACTTGAAATATTGGTGTTTCACTTCTGAGTTAATAAAGGGCTTTTAAACTTTCGTTTGCAAATGGTTCTAGTTATTTGGAACTAGACATTTTTACTGTCACTTTTTATTTCTACTGAGTGTAGAAATAATAGCACTGAGGCAGTGTTAATTGAAATAAAACAAATGTAAAGTGTTTTTTTTTTTCTTAATGACTAATGCAGGATACTAGTCACAGTGGGCAACTTTGAGATGAAGTTGGATGATGGCTAAATATCCAGAGATATCTTTTGATGGCTTATGAAGATTACCTAAATTTTGGTTGTAACTGTTATGAAAGTATTCAGAATTTGGATACAACTGCTCCTCATATCTGGTTGCTCAGGAGTTTGTGGGGCCTGCCTCTGTGCTGCTTTGCTTTGTGCAATATAATGCTTTGTGCATTATATTGGGTGTGTTAGACATTGTCAGTGGGCATAAAATACTCCACTGCTGCACTTGGACATTCTGAAGCCATTCCAGCAGCCTGTATTGCAGACAATGCACCTCAGTTTAAAAGTGCTACTAGAGGAAAATGCCATTTCTGTTGCTATGTTTGTAGTTAATATTCAGCTTGTGCTGGATTCTTAAAAGAAATAAATCCATCTGTGTGTTCAGTGTTCGAGAGTACGCTTGTTCCCCCTCCGAGTGCTGTGGCTAATACTGAAGCCTGGTGTTCATTGTGTGTTTGGTGGCAGCAGCCTGTGTAAATTCCTCTGGGTGCTTGTCACGAGCCCAGTGTCAATGTTTGTCAGCAGCCACTGCCTTGCAGGATGCCTCCTGCTGCTTTAGGGTGAGGGAGAGACAAAGACACGGTTTATCTTCCTCATTGCACTGCTCCAACTGTGTATTGTCTGCATAACCACACCTGGGATAAAACTTGGCAATTGAGCGAGAGCAGCTGGCCCAAAGCCTGAGCTGTGCTGGTCAGATGTGCAGTGGTGGAGCCTCTGCTGAAGCCCCAGGTTGTGACACTTGGCTCTTGGCACTGAGGCACCTGTGGAGGTGCAGGCGAGGGCTGGTCTGGGTGCTCAAGGCATTGTGTAGCTTTGGCAGATTTACAATACTCTCATTGGTCTTGGTAGGTAGGATTGCGTGCAGCTTACTTTCTCTAATTGAAATTCCCCTGTAGTACTGACTCAGACTTCAGCCAGATTCAAATTCTGTAGCTGCTTGGCAGGGATGTCAGCAGGGAAAGATTTTTTTTTTTTTTTTTAATCTCAGTTGTCTTACCCACTCCAGTAATACTAGTGCTTAGCTGTAGAGAAGGACACTGGGGATGTGCTGCGAGTTTGGGTTGTCATGTGGCTGCTGCCTGTGCTCATGCTTCAGCTGAACCTGCTCCTTGCTGCTGTAGCAGGCACTGGCTGTGTACTCGGAAATTCCAAAAAGCAGGAGAGACTGATTTCCCACTGGTAAGCTTTCTGTTGCTGTTTAACTTGTATGGTGCTTCCTTAATTTTTTTTTTTTTTTTTTAAAGTAAGTGCATGATCAGGGATCAGGTTTCTCTTGGATAAAGGGATTAAGTGTGGGGGTAGGGAGAGGGATGGCTGGGTGTCAGTAGGAATTCTAGAAAAAAGTATTTTCTTCATACCATTGGCTTACTATTTCAATCTTACCATGGAAGGCTTTTGGCAGTTATTCTAAAAACTATTCAAACATACAAATGCTGAAGGGAAAAAACAAAAGCAAGCAGGAATCCTCTTGAATGCTAAGAAATAGTTACTTGAGAGTTTGATGGCGTTATAACTTCCAGTGGCCTCTTTTGAACAGCCAGTCTGGCAATTACTTTATTTATAAAGCTATAAACATACTTTGAACATAAAAGCCAAAAAATACAAACTCAGTGAAGTAAAAAAAATTACAACGAATGATGGATAGTTACTGGACAAATGAAGGTACAGCTGCAAAACATTTATCCCTGCTACATACATACAGTGGTTTTACTTGTTTTAACGAAGTGGTACTTCCATGACTTCTACATTCAGACTGATTCCAGAATTCAAATACGTATTTCAGGATGAGTTAAAACTGCTGTAAAATAGCTAGAAAAAAAAATCTTGTTGAGATAAAAACTTAAGGGCAAAGTCTTCTTCTATTAAAAAAGAATAATAACACAAAATAGCAACACTTCATCTGGCAGTTCTAAAGACACTTTTTTTGGTATTAATAACTTTGTTTTGGCATTGGTTATCAGCCGTGGGGCCGTAGAACAGAAGTCAGTCCTGCTGTTTTGTCTTGGAAAGGGGCAGCCTAAAAGTGTCTTTTCTGTGTTTTGGAATAAACCCCCCTGACATTTTCTGTTACCCAGTATAACTGAGCGCGGTGTACCACGAGCGGCTGCTGTGCTCCGTGTGCAGGAGCTGGAAGCAGGGCTGGGCTGCCTGTGGAGCTGTGTACGGGCAGAGCACAGGCACAGCAGCGCGGGGGCTGCGCCTGCTCCCCGCCCCGGGGCTCTGGGAACGCTCCCTGCCGAGCGCACAGGACAGGGGCTGTCGGGAGACACGGGGGAGCTTGTGCAGAAATCAGTCGGAATAAGGATGGAGAGAGGAGGCTCTAATGCAGATGAGCCTTCTGCTGGCCGAGGCAGGGACTCGACACCGTGGAGGGGCTAGAGGAGCCCTGAAATAAGTGGGTGAAAGTCCCAGGGTGTGAAATGAAGGAGGGCTGGTCTGGGTGCCTCGGCCAGCTTAATACTGATCAGGGCTTTCCCCAAATTTCCTCTGCTGTTATTTAGACACATCTGCTTCTTTTCTACCTGCCTTTGCTTTGCTGCTCAGTTACATCTGTCATCCAATCAGGAGTACCAGTCGGGGGTTAAGTTACACCAGCCTTACCTCAAGTATGGGGTACACCAGGCTGTGGTGGCTGCTCTGTCATCTGTGGTGTTTCCAGTAGGTGACACTTTTACAGCACCTTACAGCAGAATGTCTCAGAGTGGCAAATGATGAGCTGAGACACAGCCATTTTTTAAAGTTTTTTGGGTTTTTTTGGGTTTTTTTTTTGGTTTTTTTGTGTTTTTTTTTTTTGTTTTGTTTTTTTTTTTTTTTTGTTGTTTATTTGTTTGAAAATCAAATGATTAAAGAGACCATGTCAGGTCTGGCAAATCTATTGAGTTCCTCTGTTCAGCACTGGACTATGCTGTTGGCTAAGCTTGCTAAAATAATTTAAAATGAGCAGATTGCGTATTGATCTAGTGCTATGTAATTAACCCTCTGAGTGCAGTGAGTACATGAGTGTACAGTTGGCATTGGATCAGGTAATGCTACATCTCCAAGGGTTAAAATCATTCAAACTTCAAAATGACTCTTTGCAAACTTGTCAGGTTGTGTATATAGCTTTCTGTCAGTGCTTCTGAAGTTACATTTACACAGGAGAAGAATAAAGAAACAGTTTAGATCTTCTAAACTAAAACCAGAAATAAAAAATCTACACTACTATAAGCAAAACTATCTAAATAAAGGTATTCCAGTATTCCAAAGCTGCTCTACAGACTAATTAGCTTTGGCTTTTTTTTTTTTTTTTTTAGCTTTAAATCTTTGAGGCATAAACTTGGTTAAAAAGTTATGTTTAATCCAATGTAAAAAATTATGGTTTGTGTTTTTGCATAAGAAAAAAATATAAAAATAGTTTGTACATTATAAAGGTCATCTTAAATTTCTTGCAGTTCTACAATAATATTACTACATAATTTGTATTCAGTACTCCAAAACCCATCTATCAAGTAGGAAAAAAATAGTGCCCCCTCTACCTCTGTGTGTTGTCATTTTTCTCTTCAGCAGTCGGGAATAGATTTCTTTGAAACAGGAAAAATGTCTGCACTGGACTAGATTGTGGTCTCTGAGAAGACTGTAAACCTGAAGTAAATCCCGAACTTGGAATTGTTTGGGATTTACGTCAATTCATGGAGCTCATAATCCATCTGCAGTGTGTTTTGTTTAGCAAACTCAAAATATAAATACAGTACCAGAAACTGGTAAACATTTTAAAGCTGGAGAGAATACATTAACATTTGGCATTGTCATTGGGGTGGAGGGAAGATCTTTTAAAAAAAGCTAGAATAAGTTTTTTAAAAAAGTTCTACACTGAATCATGAAAAAGAGCGTTCCTGTCTCGCTGAGGGTTTGCACAGACGGATGGATGCCTCCAGCCAGAGCAGGGCAGGGAATGCTGCTCTGCTGCCACTGCCCCACGGGAGAGCTCTCGGCTCCCTGCCTGCCCCGAGAGATGGCTACAGGATGCTGGGATCCTGGCACACTGGTCAGCCTGCTGGGGCTGCTGGGATCCTGGCACACTGGCCCGCGTGGGGCTCTGCCCTGGGCTGCTGGATCCTGGCACACTGGCCCGCGTGGGGCTCTGCCCTGGGCTGCTGGGATCCTGGCACACTGGCCTGCGTGGGGCTCTCCCTGGGCTGCTGGGATCCTGGCACACTGGCCCGCGTGGGGCTCTCCCTGGGCTGCTGGGATCCTGGCACACTGGCCTGCGTGGGGCTCTGCCCTGGGCTGCTGGGATCCTGGCACACTGGCCCGCGTGGGGCTCTCCCTGGGCTGCTGGGATCCTGGCACACTGGCCTGCGTGGGGCTCTGCCCTGGGCTGCTGGGATCCTGGCACACTGGCCAGCCTGCTGGGATCCTGGCACACTGGCCAGCCTGCTGGGGCTGCTGGCTCCGCACATCCTGCGCTGCTCACCGCTGTGGAGGTGCAGAGCTCGATCAGAGCCGGCAGCCCCAGCAGGCTGATGTCCGAGGCTCTGGCCGTGCGTCAGGCGGGCTTTGGGACCGTGCTGTCTGCAGAGGACAGTTCCTAACGGCGGGCAGACCCTGCCAGCAGCCGGGCCCTGCTCCTGCGCCCACCTGGGGCTCCCTTTTCCTCTGCCTTGCTGTACAACCGTGGAATGGCAATGTCTGCACAGAGATCTGTCACCTGCAAACACCTTCCTGTTCTCAAACAAGAAGTTCAAAAAATTCACCTCACTGGTTTAAATATCTAATTTCTCTTTTACTCGGTCAGATCAGAACGCTGGCATCACTACTTTTCCTTTTCAGACATACAGGCTTTTAAAAAATGCTCCTATTCCAGCTTTTCCAGCTCCGTGGTGTAACAGCTATAAGATCTGTGAGTGACTACACTTTCAAGCAGCTCGGAGGGCAGGGAGTGGAAGCGAGGGTCAGACTGACAGCACCTACCACCTACAGCAGCAAGCTGGACATGGCTCTGCTCTCTGCCACACTTTGGAGACAATGCAGCAAAAAAGAAACCAAAACAAAACCCCAAACAAACAAACAAACAAAAAAGCATCACAGGGCAGGGACAAAAGGCTTGTTTACTCATCAGCACTTTGAATTTTGGGAAATACTTATTTTTACCTTTTTCTTTTTGAAATTGCTTTTCTATCACCCCTCCCCTCCAAAAAAAAACCCCACCAAGTGAGTTTTCCATCATTCTTGTCATCCGTTCTTAAGTCGCCAAACTTCGCATGTTTTACAGTGAGATGGGGATTTAGCTGGGCCTCTGGTCCTCATCCAGGGGCAGTGGAACCAGGAGGGCGAGCGGAGTGCCCGGAGTGGCCAGCGGCTGGGACTATGTCCCCGAGGAGGCGCGGCTGTAGGCGGGGGGCGCGGCGGGCGCCGAGGAGCGCCGGGCGCCGGGTCTGGAGGGGCCGGAGGCGGGCGGGAGCTGCGCGGACACGGGGCACGGGTCGGGCTGGTCGCGGTGCGCGGGGTCGGCGGGGGCTGCGAGCTGCTCTGACGGGAAGGCGGAGGGGATGCATCGGAGTGCGTCCGGTGGGGATGGAGGGGAGTCTATAGCACTTCCATCGGAAGAAACTGGGCTGGCACAGCGTCCTTCTCCTTGTAGGTACCGAATGCACTTCTTTTTCCTCCTGGAAGAGCGGAGAGAGGCCCGGTGAGTGCCGGCAGAGTGCCGGCAGATCCGCCGCCCCTTCCCCGCGGGGCCGGCACGGCGGCGGCGCTGCAGCGCTGCGGGGACACCGGCAGGCGGCGCCGGCGGGCCGGGAGCGGAGGAGGAGGCGAGGAACAGGAGCGAGGATCGGAATGCGGCAACGAACACGGGAACAGCAGAAAAGGAGAAAAACCACCCCAAAATAATAACAATTATCCAAACCGTGAAATGAGAATTATAATAAGCGGAACAATAAGTTTTTAAAATAATAATAAACACCCCAAGCTAAAAAATAATAAAAAAAGAGAAAAAAAATCAAAATAATAATAAAAATCTAACCCGTGAGGTCATTCCTCATCAGCCACCACCCCAACTGCTTGAATTCTGTGTGGGTGCCTGGCTCTCAGGAGGTCGGGACTGAGACACTCCCCCCATGGGTCCCCTCCCCACCTGCGGCAGAGCCCCCGTGGGACTGGTGTGCCCTGGTGTGCCCTGGTGTGCCCTGGTGTGCACTGGTGTGCACTGGTGTGCCCTGGTGTGCCCTGGTGTGCCCTGGTGTGCCCTGGTGTGCACTGGTGTGCCCTGGTGTGCACTGGTGTGCCCTGGTGTGCCCTGGTGTGCCCTGTGTCACTGTGTGCCCTGGTGTGCCCTGGTGCACTGGTGTCACAGGGCACATCAGCACCACTGTGCCTGGCAGTGCCATGCTGTGCTCTGCTGGGACACTGCCCTCCACACCCCTCTCAGCTTTTCTCATCACAAAATCTGAAGGATCCAAGAGCCCATTTCCCAGCACTTTCCTAGCCTTGTGCACAGTATCCTCCACTTAGAACCACGGACTGGTTTGGGTTGGAAGGGATCTTAAAGCTCATCCCATCTCAACTTCCCTGTCATGAGCAGGGACACCTCCCACTAGACCAGAGGCTGCTCCCAGTACCATCCAACAACTTGGCCTTTGTTCTCAGCTCTTTTCTGCTCTGAGTTATCTCTGAGTGTACTTCACATTCATCCCCACCTCCAAGGACGACTCAGCTGGGCAGAAATGTACTCAGCAACCATTCAGGAAAAGGTAAGGAAATGGCCTGGGACTGGCTGGAGGGAGATGATCTGAGGATGTCTGAGGTCCTGCTTTGAAAGTTGGAACAGTCCTCAGGCCTTCAGAGGACTCGTTGTTCCTTGGAGGGCAGATCACCTTTAACCTGCTCACTGAGCTAAGGGGAAATCAGCCCTGACAGAGCTACCAATCACACTTCAGCCCATGGGGTTCCTGGAGAGAAACTGTTTGTCCCTTGGGATGTGACCTTCCCCTTGGGAAGTGGAGTGTGGGTATAAAATGCATTGTGGGCAGACACTAGGGAGAAAGATTTGGCAGAATGGTACGAATGGTCCTGCAGTAGTGACAGACTCAGTTCCATGATTCCATTCTGTGGGGTATGATAGAGCTCCTCAGCTGGGGATGGCTTTAGTGACCCAAAGGGTTTTTTACAGGACAGTACCCATTAGGGGCAGCTCTCCCCCCCCAGCCCTGCTCTTCTAGCAAGAAATCTCCAGGGACTGGGAAGGTCTCTAAGACAGCAGCACCTGCCTTAGGGAGCAGGGATCAACCTCCCTTTATCCCTCCTGGAAGAAACACTCAGGTTATGATTTGGGGGTATCAAAAACAGAAGTCACACATCATTCTTGCTGTAGCTGGGTTTGGACATGATTCCTTCACATCCTGTGACAATTCTGCTCAGTATTTATCCTGAGTTCCAGGTGTCACCTTGTACATCTGGATTGTTTTAACTACCCCTGGTTCTCCAGAGTCAGTCCCTCACACTACCTTGCTCTCACTCTTTGTTGAGCTGGTTTTCCTTCTCTCCATGTGACAGATCCCTCATGTCACTTGCCTTGGCTCCTTGAGCACCTCAGTATAGATCCTCAAACAAAAGAGCTCTCAAGATGTCCCCTTAGTAGTATCGAAGGGACAATTCCTCTGCTGGAGCCTTTACAGCTAGAGCAGGTAAAAGAACATCTCCCACCAGGCTCCCTGCCTGGCTGTCTCATTTGAGGAAACCTGATCAAATGGAGAACTCGCTAATGCGGGCACACACCTTGCTTTGATCTTCCTAATGAAAAACCACAGTGTGAGGATGTGTATTAACTAGTCCAGTATTAAACACGACTTGCACTGGATGTGAACAAGTGCAGTGCTATTACTGCTGTCAGTGCCATCGTTAGCCCTGCTGACCCAATTAACGCGATAGGAAACACGACAGCTCAGCTGAACAGAGTATTTAACTCCAGGGTATTTTCCATGGGTAGTAATTCCCCAGAGACAAGCCTGAGGAGGAGCTGTGTTTCCCACGGACATCGCGGGAGTAGCCGCAGGATACAGTTTCAATGACCTGTTTAAAGATTACAGGAGTGTGGCCATTGATTCACTGGATTTAAAGTAACAGGGGGAAAAAGTAGATGTGATTCTACAGGCTGCCGCTAATGGCCCAGTCCATGGGTTACGCTGAGGGAGGTGTTCCACAGCTGAAGGGGTTTATCCCTCTCCCTTTGGAAACTACAGCACCCTGGCGTGTTTGTCCAGGGTATGTGGGAGGAGTGTGACGCTCTAGAGCAGGAACACCCAGTCTTAACCAGTTAACCTCTCCTGTGGAGTGGAAATCCTCCTGGGGAAGTTGTTCTCCACAGGTGAGCAGAGCACGGTGGGCAGGAGCCCCTGAGTGGCAGCAGCACGTTAGTAGGGGAATTGCAGAGCAGCTCTGGCTGACCAGGGCTGGGTTACACAGGGTACACAAGAAGAGCATGCCAAGGCACTCCAGCAGCCTGGGTTAATCGGGAAGCCGTGCAGAGGAGAAGCCGAGTTCAGAGCTGGAATGGAGGCAGAGGGAAGGTGGAAGAAGTGTCCATGGCAGAACGGGGCACTCAGGCTGGTGGCACGGCTGCAGGGGGCACGGGGCACTCCAGCAGCCCCCTCTGGGCATTCAAGTATCAATGAGAACTAAGGGAGCTCTGCCTGGATTCGTAATCAATTAAAAAATGGTGCTTGATGACACTACCCAGGGAATAAAGGGCGAACAGGGAGCTCTGCTGTTGTGGCACGCTGAGGTGCAGGAGGGAGCTCAGGTGGGGCTCAGCCACAGGGACTGGAGCTTGGGGTGCAGCAAGGCCTGGGCCAGATTTGGGGAGACTAAATAATTTGTCACTTCAAGCTGAAGTGAACACATCAAGCAGTACTTCCACCTTTTTCCTCGTTGCATTGGTGCAAAACTGCAAATTGCAGACCTCTGTCCAAGCTGGAGTCTCTCTGTGCTCCAGCACCCAGATCCAAAAGCTCCCAGGAGCTTTCTCTGCCTGGCTGCCTTTGCAGCCCCTCTGAGCCAAGCTACACTTGGTTGATGCAGACATTACTATTGCCTGGCCAAATCCATCTCTGGGAGCCTGAGGAGCATGTTTTGCTGCTTGAGGCTGTCCCACCCCACCCATGGTGGGTACTGCAAAATTTAAGGCTCAGGAAGAGCTGGATGTTGAAATACATGGTCATCCCAGTATAAATAGGAGAAAGAAACCCATTAAATCCTCCCTGCTGGCCCTAGGGTGCCACTAATGTGATTGGAAAGCACTAATGGAGGGGAAAAAAGCCTCATATCAGGGTCAGAGGGGTCTCCATCCTGGAAATAAGCTTTTAAGACCGTGGAAGTCTATCAGCTGAGGAACATGTACAGCACTAAACCAACACTACCCTGGAAGGGATAAAAAGCCCAGAGTACAGCCTGTCCCTTGCAGCTCAGAAAACTCCCGAGATGCCCAGAGCACACCCCGTGCCTGCCTGGACGGAGCAGCCCGCGCTGGCGCTGGGATGGCTGCAGGAGGACACCTGGAGCTGAACCCACTGCCCCAGGAACACCCAGCAGCGAGGAGATGCCGATACACACCTGCACGGGCCGCACCAGTCCGTTTGTTGGTTGAGGCCAAAGCGAGCTCTGCATTTCTTAGGAGAGGCAGGATCTGAACACAGAAGCATGCGCGGCGGAGAATGGGCAAGGCAGAGGCACAAAGAGGAGGAGGAGCACGAGGAAGAAAAGAGGCAACATCATTTTAGCCACTTTAACACACGACTAACAGACTACAAACCCATTATTTTTCGCTACGGAATGGCGCTGGCACCACCTGGAAAAAAGTGATCGTTAGGCAAATACCAGTGATCACTGCTGGCAGCTGGAGGTGGTTTGGGAAACAGCTTTGAGAAACGTGGGCAATTACAGGGAAATTCACAGCTCTTCAAATTTCTTAAGTCTGGAAAAGGTGCCAAATCCCGGAGGCGATGCCTCACTCCTGTATCTGCATCCTTGCCGGCTCCCTGCCTTCCCAGCAGCGACTACGCGGGCTGCAGCGAGCTCGCACTGCGCACGGAGAGAAGAGGAGGAAACGTTGCAGAAGCAGGCTGAAAGCAGAGTTAGCACCAAGGAGAACGAGGTATTCCACTCTGCCCCCCGTCATACCCCTTCCAGGTTTAATGGAAAAGCTGTTCTCCATGGCCTTTCCTAAAACGTTGCTACTGTATTACTGTATAATACTGTATACTGTTTTGCTGTCTAATTACGGGACTCGTTAGGGTGAAACCCTGTCTGCTTTCAGGCACATCGCATTTTTCTCTGGTGTTGTAAATGAGATTGGAACAGCACATTTCTGTGCTGGATTCGGCCTCTCTCTTTCAACCATCATCAATGTCTCGCTGTGTACAACCAGTAGTTGGATTTTCAATCTGTAACAGGCAAAATTATAATTTTTGCATCACACAGAAAAAACATCTATATGGATATATAAAAACATCCAGTGCACTCTACATAAAGGCCTAAAAGCTTGTATTCCTCTTGTCACACTCGCACTGAATGAGATCAACAGTGTTAATTAAACTGAAGGCGTTAATGGGATGCATCTCTCGATAATAATTCCCGTTTTAAATGAATATTTATTGGTACAGGTAATATTTATTCCTGATATGACAGAAACACTTCAGAAATCAGCACATGAATAGCCCTGGATGATGGGAATGTGCCTGTGACCAGCTGAAATCTGTCAAAAGGGCCTTTTCTAATTGGTAGGGTGGTAAAGGGAAGTGGGGTTAAGTATGACTTTGCTTCAACATTACAGTACTTTGAAATGACACCCAAACTAGGAGTAGTCCCATCAATGATCTTCAGTCCTGCCACTACAATTTATCCCACATACAATATGGATGCATCTGAGAGAAATTTTCTTCAGTTAATAACATCTGTAGGTCTCATGGGGACATTCAACTTGGATGTTTTCAATAGATAAAGTTTAGTGATAGTTTATATGAAGTTATTACACGTTTGCCAAAATCCAATCTTTTCAGTTTTCACACACTACCTATGTTCTAAATCAAACACATCTATTAAAAAGTCACAGAAATGTTAATCTACCATGGTTAAAAAAATAATGAATGTGTATTTCTGTAGTTAAGCTCAGGAGAATAAAAGAAAACATGGTAAAGCACAACAACTGCTTTGGATTCTCCCATCTGAGCAGGAAAGCAGGAACAGCTTCCAGGCTGCATGCACTTACCTGAGTTGGAATCTTGCTGCTTTTCCCGTGTTCGTCTCTTCTTTTTCCCCTAGGAAATCAAAGGAAAGGCCGTTACCTGTGCTCCAGAAAACCAAGGGTGCTGGGCAGGGTTTTTTGAGGCTGGACTGGGTGCTGCCCCCCAGGTAAGATCTGGTAGGAGCCACGGTGCTGATGGCTCAGCCCATTCCAGGAGGAGACAAACTGGAAAAGGCTGCAAAGGGACTACTCAGGTTTATCTATGAGGGTGTCCCCTTCCTTTCCCCTCTTCCCATTCCAATGCTCCTAAGAAGAAACCCAGGAGGAACTCTCAAAATGAAACCCAAACATGTTTTTGTGCACCTGCTATGACTTCTGCACAGCACCAATTAATTCTGGGCTTGTGCCTTTTCTCAGGGATTAGCCCTCATTTCCAATAGCCCCGGACCAGCACCACAGGCACTCTGGCTCAGCACTTTGCACGAGATCCAGAAACTGCAATCAACTCAAGAGGCGATGGCAGCTGTGTCCCCACTCCCACCCCCACGGCTGCTCCACCTTGTTCCCAACACCCTGCTCCATGCTCTGCTTTGTGAGTCCAGGACTGTGCTGCAAAGGCAGCTCAGACCCGGATGGATGCTGCAGGCTGTGTCAGAAAGTGTGAGGGAAAATGTTAGTGGATGTAAACCAGCTGTAATAAAGCCAGTGCCTGTGCCTGCACTGCTCAGCACCTCTGCCAGCTCCTGCCAGAATGCCTCAGCCCACTGTGATCTCACCTGGGCATCCCACCCATTATTGCTTTAATGAACGGATAATTAATAAGTTTAATGAGATTAATAGAATTAAACAGATTTGCTGCGTGCAATGGAAAGAGTATGCTCAATAGCTGATGCTCCTGTCATATTCTTATTCCTTCTCCTTATGTTTCTAAAAAGCACTTGGTCGTTTTAGAACCTTCCCTATTTCTGAAACATGCTTTAATGTGGTGCCTTATACCCAAACTGAAACTGGTTCTTGATGTTCCCTGATTCCAAATGGGAAAGAAAATTTTAGGAAATCCCCATAAATTTATTTTTAAATAATAATAATAATCTGTTTCAGTGCTTTTGCAGTTCTGGACCATCTCTCATCCTTCTTTCACTAATAAAAAAGTCCTATTTTATCCCCAAACTGCCTCTCTGATTCACAAGATGCAGCACCTCCCCTCATCCCCTAATGAGATGATTAATGAGGGCACAGCAGCATGGGAGCAAATCTGGCTGTGTGGCACAGGCAGCTGCCAGGGCTGCCTTTGACCTGTGACTTTTTATATGACTCCTTGTGGTTTGAGTGAAGGTGGAAAGCTCAGAGCTGTGGTAAGCTTTTTCTTCAGTGGGGGAGTGACTGTATTTCCTGCCTGATACCCGCATCACGGGCTGTGCAAGTGACCTACATTCCTCCTCCCTGCTCAGCTTCGGAGAGAAAAGTATCTCTTCCAAAAACCACAACACCCAAACCAGCTGGTTTACAGTGCTGGGAGGACCAACAAGCACCTATCTTCTGGAGAAAGGAACCAGCCCTTGGTTCCCCAAGATGAAAATGACACAGGACTGGGATTTCCAGGGAGGATGAGATGGTGCCATGCTCTCAGCAGGGCTGATGCCCTCCAGATATGTGCCCACCAAAATGTGGGCTGGGGGCTTCCCATCGTCTCTGCTTTTTCTGCATCATCTCTGCCCTCTGTTTCTGTGGGGAGTTTGGGGTGGTTTGGGTCTGTTTACAGGAGTTTTCTTGCCCTTGGTGGAGTTTTGTCATTCTGGAAGGAGGGCTGGAGTCAGTGTGGGGAGGATGGGCACTCATTCAGTTCCCAGGGATAAGAAAGTGCCTGTGAGGGAAATGATGGAGATCATGGATGGACAGATAACTGAAGATTGTATGTGCTTTGCTTCAGTTCACTAATGAGCTTGTTAGGCATATAATAAAACAGTCATGAAAGTCACATGAGAAGACCCCCTACAAAAAGAGTCACTATTTTAAATCACAGAATCAGAGAATTATTTGGGTTGAAAGGGACCTCAAACACATCCTGTTCCAAGCCCTGGACATGAGCAGGGACACTTTCCACTATCCCAGGTTGCTCCAAGCCCTGTCCAACTTGGCCATGAACACTTCCAGGGATGGGGCAGCCACAGCTTCTCTGGGCAGCTTGTGCCAGGGCCTCACCACCCTCACAGATACCTCAGCTGCTGTCCAAGATGCACAGGGCAGTTTCCTTCCATAAAATTTTATTTCCAAAGATATATCCATAGCACTTAAAAGCTTCTCTTCCTTTCTATTTGTATTTGCTTGGACAATAAGCAAATAAATCCTTGTGGTTGCCAGGGGCTGTATCATTCATCCTTTAGACAGGCAATAAGACAAGGAAGTGTTCAAGATACTCCTGAAATGGCATTTCTATGGCTCTTGTGCTGCTAGGAATGGCATTGCCAGGTGTTTGGTAAACACCAGCCATCCCCCCAGGCCATGCTGGGCTGTGCCCCAGGGCGGGGGTCCGAGCACGGTGGCACTCACGTAGTTGTCTCTGGCAGACCAGCCGGGGTAGAGCTGCATGTGGAGCTGCCGTTCCTTGCGAGCCAGTTCGTAGTACTTGGCTTGTTCCTCCCGGGACAGCGCGTGCCACTGCAAGGACAAACAGCAGTGAAGCGTGGCCCGGCTGTCCCAGCCCAGCCACCCCGCCCCAGGCACATCCAGCCCCCGTGTCTATAGGAGAAGAGCACCTGGGCTTGAAGCACGTGCTCGTTACATACTGGAGAGCAGCTGCAAGGGCATGTGGCACTCGGTGCTGGTGCTGGGCCCCTGAGCTCTTACCCTCCTTCCCAGGATCTGGTTGATGGCAGCACTCTCCTTCAGGGTGCACTCGGCGATGACTTTCGCCCGCATTTCTTTCATATACAACATGAAAGCGTTCAAGGGCTTCTTAATAGTGGGCTTCTTGGCTTCCTTCTCTCTCTTTGGTTCTGGTTGAGGTTTCCTTGGTGGGACAAAAGGAGGGGCTGTCAGCATCAGAGCCACCAGAAGACTCGACCCCAAAATAACCCAGCAGCACGGCAAGCGGGGGCTCGAGATTTGCTCCTCAGACGCACAGCTCAGTGTTTATCCATCCGCCCCCCATTCGAGCACCGAGAGTGATAAATGAAATGGGCGTTGAGGTGCTGACGCTGCCGAGCCAGCACCTCCCACTCACATGTTTCGGTCGTAGTGCTCCATCTCTTGCTTGCCGGAGTGGGGCACGATGGCGGGGTGCGGGATGCCGGTGGTGTGCATGCCGGAGCCCAGCATCAGCGGGTGAGTGAACCTGCAAGGGAGAGCGGGTGAGCCGTGCGGGGCTGCGGGCCGGCACCCGGCGGGCCCCGGAGCGCGCTCTGACGCGGCGAAGCAGACGGAAAGCGAGGACACGGAAAGCACGCAGGTGCTGCCGGGCTGGCGGGGGGCAGGCAGTGCCCACCACCCCTGGTCACCCTGCGGCACGGCCGGTCCAGCCGTGGGCACCTGGATGGCCAGGATCCGGTGCGGCAGCGGGGGAACCCGCCTGCAGCAGGAGCCAGCCTGGCCGACATCGAGGATGCTTCCAGCCAGCAGTTCCAGCTACTCACATCTCTCTTGTTGCAGTATCTCATTAGCACTGCAGAAAGGAACAACGAACTCAACCTGGGGTTTGGATGGGAGAGATTAGGACCACACCGCACCTTTCTTTTAACAGAAATAGACTAAGTCTGAACATGAACCCAACTGCAACTCTAGGAGGTGCACCTTGCCTGAGCAATGCTCTCACACAACACGGGCTGAGATCACGAGAGGACTCATTAGCTCTCAGGCTTCATTAGCTCTCTCTGGAGTTTTGGAGGATAACGCCAGCAAAGTCAGCTTTGCCAAGCTTGCCACTTTATGACTGCAGCTTGAGATGGCAGAATTGCCCATGGGAGATGAACTGTTCATTAGATATGCTGGCACGAAAAGAAAAGCTGTTTAATTTAATCCACCAGCACAGTCTGATCCTTATCTGACCAGGTGTACATTCTCGGTTGCAGCAGCGCTGCAAAATCCACCCCGAAATCCTGCAGGCAGGAGCTCGGGGAGGCTGCTGGGGCTCCACAGGGAACCGTTAGCTCCTCTTGCCTTCACCTTCCAGGCTGTGTATGGGTGACACCTTGTGAGAAAGGAGGGCTGGCAGCACTCCTTTGCCTCTTCTGCAAGGCTAAGGGGCTCCATGGGTCAAGGGATGCATGGATCAAGCATTGAAGGGATTGAGGGTTGCATGGATCCAGGTTTCTGCATGGCTAAGGGCTCATGTGAGCAAGGGTTTGCATGGTTTTTCTGTGGGAAATCTCTGCTAACAGCCCTTCAGGACAACATGAAGCAGAAGCAAAAGCTGGTGTGGCCCTGGCATTCCTATGGAGCCACGAGGGCTTTGCCCAGCAGCACACCTGGAAGAGCTGGGCTCTGTGATTCCCATCCACAGGGGCTGCATTTTGCTCACCCGAAGGCAGAAGCTGTGTTTATATCTCACAGAACTGACTTGTGCACATGGGAGGGCAGCAAATCACTGCCTCCCCCTGTCCTTTTAAAGCTAAGGCCAAGTAAACCAGATCCATCTCTGCAGAGCAAAGCGGTGATGGCAGCAGGGACACGTTCAGGATTAGCGTTAGTGACACAGAGCAAAATCCTGAGCAATGGATTCCACCCCATCTTCCCAATGCTGAGCCGAAGGCTGGAGTTTTTGACTCTCTTTAGAGTTCTGCTGAATAAAACCCAACCGTTGTGCATCCTCCATCCTCAACACTCCCCTGAGCACCCTGTGGAGCTGACACTGCCTAAAAGCGCCTTCTCTTCCCACCGCTGCCCTGGGCAGGGTGTGTGGCTGTCCCTGCCTGGCTGTGGGCTGCTGCAAGCTCCTGCTGCACAAACTGCAAGCTGCACATCCAGCTGAGCTGCCCTGTCTCACACAGCTCATACTCACCTGGAGAAAGAAGCCCCAGCAGAAAGCGCTGACGAATACGGCTGTCTAAATCCACATGACGGGAGCGGATAGACAGACTGGCTCTGCCTGGGATCAGGAAGAAAGAGTCTATAAAGTATCCACAGCTACGTGGTATTTCCTAAAGACACCCTTTGCTAACAGGGCTCAGAGCACTGATGGCCCTGGCTGGGTGGACGCTCCCTGTCCCTTAGGCTTGAGGGGCAGCGTGGGCTTTGGATGTTATTTTGAGAGAACCTGGGCCTTCCTACGAAGGTTGGATCCAATTCTGCCCCCCTTGTGCCCCTGGTACTAACACTGCAGCTTTGAGTTCACCCAGTAACAATGCAAAGTGCAGAGGCATGGTGAAAAATCAGGAGATGCTGCTATTGCACAAAAAGTTGCTCAAAAGAGCACAGTGTGACCAAAAAAAATTAAAGCCTGCTCAGATTCTCTGTGTGGTGCATAAGAAGCTGCACCAGGAAGGATAAATAAGAGGAGAACTTCCTTACTGTGCAGTGACCAAGCACTGCAACAGGTTGCCCAGAGAGGTGTGGATCCTCCCTCACTGAAGAGATCCCAGGATTGTCTGGACACATCCTGTGCCATGTGCTCTGGAACAACTCTGCTTGAGCAGGGAGGTTGGTCCGGATGACCCACTGTGGTCACTTTCAACTTTATGTACTCTGTGATGCCCCAAGCACGGGAGACTCCTGGAGTCTGGAGAGAAAGTACCTACCCTGCCTTTGTGCTTCAGGAATGCTCTGATTTCCCCAGCACATCCTTTTAAGGACACCCATCAGTTTTAAAGAAGCCAAAAGCTCAGTCCTGCATTCTTTTTGAAAGTTGCTTCATACTGGGGACCAGGCATGTACCAGACCTGGGGCTGAAAATTAGTTTTGAGATAGTAAAATAACTATGCAGGAAGTTCCTTGTTGTTCCCAGCAAGGGAACCCCCACATTTTCATATGGAAATAACTCAAAAATACCTTGGCTTGTTCTGCAAACCTGCCAAAAGATGCTTCTAGCCTAAAACTGCACATGGAAACTGAGATCATAGAATTACAGAATGGTTTAGCTTGGAAGGCGCCTTAAAGCTCATCTCTTTCCAACCTACCCTGTCAAGAGCAGGGACCCCTTCCATTAGACCAGGCTGCTCCAAGCCCCATCCCACCTGGCCTTGAACACTCCAGGGATGGAGCACAACGGGGTGTGTACAACTGTGCTGGTACTCACGCTCCTCTGGCCAGGCTGCAGAGCTGTAACCTAAACCCAGGGCCAGCTATTTTCAGCTCTAATGATGAAAAAATCCACAAAAAGTCCATTATCATTGTGTGGTGCACTGTGAAGGACCCAAGCTCCTGGATGCCTGGGATTTTTCGGGGCTAAAGACAAATTCCTGCCCTGAAGAGGAACACTGACAGCGCGGCAGCAGGCAGAGCCCTGAGCTGCACTGGGCAGGAAGGAGGCTCCTGCTCCTGCTGCTGTGCATTGGCTCGGCTGAAATCTGTGGGCTCTGTCTGCAGGAAAGGCAGCCGGGGCTGTTTACACCCTGGCAGGCAGGGACCTCTCCGACCCCTCAGATGTCGGCGGGTATAAACACACCCACAAGCAGCCAAGTGCTGCTGCACACCGGGAAACCGAAACAGCCTTTGAAGTTGGAGGCGGCTGCCCCAGGGCCAAGAAAACACTTGGAGCTAATCCAGGAGCGACCTGTGTTACTCCAGAGGCCGGGACACCGGGATAGGAATGGAGTTGAGCACTTGCAGCTTCATCCGAATTGCTCTGACATGCAAATTAAAGCAATTGCAAAATCAGTCCCTGATGGTTGGGATGATTACAGCTCAAATCATGGAATTACTGGTTTAGGTTGGAAGGAACCTTAAAGTTCATCTCATTCCAAGCTCCAGCCATGGGCAGGGACACCTTTCACTAGATCCAGCTGCTCCAAGCCCTGTCCAACCTGACCATGAACACCTCCAGGGATGGGGCAGCTGCAATGTCTCGGGACAACCTCTGCCAGAGCCTCACCACCCTCTGTGCAAAGAAATTCTTCCTAACACCTGATCTAACTCTCCTCTTTTAGTTCAAAACTGCCCCCCTTTGTCCTATCACTACCTGCCCATATAAAAATGCCCTCTCCCTCTTTTCTATGAGCTCCTTTTAGGTACAGGAAGGGGCTCTGAGGCCTCACTGGAAACTCCTCCAGGCTGGAACAACCCCAGCTCTCTCAGCCTGTTTCCAGAGGATCACCTGGTGATGGGAGGGTGGCTCAGAAAAAAGTGGGATGGTGGAGGAGAGGCTGCCATGGCACCACTGTGCTCGGCCCCAGGCACAGGTGAGTGACACAATTTGCAGGTTCCTGGCTAATGCTCACTGCCAGGCTCCCATAAGCAAAACTCACTTGACTGGACTCTTGGAAGCTTTTATCTGACTGTCATCCCAGCTTAATTACAGACAGAGTGATTGCAGCTCCTCCTCCTGAAGCTCTCGGTGAGAACAAAACCAGTTTCTGCCCAGCTCCTGCCTGCCAGCTTGTGGAGGAAAAGTTGCTTCCCGTGTGTGGCTGCCCTGGCCTGGCAGCTGACTTGGTGGCACCAGCACAACCATGGAATCCTGTAATGGTTTGGGTTGGGAGGAACCTTAAAGATCATCCAGTTCCAATCCCCTGCCATGAGCAGGGACACCTTCCTCTAGATCAGGTTGCTCAAGATCCCATCCAACCTGGCCTTGGACACTTCCAGGGATGGGGCAGCCACAGCTGCTCTGGGATGCATCCCTGGCATGACCATCCCCAGCACTCCCATCCCTGGCACACAGCCCCTGCTGCTGCCATGAGCCTGCCAGGCTCCAGTGCTTCTGCACCCACCCAGAGCAGTGGCTGAGCCTCAGCTGAGGACTGGGCCCTCCACAAGCAGGTCTGGGGCTCTTTCCATATATTTTGGGCAAGGACAAGAATGAGCAAAAGCTCTATTAGACACATGTGCCTCAAGGTGCTGCTCCCTGCAAGCCAGGCTCTTTGCTGCTTTACCATATCTGCTCTATTAGCCATTAATGAAGGCATCTGGTGAGGCTGCTGGAGGGTGCCAAACCCCACGGATACTGGAGCAGCTCTCAGCCATGAAAGCTCTCTCCACCACTAACTGCCCCACAAAATCTCCATAAGAAAACCAGACTGCTCTCCCTTCATGAGCCCAGGGCTGTCTGAACAGCATCATCCTAACCCAGGAGTGGACCTTCCATTTGACAAACAGGCTCCTTTCTCCCCACTCCAACTATTTCTTTCATGTTACAGCACAGTCACCCCAGTCCTTGTTTTTCCTAAGGATGAATCACATCATATGAGGAGTTAAATCATCACCCAAGAGTAGCAGATTTAGCACAGAAGGCAAAATGTAATCTCTTTAAAGCCAGACTCTGTATCAAAGGTCTCATCCTCTGTTTCCTTGTGGTTAAATATCTGGAACACGAACTTCAAAAACAAAACAAAGCAAAAGATAACATTTTACTTTGTGCTTTAAGAAGCTTCCCCTTTCCCACTCTGCAATAGGTTCTTGTACCTGAAGATCTCCACTGGGCTTTGCCAGGGTTTTATCCACCAGCACTGGAAGAACCTGGCCACTGTCCCTGTGATCACCTGCCATGCACTTTCTCCTATCCCAGCAATCCTGAATTGCCACCTGCAGCCACCAGTCTCCCTGTCAGCCTCTGCCATGTCCCTACATCATCACCGGGGATTAAATATTAACCTGAGGAGTGACGATGCCCCCAGGGCAGCACCTGCCAGACCCGCTCTCAGTGTGCCCATGGTCACGGGCACAGAAGTGGCAATGACCACAGAGAACACACTGGTGCATTTTTAACTTACCAGCAGGCTGTGCTTTGCAGTATGCTCTGCAGGGCTGACCCATGCAGGGGGTACATTTTGGGAGTGCTCCAGCTCATGGTCTCTCCTTTCCCATGCCTGCTGGGGCAGTGGTTACAACTGGCTGAGCTGTGGCCAGGCTGTGGGTACCAGGGGTGCTTCCCGGCAGGTCTCTGCCATAATGTACTTCTTTTGTGTGTCAGATCCCAAGAAACACCATGGCTCGGCAGATGGAGCATCCCAGGGATTACTCCGTACTGGTGGCAAGCTCAGGGAAAGCACTGTTTGTGCCCAAAGTCCAGTGAGGGAGAAAATTGCCTCCTACTCAAGAAAGAGACTTTGCTGTGATTAGGAGGGGTGGGTAGGAAACTCTCTCTGGGTTCCCTAATCCACACAGACAGATGTAAAGCAGGAGACAGTTCTGAAATGGGCAGGCTGTCACCCCTCTCCAGGGATGCCTCAGCCAGGACATAGCCTTCAGCCTCTCCACGGGTCTGCTCCCACCTCCAAGACAGGGCTGGAGCCTCTTCCCTCTTCACGGAGCACACGGGAGGGAGAGGCTGGGGCAGAGCTCCGTGCAGGTCGGGGCGAGTGGCCGCAGTGCTTGGCTCAGGGCCCCGACCCCGTGCGGGGCTGCGGGGCCGAGCCCTCCTCACTCACCATCCCATCGACGGCGTGATCTGGCCGACTCCACCGGGGGGCAGCGGGTAGAAACCAGGGATGTCTGAGGTCTGGGAAGGACGGTGCACTCCTGGAAGAAGGAAGAAGGAGAGGAGTTGAACCTGGCACTGCACTCCCTGGCTGACCCGGATCGTTCCCAACCCCTGGCTGCTCCATCTATGGACACTTGTGGACAGCGACATGTAACAGCTCTCTGCAGGTGGCAGGATGGTGTTTTCCATGGTCCTCTCTCAGGGGATGTGCTGGGTCATCCACATTGCTGCAAAATCACACACATAACGGGGGATGGAGGAGGCATTTTGCTCTTGCACAAGCAACATAGCTGCTCCATGCCACCCTGAGGCCAAGCAGCACTGTGCTTTGGAAAGGATTTGGATGACTCCAGGCAGCCCTCTGCCTTTCCCAGAGCTCACTCAGGTGCTCAGTGGATGGTCAAAGCCATTCCTGTGCTCCCTCTCCATCAATCATCTGCAGGACCCCCCGTGAGCAGGCTGTGGGGACGCTCCAGCAGGCATCACTTCCAACTTAATTTTAAGCAATTTGAGTTCAAAACAATTGTTCTGCGGCTCTGTGGGTGCCAAGGAACTGTGGAGGTGGGTATGGTGCCAGCTGGGAATTCACCCTTTGCATGGGGAATCCCTGTGTGATCTTCAAAGCCGCTGGCACGGGCAGCATGGCCAGGGGACACAGCCAGAGCACTGCTCCACTCCTCCCTGGGCTGAAAAACATCCTGTGCTGCCTGGGGCTGCGGGTGGGACTCAGACAACCACGGGGCTGCTGGCAAAAACAGCCTCCAGCTGACCCCTGGCCTGGGACACTGGAGAGGTCTGGGGCTGAGCTCTGACACAGCCTGGTGTAGTGATGGCTGCTATCGAGCCCCAGACAAAAACTGGGAACAGGACTGTCGAGTGGCTGTCCTGGATGATAAACACATGGACTAAATTGGTGATGAGTTGCAAGCAGCTGCAACTGGACTTTTCTCCTAGGTGTATGAATGATACCTTATTAATTAGGAATGACACCAACCGATTCTAAGCATGTTATTAGGAGTCAGCTAAAATAAATATATAAGTGACCTGACAGGAACATATAACCTAGTAGGAGATTTGCTTCAAGTGGGACTCAGTGGCCCAAGGAGGGTCAAACAAAACCAGCCCTGCACAAGGCAGCTGATGGAGCATCCCCAGATTTGCACCCCCAAGAATATGAGTTGCATAAGTCAGATCACAAGTTATTCCTGCTGGCCCAGTGGTTGGGGCACCAGCCACTGACTCAGAATTCCTGCTTGTATTTCCTTGTCTGTGTGTCCTTGGGCTACTGTGAGAAACTTTAAAGGGATGCTGGGAGAATAAGTATGAGAGTGACTCTCAAGCTCTTACACTTGGTGATAATGGGAGCTATTTTAGTGATGAAAACAGAGATGGGGCACATCCAGGAAGAACATGGAACAAAACCCTCAGCCCAGCAGTGTTGGCATGGGGCACACTTTCTCTTCGGCTCAAACTCAGCCATTAACTGAGCTTTTAGTAGGTTTATTTTGTTAACTCTTCCTATTTTTCTGCTGAGTTTATTATGCTCTGATGGCTGACAAGCAGCATGCTACTTGGAAGACAACCAGGATGTGCCTGGGTATCTCTTACACCAGACCTAAACCCAACCCATCAGCATCCCTGATGAGTTCAGAGTGTGGCCTCCAGGTTCAGACCAGGGATTATTCAGTGGGTCCTCCAGCCAAGAGGCTGGCTCAATAACCCATTGTGTTATCAGTGATGTTAACTGGGTGAAGCTGATGCCTCTGGGACAGTTTGATCACTCCTGGGTGGAGGCCTTTGCCCAAATCACAACAGTTGGTTTTATGCCTCTCTTTTGGCACTGGTTTCTGGGCCCTGATGGACACTGACCTCCTTCCTGAATGCAGTTTGACAAAAAACTGTCAGTTTGCTTGCTTTCCCATGAAATCAAGCCCAGGTTTGTGTAAAAGCTTGGGTAATCTGAACAGACGTTCTGCAGTAATGTAAGGCTGAGAAAAGTTTGATTTTACACTCAGTTTTCCAGGAACCCATGAAGAATGATGGAATGATGGACTGGGGTGAATTCCTCAACACACACCTGTATGTACAGTTTATTTTAGAGGGTTTGACCTCGACATACTGTACTTTCCTCCATAGCCTCATGAGCCCATTGACACAGCCTGGCTCACACGGGAACACAAAAAGCCAAACTGTGTGACAACCACATGACATGTGACTACAGGGACACACATGTCACAATCCAGTCAACTATCAGACACTGATCCTGTTTAGTCAAAATATTTCCTGTTTCAAGCATTTTTATTTTCTCAAAATGACAACCTGACAACAGTCTAGGTATGAGTCAAAGGAAAGATTACTTTCCATTTTCTGATTGACTCTTGTGCATCATCGTGCTGGCTCTGGTCTGGTCTCAAGGTACAGGACAGATTGTACAGAGAACTGAGCACACTCCATCAGCAGGGCTGGCACTTCTGGTATCAAACGGCTCACAGCCAGATCACAAAGCATTGCCAATAAGCTAAACAACCTCCGACTGCTAAGCAATGTCCCGGCTGACCAAAGATCCTGACTTTTCTCATTGCTTTGGGAGCAGCAAGGTGCCAGCCCCAGCGGTGCCAGCACACGGGTGCCAGTGCTGCTGTTACCTTGTTTCTGGTTGATGTCAGCGGGCAGGTGGGGCGAGTGGGAGCCGTGGCTGAAATGCTCGTTGCTGTAGGGGATGAGCGGGGTGAGCGGGTGCACTCCGTGGGACGGCTGCACGACGGGAACTTTGTTGGACTGCAAGAGACAACGGGGGAGAGGACTCAGAAGGCATCGGGACACTCCAGCAAGGAGGGCCAGTGCCCTCTGCAGTCCTGCTGTCGCCAGCAAGGCTGGGAATAACTAAAAACACCACACAAACACTAAACAAATTACTAAACAAACACTGCAGCATCCTGCAAAAAGAATCCATAAACCAAGCAGGGAAAACAGCTGGAGATGATTTCTTGGATAAGTGGAAAACAGATCAAACCAGCAAGAAGTTTTCATTGTTCAGACCTCTTTTTTCCACTCATTTCCAGTATCTTTTATTCCAGGATGAATGCTCTGAGTGTGCTACCCAAAGCAAAGCTCTTGTTCTCTGTCCTGGACTACCACAGGGTCTAAATCTGGACTTTCACATTGAATCCTTCATATTCACTGTGAAAATCCTGTTTGGGCTTTATTAATCAGAGCTGTCATGCAAGGACAGAAACAGGATCACAGAATCATTGAAGTTGGAAAATACTTTATAGAGATCATCAAATCCAACCATTAACCCAGCACTGCCAAGGCCACCATTAAACACTGAGGGCAATGCTTTTGAAAACCTGACATGGTCACCAGTTAGCCCTTGGGCTGAAATCCCTGTTGGACTGAGCTCCAGTGCTGGAGAAGGATCAGAGGGAGCTGAGGTAATGCTGGAGATGCAGAAAATCCAGGAAAGGTAAGAAAAGAAAAATCTGCCTCCTCTTGTAGCTACTCCTGGTTATGCACAGCATGGCTGTTGGAAACCAGCACCTTGGAAAAGGCCCTTTTTGGTGAACACAGAGACACACACAGAGAGACACACAGAGACACAGAGACACACAGACACACACAGAGACACAAGACACAGAGACACCAACAACAAACACACACACCACTACACACACACACGCTGCCATCTACGCAGCCTCCTGCCTCAAGCGTCTTGTGCTGTTTCCTACATGCCCAGTTTTGCCCATGGCTGCCTTTAAATCCCAGCTGACTTCATCTTGGTGGTGGAATGTTAGGATTTGTCCCAGGTAAATCCACAAAAAGAACTAACAGCACTCTGAAACAGGGTGAATTTGGGAACAGAGCAGGTCAGGCAGCTCTCCAGGGAGCTGGGCATGCTAGCCAGTTTTCATCAGTCTCACTGGGATGTCTACAGATGGTTTGCTGTGTGACTTTTGACAAATCATTTAGGATCCCTGGAGTCAATTCACTGGTACCTTTCACTTTGGTGACGATTTTGCTCAGGCAGAATGAGCATGAAGCTCTGGCTGGCTTTGTTGAAGGAGGCACAGACACAGACAGTGACTCTGATCAACCCATCCTGGACCTATCCCAGCCACTCCAAGTGAGCTGGGAGCCCTGGGCAAGTCCTGTGTTTTGCATCCCTGCTCTGAGGAGGAAACTCATGAAGTGGAAAGGAAAACAGACTGATGGAGACGCTGCTTTACATCTGCCTCTCCCACGAAGGTTTGCTCATGCAAATAAAAACCAAGAGGCCCACAGGTTTGCTTTTGAGAATGAATGAAAACCTTAATTCCTGATGTTTAACAGGTGTAGATTTACTGCATACAGTGAGGTACTGGGAATGTAATCCCCCTTCCTAGCATAAACTGGTGTGGTACAGACATCCCTGGCCTGCAGCAGGGACATGGGTTATGTGGTTTTCCCACCAAGAGCAGCACTGGGCTGGTTCCTGCTTAGTTAAACACATGTTTGGAGCTCTGAGCTCTTTCTATTCTTAGCCATGAAATAAGATGAAGAAGAGCTTTTCAGTGATATTTTCTAAAATTAGTTATGGTTTAGATTATTTAAGAGCCACAAAGCCTAAATGAGGGATATGCAGTTCTACGTGTACCTTCTAACATGACACTGGAGCAGAACAAGCTCAATGTTGAGCTGTTTTGAAAACCTCAACTCAAGCATTTCTTCTGTTCAAAGTAGGGCAGATCTTTCTTTCCTATTTGCCTCATGCCTGATCCAAAGCACAGCACCATTCACCAGCCAGCCTTGCTGCCTGACAACTGTGAACAGCTTTCAGAGCAATGACAGCAGACACGGCCCACCCAAAGGCAGCTGAACTGTTCTGACGCTGATCTGCAGGATGCCTCCCCAGGGAAAAGCAGGGAGTACACGTGGTTAAAGCATGGACTGTCCTCCTTCCCACCAAAGCACAACATGGAAGTGCTCAAGGCCAGGCTGGACTGGGCTTAGAGCTGTTTTAATGCAAGGTGTCCCTGCCCATGGCAGGGGATTGGAAGGAGATGATTTTTAAGGTCCCTTCCAACCCAAACCATTCTGAGATTCAATGGTTCAGTGGTAACCTGGTGGTACAAGACTTGCAGCTCAGTTACTCAGTTTTCCCGTCAGTTCAGATGCTGCAGCAGTAAGAACAGCTGCCTTCCCCATGACCCTTCTGCATTTGCCCTTGTCTCACTCAAAAACTTCTCTATTCTCTAAAGCCATAAAGATCTGGTGGGGAAGGATGACCAGCAAGGAGACGACAAAAATTTCTACAAGGGGATATTTATTCCCCTTTCCACTTCCTCCATTAGGGAGCATCTTACAGGAACCCATCTCCCAAAATGAAGGCAAGAAGGAAATGCTGCTCAAAAATATGGAGAAATAGAGAAAAGTCCGTGTTGATCCTGGTTCAAAGACTGCAGCTGTCAGAGCTTGTGGCCTATGGCCATGGCTGCAGCTCCTGGTCTTCTCCAGCTGCACTATGAAACCATACATGGCTTACAGAAATCCACATGCCAGAGAAACGGGATCAATTCCCCTTTTTTGCAAGGTCTAGATTATGTTCCTGCAAATCAGCTGCAGCACATGAACCTTGAAGAGGCTTTTCATTGCCAGGACTTAGCAGCTGACAATGTTTTATGGCACAAAATTAAGAGGATTGAATTGACACAGGGGCAATGGTTTGGTGTTGTCAGAAGGCCCCTGGGAGGACACAGGGTGCTGCTGGTCAGGACATCACAGGGGATGAGCTGTGGTTTGCTAAAGCATCTTATTCTGTCTCCTGGGTTTCAACACAGCCCAGAGCAGCAGTGGCAGAGCTGCTCACTACCCACCCACCAAAACCAGTGCAGCTGCTGCCAAACATCATGGCCCCAACACCAATTTGTCACCTCCTGTCCTTCAGCAGCCATGGGGGGACGTGAAGGGGCTCCAAGGACAGCTTTGCTTCACCTCTTCCAGCACAGCCCTTTGAGGACAGGCCGGGGAACGAGCTGTGCAGCCACAGCCTCGTACAGAAATGAGGAGACACCTTCACAGCAAACCCCAGAATGGTATTTCCAGAGGGGATGGAGCTGCAGGATGGAGTGTGCAAGCCTGGAGGGTTTCTTCCCCTCTCTCAAATTTGCTAAATTGCAGCTCTGCTGAGTGCCCAGCTCCCATGTGAACACTGCCCCCTCCTCCCCTGTGATGCTGCAGTGCATCCCCCTCCCAGCACCAACCATCCCACCAACCTCCCTGAAAATGACTGAAAAACCCAATGCTACTGGGAGAAGAAGATCCCTCCTTGAAGCCAACATGTGACTTTAATAACTACAGGCAATTAGAGAAGCAAAGAGAAAAGACAGTAGCATTAATTATTAAGAAAGATTAATTGCTAGCAAGGCCAAATTAGATCCCCCCAATCATGCCTGGGTGTGTGATTGTTATGGGGTCTCAAAGCCAGGTACAGAAAACTTTCTTTCCTCTGAGCACAAGCGAGTCCAGTGGACCTTGCACATGAGGATCACCCTCACCATTGGAGTTCCTCTGTATTTTGGCTCCAAGGTGCCTGATCAGGCTCAGCACCCTCTGCCTGGCTCCCATTCTCAATCACACATGCTCTGCCCACAGGTAGCAGTGGGGCTATACAAACTGCTGGGATGCTGTTGCTTGATCAGAACTACAAATGAGGGTTTTTAAATCAAAATTAAAAAAAAAAAAAAAAAAAAAGTGGGGTTTTTCACCAGAGAATGGTGTGAGATTATAATCAAACATTTTCTGGAAAGCACCTCATGTTAACGAGAATTTTAATTCATTTTTTAAAGAGTTATCTATTTAGTCATGACATGCTAAAAATGAGTAGTTTTACTAGGGTAGTTTTACTTTGCTGGTTTGATGGAGGATTTTTCTGTTAAACTTTGAAGATAACCTTAGAAAAACGTAGCACTGAAGGCTAAAAGTCAAAATTTGAGTGAAATGATCAGACTAAAAAAAATTCCACAGCTGGTAAAAGTCTTTGTGGTTTTAACTCTGAAAATATTTGTGGGAAAAAAAAATTTTTTTCCTGCTTGGATCAGTTTAGGAAAAGAAACAAATGAAAAAAAAGAGGATGTTTTGTAACCTGTGAAAAGTATTCCTTCCTACAATTGGACACAGTTATTAAAAGCAGCAGTGGTCACCCCATGCTGCCTGGGGGGCTGCTGAGGGTCCCACCATCCCCCAGTGCTGGGCTCCACCACTGCTTTTATGGATGGGAATGACTTCAATTAACTTTCTGGTAGAAGACAATTCAGAACTAAAATAAAGTAGTTTACTACCCCTTCCAATAGTGAAAAATGTTCAATTTCATGCTGTTAAATTTTCTTTGGGGATGTGACTTCAAGGGGTGCTGTGCTCCTCATGGGGGAGTGCCTGCTTGGCACAAACCACAGCTCTCAGACTATTAGCCAACATCCTGAGAGCCAAAACTGCTGGAAAACCCTGCACTGCAGGAGCCAGTGTCCATCCACGGCTGCACAGGAGAGGCAGATGCCCTAACCCCTCTCTGAGCCTGGAGCCACGTGCCCCTGTGACCCTGTCAGCAATGAGGGGAGGCTGGGAACCCCTGGAGGGAGCAGGACCCGGCACAGAGGGGCTGGGTGCAGGGGGTGGGTGCGGGGCTGGGTGCTGGGGCTGGGTGCAGGGGGGGTGGGTGCTGGGGCTGGGGGGGTGCAGGGGGGTGGGTGCGGGGCTGGGTGCGGGGCTGGGTGCAGGGGGTGGGTGCAGGGGCGGTGCGGGTGGGTGCAGGGGTGGGTGCAGGGGCTGGGTGCAGGGGCTGGGTGCAGGGGCTGGGTGCAGGGGTGGGTGCAGGGGTGGTGCAGGCTGGGTGCAGGGCTGGGTGCAGGGTCTGGGTGCAGGGCTGGGTGCAGGGGGTGGGTGCAGGGGGTGGGTGCAGGTCTGGGTGAAGGGCTGGGTGCAGGGGGTGGGTGCAGGGCTGGGTGAAGGACTGGGTGCAGAGGTGGGTGCAGGGGCTGGGTGCAGGGGCTGGTGGCCGGGGCGAGCGCTGTGGTTTCCAGCCGAGCCGGCAAGCCGAGCCGCAGTCAGGTGAAATTACTCACATCACTTTCAAATTTTCCCACATTGCCAGCCCCAAAGACAAAGAAATGAGGAGCCGTGGGCCAGCCCAGCAGTGGCCTGTGTGTAGCGAGGGGCCAAGGGAAGGGAGCTGGGGCTGGCAGCCGTGCCACGCTGGTGTCCATCACCACCGCGGCAGAGGGGACTCTGGCAGTCCCAGAGCCCTGTGCCACTGGCTGCGCTGTGTGTCTGGCTGCTGGGAGCATCCCCCAAGGCCGTTCTCAGCTGGGCTGCTGGGCTGAGCTGCGGGCACGTCTCCGTGCTCCTGTGCCCTGCGTGGGTGCCGGGCGCAGCCAGGAGCTGCGGGCTGCAGGCCAGCCCCGAGGTGCCCCGATGTGTTTGCTTGACGTCACTTCTCAGAGAGAGTGAGATGAGTCGACGTGTCGGCTGTGAAAAACAAAACCTACCAAGGTTTTGCTGCTGCTGATTCAATGAGGAATTAATTCCTCTTCGCTGCAAGATTAGTCACTGTGCCACAGAAAGAAAGGTGCAAGGCCAGGCTGCACCAAGCATGCACTGCTGTGGGGAAGCTACCTGTGACCGGGGGCACTGTGCCTTTTGCTCTTCATCCTCCAACCAATCCGAATTAGCAAATGATTAGGGATGTACTGGGGACATTAGTCCAGCTTGCATGAGGCCCTGGGCAACCTGGTCTAGTGGAAGGTGTCCCTGCCCAAGGCAGGTGGTTAGAACTGGATGATCTCTAAGGTTCCTTCTAACCTAAACCATCCCGTGATTCTACGGTATGATTAAGGACATTATTAGGCACATCCCACAGCATCAGATGCCAGGAGGCCTTCCAGGAGGACTCCCAGGGGATGCTCGGGGCACCAGGGACCAGAGCCCATGACTCAAAGCCAGCTCTACACACTCTGAGTTCTGGTAACACGTCCAGCTCAGGGCCCCAGACCGTGTCAGCAGACACCTTCACCCCTCATTTCCCCGTGGTGTTACACCAGGAGATGCTGTGCTGGAAGATCCCCCAGGAGCCACTGCAGACCGTTTCTGGCACTGACTGCAGGCGCCGGGGCCGGAGCCCTCGGCAGCCCGCGGGCAAGGCAGCATTGACTCATTTCTCATCTCAGCACACTTTTTTCTCTTTTCTCACTTTTGCTGCAGTCCCAGCACCCCAGCCCGCTGCCACAGAGGAAACAGGGAAAGTTAAAGCCACCCATGCTTAGGCACTGCCCTCATCCAGCTGTGCACCCCTCCAGCAGAACCAAATTTTGGCTGCAGCAGCAGCAGCAGCATCTTCCTGACCACTGCCCAGGTCAACCAGCATGGCTGCAGCAGAGAGCTGGATCTGGTTCTTACCCTCAGCACCACCAAGGGTTCCTCCAGAGACCTCATCCCCAAGACCAGAAGAGTCCCACTGCCCTGTGCACCTCACCTCTGGCTGCCCCTGACAGGCTTAAGAGCAGCAGTCAGATGGAGAGGAAAGGAATAATTGGCAGTTATTAATTCTTGCATTAATTCCGCATATGAATTGCAACAAGGAGCTGATTGGTTTGAGAGGCATATCACACATACAGGCAAATACTGTCTTTGCTCAGGTTTTTACCCAAACATTGCCCTCACTCTGTTTTTCATCCCTGCACCCTACATTCTGTGGTTGATGGAGCATTAATTTCTTCAACTCTTTCCCTTCCCCCTGATTTCTTTCAGCTTCTTTAAAATCCAGCTCTGCTTTGAAAATGCTGATGAGGTACCTGGGTAGCCCTGATCCTCTTTGCACATTCCAGGGGATGTGCTTGCTTTTGTGGCCAAACTCAGCTCCCCTGATCCCGATTCCCCTGACTGGGATGCACACCAGAGAACAAGTCCCTGGCATTTCACACCTTCTGTGTCCCAGCACTCAGAGGGGAGACCAAGCTCCAGACACGATGGAATCACAGAACAGTTTGGGCTGGAAGGGACCTTAAAGATAACACAGTTACAACTCCCTGCCACAGGCAGATACACACCATCACTAGACCATGCTGCTCAGGGCCCCATCCAACCTGGCCTTGAACACTTACAGCAATGGGGGAAATACAGGGAAAGAACTTAAAAGCCTTCCAAAAATTCTCAGTGACTTTCTGTGCTGCTGCTGGTTTCTGGTTTTAAGCAATAATGGTTATTATTTTTCAGTCAAACTCTGCAGGGGAAATAAGCAGAGTTTTTCACCATTTACGGGCACAGGAAGAGCTGTTTCACTTCTCAAGTATTTATCTTCTAAGAGAAAGATGTAGGTGGTTCTTCCTGAAAATTTAAAAAGAAAAAAAAAGGCATGGAAAAATAAAGATGAAAAGTCCCTCCCAGAGGTTGCTCTCTTAGGGTGACAGGGGGCAAGCTACACCCCATACCAGAGAGGTGGAACCCCAAAAAAAGAAATTTAGACATCACCACACAATGTTTACAGTTCCATTCAGCAGAAGAGCCACTCCAGATGCCTCCTCAAACCTGCAGAAAGTGCCCTCATGCAATGCTTGCCTTGCTTGGGAAACTCTCCTGCTGTGATGCTCAAAGTATCTGCTCAGGAGGGAACAGCAACCCCTTCCAGTTCCAGTGTGCTACTGCCACAGAAGGCAGTGGTGACATTTGGCTTCATGGAACCAAAGTTCTGGGACAATAAAACCCAGGGGCTACACTGCAGCACCAAACCCCTGCTAGCCTCTGCCATAAAACAGGGCAATTTAATTCTGGGGCTGCATCAACCCTCAGCCTGTCCTGCAACATGCATCTCTGGTTATTGGCTCTCTTGTGTTTTGGGCTACAGAGAAAAAAAAAATAAAATCTCTGTGCCCATCACAACCTGTGGTTCTGAGAATTTGAATCAAAACCTGCAAGCCCTGGAGTTACGGGTAACACCTGAGGCTGTGAATGTGAGGGCTCCCCTGACCCGTGGGGCTGATAGTATCTGACCTCCTTTGTTTCACTTCTCGAAGATGAGCGGGCCGTCCAGTACCCAGAATTAACCAGGAAAGTGTCCAAGGGAGGAAAACAAAACGAAAATACGTCACAGAGGCAAGGCTTGCCCTGTGCCCAGGCTTGAGACATCGTCACCCGAAGGACCAGGGATGCAGCCCTGCCATGTGCCTGGCAGCACCAGGTCCAGCCAAGCCTCAGGTGCAAAGGTTTGGTCTCAGTGTTTGCCTTTGAGTGCAAGCATTGAGGGTCTGCACTCAGAGCCATGTCATGATCCCTGCTGCTGCTAGTTTCAAGGATTTCCACCTGCTTTGAGAAGCTGTGTGCTGGGTCTGAACTGAAATGGCTTTGGCATCCTGGTTGTCACAACCCTTGATATTGGGAAGAAATTATTCCCTCTGAGGGTAGTGAGGCACTGGCACCAGTTTCCCAGAGAAACTGTGGCTGCCCCATAGCCCAGAAATGTTCCAGGCTGGGTTGGATGGGGCTTGCAGCAACCTGGTCTAGTGGATGGTGTCCCTGCTCATGGCAGTGGAGGTGGAACAAGGTGGCCTTTAAGGTCTCTTCCAGCCCAAACCACTCTGTGATTCTATTCTAAGATCCCTCCTTCTCCAAGGATGTGCTAGCAACAGATGAAAAACCTACAAGATTTCTGGGGCCATCTGCCAGCAACAAGAACCCTCCAGGTGCCAGTGTTGTGCAGTTTTCTGGAGGCAAATGTTTGCTTACAGAATCCCTGGGCATGAGGAGAGGGGTCCTGGCTGCTGGCTGTGTGTTTTTCTTTCCATTTATAACAAATACAAAACCAGCCCATGTACTTGAAAGAGTGTGGGGGAGTTTACAAAACACAACCCCTCAAAAACACTGATGTGATTTAAGACGTTTCGATTAACCAAACATCAGAGGGGTGAAACCTGCCCCGGCATGTCACAGTGCTGCGAGTGCAAGGCCACCACGGGTGACACCATCCTGCTGGCGTCACCCCTGTCACACCAGGACCTGGACAGGAGACCTAACACGTTTTGCCCCTTGTCTAGAGGCTTGGGAAAAGGACAGTCATCAGCTCCTCCTGGCAAGCACTATAGTTCCTATTTTCTTTTCACCTTTCTCCTCTCCTCCCCCTACTCTGGTGGGGGGATTTCAAATCCCTTCAAATTTACACAAATGTCAAGCACATTTCCAGCATGGATGGCCAGGAATGAATGAACCACGGTGCTCTGAGCCTTCCTCAGGGTCTCCCAGATCCCTCTACAGCATCATTCCAGCCCAGTGTGGGGAGGGATGTCACTCCCTCCCTAGCCCCGGCTTTGCCAAGCAGTGAAGCCTGCTGGGTGAGGGCTGTGGCGAGGGACACCCCTGCCCACAGGGACCCCCAAATCCCCCTGGTGATCCCGGCAGGGAGAGGGGCGAGCTGCCGCTGCCACCCCCACGTCATCCTAATCTGCCTCACATTCAGTTCCCAGTTTCCAGGATAAACGGCTCTGTGGGGGCCATGGAGGGAGGATAATCCCCTCTGGAGCCGAAGGGATGCTCTGTGGACACCCTGCAGCAGCAAGGCGATAGCAGCTTTCCGTGTTGCTCACTTTCAAGGGTGACATGTTTACAAAGAATGCTACAGCCGCTAATCCTGGATGATACCCTGTGTCTGCCTGAGAGAAATCCTAATTTTCTCGATAGGAGGAATTAGTTACTTTAATGCTTAATACCCTTTTTTTCCTCTGAAAGCAAGCAAGCATTATTGTGCAGAGCGGAATAAACATTTTAATTAAAATGTGGAATTTATCTTCCAGTCAAATTCGTACAAGCCCCCGATGACACGTCAAACTCTGCTTTCCCATTTTGAATCTTCCTCTGATCTCTTAATGCGAGCAGCTGAATTAAAACCTGGGCTTGGTGGATTTGCATATAATTAGAGAGCAAGGGAAATTAATAGGGAATTGAATGGGTTTCTCCTCTGCCCATCTGATGTTTTTACCAGATTAAAAAGAGTTGATTTTTTTTAATGACTGCAAAAATGTATTAAATATTATTTAACCTTTTTTTTTGTCGGGGGGAGGGAAGCAGACAGACTAAAGAAACAAACTTATACATATGGTAATGAACAACTCCTATCGTGGGAAGCAAATATCATTGTAATTAGGATTAGAAAGGAATCCTAATTAATCTTGTCCTGCCACTTGACTTCTAGAAGTTCCCTAAATGTTACCTCCTATGAGATGTAAAACAAGGAGCAGTTTGAATGCTCAACAGCTAATCCTGGCAGCCTCAGAAGCATGGGGCAGAGGCTCCTGGATGAAATTTAGGATAGAGAGGTTTGATCCTGTGAGCAGGACTCAAAATGAAGTGGAACATGTGACTTTGCTGCCTCAATCTCCTAATTCCTCACAACAAAGCAGGTAATGAGTTAGCAAACCAAGAGAGATGCACTAAGCACCACAGCAACCCCTGACTCCATACAAAGCATCTTTACAGATATTTTCCAATTTTTCTTAAAAAATTTTGTCTATTCAGAAATACTTCTGGGGCTCATTTTCAGAATTGAAGTTCAGGTAAGGGGTGGGAAATATGAGGTAACTCTGGTGCTGTGCATCCCCACCCCATGCTTTGATTTCATCTTCTCCACACTCATGATGATAAAGATTACCCACCGTGCCAGTACTAAGTCATACATATTTTAACTCGGCTCTCGTCATGTGTCATCAAATCCTGTTTTTCAGGTATTGAGATTCATAGATTTAATTGCACAGGATTTTACTACAGGAGTGGATGGTCATGAGATTATTTTCATCTTTGTGTCTCAGTATGGAAAGCAGCTTGGAGGGAGATGGTTTCCAAACTTCAGGGCCTGGATGAAAGTCTCATTTCCCAAATACAACCAAATACAGTGCCAGGAGGTGCCATAATGGGGGATTTATGACTTGGCCTATTAATAAATGGAGCAAACTTTAATTTTAATGCTAAAATTAAAATAATAAATGAATCCTGATATGGCTAGGCTCTCTTCTCATTATTTTTATATTTATTCTCAATATTTTATATATTTTTACCAAGAGCTCCCACCAGTTTTTGGCTACAGCTTTATTAAAGTGACTGTCAGCAATGGCCCAGGGATAAACTGGTTAGGTCGGATGTGAAAAAATGACACTTCGAAACTAGAGACCACACAAAACGTTCCCAGTCTTGGATTTCATTTTAACCCCAGCTAATCATACATTCACAAGGCAGGACTGATCAAAGGCTTCACATTAAAAAAATAAGGAAGTCAAAATTTCATATGGTTTTGATGAGAAAAATAATTGATGAAACTTTTCTCTTTCAACTTGGTTTTGTTTTGAGTTCGGGGTTCATGGGAATACAAGAAGCAGCGGGTGCAAACCTGAGGGCTCAGTATGGTTCTAATGATGCAGCTCTTACTGGGGAGCTTATCTCCTGGTCTAGGACTGCATGGGGTCAGGAATTTTAAGCCACATTATTTACTTTCCTCAGAAAATCCACAACTCTTCCTAGGGTGCACCAAACCTCACCACAGTTTTGCTGGGAGTAGTTTAAGAGCATGACAGAGTCTTGGTTGATGCACTCACCTTCCCAGGAAGCAGAACACCCAGGTAAAAGCCATGTTCATCCCAAACTTTTCTTTGTTTCACGCTCTGATTCTCATCTCTGGTGACATTTGCTAGAGCAATCTTCTGCTGGGCTGTAGCCCTGGCTGAGTCCTGGTGGTCTGACCCTGACTGGGGAAAGCAGCTCCAGGGAAGTCTCTGTTCCCAGCACCCCAGTGTGTGAGATATCACCATTTCAGGGAGGTGGTGAAGGGCAAAAATGCTACAGCACCAACTTTGCTGGCTGAGGTCAGGCTTGTTTTCCAACACAGCTTGCCCTGGGAGCTCACCCTGCCCTGCGGTCAGCTGCGACACGGCACTGCATGGAAAAGGTTTTCCAGAAAAGTTAAACAAAGCAGAAGTGAGCAAACAGAAGGGTGTGTATGGAGTCAGTCCCACGGGAGGCAGGGACCAAGGGGGCTGACGTGCAGCCACTGTGTCCCAGCACATCCCAGTATGTCACTGGTGCACAGGAATGTCTGCCAGGTCTGCCTGCACCTGGAGCCCCAGTGACACCACCACGGTGCCACCAAAATGCCAAAAAGCTGCTTCCATGAAATGCAAACAGATCCACAACTGCCCCAGCATTTACACCCATTTAGATGAAAAGAAAAAAAAAAAAAAATTCAAGAAGAAGGAAGAATGGATGATAATGTGAAGCTTCTGGCATAGATTTTTTCCCAACCAGATAATTAACCAACTCAACTCAGCACCAGAGATCAGCTATTTAACTGCAGGTCATTTTGTAACACAGACTTCTCTTTAACTTACTTGTCATGGTCTCTCATCTATTACAGTAACTGACAGCTGTATTTGCTGAACGATGTAACTGAGGCTACAAAGAACATTGATTAAACTAAAAATCCCCAAAATATCTACCATACCTGTATGCATACAACCTCCACATGCCTACAGTGACATTTTTAAGCTTAGGTATTATTTAAGGCTTGAGCTGGAAGTCCATGTGTCCCACATCTGCCTTCGAGAGAATCTGGGAATGAAGAATTTATCTTGCCACCAGGACAACGAAACAAAGGCAAAAGAGTCCTTCATTCAGGATATTGTCACATGATTAAATCTTATATTAATATTGCATTTTTAGTAGTAAAAGTTCTCTTCATTACCCATGGATTGTACATTTGCTGAAAAAAAAACAATTAAAACATTCTATTGCCATTGGGTTAGGATTTGCATTCTTCCCAGTGAAGTTTGCAATTAAAAAATAAGCCCATCTATCTTCTGGCCATCACCTAGGCTCCTCAGAATGCGAAAGGTAAAAATCCTGTGGATTACAGAGAATTACATCCTTTTATACCTCTTCGTTTTAAGTGAGGTGCTACACAGATAAAGCAATTTCTTCTTAAAACACATGCTTAATATAATCTCTTCCCTTTAATTCTTTGGCTGGCTCCCTCCTCTATTTCAGGACATAAAGCAACTTGGGACCTTCTGAAGAAATAAATCCCAGGGCTGAGCCGAGCCCCAGCTGATGGGATTCGTAAGGGAGCACCATCTCAGAACAAGAGACTCTGCATGTCCCCAGCTGAAGTGTCTGGGGCCTCTCCAAACACTTATAGCAAAAGATTAACAATTCAGATTCATGGAATTGAAAATAAGATACAGCCTGTGCCAAAGTCAATGAAGTTTTCCCACTGATTTATCTCATCTAAGGCCAAGAACACGACATTATCTCCAGTGCTGGCAGGTGCTCATTCAGGTCTGGAATCACAGAATCGTTTGGGCTGGAAAAGCCTTCAAGATCATTGAGTCCAAACAATAACCCAGCACTGCCAAGGCCACCACTAAACCTTGTCCCCAAGTGCTACATTTACATGTTTGTTAAGTCCCTCCAGGGATGGTGACTCCACCCTGAGTGCCTTGGGCAGCCTCTTCCAGGGCTTGATACCCATTTTGGTGGGTATTTTTTCCCAATATTAAATCTAAACCTCCCATGCCACAACTTGAGGCTGCTTCCTCTTGTCCTGTCATTTGTTTATTGGGAGTAGAGATGGAACCCTACCTGGCTCCAGCCTCCTGTCAGGGAGTTGTAGAGAGCAAGAGGGTGCCTCCTTTTGTCCAGGATGAGCCCCCCTAGCCCCTCTCCTCATCAGGCTTATGCTTCAGACCCTTCCCCAGCTCCACTGCCCTTCTCTGCAAACTCTCCAGCATCTCAAGGTCTGTCTTGGAGTGAGTGGCCCAAAATTCAACCCAAAACAGAATTTGAGGTGCAGCCTCATCAGTGACTGTAGAAGTAGGAAGAGCCAGAGCTTCCCACAAGATAAATACTTGTTTGTTGTGTTGTGAGGAGACCAGCCATAAAATTCTGCCTTTAGTCCATCTCTCTTATCATCACATCCCTCTGCCTCGGCTTGACTGTTTTGTATGTGTATGGGCTATATTCCCATCACTAGTTTAACAGATACTGCATTTCTTAAGTGTAAAGTGCACTTTAGGGTGGAGACTTTTCCCGCATCTGAAAAAGATGGAGCTCAGCAGACTCAGTTTTGCTTGTGGTCTTCACCAAGCAAACAGTAAATATTGCTTTTAACAAGAGATTTTATATAAAATATTTCTATACATTTGATGCAATGGCATAGCAACTACCAGTGACTAACCAAGGTCTTACAGGCAGCTCAGGGATTTCCTCTGCCTGTTTGCTGGCTGACCCCAGAGAAAGAAGAGGAGTAGGGAAATTACTCAGGAACAGAAGCTAATGAACATTTTTCATTATTTTGTCTTCATGACAGCAAAGTTCTCCACTGATTTCAAGTGGAGTATTGTCTGCCACTCTGTAGCCACTTAGCACAGAAATCTGTGAGCATTAAAAGCTTAGGTTAGCAAGGGCAGAAATACATGCACACACCCGAACGTCCAGGCAAACACAAGCAGGAACTCGAGTGCCAAGGCTCTCCTCCTGCTCAAGGATCACACACAGTTAGGATCTTGGGACGGTTTGGGGGGAAGGGACCTCAAGCTCACCCAGCTTCACCCTCCCTGCCATGGGCAGGGACCCCTGCCACTAGAGCACTGTAATGGAGATGTGCACAAACTGCCAGGTCCTGGAGACATGGCAGAGGAATCAGAGGAGGGAAGCCAAGAGAACAGCACAGCCACTGCTGCAATCAACAGCCAGGCCCCAGCACAGCCCCAGCCCCACGGGCTGCTGGGCTCCACTCTCCTCCCAGCACGGCAGGCAGCACGGGAGCATGGGGAGGACCAGCCCCTCCCCAGCCTTTCTCATTAATCCTCAGGCTCATTAGGTTATCAGGACCCAACTACCCCCATTAAACAAAATCCACTTGCATGTCCCATTTAAAAAAAGTATTAGTATTTTAAATTACTATAATTTGTGCTTGGGACTAATAAATCTTAATTATTCAGCAGAAAACAAATTGTAGTGTGGGATTTAATCCCTCATGTCTACTCTATCTACTACAAATGAGCTACCAGTGATCTAAGAATGAGCTACCTGGCAGTCAGCAACTACATGATTTATTTTTTAATTTTCCTTCTCCTTTGAGTATTATCTGAATACCTGCAGTGCCTCTGTTCTCACCTGACATGTACCACACTGTGCTGGCTGCAATGACATCTGCTGGTGGCTACAAACCTTCTCAGCTGGCCTAGGTGACTTTATTCACCATAATAAAAGAAGCAGCTATGTGCTCCTGCACTTTTGGTTTGTTATGGAATTTTTTCCTCCAACTCAGGACAAAGCTATGGAACAGTATTTAGGTGAAAAGGAGTAATTCTGCTACATCTGAGCAAACTCAAGAGGTAAAACCCACCCCAGCTGCCCATGGAGCACAATGCTGCTCTGACAAATCTCTGTGGTTTCTCTAAAAATCCCATGTGCCATGGGTAAAAAAGGAAGGGGCGGGTTTCACTGGAATGGAAGAGTTAGTGTAATTATAAGTTACAGGATCATGGCAAAATCCAGATCAAAGAAAGGCATTTCCCATGGCAGATCTCCAGCAGTTTCAAGGAAAGATAACCTCAGTTCTGTCTGGGTGGCAAAGAAATGCATTGGCCACTACAGCAAAGGACCACACTACTGGAGTACTGTAGGACTCTGAGCCCACAAACTGGCAAATATTTCCCTTTTTCTTGCCCTGGGGGTTGGCTGACACACATTCCCCGTGTCCCAGCAGGCCTGCCACTGTGCTGGGTGCTGCTTCCCATGCAGCCCACAAGCTGTTCCATGGAGGAGAGCCTGTGCCACATCCAGGTGGATGTCAATGCCAGGTGGGACAGGGCTTGGAGCAACCTTGTCTAGTGGAAATTGTTTTTGCCCATGGCAGGAGAGTTGGAGTGAGATGATTTTTAAGGTCCCTTCCTACCCAAAACATTTTGTGTTCTGTGACCATGATGGACTGTGGGCTGCCAGGGCTGCAGGACAGTCCCAGGTCCCCTGAGGTGCCATGCTGCACACTGGGTGCCCTTTAAAATAATAAGCATCATTAAAATAATTCCTCATGGGTCTCACTGGAAGCTATTTATCTTTATGCTAATGTATAATTCAGAATCCTGGTTCTCATTGTACTGGGATTCCCACTACCAAACCCAAGGTGTGAGGAGACACACCACCAAAGCCAATGCATTTCAAAATCCAGAGGCATGCTGCAAATGCCAACAGGTAAAAGAATTTGCCATAAACAATCCATAAACAAATGGGCCAGCACTCATGGAGGGTGTTAGATGGCATCTTTCTGCTGAGACTGAATTCCTCATGCTCCTGCACCACAGACTTGAACTCTGATTGCAACAGCCCTGCCCCAACCAGGGTAAGGACACGTTGGGAAGTATTTACAGTCATCCCTGCTGCTTGGGACTTTCTGTTTGAAAGGACATTACTAGAAGAAAAATGCTGCAAGATAGTTTAAAAGATTTCGAAGAAAAAGTTATTGCCCCAAGTGGAAAGAAGGGAACATAGCCTGATACCACAACTCCTCTACATAGGGGCACTTGCTACACCTGATGGGATCTCTATTCTGTCATATTGAAACAAGGTAAGAGTTCATTTAAATTCTGGACATAGTCACTTAATGACTTTAGCAGAAGGGGGCTACAGGCAGATTCCTTGCAGGGAGAAACTTCTAAGCCCAGCAGCCACTCCACGCCACAGCACAACCCAGCCACAGTCTGTGGACTTCCAGGCAATGCAAGAAGGAAGATGATGGGTGAGATCAGGGCAGGATGGAGACTGAGGGACATGAAAAGGCTGTTAAATTTTTCATGTCACCAAAGAGTAGCAGTCTATGAGCTTGGAAGCTTTGAAGAGTCTGATTTGTAAAATCGAAAGAAATGAAAATAAAATAATTAAATAAGTCAGATGGCAGCTAACAGACTGCTCACCTAGCATTTTCCCACCTCAGGCAGGAGCTCTGATTAATGCTAATTAGCTTATCTTCACATTAGATCCTGATGATTCATCACTTACTACCCCAGGAATTATGACGCACTGGGGAGAGATATATTTGTAGATTCCATGGGTGTATGCCATGTCTGGAACACTTAAATGATTTTGGCATGAAAAGGGACCAACCACAAGCCCAGCTAATCAAACCAGCATTTCTCAACCTACACCTTCCAGTAGTTATAAAAAAGATTCAGAGCAAAGACAAGACTATGGCACTGAAGACAAATTTATCTGCCTCATCAGTGGTGTAGAATCTTTGCAGAACAAAGGGCTTTATCGGCAACCTGCCAGGAGCCTGTGGCTGCTCCTCGTTTGCATATAAATTTAAAAAGAATTTTAATAAGTGTTAAATGCACACGATTATTTCTTATTTATAGCTGAAAGTAGGTGTATGCAGCGCTTTATAAAACATAGAGAAAAGAAAAAGTACCTTTAGAAGTGTGAATGGAAATCAACACGAAAACCTGTGACTGTTTCACTGAACTAACTTTCCGGTATGTGGCTTTGCTCCCCTGTGGCCACGGGCACAGTGGGGCCAGCTTGGAATTCCAGCCTTGTCCTTTCACATGTGATGCATCAAATGAGAAAGGATGTGCTCACAGCTGTGTGCTCCTCCCTGGAGAGGTGCACAGATGGCCAGCTGTCCCCGTGCCACCAGGTGACTGTCACTCAGCACAGGGCTGGAATGGAGCAGCTCATCCTCACACAGCTTTGACAGGGGTGCTCTGCAACACAGGGGCATGCATTTGGGATGGACTTCGGCCTCAAGTTGCTTTGCATTCAGTTGTGAGCAAGCATGCAAATGGCGTGGAGCTTCTCTCCTTCTGATAGCTTTTGAACAGTTGATCATAGAAACACCAAGCCCTCTTGTTATACGTAAACCAGGAGCATCTGTCATACTCCTTCCAACTGAAATTTCTATTCTAAATTTTATTCTATTCTATTCTATTCTATTCTATTCTATTCTATTCTATTCTATTCTATTCTATTCCATTCCATTCCATTCCTCCATTCCATTCCATTCCATCTTCCATTCCATTCCATTCCATTCCATTCCATTCCATTCCATTCCTCTCTCTCTCATTTGTCACTGAGCAGCAATGAAGGGAAGGTCATTCCCTCACACTTACCACACCACCAGGACCTACCACCTGCCTGTGTTCATTGCAAACAGGATAAAACAAAACAAAAAAAAAAGCTGAATTTTACTGTGGGGGTTGAAGTTTCAGCTGTCTTTCAAAAGCAATGTGGAGCCATGAAATAGAAGAGATCAAAGACTTATTTGTGAACTTGAGTTATTATTGGATGCAATCCCTTCTCAGTCAAAGTATCTTGATCTCCTCTGGAATTCAGAAGACTTTCCTCAGAAAGAGATCCTTGCACCACTGTGGAGCTGCAGTCTGTCAAACATTTTATTTACAGGTTAATTAGGGAAACTGTTCCAGCCCAGTCACCTCTTAGTGATGACATCAGATTCTCTTCCTTGAAGTCTTTTTTTTTTCCAAGGAAGACTTTTGTCATACCATGCACCTACAGTACCAGTGTTTGTTTTATCCATGTGAGAGCTGGCAGGGAAATCTGGGACAGGGCACATCTGACCTACCCGCTTGTGAAACCAGCACTAGTGACTGGAGACTTGCCACAGTGTCATCACTTTCCCATTTTTTCCTAGCTCATGGCTCCTGTGGAACATGAGCCTAAACTAAATCCTAAAGTTCATTTGGGGAACAATATTAAACTCAGCCCCAACCCTAGTCCCAACTCAAGGGACTCTGGATCTCAGTGTAATTTTTACCCAAAAAAAGCATTCTAGCAGGTACACCTGGATTTAAGGCAGGTTGTATATAGGTTTCATCTTTATGACTTAAGTGAATTTTGGTTAGGATTAGTATTAGACAAGGGGAAAGCAATGGCACTGAGGCTGAAGTAGGTGCTAGGATCATAAGTCAGGTCAGGAAGAACAGATAAATTTGGGTCATGAGAAGATTCAGTGGAGGCAGATGAGCAAAGTAGGGGAAGAGGACATGGAACTCTTGGAGATAATTTTTTCCTGGAACTGGTGCAGGCTGCATGGCTTTGGAAGGTCCAAAAGACACTGATGGGCTAGAATAATAAAGGGATTTGGGAGAGACAGCACTAAAATGGAGAGCTCATGGTAAGTCAGTGACTCCTTTGAAATCTGGGATCACCAGGAGTCACTGGAGCAGTGAATAGGCTGAGGTTGAGGTCAGGGTTAGAGTCCGAATCGAGCAGATTATATGGTGGACTCTGCTGCCACATCTGCAGCCATTTCCTTTAGTCTGGGAACTGGGAAAGGTTTCTAGGGCTGGGTATTGAACGTAGGATTAGGGCTTGAACCAGGAGAAACCACAGATACTGTACCACAGGCATCACTAAAACACCATGAGAACTGCTGAGTGCTCCTGGGCCATGCTTCCAACCACAGCCAGCAAGGCACTGATGGCCCAGGCTCTAGGCTGTAGGTAAAGCTCAGTTGGTAAGTGCCAATTGAACGGTGTATCATGTCCAGACCATGACTCCACAAGCAGCTACACTGTCTCACGGCTTTTCTCAGCCAAATCTTACTCCTAAAATTTTCCCCTCCTATCCAGTGTCTCCCAACAGCCCTAACCCCCATGCAGGTCATTGCTCTGTCCTTGTTCCCAGGCTCACTTCCAGTTTTAGGTCTCCACCAGCCCAAACCTTCACCCAAACACATACCTTACTCTAACTCAAAAAACAGATTATGTTTTTTTGCTAAACTGTACATTCAAGCCAAAACCTCACAAAACTGTCACCATGTGAAAGGTGATCACATCTTGGCTTTCCCCTCCCAGCTGGTGCTCTGCAGCCAGTTCATTCTGGGCCTTAGTGCTAATGAAGAATACGAGGAGTAAACAAGAATGAGAAACTACACCCAAAATGTGTTTCCTCCAGGGCAGGCTGACTGATCTGTGAAACCCACATGTTTTGTGTTACAGACTGTAAACCTTCAACACTGCAGGAGAAATCAAAAGTAAAAGGAATTATGGATGTGGAAGGCAGTTCCCTCACACACCCCATTAATGTATGATGATAAAAACATTCAAGTGTCCTTTGCATACATCTGAACTGTGAGGTGTTTTTTTCACCCAGTCCAAAGGTGGAAATGATCCATTTCAGATAATGCATTATAAATGTAGCATATCACACTTTTCCCCCTGACCTTTTGAGTAGCAGACAAATAAAACCATGAAGATTCACATCCTGGCTTTCCTTTCACAGGCACAAATCACTGGAGAACAGGGAGCAGCTGTAACTGTGCTGCAAAGAAACAAGGAATGAAAGGACTCCAGAGCCTCCTTGTATTTTTGGGTGTTGCTACCTGCATCTTAATCCTCAGCCTGCTTGGAAGCAGAGCAGGGGGCAGCCTAAATGAGTTCCATGCACAAGTAATTCTTCCCATCTTCCTCAGCTCCATTGGAAGGGCCATACCCTGCCACCTCCAAGCTGGAAAGATGTGTCATCCATATGAGACGCTGAAGCCATGGGTCTTGTATGAACAAGGAACATTTTCATGCACTTACAAATAAAAGAAAGACCTGAACTTGCTTACAAAGATTTGTAGAATCCTAGAAAGGTTTTTGGGTTGGAAGAGACTCTAAAGTTCAACCAGTTCCACCCCCTGCCATGGGCAGGGACACTTTCCCCTAGACCAGGTTACTCCAAGTCCCGTCCAACCTGGCCTTGAACACTTCCAGGGATGGGGCAGCCACAGCTGCTCTGGGCACCCTGTGCCAGTGCCTGCATCCTCAGGGCTAAACAGAGGCTAAATGTGTGTCCAGGTAGGCACGGAATATTGCTGAGGTCACGTGCATGAGTGTTGACTCCCTCCCAGAACAGCATCCTTCCCAGCACAGAATCTTCCTTCCATGGCTCAGGAGGCTGGAGCTCTGCTCTGACACAGACAGAGCTGCTCACTACAGCCTGACAGCCCTGCAAGCCAAAATGGCACGAGGACATCACCCTACAGCAGCCTGGGAGGGCGTGTGTGTTTATCTGCATTTGTGTGCACAACAAGGAAGTTAATTTTAGTTTCAGGTCTGAAATTCTTCACTGCTTTAGCTACACGGTCTCCTCTGTCTTTGGTCTGTGTGTAGCCAAGTTCAGGTGAAAAACACCATGTCTGTATTTTCCATGGTAAACCACACAGGGTTTAAACTCACTTCACCATATTTGCAAACATGCAACTTCTGCATGAGCTGAATCCTGTTTCATTTGAAACCCTCACCCCCAAAGTGTCTGACGTTAGAAAAAAGAAAGTTAAATTCTCGACCACAAACAAAAAAACCTCATGCTGGCCTCACTGTATCCTGTGTACACCATTAGAGAAACAGGAGCCTGTGTTTTGATTTCCATGCCATGTTGTCTTTCTGGTCTGGCTAGGGTTGGTCTAAACTGTATTCTGAGCAGGAGAAGCTAATCCTTCACCACCCTCCCCCTGTGCCTCCCTGTGATACAGGGCAAGCCCAGGTGTTCTCAGGCACAGGAGAAGGGATAATCACCCTTCAAGACCACACATTAATTTATTCTGCTCTGTTCCTAAATTCAGTCTCTCTGCTTCAATTATCACTCTTCTTTTCCATGCAATCAGCAGCATGAGATTTTGTAGGCTGGGTATTTCAGGCTCTCCAGATCCTAATTCCTTATTCCTGTTCCTGGTTTCCCATGTTATGGGAGCCTTTTATTTGCTCTATACACTACCTAAAGAATGGGAAGCAAACCCAGGGCTCTTAAGAACACTTTTTACCACCCAGACACTTCATTATATGGCTCCCTTTTTAGCAGGTGCTCTAAAGAGAAACATTTCACTGGGAGAAAAGAAGATTAATCCAGCTGTGAATGACCAGATACTCTCATTAGCACTGGCTGACAGGCTTTTCTTCCAAAAGTTGCGCCACTGAATCTTGCTTGCCTACATTCTTTGTAGGTAATGTAATCCTCATTTAAAAGTTTGTGGCTGTCCAAAGTCACTTGTTACCTCCCTTCCACAAACAGCAGGAGAAGGCAGAAGATGCAGAAATTAGACTTTATCGTTGGCTTGTACTCCATGACATGTCACAGGTCTAGTTTATCTCAACAGAAATTAACTAAAAAATTAGGAGAAAATGAGCTGAATTCCTTGTCCCAGCTTTTGCAGTGTCAGCAGTGTGGCAGCTTCAGGCAACAATGCCCAGCATCCAGGGACAGGATGAATTTGGGATTCACCCAGCCCTTGCCACTGCTCCGAGTACCTCCCTGCGTACTCACTGTGAGTAATGAGCATTATACCCTGCTGACTCATCCACTATTCACAAGTAAATCCATGTGTGGTGGCTTGGAAATGAAATATGGAGAGATTTTTATATAAATTTCTTTCTAAACATGTTACTGAGTATATCAGCCAGACTGAAAAAGAAAGTACTGTCCAAGACCAGATCAGCATACATTTGCTGTGAGGGGACAGGAGCCATTCCCAGCATTTCCAAGGAGTGGCCCACTGCTCACTGATGGATCAGTTCCAGACATTTCCACTCCCACCTGTAATTGCAGCAGCTCAAGCTTCTCCCCTCCCTCTCTCTGGGCATGTTTTTGGGAGACCCAGCAGCTGCCCGGATCTCCACTGCTGTTGGTGGCCCCAGCACTGGGGGACAACCCTTCACCTGTGCTCTCTCCATCAGGCAGCAGAGCTGACTCCCTCCTTTTCAGCTCATTCCACCCATCCTCATCACAAGGGAAAATCCAAATTCCGAGGGCCTGCTAAGGGAGCAGAGATCAACACCCAGCAGCTCTTGGCAGCTCTGCTCACCATTTAAGAAGCTAAGTTTAAAAAAACGTATCAGAGTAGCAACATTTTGCTCCTTTTCTGTTCTCTCCTGATCCAGTGTTCCCAGAACGTGTTATGTCTTAACCAAATGCCCCAAGGGGCAGAGCAGTGCACCCCAGTGAGTCACCCTAAATAGCACCCTACATGCTACAGCTGAAGGGATGAACCCAACAGCCACTTGTGCTGCATACAGAAGTCAGGACATTTCCACACTTGTGAAAGAGAGATTGACACAGTTGATACAGAAGAGTCCTTTCCTTAAAGCTAATCAAGAATATGCTGAGCTACCAGGCAGGGCAACAGGTGGTGCTGTGGGAGTAATGGAGCCCCAGCATGGTACCCAAGGATGCTGCTGTCCTGAGGCACCAACCTCATGGAGATTGGTACCCAGGGCACTGAGGCCACTGGATTAATTCCCTGTTTCACAAGCACTCGCTGTAGTGCTGTACCTCCTTCCATGTGTGATCTGTCTGCTGTCAGGGAGACAGGAATGGGAAAATGCAGAGGACTAAGTGTCCCAGGGATGTGGGAGTGAGGACTCAGCACCCAGGTGGCACAGAGATGCAGAAGAAACATTCACTGGAGACACAGTCCCCTGCCCTAGGAAGATTCAAACAAATACCCACACTGCCACTCTAACCTCTATCTTCCCCCAAGGAGGGAATTCCTTTGAGGACTGGGGAAATCCCACAGCATCACTAGATTTTCTGGAAGGCTGGAGGATAAAAAAGGCACCTGCCTCCATTGAAGTATCTAAAGCCTTAGAGGCCTCTTTGCCAGCAGAACATCAATGAAATAATACTGAGTGGTTTGTGGGATTGGGATAATTTTATGTAGAGGCATTTTGTAAAGGCTGGATCACCACCACCTGGCAAGTGTGAGTCAAAGGTACATCTGAAATCCTCCTCAACTGCAGAAGGGGTGCTTTTAACATGGCAAAGTGCTTAAGAGGAGAGCTGCTTTCCAAAAGTAAGTAATTAACTCCTTTGTCTTAATTCAGGTGGATGAGCATCAGGAAGTGACTCCGGAAAATGCCCATATTGGGTTCCATGGCTGTCAGCCTGTGGCTCATGATGCAATTCCAAGACTGAAATTATATGGCTGTTTTTTCAGTGTTAGTCATGCAACCTTTCTCTGGGATCTGAATGTCAAGCTGGGTCAAGCTCTCTCCCTCCTCCACATGGTCACCAATTCTAAGGAATATATAGGTCAGATTCTATGCAGACACTCCTGCAAAGCTATTACTTCAAATTATATGTCAATTATATGTGTTGAATTTAGCAACTCTTCCTTTTAAATACAAGCTTGTCTCATGACTTTAAAACTCTTGGTATCTCTTGGTAGTAAAATATTTTGCCTTACAGTTGTTGTCCTGAAATCAGGCAGGACCAGGAGAGAATGGAAGTTGTTTTCAAGGAATGGTGCAGTCGTCTTCAGAGTCAAATTCTGGTGGCCAGAATTGGCCAGGGAATCTCAGAGATCTGAGAGAATCTCAGCCCCATCATTGCCCCTAACACCAAGGGAAGGCAGAGAATTGAACTGACAGAAAATATATTTCATTGTATTTCTTTTCCTGACTTTTCATTTCATTTAATTTCATTTCATTCCTTGATTTCTCATTTCATTTCTTTTCATGAAATAAAAATTCTTAATTTAATGAAAGGAAGCGAAATGTCAAGATTTCAATGAAAATCTTCCATTAAATTTTGGCTCATTTCACTGCACTTAATTCAATTTTATTCCATTTAATTTTTTTCACTTTATTTCAGAATTTTCTTTTTTTTTGACATCAAACTTCCCTCAAGCTTAGGGCTGTGGCTGAGATACCCCCATGCATGGCCCTAACCTGAAAGGAGAGGAGGCAGCAATGCTGTGGCTTTGCTATGATCCTCTTGGCATGAGTTTTCCAGGCCAAGTGTCCAAGGAGCTCCAGGCAATTTCCCTCTCTCAACCCTGACTCCAGCCCCAGTAGCAGCTTGTCCAAACGTGAGGTCCCCATCACCATGGCTGGTCCAGAGCAGAGATAGGAGTAGCAATGCCGTGGCCCTGGCTGGCTTTTTCCAGCCCCAGAGTTCCTGGAGCTGTAGGCTCTTTGCCTCTCCCAACCCCAACCCTAACCCTAACTGCAGCTTGGCACTGGGCCACAAGTCCTCATTGTCACAGGTGGCACAGATGGAAAAGTGTGGAGTTGGCAATGATGGCACCCTGCTGGGATGCCCCTGCAATGTATTTCGAGTGTCCTTGTCCCTGGAGCTGTGGGCTCTGCAGCTCTCTGAACTGTAAACCTGACTCTCATGGCAGCTTGCCACTGGGCTGAGGTCCTCATCACCATGGCTGGCCCAGATTCCAAAGGGGTAGAGTGAGCAACATAAAAAAGGAGATGGTGATCTGGAACTGTCTATCTCTTTAGCAAGAAACTTTTTCTTCAACAGTGAAGAAAAATATGTACGTTGAAGAAAGCAATGTTCACATGGAACTCAGGTGGAACTAGGGAGACTGGATTAGAGTCAGGATTAAAGAAAACATTAAAGAATCATATTGCTTGTTTTGCATAGGGCAGTGCTCATGAAAAAACACCTAAAGCATAGAAATAAGCATAACTCATTTTCTTTCACCTAATCTGGTCATCTGCAAAGAGACATGGGTAGCATTACACACATAGTAAAACAAAAATGCAGGAAGCCAAGTGCAGCCAGTGATTCCAACAAGTAAAGGAAGAAATTCAAGCAGAATAAGATGAAGATTTCTGAATGATGCTGTCAAGAGTTGCTTGCAGGCCTTTGCAGCAGCCTAGTAGGCTCCAACAGCAGGACATGAGATTTTACCATGTCCATATTTTTCCTTCATAAACTAGAGATTACAGATTTGTGGGTTGATTAAGCAGAACTAATTCGCTTTATTGTTGAAGCTCAGTACTGATAAAATGACAGAAATCCGTGAGTGATCAAGCAAGAAAATCCTCATGTGAAATACAGATGGAGTCGAACTGGGGGGCAAAGGTGCCCCCAACTTTCCAAAGCAAGATTTCACTCAGTGTGACGACCTAACTGCCCACACTCGGAGCACAGCAGATTCCAGGCTCCCGGTGCATCTGGAGAATGCACCACAAGCCCTGCCAGCTCCCAGACCACATGAATCATGCCTTAGGATTCTCAAATTCAAAACATGCAAGAAAAATGCTCCCTTTTGATACCACAAAGGTCCTAAAATGTCTTTGGGACTGGGATTTAACTTTCACCACTCTGTCTGTGGATGAGGTCCCCTCCCAAGAGCCAGTCTGCAATGTCTGGAAAACCGTGTCCCGTCACAGCAATGAGGAGCACCAAGGTCACTGCCTGGGAACATTTGGACATGTAATGATAAAAGATCTTTTCCACATCTGTCAGAGGTGGAGGTGTCGAACATGTGAGGAAGCGGAGAATTCACAAGCTAATTTAGCAAAGAAAAGGAAGTTTGAGAGGCTTTGTGGTAAAGTCAGTTAAAGCAATGGTATAGCACTGAGGTAAAATAACTGAAGATACAAACCCCACATCGTCCTAATCTCTGTTTAATCAATGCCACTGAAAGAGGTTGAGAAAAAAAAGTGTATTTCTTTCTGTCAAAACCAGACATTTCTGGGCCTTGATTGTTGGTAACACATCATTGGAAATGTGGCATCCTACAGTAAGCTTACCTGATGAAGTGTTCTTCAGTTTATAATAAATTTGAAAATTTTGTAAGTACCTAGGCCTGCTCAAGAAAGGCACACAAGTGGTTTTCATTGAAATTCAACACGATTTATGCAGCAGAGACCTCTGGGTACACAGTCAGCAAAACTTTCATGTAGCAAAACAAAAAAATTTACAAATTAAGTCCTTGATCTTGCATGTATAAATCCAACACTTGCAAATACAAATATATACAAATAATTTTATGCACCAATTGTTAGGCTGGTTTTGACAAGACCATCCATATATGTGAAATCATTTCCCTACGTGAGTATCTGCAGGCCCAAGCCTAACACCCAGCAAAGACTTTGGGAACGCTGCCCATGGAAGAGGCAGTAACCATGAATTTAGCAAAACAAGGTATTCATGGCCATAAATCTTTGGTAACCATACAAATCAGACAAGACACAATTTTTTAGCAGTTCATAAGTTTGCTGTGCTGTTTGCACTGGCACAGGTTGCCCAGAGAAGCTGTGGCTGCCCCATCCTTGGCAATGCTCAAGGCCAGGCTGGATAGGGCTTGGAACAACCTGGGATAGTGGAAGGTGTCCCTGCCCATGGCAGGGATGTGGAACAAGATGGTCTTTTAAGGTCCCTTCCAGCCCAAACCATTCTGATTCCATGACTTGGGTACTCTCTCTTTTGGACTCTGACAGCCTAGATTCCTTATTTAAGGGAATTACAGAACTGAGAAGGGATTAAACCAATGTAATATGCAGATATTAAACAGCCTGCAGAATTTAATCTAGAAACCTACACAACTTTTAGAGAATGATTCATTTAGTCATGAGCATGTTGATCATGGTCTGGAAAGGAGTGAAGAATTCTATCTCTGATCTTTTTTAGAGAATTACACTCCCTACCACAGAAATCCATAGAAAAAACCACCCTAAGATGATCCTACACCCTCTGGGAATCTTGCACATGGCACACAATACCTGACAGTATCCTAGGAATCTGAGGACGTGGCTGTTTTTTGGGAGTAATTCATAAGCAACAGGAATAGCCAAAAAAGTAGGAAGACCTGCTGCTGGAGAGAGAGCACAACAGTTGATCAGACAAACCAGAGGAAAACACAGAGCCCCAGGATAACAAAAGCTTCGGGGCTTTCCCAGCTGCTGACAGAACCCAGAGCATGGCCCTGCCAACTCACCAGCTGAACACCCAGCCTTAGCTACAAAGGTAGCTACCCAACCTACATTGTCATATTCCACCTTCAGAGCTAAAGAAAACAAATTACCCACCAGCAAAGAGATAATTTTTGCTACTAGCGTGTTCTGCAAGTGTATGATACAGCACTCCCAGCTTCTGCCTTTACTTGTCATTTTGTGTTCAGAGATAATGCATTTCTGCACAGTCTTTATAGTAAAGGCAAATTGTAAATACAGGGTTATGATTTATTTATGTACATTAGAAACTAGCTAATTTGCACTAGTGACTAGATACCCTATTGGAGCTTTTCATATTTTATGAATCAGCAAGCGAGCTAATGAACAAACAATTAAAGAGTGAACAAAGAAATGTACTTTGTTTGTTACTCTTAGTGAGCTCTAATAATGTATCATATTAGTGAATACATTTGGTTCAAGTGATGCAGTCTAGACAGTAACCCACACTATGTGCTGTGATATTTTAGAAAAGAAGGAAAATGTTTGTGTGGGGCATGAAAATGAGAAAGAAGGCAGGGTTGTGCACGGTGGTGGGCAAACCCAAGGCAGGCAGGGAAGGTCTGCCTGATGGGATGAGAAGAAAACCAAAAAGGAGCAATGCTGCTCTCAAAGATCTGGGTCGATATCATAGAATCACAGAATGGTTTGGGATGGAAGGGACCTTAAAACTCTTGTTGTTCAAACCCTCCTGCCATGGGCAGGGACACCTTCCACAAAACAAGATTGCTCCAAGACCCATGCAACCTGACCTTGAACACTTCCAGGGGTGGGAATCCCGAAATTCAGCTGTGGGTCAATAAACATGCAGCTGTTATTTGCACAGAGAAAATAAATATATTTAGAGGAGGCAGAAATTAAAGCAATCAGCGCTGCCCAAGTAAGTGCAAATGCTGCCATCAGTTGATGAGGTGCAGGCAGCGGGAGGGCTGTGGCTCTCAGCTCCCAGAAAAGAGAAGCAAGGTGCTCCAGTAGCACATTCCCCATTTTCAGACCGGCCTGCCCCCCTCCATCCCTTGCAGGAACTGTGCATTTGCACCTTGCACCCCGTGGCAGGGGACCCTGGCAGCCTGGTACAGTGCCACGGAGTGCAGGCGTCACAGGAGATGTGTCTGCAGCCCCGGGCTGGCTGCTGAGGGGGCACCCCGGCCACCCCACCCCTGCTGCCACAACCTGGGTCCATGGCTGTGTGCCAGCTCTGCTGCCAGCCTCTGCACCCAGCTACCCTGCCATCAAACAAGCCCAGCAACTCCACGAGAGACCAGCAGCTCCAGCTCGCACTGGCTCTTTTTAGGCCAGCTATAAAGCTGGTAAACACTTGGACTTGTCTGACAAAACATTCGAGCAGGAGGATATGGGGTGTGTGCAGAAATACTCCATTACATATTGTAATGGCAGACATTAATTCAATGTTAATAACACTTTGCACTTTTCAATCACATATTCTAAAACCCTATAGATAGGTGGGGAAGCATTTGGCTGATGATTACTGGGCAGAGCCCAAAGGTGTATTTTTCCCTTAGGCACGAGGAGATGAAGTGACTTGTCAAAGTGGCAGAGCTGGGAAGGGAATCTACATTTACCCATTTCTAGACCTACATTCCCATCCAATTGCCAGAAAGAGAAGTTAATTTAAATATTACCGTTTGCTGACCTACTTAGAACGCTACCATCAAAACTTGGAAGCCGTGATCGAGTATATTCCCCTCTATACTTGGGCTTTTTTAGGATAACAGTATCTTTGAAGTATGCCTTTCAGCTGCATTAAACATATGGATCATTATTATTTGCTCCAGTTTCTTAACGAGTCCCTGTTTGCTGCGATTCAGCCGCTGCAGACTCTGAATAGACTCTAGCTCAGCTTCACAGCCCTGAAAAACACCTTCTCAGTGCAAGGATTGCTCTCTGCTACTGTCACCCCACAGCCATCGTCACACTGCCCAAGGAGCCTGTGCAGAAAGAGCAGAAAGTGTGACTGTTGCTGTACCTGTTCCTGTTTGTGCTCTTCTCCTTGGTTCTCTTTCTAAACAACCTCCTCCTTCCTCAGCCAGCCCATTTTCAGTGCTCAGTGGAACGTTTTGTCACCTTTTATTGTCAACCTTCCTCCCTTCGCCAAAACCCCAAACCCTTTCCTGCTTGCAGGGAGAACTACAGGCATAACCGAAAGTCAACAACCACAGCATGCAACGTGAAAGACAGACTCACAACACACTGGGACTCCTTCCTGGCAGGCACATCCCCACCACAGCTCTGCTCCTGCAGATCCTTGGGTCCCAGTCCCCCACAGCCCACCAGGTGTCTCTGTGCCAGGCAGGACAAACCCCCGACGGAAGCTTAAGCCACTGTGCTAGATTAAAAAAGCTGATAGCAAATATTTGATGTAAGAGGACAGAGGAAATGGTCAGCATTGTGCCCAGTTTTTGAGGGCTGACCTTTCTAAGTAGGTCACATTGTGTGGAGGTGAAATCACGGCTGCCTGACCCTGCTCAGCGAGGGCCTCCTGGTACAGTCACCCCGGCCACACTCTGCCTGTCCCACACACAAAGCTGGCCTGCAAAGCTGCCTATGGCTGTGGAAAGGCAAAATTCCCATTGTAATCCCCTGGGCAATTCCACCCCAACCAAAACACCATCCCCAAACCTCGGTGTGCCTCTCCCTGCATCTCCAGGAGCCGTTAGCTGTCCCCAGCCTCGCCGTAACCTCACTCCATCCCGACTGTTTACAGACATTTTATCGAGGTGCACCAGGTGTGGATGCGGTTACCGACTTTGAGACTGTTTACCTCATCCTCCCTTCTGCATGACAGTGTCACCAGCTGTAAGTAAAAATCAGATAATGAGGGTACTTTGGTCACAGCCAGCTCAGCCTCTGCACCTTCCCTTCACACATGCACTGGAAGACGTGATGCATGTACAATCCTCACAACAAACCACATACGAGCTCTGCAATCAAATATCAGCCTTATCTATTTTTTTGCTGAAGTAAATTACACTGAATATTTTTTTTTTTGCCCTTTTCAAAGCTGACACATAAATGACAGGATGTTGTTGAAGGAAAATATGAGCTTTCATAAGCTATTATTATTAGCACATGTGCACCTCTCTGCTGCTTTGATCTTACTGTAGGTTTGTGTTTATTCCTCCCGACTCTGTACCAACTGAACTCAAACCCGATGTCTGCTCCGATAGAGATCATGAACAATTAAAGTTGGATTTGTTAGCCACAACACTGTGGAGCCAGAGCTATGGGATAATTACCACAGTGACATTCGCCCAAATACACTATATATAGTTTTCCCAAGGTCTCTGGGCCGTGACAAGGTGTTTGCTGTGAAACGGAAGGGCGGTGATGTGTACTGAATAAGCACTCTTTGATATTTCACATGTAAGTTAGAGCATGTTCAGGTTTTGTTTGCAGCGGAACTGTGCTGCTTCTATTGTTTTCCGAGAAGAAAAAAAAAAAAAAAGCAATGTTCAAAAAACCATTACAGGCTGCCTTAAGAATGGTGTCAAGGATTCACAGCCATCTCAGCTGGGTCCGTGACCAAAATAAGTTCATATATTATTACATATAGGGTTTTAATACTTCAGGTGGCAGCATGGAGAAAAGGAATCCCCAGGGTGGTTCTGTTTTGGTCGTCAGGGAATCCTCTGCTGAGCTCCAGCCCATTACACAACCCCAATTCCTCCGAAGGCAGGAGTTGTACAGAGCTGTTGGATGGGGCCCTGAGAAACCTCATCTCTCGGGTGGCATCCCTCCCCATGGCAGGGAGGATGGAATGAGAAGTTCTTTAAGGTCCTTTCTGACCCAAACTGTTCTGTGTTTCTGGATTCTGTGACTCCAGTCAGATGGGATCCTTTTGTGCTTGGTACTGTGCAGGCTTACAGGAGCAGAGTCCTTCAGCTGTACAGGCAGCTGAAAACAACCACGTTTACCAAAGCAAATGGAGGGAATGAGTTAAAGAGAATAAAGTAACAATAATAGGACAAGTGTTCTTAGACACTAACTTCATGCATGATTAAACAACGATTTAAGCCCAGCCATGCTCTAACACATCAACAGGCCATGGAAGGCAGTATGTGGGGACAAGCACTGCAGTGGTGGGAGACTCATGTTTGCAGGCTGGACGAAGTCTGTCCATCCTTCCCTGCATCTGTGGTGCTACAATCCCCCTCTTTGTCCCCACAGGGTACACAGAAACGCACTAAAAACACCCCTGCAAAAATGGGGAGGGTGATGGATTTCTAGAACTCTGCTCAGCTCACTGACCTCCACAGTGCACCACCAGTGTTTGCAGCCCCAGCCATGCTGGTGGGATGCCAGGGATTGTGCAGGGTGATGCCACCAAAGTCTCAGTGAATGCCACCAGGTTTGGTGGTGACACACAGGTGGTAGGTGGCTTGCAGTGCTGGCTCAGGTCCACTGCAGGACCAGATGTTGTTTGTATTGAAGGGCGATGGCAAATTGTGTGACAGCAGCATCAGGAGGCTGCAGAGAGCTAGGGGAGAAATACACGAGGGAAAGAAGTACATCAAGTACATCATGTATCCTCAAGAAATGGGCCTGTGAAAATTCTAACCTGGTGAAAAATGTTACTTAATCAACAACTGTAGTGAAAAACGACCACAGAGCCCAGCCAGTTTTTGGAAAAGACAAGAAGTTCACAGAGTTCTGAAAATTCCCCATCAGCACTAAAGACCGTGGAAAAGGAATTGGGAATGGCAGCAATCACAGGAGACAGTGGCTGCCAGCACTGCTGAGTGATATTTACATCAATGTCCTGCCAACAATACCATCACTGGATTATCAGGGTGGATTAAGCCTTTAGCCAATTACCCCGACTGGCAAATTGTAGATTGTCTAGACTTTTTCATGTTCAACAATATGCATGAAGTTTCTCTTTATCACTACAGCATCACACGATGCTCTCGTGGGATGTAATCCTGTGCTTCCCCGGGAGGTTCAGGTGAGCCGTGCCTGCAGCTCCAGGTTGCCTTAGTGTGGCCCTGTGCACAGACAGATTTATTTCAGACAGGATTCTCATAAATTCAGAACGACTTCCAAATTTTTGACTAGGAGATCAAAGAGGCAAGCATTTGCTTCATGCCATCTGGGGAGCTGCTCGACAGGGCAACGCAGTCTGGGGAGGGGGGAGGAGAAGGGAAAAAACAAAGTCTTGGAGATTATGCCCTCAAAAACAAACTCAAATGCCACCCTCACATTAAAAAGCACTGGTTGGCAGTAACAATTAATTTCTTAACTGAAACCCGCCCAACTGTGTCCAAGTGTTTTAATTTGCCTATTGCTACAATATGCAAGGGAGCTGGCAGTAATGGATTTGCAATTAAAACTAAAACTGGCAAAGAAATCGCAAAGCTGGCAAAAGAGCTAATCTGCAAGCCATGATCACAAGATTACGAAGTGTTTATGAACATGCTAATTACCCGAGCACATCGCTGAGAATGGCTTGTAGGAGAGAACACTGGGTTTGCGTGATCCCGGGATCTGCATGGCCAGTGCAGTCGGTGTTCTACCTACTTCCCACAGCTCCCAGGAGCTGGGGGGAACACAGGGAATTGCTGTGGCCCCTCTGTGGAAGCAGGAAGAGGGACAAAGGACTGAAAGACAGAGGATCCCTCTACCCTCCTGCATCACAGCAGGGGAAGCACAGATGGCTACTGTCTCTTGAGCAGGTAAATGCCAGCGGTCACTGGGACTCAACCAGAATATGGAGACCATCAGCGTGAAATTAAAATCAGCCTGAATAAAATAGTACCCTATTTACTTTCACACTGCTATCTCTTGGCTTTATAGTTATTCCAGCAGGTCCTGGATATTGACTGTTGCAGAGCACACGGCCCACGCTGCAACCTCTGAGAGCAAACAGGCATCTACTGCCATGGGCATGAAACCTTCACAAATTACCTGCAAGGGACAGGATGGGAAGGGAAAAGGGCTTAAAAAGTGATCAAACATCCATGCAAATAGCTCGTAACAGCAAGTGACAGTGGTCAGGGGCACCGTGAAGAGCAATTTTGAACCACAGGAGAGCATTTCAAGGAGAAAACAGAGTGGAAGAGTAGTCCCAGAATAAAGGGCTGCTGGGAAAACTGAGATTCTTTAATATATAGGATTAAGGATTGCCAGTATCCTCAGGGAGGAAATGCAAATGGGGTTCAGACCATTTTTTCCATAAAAATTAGGAATGAGAAAGAATAGACTTTGAAGTTCAACATGTTAGCAAATGAAAGCAACAGCAAAGGAGACACAAAGAGAAAGCAAGCCCTGGACGCCTGGAATTATGTCTTAAACACTTGGTACCGAAAGACAGAACCTGAGGTGATGAGGAGACTTCCCTTAATGCCATGCACAGATCCCAGAAAATCTCTAGATTAGAAACTGCCTGAGAAAAAAGGTATTGCACAACCAAGGCAGGATGGAGTACAGCATCTGAATGGATTCTTCCTGTCTTATTCAGGCAGACAGAGACGATGAGGCTGCGCAGAGCACAGCGAGGGAGACGTGACGGGTATGCCAGGCTGCTCCAGGATGCACGGAGCTGGGAAAGGATTTCCAGGTGGTTCTCTTGGCTCTCTGAAATGGTGGCTGGAGTTGGCACAGAAGGAGCTGACAGACATCTATGGAGATGTCAGAAATCCAACAGGCACCTCTACAGAGATTCGCAGGGTTGGCTGCATTGATGGGGACCGACTGTTCCCAACACCCTCCTGAAAGCCAGGCAGTCAGTCCAGGCTGCACAGAGCTGGTGAAGGAGCAGGAGGGCACTGTAAGGAATAGTCACTGCTGGGTCTGGCCAGGGATGGCTGGTCTTTGTGGTGACTCCTCAGAGGCATCAACGGTCTCACTCAGATCTGGGAGCTGGCTAGGATGGGCACTTTGTATTTGGCTGACGGTCATTCCAACCTGTGTACTTGGGTAAGGCAATTACAGCGTGAGTTCAACCCATCCTTACTGGTGGCCGTGGAATGCCATGTGTCAGGAAATGGCACCCGACCATCACTGATGCTGATTAGCACTATGGAGTTAATTGGTGCTACGGAAAGGGTGGTTCAAGGGAGAAGTGCTTCAAAACTTGGCTTGGAAATTAATTTATCCATGCCTGCCTCTAATGCACTGTCACGCACTTAATGTATGTTCAGGTGTGGGGGTAACTGAGTGCAGCTTGGAGTCCGTGGCCTAGAGGAGATGGTGCATCAGGATAAAGCAGAGGTGAGATCATGCTGAGTCCTTCAGACTATGAACAGTGTGGCTCTACAGCTGCTCCTTCCTCAAAGTGAGATGTGTGAATTTTAAGTTTAAAGATTATAACACAATCACAAAGTCTTCAGTTGTGCTTTTTTTTTTTTTTTTTTTTAAATCTCTTACTTTAAAAATATATTTGGGAGAAATGTTTCCTAACATTGAGAAATTTGCTTAGCTCCTCTGTACTTTTTTATCCGGTATCTATGCAAGGCTCTCCTTCTGCTGGGGTCTGCCGTTCTGCTTCTTGCAAGGAAAGCCCCAGATACAACTGTTGCCTAGTTAAAGTCATCTACAAACCAGTTTAATAAAAGCTGACTGCATCTGCTTCCATGTTATTAGTTCTGCCCCAAAACTCTGTTCCTGGCAACACAATGTTCCACGCTAATGAGCCAAATCTTCCCCTCCCATGGCAGTACTCCTAAACCTCCACACCATTCAGTTCACAAAGTTACCACCCTGTTTTTCCCTCGGGGGAGGGAAGGATTGCAGCTGCAGAGGGGGTTCTTCAAATAATATGAAGGCCAAAGATCTGTGGGAAAATCTGCTCTCAGACAAATAGCACTTGGGGGCATCTGCAGAGAGAACCAGCCCCTCTTTACTTCTGTCTGGGTCCCACGTCCTTCTGGCAGCGGAGTTTTTTATGAACCAAGCTGCCATTAATCCCCTGCCAGTTCCTACACCCTACCATCCTCTGTGGGCAGACAGCACCGAGTGGGAGATAATGCTGCAGGGAAGTGGCATTTACTTCAGCTGGATTTTGCGGCCACTTTGGAGAGTTTCGACTTGGGGCAGTTATTTCTCACCCGCACCTGCTGCAAAAAGGAGGGATTTGGTGTAGACCAGGGCAATTTTTCTCAGCTCCTTTTCCAGTGAATTTTCACCCATTCTTGCCAATTTTCTTCCTGCAGCACTGAGCGTGAGATAAACAGCGATTCGAGGTTATCGCACTGGAGTGATGCTGCCCAGATTAAAGGGAAATCAGATAACTCATTACCTAACTGAAACTCGCTGCTAGACTTTTAGAGAGAAGCGATAACATCTGAGAACTGGAGGACTTTGCTGCCCTGGCAGACACTCTGCAGCACCCCTGAACAGGGGGGCTGTGCCCTGGCTCTCCCGCCTGGCTGCCTCCACACCTGCGATGGGCAGATGCCTAAGGATGTGGAGATGCTGGGATGCAGAGATACAGATGCCCAGGATGGTGAGATGCAGAGCTGCCCAGGATGCAAAGATGTCCAGGACACATATTTGGAGATGCCCAGGATGCAGAGACACAGAGATACCTGGGATACAGAGATGCAGAAATGCCCAGGATGCAAAGAAGTGAGGGCACGAGGCAGAGCCCCAGCCACCACAAGTGTGTGGGTTTGGCCTCCACATACTCACACCTGGAGCCTCCAGAAAGGAAAATTTAGGCTTAGAAGTTGACATGGGCACAATTGATGGCTTTCACATTCTACACACGATGTGCTTGCAAAAGCCATCTTTGCCCTGTTGTGCCAAGTTTCCTCAGGATTCTGAAAGTCGGACTGAACTCATCTGACTGCCTCCTCTCTTGCTTTCTGCTATAAACCTTTCTGCACCCCATGTGACAGCAGCATCTCCTTGGAAAAGTTTTCAACCACTTCAGACTTTGCCTCAAGCCATTAACTGACAAACTGGCAGTGAACTACTGTTAATGTGATTTCCTAGAGATTACTGTTTAAGTAAAAAAGGTTCCAAGATAAATAGTCTGATTCTTCATGACAAAGAATTTGAATTATGCATCCAGAGGTTTGGTACATGTGTCCAAAAGCTATGCTGTGTGATCCTGGAGGTTGTTCTCATTCAGCATATTACAAGTGGATAAATAAATGACATTTGTTCCTGGTTTAAGTGTGTTGTGTATTTCAGACAATGTGCTCGACCATTAATCATCAATGCCATCCAGCTAATGCCACTCTATGAAATTATCACTTAGGCTGAGAAGGTGATTTTTTTTTAGAGCAAGATGCCAGATGCCTTGAAGGAGCTGTGGTCTTAGGGCCACATGCAACTTCCTAAAAGATTATTAAATTGCACTATCTTGAAGTAAGTGGTCCAGTAAGCAGCACAGCTTACTCTTTTAGGCTAGTCCTTCTCTGATTGTTTCTGAAACATCCCCTCTCGCAGCAGCCTGTGTGGGATTCCAGGCTTTGTTTCAGTATCGACATCGCCGTGCTCTCCAAACATTGCTTACACACACAGTGATAAAGCTCCACAATGCTCCTGGGGGAAACTGAGTCACAGAAAAACAAGCTCCTGCGGGACTGGGAGCTGAAGCCGGGATAAAACCACGCTTCCTCTGCCGCGGCCATGCACGGCGGTTACAAGCCTATCCGGTTCCTCAGCTATAAAACTTGGTAACATGCCTCACTTCTTACCTGATTTTGAGTACATCCTGTGTTAACACATAAACAACTGGTGCTACTCATGTCTTTTTATTTGGCTGTTTACACCGTCTGCCACAGCACCTGGTGCTCTCTGGTAAGAGGATCGCTCGGCTCCCATATCAAACGAGCTCCTGGGTGCAGGCAGGAGAGGAGCAGCTCCTGCCCACGGAACAGCAACCACCCCACAGCCAGGCATTTACCAGTGCTTTCAGCAGGAAACTTGGATGAAAAGTGATGCTTTTGGATATGGGAGCTGATCTTTCAGGGATTCACTGCAGCCTGCCTCATCCATCACTGTGCATTTATAAGCAGATCCATGTGCTCGATCTGTACAAATGGCATACTGCAATTTGAAAACATTCTATTTTGCTAAGTTTGAATACATATATGTAGTTATATACTAGTTCCAGTATATGTCAAGAGCCAAACAATTGGCACTAACACACTAACATATCAGGTAATTTTCTGTACTCTTGAGTCAAGAAATTAAATTTTTTTCTATAACAGCTCTTGCATTCAAGTGCTGTCAGAAGTCCCAGTCAGGAACATTTGGTGCTTTTACCTGAATTCTGCTCCTAGAAGAAAAACCTGAGTTCACCAGAATAGTCAAAAATTGTCGTTGCCAGATATAACACCATTTTCAGCCAGACAATTAATTATGGAAAAGAGAAAAGCATGATGCCAGCTTCAAGCCAGAAGCATTAAAACTTTTTGCTTTTTCTAAACACTACTGTCTGTTGCATTATAAAGAGCAGGATGCCAACATGAGCCAAAATTTCTCAGCCCTCATTTGGAAAGACATCATTCAATTACTGACGACTTCATGTAAAAATTAATGCATTTCCACAATAAAACTATTGCCTTGTCAAGGTGTTCCCATGTCCCCTAGTCCAACTGTTCCAGGGAGCTAAATAAGCAACAGTAAACCCACTTCTGTGATGTCATTTTACAGCATTTGATTCTTCAGCATTGTTAACAGCCTGCAAGAAATCAAGTGACCAAAGTAAAAACTGGAGAGCCCATTTGCCTGGTAACAGGACCCCCAGCCCGACAGGGACAAGAGCTGCCCTGCAGTTAAAACAACCTGGAACAACATCACGTCTCCCTGTGAATCCCTCGGAGCTGCACTGCTGGGCGGGTTTGTGTCCTGCCCCACAACAACCAGAGCTACATCTGATTTGAATGAAACTTCAGACTTCATGATTTTCATGCCAACTATTTCAGAAGCAATGTCATTTTTCTTCAGCACCCTGTTATTTCACTCGCCATCTCCACAGATTTTGCTCCAGTTCCAGAAGCAAACTTATTTTGAGGATATAGACTGTTTCCAAGTGGTTTTAGAAGTGCCACACACTTAAAATCCAGGACAGGCTTAAACCACAGACTTCAGCCACCCTCAAGTGAAGGTGTGCATCTCCAGCACCATCTATTACTTGTAAAAGAAAAATGCAAACAAGAGATCAGCGCTGAAGATTCCAACGTTTTTCAGAAAACTATCCCTATAGTAATGCTTTCAAACAAATAACAAGCGAAACCCGAAACACAACAGCAATAAAACCAAATCTGATGAGCTCTTCAAAAAGATCTCAAGTGATATCAGCTGGCAGGACTCTGTTGTCTATCCCAGAGCTACAGCAGTTGATCCCAGCCAGGGCTTTGCTGCGAACACACCGAAGGCAGGAGGCTGCAGCCTTTCATATTCCAAAACAAAAGCCAAGTTCTGATGGCTGGGACAAGGAAGAAATTTTTTGTTGTGGATACATTACTGTGTAATTAGTGCAGATTTCATTTACTTTCTTTTGAATACTACACCAGATACAAAGGATGCACAGATGTGGCAGCTTCTTGTGTTATTATCTAATGCTCTAGGTTTACATTTTAACAGTTAGTTCCCCAAAATACCAGGGATGTGTGTGTCTATTGAAGGAAAAAAAACACACCTCTTTCCCTGCTGGGAGACAGGGAAATACAACTGATATTCCTGACCACAGTCAAACTGATAGCAAGGAAAGGGTTTCATATAAAATCTGAAAAAAAGCAACACACCCATTTTCTCAATAAAATCAGGGTTAGAAAAATGGGAAAAATATGAGAAATTAATGCTCCTGTGTAAAGGACTATCCATGGGATGAGATGTAAAATTCCATAAAGTACAAATCTTGCTAATATTCAAAAGCCAAAGCTTTCTGTGGGTGTGCATGCAAAGAGATGTCAACACAACTATTTCATGATCACCGAAATTGCTACTAGCCTGCATCCTTTCTGAATGGCTATTTTTAGGACCTGGCCTTTCATGTGGTATAATGATGTGGATTTTACAAGAGCATTTATAATGTGTTTCATATGGTGTACAGTTCTAGAGAAATTGTTTTGTATCAAGAGAAAATCAAACAAAACAATTTGGATGATTTTTAAATTTTTTAAAAAATTTATTTCTTATTTTATGTTATTGCTTCTGTTTTCAATTTTGGGTTAATATGCATATTTATTTTATCTATTAATTTTATTTATCTAAGCACTCCAAGGAACACTCAGCACAGCATGATGCAATCTTGCAAAACATCACTTGGATTTCTGAATCCATATATTTTTTTGGATGTTGAGATTCCAAATCTGGCAATGCCACAGTTTGTAAGTTATAGCAGGAAGCCAAAGCTCAAAGGACAATTTTTGACTTGGGGTTTGGTGGTGTCAGGGGTTGTGCTGTGTCTCCCACTTAGAATCCAAAGACAACAACTCCTCCTCACTATCCCAACTCCCACACCAGTAATTCCAGGGCAGCAGCACGTAACGAGAATCACCTCATCAGCCTCTCCATGCTAAGAACAACACATTTTCATGTGGTGGATCTTACAATGGTTTATTTCCTAAACATGAAAGCAATCTCTGCAGTGCCATATCCTCAGTGTCAGAATAAAAATTCCACATTTCCGTTCCTTTCTGAGCATGTTGCTGCGAAGAGTCTCTTCCCAGCAACTCAAAAAGAGTCTTTTCCCAAGTACCTTTATAATCACAGCCCCCTTGCATCCAGTCAGATACACTTTATGACCTTGGGCTTTCACATTTTACTTTTGTGTGGGTCCCATCAGAGCAAAACCTCAGTTTATGATCGTGTACGCTACTCCTCAGAGCAAACCACAGCAGAAAACAAATTCAACATAGAGCAGACAAGTTGAATCACTTTTAAAAAAAGAGAAGTCTTTTTTTGGTCAGTCTGTGATTACTATGTAGCTCTTCAAGGCAGACATGTACTTTGTATATTACAGTTCCAGATTTTTCAATGGAACAAAGGAGATACTGTTGAGACTTTTTTTTTGCCTATCATTTAATCAAATGCAAAGTTGTTATAACCGGAGGGGAAAAGCGCTCTAGATTCTAGTATCCAGTTTTACTTTGGTTTTAAAAACTTACCACAGCGTTGT